>CM060919.1:351920248-354420248 GCA_030737875.1 Allium sativum | reverse complement strand
TATAGTTCCAGCTGTATATCCAGGATCCTATGAAAAGAAATCTGCAAAATCCAAAACTATTGACTGCCCATGTGGAAAATATGGGCACCCAGAGTTTAGGTTAAAACAATAAACTCCGAATCAGTCAGGGGACTGGTGTGAGAACTAAAACAGTTACTATCTTTTTATTTTAAAGTTAGGTAAATCACGAGGCCACGCCGTATAACACAGAACGGGTTTATCCCCCAGGAATACCAGTGCATAAAACAAACAGCGCAATGCTAAACAGAAAAATGAAGCTATTATAAGACTCAGGTCCCATCACACAATGAACGCAGTGGAGGATAGAGTTTTACCTTATAATAGCCAAACATGCTTGATATGTGAAATTTCATCTTTTATTATTACTATAAGTGAAGAAATCAACTTCGAATATAAATGTATCAATCATAGGCGGAGTAGGTACCATTATATTATGTCACCATATAGGTTACAATTAAAACCGTAAAATCAAGTATTGGAAATTAGGTTTCCATCCATGAGTCAAGGCAAGGGATGGTCTCCTTACCAATTTCAAGATACACTAGCAATGCCTTTGGATTCGGATGCTGGTGAACCCTTGGATCTTGCAGAGCCGGTCATTCATCGATGATTAGTTATACCATAAACTATATGTTAGCCGGTTCCATCGAACCTCCAAAATGGTCAGTCCAGTCGACCAATAAAGAGCCACTTGGGTCTCAAATCATATCCGAGGTACCTCGCCTTCCGTCATAAAGTTTTCCAAGCATCCACATGAGTAAAATGTCTGGGCTCCATACCATGACATTACTCTTAGCTAGAAACTAACAAATGTCCATTTCCCTGCGCCCCCTTATCTCATTTTTGACTCATACCGAGGTGTGAGGCTCGCGAATTAACGCTACACAAAGCTGTGCTATTTAAAGCTGTGCTTTGATCACCAGCCATAATGCTCTGCTTTTCCACAAAAGCCTTGATCATTTGCATCTCAGCATGCCACACTGTCAATCCATACAGTATCACTGATTTCCACTAATATATAACCTCTAAGCTCGTACATCTCAAAGAAGGGTGTTAAAAAAGAGAATAAATTCTCTGCCACCAAACAGATATATATTTAGTAGAGAACAAACAATACAGTATAAAGGAATACAATATCAGACATACCATCCATTTGCAATTCTGTTCTGGGTCTGAACGAAACCGGAGGCACCTTATTCCTCGTCCCATAATTCTAATACAGGAGAGAGACCCCTGCATATCCGGTCGATCTCCAAGTACGTCAGGACGATCACCACTTATTACCTTGTCTTTGGTGTATATCCCAATCAAGACATCAGTAATCATCCAAACGATGTAAAGATCTCCGATCTTCAACCACTGTCTTCATATCATCGACATTTAGTTGCTGTATCAGTTCAGAATGGGTTAAACCTGGTCTTTCCTAATAACTTGCGTATTTTATAATCAAATGCTATAAAAACACATCATATGCCTCATTCCAATTCAGAATATTCTTTTATTCAAATATTCACATCTTTCGGGAAAGGTTCCCACTAATTTTATCAAAGACAAATTTTTTAAATTTTCTCTTTAATCTTCCTTTTGATATCTTTTTCAAAAGATTTTATTAACTAGGTGGGATTATCGAGCCTTACCAACCTATTTATCCCATAGAGCAAACCTGGTAGTACTCCATATCTAACACCCACTGTGTTATCGGTAAAATTAATTACCGTTTCATGTTCAAATCTAATTAAAGATTAAACAGTTAGGTAATGCGGAATGGATCGTTAAGGAAAAAAACACTACAGGGGGGTGAATAGTGTTTGTGAGAATTTAAACAAAATCTAAAGCTTATGTGAACTACGAGATGAATCAAAAAACACAAACACAATCACAGACACAGATTCAAACATAAATATAAAATAAATAGAAATAAAGATGCAGAAAAGGAAAGAACACACTGGATTTTATACTGCTATCGATTCCTCCTACGTCCAGTCCTGCACAATGCTGAGTTGCGTAGAGTTTTATTACTATTCCAATAGTCAAGTACAGTCTTCTTGATTTCACGGCTACAAGTGATACCACTGATTCCTAATTCTCTGATTTCTCGTGTAATAACCCGGAAAATCCGAACCAATTTAAAAATTTTATTTTGGCAATTTTCATGAATTTCGAATATTTAAAATGAATTATTTTAAATAATGATGACGAGAAATTTATTTTGAATAGAAGTGTAACGTATATATTTATTTTAATCGACGTTAGAATATAAATATTTTATTTTAATTATAAAAGGAATTGAAAATGGCGCGGTAGTTCGAAAATTTGATTTCAAATTTCAAATGAATGTACATGATTCAAAATAAATTGGATTTTAGCGAAACCAAAAATATTAGAATCTATTTGAAAATATCTTTTCAACGAATCCAAAAAATTGAATTTTCATAGCGCGAATAAAAAGTTAGGACCAGTTGAAAATTCAGAATAGTCGTTATGGAGTTTTGGCCCTTAAAAATAGCCATTTTGCAAATGACCTCTGTTTTTGAAGAAATAGCTTTTGTTGGATCCGGGATGTCTAGTTATTGTTAGATTCCAAAATTCATAATTTTCTGAATCAATATGTGAGCGTGGCGAAGGAAAACGTGTTTTGACAGTTTCAGTCAATTTCGATCGACCAAAAAGTGGCCATTTTTCAAACGGTCTCAGAATTTGATGAAATTAGTTTTGTTAGGACTGTATCATCAATACGAAGCTAAAAAAAATTCTTGAATTTTTAGAGTCCATATGTGGCCCCGGTAAATTGAAATGTACTTTTAAATTAAATATATATTGATCTATATTGTAATTTGAATGAAAACTGATCTTAACAACCGAATTGGCTCACGAAACATATCCCATTGTGCTTGGAATGGGGGTAATACACTAGGGGCGACAGTCGTTGAGCCTCGTTTGGGGTTCAAGAGAAAAGTCAACATTTTCCTTTGAATTAAATAAATAAATATAAAACTATTTACATATGCCCCCTTTTTCTCTTTCCCCGACATCAGTTAAATAAAAGAAAAAAAAGAAAGAAAAACAAAACGATACGGCCTAAACCCTAGTCGCCGCCTAAGCGATCATCCACCGCCACCACCCCGCGCGTGCGGCCTCTGACGATCCCCCCCTTTGACCCTTTTTCCCCCTCCGCCCTCGCTCCTCTCTCCTCCTCTGAAATGAAGACGCACAACCCCAAAACCCATTGTGAAACCCTAATCTGCCCCCTGTTCCTGACGCCGTCGCGCCTTAGGCGAAGACCGCCCTCCTCCCTCCACTGACCAGAAAACCGCACCCCCGCTTGATCGATTCCCCCCTCCGTGCAATGCAATAGCGAACGCCGCCATCCCCTTCGACCGAGATCGACCTGAAAACGCTAGAAAAGCAATGTAAGTTATGACTTTGTTTTCTAATTTCTTTGAGATAAAAGGCGGGATTTTTAATTGATGAAAGGTGAGATCTTTATTTGTTTAAAAGATAAGATTTTGTAAATTGATAAAGATTTGAAATAAAAATATAATTTTTATCTATGTAGCATAATAAAAATATGATTTTTATTATATGAGAAGGGAAATAAAAATATAATCTTTACAATATATGAAGTGAAATAAAAATATGAACTTTATTTCTATTGTGAAGTAGTGAGAATAAAGATTCGATTTTTATATGAGTAGCGAATTAAAAATATGATTTTTATATGATGGAGAATATAAAATTTTGATTTGTATATTTGTAGCGATATAAAAATGCGATTTTTAATATAAACATCATATTAAAAATGTGATTTTTAATATGAACAGCGTAGAGAAGATGGCGTTGGAATTTTTGAGCAAATCCAGACTATTCAGAAATTCAGAAATAAAGCATGGAGGAGTGGAACCCTCGGTGAGAACTCCTCACTTTTAATTTTATTTTCTAGTTTGAAATATATACTAGGATACAGAAGGTGCTTAGCAGCACCCGACACCCATCGTCCATAGACCATGGATGACTTGTATGTTTTATTGATCTGTTATGAAAGTTGATTGTGTGATGTGGAAGGAAAATAAATATTTTATAGTTAAAAATATAATTTTTAACGTGTATATAAAATAAATATTTATAAACAAATCGGACGATTTGTTTATGTACACACATTTGACTGATATTGATTGGGACGATAAATTTTACACATCGCCCAACTGCACAAATAGACATGTGTTTGATTGTTTGAAATCCCACACGGGTATTGGGATGATATTGGACATACACTAATCCCGATATTTAGTTGTATGTCTATCGACTGATTGACAGGCTGTTATAAGCGTTGAATATTTATATTCGATGCTTATGCAGTGTATAATGCACTCTAGATGATGGATTGATGTTTTCATTGTTGTTATACACATTTGTTGTGTGAAATCCATATAATCAAATTATATGGTAATTGGCTGTGTCTGATTCCAGTTCAGAAAAGAATGAGTATTTTAAAAGAATGAATATTTTAAAATAACGATTATTTTAAAATAACGAATATTTTCAAACAATATTCAGAAAAGAATCAAAATCTGATTTTGATGTCCGATTTGGGATGGACACGAATATATTTAAATATATAAAGTCCAGTTGATTAGAGTAACGCCATTTTGACGTGAACGATATTTAGATCGATTTTATTCATTTTTATAATGAATATCGAAAAGTAATTGATTTCAAAATCTACTGTTTTGAAAATATTATCATTTATATACCAATGATACGGAATATTCAATTTTGATTTGAAATTGAATATGAAGTTGAAATAGAATTTAAATTCTAAATTCAAATAGTATTTAATTTCGAATTAAATTGAAATTGAATTTGAAATTCGAATTGAAATTGAAATAGAATTGAAATTCGAATTAAATTTGAAATTCGAATTAAATTGAAATAGAATTGAAATTGTTTTGAATTGAATTTAAAACGGATTGAAATTGAATTGAATTCGATTCGAATTGAAATTGAATTGAAATCGATTCGAATTGAAATCGATTTGAAATGAATTTAAAACAAATTTTTATTGGAAAATTCAATTTTGATTTGAATTTGAGATGGAAGTTGAAATCGTTTTGAAAATGAATTTAAAACGATTAATAAAATACGTTTTAACGGGAAATCGATGAAATATATATAATATATATATTATATATATAATGGCCTGAATAGAACGCGCCGCGCAGCGGTAGTTCGCGAATTTCGACCATTGACATCGAACGGACATTACGGGAGATCCGACCATCGGATTCTCCTAAAACCAGAACCGTTGGGTTCGTATCGAAAAGAGATTTCTAAAGAATATTAGAGATTTGAAATCTAACGGTTGGATTTGGAATTATGTCCAAATCAAATTTGGAAAAGGTCGTTGTAAGTGCAGTTTGATGGCCGTTTATGGAAATCGACTGTACGGGTCTTGATAAAATCATTAAAAATATCAAAAATTAGTATAAAATCATAAGAAATGATTTGGAAAGAACTGGGATGAAAAATTCCATATTTTAAAAGATAAAAATAGATTTTTTATCGAAATGAACTAGTTTTGAACTAGAATTATAATCCATTTATTTTTAAAATAAATAAATTGGATTTGAAATGGTTTTAAAAATAACCAGAATTTCCAGTATATAAATTGGAATGGATTTGAATCAAAATTGTCTCCGTAATATTTCGATGTTGGATTTCGTGATTATATAGATATTGTTATGGAAATTTGAAAGATATATTTATATCGTTATTTCCAATACAATATCTATTGGTTATAGTATTTGATATTGAATATAAGACGATATATTTTCTATTCAGAGCCTTGTATTTAATATCAAACGGGATTTGGGTTTGTCGTGAATGGTGTCTTCATTAACATTGTTCTTAAACCTAGTTGAGAAAAAGGATTAAATCTTTTTATTTAGATTTAATGAAATGTACCAATTAAATGATATTTAATTCGAATTGATTTTTGGGTTTATCGTGAACGGTGTTTTAAATAACACTTGTTCTTTAACCCGATAATTTGTGGAATGAGAATTAGGTTTGTTGTGAACTGTTTTTTAACGACATTCGTTCTTTAACCCGATTTACAGTGAAATGGGATTTGGAATTTATAAATCTTTTTGATAAGATTTAAAGGAGATTTTCCAAAGTAAAGTTTTCCAATTTAATAAAATAAATTGGAATGGAATCGAATTCGATTTGGTAATAATCGAAGTGAATTTCTGTGGAGGAAGACTACTAATATATATGGAATTTAAAAGGCTTTGCCGTTATTCTATTTTTATTATTAGTTGGATATGGAAGTTCATATCGATTATATATATTGATCTGTTTTCCGTGAAGATTCCATTGTTAATGGAATGAGATTTTGGGTTTTTCGTGAACTGTGTTTTAAATGACATTAGTTCTTTAACCCCGTTAAAGATAAGATTTATTTCTTAACTTTGAATAATCATTAAGTAATGATTTTTTGGAAATTAAAACTGAATTAGAGTTTTAATGAATCTTTAAATAGATTGAAAGGTGAATTTGATAACTAAAATTATCAAATTCAAGAAATGATCGAGAATGGAGTATCACCAATTTTACTGTAACACCCCATGTTTTCTGTTAACATAAGCTAATGAATTAAACAATACTTAATTTAAAATGTGAGAATTAAGGGAAATGGGTTACGCCATTGTGTTCGTCTCGGAATTCTGGTTGAGACAGAGTCCGAGTTTGCGTAAATTGGACTTCGTATGAAGAAGTTATGGCTGTCGGAAGTTTCCAGAAAATTGAAATAAATTCAAATAGCTCGAAAACGGATTCAAAATTCAAATCAGAAGTCAGAAGCGGGCTGGGCGGGAAAATTCCAGCCCAGGACCCAGGTCGACCAGGGGGTCGACCCTAGTGTCGAACTCCCCCCTACAGGTCGACCTAGGGGTCGACCTGCCCTCCTCCCTCCCGGGCAGATCTGAAAGATGACGACTTTGTGACTCAGTGCTGAGTCATTAGGGCTGAGGTGTCACCCTATCTTGACTGGATGGTCTTGATTGATTCTAGGTTTATTGGATGGCCTAAAATAATCCTAAATTCTATATAAACACATGTAGACTCAAACCCTAAAACCTAATCAAAATTAGAACCATGACGTCATGCTATCACCTTGCAACCTAGAATAGTCGTCATCAAATAGAGGAAAAGTAAAGCTAATCAACTCAGTTCAACTCAAGTCTATAACAACTACAACAACAAATTTGTCTACTTCAAAGGCGAGCTAAATCAATTTCAGAACTCAGATCCCAGGACTCAGGACCTTCTTTGAGTTGTGAGTTCGATTTCTTTAATAAGATAATTAACAATTTAATTAGGTTGAGTTATAATTTGGGTTATATGGTTATATTTGTAAAACATTGGGGAAAATGCGATATTTTATGAATGTATGCTAGTTGTTCATAATGATAGTTTTTGTTGTGAATCCTTTTGTATATATCCAATCATTTATGTTCAACCTGATTCATGTTTGACATCATTGTATATGCAAGTTTGGGTGTAGATTATATGCTTATTTCTATACGAATTGTATACAAGTTTACATGTGAATCAAACAAAGTGACTATATGCAAGTTTAGGTAGAAATTGGATTCACATATATGCAAGTTTACCCCTTTAGATTTGGATCTATGACATACATAGTTTTATGCAAGTTTGTGACTATGGCTTATGCAAATTTTGGGTGAAAACTATATTCGTATATGCAAGTTTTAGGTGAAAACTATATTCATATATGCAAGTTCACACCTTTTTATCCTATGTTTAGATTCCTGACAATACCAAGTTTATGTTGTAATCCTTATTAAAGTTAGATCCATTTTGTGTGTTATGCAAATTTGCGATGCTTCTTCCCTTTTATGTCATTAGACTAATTACTAGTCTAATATATATATGTCATGATAAGCGAACGAACAATGTGGGGACGATGGGAGTAATATTGAATATACATATATTGAGAATTGGCATAAATGGCCTTAAAAAGGCAGATAATTAATTTAAGACATTAATTGGAAATATTGGTATTTATGGACATAATTCAGGTCACAATTATGGACATAAGTATATTTGGAATTTATTTACAAATTTGAATAGGGATATTAATCCAATTTGGGGTTAAATAAAGATGTGTAATAATAAACCGCCTAAGACACGAGGTTAGACTCTTTTGGGGTGTAAGACTGCCCGGACCTGCCCGACAAATCCAGCAGCCACAAATGTCGGTCTAATGTGAGAGATCAAAGGCATGAATTAAATGCGTAACAGTTGTAAAGACACGAGGTTAGGCTCGTTTGTGGCGTAAGACTGCCCGGACCTGCCCGGCAAATCCAGCAGCCACAAATGCCAGTCTAATGTGGGAGGTCTTTACAAGGTTACGGTGTTAATGAACTAAGAAACACTTAACTAGATAAACATGTGGTAGGACATGGGGGGTTAAGTGGGTGCCATGGGTGGCATGTGAAATTAAGAGGGTGCCTTTGGTGGCATGTGAAATACGATTAGATGCACTTAACCAAGATTGAAACATGTAAGAAGACATGAATAAGAATGGGGTTAAGTGGGGAAAACCTTAGAGGGGACCAAGCATAGGTGAAAGCTTGTGTCATGCATGGGGCCCTTTTCAAACCAGTAACCCATTAAGTATCTTTGTGGGCTCGACCCAAGTCGAGGATGGGACAAGCGTACTGGGTTTGATTGTAAGAGGTGAAAACGGGTTAGCTGTGGCAACGCAAGTCCAACGGGGTCATGTGCGTGTGTGGCCCCGGGCTGGTAGGTAAGACATTGTTGCATCGTGTAGATATAAGCCGTGCATTTTTGGTGGTATCGGGTTGCCACTTTGGGGAGTGATACACCCCACTGTGGGTCCAGCACGGGTATCTATGAGTTAGGGAGCCGATCGAATGGGGGTAGTGGGTACACCTAGTGGAGATAGGGGCATGCGGCACCTATGAAGGCAGCTAAGGTACACAAAACTACCATTATCATTATTAAGTTTGGTAGGCGGGATCAACTTTTAGGGTGTTTGGTGTGGTGCAATGTAGTAATTATCTTATTATAATTAGGTGCACCTTTAACGTTATCTTTGTTCATCTTATTCCTTTGTTTGCTCTGACATGCCCATTGGTTCACAGTCATTTCCTTATTTTCCAGCTTATGCCTTATCCTAGTTACTTAATGATTATATTGTTAAAGTTATTGCACTCGCCAGACTTTATGTCTGACCCCCTTTCCTTCCACCTCTTTTCTCCCTTCCCCCCTCCCAAGGTGCTCAGGGTGGGACTACCACTAGTGGAGCTTGATTTGGACAGCTTTATCTCTCTCTTTTTGGAAGTTGCTTGGATCGCTGAAGTAAAGTTCAGCCTATCTTATTTATGGCTATTTTATGTTGGGGTTATGTCTTTTATTTTATGTACTCAGAACTTATTTGTCAAGATGGATAATAAGTGTATTTGGTTTTGTAGTTGGTTTTTGATGTGATGTAACCAAACTATTTCTCCACTGAAATAAAAGTGGTTTTTGTTTTCCAAGTACCAATATATTTATCTGTCATGTTTACTTTTCTGTTCTTTACACAATAAACGCTCCACCAAAATTAAGGCATTCCCTTTATGAGTGACCTTAACGGAGGTGGGGTGTCACACGTGGTATCAGAGCTGAAGGTTACCAGAACAAATAAGATATTTTGAAAAACTATTTTTCAAAAAGCATTTTATAAAGAAATACTTTCAAAAGTATGTTTTAAGGAAAGTATTTTTAAGAGAAAAGTTTATTTTAAAAACATAACCTCCAAGAGCCATATATCTTTCTTTCAAATTCACCATTTGAATCTCTTCATTTTCTTTTCAGTATGTCTGAAATTCCCGAGATACCCGAAGGGATACCGATACCAGGATGGTTTAGAAGGTATCTGGAAGCTAGGGCCAATGTCACAGGCCCAGCAAATGCTCCTCCTCCTCCCCGTGTTGATACTTTCGCAAAGATATGCAAGGACTTTCGGGAAATGGGCGGAAAACCTTTTCACGGGTCGGAGACATTTGTTGAAGCTCGAAATTGGCTAAAGTAGGTGGAAGAATTGTTTGGAATCTTTGAGGTAGTAGATGGAAGAAAGGTCTAGTTAGCTGCCTGGTTAATGAAGGATGAGGCCTCGTTTTGGTGGGAGGTCACTAATGGAGAGCGTCCAGTTGATACATGGCCGAATTTTAGGCGAGGGTTTGAGGCAAAGTTTCTCTCACGGGCCGAAGAGAATTTATACATGGAAAGGTTTTTGGCATTGAGGCAGGGAAATCTATCAGTGAAAGAGTAGGTCAACAAGTTCAATCAGTTGGCGAGATTTGGCTTGGACTTGGTGAATACACCCGAAAAGAAGGCCCTGAGATTTGTTAAGGGTTTGAACGAGCCGCTACATGGGTTAGCTATGACCCACATCCCTATGGGGGCCACCTTTGAGAGACTAGTTGACATGGCGCTTATGCATGAAGAGGAGAAAGGCGCCAATGCTAATAAGGCACCTGAAAAGAGAGGGGATCAAAAGAAACCACAACAGCAACAGCAGAACAAGAAGGGTGGTAATGACAACAATGGCAAGGGAAAGAAAAGATGCTTTAACTGTGGGACACCAAGCTATCTGAGCAAAGACTGTAGGAACAAGAAGAAGACTGGTTGTTTCCACTATGGCGAGGCAGGACATCTGATTAGGGACTGCCTAAAGAAAGGGCAGAGGGCAGGGACTACTCTGGAGGGCAGATTCAGGCTCTCATGGCACCGAGGAAGGCAAGGGGGCAGGTCAAAGCTCTCGTGGCCCCACCTCTGCAAGAACGAGGTAGAACGATTTCCGTTGAAAGTTTAGTTTATCTTTTTGATCATCCTGTTCGCACACTCTTTGATTCTGGCGCATCGCACTTTTTTATATCTACTGCTTTAGTTGAGTCACTACACCTAAACACCAGTATAGTAGAGGATCCCTTAGATTTTTCAAATCCAATTGGGGGCTCAGCCTATTTGTCGATGATTTGTTTGGATTTGGAAATTTCTATACTCGACGTTGGGTTTAGATGTGATGCTTATGTTTTGGGCTTCACGGGCTATGGGTTAATTTTAGGCATGGATTGGTTATTCAATAATGGAGCCGTCCTAGATTGTGAAAAGAGAGAGGTTAGGCTTATGACTCGCTTGGGCAACACTCTCGAAATTTCTTGTAATCCCATGAATTCTGTTATGCTAAGTTATCTAGAATCGCTTGACGCGTCTGTTGAGAATCTGCAGTCTGTTAGAGTGGTCCATAAATACTCGGATGTCTTTGAGGAAGTAGAGGGCTTGCCTCCGAAGCGGGAGATAGACTTCCGCATATATCTAGTTGATAACGCAAAACCTGTTGCTTTACCCGTTAAGCATATGGCTCCAAGGGAGAGAAAGGAGCTTAGCAAGCAAGTTAAGGAGCTGCTAAAAAAAGGTTTATAAGGCGGAGTATTTCTGAATGGGGTGCTCCAGTGGTGTTCGCAACCAAAGCGGACTGTTCATTTCGCCTATGCGTTGCTTATAGGGAGCTAAACAAGCTGACCAAGAAGAATAGGCACCCACTGCCAAGAATAGACGATTTGTTCGATTAGCTTGTAGGTGCAACAGTTTTCTCCCAATTAGATCTGGCTACCGGATTTCATCAGCTGAGAGTGGTTGAAGATAGCATTGATAAGACCGCGTTCAGAACATTGGACGGTTTCTTCAAATGGCTCGTCATGCCTTTCGGCTTGACAAACGCACCCGCTTATTTCGTCGATTTGATGAATATAGTGTTCCGGGAATTTCTCAATAAATTCGTGGTGGTCTTCGTAGATGATATTCTGATTTTCTCAAAGAATGAGGAAGAGAATGCTTTGCATTTGAGGGGAGTCATGGATACTCTCCGTGCACATCAATTAAAAGCAAAATTCTCCAAGTGCCACTTCAGGAGGGAAGAAGTAAGATTTCTTGGGCATGTGGTGTCCAAAGAAGGGTTAGCTATGGACCCCGCAAAAGTAGTTGCGGTCCAGGATTGGAAGGTTCCAAAGAATGCAACCGAAGTCCGAAGTTTTCTTGGACTAGCAGACTTTTATCGCAAGTTCATTAAAGACTTTGCGAAAATCTCAGCTCCACTTACAAGGTTAACGAAGAAGAACCTGACTTTCACTTGGGATTTGGATTGTGAAGTCGATTTCCAACGATTGAAGAGGGCTCTGACAACAGCCCCAGGTTTGACATTACCAGATGGGAGCAAGATGTTTACGGTATACACAGATGCATGCAGTACGGGACTAGGCGATGTTTTGATGCAAGAGAGGAAGGTAGTAGCTTATGGTGGAAGGCAATTAAAAGTGCATGAGAAAAACTACCCAACCCATGATCTAGAGTTAGCAGCCATCGTGTTTGCTCTCAAGTCTTGGCACCACTATCTCTTAGGTGAGAAATTTGAGTTGTATACTGACCATAAATCGTTGAAATACCTTTTCTCGCAGAAAGACCTCAATCTAAGGCAGCAAAGATGGATCGAGTCTCTCGCCTCATACGACTTTGAGATTTCCTATACTCCTGGCAAGGGCGATGTAGTAGCAGACGCCCTAAGTAGAAAGAAGTTGACCTTAAGTCCTCTCTTTGTAGAAAGGCAAAGTTTGGAGTACATAGCAAATTTTGATTTTAGACCCTCTGTTGATTATGTAACTGGCTTGATGGCAGTGCTAGAGGTGCGGCCTACTTTGTTGGACTCAATAGGAACCGCACAACGTGAAGACCCTCAGCTAGTTGATGCGATAGATAAGCAGATTAGGGGAGAGACTTCTAGTAACCTCAATAGGTACTCCATCGATGATAAGGGTTGGTTGAGATGTGATGGAAGACTATGCGTCCCGCAAGCAAGAGATTTTGTGAAGATCGTTCTGGAAGAAGCACACCATTCCAAGATGACCATACACCCCGGTGGAGATAAGATGTATAAAGATATCAAAAGAGTTTTCTTTTGGAATGGCATGAAGAGGGATGTAGTTGAATTTGTTTCAAAATGCATGATATGCCAGCAAGTCAAGGCGAAGCAGAAGAAGCCTGGCGGTTTGCTTCATCCTCTAGAAATTCCGCAATGGAAATGGGAAAGCATCTCGATGGACTTTGTTGATGGGTTGCCTAGGTCAAGAAGGGGCAATACCGGTATTTGGGTAATATTGGACAGGCTCACGAAAAGCGCTCATTTTATACCTGTCAAGAGTAGGAGGACCGCTTCGTCTTTAGCCTCCATTTATCTTAAGGAGATAGTCCGACTCCATAGGATACCCTTCAGCATAGTGAGTGACCGAGACCCTATCTTTACAAGAGAGTTTTGGAGGAGTTTGCAAGTGGTTGTAGGCACACAGCTATGTTTAAGCACAGTCTATCACCCTCAAACCGATGGTCAGACGGAAAGGGTGAACAGAGTACTGGAAGATCTTTTGAGACTGTGCATTCTTGACTTTGGAGTATCGTGGGAGGATCATCTCCCTTTGGTGGAATTTGCTTATAACAATAGCTACCAAGCCACTATAGGCATGGCACCCTTCGAAGCTTTATATGGAAGGCCATGTCGATCACCAACTTGTTGGTGGGAGTCCACAGATAAACTTATACTTGGGTCGGACATGATTAGAGAGACTTCAGAGAAGGTGGACTTGATATGAAGGAGAATGAAGACTGCCCAAGATAGACAGAAATCCTATGCAGACAAGAGAAGAACCGACCTTGAGTTTGAAGTTCGGGATAAGGTGTTCCTTAAAGTATCTCCTTTGAGGAATGTCATCCGCTTTGGGTCCGTAGGAAAGTTGGCACCACGATTCGTAGGACCATTTCTTATCATCGAAAGGATTGGGACGATGGCCTACAGAGTAGAGCTACCTGGAAGACTTGCTGGAGTTCATAATGTTTTTCATGTCTCTCAGCTACGAAAGTGCTTACATGAGTCGGTAGAAGTTGTGGAGCCAAGTATACTAGAGGAAGTCGAAGTGGAACGAGAAGCGACTGTGAGGAGAGTTCTAACTCGTATCTTGGGGTTGGAATTCAAAAAGCTATGCAACCGT
The DNA here is from genome assembly GCA_030737875.1 of Allium sativum. Classification (NCBI taxonomy): domain Eukaryota; kingdom Viridiplantae; phylum Streptophyta; class Magnoliopsida; order Asparagales; family Amaryllidaceae; genus Allium; species Allium sativum. The sequence continues at coordinate 354,406,098 of CM060919.1, read as the reverse complement.
GAAGTTAAGCTTGTCAAAGTTCAATGGAGCGACACCGAGAAAGACGCGACTTGGGTGACTAAGGCCAAAATACGTGCAGCCTACCCTTTTCTTTTTTAGGTTACACCTTTGATATCTTTTCCTTAAGTTTATTCAAGCTTATATCTACCTTTTTAGTGTATCTCTTCGGTCATATTCTTTATCCTTAGGTAGAGACCAATGGATGTAAACATGTATTTGAAACATGTTATGATTGATGGATGCTAGTGGATGCAAGTGTTTGCTAGTGGTTGCTCGTGGATGCATATACACACACATTAGGCACTAGATCGGCTCAATCACTTTCGTACCGCATATAAATGTGTGTTTACTTAGATTAATGAATGTAAAATGGTTGTGTTATCATATGGATGCTTCATTCGGATGAATGGGTGCACACGCATGTAGAAATAATATGTATCATTAGGGAACTTTTGCATACATAATGGACGCATGGCACTATCATAATCTGCATTAAGGAGATCAACTGAATCAGTAGAACGCCTGGTTTTGCATTAGGTACGGACATGTACACACACTGTGCATATAAACATGAAAGCATTAGAAGTCTTTTAAGGACAATGGGTGCCTGTGTTTGATGGTTGAGTAGATGGACGATTGGATGGTAGGATATGTATTCTTCGTAACTTGAAGATTTCGGGGTCGAAATCCTTTAAGGAGGGGAGAATGTAACACCCCGTGTTTTCTGTTAACATAAACTAACGAATTAAACTGAAACACCCCACCTCCGTTAAGGTCACTCTCAAAGGGAATGCCCTAATTTTGGTGGAGGTTTATAAGTACAAGTCACAGATATACAAGACAGATATAAGAACACATATTTGTAAACAGCGGAAGAACAACAAACTTTATTTCATAAAGTCAAATACGTGTTACAACAACATCCTTTCCAAAAACATAACATAACACTTCATAATCTGTCTTGAGTACATTATTTTTAAAGAAGCATAAATAAAACATAGATAAACTGCCAAAGCCCCATAGTGGATTGTCCAAAGCCATAGTTCAAAACAGGAAAGTCCAAGCAATACATTTCTCTTCTTCAAGCTGGATGTTGAGGTAGGTCAAGCTGCTGTGTTCCCTCCCTGAGGACCTGGGGGGGAAACGGAAGAAAGAAGACGAAAGAAAAATAGAGTCAGACATAAAGCCTGAGTAAGTCTAGTACTACTTTGTCTATGAATAAATAACTGGGTATGATAAGTAAAACAGGAAGTGGGCAACATTATAAACTTGGTTAAGTTATCTAGGGTCTAATATACTATCGTACCCCATGTTAATCTCTGAACCCATATAAACTAGTTTCCAATTTGCACCCCATAATCAGGGTAGTGTGATCCATTCTACGATGATCGGCTCCTACTCGCATAGTTACCTGTGTCTTACGGCCCCCGATGTCTGTAGTTACCTATGCTGGTCCCACCATGGGGTGTATCAAGTCCCATAGTGGCAACCCGACACAACCTTAGAGTGCAAAGGTATGCTACTGGTGTCCAGTGCTTTATTTTTCTGCGCCGGAGTGCGTGCACGCCCGCACACCGTTAGAACCTACACTGCTACACCACCGCCGTCGATTTGACCTCTTACAATCAGCCCAGTAATCGTGCTCCACCCTGCCTAGTTTCAGGGTATCCTGATACACCTTTTAGGGTTACTGCTGAAAAGGGTCCCCCGTTACTAGGTTTTCTATCTCTAGCCAACATGCTAAGTTGGTTAAGTGTTTCCTAACCTAACCCCACCAGTCCGTTTAGTTTAGCATGTTCCATTTTGATTAAGTCTTTAGTTCACTTAATCCTAACAATCCTGACTCAGCCTTAATTGTCTTATTAAGGCCCTGACCTCTCACATTAGACAGTTATTGTTGTGGCTGCCTGTTGCCGGTTGGTTCCGGGCAGTCTTACGCCACAACTCAGTCTAACCTCGGGTCCTTGCTGGGCTCCATGTTTAACCTCCCACATTGGATAGGTATTGTTGTGACTACTGGACAGCCGGGCGGTTCCGGGCAGGTTTACATCACAACTCAATCCAACCTCGGGTTAAACACATCGTCTTTTCTACATTTACATATTTTGTCATTCTTCTTTGTTTCTTATATGTAAATATTTGCGGCCCATTATTAAGTTAATGGTGTAAAGGTTACACCAACCACGGGCCCAACCCATACTTGAATTTGGGGCCCTTCTATTTTATATTTTCATTCATTAATTTATTCTTAACCCAACGTTATTTTCCCCCGTTTTACACGTTCGTTCATATATATTGGGCTTAGCCTTTTAAAGCCCAATTTAGCCATGCGAAAAGGGGAGGCTTATGGCGTATACACAAAGAGGGGAAAGTGAGCGCATGAACTTGCATATGACGTTGGAAAATACATAATAGAAATTGGTGTACTTGCATAGTGGTGACATGTATTTTGGTCATAAAACATAGGTGACATAAATCAAGGCATGTAAACTTGCATAGGTTTAACTACAACATGAACCTATATTCTTATTTAGGCATAATGTCAAACATAAGCATGGCCTAAATACTTCTAGCATAAACATGGCATATTGTCAAACATAAGCATGGCATAAAATACTTCTTGCATAGGCATGGCATATGGTCAAACATAAGCATGGCATAAATACTTCTAGCATGAACATAGCATAATTCAACTTAATCATGATTTAAGCCTAATCACATAACGATGGTATAAACATACTTATGCATAAATATTCCTAAACATGGTGTTTGCTTTAAAACTTGCAAAAAGAGGATTTTTGAGTCCAACCTAGCCATGTCTCACATATGTCACCATATAATTCTTTTAAACAAGATAGACTTAATCATAGATTTCAATTATGCCAAATATACTTCATAGCATAGCCATATTCATAAGTTTGCAAAAGCATGACTTAATACATGGATTATGGTGTCAAAATTCCACATAGTTTCATATGAACTATAATAACCAATCTTGTTTCAATTACTTGCAAAACGATTTATGCACAAAAATATACATCATAATGGCATAATAACAAAGCCCCAAACTTGCATGAATTTCAATTAACTACATACATGTAGCTTCAACATAGATTACACAATTTGCGCAATATTCCAAACGTATATTTGCATAGAACTACCGCATGTAGTTCTTTATAATGAATAACATAATTTTGCACAAATATGAATTACTTCCATTGCCACAATTCAAGCATACACATCAACACAGTTGTTTATTATACCAAAGTAATACTCTACTTACAATGGTTTGATGAATTCTCTAGTTTAGGGATTGAAGACGCAAATTCCTTTGTTGAATTGATTAGCTTTAGGTTGCTTGAATTGCTTTAGGCTTAGAACTTTCTTCCTAATCCTCTCTTTAGTTGGCGGCTATTCTTTGTCGTTCCTCAGCAACATGGCGGCTATAATCTTAATTTTGAATGAATAGATTAGGGTTTAGTCTAGGGTTGTTTATATAGAGGTTAGGAATTGATTAGGACCATTGATGTTGCTAGGTTAGATCATAGCCATTCATTAGGAAGAGAGACCAATAAAAACCCGCCACCTAGCCCTAATGACAAAGCAGACCACAGAAATTCGACCAAACACAGACCTGGCCAGCCAGGTTGACTGGGCTCGACCAGGTCGACACCCCTGTCGACAGGGCTGTCGACAGCCCTGTCGACATGGGTAGCCCAGGTCGACAGCCCAGTCGACCTGGGTGGCTAGGCGGGTGTTTTATCCGCCTGGCCCATTGGGCCCCATTTCGGATTATTTAATTCTGTTTGAATTTTAAATTTAATTTAAAACTTCCGAAGGCCATATCTTCTTCATACGGACTCCGTTTTTCGAAAACTCGGACTCTATTTCGCGTATTTTTCCGAGACGAACGCAATGGCGTATCCCGTTTCCCTTAGTTCTTTGATTTCAAATTAATTATACTTTAATTTGTAAATTTCACAGTTATAGAATTTACGGGGTGTTACATTCTCCCCCACTTAAAAGGATTTCGTCCCCGAAATCTTCAAGTTAGGAGGAATGTATATCCTAACATCCAATCATCCATCTACTCATCCATTAAACACGAGTATCCATTGTCCTTAAAAGACTTCTAATGCTTCATGATCATATGCGAAGTGTGTGTGTTTATGAACTTATCTAATGCAAAATCAGGCGGTCTACTGATTCAGTTGACCTCCTTAATGCGAACCATGTAAGTGAAATGAATCCATTATGTATGAAAATTTTCCTATTCATGATTCTACATGAGTGCACAATCATTCAATACAAATGCAACATCCATATGCCAACACATTACAATTCAACCATATACGAATGCAAACATATATGCATATGCAATATGAAGTGACTGAGCCGATCTAAAACCTAGATTGTGTGTGTATATGCAACCACGAGCAACCACTAGCAATCACTTGCAACCACTTGCAACCATCATACATAACATGTTTCAATTACATGTTTTCATCCAAAAGGGTTTCTACCTAAAAGATAAGGTCGAGGAATATACCCTAAAAAGATAGATAAAAGCGCAACTTAAGGAAAATGAAAGATCAAGGATTTACCCTCGAACAAAAAAGGGTAGGCTGTGCGTACTCTAGCTTCAGTTTCCCAAGTCGCGTCTCCCTCGGCGTCGCTCCACTGAACTTTGACGAGCTTGACTTCACGGTTGCGTAGCTTCTTCACTTCCGTTCCTAAGATGCGGGTTGGAACCTTTCTTATGGTTGCTTCGCGTTGCACTTCGGCCTCTTCGAGGATATTTGGCTCTACCACTTTAGCAGACTCATGTAGACATTTTCGGAGGTGTGAAACGTGAAAAACATTGTGGACTCCAGCCAACTTCTCGGGTAGCTCTAATCTATAAGTCATTTTCCAAATTTTCTCAATGATAGGAAATGGTCCTACCTAAAGGTATAGTCGAATGATAGAAGCAAGTAAAAATTTTGTGCCCATTAGGCAATGTCAAAACTGGAAATCTATGCCACATATATATTGATTAGGAGAAGAACTCTCTAAGCATCAGCCCCGAAGACCGAAATCAACATCAGACTGACACCCAAAGAATTAATCAACCCAACCACCACATATGATTCTAGGAAACTAAGCATGATGGACTCCTTTTAGGTCACAAGGGAGTCCCTTCCTAAGTCCAACTATGTTGCCAAATGTACTTACTAAGGTGATTCTTTACAACTCATGCATAAGTGAAATGAACCTTCAGCCTTAGTGGCGAACACTCCTGGAGTGCCCTATTCTGAAATGCTCCACCTAATGAACCCCTTCTCTAGAAGCTCTCTAATCTGTTTACTGAGCTCTTTTCTTTCTCGTGGAGCCATGTGTCTAACGGGCAACGCAACGGGCTTTGCTTTATCTACAAGATATATGCGGAAGTCTATTTCCCGCTTCGGAGGCAAGCCCTTCACCTCTTCGAAGACATCCGGATATTCCCGGACCACTCTAACTGATTGCAAATTTTCAATAGAGGCATCTAGCGACTCAAGATAACTAAGCATAACCGCATACGAGGGATTACAAGAAACTTCCAAAGTATTACCGAGCTGGGTTAGGAGCCTAACAACCCTTTTCTCACAATCAAGGATGGCCCCATTACTGGATAGCCAATCCATACCCAAAATCAAACCATACCCCGAAAAGCCCAAAACAAAGGCACTACATTCAAATTCTACACTTAGAATAGAAATTTTCAAATCCAAACAGATCATAGACAAATGAGCTGGGCCCCCAATTGGGTTTGAAACAATTAAGGGGTCCTCTACCATACTAGTTTTTAGGTGCAGAGATTTTACTAAAGCAGACGAGATAAAGGAGTGTGATGCGCCAGAATCAAATAAAGTGCGAACGGGGTGATCATAAAGATAAACTACACTTTCTACAGAAGTGTTTGTACCTCGCTGTTGCAACGGTGGCGCTTCCAGCACATGAACCTGTGCCCCTGGGGTGGATCCAGCGCCCTGCCCCTGTCCTCGTTTCTTTGGGCAGTCCTTAGCTCTGTGGCCCGTCTCACCGCAAGAAAAGCACCCACCATTCTCCTTGGCCTTCTTTTTCCGGCAGTCCTTTACTAAGTGCCCCACTTTGCCACAGAAATTACACGTCCTCTTCTCTTTGTTGCCTTCCCCGCTTTTCTTAAAGTCTGTCTTCTTAGGCTGCAAACCCTCTTTCTTCCCTTGAGAGCTTTCTGCCTTTGTCTCCTTCTTGCCCTTATCCTCTTCATTCAGCAACGCCATTTGCACCAATCTTTCATACGTGGCTCCCATGGGTATATGGGTCATGGCCAAACTGTGTAATGGCTCATTTAACCCCTTGACGAAACGGAGAGCCTTCTTGTGCGGGGTGTTGACTAGGTCAAGCCCAAACCTAGCCAGCTCATCAAACTGATTCACATACTCTCTAACAGTCTTGTCTCCTTGCTCAAGAAATAAGAATTTCTCCAACTGCAAACTTCTTTCCGCATCCGAGAGAAATTTGGTCTCAAACCTTGCCCTAAAGTCCTCCCATGTCTCCACTGGTCTTTCAGCATTAGTGACTTCCCACCAGTAGGAAGCCTCGCCCTTCAATAGCCACACCGCCAATTGTACTTTTTGTCTATCTTCTACCTCAAAGATGATGAATAGGTCCTCCGTTTCTTTCAGCCAATTTCTAGCTGCCACGAAGGACTCAGTTCCATGCAAATCCCTTCCTCCCATAGCTTTAAAATCTTTACATATCTTAGCAAACGCGTTTCCTCGAGGAGGAGGTGGAGGAAGAGGTGCTGCTGCAGCTGGATGATTTCCTGCAGCTGGGGGAGGAGGAACGGTAGGACCTGGCTGAGTGGCCCTTGCTTCTAAGAACCGTCTAAACCAACCAGGTATTGGTACCCCTTCCGGTAAGTTAAGATCTTCGGACATGCTGAAAAAAAAAGGATAGGTTCAAAACGAAGGATAAGAGATAGTACCTATGGCTTTGGGGAGTGGACTTTGCCTTTTTAGAATAAAATAATATTTTTTTATCTTTTAAAAATGCTTCTTTAAATTTCCTTTTTGAAAATAAATTTTCAAAACTTTTTATCTTATCTGGTAAACCTATGCTCTGATACCAAGTGAAACACCCCACCTCCGTTAAGGTCACTCTCAAAGGGAATGCCCTAATTTTGGTGGAGGTTTATAAGTACAAGTCACAGATATACAAGACAGATATAAGAACACATATTTGTAAACAGCGGAAGAACAACAAACTTTATTTCATAAAGTCAAATACGTGTTACAACAACATCCTTTCCAAAAACATAACATAACACTTCATAATCTGTCTTGAGTACATTATTTTTAAAGAAGCATAAATAAAACATAGATAAACTGCCAAAGCCCCATAGTGGATTGTCCAAAGCCATAGTTCAAAACAGGAAAGTCCAAGCAATACATTTCTCTTCTTCAAGCTGGATGTTGAGGTAGGTCAAGCTGCTGTGTTCCCTCCCTGAGGACCTGGGGGGGAAACGGAAGAAAGAAGACGAAAGAAAAATAGAGTCAGACATAAAGCCTGAGTAAGTCTAGTACTACTTTGTCTATGAATAAAGAACTGGGTATGATAAGTAAAACAGGAAGTGGGCAACATTATAAACTTGGTTAAGTTATCTAGGGTCGAATATACTATCGTACCCCATGTTAATCTCTGAACCCATATAAACTAGTTTCCAATTTGCACCCCATAATCAGGGTAGTGTGATCCATTCTACGATGATCGGCTCCTACTCGCATAGTTACCTGTGTCTTACGGCCCCCGATGTCTGTAGTTACCTATGCTGGTCCCACCATGGGGTGTATCAAGTCCCATAGTGGCAACCCGACACAACCTTAGAGTGCAAAGGTATGCTACTGGTGTCCAGTGCTTTATTTTTCTGCGCCGGAGTGCGTGCACGCCCGCACACCGTTAGAACCTACACTGCTACACCACCGCCGTCGATTTGACCTCTTACAATCAGCCCAGTAATCGTGCTCCACCCTGCCTAGTTTCAGGGTATCCTGATACACCTTTTAGGGTTACTGCTGAAAAGGGTCCCCCGTTACTAGGTTTTCTATCTCTAGCCAACATGCTAAGTTGGTTAAGTGTTTCCTAACCTAACCCCACCAGTCCGTTTAGTTTAGCATGTTCCATTTTGATTAAGTCTTTAGTTCACTTAATCCTAACAATCCTGACTCAGCCTTAATTGTCTTATTAAGGCCCTGACCTCTCACATTAGACAGTTATTGTTGTGGCTGCCTGTTGCCGGTTGGTTCCGGGCAGTCTTACGCCACAACTCAGTCTAACCTCGGGTCCTTGCTGGGCTCCATGTTTAACCTCCCACATTGGATAGGTATTGTTGTGACTACTGGACAGCCGGGCGGTTCCGGGCAGGTTTACATCACAACTCAATCCAACCTCGGGTTAAACACATCGTCTTTTCTACATTTACATATTTTGTCATTCTTCTTTGTTTCTTATATGTAAATATTTGCGGCCCATTATTAAGTTAATGGTGTAAAGGTTACACCAACCACGGGCCCAACCCATACTTGAATTTGGGGCCCTTCTATTTTATATTTTCATTCATTAATTTATTCTTAACCCAACGTTATTTTCCCCCGTTTTACACGTTCGTTCATATATATTGGGCTTAGCCTTTTAAAGCCCAATTTAGCCATGCGAAAAGGGGAGGCTTATGGCGTATACACAAAGAGGGGAAAGTGAGCGCATGAACTTGCATATGACGTTGGAAAATACATAATAGAAATTGGTGTACTTGCATAGTGGTGACATGTATTTTGGTCATAAAACATAGGTGACATAAATCAAGGCATGTAAACTTGCATAGGTTTAACTACAACATGAACCTATATTCTTATTTAGGCATAATGTCAAACATAAGCATGGCCTAAATACTTCTAGCATAAACATGGCATATTGTCAAACATAAGCATGGCATAAAATACTTCTTGCATAGGCATGGCATATGGTCAAACATAAGCATGGCATAAATACTTCTAGCATGAACATAGCATAATTCAACTTAATCATGATTTAAGCCTAATCACATAACGATGGTATAAACATACTTATGCATAAATATTCCTAAACATGGTGTTTGCTTTAAAACTTGCAAAAAGAGGATTTTTGAGTCCAACCTAGCCATGTCTCACATATGTCACCATATAATTCTTTTAAACAAGATAGACTTAATCATAGATTTCAATTATGCCAAATATACTTCATAGCCTAGCCATATTCATAAGTTTGCAAAAGCATGACTTAATACATGGATTATGGTGTCAAAATTCCACATAGTTTCATATGAACTATAATAACCAATCTTGTTTCAATTACTTGCAAAACGATTTATGCACAAAAATATACATCATAATGGCATAATAACAAAGCCCCAAACTTGCATGAATTTCAATTAACTACATACATGTAGCTTCAACATAGATTACACAATTTGCGCAATATTCCAAACGTATATTTGCATAGAACTACCGCATGTAGTTCTTTATAATGAATAACATAATTTTGCACAAATATGAATTACTTCCATTGCCACAATTCAAGCATACACATCAACACAGTTGTTTATTATACCAAAGTAATACTCTACTTACAATGGTTTGATGAATTCTCTAGTTTAGGGATTGAAGACGCAAATTCCTTTGTTGAATTGATTAGCTTTAGGTTGCTTGAATTGCTTTAGGCTTAGAACTTTCTTCCTAATCCTCTCTTTAGTTGGCGGCTATTCTTTGTCGTTCCTCAGCAACATGGCGGCTATAATCTTAATTTTGAATGAATAGATTAGGGTTTAGTCTAGGGTTGTTTATATAGAGGTTAGGAATTGATTAGGACCATTGATGTTGCTAGGTTAGATCATAGCCATTCATTAGGAAGAGAGACCAATAAAAACCCGCCACCTAGCCCTAATGACAAAGCAGACCACAGAAATTCGACCAAACACAGACCTGGCCAGCCAGGTTGACTGGGCTCGACCAGGTCGACACCCCTGTCGACAGGGCTGTCGACAGCCCTGTCGACATGGGTAGCCCAGGTCGACAGCCCAGTCGACCTGGGTGGCTAGGCGGGTGTTTTATCCGCCTGGCCCATTGGGCCCCATTTCGGATTATTTAATTCTGTTTGAATTTTAAATTTAATTTAAAACTTCCGAAGGCCATATCTTCTTCATACGGACTCCGTTTTTCGAAAACTCGGACTCTATTTCGCGTATTTTTCCGAGATGAACGCAATGGCCTATCCTGTTTCCCTTAGTTCTTTGATTTCAAATTAATTATACTTTAATTTGTAAATTTCACAGTTATAGAATTTACGGGGTGTTACATTAACAATACTTAATTTAAAATGTGAGAATTAAGGGAAACAGATTAGGCCTTTGTGTTCGTCTCGGAATTCTGGTTGAGATAGAGTCCGAGTTTGCGTAAATTGGACTTCGTATGAAGAAGTTATGGTTGTCGGAAGTTTCCAGAAAATTCAAATAAATTCAAGCAGCATGAAAACAGATTCAAAATTCAAATCAGAAGTCAGAAGCGGGATGACCAGGGAGTCGACCCTAGTGTCGACCTCTCCCCTACAGGTCGACCTGGGGGTCGACCTTGGGGTCGATCTTGGGGTCGACCTGCCCTCCCCCCTCCCCCCCGAGTCAGATCTGAAAGATGATGACTTTGTGACTCAGTGCTGAGTCATTAGGGCTGAGGTGTCACCCTATCTTGACTGGATGGTCTTGATTGTTTCTAGGTTGATCGGATGGCCTAAATTAATCCTAAATTCTATATACGTAGACTCAAACCCTAAAACCTAACCAAAATTAGAACCATGGTCGTCATGCTATCACCTTGCAACCTAGAATAGCCATCATCAACTAAAGGAAAAGTAAAGCTAATCAACTCAGTTCAACTCAAGTCTATAACAACTACAACAACAAATTTGTCTACTTCAAAGGCGAGCTAAATCAATTTCAGAACTCAGATCCCAGAACTCAAGACCTTCTGTGAGTTGTGAGTTTGATTTCTTTAATAAGATAATTAACAAGTTAATTAGGTTGAGTTATAATTTGGGTTATATGGTTATATTTGTAAAACATTGGGAAAAATGCGATATTTTGTGAATGTATGCTAGTTGTTCATAATGATAGTTTTTGTTGTGAATCCCTTTGTATATACCCAATCATCTATGTTCAACCTGATTCATGTTTGACATCATTGTATATGCAAGTTTGGGTGTAGATTATATGCTAGTTTCTATATGAATTGTATACAAGTTTACATGTGAATCAAAGAAAGTGACTATATGCAAGTTTAGGAAGAAATTGGATTCACATATATGCAAGTTTACCCCTTTAGATTTATATCTATGACATACATAGTTTTATGCAAGTTTGTGACTATGGCTTATGCAAGTTTTGGGTGAAAACTACATTCGTACATGCAAGTTTTGGGTGAAAACTATATTCATATATGCAAGTTCACACCTTTTTAGCCTATGTTTAGATTCATGATAATACCAAGTTTATGTTGTAATCCTTATTAATAAGTTAGATCCATTTTGTGTGTTATGCAAATTTGCGATGTTTCTTCTCTTTTATGTCATTAAACTAATTGCTAGTCTAATATATATATGTCATGATAAGCGAACGAACAACGCGGGGATGATGGGGGTAATATTGAATATACACATATTGGGAATTGGCATAAATGGCCTTAAAAAGGCAGATAATTAATTTAAGACATTAATTGGAAAGATTAGTATTTATGGACATAATTTATGTGACAATTATGGACATAAGTATATTTGGAATTTATTTACAAATTTGAATAGGGATATTAATCCAATTTGGGGTTAAATAAAGATGTGTAATAATAAACCGCCTAAGATACGAGGTTAGACTCTTTTGTGGTGTAAGACTACCCGGACCCGCCCGGCAAATCCAGCAGCCACAAATGTCGGTCTAATGTGAGAGGTCAAAGGCATGAATTAAATGCGTAACAGTTGTAAAGACACGAGGTTAGGCTCGTTTGTGGTGTAAGACTGCCCGGACCCGCCCGGCAAATCCAGCAGCCACAAATGCCAGTGTAATATGGGAGGTCTTTACAAGGTTACGGTGTTAATGAACTAAGAAACACTTAACCAGATAAACATGTGGTGGGACATGGGGGGTTAAGTGGGTGCCATGGGTGGCATGTGAAATTAAGAGGGTGCCTTGGGTGGCATGTGAAATATGATTAGATGCACTTAACCAAGATTGAAACATGTAAGAAGACATGAATAAGAATGGGGTTAAGTGGGGAAAACCTTAAAGGGGACCAGGCATAGGTTAAAGCTTGTGTCATGCATGGGGGCCCTTTTCAAACCAGTAACTCATTAAGTATCTTTGTGGGCTCGACCCAAGTCGAGGACGGGACACGTGCACTGGATTTGATTGTAAGAGGTCAAAACGGGTTAGCGGTGGCAACGCAAGTCCAACGGGGTCATGTGCATGTGTGGCCCCGGGCTGGTAGGTAAGACGTTCTTGCATCGTGTAGATATAAGCGTGCATTTTTGGTGGTATCGGGTTGCCACTTTGGGGAGTGATACACCCCACTGTGGGGCCAGCACGGGTATCTATGAGTTAGGGAGCCGATCGAATGGGGGTAGTGGGTACGCCTAGTGGAGATAGGGGCAGGTGACACCTATGAAGGCAGCTAGGGGTACACGAAACTACCATTATCATTATTAAGTTTGGTAGGCGGGATCAACTTTTAGGGTGTTTGGTGTGGTGCAATATAGTAATTATCTTATAATGATTAGGTGCTCCTTTAACGTTATCTTTGTTCATCTTATTCCTTTGTTTGCTGTGGCATGCCCATTGATTCATAGTCATTTCCTTATTTTCCAGCTTATGCCTTATCCTAGTTACTTAATGATTATATTGTTAAAGTTATTGCACTCGCCAGACTTTATGTTTGACCCCCTTTCCTTCCACCTCTTTTCTCCCTTCCCCCCCACTAGGTGCTCAGGGTGGGACTAGCACTAGTGGAGCTTGATTTGGACAGCTTTATCTCTCTCTTTTTGTAAGTTCCTTGGATTGCTGAAGTAAAGTTCAGCCTATCTTATTTAGGGCTATTTTATGTTGGGGTTATGTCTTTTATTTTATGTACTCATAACTTATTTGTCAAGATGGATAATAAGTGTATTTGGTTTTATAGTTGGTTTTTGATGTGATGTAACCAAAATATTTCTCTGCTGAAATAAAAGTGGTTTTTGTTTCCCAAGTACCAATATATTTATCTGTCTTGTTTACTTTTCTGTTCTATACACAATAAACGCTCCACCTAAATTAAGGCATTCCTTTTGTGAGTGACCTTAACGGAGGTGGGGTGTCACATTTACTCCAGACGATAGTTAAATCTTTAATTAGATTTGAACATGAAATGGTAATTGAATTTACCGACAACACCATGGTGTTAGATATGAAGTATTACCAGTTTTACTTCATGGGATGAATAGGTTGGGGTTGGGAAATTTAACAAATGATTACTTCGGTAAGGTTCGCTAATCCCGACTAGTTTGTATAAACCATAATTTGGTTTGAATTGATATTCAAAGGATGATTTAAAGAATAAATTTAAAGAATTTGTCTTTGATAAAATTAATGGGAACCTTTCGCAAAGTATAAGAATATTTGAATAAAGAAATATTCTGGATTGGAATGAGCCGTATGTTGTGTTTTTATAGCACTTGTTTATTATATATACGAGTTATTCGGAAGGGCCGGGTTTATACCCATTCTGAATAAATGATTCGACGATATGTCGAGGATGAAGACGGTGGTCGAAGACCGGAGGTCTTCAAATCATTTGGATAATTACTGATGATCTTGATTGGGCTGTACACCCAAGAGGAGGGAATCAGTTGGTGATCGTCCAAACATACTTGGAGATCGATGGATATGCGAGGAATAAGGTTCCTCCGGTTTCGTTCAGACCCAGAACGGACTTGTAAATGGATGTGTGTATGACATTGGATTTTATTCTGTGTTGATTGATTTCTATTAAATATATATCTGTTTGACGGCGGAGATTTTATTCTCTTGCTTAACGCCCTCCTCTGAGACGTACGAGTTCAAAGGTTATATATCGATAGATATCAGTCGCATGGCATGAATTGCCTGTGTGGCATGCTGAGATGCAAATGAACAAGGCTTTTGTTGTAAAGCAGAGTCTTGTGGTTGATGAACAAAGCACGGCTATAATACAGCGTAGCTTTGTGTAGCATTAATTCGCGAGCCTCACACCCCGGTGTGAACCAGAAATGGGAGAGGACATCAGGGAGGGCATGCGTTTCCTTCTAGCTAGGAGTGTTGTTTTGGGTTTTACACACCCAGACATTTTACTTATGTGGATGATGGATTGCGAGGTGCCTCGGTTAGATCGGACAATCCGGGTCCGATGGAGTCATTTGGCTCATTGACGCCCCATAGGGTGGAGAAACGCAGTGTTCAGGCATTTTAATCCACATCAGTGGACCGGCCCTGACGATCCAAAGGTCACTCAAGCTCTGACCTGAGGGGCGGGCTAGAGCATCTCGAATTCGATGAGGACGATCCCTTACCTCGGTTCACAGATGGAAATCCAAATTCCAATATGTGACGTTTGCGGTTTTGATTGTAGAGCCTAGTATTGGCAACATGATATATGGTACCCATGCTGCCTAGGATTGATACATTTATATTTGAAGTTGTTTAATACACTATGCACTTATAATAGTATCAAATGATTTGTTTTTAACGTACCAAGCATGTTTGGCTATTATAAGGGAAAACCCTGTCCTCTGGCTTGCGTTGCATTGTGTGATAGGACCTGGTCTTATAATAGCTTCATTTTTCCAAAAAGCATTGCGCTGTTTTGATATATGAACTGGTATTCTTGGGAGGAAACTCGTTCCGTGTTATACGGCGTGGTCCCTTGATATATCTAGTTTAAAGTAAAGTTTTAAATTACTGTTTTAGTTCTCCCACCAGTCACATGACTGACCTGGAGTTTATTGTTTTAACCTAAACTCTAGGTGCCCTTATTTTCGACACGGGCAGCTTGTAACACCCAACCTCCGCTAGGGTCACTCACAAAGGGAATGCACTAGTTTTGGTGGAGTATTATCTAGGTAAACATACACAGAGATATCACAAGGCAGAACATAAATAAAGCAGCGGTAGAAATTAAAAACCAAATCTCATTACTTTCAAGAAAAGAGTCAAAACCTCATATATCCAAAGTACAAATTATCATTATTCCATTACATCCAGTTCTAAATAAAGAAGCATAAACTTAAAATGACAAAAGTAATTTATTCCCCAAAGATAGCAGAACTGCAGCCATAGCATAGCTCAAGACCAAACCGTACATGAGCTGACAGAAAGCAAGAGAAATCCAAGCTAAGTGCTAGAGTTTCCTCCCTGATAACCTGGGGGGGAACGAAAGAAAAAGAGGCGAAAGAAAAAGGGTCAGTCATAAAGACTGGTAAGTCCTAGTGACTTTCAGTATAAAAACTAGTAAAAGTAATATGACATGTGAAAACTGGAAATAAAAATAAGGATGATAACATGACTGGTATGATAACTAAGATAACAAGATAAGTCAAGTCTAGCATCGCATATTCAAGATTCGCTGCACCAACTGTACTAGTATTCTAACCCATGTCAAGTATTAACCATGAAATGATCCCTTGGCCCAATATCATGAAATGGCCCATTACGGGGACCTACAGTACGATCTACTAATCGATCGGCTCCCTACAAGTTCTAGCTCGTCATGTGTTTGTGTCATACGGCTCGATCACGAAATGTAGTCACCTTTGCTAGGTCCACCCTAGGGTGTATCAAGCCCTAGGGTGCCAACCACTGACACGAATCAAGCATGCACAGTGTAAACCTACTGGTGCCCAATGTCTGCTTTTTAAACTCCGGACTACGTGCACGACCATAGTCCGCCCGGACCTACAATGACGCACCTACTCAGCCATCGTTCTGGTCGCTTACAATCAGCCCAGTAATCGTGCCCCACCCTGCCTAGTCCCAGGGTATCGTGATACATCTAAGTGGGTTACTGCTGAAAAGGACCGCGTAACTAGGGTTTCTAATGGGTTAAGTGTAGTCATTCAAATTCGTGACTTAACCCTATCCAAATCATGTATCAAGTTGGTTAAGTGTGTTCAAGCGGTTCATGACTTAAACTTATCAAATCATCGTGTCAAATTGGTTAAGTATATTCAAGTGGTTCATGACTTAACCCTATCCTGTGGCATTAAATAAATTAATGCACCCCAACCTCTCACATTGGACTTTGTTGTGGTTACTGGATGTGCCGGGCGGGTCCGGGCAGATTTACACCACAACCTAGTCTAACCTCGGGTTTCAAGCGCGATATGACCAACTACCCACATTGGGTCCTATTGTTTGCAGTTACTGGATTCGTCGGGCGGTTCCGGGCAGATTTATACTGCAAACTCAACCTAACCTCGAGTTGGCCAGGTTCAAGTTTATTCTAAGTGTCATGTCCAGGTTCAAGTTTCGAGTCCAAATTCATGTCAAGTTTTCATGTCATGTTTCATGTCAAATCGTGTCAAGTTCATGTCCATATCCAGGTTCAACTTATAACAATGTTCACGTTTCAAGTTTATAGTAAATTCAGGTTTGCCTAAACTACCCAAATCGTATTCCCATCGCACGTGAATTCGAATCGATATAAACAAATCTAATTAGGGAATAACATAGAAAGAACGGGCATAAGGTGGCAAAGTGATTATAAGTCAAGCATGGTATAACTTGAGATAAATGACTACAACAATACTGGCATATGGAATAGTGGTCTCAAATATCTAACCTAGCAAAATAGGGTGATAGTCATGGTTACAGTTGACATAAGATAATAACCCCAAACTTGTGAATAACAACTAATTCAACATCACAGGCATGAATATTATGGACATTAGGGGTTTTAGATCTACAACATATATAGGCCCTAAATCAATTTCATATAAATATTACCACAAGTCAAGATTCAAGATGAATAGATCCAAGGTGAACAAATAGTAGATCCAAAATACTAGATCCAAAATGAACAATGATAGATTCAAGATATACAATGATAGATCCAAGATAATTGTCATACTTAGGTTCAATTTCAATTTACAACATGTCCATATTAAGTTTAAAGTTTAGATATAAAAGTAACTGGGGCTTACAGATCGTGGTTTGAGAATTAGAAAACAAAGAGGCGATGTTGAATCTTGAGTCTAACAGAAATCCCCCAAACAACAATTGTCTACACGTAGCCTTGTTGGAGAAGAAGCAATTCCTTTTCTCTAACTTTTCAACCAGAGTTTTAGCAGCATAAGACCAGAGAGAATTTGTGTAGAGAGACTAGAGTTAGGGGCTGTTTATATAGGGTCAGGCCAACGAATTTAGACAGAAATCGGACTAGAAACATCAGAGTGAACTCTGACTCAAAAATGGGCTCGGCAACCAGGTCGACACCCAGGTTGACTCTATGGTCGACCTGGTCCTGGGCAGGTCGACACTATGGTCGACCCCCAGGTCGACCTGGTCCTGGGCGGGAAATTTCCCGCCCAGTCCGTTCTGGGGTTTGAATTTCGAAATTTAAATTCAAATTCTAAGCTGTTTTTGAACTTGAAAATTCCTGAAACTTCGAAGGGTCATAACTTGGTCATACGGACTCCGATTTTCGAAAACTCGGAGTCCTTTCCAAGCAGAATTAAGAGTCGAACGTAATGGCGTAACCCATTGCCCTTGATTCTTATTTTAAAAATTAATTCTACCTTGATTTATGGTTATAACACGTTATTAAAATACGGGTTGTTACATTCTCCCCTCCTTAAAGGATTTCGTCCCCGAAATCTCTAAGTTAGGGAGGATGTGTCCTACCATCCATCATCCATCTACTCAAAACATCATCCATAGGCAATAATTGTCCTTAAAAGATTTCTAGTGTTGTATGAACATATGCAGTAAGTGTGTGTATATGTACTTATCTAATGCAAAAGATCAAGCGGTTACTGATTCAGTAAACCTCCTTAATGCAAAATATGTTAGTGTAATGAGTCCAACATGTATGCAAATTCCTAACATAATTTATAATCTCTACATGAGTGCACATAACATTCATTCATATGCAATATCCAAGTGATAGCATAACAAGTTCCATCCATGTACAAGTATAAGCACTCATGCATATGCAACATGAAAATGTGACTGAGCCGATCTAGTGCCTAATGTGTGTCATGCATCCACTAGCAATCACTTGCAAACACTTGCAACCATTTGCAAACATCAACCATAACATGTTTCAATCACATGTTTACATCCATATGGTTCTACCTAAGGTTCTCAAGATAAGATCGAGAAGATAACAAGGCAAACATAGGTAGTAAAAGCATGATATGAAAGGTTTTCAAGTTTATAGGAAAAGAGATCGAGAATGTACCCTAAAAAAGAAATGGGTAAAGCGCGCGTATCTTCTCTTCGGTTTCCCAAGTTGCGTCTTCTTGGGCTTCACTCCAGTATACTTTAACTAGCTTGACTTCTCGATTCCTTAGCTTCTTGATCTCCGTTCCTAAGATACGAATCGGAACTTGCCTCAATGTTGCTTCTTTTTCCACTTCTACGCCTTCAAGGATTCTTGGCTCAACCACTTCGGCTGATTCATGTAAGCACTTTCGGAGATGCGAGACATGAAAGACATTGTGTACTTCGGCCAGCCTCTCGGGTAATTCTACCTTATAGGCCATCTGCCCAATCCTCTCAGTGATAGGGAACGGTCCTACGAACCTTGGTACTAGCTTTCCAACCACTCCAAAACGAACCACATTGCGTAAAGGAGAAACTTTTATAAAGACCATATCTCCGACTTCGAACTCTAGGTCTGTCCTTCTCTTGTCCGCATAAGATTTCTGTCTATCTTGGGTCATTTTCATCCGTCTTCGTATCAACTCAACCTTCTCAGAAGTGTCCCTTATCATGTCGGGCCCAAGTATAAGCTTGTCTGTCCTCTCCCACCAACAAGTTGGCGACTTGCATGGTCTTCCATACAGGGCTTCGAACGGTGCCATTCCGATGCTAGCTTGGTAACTATTATTATATGCAAACTCCACGAGAGGAAGATGGTCTTCCCAAGTACCACCAAAGTCAAGAATGCATAGCCTCAAAAGATCCTCTAGTACCCTATTTACCCTTTCAGTTTGTCCATCCGTCTGTGGGTGATAGGCCGTGCTTAAACTTAGTCGTGTACCCATTGCTTCTTGTAGACTATTCCAAAACTAGCTAGTGAAAATCGGGTCACAATCACTAACTATACTAGAAGGAACCCCGTGCAACCATACTATCTCTCGAAGGTAAATAGACGCTAGCCATGATGCGGTCCTCTTGCTTTTCACTGGAATGAAGTGAGCACTTTTCGTGAGTCAACCTACTATGACCCATATGCTAGTATTTCCCTTCCTTGACCTAGGCAATCCATCCACGAAATCCATAGAGATACTTTCCCACTTCCATTGCGGAACCTCCAAAGGATGTAATAGCCCACCGGGCTTCTTCGACTCGGCCTTTACTTGTTGGCACACCATGCACTTTGAAACGAACTCTGCCATGTCCTTTTTCATTCTAGCCCAAAAGAAAATGCGTTTCATATCTCTGTACATCTTATCCCCTCCGGGATGTATAGTCATCTTCGAGTGATGCGCCTCTTCGAGAACTTTATTTACTAATTCTCCCACTTGTGGGACACATAGCCTTCCATCACGCCTTAGCCATCCCTTGTCATCTATGGCATACCTACCGAGGTGACTTGACGTCTCACCACTAATCAACTTGTTCATAATCTCGACTATCTGTGGGTCTTCCCTCTGTGAAGTCCCTACTTGGTGTAGAAGTGTAGGTCTTAGCTCAAGAGATGCTAACGTAACAGTCAATGACTCAACAACAGGTGTAAAATCAAAGGTTGCTATAAACTCTAGACATTTCCTTTCAACAAACAAGGGGCTCAAAGTCAACCTTTTCCTACTTAGCGCATCTGCCACCACGTTCCCCTTGCCAGGGGTATAAGCTATATCGAAGTCATATGATACTAAGAATTCTATCCACCGCTATTGTCTCAGATTCAAATCTTTCTGTGAGAAGAGGTACTTAAGCGATTTGTGGTCGGTATACAGCTCCAACCACTCCCCAAGAAGATAATGGCGCCAAGATTTAAGTGCAAAAACGATCGCCGCCAACTCCAAGTCATGTGTGGGATAGTTCTTCTCATGAACTTTGAGTTGTCTACCCCCATAGCAAATCACTTTCCCTTCTTGCATTAGGACTGCGCCTAATCCCATGCCACATGCATCTGTGTACACAGTAAACATCTTACCTCCATCGGGTAATGCCAAAACTGGAGCTGTGGTGAGGGCTCTCTTGAGTCTCTGAAAAGCAATCTCACATTCTATGTCCCATGCAAACGCTAGGTTTTTCTTCATTAACCTAGTAAGAGGGGCTGAAATCTTAGCGAAGTCCTTAATGAACTTCCTATAGTAGCCTGCCAAACCGAGAAAGCTTCTCACTTCAGTTGCGTTCTTAGGAATTTTCCAGTCTTGCACCGCAACTACCTTTGCGGGGTCCATAGCTATGCCTTTCTTAGAAACTACATGTCCAAGAAACCGAATTTCCTTCCTCCAAAAATGGCATTTGGAGAATTTAGCCTTTAACTGGTGTGCTCTAAGCGTATCCATGACTTCCTTGAGATGTCTAGCATGATATTCTTCATCCTTTGAGAAGATCAAAATATCGTCCACGAAAACCACTACAAACTTGTTAAGGAACTCCCGAAACACCCTACTCATCAAATCTACAAAGTACGCGGGTGCATTCGTTAACCCAAACGGCATGACGAGCCATTCGAAGAACCCATTTGGAGTCCTAAACGCAGTTTTGTCAATGCTATCCTCAGCCACTCTAAGCTGATGGAATCCTGTGGCTAGATCGAGTTGAGAGAAAACGGATGCTCCCACAAGTTGGTCAAACAAATCATCGATTCTTGGTAGTGGGTGTCTATTTTTCTTAGTTAGCTTGTTTAACTCACGATAATCTACGCATAGACGAAGCGAACCATCCGCCTTATTAGCGAATACCATCGGAGCACCCCATTCAGAAATGCTTCGTCTTGTGAAATTTTTCTCAAGCAACTCCTTAACTTGTTTATTGAGATATCTTCTTTCTTGCGGGGCAATGTGCCTAACGGGCAATGAAACTGGCTTGGCATTATCAACAAGATAAATTCGGAAGTCTATCTCGCATTTAAGAGGTAACCCCTTCACCTCATCAAAGACATCTGGATATTCTCGGACCACTCTTGCAGATTGCAAATTGTCGATGGACGAGTCAAGAGATTCAAGATAACACAACATGATCGGACCCTTAGGGTTACAAGAAATTTCAAGGGTATTACCAAGGCGAGTCATGAGCCTCACTACCCTTCGTTCACAATCAAGAATGGCTCCATAATTGGACAACCAATCCATACCTAGGATCAAACCGTATCCCATAAATCCGAGAACATAAGCATTACACGTGAATTCTACGCTTAAGATAGAAATCCTCAAATCCACACACATCATAGATAAATGAGTGGAGCCCCCAATTGGATTTGAAACACTAACGGGATCCTCAACTAGACTAGTACTTAGGTGCAGATTTTCAACAATATCAGAAGAAATAAAAGTATGCGATGCGCCAGAGTCAAATAAGGTTCGAACAGGAAAGTCAGAAATGTAAACAAGGCTTTCTACAGAAATATTACTACCTCGGTCAAGAGCTGGAGTGGTGTTGAGAGCATGCAACTGCCCTCCATAAGGTCCTGCTCGCTGGGTCTGCCCTTGCCCCTGTCCTTGCTTCTTAGGGTAATCCTTACTGAAGTGTCCAGTATCCCCGCAATGAAAGCATTCACCCAAATTTCTCTTCTTCTTTCTACAGTCCTTGGCTACATGCCCCGTAATCCCACAAAAGTTACACTTCCTTGTCCCACGTGCCTTGTTATTATTGTTGTTGTTGCCCTTGTTATTCTTGTTGCCTCCCTTCTTGAAGTCAACTTTCTTATTCTGAGTCTCATTAGGCTTAACCTCCTTCTTGCTATTCTTGTCTTCCTCATGAAGTAGAGCCATATCCACCAAGCTTTCAAAGGTCGCCCTCATGGGTATATGAGTTATGGCCAAACTGTGTAGTGGCTCGTTCAATCCTCGAGCAAAGCATACAGCCTTTTTCTGGGCCGTGTTAACCAAGTCCAAACCGAACCGAGCAAGCTGGTTAAACCTATTCACGTACTCCCTAACTGACATGTCCCCTTGCTTGAGTGCTAGGAACCTCTCCATCTGAAGGTTCTCTTCTGCTGACGATAAGAATTTATGCCCAAACCTCTCTCTAAAGTCTACCCAAGACTCAACCGGCCTGGTAGCATTGGTGACTTCCTACCAAAATGCAGCTTCCTCTTTCAACAACCATGCTGCCAACTAAACTTTCCTATGATCCTCCACATCGAAGATAATAAACAAGTCTTCAGTCTTCTTTAGCCAGTTTCGTGCCTCAACAAAGGTTTCAGTTCCAACGAAGTTCTTGCCGCCCATTGCTTTAAAGTCTTTGCATATTTTGGCAAAGGTGATACCAGGAGGAGGAGGAGGAACCGCGGCCACTAGGGGAGGAGGAGGAGGGATGTCTGCCGGGCCCGCGCCATTGGCCCTAGCTTCTAAGTACCTTCGGAACCATCCAGGTACGGGTACTCCCTCAGGAAGGTTAAGATCAGACATGCTGAAAAACGAAAAGAAAAAGATTCAAACGAGGAAACAAAGGAAAGTGCTAATGGCTTTTGGGGAATAGCCTTTTTAAACATAAAACTTTTACTGAAAAATGCTTCTTTATAAACGGTTTTGGAAAATAGTTTTAGAAGGTTTTTAAAACTTTTGCCCCATCTGGTAACCTTCTGCTCTGATACCAAATGTAACACCCCACCTCCGCTAGGGTCACTCACAAAGGGAATGCACTAGTTTTGGTGGAGTATTATCTAGGTAAACATACACAGAGATATCACAAGGCAGAACATAAATTAAGCAGCGGTAGAAATTAAAAACCAAATCTCATTACTTTCAAGAAAAGAGTCAAAACCTCATATATCCAAAGTACAAATTGTCATTATTCCATTACATCAAGTTCTAAATAAAGAAGCATAAACTTAAAATAACAAAAGTAATTTATTCCCCAAAGATAGCAGAAATGCAGCCATAGCATAGCTCAAGACCAAACCGTACATGAGCTGACAGAAAGCAAGAGAAATCCAAGCTAAGTGCTAGAGTTTCCTCCCTGAGAACCTGGGGGGAAAACGAAAAAAAAGAGGCAAAAGAAAAAGGGTCAGTCATAAAGACTGGTAAGTCCTAGTGACTTTCAGTATAAAAACTAGTAAAAGTAACATGACATGTGAAAACTGGAATTAAACATAAGGATGATAACAGGATTGGTATGATAACTAAGATAACAAGATAAGTCAAGTCTAGCATCGCATATTCAAGATTCGCTGCACCAACTGTTCTAGTATTCTAACCCATGTCAAGTATTAACCATGAAATGATCCCTTGGCCCAATATCATGAAATGACCCATTACGGGGTCCTACAGTACGATCCACTAATCGAACGGCTCCCTACAAGTTCTAGCTTGTCATGTGTCTGTGTCATACGGCCCAATCACGAAATGTAGTCACCTGTGCTAGGTCCACCCTAGGGTGTATCAAACCCTAGGGTGCCAACCACTGACACGAATCAAGAACGCACAGTGTAAACCTACTGGTGCCCAATGCCTGCTTTTTCAACTCCGGACTACATGCACGACCATAGTCCGCCTGAACCTACAATGGCGCACCTACTCAGCCGTCGTTCTGGTCGCTTACAATCAGCCCAGTAATCGTGCTCTACCCTGCCTAGTCCCAGGGTATCGTGATACATCTAAGTGGGTTACTGCTGAAAAGGACCGCGTAACTAGGGTTTCTAATGGGTTAAGTTTTGTCATTCAAATTCGTGACTTAACCCTATCCAAATCATGTATCAAGTTGGTTAAGTGTGTTCAAGCGGTTCATGACTTAACCCTATCAAATCATCGTGTGAAATTGGTTAAGTATATTCAAGTGGTTCATGACTTAACCCTATCATGTGGCATTAAATAAATTAATGCACCCCAACCTCTCACATTAGACTTTGTTGTGGTTATTGGATGTGCCGGGCGGGTCCGGGCAGATTTACACCACAACCTAGTCTAACCTCGGGTTTCAAGCGCGATATGACTAACTACCTACATTGGGTCCTATTGTTTGCAGTTACTGGATTCGCCGGGCGGTTCCAGGCAGATTTATACTGCAAACTCAACCCAACCTCGAGTTGGCCATGTTCAAGTTTATTCTAAGTGACATGTCCAGGTTCAAGTTTCGAGTCTAAATTCATGTCAAGTTTTCATGTCATGTTTCATGTCAAATCGTGTCAAGTTCATGTCCATATCCAGGTTCAAGTTATAACAATGTTCACGTTTCAAGTTTATAGTAAATTCAGGTTTGCCTAAACTACCCAAATCGTATTCCCATCACACGTGAATTTGAATCGACACAAACAAATCTAATTAGGGAATAACATAGAAAGAACGGGCATAAGGCGGCAAAAGTGATTATAAGTCAAGCATGGTATAACTTGAGATAAATGACTATAACAATACTGGCATATGGAATAGTGGTCTCAAATATCTAACCTAGCAAAATAGGGTGATAGTCATGGTAACAGTTGACATAAGATAATAACCCCAAACTTATGAATAACAACTAATTCAACATCACATACATGAATATTATGGACATTAGGGGTTTTAGATCTACAATATATATAGGCCCCAAATCAATTTCATATAAATATTACCACAAGTCAAGATTCAAGATGAATAGATCCAAGGGGAACAAATAGTAGATCCAAAATACTAGATCCAAAATGAACAATGATAAATTCAAGATATACAATGATAGATCCAAGATAATTGTCATACTTAGGTTCAATTTCAATTTACAACATGTCCATATTAAGTTTAAAGTTTAGATCTAAAAGTAACTGGGGCTTACAGATCATGGTTTGAGAATTAGAAAACAAAGAGGCGATGTTGAATCTTGAGTCTAACAGAAATCCCCCAAACAGCAATACTCTACACGTAGCCTTGTTGGAGAAGAAGCAATTCCTTTTATCTAACTTTTCAACCAGAGTTTTAGCAGCATAAGACCAGAGAGAATTTGTGTAGAGAGACTAGAGTTAGGGGCTATTTATATAGGGTGAAAAACTAAATGAAAAAGTTTTCTTTTTATAGAAAAATCAGAACAAAAGGTGACACTATATCCAAGATTAAAGAAAAAAATTTCCAAACTTTAAAGATAAATTTGTTAAAGAGAAGAATCTTTCCTTTTTCATGTAGACATTCTGGGACGGAAGGATTCGAACCTCCGAATAGCGGGACCAAAACACGAATTTAGACAGAAATCGGACTAGAAACATCAGAGTGAACTCTGACTCAAAAATGGGCTCGGCAACCAGGTCGATACCCAGGTCGACTCTATGGTCGACCTGGTCCTGGGCAGGTCGACACTATGGTCGACCCCCAGGTCGACCTGGTCCTGGGCGGGAAATTTCCCACCCAGTCCGTTCTGGGGTTTGAATTTCGAAATTTGAATTCGAATTCTTAGCTGTTTTTGAACTTGAAAATTCCTGAAACTTCGAAGGGTCATAACTTAGTCATACGGACTCCGATTTTTGAAAACTCGGACTCGTTTCCATGCAGAATTTCGAGACGAACGTAATGGCGTAACCCGTTGCCCTTGATTCTTATTTTAAAAATTAATTCTGCCTTGATTTATGGTTATAACACGTTATTAAAATACGGGTTGTTACACAGCTAGTAGTTTTGGTTTTGTAGATTTATATTCATAGGATCCTTGTTTACAGCTGGAACGATATTCGGAAAGCTCTGTATCCATTTACCTCTTTCAGTTGTGTATTGTATTATTTTTCCGCTGCTATGTAATGTATTGTAATCTCTGATATTTTTCTGTTGTATTATAATTATTCATACTCTGTATATTCTTGTATTCTGATAGAATTGTTGTAATAAGCAATGAAATGTTATCTTGTTTGTGTCCCAATGTGGCTTGTTCTCAACTCGATCCGGGCTTTCCTTCACGGGGAAGTTCGGGTCGTTATAGTTTGGTATCAGAGCTTTGATTTACAAAGCTCGTAGAACAAGACATATTAGAACCAAACAAAAGAATTCATCAGAGATTGGATTAGTAATATCCATTGAGAATGACTCGTTAGAGATAGGATCAGTAGTATCCTAGAACGAGTGTGAAGAGTAGTGTTTTTGAAATAAAAATGAAAACGGATTTTGTTTGGAAATTTAAATCAATTATTCGTATTTGAATATTATTTTTATATTGATTTGGACAATCAGGTATATAAAGATTTTGCGTATACGTCTCTTCCGCGTGTATTTGAAGTTTTAATATACTGGATAGATACAGAATCACACTCTAGTCGCCCGGAGATGATTCTGATGATTACTCGAGTATCATCAGAATTTATATTCGAGATTCAAAAGTGGGATATCTGTATATTTCCACTAGACTGGTGTGAGAACCAAAACTAGATAGGGTCTATTGTTGTGATTTGGCCCTAAAAATATGATTTTTTGACTATGTATCAAAATTATGAATTTGAAACGTTAATTCACTAATTGATTGATGGTTGTGTTGTGTGATTATTTATTTAAACCATTGTGTGAAAGAACGGTGCATATAACCAAATTGAACCAAAAATTGAACTGTATTGAAAATTGTTTGGAAATGCACGCATGTACATATATATGTGTGAATAGGTCATTGCAAAGAGGCTAGAGAAGAGGAATAAAATTGTTTGCCCAGCAAATAGGTACATGTTTATTGTATTTCTTGGGTTTTTTGATGATTTTATGAGTCGATTGGCTGTTTCTTTTTCTTTTTGGATTAGAGAGGCCTATATGGCAATTTCGGGATTTTCCCGGTGCTCCCGTGCAGGGGAGGTTATGGCGAAATTTTTCGAAAATTTAGGGTGTTAGCCAAACTTTTGAAAATTTTGAAAAGTTCTTAGAAATTTAAAAGTTGAAGAACTTAAGCCGTAATGAAAATAATGAAAGTTGAGTTAATTAGTTAAACAACTTTTAGCTTCGTTCCTTTTCGGGGACGAAAAGTTTAAAGTGGGGGAGATTGTAATAACCCGGAAAATCTGAACCAATTTAAAATATTTATTTTGGCAATTTTGATGAATTTCGAATATTTAAAATGAATTATTTTAAATAATGACGACGAGAAATTTATTTTGAATAGAAGTGTAACGTATATATTTATTTGAATCGACGTTAGAATATAAATAATTTATTTTAATTATAAAAGGAATTGAAAATGGTGCGGTAGTTCAAAAATTCGATTTCAAAATTCAAATGAATGTACAGGATTCAAAATAAACCGGATTTTAGAGAAACCAAAAATATTAGAATCTATTTGAAAATATCTTTCCAACGAATCCGAAAAATTGAAATTTCATAGCGGGAATAAAAAGTAAGGCCCAGTTGAAAATTCAGAATAGTGGCTATGGAATTTTGGCCCTTAAAAATAGCAATTTTGCAAATTACCGCTATTTTCGACGAAACCACTTTTGTTGGATTCGGGATGTCTAGTTATTGTTAGATTCCAAAATTCATAATTTTCTGAATCAATATGTGAGCATGGCGAAGGAAAACGTGTTTTGACAGTTTCAGTCAATTTCGATCGACTAGAAAATGGCCATTTTTCAAACGGTCTCAGAATTTGGCGAAATTAGTTTTGTTAGGATTTTATCGTCAATACGAAGCTAGAAAATATTTTTCTGTAATTTTTAGAGTCCGTATGTGGCCCCGGTAAATTGAAATGTACGTTTAAATTAAATATATATTGATCTATATTGTAATTTGAATGAAAACTGATCTTAACAACCGAATTGGCTCACGAAACATATCCCATTGTGTTCAGAATGGGGGTAATACACTAGGGGCGATAATCGTTGAGCCTCATTTGGGGTTCAAGAGAAAAGTCAACATTTTCCTTTGAATTAAATAAATAAATATAAAACTATTTACATATGCCCTCCCTTTTCTCTTTCCCCGACATCAGTTAAATAAAAGAAAAAACAAAACAAAAACAAAAAAACGACGGGGTCTAAACCCCAGTCGCCGCCCAGGAGATCACCCACCGCCACCGCCCCGCGCATGCGACCTCCGACGATCGCCCCCCTCGACCCTTTTTCCCCCACCGTCCTCTCTCCTTCTCTGAAATGAAGACGCGCAACCCCAAAACCCATCGTGAAACCCTAAACCGCCCCCTGTTCCTGACGCCGCCGCGCCTCAGGCAAAGACCGCCCTCCTCCCTCCACTGACCAGAAAACCGCACCCTCGCTTGATCGATTCCCCCCTCCGTGCAATGCAACAGCGAACGCCGCCATCCCCTTCGACCGAGATCGACCTGAAAACGCAAGAAATGCAATGTAAGTTTTATGACTTTGTTTTCTAATTTCTTTGAGATAAAAGGCGAGATTTTTAATTGATGAAAGGCAAGATCTTAATTTGTTTAAACGATAAGATTTTGTAAATTGATAAAGATTTGAAATAAAAATATAATTTTTATCTATGTTGCATAATAAAAATACGATTTTTATTATATGAGAAGGGAAATAAAAATATAATCTTTACAATATATGAAGTGAAATAAAAATATGAACTTTATTTCTATCGTGAAGTAGTGAGAATAACGATTCGATTTTTATTTGAGTAGCGGATTAGAAATATGATTTTTATATGATGGAGAATATAAAAATTTGATTTGTATATTTGTAGCGATATAAAAATGCGATTTTTAATATAAACATCATATTAAAAATGTGATTTTTAATATGAACAGCGTAGAGAAGATGGCATTGGAATTTTTGAGCAAATCCAGACTGTTCAGAAATTCAGAAATAAAGCATGGAGGAGTGGAACCCTAGGTGAGAACTCCTCACTTTTAATTTTATTTTCTAGTTTGAAATATATACTAAGATGCAGACGGTGCTTAGCAGCACCTGACACCCGTCGTCCACAGACCATGGATGACTTGTATGTTTGATTGATCTATTGTGAAAGTTGATTGTGTGATATGGAAGGAAAATAAATATTTTATAGTTAAAAATATAATTTTTAACGTGTATATAAAATAAATATTTATAAACAAATCGGACGATTTGTTTATGTACACACATTTGACTGATATTGATTGGGACGATAAATTTTACACATCGCCCAACTGCACAAATAGACATGTGTTTGATTGTTTGAAACCCCACACGGGTATTGGGATGATATTGGGCATACACTAATCCCGATATTTAGTTGTATGTTGATCGATTGATTGACAGGTTGTTATAAGTGTTGAATATTTATATTCGATGCTTATGCAGTGTAGAATGCACTCTGGATGATGGATTGCTGTTTTCATTGTTGTTATACACATTTGTTGTGTGAAATACATATAATCAAATTATATGGTAATTGGCTGTGTCTGATTCCAGTTCAGAAAAGAATGAATATTTTAAAAGAATGAATATTTTAAAATAACGATTATTTTAAAATAACGAATATTTTCAAACAATATTCGGAAAAGAATCAAAATCTGATTTTGATGTCCGATTTGGGATGGACACGAATATATTTAAATATATAAAGTCGAGTTGATTAGAGTAACGCCATTTTGACGTGAACGATATTTAGATCGATTTTATTCATTTTTATAATGAATATCGAAAAGGAATTGATTTCAAAATCTACTATTTTGAAAATATTATCATTTATATACCGATGATATGGAATATTCAATTTTGATTTGAAATTGAATATGAAGTTGAAATAGAATTGAAATTCTAAATTGAAATAGAATTTAATTTCGAATTAAATTGAAATTGAATTTGAAATTCGAATTGAAATAGAATTGAAATTCGAACTGAATTTGAAGTTCGAACTAAATTGAAATAGAATTGAAATCGTTTTGAATTAAATTTAAAACGGATTTAAATTGAATTGAAATCGATTCGAATTGAAATCGATTTGAAATGAATTTAAAACGAATTTATATTGGAAAATCCAATTTTGATTTGAATTTGAGATGGAAGTTGAAATCGTTTTGAAAATGAATTTAAAACGATTTATAAAATACGTTTTAAAGGGAAATCGACGATATATATATATATATATAATGGCCTGAATAGAACGCGCTGCGCAGCGGCAGTTCGCGAATTTCCACCATTGACTTTGAACGGACATTACGGGAGATCCGACCGTCGGATTCTCCTAAAACCAGAACCGTTGGGTTCGTATCGAAAAGAGATTTCTAACGAATAGTAGATATTTGAAATCTAACGGTTGGATTTGGAATTATGTCCAAATCAAATTTGGAAAAGGTCGCTGTAAGTGCAGTTTGATGGCCGTTTATGGAAATCGACTGTACGGGCCTTGATAAAATTATTAAAAATATCAATAATTAGTATAAAATGATAAGAAATGATTTGAAAAGAAATGGGATGAAAAATTCCATATTTGAAAAGAAAAAAATAGATTTTTATCAAAATGAACTAGTTTTGAACTAGAATTATAATCCATTTATTTTTAAAATAAATAAATTGGATTTGAAATGGTTTTAAAAATAACCAGAATTTCAAATATATAAATTGGAATGGATTTGAATCGAAATTGTCTTCGGAATATTTCGATGTTGGATTTCGTGATTATACATATATTGTTATGGAAATTTGAAAGATATATTTATATCGTTATTTCCAATACAATATCTGTTGGTTATAGTATTTGATATTGAATATAAGCCGATATATTTTCTATTCAGAGACTTGTATTTAATATCAAATGGGATTTGGGTTTGTCATGAATGGTGTCTTCATTAACACTGTTCTTAAACCCAATTGAGAAAATGGATTAAATCTTTATATTCAGATTTAGTGAAATGTACCAATTAAATGATATTTAATTCGAATTGAATTGGAATTGATTTTTGGGTTTATCGTGAACGGTGTTTTAAATAACACTTGTTCTTTAACCCGATAATTTTTGGAATGTGAATTGGGTTTGTTGTGAACTGTGTTTTAACGACATTCGTTCTTTAACCCGATTTACAGTGAAATGGGATTTGGAATTTATAAATCTTTTTGATAAGATTTAAAGGAGATTTTCCAAAGTAAAGTTTTCCAATTTAATAAAATAAATTGGAATGGAATGGAATTCGATTTGGTAATAATCGAAGTGAATTTCTATGGAGGAAGACTGCTAATATATATGGAATTTAAAAGGCTTTGCCGTTATTCCATTTATATTATTAGTTGGATATGGAAGTTCATTCGATTATATATATTGATCTGTTTTCCGTGAAGATTCCATTGTTAATGGAATGAGATTTTGGGTTTATCGTGAACTGTGTTTTAAATGACATTAGTTCTTTAACCCCGTTAAAGATAAGATTTATTTCTTAACTTTGAATAATCATTAAGTAATGATTTTTTGGAAATTAAAACTGAATTAGAGTTTTAATGAATCTTTAAATAGATTGAAAGGTGAATTTGATAACTAAAATTATCAAATTTAAGAAATGATCGAGAATGGAGTATCACCGGTTTTACTCCAGACGATAGTTAAATCTTTAATTAGATTTGAACGTGAAATGGTAATTGAATTTACCGATAACACCATGGTGTTAGATATGAAGTATTACCAGTTTTACTTCATGGGATGAATAGGTTGGGGTTGGCAAATTTAACAAATGATTACTTCGATAAGGTTCGCTAATCCCGACTAGTTTGGATAAACCATAATTTGGTTTGAATTGATATTCAAAGGAAGATTTCAAGAATAAATTTAAAGAATTTTTCTTTGATAAAACTAATGGGAACCTTTCGCAAAGTATAAGAATATTTGAATAAAGAAATATTCTGGATTGGAATGAGGCGTATGTTGTGTTTTTATAGCACTTGTTTATTATATACGCGAGTTATTCGGAAAGGCCGGGTTTATACCCATTCTGAATAACTGATTCGACGATATGTCGAGGATGAAGACGGTGGTCTAAGACCGGAGTTCTTCACATCGTTTGGATAATTACTGATGATCTTGATTGGGCGGTACACCCAAGAGGAGGGAATCAGTTGGTGATCGTCCAGACGTACTTGGAGATCGATGGGTATGCGAGGAATAAGGTTCCTCTGGTTTCGTTCAGACCCAGAACGGACTTGTAAATGGATGTGTGTCTAACATTGGATTTTATTCTGTGTTGATTGATTTCTGTTAAATATATATCTGTTTGGCGGCGGAGAATTTATTCTCTTGCTTAACGCCCTTCTCTGAGACGTACAAGTTCAGAGGTTATATATCGATAGATATCAGTTGCATGGCAAGAATTTCTTGTGCGACATGCTGAGATGCAAATGATCAAGGCTCCTGTTGTAAAGCAGAGTCTTATGGTTGATGATCAAGGCACGACTTTAATACAGCGTAGCTTTGTGTAGCGTTAATTCGCGAGCCTCACACCCCGGTGTGAACCAGAAACGGGAGAGGTCATCAGGGAGGGCATGCGTTTCCTTCTAGCTAGGAGTGGTATTTTGGGTTTTACACGCCCAGACATTTTACTTATGTGGATGATGGATTGCGAGGCGCCTCGTTTAGATCGGACGATCCGGGTCCGATGGTGTCATTTGGCTCATTGACGCCCCATAAGGCGGGGAAACACAGTGTTCAGGAATTTTAATCCACATCGGTAGACCGACCCTGACGATCCAAAGGTCACTAAAGCTCTGACCTGAGGGGCGGGCTAGAGCGTTTCAAATTCAGTGAGGACGATCCCTTGCCTCGGTTCACAGATGGAAATCCAACTTCCAATACATTACGTTTGCGGTTTAGATTGTAGAGCCTAGTATTGGCGACATGATATATGGTACCCATGCCACCTAGGATTGATACATTTATATTTGAAGTTGTTTTATACACTATGCACTTATATTAGTACCAAATGATTTTTTTAATGTACCAAGCATGTTTGGCTATTATAAGGGAAAACCCTATCCTCCGACTTGCGTTGCATTGTGTGATAGGACCTGGGTCTTATAATAGCTTCATTTTTTCAAAAAGCATTGTGCTGTTTTGATATATGCACTGGTATTCTTGGGAGGAAACCCGTTCCGTGTTATACGGCGTGGTCCCTTGATATATCTGATTTAAAGTAAACTTTTAAATAACTGTTTTAGTTCTCACACCAGTCACATGAATGACCTGGATTTATTGTTTTAACCTAAACTCTGGGTGCCCTTATTTTCGACACGGGCATCTAGTAGTTTTGGTTTGGCAGATTTATATTCATAGGATCCTGGTTTACAGCTGGAACGATATTCGGAAAGCTCTGTATCCGTTTATCTCTTTCAGTTGTGTATTGTATTATTTTTCCGCTGCTATGTAATGTATTGTAATCTCTGATATTTTTCTGTTGTATTATAATTATTCATACTCTGTATATTCTTGTATTGTAACAACCTGTATTTTAATAACAAATTGAAACCATAAATCAAGGCAGAATTAAATTTTAAAATAATAATCAAGGGAAACGGGTTTCTCCATTGCGTTCGTCTCGAAATTCTGCTTGGAAATGAGTTTGGGTTTTCGAAAAACGGAGTCCGTATGACTAAGTTATGGCCCTCCGAAGTTTCAGGAATTTTCAGAATCAAAAACAGCTCGAAATTTGAATTCGAAATTCAAATTCAAACCCCAGGGCAGACTGGGCGGGAAATTTCCCGCCCAGGACCAGGTTGACCTGGGGGTCGACATTATGGTCGACCTCCCAGCGACTAGGTCGACCCTATGGTCGACCTAGTGCCAAAACCTGGTTTTCAGCCTGGGTTCATTCTGATGTTTTTGGACCAATTTTCTGACTAGATTCATGACTCTAAACCTATATAAACAGCCTCCTAGCCTCATTCTCTCTACACCAATTCTTTCTGTCCTTATGCTGCCTCTGAGAAAAACAAATAAATAAATTAAAGTAAAACATGAAGACTAATTCTTGAAGACTACGGCTAGGAATTGCATATTGGGGGCTTGCTTCTGCTATCAAATCAGAATCCATCGAATCAACCAATCGACGACTAGTTTCTAGATTCAACTTCTGCATCTCAATTTCTTAGACCACGATCTGTAAGTACTATTTACTTTGAGATTTAAACTTGTTAAATTTAATATGGACATGGAATGAAACGAAATTGGACCTAAGCTTGATTATCTATTTAGATCTGTTCTTGTCTCTTCTTGAATCTATGATTTTGGGTTATTTCTTATCGATTGAATCATGCTCATTCATGTTGTTGGACCTAGTTTATTATTCAAACGCTAGATTGTAACATAAATTCTTGGATCTTGACTTGTGGGAATATTTCTATTTGGGGCCTATTCATGTTGTAAATCAAATTCTTTCATGTCTATAACCTTAATATGCCTATGACTGTGGACATAAGGTTTTGCCTATGCCTATGACTATGACGATG
Source organism: Allium sativum (assembly GCA_030737875.1). Lineage (NCBI taxonomy): Eukaryota > Viridiplantae > Streptophyta > Magnoliopsida > Asparagales > Amaryllidaceae > Allium > Allium sativum. The sequence continues at coordinate 354,371,314 of CM060919.1, read as the reverse complement.
AACATAAGACTATGCATAAGCCTATGACTAAGAACATAAGACTATGCCTATGACTAAGAACATAAGACTATGCCTATGATTGTGAACATAAGACTATGCCTATGCCTATGACTGTGAACACAAGACTATGCCCTATGACTATGACGAGGACAATTGTGGCTAATCACCTATGACTCTTGACTATGAGAATTATTACCTATGATTATGAACATAAGGCTATTATCTATGACCATGACTTTGAAACTATTACTGTTAATTGCCTATGACTATTTGCCTAGAACTATTTTTGATAATTATCCATGATTATTGTGATGAGTCTCTTATGATTCATAACTATGAGATTTCTACCAATGACAACTGGGGTTAATTGCCTAAGACAATTATAGTAGATTGTTCATGCCCATAACACTATAGTTGAAAACCATGTTGTGCACCGAATTGGCATTTTGTTGGATCGCATACCTAGGGTGTGACTTGCTTAGTTTATTCGCTATTATGTACACCAAAACCATTAGATCCATTATCCTTGTATTTGGCTTGCATTTGCATGCCTATTCTTTTATGTCAGCGTTTACCATGACTATCGCCTTATCTTGCTAGATTTGAAATCCTATATGCCAGTGATGTTGTAACCAATTATCTCAAGTTATGTCATGCTAGTCTTGTAACCCCTTTTATCGCTTTATGCTCGTCCCTCTTGCCTATCATAGTTTTGATGTTATTCCCTTTATTTTGAGATTTGGATTTATTTGTAGTATGAATCGATTCACGTTTACGTGCGATGGGAATACGATTTGGGTAGAATAGGCAAAACATGAATTGGTTATGAACATTAATTATGAACTTGATAAAAGGCAAAACTTGAAACATGAACGCTGTTATAACCTGAACCTGGATATGGACATGAAACTCGCCATGAAACTTGACACGAACTTGACATGAAACTTGAACATGGACATGACACTTAGAATGAACTTGAAAATGGCCAACTCGAGGTTGGGTTGAGTTTGCAGTGTAATTCTGCCCGGAACCACCCGGCAAATCCAGTTACTGCAAACAATAGGATCCAATGTGGGTAGTTGGTCATATCGCACTTGAAAACCCGAGGTCAGACTGAGTTGTGGTGTAATTCTGCCCGGAACCACCCGGCATATCCAGTGACCACAACAACAGGTCTGATGTGAGAGGTTGGGGTGCATAAATGAATTAATGCCACATGATAGGGTTAAGTCATGAACCGCTTGAATATACTTAACCAATTTGGCACGATGATTTGATAGGGTTAACTCATGAACCGCTAGAATATACTTAACCAATTTGACACGATGGTTTGATAAGGTTAAGTCGTGAACCGCTTGAATATACTTAACCAATTTGACACGATGATTTGATAGGATCAAGTCATGAACCGCTTGAATATACTTAACCAACTTGACACATGATTCGTAGGGCTAAGTCATGAACTTGAACGACAACACTTAGCCAATTTGACATGACATGTAGGCGGGTTAAGTCACGAACTTGAATGACAACACTTAACCAACTTGTCATGCTAGACTGATGGGGTTAAGTCTCGAATTTAAATGACAACACTTAACCTATTGGACGAAAACCCTAGTTACGCGGTCCTTTTCAGCAGTAACCCACTAGATGTATCACGGTATCCTGGAACTAGGCAGGATGGGGCACAATTACTTGGCTGATTGTAAGTGACCAGAACGACGGCTGAGTTGGTGCGCCATTGTAGGTTCAGGCGGACTATGGTCGTGCACGTAGTCCGGAGTTGAAAAAGCAGGCATTGGGCACCGGTAGGTTTACACTGTGCGTGCTTGATTCGTGTCGGTTGTTGGCACCCTAGGGCTTGATACACCCTATGGTGGACCTAGCACAGGTGGCTACATTTCATGATTGGGCCGTATGACACAGACACATGAACGAGCTAGGACCTGTAGGGAGCCGATCAATTAATAGATCGTTACGTGGAAAAAGGGTGTTGTTCGTTAGGTAGCATAATCCCTAGTGGTCCTAGGTGGCATAAACTCTAATCGAATCTAGAAAACGTTCAATAGGTAGCATAATCCCTAGTGGTCCTAGGTGGCATAAATCCTAGTTGAACACGCGATAGTTCATGATAAGGAAACCTAGCCAGAACAAGGGTGGCAGTCCAAACGATTTCAAAATGGTGGCACTACGTTGAAGTAGTATAGAAATACGTGATGAAACCCGTACGATATACGGCAAGGGACTGTACATATACATGGAAAGGATGATATGGGTTGGGGTACTAGTACAGTTGGTGCAGAGAATGTTAAACATGTGATGCTATACGTAGTTTATTTGGTTTGCATAGTTTATCTTATTACCTTAGTTTATCTGGTTAGCATAATTTATCTTGTTACCGTAGTTTATCTGGTTAGTATAGTTTATCTTGTCATCTTAGTTTAACTTGCCTATCTTGTCATCATCCTTATGTTTACTTTCAATTTATACATGTCATGTTATCTTTACTTGTTTCTATGCTGAAAGTCACTAGGACTTACCAGTCTTTATGACTGACCCGTTTTCTTTCGCCTCTTTTTCTTCCGTTCCCCCCCCCCCCCAGGTTCTCAGGGAGGAAAACACTACTACTTAGTTTGGACTTCTTTCTGCTTCAAGATCATCATATATGGCTTGGACCTTTCTTGGCTATGGCTGCTTTACTGTTTTACTTGGGGAATGATTTATGACTATGGTTTTATGCTTCTTTACTATTGCAAGACAGATTTCGATGTAATGGATTTAATGGCATTTTGATGTAAAAGGCTTTAGACCTTTCTAGATTTTAAAGCAATGAAACTTGGTTCTTCTTCCGCTGTTTTATATGTTCTGTCTTGTAATATTTCTGTGTATGCTTACCTAGATAATGCTCCACCAAAGCTAGTGCATTCCCTTCGTGAGTGACCCTAGCGGAGGTGGGGTGTTACATTTGGTATCAGAGCAAAGGGTTGCCAGACTGGGCAAAAGTTTTTAAAACCTTTTGAAATTATTTTCAAAACCATTTACAAAGAAGCATTTTTCAAGAAAAGTTTTATTTTTAAAGGCTATTCCCCAAAGGCCATTAGCATTATCCTTTGTTTCCTTATTTGAATCCCTTTTCCTTTCTTTCCTCCATCTGTAGTCACATTAGTTCCATCTGCGACTAATCTTATTTCAAGCTTTGAAGGGTTGTCGTGCCATGGAGGTAGTTCTCGAGAGACCTGTTAACACGTTAAATAAGAGGGGATAAGAGTGGTTAAGGCGAATGAGGCTCAGAATAAGAAGGTAGAAATGTTTCTGTAGGAAAGCCTAGTTTATCTTTCTATCCTGTCCGTACCCTTTTTGATTATGGTACATCGCATCCTTTTTATTTCTGCTTCGATAGTTGAGTCTCTGCACCTTAGTACTAGCGTAGTAGAGGATCCCATTTTTTTTTCTTCTCAAATCCTGTTGGGGAATTGGCTCATTTATTCATGACTTGTTTGGATTTGAGAATGTCTATGCTAAGCGTTGAGTTTAGAAGAAATGCTTATGTTTTTGGGCTACGAGTCGATTCTAGGGATGGAATGGTTATCCAGTAATGGTGCCATTTTTGAGTATGAAAAGAGGGTAGTTAGACTCTTGACTTGCCGTGGTAATACCCTCGAAGTCTAGTGTAACCCTTAGATTCTGCCATGCTTAGTTACCTAGAATCTCTTGATACATTTGTTGATCCCGAGTAGTGTTCGCCACTAAGGTGGATGGTTCATTTCTCTTATGCATGAGTTATAGGAAATCACCTTAGTAAGTACATTTGGCAACATGGTTGACATCTGTTTATTTGCAAGAGATAATTCTTCTGCGTGGAATACCCTATAGTGAGTAAACGAGATCCAGGATTCACTAGTGAATTTTGGAGAGCTTGCATGAAACCATGAGTACGCAGTTATGTTTGAGCCGAGTATACTAGAAGGAGGATAAGGGAAGGTGGGACGAGAGGCAACAGTGAAATGAGTTCCAACTCATATTTTGGAAACAAGAATTAAGAAGCTACGAAATTATGAAGTTAAAGGCGGACAAAGCACAATGGAGTTAAGCTCAAGGAAATGCGACTTAGAAGATTGAAGGATAGATACGCGCATCATATCTCTTTTTAAGAGTATATCCTTGATCCCTCTTATCCTGTAGAGCTTACTTGCATGCTATCTTTTATGTATATCCTCTCGGTCCTATTCTCAATCTTATTTTTGTTACAAACCCCATAAGGAGTATGACTCATCTGGTTGTGATATATGTTGGGGTTTGAGGGTGTCCGTTGGGTTGACTAAACTTTTTGGGCTTTATAGGATATGGGTTGGTTTTAGGAAGGGATTTTTGCAACCTAAAAGGAGTTTATCATGCTTGGTTTCCTAGAATCATATATATTGGTTTTGGGCTGGTGTTTAGGGGAGTTTTTTATTCCTAATCAGCATATATGTGAGGAAGATTTCCAGTTTAGACATTGCCTAATGGGTACAAAGTTTTTCTTTACTTGCTTCTATCATTCAGCTATACCTTAAGGTATGAACTAATGGATGTAAACATGTGTTTGAGACATGTTATGGTTGATGGTTGCAAGTGGTTGCTAGTTGTTTCTCATGGATGCATGAACACACATTAGGCACTAGATCGGCTCAGTCACATCTCATATTGCATATGCATGAATGTTTATACTTGTACATGGATGGAAACTTGATATGCTATCATTTGGATGTTGCATATGAATGAATGTTTGTGCACTCATGTAGAGATTATAAAGTATGTTAGGAATTTGCATACATGTTGGACTCATTACACTAACATATTTTGCATTAAGGAGGTCTACTGAATCAGTAACCGCCTGATCTTTTGCATTATATAAGTACATATACACACGCTTTTTGCATATAGACATATAGCATTAGTAATCTTTGAAGGACAATGATTGCTTATGGATGATGTTTTGAGTAGACGGATGATGGATGGTAGGATACATACTTCCTAATTTAGAGATTTCAGGGACGAAATCCTTTAAGGAGGGGAGAATGTAACAACCCGTATTTTAATAACATATTAAAACCATAAATCAAGGCAAAAATAAATTTTAAAATAAGAATCAAGGGAAACGGGTTGTGTCATTGCGTTTGTCTCGAAATTCTGTTCGGAAACAAGTCCGAGTTTTCGAAAAACGGAGTCCGTATGACCAAGTTATGGCCCTCCGAAATTTCAGGAATTTTCAGAATAAAAAATAGCTCGAAATTTGAATTCAAAATTCAAATTCAAACCCCATGGCAGACTGAGTGGGAAATTTCCTGCCCAGGACCAGGTTGACCTGGGGGTCGACACTATGGTCGACCTCCCAGGGACCAGGTCGACCCTATGGTCGACCCTATGATCGACCTGGTGCCAAAACCTGGTTTTCAGCCTGGGTTCATTCTGATGTATTTGAACCAATTTTCTGACTAGATTCGTGACTCTAAACCTATATAAACAGCCTCCTAGCCTCATTCTCTCTACACCAATTCTTTATGTCCTTATGCTGCCTCTGAGAAAAACAAATAAATAAATTAAATTAAAACACGAAGACTAATTCTTGAAGACTACGGCTAGGAATTGCATATTGGGGGCTTGCTTTTGCTATCAAATCAGAATCCATCGAATCAACCAATCGACGACTAGTTTCTAGATTCAACTTCTGCATCTCAATTTCTTAGACCACGATCTGTAAGTTCTAGTTACTTTGAATTTAAACTTGTTAAATTTAATATGGACATGGAATGAAATGAAATTGGACCTAAGCTTGATTATCTATTTAGATCTGTTCTTGTCTCTTCGTGAATCTATGATTTTTGGTTATTTCTTATTGATTGAATCATGCCCATTCATGTTGTTGGACCTAGTTTATTATTCAAACGCTAGATTGTAACATAAATTCTTGGATCTTGACTTGTGGGAATATTTCTATTTGGGGCCTATTCATGTTGTAAATCAAATTCTTTCATGTCTATAACCTTAATATGCCTATGACTGTGGACATAAGGTTTTGCCTATGCCTATGACTATGACGATGAACATAAGACTATGCCTATGCCTATGACTAAGAACATAAGACTATGCCTATGCCTATGACTAAGAACATAAGACTATGCCTATGACTGTGAACATAAGACTATGCATATGCCTATGACTGTGAACACAAGACTATGCATATGACTATGACGAGGACAATTGTGGCTAATCACCTATGACTCTTGACTATGAGAATTATTACCTATGATTATGAACATAAGGCTATTATCTATGACCATGACTTTGAAACTATTACTGTTAATTGCCTATGACTATTTGCCTAGAACTATTTTTGATAATTATCCATGATTATTGTGATGAGTCGCTTATGATTCATAACTATGAGATTTCTACCTATGACTACTGGGGTTAATTGCCTAAGACTATTATAGTAGATTGTTCATGCCCATAACACTATAGTTGAACCATGTTGTGCACCGAATTGGCATTTTGTTGGATCGCATACCTAGTGTGTGACTTGCTTAGTTTATTCGCTATTATGTACACCAAAACTATTGGATCCATTATCCTTGTATTTGGCTTGCTTTTGCATGCCTATTCTTTTATGTCAGCGTTTACCATGACTATCGCCTTATCTTGCTAGATTTGAAATCCTATATGCCAGTGATGTTGTAACCAATTATCTCAAGTTATGTCATGCTAGTCTTGTAACCCCTTTTATCGCTTTATGCTCGTCCCTCTTGCCTATCATAGTTTTGATGTTATTCCCTTTATTCTGAGATTTGGATTTATTTGTAGTAAGGATCGATTCATGTTTACATGCGATGGGAATATAATTTGGGTAGAATAGGCAAAACATGAATTGGTTATGAACATGAATTATGAACTTGATAAAAGGCAAAACTTGAAACATGAACGCTGTTATAAACTGAACCTGGATATGGACATGAAACTCGCCATGAAACTTGACACGAACTTGACATGAAACTTGAACATGGACATGACACTTAGAATGAACTTGAAAATGGCCAACTCGAGGTTGGGTTGAGTTTGCAGTGTAATTCTGCCCGGAACCGCCCGACAAATCCAGTTACTGCAAACAATAGGATCCAATGTGGGTAGTTGGTCATATCGCACTTGAAAACCCGAGGTCAGACTGAGTTGTGGTGTAATTCTGCCCAGAACCGCCCGGCATATCCAGTGACCACAACAACAGGTCTGATGTGAGAGGTTGGGGTGCATAAATGAATTAATGCCACATGATAGGGTTAAGTTATGAACCGCTTGAATATACTTAACCAATTTGACACGATGATTTGATAGGGTTAAGTCGTGAACCGCTTGAATATACTTAACCAATTTGACACGATGATTTGATAAGGTTAAGTCATGAACCGCTTGAATATACTTAACCAATTTGACACGATGATTTGATAGGGTTAAGTCATGAACCACTTGAATATACTTAACCAACTTGACACATGATTCGTAGGGCTAAGTCATGAACTTGAACGAAAACACTTAGCCAATTTGACATGACATGTAGGCGGGTTAAGTCACGAACTTGAATGACAACATTTAACCAACTTGACATGCTAAACTGATGGGGTTAAGTCTCGAATTTAAATGACAACACTTAACCTACTGGACGGAAACCCTAGTTACGCGGTCCTTTTCAGTAGTAACCCACTAGATGTATCACGGTACCCTGGAACTAGGCAGGGTGGGGCACGATTACTGGGCTGATTGTAAGCGACCAGAACGACGGCTGAGTTGGTGCGCCATTGTAGGTTCAGGCGGACTATGGTCGTGCACGTAGTCCTGAGTTGAAAAAGCATGCATTGGGCACCGGTAGGTTTACACTGTGCGTGCTTGATTCGTGTCGGTGGTTGGCACCCTAGGGCTTGATACACCCTATGGTGGACCTAGCACAGGTGGCCACATTTCGTGATTGGGCCGTATGACATAGACACATGAATGAGCTAGGACCTGTAGGGAGCCGATCGATTAATAGATCGTTACGTGGAAAAAGGGTGTTGTTCGTTAGGTAGCATAATCCCTAGTGGTCCTAGGTGGCATAAACCCTAATCGAATCTAAAAAAACGTTCAATAGGTAGCATAATCCCTAGTGGTCCTAGGTGGCATAAATCCTAGTATGACAAGGAAACCTAGCCAGAACAAGGGTGGCAGTCCAAACGATTTCAAGAATGGTGGCACTACGTTGAAGTAGTATAGAAATACGTGATGAAACCCGTACGATATACGGCAAGGGACTGTACATATACATGGAAAGGATGATACGGGTTGGGGTACTAGTACAGTTGGTGCAGAGAATGTTAAACATGCGATGCTATACGTAGTTTATCTGGTTTGCATAGTTTATCTTGTTACCTTAGTTTATCTGGTTAGCATAGTTTATCTTGTTACCGTAGTTTATATGGTTAGTATAGTTTATCTTGTCATCTTAGTTTAACTTGCCTATCTTGTCATCATCCTTATGTTTACTTTCAGTTTATACATGTCATGCTATCTTTACTTGTTTCTATGCTGAAAGTCACTAGGACTTACTAGTCTTTATGACTGACCCGTTTTCTTTCGCCTCTTTTTCTTCCGTTACCTCCCCCCCAGGTTCTCAGGGAGGAAAACACTACTACTTAGTTTGGACTTCTTTCTGCTTCAAGATCATCATATATGGCTTGGATCTTTCTTGGCTATGGCTGCTTTACTGTTTTACTTGGGGAATGATTTATGACTATGGTTTTATGCTTCTTTACTATTGCAAGACAGATTTCGATGTAATGGATTTAATGGCATTTCGATGTAAAAGGCTTTAGACCTTTCTAGATTTTAAAGAAATGAAATTTGGTTCTTCTTCCACTGTTTTATATGTTCTGTCTTGTAATATTTCTGTGTATGCTTACCTAGATAATGCTCTACCAAAGCTAGTGCATTCCCTTTGTGAGTGACCCTAGCGGAGGTGGGGTGTTACATGTATTCTAATAGAATTGTTGTAATAAGCAATGAAATGTTCTTCTGTTTGTGTCCCGATGTGGCTTGTTCTCAACTCGATCCAGGCTTTCCTTCACGGGCATCTTCGGGTCGTTATATCTCGGCTACAAGGAAACCCCGATTCCTACTTCCTTGATTTCTCGGCTATAAGGAAACATCGATTCCTACTTCCTTGATTTCTCGGCTACAAGGAAACACCGATTCCTATTTTGCTCAATCCAAACAACTTTCACTCAACCCAAACAATAATAAACAGCCCTAGAACTCTTCAATAACACTTGATTCAGAGAGAGATGGGAGGAGAGTGTAGAGAGAAGAAGTTTGATCAAAACAGAATTGAATTCGGCAGAATATAAGTGATGAAATCATAAAAATGATTAAGAATAATTATATAATGAAAGAGGATGAAAGTGTAGAAGAAGATATGACTAAAAATTCGGTTTTAACCCCTTTTTATAGAGTGTGAAAGATTGCAACGGCTCTGAATCGTTTCAAATAGTGAAAAGAAATTTCCTTTCAAAATTAAAAAAAAATGACAGTTATATGTCGACATCATGTTTTTGGTATGTCGACATACCCTAGTGTAATTTTTTATTTTTAAGTATTTTTCAAGTGTTTTTATATAAAAATAATTCTGGAAATTCTTGAGTAAAAATCTAGTGTTGTAAATTAATATTATATAGTAGAAAAACATATGAAAACATAAATTTAAACTATATAAATATTTCTATAAAATTATAACATTATAAGATTTTAAACTATATAAAGTATAAGAGTATTAATATAAAATTTAAGTATGAAAAACAAAGAAGATTTACAAAAAAGAATGGAAAATAAAATAGAGAGGATTGAGGATAGAATTGAAAATCAGAATTTGAAAATTAGAATTTGAATTTGAACCTGGAGTGCTATTTAGAGTCTTACTGAATCTAGACTCTATAATTATATTAATTTTGAACTCTTGAACTCTTGAAATCTTGAATACTCATGAGTCTTGAATTTTCTCTGATCTTTGAATCTTTATTATCTTTAAAACTATACTGTCTTCAGTAATATTTCCTGTATATAACTCCTTCATATATATATATATATACACACACACACACAATAAGTGTTAGTATATATTTTATAATCAATGACAATTGAAATAAGGTTTTTGTCATCAAAACTCCTTTCTCCAACAATCTCTCCCTTTTTGATGATGACAACCTTAGTTTATAAAATATCATACTTGTATATACCTGTTGATGATGTTTCTTCTAATACTTCCCTGGTCTGTAAGAATCCTATAAACTATGCCTATATTTTATAATTTCTCCCCCCTTGGCATTATCAAAAAGAAATCCTAAATGTACTTCCCCTAAATTGTATAACTTCCCGAACAGAGCTTAAGTAACTATCCAATAAAAAATACTCCCCCAGAATCTGATATTCATATAATTATGTGTAGAAGGTTATAACTAATTAAACCATAAATGAAAATTTTATTAAACAATAATTTGTACAAATACATGAACTTATACACATACAACTTATCGTAGGAACGTAATAAAATGAAAGAAATAGAAAATCCTTAAACACTTAATTATTTGACAATGGGAGATTTGTGAATTGGACAATTTGGATAATGGAGACAGAATTCTCCATTCTTTGCAATCACATTCCCATTTTCATCAAATAGAACCTCTCCTACGCATTCAATGTTATCATCTTCATCCGTAATCGTTGGTTGAGTCTCTTCTTGTTCTTACTCTGGTTCTACTTCTGGTCCTTCCTCCTCTTCCATGGCTTGATTATCATCATTAATGATAATGGGATTAGCCTCGTTACCCATTAAAAATTTCAGAAGACTTCATATCACTTTCCTTTGCCTATTCGGTTCCTGACTCATTCTAATATGAAGTACTTGTATCTCAGCTATCATTTGCAATGCATTCTCCATTTTCTTTTTGATTTTGATAACTCTAGATAGCGTAGATCGTTGAAACAGACCCTCGGATGGTCCAGCATATGAATCAGAGTGAATTTGAGTATTTGGATTAGTGGATGCCATTGTATTTTTAAATTTAGAGTTTTTACAGGGAAGAAGAATAAAAATGAAGAAGAAAAGTCGAAATAAAAGGTTGAAATAACTAACTTTTGGTGGGAATTAAATTTGAAATTTTTGGCATTATATGTCGACATACCAAAAACTCCATGTCGACATAGTCTTGTTTTAAATTTTATTATTTTGATTTATTATTTTATTTATATATATATATATTACTATATTTAATTATTCTAACTCACTTAATGAACATATGCCTGATTCTCTCCTAAATTTAGTGAATGTTGCTTTATTTAATGGTTTAGTTAATATATCTGCAATTTGTTTATTTGTTTCTATAAATTTTGGTGAAATCTTTTCTTTATTTACGTTATCTCTTAGAAAATGATGTCTTACATATCGATAGTTCTCGAATGATGAGTTGGATTTTTAGAAATATTTATAGTTCTAGTATTATCGCAGAATATAGGTGATTTATTTATACTTAAACCAAAATCGTTTAAAGTTTGTTGCATATATATTACTTGTGAATAAGCCAAAGAAGCAGATATATATATTCTGCTTCAGTTGTTGACAGAGATACGGTATTTTTCTTTTTACTGAACCATGATACAAGGGAATGCCCTAGGAAGTGACATGTTCCACCAGTACTTTTACGATCGGATTTGCATCCTGCATAATCAATGTCACAGTACGAAACTAAATCGAATGAATCATTAATAGGATAAAATAATCTAAAATCTAATGCATGCTTTACATATCTCAGAATACGTTTTACTACTGTTAAATGAGTTTCCTCAGGTTGTGATTGATATCTCGCACAGAGACATACACTATGCATTATATCTGGTCTACTAGCAGTTATATATAATAATGATTCTATCATTCCTCTATATAGTTTTTGATCAACGTCTTTTGATGTATCATCTTTACATAAAGCAATATTAGTTTCCATAAGTGTTGGTCTACCATTTGTTGTTTGTAGATTATATTAATTAATTAAATCTCTTGCATATTTTTCTTGATTAATAAATATTCCATTCTTTAATTGTCGAATTTGTAAACCTAAAAAGAATGATAATTCTCCCATATGGCTCATTTCAAATTCTTTGATCATAATATCTGAAAATTCTTTATTCGTTTTATTATTTATTGACACAAAAATTATATCGTCAACATATATTTGTACTAGTTGTATATCTTTGTTGTTTTTCTTGATAAACAAAGTATTATCTAATTTTCCTATTTCAAAGTTTGATTGTAATAAATAATTTCGTAATCTATCATACCAAGCCCTAGGAGCCTGTTTTAATCCATATAACACTTTCTTCAACTTATATACATGATTTGGTAATTTTTCATCTTCTAATAGGGGTGGTTGCTCTACATATACGTCTTCCTTGACAAATCCATTTAGAAAAGCACTCTTGACATCCATTTGATATAAATTTAAATTATTATAGTTTGAAAAAACTAGTAAAATTCTAATAGCCTCTAGTTTTGCTACGGGGGCAAAATTTTCATTGTAATCTATTTCTTCTTCTTGAGCATAAGCTTGTGCTACTAGTCGTGTCTTATTTCTTACTACCTCACCGTGTTCATTCATTTTATTTTTTATAAACCCATTTGGTTTCTATTATTGTTTTATCCTCTGGTAGGAACAAGTTCCCATACTTCATTCCTAGTAAACTGATTTAGTTCTTCTTGCATAGGAAGTATCCATGAATCATAGGAAGAAGCTTCCTTTGGATTTTTGGGTTCAATAGTTGATATAAATGCAATATTACTCATATTATTTAATTGATTACGAGTTCTAACAACGGATTCAATATCTCCTAAGATATTTTCTACAGGATGGTCTCTAAGTAATCTAATTCTTTTATTTGGTTGGTTATTTTCATAATTTATTTCATTAATTTCATTTTCACAATCGTCTTCATTGTTTTGAGTTATACTTTTATAGTTTTCGTCGAAAGATATGTTTAATGTTTCTTCCATAGTGTTGGTTCGGGTATTGAAAACTCTATAAGCCTTGCTTCTTTCTGAATAACCAATAAATATTCCTCTATCGGATTTTGAATTGAATTTGTCTAAATTATCTTTTGTATTTAGTATAAAACATTTACTTCCAAATATTTTAAATTATGATACTTTTGGTTTCTTGTTATACAAAAGTTCATATGGTGTTTTATGAGTTAAAGATCTAATTGAAATTCGATTAATAATATAGCAAGCTGTTGCAACCGCCTCAGCCCAAAAATTCCTTGGTAAATTACTATCGGATAACATAGTCCTTTTACATTCTTGTATCATTCTATTTTTACGTTCAACTACTCCGCTTTGTTGAGGAGTTCTTGGAATTGACAATTTGTGGGTTATACCCTTTTTATTACAATATTTTTCAAAATTCTCATTTTCGAATTCTCCGCCATGATCACTACGTATTATTTTAATTTTTAGTGATAATAAATTTTGAATCCTATTATAAAAAGTTTTAAACTGATCGAAAACATCACTTTTATTTATAAGAAACAAAGTCCAAGTGAATCTAGAAAAATCATCACCAATTACATACATATACCTGTTATGATTTATTGATTGAACTTGGGATGGACTAAATAAATCCATGTGTATTAACTCTAATGGTTTTGAAGTAGTAGTTTCTTCTTTTGATTTAAATGAACTCTTCTTTAATTTTCTGAATTGGCAAGCATCGCATAAATTATTAACTTTCAAATTCATTTTAGGTAATCCTCTAACTGAACCTAATTTAGAAAATTTAGAATTGTGTTTGAAATTTGTATGACCAAATCCCTTATGCCAGATCCAAGGATCACTTGTGTTGGCCATAAGACATAAATTATCGCTGGATATTTTCATACTAAATATATAGATACTTTCTATGTCCTTCGAATATAACTTTTGAATTCCTATCTTCTATGAAACATTTATTCTTTTCGAAGTTTATTTTATAACCTTTATCGCAAAGTTGACTTATACTTAGCAAATTGTGTTTCAAATTCCTAACTAATAAAACATCAACAATAGTAGGAGTTTCAGAACTACCGACATTACCAATTTTAATGATGTATCCTTTAGAATTATCTCCAAAATTCACCATTCCACCATCTTCATACTTTAGATTATTGAGTAGTTTTGGATTTCCAGTCATATGCCTTTAAGTGCCATTATCCAGTGTCTATTTATCCTTTTTCATTTCCACTAATTGCTTTCCAGAATTTGAATTTTCAACAGCCATGTAACACACCAGTTCAAGATTTGAATTTCCAACGTCCACCTTTTCAGAAATTGAATTGACAATAGCCACTTTTCCCATCGTTTCAACATAATTCATAGAACTCATCCTTTTCTGTATTGAACAATATTTCAGTAGATCACATGCTTCTCTAACATTATTATACGCAGACTCTTTCAACATTGATGCAATGCATGAACAGACACTAGTATTATCAGAGATACCAAAATTTGCCATTTTACCAATATTTTAAAAATCAAATTATGAACATTTTGAAAGACCTTGCTCTGATACCATTTGTTAGGCAATGCGGAATGGATCGTTAAGGCAAAACAAACACTACCGGGGGGTGAACAGTGTTTGTGAAAATTTAAACAAAATCTAAAACTTATGTGAACTACGAGATGAATCAAATACCACAAACACAATCACAGACACAGATTCAAACATAAATACAAAATAAACAGAAATAAAGATGTAGAAAAGGAAAGAACACACCGGATTTTATACTGGTTCGGATTGCTCCTACGTCCAGTCCCGCACAACGCTGGATTGCGCAGTGTTTTATTACTATTCCAATAGTCAAGTACAACCTCCTTAATTTCACAGCTACAAGGGATACCACCAATTTCTATTTCCCTGATTTCTCGGCTACAAGGAAACACCGATTCCTACTTCCTTGATTTCTCGGCTTCAAGGAAACACCGATTCCTACTTCCCTGATTTCTCGGCTAAAAGGAAACACTGATTCGTACTTTACTCAATCCAAACAACTTTCACTTAAACCAAACAATTACAAGCAGCCTTAGAACTCTTCAATAGCACTTGATTCAGAGAGAAATGAGAGGAGAGTGTAGAGAGAAGAAGTTTGATTAAAAAAAAATTGAATTCGGTAGAATATAAGTGTAGAAATCATAAAAATGATTAAGAATAATTATATAATGAAAAAGGATGAAAGTGGAGAAGAAGATATGGTTGAAAATTTGGGTTTAACCCCTTTTTATAGAGAGTGAAAGGTTGCAATGGTTCTGAATCATTTCAAATAGTGAAAAGACACTTCCTTTCAAAATTGAAAAAAATTGACAATTATATTTTGACATGGTTTTTTGGTATGTCGACATACCCTAGTGTAATTTTGTATTTTAAAGTATTTTTCAAGTGTTTTGATATAAAAATAATTCTTGAAATTCTTGAGTAAAAATCTAGTGTTGTAAATTAATATTATATAGTAGAAAAACATATGAAAACATAAATTTAAATTATATAAATATATTTATAAAATTATAATATTATAAGATTTTAAACTATATAAAGTATAAGAATATAAATATAAAATTTAAGTTTGAAAAACAAAGAAGAATAAGAAAGGAAAAAGAATAGAAAATAAAATTGAGAGGATTGAGGATAAAATTGAAAATTAGAATTTGAAAATTAGAATTTGAACCTGGAGTGCTATTTAGAGTCTTACAGAATCTAGACTCTATAATTATATTAATCTTTAACTCTTGAAATATTGAATACTCATGAGTCTTGAAATTTTTCTAATCTTTGAATCTTTATTATCTTTAAAACTGTACAGTCTTCAGTAATATTTCCTGTATATAATTCCTGCATATATATATATATATATATATATTCAATACAATAAGTGTTAGTATATATTTTATAATCAATGATAACTGAAATAAGGTTGTTGTCATCAAAACTCCATTCTCCAACATTAAATATCGTATAGAGTAAAACTGGTGATACTCCATTCTCTATCATTTCATGTATTTGATAAATTTAATTATCTCATTCCAATCTAATTAAAGATTTAGTAAAACTCCAATTTGGTTTTAATATCATAAATCGTTACTTAATGATTGTTCAACTTTTAGGAAAATTAATCAAGTCATTAACTAGGTTAAAAAACCAATGTCATTTAAAATATAGTTCACAATAAACTCAAATCAACTTCCATTTACTATGGAATCTTCACGGAAAATAGATCAATATATAATCGATATAAATTTCCATATCAGAATAATAATATAAATGGAATAACGACAAAGCCTTTTAAATTCCATGTATAGTAACGGTCTTCCTTTACAAAAGCTCATCTCGATTATTACCAAATCGAATTCCATTCAATTCCAATTTAATGTATTACATTGGAAAACTTTACGTTGGAAAATTTTCCATTAAATCTTAATTAAAAGATTTATAAATTCTGAATCATATCTTCACAGTTAATTGGGTTTTAAGAACAAATATTATTTAAAACATTGTTCACAACGAACCCAAAATCATCTTCCATTTAATTCCAATTTATAATTATAAATTGGAAAACTTCATTTATCTTAATTAAAAGATTTATTCTTTTCTCTATGGGGTTTAAGAATGGTGTTATTAAAGATGTGATTCATGACAAACCCCAAAATCCAGTTTGATATTAAATAAAAGGCTTTTAATAGAAAATAATATCGACTTATATTCAATATCAAATTCTGAAACCAATGGATATCATATTGGGAATAATGATATCTGTATCTTCCAAATTCCTCAACAATATCCATATAATCACGTAATCCAATTTCGAAATATTCCGAAGATTATTTCCGTTTAAATCCTTTCCAATTCATATGGTGGAAAAATTTTGTTATATTAAAATCATTTCAATCCAGTTTATTATTTCTAAAAATCATAGGATTTTATTCCATTTATTAACTAGTTCATTTTGATAACAATATATTTTTATCTTTTCAAACCTGGAATTTTTCATCCAAAATCTTTCCAAATCATTCACTATGATTTCACATGATTTTTCCATATTTTTAACAATTTTATTAAGGCTCGTACATTCGGTTCCCAATAAGGTCCACTGAACTGCATTCATAGCGACCTATTCTGAAATTGATCTGGACATAATTTGAAATCCAACCATTCAAATTTAAATCTCTTATATTTATTGGAAAGATCTTTTCGATACAAACCCAACTGTTCCGGTTTTAGGAGAATTCGACGGTCGAATCTCCCGTTACATCAATTTGAAATTAATGGTTAAAATTCACGAACGGTCGCCGCGCGGCGCATTTTATTCAAGCCATTATATGTATATATATATATATATATGTATATGTATATGTATATATATATGTATATGTATATGTATATACATATTATATCGTAAAACTTGTCCATGGCGACAGTCTAATCGCCTGCTTTCGCTTATGTGTGAGTTTATCCTTTCTCCTCATCCTATCTAATTTCTATTTGATTTTTATCTGTTTTCTATCTGAATTCCATCTACTTCCTATCTGATTTCCACTCTATTTTTCATTCGATATTTCACTCTTATAATCAGATCCGCAAATTTTATTTCTCTTATTAAAACCTAATTTGAGTTTCAATTTCCCACTACAAGTCAGTTTCGTTTTTCAGATCTGGTCATAATCAATCGAGGATGGTCAAATCAAGATTCAACGCATCGATGCCTAAAAGGGGATCCACAACAGTTTCAAATTTAGCGAAAAGCTGGAGAATAAGCCACTAGGAGAATTGGGATCTGACATTGTCGGCACAAGTGTTAAATCACTTCCGATTCTTCATAACCGTTTCTGCAGTTGTTTTCAACATTTTTGAGATCTGGTATGTGTGTTTGGATCTGATATTTAGAACATTTGCATTGGTTTTTTTGGGTTTGGCTTGTCTTTAATTTGAAGTTACAAAGGGATAATTAGTTTAAGAGCAGATATGGTATATAATTTTTTAGGCGCAGTTGTTCTTCATAATACTGGTTTTGGATTTCTCATGGTGGTTTGATTAATCTTCATTGATCCATAAATAGTGAAGGTTTTTCAGCACATAAGTTCTTCCAGATTCAGTGGATTTATTATAAAAAAGTGGGTATTGGAGATTTTTCTGTGTTAATTTGATTATAATCGAACCAGTTTGAATTGAAAGCTTAAGATGGTATGATGATTTATTCTACCACATGGATGGGTGTTTTCTTCAGGAAATGTTTATTCATAGCCTAGGTTTTCACCTCGTTAATTTAATTCGCAGTTAACATTATTGGGTAGAGATAGGATGATTACAGTATTGATGGCCTGTTTCTTGCAGTTATGTAAACCATATATTAATTTGTCGATCCTGGCAATAGGATTGAATCATAGGAGTCTGTGAATCATCAACTAGACCTATTGTATGGAATTGTACATTTTGGGAATTTATATTACTGATGAGCTTAGCTTCAGCCGTAAATGCTGCATTGGTTCAGATCTGCTCTAATGTTTGCTGAGGAAAGTTGTTGCGCAGATTAACATGTAGGAGGTTATGGATAAATGGGTATGTCTTTAATTAATGGTTTCCATACGACATAATGTTGAAGTTTGTGCAGCTTAATGAGTTAGTAGAGAGCTATATTGTTGATGAGGAAGTTGTTCATTCATTAATTACTTGTTAGTCGGTGGTTATAGAAATCACTTGTCATGGGCGTTTAAGGTATGTTTAGCGGCATCATAGAAGTGGTAATGAATATTTGAAGATGTGCTCTCATCTTTATGGTTTGAAGAACAATGTGCTACTTTTGATGATATTCTGTTATATATATTGAGGGTTGATGATAAGGAATAAGTGGAGCCTTTGGCTTGAGTTGATGTGCTGAGTTAGTGAGGTGCAGAAAGTGCACGGATGCGAAGAGAAGGCTTCATCATGAGCCGGTTTACTAGTTAGGATTTAATTTCATGTTTTTTCAGTTTTTTCTTTTATGTTTTTCTTATGTAAAGGTTAGAATTCTAACCTCTTTCTTGTAAGATTTTTAGTTGAAATAAAGTGAACCAATTTTCAAAAAAAAAAATATTATATCGTCGATTTCCATTTCAAACGTATTTTATAAGTCGTTCATAAATTCATTTTAAAACGATTCCAACTTCTATTTCAATTTTAAATCAAAATTGAATATTCCATATCATTATAATATTAAAATGATATTATTTTTAAAATATATGATTTTGAAATCCATTTCCCTTTCGTATCCATTTATATAATGAATAAAATCGATTGATAACCCGTTTGAGTTAAAATAGCGTTTAACTACTTAACTCGGCTTCACATTTCAATATCTTCCTATCCATCCAAAATCAGACATCAAAATTTTAATTTTATTCTTCATTGAGTATTATTTTAAAATATTCGTTATTTCTGAATTGGAATTTGACTCAGTCAATTACCATATAATTTTAATTATATGGATTTCATACATTGCATGCATTCAGCAATAATGATAAACAATCATTAAACATTCAGGAAACATCCAAAGTGCATTCTGCAACTGTATAAGCATTAAATAAATAAATAAATAACGCTTACAACAATCCATCAATCGATGGATCGACATACAACTAAACAATTAGGATTAGTGTATGTCAAATATCATCCCAATACCCATGCGGGTTTTCATCCAACAAATACTGATTATTATTTGTGCATTTGGGCGATGGGTAAAAATTTATCGTCCCAATAAGTATCAGTTAAATAGGTGTACGTAAACAAGCCGTTCGACTTGGAAATGAATATTTATTCCAATTTCAACTATCGCATATCTAATTTTTATACAATGCTATTTTCAGAAAATTTCGCCATTATAACGGCGCTATTTACAGAACCGGAGTAATGTCTAAGCGTTACCACTCTCCTGATGCTGGCTTGCGCAATACACAACAATTTCAATCACCAGCCATCAATACACATCCAAATAATATCAAAAATCAACAAATCATCCATGGTTTCAAATAATAGTGACAGGAGCTACTAAGCACCAATTACAACCTATGATATAATTACATAACAAAAATAGTTGAGTGAGAAAGAGTTCACAATTTAATTTTCACTCCGTCAGTCTTTAATTGGTGATTTCATTTTTAATAAAATTAAACTGAGCATCTAATTTTATCAAAAACTGTAACTTGCTCCATTTCCATTCTGGTCAGTTCCGTGTTGTAGAGTTTGTCGCCACGATCACAACGTGACTGAAATCATCGGATTTCGACCTCGTATGAAATAGTTATGATAATTAATACATTTGATAATTAAATAAGGAATTAATTAAATTAAAATCTCTAATAACGCTTACAAAAAAACATTTCCTATTCCTTCATCCCCTACATCATGATTTCCTGGACCGTTCAACCCATAGCTGTCGACTTCTATTTTCGATCGCCGCCGCCACCGCAGTCAGCCGAACCTTGATCGGTCAGTGCCACATCGACCGCCTACACACCCACTTCCACTGCCGATGAACTCGCCCAGCTAGTTGGGCCCCAACATCCATAAATGGCCCTCGAACGCTGACAGTTTGCTCCTTAAATTCGAGCAGCACACACCCCTTTAATCTATCAAACCCTTATGGAATTCATCATCTCACAAAGCTCTTTGAATTTCATTCTTGGAGTTTTGATTGAAACAGCTTGGATTGAGAGATTTTTGAGGATCTTTCCTGGAGCATTTTCGGCCCTTGGAGGAAGATAAGCGGTGACTCTAGATTTTGAATGAAATAGAATTAGGGTTAGGGTTACTTATATATGTTTTATTATTATTTAATTCCCAGTTTTAACTATTTTGCATCCGAACTCAAAACGAGACGCAACGACTGACGCCCCCAGCCAAATTCCCCCATTTCGGACACAATGGAATATGTTTTGTAAGCCAATTTGACTATTTTGATCATTTTTTATCAAAATTAAAATATGAATTAATATAACACACTTTCATCTTAGAAAAAAGAAAAAATGGCGGACAAGGCATCAAAATCGGGAGCAGTTACATGAGATGTGATTCCACCAAAGTCGTCGGATCCTCCTCCTCGACCACCAAACAGCCGACCATCTAGGAGTTGGGCCGACACTATAAGAAGATTCGGTGTGCTGGAAAAGGAGAATACAGATTTCGTTCTTCACTTCGTAGAGCCGTTTATTAATGACGGAAAACACATCTTCAAAATTCCAAAATCCAACGATGAAATCGCAGCAAATAAGTGGAGAATTCCATCATGGCCTATGTAATTGGTAGTGGACCTACCTATGATCAATTCTCCAAATACGTTGACAAATTTGGGGCTTCACAGGAAGCTGTAGATATTTACTACAAGCCAGGCGGATTTATTATTGTCAGATTTGCAATGGAAGAGGACTTCAAAAGGATTCTCAAAACAGGTCCATTCACTTTCAGTTCAGAAATTATTATTATTAAACCATGGAAACTAGGAATGAAACTCACTAGAGATTTCCTAAGAACTGTACCAATATGGGTTAGAATTCTTGACCTTAATTTAGAGTTTTGGAATAAGGATGCACTAAGTCAAATTTCCAGCATTTTAGGCAAGCCGATTCATATGGATAACATTACCGCTAAAGAAACTTGGCTAAATTATGCTCGAATATTGATCGAAGTGGATTAAAAATTTGATTACCCTCACACGATACATGGACTGAACTATGATGGTCAGCAGATTAATATTCAAATAGGATACGAGTACAGGGCCAAACCTTGTCAAAACTGCTACGTAATTGGACATTCAACTAGAAATTGTGCATATAATGTTCGGCCATCGTGGCAACCTAAGGAAGTAAACCAGTATAATTATACATCAGATGCTTCAGTACAAAAAGAAGATGGAAGAGGCTTTAACCATTCTACGAACGGTAAGTCAAGCATAGATAACCAACAGGTGAAGGCACATTCAACCTCCACAGATGGTACATCCTCGAATACATGCGCTGAACAGACCACGTCAACAGATAAAGCACAATTGCCGGTGATAAGGGCATATAATAAAAGGGGACAATTGGGAAACAAGATGTTATACATGATAATCTTGGATACATGCCTACTAAATAAGCTTCTCAGCAGAAACAAGTTAAGCCTACATCACAAGAAATTCCGCTAAATAATCCTTTTGGATGTTTGCAGGAAGAAGATTATGCTTCAACCTCCAATGTGCCACCAAAAAATGTTTATAAACCTGAACAGATGCATACAACCACAAATGACTCACAAACATCGGGGATAAAGAAAATGTCAGGAAATAAAGCAGTGGGTAAAAGGATGCAGACTTCCCCCATCTCGCCTTCCATAAGTGATGACGACTTTCATCTGGACAGGGTGACTGATGAGGATGTATATGACGGTTCTACATCCGAAGAGGTATGTGAATCCGATGAATACTTTAGTGAAACATATGAACAATTTACAGAAAACGTTGATGTGCATATATAAGAAGTCCCTACAACAACCGTAATGGACATCTCATCCATGATAAGTGACAATCCATCTTATATCCGGAAAAGGAATAAAAACCCACCAATAACCGCTCCACTTAGAAGACAAACAAGGATCTTTGCAAAAATTCCCTGAATGTTCCCGACCACTTATAGATGGGTATGAATGTTGTTTTGCATTCACTCATAAAGTCCCTCTGACTTTTGAGAAGATAGATGGGATCTAACAGATAGTTCATGTTCATCTGGTAGGCATGGGGACTTGGTTGTCTACTGAGTGAGAGATAAATAGGTGAAAGCTCTAGGAGAGACATGTGATTGTTGGTTTGTTATGATGGTAGAGGCGTCCCTCAACTTCGGTTGTTTTACTGTAAGTTGGGTAGAGAGCGTACATGGTGCTAGAAATGTATATATTAGCAGTATGGCAGATCGTGTTGGTAAGGGTCGACGATACGAGTTCAGCAATAATTTGTGACATTCATAAAAGCTAGAGCATGTCAGGTGGAACACACAACAGATAATTTCATTTGAGGCACGTTATAGATGCAAAAAATTGGCGACACAATTTATTTGGTTTTTTAAATATATGAGGCGCGTGCTACATGCAAACCAGGCTATCAGTCAAGATGCAAGGGCAAACTACGTTTTTTTTCTTTTTAATTTATTTATTTTTAGTGTACAGGGCTAGACCGGAAAGAATGGTGTATGGTCTGTGAGTGTTCGTGTGGTGTATTTTGTGTTCGATACTTTGTATCAACAGGTGCACTATTAGGCGTGTTGTATTTATGTGTGAGTTTGTATCGATACGTGTTTATAAATAAAGAACCCATTTTCAAAAAAAAAGACGGTCGATTTTGAATTTTAGCGTACAATTTAATTTACCGAGGCTACATACTAACTCCAAAAATTACGAATACTGAAATCTAGCTATGTTTTGACGACATGATTCTAACAAAATTAATTTCGTCGAATTTGGAGACCGTTTGAAAAATGGTCTTTTTCTAGTCAATTAAATTCAAACTGAATTTGAAAACACATTTAAATTTACTGCGCTCACATATTAATTCCAAAAATTATGAAATTTGAAACCCAACAGTAATTTGAGATTCTGGATCCAATGAAAGTGGTTTCATCGAAAACGGAGGTCGTTTGCAAAATGGCTATTTTTAAGGGATATATATATTAAAATTCAATTAAATTCCATAGCGACTATTTTAAATTTTAAACTAGACATAACCTTCAATTTGTAAAGTGAAATCTCCATTTCTCACATTTGTTAGAAATATATAATTAAATAGATTCTAATGTTTCATGTATTACTAAAATCCGATTTATATTGAATTCTGTACATTCGTTTGAAATTTAAAATCGAATTTTCAAACTACCACACCATTTCAGGCTCGTTTTATAATTATCGTAAATATATATTTTTTAACTTCGATTTAAATAAATTTTAAATCATTATTATTTAAAATAAATCATTTTAAATATTCAAAATACATTAAAATAGCTAAAATAAAATTTTAAATTGGTTTAGAAATTCCAGGTTGTTGCAGAGGTGTTGTGAATCGTTGTGCAAAGATTAAGATAGGAGCAGAGATAGAAGGTTTATATACATATTAGTGCATGTACAAGGTCAAATGTGATTTGAATTTACAGATTAAGATATTAATGAAGTGATTAGTTATTAATTAAACTATTTACTTGAACCAAATACTCGTAAAGACAATATCTTATGCATGCAAGGTCTCATCGAACGCAATCTTTTGCATCATGCTCATATGAGCATTATCTATGCATAAGATTTTATTTTGTTATGTTTGTAGCAAGTATGATTTTGAGCTAAAATAGAACGTTGTTCAATTTTGGATCAAGCAGGAACATGTAAGCATTGGTTGAAATAAAAGTGAATTTACTTACCTTTAAATGGACACTATACTATTTTTTTATGGTTGTATGTTCTAATATTTAATTACTTTTGTTTGGATTAACTACGCTTTTAAAAGCGGAAAACATACGAAATAATTTACAGGATACTACATGACTTATAGGGAAACCTTATATGGAGAAACTAAAGGGTTTCTTGCAACTATAGGTTTAATTTTTGTTTATATATTTTGGTGTATAAATTATTGAATGCCACAAGCTTGATAGCATGACCGCATTCAACATAACATTGATATGCCGTGAAAGTTAAATTCTTTTTAGAATGAAACCAGCTATAACATTTGTTAGGTGTTATGGTAGATTTATGCTCTATTATAATATTTTGAAATATTATAATAAGTTGTTTCAGTCTGAAAATGGTTTGAATCAATGAATGGTTTTAAATATGATTTTTGGATATTTATGTGGCGTTTTAGTTAGAAATGGTCTTTGAATTTTTTTATTTTACTCTAACCTTTTTTAATTTTATTCTAATTTATATAGAAAGGTTTGAAAAGTATTTTGGGAAGTACCTATTATGCAGAAAGATCAATATAATGTCCATTATAAGGGAAATGGGGTTTATCTGTTATCTTTTAAGTGATTCTGATTTGAAAAATGATAGAGATATTTTAGACAAAAAATTGTGAAATGCTTTATATAAATTATTGTAAAAAGACAAATTTACAAAGTGGGTCGGGTGTAATGTCCCAGATTTTCTGGTCGATTTTTCTTAGATTATGCTAATGATAATATTTAAATTTGAATATTGTAGATAAATTTGAATCATCATTTGTTAAAATTCCTTTGCGTGTGTTATTAACCAAATTTTTTTATATACATGGGTAAAAGTTGTTTTAACATTTTATTCGCATTTAAAAACTTATTTTTTTAGTTATGTAAACTTGAATTTTCTGATGTCTGGTAGGAGAACAGAGGGAGTTCGGGTGAAATACATGAGCGTGGATTGTAGTGGATTGGGCTCGGCACAGTTAAAAAAATAAATTACGCAAGTATAAGGAACGACATCAGGTACCAGGCAGAAGAATGGATGGAACTGGGATCAGGAAATGAACGGAACAGGTAAGTAAAGTAAAGGGTGGGAGAAAGGAAAATCGTGGGCTTGATAAATGGGCCTTGGGCCGTGGTTTTGGATGGGCTGAGATTTAAACAAACAAAACAAAAGATAAAAGGAAGGAAAGGAATTTGAAAGGAAGGGAAGTAGAAATTAAATTTAAGAAAAACGAAAAGGAATTCTAGGTGGTATAATAAAAAAAATCTTTAAGTATATTATTTATTATTTAGGATATTTACCAAAAAGGAAATAAAAGAAATACTTGTAGAAATAAATGAAAATAAAGAAAAGTTGTATGGCTAATAAAATTGGAAAGGAGCAGATGTAGGCGATCAGACATGATTATTGTAAGCAGGGTTGTTAGATTTAACAAAGTGATTTAAACAAATAAATAGAATTTAATTTGTTTTGAATTAATCCAGAAAAATGAATACGAGTTTCACTTAGATAAAAAAAACCAGATAATCAGTTCAAGTTGTATACAGAACTGTAATTGACGCTTTATAATATTCAAATGAGTGAGATCTGATCATCCATAATATGGTGATATAACGAATATTTAAAACATTGTTTTAATCTGTAATCGGCTTATATCGATAAATATATTTTAAATCAAGAAAATGATTTAAAAATTGAATTAACGGCAATTAAACCAAATATGGAAATCCATGTGGATTTGTATATTAAATAGATAAACAGAATTTGAACTTGGTACTAATATTTATTTATGAAATCAAGTTGATAGGTTAAACGAGTCCAGAAGAATGATATTCACAATCAAAGTAAATTAGGTTAGAAGTAAATATTTTGCGGATAAGAATGGTGGTGAGGGATATCGATAAAAGGAAATTGGTAAGATAGGTACCAATAAGATTTATTCTGAAGCTCAGAGATTAAATGGAACAGTGATGAAATGGAGAAGGGATGTTGTATTGATAATCGACGGAGTTGGATTCAGAAAGGTATCGTGCACTTTCCATTCTAATAAGATATAAAATAATATTATAGTTAAGTCGTAGATATTAAAGTTTGGATTATAAAATACTAATATAATCAAATAGGATTCTTAAAACGAAATAAAATCTTAATAAGATTTGATTTGGGAATAATTATTTTCCTATATAAATCAATTGATGAACGACATTTATTTGAATCGTTGAATTATGATAGATCAGATCGGTTGGGATGAATGATTTTTTGATTTGATTGATTTAAATACTGTAACATGACCCAATTAACTTGTTAGTTTAAATTTAATCCTTTACATGTCTTGTTTGAATAAATCTTGATAATCGATTAGGGATATATAAACACATATGAAATATTTTGATCTGGCTACTTTAAGTATCACTTGTCCCTAAAAGATATTAACGTTCATCAATTCAAAGAGACCGAGATTGGTTTTCTCAACGAAATCCAAATACCACTTTGTTTCGACCTAGGCGTTGATTAATTTTGAAGCCAAGATGGAAGATTGTTGGAGACAGAGTTTATGCAAGGGTTGTTCTGTTTACAGAGTAGTGCCTTCAGTTTGTCCAGTCCCAGGACAACTTGTATGGACGAATGTCTGACAAAGTATACCTAACAGATCGCGTAAGTTGATCTCCCCAAAACTATGTTTGGTGGCCGAGGTATTCGTTTCTCTTATCTTTTTACCC
The DNA here is from genome assembly GCA_030737875.1 of Allium sativum. Taxonomy (NCBI): domain Eukaryota; kingdom Viridiplantae; phylum Streptophyta; class Magnoliopsida; order Asparagales; family Amaryllidaceae; genus Allium; species Allium sativum. The sequence continues at coordinate 354,344,043 of CM060919.1, read as the reverse complement.
GTGGTTTTGGTGAAATTACTTTGTTATTTGACGGGTTTGGAAATGTGGCATTCAAAGGAAATAAAGATGTGCTGTTACAAATGGTAAGTTCTGACCTCAAGCCTCACAACCGGAAAATGACAAAAATCGGGCAGGCAGCATGGCTATGTGGGTCGCTCCCATTAGGGTGTATTGTCACCATCTAGAGAATATTCATTTTGTTACTTCTTTCTCTTCTGTATCTCCCGGGAACGGTTATGTTGGTACCAACCGTAAGGTGACAATATATTCGATACACTCAAGAGAAATGAGTGGTCGGTCATGTGTGGGCCGGGTTGCAAGACGTTCTTGTTTAACCCAGTGTATTCGTCTCTAGAGATACACTATCGGAAGGTGGTTCCATACCTTGTCATAGTTGGAAATCCATTATCCCTAAGCGCCCAGCGGTTTTGTTTGTATACTATATATGTGGAGCGTGAGATGCAAGCGTTCCACTATATTCCAATTTATTTGTGAAAATCCTAGACATTATTATAATATCAGTATAGTTATGATTTTCAAAATGTTTTGGGTTATCATAAGGTAAAAACCATCCGTGTTTATGTGTGGATCGGTCTTACGGTTATCCTTTCTTTCAAAATGAATTTTCCAAGTTGAGCAAGTTGTTTAAAATCGTTTACACACACCAGTCCCACGACTGACCCAGAGTTTATTTTTCGGCGTTTCCCTAAACTCTTGGGTGCCCAGATTTGTACGGACAGTCAAGTAGTTCAGGATTTTACAGATAATCTGGAAGGAGCGGGAGCAGGAGGTTTCAGCATTAGATATATAGAATTTATTTCTGCTGTGATGTATATATGATGTACTATGATGGTGTATGTAAGTTCAGATACGGTTTTTTATGTTTCAAAGTTTATATCTATAGTATATTTTATTCCGTTTCGATTGTGAGATTCGATGTTATTCAGTCATTTCTTCTACCTTATTTCTTCTATTCTAATTTTCTATCTTTTCTATTTCTCACCCTCTAACTTCTTTCTATTAATGATTCGTATTTTCGTGCAATCTGGGTCGGACTTGTATTGTAATTAGTTGACACAAAGGGCTCGAATTTGCGGGTCGTTACACCGGGCTAGGTGCACTAAGGAGAGTTTTACTGGTCGGTTTCCCTCTTGAACAAATTCAAATTAAAAAAATTACAAATGGTATTTTATGAAAAGGGAAATAACAAAATTTGCAGTTTTATAGCCATCTATGGAATGATTGCTTTTGGAAAGTACTTGATTGTATCTTGAAATTGAAGGTTACTGATAATTATATGAAATTTATAAAAGGATTTTTGTTAATAAATTTGTAGAATTATAAAGGAAATTTACAAATGGAATTGTATAAAAGGAAATGAGATTTGATCTCTATAAATGATTATTTTAAATTATAACGGTTTGAAGAAAACTTTTTTCATACTTAACACTAAATTCTAAGGTATGGGAGCATGTCTCTAGATGTGAGAATTAAGAATGTATTCAAGGCATTGATAGTTTTCTAGCTTGTCCAACTTCATTGCTAATTGAGAGTAGCCCAAATCTGAAATCAAAAAATAAAGATAAGTATATGTGGTCTAATTACCATTTGTCCATTTACTTACAAAAAGGAAAGTAGTTCGGGTTGATAGTTTAAATTTTTCTAAATGACATTTGTTTTTGTCTTATTTAAATATGATTTTGAAAAATGAGAAATCTTCCTTAAGTTTCGTTAATATAATTATACCAATGAAACAAATGTATGAAAACATTACCTAAGTATTGCTGGTGTTGTGTTTTGAGAATGTACTTACATCAAGGAGACTAGTATATGAATATTGTGCATAAATGAATAACGAAAGAGCAATACATATATGTATATCTTTGTAAAGGCATTTTGATACAAGTATATAAAAAGTCTAGTGGCTGTTTATGTGCTTTAAAATCCTGGATTTTCATATGAAATTGAATCCCTGATTTGATTATTTACCTATGATAGTTAACTAACCAACTATCAAATCTGGGCTAATGTTAAAACTATTGTTTGCAAGTTCAGATAGCTCGAGATCAGATTAGTTGTCCGAAAACCACTTTAAACTACCATAAAGATTTCGAATTGAAGAAATCTTGAAGATGATGGACATAGAAGAATGAATTCTTTGAAGTGCAAGAGCTACTTAATATTAGTCTTAATGGAGATTCCAAAAGGTTGTATTAGAATTGGAGCCTCTTGTCCATATCCGGAACTACTTATATAAGTGAACGCTTAGGTTGCATTATCACCTAGAGGGAAGTATTACCTGAAACACCCCACCTCCGTTAAAGTCACTCACAAAGGGAATGCCTTAACTTTGGTGGAGGTTTATAAGTAAAAGCCACAGATAAACACAAGACATATATAAATACACATATTTTAAACAGCGGAAACCAAACAGACTTTTATTTCATCAATACGGGTTCAAACAAAACATTCCATAATTGTCTCAAAATACTTCCAACATTACAACCTCATTACTGTCTTGATTATTAAAGAAGCATAAAACATAAATAAAGTGACAAAAATCCCCATAGTGATATCCAAAGCCATAATCCATGCAAAAGAGATCCAAATCATACATCTACGTTCTTGGAGCTTGTAAAGAGTCTGACTGAGCTGAGTTGTTTCCTCCTTGTGGACCTGGGGGGGAAACGAAAGAAAAGAAGACGAAAAGAAAATAGAGTCAGACATAAAGCCTGAGTAAATCTAGTAACTCTTCAGTGTGTGAATAAGAAAAGGGCATGATAGATATAAACTGAAAACAGGAAAGTGTCACAAGCTAAGGAAGTGTCGAATGTACTATCGCACCCATACTACATCTCTGCACCTACTTGAGCTTACTTTAACTGGCACCCCATGCTGAGGGTGAAGTGATCCCCATTTTTATTTAAAGATCGGCTCCTACTCGCGTAAACATGTGTCATACGGCCCCCAAGAATTGTAGATACCTATGCTGGTCCCACCATGGGGTGTATCAAGACCCATGGTGGCGGCCCCGACACAAATTCTAGAAGGCATAGGTTATACTACTGGTGGCCCCAGTGCCCTGTTTGTCTGCTCCGGAGTGTGTGCACGCCCGCACCCCGTTAGAACCTACACTGTTGCACCCATCGCCGTCGCTTTGACCGCTTACAATCAGCCCAGTAATCGTGCCTCACCCTACCTAGTTTCAGGGTACCATGATACCTAACTTGGGTTACTGCTGAAACGAGTCCCTCGTTACCAGGATTTTCTAGTCAAACATGTTAAGTGGTTAAGTGTATGTATTTACCTAACCCCACCCATCAATTCTTGTTAACAAGTTGAATTTGGTTAAGTGTTATAGTTGACATAACCTTACCAACTGTCCTTAGCCTCTTAGAGCACCAGACCACTCACATTAGACAGGTATTGCTACGGTTACTGGATGTACCGGTCTGTTCCGGGAAGGTTTACACTGTAGCTCAGTCTAACCTCGGGTCATTATTGGGCTCAATGCTTAACCACCCACATTGGATAGGTATTGTTGTGACTACTGGACAGCCGGGCGGGTCCGGGCAGGTTTACATCACAACTCAATCCAACCTCGGATTAAGCATATCGTGTTTTCTAAATTTACATATTTTATTATTTCTCAATTATATATGTAAATGTCATATCTTTTATTCTTGGGTATATCAATTCATACCGCTTAAATGTCATTGTCGTTGGCATGTGCCAACCATGCCAACATATATTTTCATGTTTTACACCCAACGTTATTACCCCCGTTCGTACGTTCGCAACATTATAACATGTGTTGGGCTTGCCACTATTCAGCCCGACTTTATAAACATGAGAAAAAGGGGAAATCAAGAACATTTAATACATAAAGGTGTGTGGCGCATGAACTTGCAATTTAGCGATTCAACTAACATATAATATGGGTCATGTGAACTTGCAGTCAAATCAAAGTATAACTAGGTAGGTGACATATGAAATGGCATAGTTTAGGCTAATACAAACTTGTGTTTAAACATGTTTAACTTGGCATAATGTCAACCACAAAACTAGCATGTTGTATATTCACCAAAATGTCCAATTATAACATCTAATCACATAGCCAATTTCAACATGAACTTGCATAGTTTATGAAACCCAAACGATACTTAACATAGATCCAATTATACTTGCAAATTAACATAAGAATGATATCATAGATTTTGGGTCATGTAGGCATAAAAAGGATCTCAAATCTAGAACATGTTTACATAAATTCTAACTTAGATTAAGGGAGTATACATAGTCCATGCCATCGACATATACATAAAGGGATCAATTTCTAGTTTTTGCCACAACTTGCTATTGTTATTACTTTCATATACAAATGTCCAATAGGCTTGCATCAATCAATTTAGGCCACAAATATCAATACACAAGTCATGACAGAATCATTACAATACATAGAATTTATATCATATTCATACAATAACACAATTCTATTTTCATTTACATCGAATCACATCACAGTTTTTATTCATATTCTAAAAGGTCACTATACTTACAACGAATGCAGAATCTTGAATTCTGGATTCTGAATTCTGAAATTGAGATGCGCTCCTTTGGGTAGATTAACGTCGCGTTGATTAATTTGATTAAACTATAATGTGACGGCCCGCCCTGCACCAGCCTGCATTTCCTTAGAAAGTGCGCTGTACACATGCCCGACTAGCACGGGACAGTCGTCAGAAGAAAGGAAAGAAGGGAACGAACTAATCAAGAACCTGTAGAATGTCTCACATCGCATGGAGTAAAATATAATAATAACATACTTGACATAAAATAGGTGAGACAATGCATAAGCTGATAACTAAAATCAACATCAACATAAGAGCAGCGGAAATCCAAATACAGCTTATTACAACTTTCCAAATTTACTGTCTCTAAACAAAAGAAAGCTAAAGTAGAAGATGCACCACCAATGCCCAAGCAGTGATCCTCAACAACACAGGGAGAATACTATATATATTACGTGGAAGCCTCCTGCTCGTCTCCGGATCATCTACCCGTGCACCACCAGCTAACCTGTCTCTAGTCTGCTCGTGTGAGCACCCAGAGTAATAAGAAGAGACATAAAACTCTGGGTCAGACATAAAGCCTGGTATGAGCGATAAGCATCTAAACAGAACAATAACAGGTATACTAAACCATTCCTGAACCTGGACCTGCAACCAAAGAGTTAGCACTACATACCATACAATACTCTAAGGTGCCATAACAGATAGTGTAAAGAATACGGGGGTGGGGTGTGTATGTTATAATGGTAGCAAACAAATCAACCATAGCAACCATCCTCACATCTCTCACTCAGTGCGTAAAGCATACGATGTCCACCACTGTCAATCACTAGACCCATTGAAGTAGTGACGGAGTTCAACTTGTACAACTACTGCTACTACCAAGCTTACCACATGGAGTCATGACCAAATCTTTACAAATGACCCCACTTCATTGGTTTATAGCCCTTTAGTCGTACCTAGGCCATTTCAACCCTGGATCCGTTCACATACTTCCCATACATAGTGATCCAAAGTCATAAACATCGACTGCCCCTTGGCACACGTCCCGCAGCATAGCCCAATCATGAAGTGAACTCATCGGTTCCCAACTGGATCCTGAGCTCTAACTCCCCATATTGGACTACCTTTGCATCTCGGGTTTTGATCGAATTGGAGTTAGTCTTCAAAAGAGTCGTCGCGCAGAAGTGGTCCTGGATTCGATTCGGTTCGGATACATACGTATAACAAGGTTCGGTTCGGTTCGGTGCGATGTTTCATAGTGTACTCCTGGATGCGGTTCGGTTCGGTGATTCTTCCCCTTTAGGCGTTGGTTCGGTTCGGATCCTCTGAAGTGGTTCGGTTTGGTAATTGCTCTGTCGCTCCGATTCGGGGCGAGATGTCCTAGCTCCGGTCCGATCTGATCCCCTGCTCCTTTCCATCTGATCCCGCTCGCTTTCCTGCCCGATCCGCTCCCCAGCTTCGATCCGACCCTCTGTCCAACACCAACTCTCAGCAATGGCCTTCCTTCTTGCCGAACTTCCTTGGTGTTAGGCTTCAGTTCGGCTCGGATTTCTTGCCCAGCTCTCCTATCCGATCCGAGCCCATATTCGATCCGATCCGAAACCCTGCACAACTTTCTGCAACTTTTTCCAGCAACTTGTTTACGCCATTCGACGACGTTTTCGACAAATTTAACTATACTAATCAATCACAAATCATCCCAAACAGTCATAGCAACATAGCAAATTAACCACAAACACCAAAACAATGAATTTACATGTCAAAATAGATCAAATATACCCAAAACCCCTTACTTTCCCTTAAGCATATTTAAGCAAAACTAATCATAGGGTTAACAAAACTTAATCAAATCGAACCAAATTTCTAACAGAGGCATAAAATATTATTTAAGAATTTCTAAACATTTTTCCAGAATTTATTAGTGTATAAATTCGTTAATCTTCACTAATTACCCTTAATTAACTGTAATTAGTGTCAAAACGATGCTAATCACTCACCTTGGCCACAAATAAAATTCTCAGAACTGAAACCTCGCTGATTTGGGTGAATACTGATGTCCAACAGTAGCTCTAACCTTGCTTTCGTGTTTTCTCTCCTTAATTTGATGTAGATTAAGCCAAAACTTGATTAGAAAGTGATTAGAAAGTGATTAGAAGGTGATTTGGGTGTTGGAGGCCATTGCTAGGGTTCCAAGAATGAAAGTGGCGGCTGAAAGAAATGTTTTCTAACCCTAATCAGCCCCTATACAACTCCAATCCTGAAGTCCCCTTTGGGCCTAGCTGCTAATTACCCGGTTAAGCCCAATTAAGCTGTTTTTCACTATCTGAAACTTGTTTCAGCCATATCTCCCAAACGGTGAGTCCGTTTGGCTAATGTGACCACTCTACGGAATTGTAAACCATCATCCGGAGCCAATGGAAGTGGTTTCAGGTCAAAATTCCTTTTCAGTCAAAAGTTATGGCCAAAACAGTACCAACTAGGGGTAAAATGGTCATTTAAAAATCGACAAAAATCATGAACATGGGAAATGACCCCAATAGTCGTCTCCCAAAGTTACATGACCATACGACTTCGTGCGTGAAAGAAATAAATATTCTACGATCCTATGATGCGTAGAATACGGGTCGTTACACTCTCCCCCCCTTAAGAAATTTCGTCCCCGAAATTCCTTAACCCAAAACATACAAAGGATCCCGCATGCCTAACAGCCACATACAACAATCAAACATGCAAAACAAGCAAACAAGCCTATCCTAGCATGCGGAAAACTAAATCAAAATCGAAATCTTACCAGGCAAAGAGTTCTGGATATGTCTTCCTAATGTTCTCCTCTGTCTCCCAAGTGCAATCATTCTCATCCTCGCCCCACTGAACCTTGACTAGCTCCACCGCCTTCCTTCGAAGTTGCTTCATGTCGTGCTCGACAATATGGACCGGCTTGCGGTTCCTAACCGCCTCGGGTTCTACTTCGAAGTCCTCAATCTGATCAGGTGAAATAGTCATATCTGGGTCGTGAACGAACTTCCTTAGTTGGGAAACATGAAATACGCTGTGAACTCCTGCCATCTTCTCTGGTAAGCCAACTCTATATGCCAAATTCCCGACTGGTTCAAGAACAGGGAATGGGCCAACAAATCTTGGTGTCAACTTGCCTCTCCTGCCAAATCGTATCACGCTCTTCAACGGAGAAATCTTGACAAACACCAAGTCACCAACGGAGAATTTTAAGTCTCTTCTCCTCTTATCGGCATAACTCTTCTGCCTATCTTGGGCAGACTTCATTCGTTGTTGAATGATCTTGATCTTATCTGAAGTTTCCCTTGCCACATCTGGTCCAAGCATAAACTTCTCGCCAATCTCTATCCAACATGATGGTGAGTTGCACGGTCTTCCGTACAAAGCTTCAAACTGAGCCATACCGATACTGGATTGGTAGCTATTATTATATGCAAACTCTACTAGATGCAAATGGTCATCCCATGATCCACCAAATCCAATATACATGCTCTCAAGAGATCTTCCAAAATACGATTCACCCTCTCCGTCTGACCGTCGGTCTGAGGATGATATGCGGTACTGAGATGTAACTCTGACCCTAGAGCCTCTTGTAAGCTCTTCCAAAACCCACTAGTGAACAACGGGTCTCGGTCACTCACAATGCTTTTAGGTACTCCATGAAATCTCACTACCCACTTCATATACAATTCTGCTAACTTAGCTGCCGTTCTGGTCGATTTGACTGGTATGAATCTTGCACTCTTAGTCAATCGGTCCACAATCACCTAAATGCTATCATGTCCCGATCTAGTCCTTGGTAAACCATCGATGAAATCCATCGAGACTTTCTCCCATTTCCATTCGGGAATTTCTAATGGCTGTAACAACCCACTAGACATCTTTTGCTCAGCTTTAACTAGCTGGCAATTCATGCATTTGGATATAAACCTCCCAATGTCTCTCTTCATCCCTTCCCAGTAGTAGGTTTGCTTCATGTCTCGATACATCTTGTTACCACCGGGGTGTATAGTCAGTTTTGAGTGATGACATTCTCTAAGCACTTCATCTCTCAATCCATTGACATTGGGTACAACAAGCTTTCCATTCTTTCTAAGCCATCCATCTCGATCAAGCCCATACTTGTTCATCTCCTCATCGATACCCATCTCTAACTTGGAGATGATTTCCAATAGGTTAGGATCGTCCCTCTGACTAGAGCCGATCCGCTCAATCAAAGTGGGTCTGACCATCAAACTTGCTAACATTTCTGGATCCAATTCGCACTTTGGTATGAAATCAAACCCCGCGATATACTCCAGTTGCTTCCATTCAAGAAACATAGCCCCTAAACTGGCATGTCTCCTACTCAATGCATCAGCCACCGCATTGCCCTTTCCCGGTGTATATGCGATGTCAAAATCATAGGAAGCCAAGAATTCCAACCACCTTTGTTGCCGGAGATTTAGATCCTTCTGGGAGAAGAGATACTTCAACGACTTATGATCTGTGAACAACTCAAATCTTTCTCCCAAGAGATGGTGTCTTCACATCTTCAACGCGAACACGATCGCTGCCAATTCCAAATCATGGGTAGGGTATCTTTCCTCGTGCGGTTTCAATTGCTGACTTGCATAAGCTACAACCCTACCGCCTTGCATCAATACAGCACCCAGTCTGGTACCACAGGCATCCGTGTATACCGTCATCTCTTCATTCCCCTTAGGAATGACTAACACTGGTGCGCATGTCAACTTGTCCTTTAGACTCTTGAATGCATTCTCGCACCTTTCATCCCAGACAAAAGCTTGATTCTTCTTAGTCAACTGGGTCAATAGTGCTGCTATCTTGGAGAAACCTTGGATAAACTTAAGATAATATCCAGCTAACCCCAAGAAACTTCTTACATCTGTTGCATTCTTGGGCGTAGGCCAATCCTGTACCGTAGCCACTTTCGCCGGGTCCACGGCGATACCATTCTCTGAAACAACATGGCCCAAGAACCTCACTTCCCTCCTCCAGAAGTGACACTTAGAAAACTTTGCTTTCAATTGGTGTTTTCTCAACACCTCCATTACTATTCTTAAATGCTCCTTGTGTTCTTCCTCTGTCCTCGAGTAGACCAAAATATCATCAACGAACACAAGGACAAACTTATTCAACCGATCCGTGGATACCCTATTCATAAGATCCACAAAATATGCTGGAGCATTGGTCAGCCCAAATGGCATGACCAACCACTCATAAAATCCAGACGGCGTTCGAAATGTCGTTTTAGCTATACTCTCAGCTTCCACTCTAAGCTGATGAAAACCTGTCGCGAGATCCAACTGAGAAAATACTCTCGCGCCACTCAACTGATCGAACAAATCATCTATCCGCGGTAGAGGATACTTGTTCTTCCTCGTCACTTTATTCAACTCGCGGTAGTCTACACACAAACGAAGGGAACCATCCGCCTTGGTAGCAAACACAACTGGTGCTCCCTATTCAGAAACACTCCTTCTGATAAATCCCTTCTTCAAAAGATCGCTGACTTGCACCTCGAGCTCTCGCTGCTCCCTTGGTGCCATACGACGAAGCGGCATCACTATAGGTCTGGCATCTTTCACCAAATCAATACGGAACTCAATCTCTTGATGTGGTGGAAGCCCGGTTACTTCTTCGAAAACATCCGGATACTGGCCAACCACGGGCAAACCTGACAACTCACTATGCGGAATGTCGAGGGAGTTTAGAAAACTAGCCAATACCCCCTCACTGGGTAGACCACCAAACACTATCCTCCGCCCATCATTCGCTCTAGCTGTCACCAAAAAGCCCTCACAGTCTACCACCACCCCGTATCTTTGGAGCCAATCTACTCCCAAAATAATGCCAAACCCAGTAAAGCCCAAAACAAAGCAATCACAAACAAACATGCATCCATGACTCGATAAGACCACATTACGACAAATCATGCTAAGGCTAGTCGAACCACCAATCGGGTTCGTCACTACTAAAGGTCTATCGACAATCTCGGGCTCCAATTCCAACCTATCTACCAGGTCACTAGATATGAAAGAACTGGAAGCTCCGGTATCAAACAAAACTCTAACAGGAACATCATAAACAGAAAGCATACCTTGAATGACGACATTCTTTCCTTTCTCCGCCGCAGTTGGGGCATTTGACGAAGAAGGAATAGCATTAAGGGAATATGCTTTCACCATTTGCTTTTCTTTAGGGGGTTGCGGACACTTGTCCTTGTGATGTCCCATTTGGCCACAGTTGAAGCACTTCCTATCCGCTGGCTTGGCCCGACAATTACTAGCATAATGGCCCTTCTTACCACAGCTGAAGCACTCAACATCTTGCTTATTCTTTTTCTTCTGGCCATCTTTAGTCTGGTTCTGCTTCCTCTTATTCTGGGAACCACCCTTGCCTCCACCACTTACTTGTGGATTTGGCTCATCTGCGGATGCAACCTCAGTCTTCGACTTAGGGTAGAGACTTTCTGATCTCAATGCTTTCCCTACAATCGATTCAAACGTCTCATCGATGTGGTTAATAAGCCTTTCCCCCAAGTACTGATCCAAACCAGTTATGAATATCTCATTCTTCTTCTTGGAAGTATCAATAAGAGATAACCCATATTTTGACAAAGTGTCGAATTCAGCAATATACTCCGAGACAGCTCTGCCATTCTGCTTGAGCTCCAAGAATTTCTTAAACATCACTGACTTCTGAGCAGCTGGAATGAACTTCTCGCTAAAGAGAACCTTAAACTACTCCCAAGTAATCTGATCTTCGGGAGTAGCTGCCTTTATAGCATTCCACCAATTCATTGCCCGCCCTTGCAGCTGACGGGACGCTAGCTTTCTCTTCATCGCATCCTCGATACCCAAATCCTCGAGGATACGTTCGCAACTATCCAACCAATCCTGAACATCTGTGGACGACTCCGTTCCGTGGAACGGCTTCCCACCAAGACTAGTATAATCCTTATTCAGCTTGGCAAGGTCGACCCTCGGCGCCTGCACTGTTGGACCACCACCATTTCCACCATTGGGAGCTGCCCTCTGCACATCCCTAAGCATCTCTCTCATGAGGTCAGTAAACATAGTCCTCATGTCAGCAGCATTCCCATTATTGGCCCCTCTACCGGTACCTCTAGTATATCGGCTCATCGTCAATCTGTAAAAGGAAACGATTAACGACCCCATAGTGGTGCTAGTGCAGTACGACTTCATCCTTATACTAGTAATAGTATATATATAACTTTTGAAAACCAAAGTAATCACAAATACGCTCTCCCGTATACGTATACTATCTCTCCCTGATAACTTCCCTAGGTTAACTACGCAACCTAGAGCTCTGATACCAAGTGTGACGGCCCGCCCCGCACCAGCCTGCATTTCCTTCGAAAGTGCGCTGTACACATGCCCGACTAGCACGGGACGGTCGTCAGAAGAAAGGAAAGAAGGGAACGAACTAATCAAGAACCAGTAGAATGTCTCACAGCGCATGGAGTAAAATATAATAATAATAACATACTTGACATAAAACAGGTGAGACAGTGCATAAGCTGATAACTAAAATCAACATCAACATCAGAGCAGCGGAAATCCAAATACAGCTTATTACAACTTTCCAAATTTACTGTCTCTAAACAAAAGAAAGCTAAAGTAGAAGATGCACCACCAATGCCCATGCAGTGATCCTCAACAACACAGGGAGAATACTATATATATTACGTGGAAGCCTCCTGCTCGTCTCCGGATCATCTACCCGTGCACCACCAGCTAACCTGTCTCTAGTCTGCTCGTGTGAGCACCCAAAGTAATAAGAAGAGACATAAAACTCTGGGTCAGACATAAAGCCTGGTATGAGCGATAAGCATCTAAACAGAACAATAACAGGTATACTAAACCATTCCTGAACCTGGACCTGCAACCAAAGAGTTAGCACTACATACCGTACAATACTCTAAGGTGCCATAACAGATAGTGTAAAGAATACGGGGGTGGGGTGTGTATGTTATAATGGTAGCAAACAAATCAACCATAGCAACCATCCTCACATCTCTCACTCAGTGCGTAAAGCATATGATGTCCACCACTGTCAATCACTAGACCCATTGAAGTAGTGACGGAGTTCAACTTGTACAACTACTGCTACTACCAAGCTTACCACATGGAGTCATGACCAAATCTTTACAAATGACCCCACTTCATTGGTTTATAGCCCTTTATTCGTACCTAGGCCATTTCAACCCTGGATCCGTTCACATACTTCCCATACATAGTGATCCAAAGTCATAAACATCGACTGCCCCTTGGCACACGTCCCGCAGCATAGCCCAATCATGAAGTGAACTCATCAGTTCCCAACTGGATCCTGAGCTCTAACTCCCCATATTGGACTACCTTTGCATCTCGGGTTTTGATCGAATTGGAGTTGGTCTTCAAAAGAGTCGTCGCGCAGAAGTGGTCCTGGATTCGATACGGTTCGGATAGATACGTATAACACGGTTCGGTTCGGTGCGATGTTTCATAGTGTACTCTTGGATGCGGTTCGGTTTGGTGATTCTCCCCCTTCAGGCGTCGGTTCGGTTCGGATCCTCTGAAGTGATTCGGTTTGGTAATTGCTCTGTCGCTCCGGTTCGGGTCGAGATGTCCTAGCTCCGGTCTGATCCGATCCCCTGCTCCTTTCCATCCGATCCCGCTCACTTTCCTGCCCGATCCGCTCCTCAGCTCCGATCCGACCCTCTGTCCAACTCCAACTCTCAGCAATGGCCTTCCTTCTTGCTAAACTTCCTTGGTGTCAGGCTTCAGTTCGGCTCGGATTTCTTGCCCAGCTCTCCTATCCAATCCGAGCGCATATCCGATCCGATCCGAAACCCTGCACAACTTTCTGCAACTTTTTCCAGCAACTTGTTTACGCCATTCGACGACGTTTTCGATAAATTTAACTATACTAATCAATCACAAATCGTCCCAGACAGTCATAGCAACATAGCAAATTAACCACAAACACCAAAACAATGAATTTACATGTCAAAATAGATCAAATATACCCAAAACCCCTTATTTTCCTTAAGCATATTTAAGAAAAACTAATCATAGGGTTAACAAAACTTAATCAAATCGAACCAAATTTCTAACAGAGGCATAAAATATTATTTAAGAATTTCTAAACATTTTTCCAGAATTTATTAGTGTATAGATTCGCTAATCTTCACTAATTACCCTTAATTAACTGTAATTAGTGTCAAAACGATGCTAATCACTCACCTTGGCCACAAATAAAATTCTCAGAACTGAAACCTCGCTGATTTGGGTGAATACTGATGTCCAACAGCAGCTCTAACCTTGCTTTCGTGTTTTCTCTCCTTAATTTGATGTAGATTTAGCCAAAACTTGATTAGAAAGTGATTAGAAGGTGATTTGGGTGTTGGAGGCCATTGCTAGGGTTCCAAGAATGAAAGTGGCGACTGAAAGAAATGTTTTCTAACCCTAATTAGCCCCTATACAACTCCAATCCCGAAGTCCCCTTTGGGCCTAGCTGATAATTACCCGGTTAAGCCCAATTAAGCTGTTTTTCACTATCTGAAACTTGTTTCAGCCATATCTCCCAAACGGTGAGTCCGTTTGGCTAATGTGACCACTCTACGGAATTGTAAACCATCATCCGGAGCCAATGGAAGTGGTTTCAAGTCAAAATTCCTTTTCAGTCAAAAGTTATGGACAAAACAGTACCAACTAGGGTAAAATGGTCATTTAAAAATCGACAAAAATCACGAACATGGGAAATGACCCCAATAGTCGTCTCCCAAAGTTACATGACCATACGACTTCGTGCGTGAAAGAAATAAATATTCTACGATCCTATGATGCGTAGAATACGGGTCGTTACATATAATCTTCTTCTTAATTTGATTCGTCTGTAGGCTTTTCTCTCTTGACGGCTATGCTCAATTCCTCCCTGGCAGCATGACGACTCCCATCTTATTTTTTTATGTGAGTTTTTAGTTGAGACTTAGGGTGTATTTATAGATTTTTAAATTGTTTTGAGCCGTTAGATGAAGACAGGAGGAATCTAGACCATACAAAGTTCAAAGAGCCAATCAAGAGGTGGCATGTCAGCCCTAGTAACACACCGAGCCACAAAAATTCGAGCCAGAGCCAGACCTAGCCAGCCAGGTCGACTGGTAGGTCGACCAGGTAGGTCGACTGGTAGGTCGACCAGGTAGGTCGACACTTTGGTCGACCTAGGGTGGCCAGGTCGACACTATGGTCGACCTGGGATGGCCAGGTCGACACCATGGTCGACCCTATGGTCGACCTGGTCTCTTGGCGGGAATTTTCCCGCCCAGCCCAGTTTGAACCTGTTTTTTCGAATTTCGAATTTAAAACTGAGCTGGTTGAATTTAAATTTTATCCTGAAACTTCCGAAGGTCATAACTTCTTCATATGGAGTCCGATTCACGCAAACTTGGACTCTAACTCAAGCAGAATTCCGAGACGAACGCAATGGCATAACCCATTTCCCTTAATTCTTTCATTTAGAATTAATTACACTTTAATTTGTGAAATGTTATTGAATTCACGGGGTGTTACATTCTCCCCCCTTAAAAGGATTTCGTCCCCGAAATCTTCAAGTTAGGAAGAATGTATATCCTACCATCCAACATTCCATCTACTCAACCAACAAACACAGGTGTCCACTGTCCTTAAAATACTTCTAATGCTTCGTGATCATATGCATAGTGTGTATACATGTCCTTATCTAATGTAGAAATCAGGCGGTCTACTGATTCAGTTGACCTCCATAATGCGAATCATGTAAGTGTCATGAATCCATTATGTATGAAATTTTTTCCTACTCATAATTCTACATGAGTGCACAACTATTCATACAGATGCGACGACCATATGACAGCATATCAAGTTTCAATCATATACAAATGAGAATACATATATGCATATGCAATATGAAGTGACTGAGCCGATCTATAACCTAGGGTGTGTGTGTATATGCATCCACGAGCAACCACGAGCAACCATTTGCAGCCATCATCCATAACATGTTTTCAAATACATGTTTGCATCCATTTATTTTCTACCTAAGGAGTTAGGAAAAAGACCGAGGAGATATACCTAAAAAGATAGATAAAGCATAACTTAAGGAAAAAGAGAGATCAAAGATGTACCCTCAAAAAGAAGAGGGTAGGCAGCGCGTATTTTGTCCTCAGTTTCCCAAGTCGCGTCTTCCTCGGCATCGCTCCACTGAACTTTAACGAGTTTGACTTCGCGGTTGCGTAGCTTTTTCACTTCAGTTCCTAAGATGCGGGTTGGAACTTTCCTCACAGTTGCTTCACGTTCCACTTCGGCTTCTTCTAGAGTGTTAGGTTCTACCACTTCCGCAGACTCATGCAAACATTTCCGGAAGTGAGAAACATGAAAGACATTGTGAACTCCGGCCAGTCTCTTGGGTAGCTCTAATCTATAGGCCATCTTCCCAACCTTCTCGATGATAGGAAACGGTCCTACAAATCTTGGTGCTAGCTTTCCTGCGGATCCAAAGCGAACGATGTTCCTTAAAGGAGATACCTTAAGGAAAACCCTGTCCCCAACCTCAAACTCAAGGTCGGTCCTTCTTTTGTTGGCGTAGGATTTATGTCTGTCTTGGGCAGTCTTCATTCTCCTACGTATCAAGTCCACTTTCTCCGAAGTCTCTCGAATCATGTCTGGCCCAAGTATAAGCTTATCTGTAGACTCCCACCAACAAGTTGGTGATTTGCACGGTCTTCCATACAAGGCTTCGAAGGGTGCCATGCCCATGGTAGCTTGGTAGCTGTTGTTGTAGGAAAATTCTACTAAAGGAAGGTGATCCTCCCACGTCCCTCCAAAGTCAAGAACGCAAAGTCTTAAAAGATCCTCCAAAACTCTATTCACCCTTTCCGTCTGGCCATCGGTTTGAGGGTGATAGGCCGTGCTCAAACATAACTGTGTGCCTACAGCTTCTTGTAGACTCCGCCAAAACTCGCTTGTGAAGATAGGGTCTCGGTCACTAACAATGCTGGAGGGTATCCCATGAAGTCGAACTATTTCCTTGAGATAAAGAGATGTTAGAGATGCGGCAGTTCTTCTACTCTTGATAGGTATAAAGTGGGCGCTTTTAGTAAGCCTATCCACTATTACCCAAATGCCAGTGTTGCCTCTTCTCGACCTAGGAAGGCCATCAATGAGGTCCATTGAAATGCTATCCCACTTCCACTGTGGGACCTCTAAAGGATGAAGTAATCCTCTAGGCTTCTTCTGTTCCGCCTTGACCTGTTGGAAAGTCATGCACTTAAAAACGAAATCTGCTACGTCTTGCTTCATGCCACTCCAAAAGAAAGTCCTTTTTATATCCTTGTACATCTTATCACCGCCAGGGTGTATAGTCATCTTGGAATGATGCGCTTCCTCGAGAACCTTCTTTGTCAACTCCCTTGCTTGTGGGACGCATAATCTTCCATCTCGCCTCAGCCAACCCTTATCATCGATGGCGTACCTACTGAGGTGAGTAGCAGTCTCACCCCTAATAAGTTTATCAATCACATCAACAAGCTGAGGGTCTTCACGTTGTGCAGTCCCTATTGAGTCCAAGAGAGTAGGGCGTACTTCGAGAGATGCTAACAAACCCGGTACAAAATCTGAGGAGGGCCTAAAGTTAAAACTGGCTATATACTCCAAGCTTTGCCTTTCCACAAAGAGCGGGCTTAAGGTCAGTTTCTTTCGGCTCAACGCGTCTGCTACCACGTTGCCTTTTCCGGGAGTATAGGAAATTTCAAAGTCATACGAGGCATGAAACTCCATCCATCTTTGCTGCCTCAAGTTAAGATCCTTCTGCGAGAAGAGATATTTCAACGATTTATGGTCAGTGTATAATTCGAACTTCTCACCTAGGAGATAATGGCGCTAAGATTTAGTGCAAAGACGATGGCGGCTAACTCAAGATCGTGGGTTGGGTAGTTCTTTTCATGAACTTTCAATTGTCTTCCGCCATAAGCTACTACCCTTCCTTCTTGCATTAGAACAGCGCCTAGTCCCGTTCCACATGCATCCGTGTATACTGTGAACATTTTGCTTCCATCTGGCAAGGTCAGAACTAGGGCTGTTGTGAGAGCCCTTTTTAATCATTGGAAAGCAAACTTGTAGTCCAAATCCCAAGTGAACGCCAGATTCTTCTTTGTTAGCCTTGTGAGTGGGGCTGAGATTTTCGCGAAATCCCTAATAAACTTTCGGTAAAAACCGGCTAGCCCAAGAAAGCTTCGAACTTCGGTTGCATTTCTTGGTGTCTTCCAATCTTGTACTGCCACCACTTTCGCGGGGTCCACAACCAATCCCTCTTTGGACACTATATGCCCCAGAAATCTTACCTCCTTTCTCCAAAAGTTGCACTTGGAGAATTTGGCTTTTAGCTGATGTGAACAGAGAGTTTCCATGATTTCTTTTAGATGCTGAGCATGCTCTTCCTCATTCTTTGAAAAGATTAAGATATCATCTACGAAGACAACCACAAATTTGTTGAGGAATTCTCTGAACATCCTGCTCATTAGGTCTACGAAATAAGCGGGTGCATTTGTCAAGCCGAAAGGCATGACAAGCCACTCGAAGAAACCGTCTGGGGTTCTGAACGTCGTCTTATCAATGCTATCTTCAGCTACTCTTAGCTGATGGAACCCAGTTTCCAGATCAAGTTGGGAGAAGACCGACGCTCCTACAAGCTGATCAAACAAATCGTCGATTGGGGGAAGAGGGTGCCTATTTTTCTTGGTCAATTTGTTTAACTCACTATAGTCGACACAAAGGCGAAGCGAACCGTCCGCTTTGGTTGCGAACACCACTGGAGCACCCCATTCTGAAATGCTCCGTCTAATGAACCCCTTTTCGAGAAGTTCTTTAACCTGCTTACTGAGCTCCTTTCTCTCTTTTGGAGCCATGTGTCTGACAGGTAAAGCTACAGGCTTTGCATTATCCACAAGATATATGCGGAAGTCTATTTCCCGCCTCGGAGGTAAGCCTTTCACCTCCTCAAAGACATCCGGATATTCCAGGACTACTCTAACTGATTGCAAATTCTCATCAGAAGCATCAAGCAACTCTAGATAACTAAGCATAACAGCATTCAAGGGATTACAAGAAATTTCTAGAGTGTTACCAAGCCGAGTCAAGAGTCTAACTACTCTTTTCTCACAATCAAGAATGGCACTATTACTGGATAACCAGTCCATGCCTATGATCAAACCATATCCCGAGAAGCCCAAAACAAAGGCATTACAACTAAACTCAACGCTGAGAATAGAGATTTTCAAACCCAAACAAACCATTAACAAGTAAGCGGAGCCCCTAATTGGATTTGAAACTACTAAGGGATCTTCTACCATACTAGTGTCTAGATGCAGAGATTCTACTAAGGCAGATGAAATAAAAGAGTGTGATGCGCCAGAGTCAAAAAGTGTGTGAACTGGATGATCATAAAGATAGACTACACTTTCTACAGAAATATTACTACCTCGTTCCTACTGAGGTGCCACTAGCGCATGAACCTGACCCCCTAAAGTGGATCCGGCTTTTTGTCCCTGCCCTTTCTTCTTTGGGCAGTCCTTGGCTTGGTGCCCAGTTTCTCCACAATGGAAGCAACCACCCATCTTCGCCTTCCTTTTTCGGCAGTCTTTTGATATATGTCCCACAATGCCACAGAAATTGCACCTTCTCCTCTCACGGGGCTTATTGTTCTTCCCTCCTTTCTTGAAGTCTGTTTTCTTTGTTTGTAGACCCTCTTTCTTCTCTTCCACCTTAGTTTCTTTCTTGCCGTGGTCTTCCTCGTGTAGCAACGCCATGTCCACCAAGCTTTCATAAGTCGCTCCCATGGATACATGGATCATAGCAAGGCTGTGTAGAGGCTCATTCAAACCTTTGACAAAGCGAAGTGCCTTCTTCTGTTGGGTGTTTACTAAGTCTAGCCCAAATCTGGCCAGCTGATTAAACTGATTAACATACTCCCTGATTGTCATACTTCCCTGTTTCAGAGTTAGAAACTTCTCCATTTGCAGGCTTCTTTCAGCTCGGGAGAGGAATTTCATCTCAAACCTTGTCCTGAAGCCTTCCCATGTTTCCACCGCCCTCTGAGCATTGGTAATTTCCCACCAATAGGAAGCTTCATCTTTAAGTAACCATACTGCTAGCTGTATCTTTTGCCTGTCATCAACTCTGAAGATGACAAATAGATCCTCAGTCTCCTTTAGCCAGTTTCTTGCTCCTACAAAGGATTCTGTCCCATAAAAGTCTTTTCCACCCATTGCCTTGAAGTCTCTTCATCTTTTTGCGAAGGCATTTCCACGAGGAGGAGGAGGAACCGCGGCCACTGGAGGAGGGATGTCTGCTGGGCCCGCGCCATTGGCCCTCGCTTCTAAATACCTCCTAAACCAGCCGGGTATCGGAACTCCTTCAGGAAGGTTAAGGTCTCCATACATGCTGAAACAGAAAGGAAAGATTCAAAACGAAGGATAGAGAGAGATAGTGCATATGGCTTTGGGGGATTATGTCTTTTAAAATATAACACTTTTTCTTGAAAATGATTATTTAAACTTTCTTTTTGAAAACAATTCCAAAAACTTTTATCTTGTCTGGTACACCTATGCTCTGATACCAAGTGAAACACCCCACCTCCGTTAAAGTCACTCACAAAGGGAATGCCTTAACTTTGGTGGAGGTTTATAAGTAAAAGCCACAGATAAACTCAAGACAGATATAAATACACATATTTTAAACAGCGGAACCAAACAGACTTTTATTTCATCAATACGGGTTCAAACAAAACATTCCATAATTGTCTCAAAATACTTCCAACATTATAACCTCATTACTGTCTTGATTATTAAAGAAGCATAAAACATAAATAAAGTGACAAAAATCCCCATAGTGATATCCAAAGTCATAATCCGAGCAAAAGAGATCCAAATCATACATCTACCTTCTTGGACCTTGTAAAGAGTCTGACTGAGCTGAGTTGTTTCCTCCCTGTGGACCTAGGGGGGACGAAAGAAAAGAAGACGAAAAGAAAATAGAGTCAGACATAAAGCCTGAGTAAATCTATTAACTCTTCAGTGTGTGAATAAGAAAAGGGCATGATAGATATAAACTGAAAACAAGAAAGTGTCACAAGCTAAGAAAGTGTCGAATGTACTATCGCACCCATACTATATCTCTACACCTACTTGAGCTTACTTTAACTGGCACCCCATGCTGAGGGTGAAGTGATCCCCATTTTTATTTAAAGATCGGCTCCTACTCGCGTAAACATGTGTCATACGACCCCCAAGAATTGTAGATACCTATGTTGGTCCCACCATGGGGTGTATCAAGACCCATGGTGGCGGCCCCGACACAAATTCTAGAAGGCATAGGTTATACTACTGGTGCCCCCAGTGCCCTGTTTGTCTGCTACGGAGTGTGTGCACACCCGCACCCCGTTAGAACCTACACTGTTGCACCCACTGCCGTCGCTTTGACCGCTTACAATCAGCCCAGTAATCGTGCCCCACCCTGCCTAGTTTCAGGGTACCATGATACCTAACTTGGGTTACTGCTGAAACGGGTCCCTCGTTACCAGGATTTTCTAGTCAAACATGTTAAGTGGTTAAGTGTCTGTATTTACCTAACCCCACCCATCAATTCTTGTTAACATGTTGAATTTGGTTAAGTGTTATAGTTGACTTAACCCTACCATCTGTCCTTAGCCTCTTAGAGCACCAGACCACTCACATTAGACAGGTATTGCTACGGTTACTGGATGTGCCGGTCGGTTCCAGGCAGGTTTACACCGTAGCTCAGTCTAACCTCGGGTCATTATTGGGCTTAATGCTTAACCACCCACATTGGATAGGTATTGTTGTGACTGATGGACAGTCGGGCGGGTCCGGGCAGGTATACATCACAACTCAATCCAACCTCGGATTAAGCATATCGTGTTTTCTAAATTTACATATTTTATTATTTCTCAATTATATATGTAAATGTCATATCTTTTATTCTTGGGTATATCAATTCATACCGCTTAAATGTCATTGTCGTTGGCATTTGCCAACCATGCCAACATATATTTTCATGTTTTACACCCAATGTTATTACCCCCGTTTGTACATTCGCAACATTATAACATGTGTTGGGCTTTCCACAATTCATCCCAACTTTATAAACGTGAGAAAAAGGGGAAATCAAGAACATGTAATACATAAAGGTGTGTGGTGCATGAACTTGCAATTTAGCGATTCAACTAACATATAATATGGGTCATGTGAACTTGCAGTCAAATCAAAGTATAACTAGGTAGGTGACATATGAAATGGCATAGTTTAGGCTAATACAAACTTGTGTTTAAACATGTTTAACTTGGCATAATGTCAACCACAAAACTAGCATGTTGTATATTCACCAAAATGTCCAATTATAACATCTAATCACATAGCCTATTTCAACATGAACTTGCAGAGTTTATGAAACCCAAATGATACTTAACATAGATCCAATTATACTTGCAAATTAACATAAGAATGATATCATATGTTTTGGGTCATGTAGGCATAAAAAGTATCTCAAATCTAGAACATGTTTACATAAATTCTAACTTAGATTAAGGGAGTATACATAGTCCATGCCATCGACATATACATAAAGGGATCAATTTCTAGTTTTTTCCACAACTTGCTATTGTTATTACTTTCATATAAAAATGTCCAATAGGCTTGCATCAATCAATTTAGGCCACAAATATCAATACACAAGTCATGACAGAATCATTACAATACATAGAATTTATATCATATTCATACAATAACACAATTTTATTTTCATTTACATCGAATCACATCACAGTTTTTATTCATATTCTGAAAGATCACTATACTTACAACGAATGCAGAATCTTGAATTCTGGATTCTGAATTCTGAAATTGAGATGCGCTCCTTTGGGTAGATTAACGTCGCGTTGATTAATTTGATTAAACTATAATCTTCTTCTTAATTTGATTCGTCTCTAGGCTTTTCTCTCTTGACGGCTATGCTCAATTCCTCCCTGGCAGCATGACGACTCCCATCTTATTTTTTTATGTGAATTTTCAGTTGAGACTTAGGGTGTATTTATAGATTTTTAAATTGTTTTGAGCCGTCAGATGAAGACAGGAGGAATCTAGACCATACAAAGTTCAAAGAGCCAATCAAGAGGTGACATGTCAGCCCTAGTGACACACCGAGCCACAGAAATTCGAGCCAGAGCCAGACCTAGCCAGCCAGGTCGACCGGGTAGGTCGACACCCAGGTCGACACTATGGTTGACCTGGGGTGGCCAGGTCGACACTATGGTCGACCTGGGGTGGCCAGGTCGACACCATGATCGACCCTATGGTCGACCTGGTCTCTGAGCGGGAATTTTCCCGCCCAGCCCAGTTTGAACCTGTTTTTTCGAATTTCGAATTTAAAACTGAGCTGTATGAATTTAAATTTTATTATGAAACTTCCGAAGGTCATAACTTCTTCATACGGAGTCCGATTCACGCAAACTCGGACTCTATCTCAAGCAGAATTCCGAGACGAACGCAATGGCGTAACCCATTTCCCTTAATTCTTTAATTTAGAATTAATTACACTTTAATTTTTGAAGCTTAATGTTATTGAATTCACAGGGTGTTACATTACCATTACAAGTGGAATTTTCTAAAAAAGGAAAAACATAAGCTCAAGTCTTACACTGAGGAATAACTAAAAGAGGGAAGATGTAGTAGGGCTATTCGGTTTACCAGTATGATCTTTACCTGATCTAGATCAAAATTTATGGATTTACGTACATTTAGGGTCCGAGATTGTTATGAGATACAACTGAGGTGATTACATATTCAGTACTATTCAGGAAGGGTTAAATCAGTTTTGTGTTAGTAGAGGTGCAATATTTTGCAGTCTTTATACATTTTCTCTAAAGGCATGCTAAACAAAGATAGTGCATGGCCTTGCCATCGTTGAAATCCATTTTTCAATACGCTCCTTAGGGTCTAGTTGTATACTAAATATGTTATTGAATGTAATTAACATAACCTATTTCGGATATAATTAAATATTTATTTTAAACCTTATGCATTATTGTAACATCATATGGTTAGAATTTTTTTGCCTATCGTAAGATAAAAATCCATTCATGTTTATGTCTGACGAGGGCTTATGAAATATTTTTATTTTTCAATGATTTTATAAGATATAGAGATCCATATGATCTAAGTTTCTTATGATGCTTTACTACAATTATCTAGGCTTTATATTCTTATAATGCTCGGAGCAAACCCGGGTATATTTCCAGATTTACATATGAATTCTTTAGAGATCCATGTGATTAGCTAGATAGCTATAAGACCTATTTACGTATTTTATTTTCATTTATTTATTTATTCAAAAAATTATTGGATGTAATAACCTTAGTAGCATTTTCATATGTATGTAACTTTAATGTATTGCAAATGCTGAATTTTTAGAGTGAAACAAGTAATAGCATTTGCTAAGTGTTATGGTAACGTTATGCCTCACTGTAGTATTTTTAAATACTATAATTTGTTATTTCAATTTGAAAATTGTTTTGATTTGCAGAATGGTTTTAAATATGACATTTTGGAATTTTATGCCATATTTTATTCAGAAATGGTTTTTGAACTTCTCTTTTTTACTCCAACCTTTTTGTTAGTTTCTTCGAATTTATATGGAAAGATTTTTTAGTATTTTGGGAAGTATATAGCATGAAGAAAGGTTGGTGTGATGTTTATTATTAGGA
Organism: Allium sativum; assembly: GCA_030737875.1. Lineage (NCBI taxonomy): Eukaryota > Viridiplantae > Streptophyta > Magnoliopsida > Asparagales > Amaryllidaceae > Allium > Allium sativum. Next base: position 354,319,633 of record CM060919.1, on the reverse strand, counting down.
AAATGAGGGTTTAACTTTACAACAAATTGATTCTGATCTAAAAGAAGATAAAAGTATTTTGGAATAAATATTTGTGAAATGCTTTATACGAAATATTGTGAAGAAAAATAAATTTACAAAGTATTTTATAAAAAGGAAAACTATACCATTTTATAATTTGGAAAAATAAATCACATCTATAGATGTATACTAATATATGGAGTAATCGCTTTTGGAAAATATTTGGTGATATCTTAAAACCCAAAGGTTTGCGATAAGACAGTGAAATTTGTAAGAGGAGTTTCATAAATAATTTGTAAATTTATATATGGATTTTTATTATTAAATTTGGATATTTAAAGAAGAATCTACAAATAGAATTTTATAAATGGATATAGGATTTTGTCTTTAAAATTATTATTTTAAATTAAAGTGGATTGTATTGCATTTTTTTCACGCTTAACACTAAATTTTGAGGTATGGAAGCTTGTCTTTATATGGGAGAGTTAAGATTATACATTAAGAAAAAGTTAGTTTTGATTTTATTTGATTTCATTATTAATCGAGGGATGGTGCAAGTTTGAAATCAAAAAGTGGTGATATGTACATGTATTCTAGAATTTGTATGGTCCATTTACATGCACTAAAAGGAAAGTGGTTTTTGTTTATAGTTAAAAAAATGAATAACAAATTTTATAACCCATTTAAATATTATTTTGGAAAACGGAAAATCAACCTTAAGATTTGTTAAAATATAATTATATCATTGAGATAAGTATACAGATACATTTTCTAAGTATTAAAAGTGTAGTTTTTTGCCAATATACATATACTAAGGAGATAAGTATGTGAATAGTTTTCAACAACTTAGAGGGTATAAACGATTAATGAAAGAGTAGTATAAATATGTAAATCTATTTTAGTATAGGTATTTCTAAAGTGATTTTAATTAATGAAAAGATTATTGAAGTGGATTAGTTTATATTTATGTGCTTTACTGTAATGACCCGGAAATCCGAGCCAATTTAAAATTTTTATTTTGGCAATTTTAATGAATTTTGAATATTTAAAATGAATTATTTTAAATAACAATAACGAGAAATTTATTTTGAATAGAATTCGAACGTATATATTTATATAGATCGTCGTTAGAATATAAATAATTATTTAAATTATAAAAGGAATTAAAAATGGCGCGGTAGTTCGATAATTCGATTTTAAACCTCAATTGAATGTACTGGGTGCAAAATAAACCGGAATTTAGTGAAACCAAAAATAATAGAATCTAATTGGTAATATCTTTCCAACGAATCCGAAAAATCAAAATTTCATAGTGGGAATCAAAAGATATGTCCAGTTGAAATTTCAGAATAGTCGCTATGGAATTCTGGCCCTTAAAAATGGAAATTTTGCAAACGACCTCGGTTTTCGACAAAACCACTTTTGTTGGATCCGTGATGTCAAATTATTGCTAGGTTTCAAATTTCATAATTTTTCGAATCAATATGTGAGCGTGGCAAAGAAAAACGTGTGTGACCAGTTTCAGTTGAATTTAATCGACTGGAAAATGGTCATTTTTCAAATGGTCTCGGAATTTGACGAAATTAGTTTTGTTAGGACCGTATTGTCAATACGAAGCTAGAAAATATTTTTCTGAAATTTTTAGAGTTCGTATGTGGCTCCAATAAATTGAAATGTGCATTCAAATTCAATATATAGAGTTATATTTTGTTTTTGACGAAAACTGATTGAGATGGTCGAATCAGCCTATGATACATATCCCATTGTGTTCGGAATGGGGGTAATTAGCTATGGACGACAGGCGGTGGGTCTCGTTTCGAAGTCGAAAATAAAAGTTGCTTTTTGAAGTTAAATAATTAATTAATATAATATATATAAAACCCCCTCAACACTCTCTCCCCTACCCCCGTCATTATCGGATCTGGAGGAAGAATAAAAAAAACTGACGCCTGGATTCAGATCGCCGCTCGCCACCCTGGGGGCTCCATCGTCGCGCCGCCAGTCCTCCGACGCAGGCGGCCGACCTCCTCTTCCCCCTCCCCCTTGACCGCGACGCGCCAAGCCCCCCATCTCGGCGCAATCGATCCCCGAGCCCAATCCGCCACCGAAAGCCTCGTCTCCGACCGCCACCACCTGCGTGCCTTCTTCCGACCCTGCCGGGCCTTCTCCTCCAACCGCCGACCCCCTCGACCCCCTCCGAGATGAACTGCGCCGCTTCAGACGAACCAGACCTCGACGTCACCAGTAGCCTCCAAACTCCGACGCCATCTCGATAGTAAACCCCCCCTCCCCCCGTCTCGACTTCAACTGTAAGCCTTTATTTTTGTTTATTTATTTTTGGTTTTCAGTTTTAATAAAATTGCTAGTAAAAATAGGATTTTTATACAAGTAAAGATTAGATTTTTCAATTAGTAAGGATTCGATTTTGATATTAGAAAGGATTCGATTTTTAATGTTAGAAAGATTAGATTTTCATATTCGAAAAATATGATTTTTATTATCATAAAAGGATTAGATTTTTATACATGAGAAAAATATAATTTTTATAATGTAGAAAGGTTAAAAATATAATTTTTATATAATATAGATAATAAAAATTCGATCTTTATTATGTAGGAGATATAAAAATATGATTTTTATATAATGAAGAATATAACAATATTATCTTTATATAGTAGAGATTATAAAAATACGATCTTTATATGTGTTGTAGCGAATTAACAATATAAAGAAATGATTTTATTTAAAATATAAGTTGAGATTTTTATAGATAAAAATTCGATCCTTTTATATGAAGTAGAAGTAAAAATAGAATTTTTATTTACTGAAATGAAGCAATAAAAATATAATTTTTATTTGAAAAACGTGAAAAGAACTGCATTGGAATTTCAAACCGGTCCAGACGGTTCAGCAGTTCAAAAGCAAAGCATGGCGGAGTGGAACCCTCGGTGAGAACTCCTCACCTTTGATTTTATTTTCTAGTTTAAATTATATACTAGGATGCAGACGGTGTTTAGTAGCACCCGACACCCGTCGTCCACAGACCATGGACGGCTTGTATGCTTGTTTGTTTGATTTTGATGTGTAGTTGATTGTGTGATGTGATGTGAAATGAAATAAAATATTTTATAGTGGAAAATATTTTATAGTTAAAAATAGAATTTTTAACGTGTATTTAAAATAAACATTTATAAACAAATCGGAGATTTGTTTATATACACTGATTTGATTGATATTGATTGGGACGATAAATTTTACACATCGCCCAACTGCACAAATAAAATCTGTGTTTGATTGTTTGAAACCCCACACGGGTATTGGGATGATATATGACATACACTAGTCCCAATAATTAGCTGTATGTCGATCGATTGATTGACAGGCTGTTATAAGCGTTAAATATTTATATTTGATGCTTATACAGTGTAGAATGCACTCTGGATGATGGTTGATTATTTATCGTTGTTATTTTATACATGTGTTGTAGAAAATCCATATAATTAACATTATATTGTAATTGATTGGGCCTCATTCCAGTTTTGAAATAGAATATTTGAAATAGAAATATTTGAAAAAGAAATATTTGAAATAGAATATTTGAAAATAGAAATATATGAAGCCGTGTTGATTAGATTGACGCCATTTTGACGTGAACGGTATTTATATCGATTTTATTCAAATTGAAATGAATATTAAAGTGAATTGAATTCGAATTGAAATTGAATTGAAAACGAATTGAAATTGAATTAAAAATCGATTTGAATTGAAATCAATTTGAAATGAATCTAAAACGAATTTGAAAGGGAAAATTCAATTTTGATTTGAATTTGAAAAGGGAGTTGAAATCATTTTGAAAATGAATTTAAAATGATTTATAAAATACGTTTTAAAAGGAAATCGACGAAGTATATATTATATTATATATATATATATATAATATAATGGCCTGAATAGAATGCGCCGCGCCACGGTAGTTCGCGAATTTCGACCATTGACTTCGAACGGATATTACGGGAGATTCGACTGGCGAATTCTCCTGAAACAGGAACCGTTGAGTTCGTATCGAAAAGAGCTTTCTAACGAATATTAGAAATTGGAAATCTAACGGTTGGATTTGGAATTATGTCCAAATCAAATTTGAAAAAGGTCGCTGTAAGTGCAGTTCGATGGCCGTTGATGGAAATCGACTGTACAAGCCTTGATAAAATTATTAAAAATAGTAATAATTTGTGTAAAATAATAAGAAATGATTTGTGAAGAATTGGGATGAAAACTCCCTATTTGAAAAAGATAAAAATATATTTTATCGAAATGAACTAGTTTTGAACTAGAATAAGAATTTATTTTTATTTTTAAAAAAAAATTTGAATTTGAAATGGTTTTGAAAATAACCAGGATTTCCAATAATTGCATTGGAATGGAATTGAATCGAAATTGTCTTCGGAATATTTCGATGTTGGATTTCGTGATTATACAGATATTGTTATGGAAAATTGAAAGATATATTAATATCGTTATTTCCAATACGATATTTGTTGGTCGTAGAATCTGATATTGAATATAAGCCAATATATTTTCTATTCAGAGCCTTGTATTTAATATCAAATGTGATTTAGGTTTGTCGTGAATGGTGTCTTCATTAACACTGTTCTTAAACCCAGTTGAGAAAAAGATTAAATCTTTTTATTTAGATTTAATGAAGTGTGCCAATTAAATAATATTTAATTGGGATTGATTTTTGGGTTTATCCTGAACAGTGTTTTAAATAACACTGGTTCTTTAACCCGATAATTAATGGAATGTGATTTTGGGTTTATCGTGAACCGTGTTTTAAATGACACTGATTCTTTAACCCAGTTAAAGATTAAAACTAAGTGGAGTTTTAATGAATCTTTAATTAGATTGAAAAGATCGAGAATGGAGTATGTGCAGTTTTGCTCCAGGCGATAGTTAAATCTTTAATTAGATTTGAGCGTGAAATGGTAATTGAATTTACCGATAACACCGTGGTGTTAGAGATGAAGTATTACCAGTTTTACTTCATGGGATGAATAGGTTGGGATTGGGAAATAAATGATTACTCCTGTGTGGTTCGCTAATCCCGACTAGCTTGAATTGATATTCAAAGAAGATTAAAGAATAAATTTAAAGAATTTATCTTTGATAAAATTAATGGGAACCTTTCCCAAAGTATAAGGATATTTGAATAAAAGAATATTCTGAATTGGAATGAGGCGTATGTTGTGTTTGTGTAACACTTGTTTATTATATACGCGAGTTATTCAGAAAGACCGGGTTTATCCCATTCTGAATAACTAATTCGACGTGGTGTCAAAGATGAAGACGGTGGATGAAGACCGGAAGTCTTCACATCGTTCAGGTGATTACTGATGATCTTGATTGGGTTGTACACCCAAGAAGATGGAAATAGTTAGTGATCGTCCAGACGTATTTGGAGACTGATGGAGATGCGAGGAAAGTGCCTCCGGTTTCGTTCAGACCCAGAATGGACTTGTAAATGGACTGTGTGTCTGACATTGGATATCATTCTGTGTGATTGATGGATATTGGTTGCATAGAGTGGTTTGCCTGTGTGGCATGCTGAGATGCAAATGATCAAGTCTTCTGTTGAAAAGCAGAGTCTTGTGGTTGATGATCAAAGCACGGCCTGTGTGGCATAGCTTTGTGTAACGTGGATTCGCAAGCCTTACACCCCGGTTGTGAACCAAAAACGGGAGAAGGACCTCGGGGGGACATGCGTTTCTTTCTAGCTAGAAGAGGCGTCAGTGGTTTTACACGCCCTGACGAGTTTGACTTATGTAGTTGTTGCTGTTGCGAGGCGCCTCGGTTTGATCGGACGATCCGGGTCCGATGGTGTCATTCGTTGGCTCATTTATGCCCCAAAGGGCGGGGAAACGTAGTGTTCAGGCATTATAATCCATATCGGTGGACCGGCCCTGATGATCCAAGGGGCAGTTGCGGCTGTTCCTGAGACTCGGGCTAGACAGTCTCGAATCGGTAGAGGACTATCTTTTGCCTCGGTTCACAGATGGAAATCCAACTTCCAATACGTGACGTTTCGATTTTAGTTGTAATCCTATATATGGCGACATAGTGGGATGGGGCGCTCATGCCGTCTATGATTGATACTTTTGATTTGAAATTGTTTTGACACTATACACTTATAGTAATAATAAAACATGAAATTTCGCGTATCAAGCATTCTTTGGCTATTATAAGGTAAAAACCATATCCTCCGGCTTGCGTTGCATTGTGTGATGGGACCTGGGTCTTATAATAGCTTCATTGTTCTTTATTTAGCATTGCGCTGTTTGTTTTATGCACGGGTATTCTTCGGAGGAAACCCGTTCCGTGTTATATGGCGTGGTCCCTTGATTTACCGACTTTAAAATAAAGATTAATAACTGTTTTAGTTCTCACACCAGTCATATGACTGACCTGGAGTTTATTGTTTTAACGTAAATTCTGGGTGCCCTCATTTTGACATGGGCAGCTAGTAGTTTTGGTTTTGCAAATTTATATTCACAGGATCCTGATTTACAGCTGGAACGATACTCGGAAAGCATTGTATCCGCGTATTACTTCTAGTTGTGTATTGTATTATTTTCCGCTGCTATGTAATGTATTGTAATCTTTGATATTTATCGAATGTATTTTATTTGTTAATACTCTGTATATTCTTGTATCTGATGGAATTGTTGTAATATACAATGAAATGTTCTTCCGTCTGCGTTCTATTTTGTCCTGTTCTCAAAACAATCAGGCATTTCGAACGGTCTGGGTCGGTTTAGCGACAGATCCGGATCGAGCGGAATTCCAAGTCGTCACATTTTGGTATCAGCGCTTTGGTTTACAAAGCTCGGAGAACAAGGAACGTTAGAACCATACGAAAGAATTCATCAGAGATTGGATTAGTAATATCCAATGGGAATGACTCGTTAGAGATAGGATCAGCAGTATCCTAGAACGAGTGTGAAGAGTGTGTTTTTGAAATGAAAACAAAATTTGTTTTGAAAATTTAAATTCAATTATACGTATTTGAATACTTATTTATATTGATTTGGACTATCAAGTATATAGAGGTTTTAATATACGTCTGATCCGCGTGTATTTGAAGTTTTAATATACTGGATAGATATAGAATCACACTCTAGTCGCCCGGGCATGATTCTACTGATGACGTACGGCATCAGTAGTTTGTTTTCGAGTGTCGAAAGTGTGATGTCTATATATTTCCATTAGACCGGTGTGAGAACCAAAATTAGATAGGGCCTATTGTTGTGATTTGGCATCAAAAATGTGATTTTTGACTATATATCAAAGTTATGAATTTGAAATGATAATCAACAAATTGATTGTTGGTTGTGTTGTTTGATTATTGTTTAAATTAATTAAATGTTGAACCGTTTAGCCAAATTGTATCAAATAGTGAATTGTATTGAAAATTTGTCGCATTTGCATGCATATATATGTACTTACACTGAACAAGTCATAGCAAGGAGGCTAGAGAGGAAGAATAAAATTGTTTGCCCGACAAATAGGTACATGTTTACCATAATTTACTGTTTTGTTTGGGTGATGATGATTTTATGAGCCGCTTGGCTTTTTCTTTTTCTTTTGGATTGAAGAAGGCCCTGGGAGGCTATATGAAATATCCCGAAGTCCCCGGTGCAGGGGAGGTTATGGCGAAATTTTTCGAAAATTTAGGGTGTTAGCCAAATTTTTGAAAAATTTGAAAAGTTCTTAGAAACTGAAAAGTTGAAGAATTAAGCCGTAAAGAAAATACTGGAAGTTGAGTTGGTTTGTTAAAACTACTTTTGGCTTCGTTCCTTTTCGGGGATGAAAAGTTTTAAGTGGGGGAGATTGTAATGACCCGGAAATCCGAGCCAATTTAAAATTTTTATTTTGGCAATTTTAATGAATTTTGAATATTTAAAATGAATTATTTTAAATAATAACGACGAGAAATTTATTTTGAATAGAATTCAAACGTATATATTTGTATAGATCGTCGTAAGAATTTAAATAATTATTTAAATTATAAAAGGAATTAAAAATGGCGCGGTAGTTCGATAATTCGATTTTAAACTTCAATTGAATGTACCGGGTGCAAAATAAACCGGAATTTAGTGAAACCAAAAATAATAGAATCTAATTGATAATATCTTTCCAACGAATCCGAAAAATCAAAATTTCATAGTGGGAATCAAAAGATATGTCCAGTTGAAATTTCAGAATAGTCGTTATGGAATTCTGGCCCTTAAAAATGAAAATTTTGCAAACGACATCGGTTTTCGATGAAACCACTTTTGTTGGATCCGCGATGTCAAATTATTGCTAGGTTTCAAATTTCGTAATTTTTCGAATCAATATGTGAGCGTGGCAAAGGAAAACGCGTGTGACCAGTTTCAGTTGAATTTAATCGACTGGAAAATGGTCATTTTTCAAACGGTCTCGGAATTTGACGAAATTAGTTTTGTTAGGACCGTATCGTCAATACGAAGCTAGAAAATATTTTTTCTGAAATTTTAGAGTTCGTATGTGGCCCCAGTAAATTGAAATGTGCGTTCAAATTTAATATGTAGAGTTATATTTTGTTTTTGACGAAAACTGATTGAGATGGTCGAATCAGCCTACGATACATATCCCATTGTGTTCGGAATGAGGGTAATTAGCTATGGACGACAGGCGGTGGGTCTCATTTTGAAGTCGAAAATAAAAGTGGCTTTTTGAAGTTAATTAATATAATATATATAAAACCCCCTCAACACTCTCTCCCCTACCCCCATCATTATCGGATCTTGAGGAAGAATAATAAAAAAAACTGACGCCTGGATTCAGATCGCCGCTCGCCACCCTGGGGGCTCCATCGCCGCGCCGCCAGTCCTCCGACGCAGGCGGCCGACCTTCTCTTCCCTCTCCCCCTTGACCGCGACGCGCCAAGCCCCCCCCCCCCATCTCGACGCAATCGATCCCCGAGCCCAATCCACCACCGAAAGCCTCGTCTCCGACCGCCACCACCTGCATGCCATCCTCCGACCCTGCCGCGCCTTCTCCTCCAACCGCCGACCCCCTCGACCCCCTCCGAGATGAACTGCGCCGCTTCAGACGAACCAGACCTCGACGCCACCAGTAGCCTCCAAACTCCGACGCAATCTCGACAGTAAACCCCCCCCCCTCTCGACTTCAACTGTAAGCCTTTATTTTTGTTTATTTATTTTTGTTTTTCAGTTTTAATAAAATTGCTAGTAAAAATAGTATTTTTAAACAAGTAAAGATTAGATTTTTCAATTAGTAAGGATTTGATTTTGATATTAGAAAGGATTCGATTTTTAATGTTAGAAAGATTAGATTTTCATGTTGGAAAAATATGATTTTTATTATCATAAAAGGATTAGATTTTTATACATGAGAAAAATATAATTTTTATAATGTAGAAAGGTTAAAAATATAATTTTTATATAATATATATAATAAAAACTCGATCTTTATTATGCAGGAGATATAAAAATATGATTTTTATATAATGAAGAATATAACAATATTATCTTTATATAGTAGAGATTATAAAAATACGATCTTTATACGTGTTGTAGCGAATTAACAATATAAAGAAATGATTTTATTTAAAATATAAGTTGATATTTTTATAGATAAAAATTCGATCCTTTTATATGAAGTAGAAATAAAAATAGAATTTTTATTTATTGAAATGAAGCAATAAAAATATAATTTTTATTTGAACAGCGTGAAAATAACTGCATTGGAATTTCAAACCGGTCCAGACGGTTCAGCAGTTCAAAAGCAAAGCACGGCGGAGTGGAACCCTCAGTGAGAACTCCTCACCTTTGATTTTATTTTCTAGTTTAAATTATATACTAGGATGCAGACGGTGTTTAGTAGCACCCGACACCCGTCGTCCACAGACCATGGACGGCTTGTATGCTTGTTTGTTTGATTTTGATGTGTAGTTGATTGTGTGATGTGATGTGAAATGAAATAAAATATTTTATAGTGGAAAATATTTTATAGTTAAAAATAGAATTTTTAACGTGTATTTAAAATAAACATTTATAAACAAATCGGAGATTTGTTTATATACACTGATTTGATTGATATTGATTGGGACGATAAATTTTACACATCACCCAACTACACAAATAAAATATGTGTTTGATTGTTTGAAACCCCACACGGGTATTGGGATGATATATGACATACACTAGTCCCAATAATTAGCTGTATGTCGATCGATTGATTGACAGGCTGTTATAAGCGTTAAATATTTATATTTGATACTTATACAGTGTAGAATGCACTCTGGATGATGGTTGATTATTTATCGTTGTTATTTTATACATGTGTTGTAGAAAATCCATATAATTAACATTTTATGGTAATTGATTGGGCCTCATTCCAGTTTTGAAATAGAATATTTGAAATAGAAATATTTGAAAAAGAAATATTTGAAATAAAATATTTGAAAATTGAAATATATGAAGCCGTGTTGATTAGATTGACGCCATTTTGACGTGAACGATATTTATATCGATTTTATTCAAATTGAAATGAATATTAAAGTGAATTGAATTCGAATTGAAATTGAATTGAAAACGAATTGAAATTGAATTGAAAATCGATTTGAATTGAAATCAATTTGAAATGAATCTAAAACGAATTTGAAAGGGAAAATTCAATTTTGATTTGAATTTGAAAAGGGAGTTGAAATCGTTTTGAAAACGAATTTAAAACGATTTATAAAATACGTTTTAAAAGGAAATCGATGAAGTATATATTATATATATAATATAATGGCCTGAATAGAACACGCCGCGCCGCGGCAGTTCGCGAATTTCGACCATTGACTTCGAACACGGGAGATCCGACCGGCGGATTCTCCTGAAACCGGAACCGTTGGGTTCGTATCGAAAAGAGCTTTCTAACGAATATTAGAAATTGGAAATCTAACGGTTGGATTTGGAATTATGTCCAAATCAAATTTGGAAAAGGTCGCTGTAAGTGCAGTTTGATGGCCGTTGATGGAAATCGACTGTACGGGCCTCGATAAAATTATTAAAAATAGTAATAATTTGTGTAAAGTCATAAGAAATGATTTGTGAAGAATTGGGATGAAAACTCCCTATTTGAAAAAGATAAAAATAGATTTCTATCGAAATGAACTAGTTTTGAACTAGAATAAGATTATTTTTTTAAAAAATAAATAAATAAATTGAATTTGAAATGGTTTTGAAAATAATCCAATATTTTCATTGGAATGGATTTGAATCGAAATTGTCTTCGGAATATTTCGATGTTAGATTTTGTGATTATATAGATATTGTTATGGAAATTTGAAAGAAATATAAATATCGTTATTTCCAATACGATATTTGTTGTTCGTAGAATCTGATATTGAATATAAGCCGATATATTTTCTATTTAGAGCCTTGTATTTAATATCAAATGTGATTTGGGTTTGTCGTGAATGGTGTCTTCATTAACATTGTTCTTAAACCCAGTTGAGAAAAAGATTAAATATTTTTATTTAGATTTAATGAAGTGTGCCAATTAAATAATATTTAATTGGAATTGAATTGGGATTGATTTTTGGGTTTATCGTGAACGATGTTTTAAATAACACTGGTTCTTTAACCCGATAATTAATGGAATGTGATTTTGGGTTTATTGTGAACTGTGTTTTAAATGAAACTGATTCTTTAACCCAGTTAAAGATTAAAACTAAGTGGAGTTTTAATGAATCTTTAATTAGATTGAAAAGATCGAGAATGGAGTATCACCAGTTTTGCTCCAGGCGATAGTTAAATCTTTAATTAGATTTGAGCGTGAAATGGTAATTGAATTTATCGATAGCACCGTGGTGTTAGAGATGAAGTATTACCAGTTTTACTTCATGGGATGAATAGGCTGGGATTGGGAAATAAATGATTACTCCTGTGTGGTTCGCTAATCCCGACTAGTTTGAATTGATATTCAAAGAAGATTAAAGAATAAATTTAAAGAATTTATCTTTGATAAAATTAATGGGAACCTTTCCCAAAGTATAAGGATATTTGAATGAAAGAATATTCTGAATTGGAATGAGGCGTATGTTGTGTTTGTGTAACACTTGTTTATTATATACGCGAGTTAATCAGAAAGACCGGGTTTATCCCATTCTGAATAACTAATTCGACGTGGTGTCAAAGATGAAGACGGTGGATGAAGATCGGAAGTCTTCACATCGTTCGGGTGATTACTGATGATCTTGATTGGGCTGTACACCCAAGAAGATGGAAATAGTTAGTGATCGTCCAGACGTATTTGGAGATCGATGGAGATGCGAGGAAAGTGCCTCCGGTTTCGTTCAGACCCAGAACGGACTTGTAAATGGACTGTGTGTCTGACATTGGATATCATTATGTGTTATTGATGGATATTGGTTGCATAGAGTGGTTTGCCTGTGTGGCATTGTAACGACCCGGGTTTTCAGCCATTGAATTCTGAATATTTAAATTTGTTTTAAATATTTTATTTGAATTATATATAGAAATTTATTTAATAAAACGATATTTAAACGGATAATTTATAATTATATTTAAAATGAGCTCGTAACGGCGCGGTAGTTCGTAATTTGGCGATTCGAATTTTAAATGAATATACAGAATTCATTATAAGTCGGATTTCTGTGAAACAAGAAACGTTGGAACCGTATTGACGATAATTTTCATATGAAAGAGAAAATTTCAGATTTCATATTATAAATAGTAGGTTATGGCCAAAACAAAATTTGAAATAATCGTTATGGAATTGTTATTAAAATATAGGCCTTTAACATAGCCGTTTTGCAAACAGACTCAGATTTCGACGAAATCAGTTTCATTGGGACCGTAGCGTTAAATTATTGTACGGTGTTGAATTGCGTGGCAAACCGATGTCGTATGTGACCACGGTTGCCATAAACGTCCGTTCATTTTCTATAACGTGTAATTAATTTAATAAAGGGTTATTTGGGTATAACTTGAACAGACGATCGAATTAGGCTACGAAACCAGTACCGTTGAGTTCGTATCATCGATTAGAGTCAGAATAGGTATATAGTTTGTTATTTTTAGCGACCGACAAATTTGGCGTTAAAAATGGTATTGCGGTGCACGATAAAAATAGCCTACCGGGGAAACAGTTTCAGAATGTGACGAAACTGGTGCCATTGGGTTCGTATCGATTAATTATTTCTAGATTTCAAAGTTTCAAGTTGTTTCGATTTATCTGGTGATCATGAAAAATTTAAACGCGTGTTTATCTCTGGTTTTATAAAGGAATTTTTTTCAAACAATGTCGGAATTCGACCAAACTTATCCCATTGGGTCCGGAATACCTTTTTACATCAAGATTAGTTTTTTTATCAGTAGACAGAAGTCGATTATGGTTAGTTCTACTTGATACTTCACTGCGAAGTTTCGCTATAATATAAATATTATAATATAATATAAGAAAAGAGAAAACATTGGCAACGTGCTTCCCACACTGTACACCCCGTGCTCTCCAAGTAAAGTGTATCCGTGCACCTCAAGTAATTACAGCTCCGTGCCCCTCAAGTCTCTTCCTCCTTTTAAATACTGTGCACTTCATTCCTTTTTCTTGCTGAGACGAATTAAATCACGAAAGAAAGAAGATAAACCGAACTTTCAAAAATCAACATAAAATCAAATTTTCAATGGAATCACATTGTTCATGATTAGCTGAACTCGGAAATGGGAGGTTTAAGGGTTAATCGGGGGTTGTAGCTGAGTCAACAGTGGTCGGTTGGCCAAGGTCTGGTGAGCTCCGGTTTGTGGGGGTAGATCGGCGTGGAGCTGGGGTTTAGAGCGCCGGGGTTTTTGCGTTCGCTGGTGAGTTTGGTCCGTCGGAGGCAACCAGCGTGGTGGCGAAGGGGAGTGTGGTCGATGGGGTCGTCGCGGAGGAGGGACTGGTGGGGTCCGATGAGGTCTAACGTCGGTTGCGGGGTCAGTTTGGCCAACGGTGTTGAGATAGGGTAGATCTGGGTTTGCTTTGTTGATGAAAGCTAAGACAGAACGTAGTACTGGAAGGGAAAATTTAAGTATGACGGTTAGTAACAGTGGTGGTGCTGAGGACTAATGAAAGAGCAAATCTTTTATATTGTGACCTGGAGATGAGTTGCTCTTAACCGTGTTTGAGGGGGGAGCGATGGTGCGTTTTCTTTCTGGAAAGAGAGGAAGCGGTATTGAACTATACAGGAGTTGTTGTTGTTGGGGAAATAGGGGACGGGTATAGCTGCTGAGGAACTACAGTATTGAACTGTACATGGAAGGAATAATGCTTAAACGTGGATTAAAAATGGGTTGGCATGGCTAATGAACGGATTAGTCTACTTAAATGATGGAGGGCGATTCAGAGCCTGTGAAGTGAACAAGTGCTTGGCCATGGAGAGTAACTGGTTCGGAAACATTATAGGGAGGAGGAGATTAGTGAATTACGGGATTAGGGAGCCGTTATTTTAAGCTAATAAGGTACTTAGGGTAATGGAGTAAATTAGCTCAAAATTATTTATTTAAAATCCAATAAAATTATAACTCGTATTGTTTTTTCGTATGTCATCATAATTATACGAAACAAAGCACGTTGATCTCCCAACGAAGAAATCAACATTATGGAACTAATGCGACTGGAAACTAAGCTACCGGGGTTTCAGAGAAAAATAAAACATTTGTTTGATTTTAAACCAAAACCAAAAGCAGTATCGTCAACTGCAGACCAAGGTGAGTAAACTCACTAACTCTGCTTCGTTTATATTTTTATATAAACGAAAATTTAAATTTATTTTATACTGTGAAATGGTTGCTTGGTTGAATAGTTGATAAAATTGGTTGATATGATTACATCGTTGATCAATGATTAGTTCTGTTACTTCATATTGATGTGAAATAATATGATTGATGTTAATTAACATCTATGGATGCAAGGAAATAGGTTGGAGGGACCCAACTGGGTTCCTCAATATTTATATTACTGTTTTTCCTTGGTTGTGATGTATGATATATATAATCAGTAATTGACTTTGCTGTGTTTTGAGCTACCCTGACCTAGAGTTTTGGTATTTAAATACCATAAAATATTTTCAGATATCGAAAAGGAAATTGGAGTGTTAAAAAGGAAACTTATTTTCAAAAATAGAGATCTAATTTTGAATAGAGTTGAAAATAGAAAACTTGTTCGAAGGTATGAATCAAGGATTTGTTTATGAATGAGAACATATATTAATTGAATTATTTATCATTGGATATATTGAAATATAAATTCAAATTTGAATTTATATGGAGAAGCGGAAATTGGTTTTAAAGCCAATAGTTGAAATGAGATTTAAAACTTAGATATTATCAAGGAAATGTTAAACGAGATTTTAAACGATCAAAATAAAAAAGAAATGAGACTTATGTGAGTAGTTTTGAATAGAGGTTATGAATAGAATTTGGGTTTAAGATATTATTTTTAAGTATGAAAATCAAATTGATTGATTATATACAAAAGGAATATATTTACGATTAAAATGAATAATGGGTAAAAGAAAATATTTCGCAAATGAATTATCTATCAAGGAAATTTAGATTGGAAATATAAATCTAAATTGTAACTTGAATGAGAAAGGGGAAATGGGTAATCGTTTTAAAAGAAAGCGATGAGTTTTATCTCAAAATTGGGACTATAAATCGAATATAGATTATTCGAGAGAAAGTTATTTGTTGGAATTCGATTATATCGAATTAAGGGAAGTAGTTACTTTTACTTTCCGTTTCAAATCAAATTTAGTTATTTAATTATTTGATTATTTACTTATTAATTGAATTAATAAGTACACGTATGTTTTTATATAAACCAAATGTTTGAAAACAGCGATTTTAGCGCTGCCATTATAATTAATGTCTTGTAAATCAAATATTTGGAAAAATAGCGATTATAATGTTGCTATAGTAAATGTTTTGTAAACCTAAACAGCGATTTTTAACGCTGCCGTTGTAATAACTGTTTTGTAAATCTAAACATCGATCTTAATGTTATGGTTATAATAAGTGTTCTATAATTCTAAACAGCGCTTGTAACGCTGTTGTTAAAAGTAATGTTTTATAAATCAAATGTTTGGAAATAGCGATTATAACACTACTTTTATAATCAATATTTTTCTGTATAGGAAGTGTGTTCTTAGATCGAATCTGAGAGTCGCGTAAGCGACGGTTTGTTCAAAATTGTGAGTTTTGACTATTTCAATGTTGAGAATGTAGTTCAATTAAGGTCTGAGAGGTAATTATACCCCAACTTGATTGACTTCATGATCGATGGAGGAATGGTTAAGGTTCGGTAGTGAAGATTGATTAGAAATATGGCGAGTTAATAAATGATAAGTGGACTGAGTTATAATAACGATGTTTTATAACATCGCGTTAATTTGAAATGTTTCCCCAAATAAAATGAGGGATATTTTCTCGAATAAAGAAATTATAATATGGGAAATGTTTTTCAAAGAATCGAGAGTGGAAATCGAGCTGAAAAAGGATACGACAGACGAGAAATGTAAATGATAATAAAATAAGGAATTGTTTTAAAAGGGAGCTAGTGTTGTTGATGGTTGATCGGTAGAATTTCCATTTGGAAATAGGACCGTTGATTGTATGGTTGTTTCCTTTGATAGTTAAATCACCGACTATCAAAGTTTTGATTTATTTTATACCTTCGTTATCAGTATGGAGAGACCGGGATCAGATTTAATATCTGAAAACCACTCTATATTGGTATAAGCATTATGAATCAACTTATGTTGAAGAGATTATGAAGCCGGAGTAAAGTGCAAGGGATGTTCTGTTAATCCTAGGTAGAGATTGCCCAAGATGGATTAATAGGATGGTGCCTTCGGTTTGTCCAGACCCAGAACAACTTGTACGGACGAGTGTCTGACAGAGTATCTCCAAAGGGATTACGTACGTTGATTCTTTCAAACGTACGAAGTTGGTGGCATAGAAGGGAAACTTCTTTAGCCTAACAATCTGAGTATTTTTGTGGGAATCAATTAGTGGTTTCCGATGGATCCGACGATGTGGCATTCAAAGTGAATGGTGGCCAGATGTTCTGGAAGATAATTCAAACCTCAAGCCTCACATCCCGGAATTTGACAAAAATCGGGCAGGCAGCATGGCTATGTGGGTAGCACCCATTAGGATGTATAATCACCTATCTAGAGAAATTCCATTTGTTCTTTAATCTATCGATGCTGTCCCTTTCGGGGAAACGGTTGCTGATCCCAACCGTTGGTGATATACATTCGATACACTCAAGCGAAATGAATGGTCGGTCATGTGAGGGTCGGGTTGCAAGACGTTCTTGTTGAACCCAGTGTATTTGTCTCTAGAGATACACTATCGGCAAGTGGTCTCATACCTTGTCATGTTGGAAATCCAATCTCCAATAAGCGCCCTGCGGTTTTTGATTTTATATTATATATGAAGCGTGAGATGCAAGCGTTCCGCTAGATTCTATTTATTTGATGTAGACATTATTAATATCACCAGATTTTGATATCAAAATGTTTTGGGTTATCGTAAGGTAAAAACCATCCATGTTTATGTGTGGATCGGTCTTACGATTATCATTTCTATGAAAAGGATTTGGAAAGTTAAACAAATGGTTGGAGTTTACTCACACCAGTCCCATGACTGACCCAGAGTTTATTTTGTTTGTTTTCCCTAAACTCTTGGGTGTCCAAATTTGTACGGGCAGTCAAGTAGTCGGGATTTTTCAGATTCACTTGGAGGCACTCGAAGCAGGAGGCTCCACCAGTTAGCTATAGACTATCTTATTTTCCGCTGTGTACTATGATATATCTGGAAATAGGAGTTTATAACTGTTCCAGGAATAGCTGTTGTGCTCTGATGATGGTATGTATATACAAATACTGATTTGTGTTTCAAAATTTATGTTATTTAATATATTTTATTCATTCCGCCGTGAGTTGGTGATCTTCGTTTTCTTCTATTCTAATATTTCTTTCTTTCTATTTCTCATCCTCTAACTTCTTTCTTATAATGATTCGTATTTCTGTGTCTTTTGGGTTGGACGTGTGGTGTTATTAGTCGATCCAAAGGGTACGGAAGTTCGGGTCGTTTCATTTGGTATCAGAGCTGAAGGTTGAGTGATAACCTTGGCTCTGTGGTGTGACTCAATAGAGATAGGGTTAGTAACACCCTAGATTGAGTTTGAGTGTATATATATGAGCGCGTATGTGTAGATTTGATATAAAATTTATATTGTGCTGACTGGTTTGTTGAGTGGTTTATGAATTCTGATCGATACAGGATGTACAACTGTATCGATATGTGTTTCTAAACTCTCGAACAAAGCAAATCGATAAAGTATTGTATTAAAATGGGTAAATGTAACCCCCCGTAATTCTGTTAATATTAATATTCACAAATTAAAGAATAACTAATCTCAGACGTGAGAATTGTGGGAAACGGGTTGCGCCATTGTGTTCGTCTCGGAATTCTGGTTGAAATAGAGTCCGAGTTTGCGTGAATTGGACTTCGTATGAAGAAGTTATAGCCATCGGAAGTTTCAGAAAATTCAAAACAGATTTCAGAAAATTCAAAATTCGAAGTCAAACAGGCTAGGCGGGAAAATTCCCGCCCAGCACCCCAGGTCGACTGGGCAATCGACACCCCCCCCCCAAGGTCGACTGGGCAGTCGACCTGTCCAGGCGGCTAGGGTTTGACTGAGCCCAATCTTGAGCTGCTGATGTGTCTTTAGGGCTGAGTTGGCAAATTTAACGGTTCAGGTTAGTTCTGAGTTGATCTGACGGTCTAAATAAATCCTAAACTCTATATATACCTAGGTAGTCTCTCACTCTAACTCACATGAAAAATAGAATAGCCACCGTCAAACCGCCGCCATGGAACTCAGTCTAGCCGCCGCCAACTAAGAAGGAAGAAAGCTAATCAAAACCCTAATTCTACTCAACTCTAAAGCAAATCAAGACTCTCTTTCTCTTCTAATTGTGAGTATGATGATCTTAAAAGATTATTGCAAACTAATTAGATTAAGTTATGAATGGATTATAAGTAAATGATGTGGATTGTCATATATGTTGTTGTAAACCTTATGCTATCATGTATGTTGTAAATCCTATGTTATGTGATGATGATATCCTATATGTTGTAAATCATGCTATGATGATATTGTATAGGTTGTAATTTCCTATGCTAAGTTGTGATAAATCATACATGTTATAAAGTCATGATGTTATTATCTATGTTAATTAGTTCATGTTAATCAAATCATAATGTTTGGGCTATGTTGATCTATATGACAAACCATGTATGCAAGTTTAGATTGATTAGTAAAGATTATGAACATATGCCATGACATCTATTTAGATCTAGAATTATGACATCTAGAATCATGCAATGACATATGTGAATTCTATGTATTAGATGCTAGTTCACACCATCATTATGTTGCATAAAACCCCATATGCAAGTTTATACACGAATTTGGGTTATGATCATATCATGTAAATTGTGACATTTAACAAGTTGACACCTTTAGATCCTTAACATGTGTAGTTTTATGCAAGTTTCACCCCTATTATGATTAGGTCTATTTTACTTGTCTATATGTTGTGATAATTTATCTTTGTGCTATGAGTTAGACTATTCGAGTCTAACGTATATTCTGCGTTGAATAAGCGAACGTATAACGTGGGGTAGGGGTAATATTAAGGATTTAATATTAAGAAATTGGGGTGCAATTGATATGATTTTGCATACCACAAGTGGATGCCCATAATTGAGTCAATTATGGACATCATTAAAATTGGAAATAATTAATAATTTGAATAGGGAATTATTAAAACTGGGGTAAAAGATTGAAAGTGTTAATCAATGCTTAGGACACGAGGTTGGACTCGTTTGTGACGTAAAACTGCCCGGACCCGCCCGGCAAATCCAGTGGTCACAAATGTCAGCCCAATGTGAGAGGTCCTAGGCCTAAATTAAAGCATAACAGTTGTAAAGACACGAGGTTAGACTCTTTTATGGTGTAAGACTGCCCGGACCCGCCTGGCAAATCCAGCTGCCATAAATGCCAGTCTAATGTGAGAGGTCTTTATGAGGTTATGGCCTGAATGAATTAAGAAATACGTAACCAGATAAACATGTAAGGTGGGACATGGGGGTTAAGTATGTGCCTTGGGTGGCATGAGGAATCTAGTGGGTGCCCTTAGTGGCATGTGAAATACGATTAGTAAGACTTAACCAAACACACATGTAAATGAACATGACTAAGAGGGTTAAGTGGGATATACTAGTGGGGACAAGCTTAGGTGGATAGCTTGTGGGGGGCCATTTCAACCAGTAACCCAAACGTATCTTTGTGGGCTCGACCCAAGTCGAGGACGGGACACGCATACTGGGATTGACTATAAGAGGCCAAAACGGGGTAGCGGTGGCAACGCAAGTCCAACGGGTTTCATATGCGTGTGTGGACCCGGGCTGGTAGGTAAGACGTTGTTGCATCGTGTAGGTATAAGCCGTGCATTTTCAAGTTGTATCGGGTTTCCACTTTAGTGGAGTGATACACCCCCACTGTGGGGCCCGCACGGGTATCTACGAATAGGGAGCCGATCGCAAGTGGGTAGTGGGGTACACCTAGCGGAGATAGGGGTAGATGGCACCTATGTAGCCAGCTAGGGGTACGCAAGGCTATTTATATAACTTCTAAGTGGAGCAAGTGGGATCGACCTTTAGGGTGACTGGTGAGGTGCAGTGTAGTCATTATTCGTTAGTAATTAGGTGTGCCTTTAACGTTATCTTTATCTGCTCTTCCATACCCAATAGTTCATAGACATTTCCTTGTTTTCCAGCTTATGCCTTAGTCTAGTTATTTTGATAATAGTATTGATAGAATTATCATACTCGCCAGACTTTATGTCTGACCCCCTCCATTTCTATCCTTTTTTCCCCACCAGGTACTCAGGGTGGGCCCAGCTCTAGCGGAGTTTGATTGGATTTCTCTATCTCTCTTTTGGAAATCTTGGACCGCTGAAGTAAAGTCCAGCTTGTTATCTTCTTTAATGGCTATTTATGTAATGGGGTTATGTATTTTGTTTTATCAAGATGGATATTGTACTTGACTCTGATTTATGGTTTTGTGATGTAATAAACATGTTTAGTTTCCGCTGCAATAAAACAAAGTTTTAGATTTCCAAGTACTACTTATTATCTGTCTTGTTGTAATTTTTCTGTTCTACATTCACTTAAAACCTCCATGGAAGTTAATGCATTCCCTTTGTGAGTGACATTAATGGACGTGGGGTGTTACACGTGGTATCAGAGATTAAGGTTACCAGAACAGATAATTTTTTTAGAAAAACTATTTTTCTAAAGTATTTTTGGAAGAAGTGTTTTCAGAAACATGTCTTGATGAGTAATTTAAAGAGGAAAGTTTTTATGAAAAACATAATCCCAAATAGCCATATATCTTTATCTTTCGAATTCTCCATTTTGAATCTTTCCTTTTTCGTTTCAGCATGGCTGAAGATCTTAACCTTCCGGACGGTGTAACGATACCAGGATGGTATAGGAGGTTATTAGAGGCTAGGGCCGCTGCAGGTCCAGCCAATGTTCCTCCACCACCAGTTGCACCCGCTCCTCCTCCTCCTCCTCGCGTTGATACTTTTGCAAAGACGTGCAAGGAATTTAAGGCTATGGGTGGAAAACCTTTTCAAGGGTCAGAAACGTTTGTGGAAGCTAGAGATTGGCTTAAGGAGGTGGAAGAATTGCTAGAAATCTTTGAAGTAGAAGAAGGGAGGAAAGTCAAATTAGCTGCTTGGTTAATGAAGGGAGAGGCCTCGTTTTGGTGGGAGGTCACTAATGGGGAGCGTCCTGTTGATTCTTGGGCGGATTTCAAGCGTAGGTTTGAGGCAAAGTTTCTCTCAAGGGCAGAAGAGAATCTATATATGGAAAGGTTCTTGACATTAAAGCAAGGAAGTTCATCGGTGAAAGAATATGTCAACAAATTTAATCAGTTAGCAAGGTTTGGCTTGGACTTAGTGAACACGCCGGAGAAGAAGGCTCTGAGGTTCGTAAATGGCTTGAATGAATCGTTGCAAGGGTTGGCTATGACCCACATCCCTATGGGGGCCACCTTTGAGAAGCTAGTAGACATGGCACTCATGCACGAGGAGAAAGGCACTAAAGCTGATAAGGCACCCGAGAAGAAAGGGGATCAGAAGAAACCACAACAGCAAAATAAGAAGGGTGGTAAAGACAATAATGGCAAGGGAAAGAAGAAATGCTTTAACTGTGGGACACCAGGCCATCTCAGCAAGGATTGCTGAAAGAAAAAGAAGACTGGCTGTTTTCACTGTGGCGAAGCGGGATATCTAGTGAAGGACTGCCCAAAGAAGGGGCAGGGGGCAGGGTCTACCTCGGGAGGACAGGTGCAGGCTCTTATGGCACCAGGGTAGGCAAGGGGACAAGTTCAGTCTCTCGCGGTCCCACCGCTGCAAGAACGAGGTAGAACCATTTCTGTTGAAAGCTTAGTTTTTCTGTTTGATCATCCTGTCCGTACCTTATTTGATTCGGGCGCATCGCATTCGTTTATTTCTACGTCATTAGTTGAATCACTGCACTTAAACACCAGTTTAGCAGAGGATCCCTTAGTTGTTTCGAATCCAATTGGGGGCTCAGCTTATTTGTCCATGATGTGTTTGGATTTGAAAATTTCTATACTTAGCGTTGAGTTTAGATGTGATGCTTATGTTTTGGGCTTCACGGGCTATGGGCTAATTTTAGGAATGGATTGGTTATCCAGAAATGGGGCCGTTCTTGATTGTGAAAGGAGAGTAGTTAGGCTCATGACTCGCCTTGGTAACGCTCTCGAAATCTTTTGTAATCCCATAAATTCTGTTATGCTAAGTTATTTAGAATCGCTTGACGCGTCAGTGGAGAATCTACGATCCGTTAGAGTGGTCCGAGAATACTCGGATGTGTTTGAGGAGGTGAAGGGCTTGCCTCCGAAGCGGGAGATAGATTTTCGAATATATCTTGTGGATAATGCGAAACCAGTATCTTTGCCAGTACGCCACATGGCTCCTCGTGAAAGGAGGGAACTCGATAAGCAAGTGAAGGACTTGCTTGAGAAGGGGTTCATAAGACGAAGTATATCGGAGTGGGGTGCTCCAGTAGTATTTGCCACGAAGGCGGATGGGTCCCTTAGACTTTGTATGGACTATAGAGAACTTAATAAACTTACTAAGAAAAACAGACACCCACTGTCGAGGATTGACGATCTCTACGATCAGTTAGTTGGTGCCTCAGTGTTTTCGCAGTTGGACTTAGCCACTGGTTTCCATCAGTTGAGAGTGGCTGAGGATAGCATTGACAAGACTGCCTTTAGGACTCCGGACGGTTTCTATGAATGGCTAGTGATGCCCTTCGGTTTGTCAAACGCCCCCGCATACTTTGTTGATTTGATGAGTAGGGTATTTAGGGAGTACCTTAATAAATTCGTGGTGGTCTTTGTAGACGACATCTTGATCTTTTCTAAGGATGAAGAAGAGCATGCCCTACATCTTAGGGAAGTGTTGGAGACCCTACGAGCGCATAACCTTAAAGCTAAATTTTCTAAGTGTCACTTCTGGAGGAAGGAAGTATGATTCTTAGGGCACGTGGTTTCCAAAGAAGGGATAGCTGTGGATCCCGCGAAGGTGGTGGCCATCCAAGATTGGAAGGTCCCTAAAAATGTCACCGAAGTAAGAAGTTTCTTGGGGTTGGCTGGCTACTATAGGAAGTTTATCAAAGACTTCGCAAAAATATCAGCTCCATTGACACGCCTGACGAAGAAGAACCTAGTTTTCACGTGGGACATAGATTGTGATGATGCGTTCCAACGTTTGAAGAGAGCTTTGACCTCAGCCCCAGTCTTAGTGCTGCCAGACGGGAGTAAGCCATTTACTGTTTATACCGATGCTTGTGGGACAGGTCTAGGCGCAGTCTTAATGCAAGAGGGTAGGGTAATAGCCTATGGTGGAAGGCAGTTGAGAGTGCATGAGAAAAAATACCCTACGCATGACCTAGAGTTGGCCGCTATTGTTTTCGTGCTTAAGTCTTGGCGTCATTATCTTCTTGGCGAGAAATTCGAATTATTCACTGACCACAAATCGCTAAAATACTTGTTCTCTCAGAAGGACTTGAACTTAAGGCAGCAAAGGTGGATGGAGTTCTTAGCGTCCTAAGATTTCGAAATAGCATATACCCCTGGCAAGGGTAACGTGGTGGCAGATGCCTTAAGTAGAAAAAGGTTTTCCTTGAGTCCGTTGTTTGTTGAGCGGCGAAGCTTAGAATTCATTTCGATGTTTGACTTTAGACCTTCCGTTGACTTTGTACCCGGTTTGCTAGCATCCTTGGAGGCTAGACCTACGCTTTTGGGACGGATTGGCGAGGCACAGCGAGACGACCCACAGTTGGTTGAGTTAGTAGAAAAGCTCAAAAGAGGGGAGTCATCAAGCCATCTCCGTAGGTATACCCTAGATGATAAGGGTTGGTTACGTAGGGATAGTAGACTTTGTGTACCTCGAGACGAAGGTTTGAGGAAGGCTATTCTTGACGAAGCACATCGTTCGAAGATGACCATTCATCCCGGTGGGGACAAGATGTACAAAGACATGAAGCGAGTTTTCTTTTGGGCTGGTATAAAGAAAGATGTGGCCGAGTATGTCGCTAGATGCTTGGTGTGCCAACAAGTAAAAGCGGAGCAAAAGAAACCCGGTGGGTTGCTTCACCCATTAGAGGTTCCACAATGGAAATGGGAAAGTGTCTCGATGGATTTTGTGGACGGATTACCAAGATCAAGGAAGGGTAATACGGGGATTTGGGTTATAGTAGATAGACTTACTAAGAGCGCCCATTTCATTCCCGTGAAGAGTAAGAGGACTGCTCCATGGTTAGCTTCTGTATACGTCCGAGAGATAGTTCGTTTGCACGGTGTTCCTTCTAGCATAGTAAGCGACCGCGATCCTATCTTCACTAGTGAATTTTGGAAGAACTTACAAGAAGCGGTAGGGACTCAGTTATGTTTGAGCACCGCATATCATCCTCAGACGGACGGCCAGACCGAGAGGGTGAATCGTATTCTAGAGGATCTTTTGAGGCTATGTATCCTAGACTTTGGGGGTACATGGGAAGAGCATCTTCCATTGGTGGAGTTCGCATATAATAACAGCTTTCAATCCAGCATTGGCATGGCACCTTTCGAAGCTCTTTATGGATGACCTTGTCGTTCACCTACATGTTGGTGGGAATCTACGGATAAGATCTTACTTGGGTCCGATATGATTAGGGAGACTTCGGAGAAGATCGACTTGATTCGAAGGAGGATGAAAGCAGCGCAAGATAGGCAGAAATCTTAGGCAGATAAGAGGAGGACAGATCTTGAGTTTGATGTTGGGGACATGGTCTTGATCAAAGTGTCTCCATTATGGAACGTTGTTCGCTTTGGGTCCGTTGGGAAATTAGCACCGAGGTTCGTAGGGCCGTTTCCTATTAAGGAGAAGATTGGACAGATGGCGTATAGAGTGGAGTTGCCCGAGAGACTTAGTGGTGTACACGACGTATTCCATGTATCACATTTGAAGAAGTGCTTGCACGAGACCGCGGAAGTGGTAGAGCCGAACTTGCTTAGAGAGGTGGAGATAGAGCGTGATGCGACGATTCGACGAGCTCCTATGCGCATTCTTGGGTCGGAGATCAAGAAGCTGAGAAATCGAGAGGTCAGACTAGTCAAAGTACAATGGGGAGATGATGAGAGCAACGCTACTTGGGAGACGGAAGAAAAGATGCGTTCGTTGTACCCTTTTCTTTTTGAGGGTATGTCTTTTAATTTCTCCTTTATCGCTTATCTTGTACTTATCTTACCTTTAGAGTATCCTCTCGCTAGTATCCTTGACCTTTAGTTAGGATAATCCTATGGTTGAAACATGTGTTTGAGACATGTTATGTATGATGGATGCAAGTGTTTGCTAGTGGTTGCTCGTGGACGCATATACACACACTATTAGGCACTAGATCGGCTCAGTCACTTCATATTGCATATTGCATATATATGGATGTATTTAGTAAAATGGATGTATGAGGATTTGTTTTTATCATATGGATGCTGCATTCAGATGATGATTGTGCACGCATATAGAGATTATATGTAGCATTAAGGAACTTTTGCATACATAATGGACGCATGGCACTATCATGATTTGCATTAAGGAGGTCAACTGAATCAGTGGACCGCCAGATTTTGCATTAGATATGGACATATACACACACTGTGCATTTAAACATGAAAGCATTAGAAGTCTATAAGGACAATGGATGCCTGTGTTTGATGGTTGAGTAGATGGACGATTGGATGTTAGGATATACATTCTTCTTGACTTGAAGATTTCGAGGACGAAATCCTTTAAGGAGGGGAGAATGTAACACCCCGTAATTCTGTTAATATTAATATTCACAAATTAAAGAATAACTAATCTCAGACATGAGAATTGTGGGAAACGGGTTGCGCCATTGTGCTCGTCTCGGAATTCTGGTTGAAATAGAGTCTGAGTTTGCGTGAATTGGACTTCGTATGAAGAAGTTATGGCCATCGAAAGTTTCAGAAAATTCAAAACAGATTTCAGAAAATTTAAAATTCAAAATTCGAAGTCAAACAGGCTAGGCGGGAAAATTCCCGCCCAGCACCCCAGGTCGACTGGGCAGTCGACACCCCCCCCCCCAAGGTCGACTGGGCAGTCGACCTGGGTGTCGACCTGTCCAGGCGGCTAGGGTTTGACTGAGCCCAATCTTGAGCTGCTGATGTGTCTTTAGGGCTGAGTTGGCAAATTTAACGGTTCAGGTTAGTTCTGAGTTGATCTGACGGTCTAAATAAATCCTAAACTCTATATACACCTAGGTAGTCTCTCACTCTAACTCACATGAAAAATAGAATAGCCACCATCATACCGCCGCCATGGAACTCAGTCTAGCTGCCGCCAACTAAGAAGGAAGAAAGCTAATCAAAACCCTAATTCTACTCAACTCTAAAGCAAATCAAGACTCTCTTTCTCTTCTAATTGTGAGTATGATGATCTTAACAAGATTATTGCAAACTAATTAGATTAAGTTATGAATGGATTATAAGTAAATGATGTGGATTGTCATATATGTTGTTGTAAACCTTATGCTATCATGTATGTTGTAAATCCTATGTTATGTGATGATGATATCCTATATGTTGTAAATCATGCTATGATGATATTGTATAGGTTGTAATTTCCTATGCTAAGTTGTGATAAATCATACATGTTATAAAGTCATGATGTTATTATCTATGTTAATTAGTTCATGTTAATCAAATCATAATGTTTGGGCTATGTTGATCTATATGACAAACCATGTATGCAAGTTTAGATTGATTAGTAAAGATTATGAACACATGCCATGACATCTATTTAGATCTAGAATTATGACATCTAGAATCATGCAATGACATATGTGAATTCTATGTATTAGATGCTAGTTCACACCATCATTATGTTGCATAAAACCCCATATGCAAGTTTATACATGAATTTGGGTTATGATCATATCATGTAAATTGTGACATTTAAACAAGTTGACACCTTTAGATCCTTAACATGTGTAGTTTTATGCAAGTTTCACCCCTATTATGATTAGGTCTATTTTACTTGTCTATATGTTGTGATAATTTATCTTTGTGCTATGAGTTAGACTATTCGAGTCTAACGTATATTCTGCGTTGAATAAGCGAACGTATAACGTGGGGTAGGGGTAATATTAAGGATTTAATATTAAGAAATTGGGGTGCAATTAATATGATTTTGCATACCACAAGTGGATGCCCATAATTGAGTCAATTATGGACATCATTAAAATTGGAAATAATTAATAATTTGAATAGGGAATTATTAAAACTGGGGTAAAAGATTGAAAGTGTTAATCAATGCTTAGGACACGAGGTTGGACTCGTTTGTGACGTAAAACTGCCCGGACCTGCCCGGCAAATCATGTGGTCACAAATGTCAGCCCAATGTGAGAGCTCCTAGGCCTAAATTAAAGCATAACAGTTGTAAAGACACGAGGTTAGACTCTTTTATGGTGTAAGACTGCCCGGACTCGCCCGGCAAATCCAGCTGCCATAAATGCCAGTCTAATGTGAGAGGTCTTTATGAGGTTATGGCCCGAATGAATTAAGAAATACTTAACCAGATAAACATGTAAGGTGGGACATGGGGGTTAAGTAGGTGCCTTGGGTGGCATGAGGAATCTAGTGGGTGCCCTTAGTGGCATGTGAAATACGATTAGTAAGACTTAACCAAACACACATGTAAATGAACATGACTAAGAGGGTTAAGTGGGATATACTAGTGGGGACAAGCTTTGGTGGATAGCTTGTGGGGGCCCATTTCAACCAGTAACCCAAACGTATCTTTGTGGGCTCGACCCAAGTCGAGGACGGGACACGCATACTGGGATTGACTATAAGAGGCCAAAACGGGGTAGCGGTGGCAACGCAAGTCCAACGGGTTTCATATGCGTGTGTGGACCCGGGCTGGTAGGTAAGACGTTATTGCATCGTGTAGGTATAAGCTGTGCATTTTCAAGTTGTATCGGGTTGCCACTTTGGGGGAGTAATACACCCCACTGTGGGGCCAGCACAGGTATCTACGAGTAGGGAGCCGATCGCAATGGGGTAGTGGGATACACCTAGCGGAGATAGGGGCAGACGGCACCTATGTAGTCAGCTAGGGGTACGCAAGGCTATTTATATAACTTCTAAGTGGAGCAAGTGGGATCGACCTTTAGGGTGACTGGTGAGGTGCAGTGTAGTCATTATTCGTTAGTAATTAGGTGTGCCTTTAACGTTATCTTTTTCTGCTCTTCCATACCCAATAGTTCATAGACATTTCCTTGTTTTCCAGCTTATGCCTTAGTCTAGTTATTTTGATAATAGTATTGTTAGAATTATCATACTCGCCAGACTTTATGTCTGACCCCCTCCATTTCTATCCTTTTTCCCTCACCAGGTACTCAGGGCGGGCCCAGCTCTAGCGGAGTTTGATTGGATTGCTCTATCTCTCTTTTGGAAAGCTTGGACCGCTGAAGTAAAGTCCAGCTTGTTATCTTCTTTAATGGCTATTTATGTAATGGGGTTATGTATTTTGTTTTATCAAGATGGATATTGTACTTGACTCTGATTTATGGTTTTGTGATGTAACAAACATGTTTAATTTCCGCTGCAATAAAACAAAGTTTTAGATTTCCATGTACTACTTATTATCTGTCTTGTTGTAATTTTTCTGTTCTATATTCACTTAAAACCTCCATGGAAGTTAATGCATTCCCTTTGTGAGTGACATTAATGGACGTGGGGTGTTACAGTAAATGAAATAATTTTACCCAAAATTATTTTGATATAAAAAGAATAATTTCTGGATTATTATATAAGAAGGTATTGATTGTTAATACAATCAAATGGAATCATGAAATATTGAAATGGTTATATAATTTGTATACGGATAGTGTATACAAAGGAGATAAACCAAGATTTAGTTTAAATCAGAATTGTGGATTTAAATCCCGGGTATTTAGAAAATATTTCTTGAAGTATTTCAAAGGTATTATAGCATTGTTTTGAAGGGATTTTTGAATTAGAAATGTTTAAATGGATTTTAAAAGGGATTAAGCACTGAAATCACTTCAGTAGCGAGAAAATAATTCTGATAATGGGTCGTGACATTATCGGTATTCATTTTCAAGCTTTCGAGTGACAGATTGCTACCATAGGAATTTGGGAATGAAAATTTTGTTTGAAAAGGACAAGGTGTTTTAGAAATTCAAATGTTTTGAATTGAGTTGATTATAAAAATATGTATATAAATTTATGTGATTTCAAACTAATTTGAAATAAAACCCGGGAATTTGAATTCTAAAATTAAAACTTAACTTGTATAAGTTGAATGGATTAAAATGGTAAAAGGTATCAAATGAATTGAATTAGAAATAATTCCAAATAAAATTAAATAAAGGAAAATGTTGAGATTCAAATTATTAAAATGAATTCGACTTATACATAACAAGTTGAATATATATTAGATGTTATTAATTGGAATTAAGTGGTGATGAATCTGAACTCAAGAGGATTGATTTTGGAGTAGAAATCAAGTTGGCATTACAGAATGGAAGTGGAGTAACCGTGATGTTGATTAGGGAGTTAAAGACAGGAAGTTGGATTGGTTTGAAACCAACTGGAAATTGATATATGAATGTTGAGCGGGTATTGAATGGAAGCAAATGCAAGGGATAGAATTATGCCCGACAAAAAGGTACATGTTTACAATATTACTTGGGTTTGATGATTTTATGAGCCAATGGGGCTAGCCGCTTGGTTTTTTGATTTTCTTTTGGACTGGAGACGCCTAGATAGGCGAGTTGTGGTTGTACCGGTTGAGCCGTGCAAAGGAGACGCTGCCGAAATTTTTCAGAATTTAAAAGTGTTAGAAAATTTTCAGAATTTTTGAAAATTTTCGCTAGCAAGAATAAATTAATATTTTAATTGAAATAAATTGGTCCAGTTAAACTGAAGATAAGAAGTAAACAAAAAGGATTTTGGACCTAGTTAATAGGGTATGTAGCATCTTTTCCTACCTTAGCAATTTCGAGGACGAAATTATTTTAAGGGGGAAGGAATGTAACGACCCGGGTTTTCAGCCATTGAATTCTGAATATTTAAATTTGTTTTAAATATTTTATTTGAATTATATATAGAAATTTATTTAATAAAACGATATTTAAACGTATAATTTATAATTATATTTAAAACGAGCTCGTAACGGCGCGGTAGTTTGTAATTTGGCGATTCGAATTTTAAATGAATATACAGAATTCGTTATAAGTCGGATTTCTGTGAAACAAGAAACGTTGGAACCGTATTGACGATAATTTTCATATGAAAGAGAAAAATTCAGATTTCGTATTATAAATAGTAGGTTATGGCCAAAACAAAATTTGAAATAATCGCTATGGAATCGTTATTAAAATATAGGCCTTTAACATAGCCGTTTTGCAAACGGACTCAGATTTCAACGAGATCAGTTTCATTGGGACCGTAGCGTTAAATTATTGTACGGTGTTGAATTGCATGGCAAACCGATGTCGTATGTGACCACGGTAGCCATAAACGTCCGTTCATTTTCTATAACGCGTAATTAATTTAATAAAGGGTTATTTGGGTATAACTTGAACAGACGATCGAATTAGGCCACGAAACCAGTACCGTTGAGTTCGTATCGTCGATTAGAGTCAAAATAGGTATATAGTTTGTTATTTTTAGCGATCGGCAAATTTGGCGTTAAAAATGGTATTGCGGTGCGCAATAAAAATAGCCTACCGGGGAAACAGTCCAAGAATGCGACGAAACTGGTGCCGTTGGGTTCGTATCGATTAATTATTGCTAGATTTCAAAGTTTCAAGTTGTTTCGATTTATCTGTTGATCGTGAAAATTTTAAACGCGTGTTTATTTCTGGTTTTATAAAGGAAATTTTTTCAAACAATGTCGGAATTCGACGAAACTTATCCCATTGGGTCCGGAATACCTTTTTACATCAAGATTAGTTTTTTTATCAGTAGACAGAAGTCGATTATGGTTAGTTCTACTTGATACTTCACTGCGAAGTTTCGCTATAATATAAATATTATAATATAATATAAGAAAAGAGAAAACATTGGCAACGTGCTTCCCACACTGTACACCCCGTGCTCTCCAAGTAAAGTGTATCCGTGCACCTCAAGTAATTACAGCTCCGTGCCCCTCAAGTCTCTTCCTCCTTTTAAATACTGTGCACTTCATTCCTTTTTCTTGCTGAGACGAATTAAATCACGAAAGAAAGAAGATAAACCGAACTTTCAAAAATCAACATAAAATCAAATTTTCAATGGAATCACATTGTTCATGATTAGCTGAACTCGGAAATGGGAGGTTTAAGGGTTAATCGGGGATTGTAGCTGAGTCAACAGTGGTCGGTTGGCCAAGGTCTGGTGAGCTCCGGTTTGTGGGGGTAGATCGGCATGGAGCTGGGGTTTAGAGCGTCGGGGTTTTTGTGTTCGCTGGTGAGTTTGGGCCGTCGGAGGCAACCGGCGTGGTGGCGAAGGGGAGTATGGTCGATGGGGTCGTCACGGAGGAGGGACTGGTGGGGTCCGATGAGGTCTAACGTCGGTGGCGGGGTCAGTTTGGCCAACGCTGTTGAGATGGGGTAGATCTGGGTTTGCTTTGTTGATGAAAGCTAAGGCAGAACATAGTACTGGAAGGGAAAATTTAAGTATGACGGTTAGTAACAGTGGTGGTGCTGAGGACTAATGAAAGAGCACGTCTTTTATATTGTGACCTGGAGATGAGTTGCTCTTAACCGTGTTTGAGGGGGGAGCGATGGTGCGTTTTCTTTATGGAAAGAGAGGAAGCGGTATTGAACTATACAGGAGTTGTTGTTGTTGGGGAAATAGGGGACGGGTATAGCTGCCGAGGAACTACAGTATTGAACTGTACATGGAAGGAAGAATGCTTAAACGTGGATTAAAAATGGGTTGGCATGGCTAATGAACGGATTAGTCTACTTAAATGATGGAGGGTGATTCAGAGCCTGTGGAGTGAACAAGTAATCGGCCATGGAGAGTAACTGGTTCGGAAACATTACAGGGAGGAGGAGATTAGTGAATTACGGGATTAGGGAGCCGTTATTTTAAGCTAATAAGGTACTTAGGGTAATGGAGTAAATTAGCTCAAAATCATTTATTTAAAATCCAATAAAATTATAACTCGTATAGTTTTTTCGTATGTCGTCAGAATTATGCGAAACAAAGCACGTTGGACTCCCAACGAAGAAATCAACATTATGGAACTAATGCGACTGGAAACTAAGCTACCGGGGTTTCAGAGAAAAATCAAACACTTGTTTGATTTTAAACCAAAACCAAAAGCAGTATCGTCAACTGCAGACCAAGGTGAGTAAACTCACTAACTCTGCTTCGTTTATATTTTTATATAAACGAAAATTTAAATTTATTTTATACTGTGAAATGGTTGCTTGGTTGAATAGTTGATAAAATTGGTTGATATGATTACATCGTTGATCAATGATTAGTTTTGTTATTTCATATTGATGTGAAATAATATGATTGATGTTAATTAACATCTGTGGATGCAAGGAAACAGGTTGGAGGGACCCAACTGGGTTCCTCAATATTTATATTACTGTTTTTCCTTGGTTGTGATGTATGATATATATAATCAGTAATTGACTTTGTTGTGTTTTGAGCTACCCTGACCTAGAGTTTTGGTATTTAAATACCATAAAATATTTTCAGATATCGAAAAGGAAATTAGAGTGTTAAAAAGGAAACTTATTTTCAAAAATAGAGATTTAATTTTGAATAGAGTTGAAAATAGAAAACTTGTTCGAAGGTATGAATCAAGGATTTGTTTATGAATGAGAACATATATTAATTGAATTATTTATCATTGGATATATTGAAATATAAATTCAAATTTGAATTTATATGGAGAAGCGGAAATTGGTTTTAAAGCCAATAGTTGAAATGAGATTTAAAACTTATATATTATCAAGGAAATGTTAAACGAGATTTTAAACGATTAAAATAAAAAAGAAATGAGACTTATGTGAGTAGTTTAGAATAGAGGTTATAAATAGAATTTGGGTTTAAGATATTATTTTTAAGTATGAAAATCAAATTGATTGATTATATATAAAAGGAATATATTTACGATTAAAACGAATAATGGGTTAAAGAAAATATTTCGCAAATGAATTATCTATCAAGGAAATTTAGATTGGAAATATAAATCTAAATTGTAACTTGAATGAGAAAGGGGAAATGGGTAATCGTTTTAAAAGAAAGCGATGAGTTTTATCTCAAAATTGGGAATAGAAATCGAATATAGATTATTCGAGAGAAAGTTATTTGTTGGAATTTGATTATATCGAATTAAGGGAAGTAGTTACTTTTACTTTCCGTTTCGAATCAAATTTAGTTATTTAATTATTTGATTATTTACTTATTAATTGAATTAATAAGTACACGTATGTTTTTATATAAACCAAATGTTTGAAAACAGCGATTTTAGCGCTGCCATTATAATTAATGTCTTGTAAATCAAATATTTGAAAAAACAGCGATTATAATGCTGCTATAGTAAATGTTTTGTAAACCTAAACAGCGATTTTTAACGCTGCCGTTGTAATAACTGTTTTGTAAATCTAAACAGCGATCTTAATGCTATGGTTATAATAAGTGTTCTATAATTCTAAACAGCGCTTGTAACGCTGTTGTTAAAAGTAATGTTTTATAAATCAAATGTTTGGAAATAGCGATTATAACACTACTGTTATAATCAATATTTTCTGTAAAGGAAGTGTGTTCTTAGATCGAATCTGAGAGTCGCGTAAGCGACGGTTTGTTCAAAATTGTGAGCTTTGACTATTTCAATGTTGAGAATATGGTTCAATTAAGGTCTGAGAGGTAATTATACCCCAACTTGATTGACTTCATGATCGATGGAGGAATGGTTAAGGTTCGTTAGTGAAGATTGATTAGAAATATGGCGAGTTAATAAATGATAAGTGGATTGAGTTATAATAACGATGTTTTATAACATCGCGTTAATTTGAAATGTTTCCCCAAATAGAATGAGGGATATTTTCTCGAATAAAGAAATTATAATATGGGAAATGTTTTTCAAAGAATCGAGAGTGGAAATCGAGCTGAAAAAGAATACGACAGACGAGAAATGTAAATGATAATAAAATAAGGAATTGTTTTAAAAGGGAGTCAGTGTTGTTGATGGTTGATCGGTAGAATTTCCATTTGGAAATAGGACCGTTGATTGTATGGTTGTTTCCTTTGATAGTTAAATCACCGACTATCAAAGTTTTGATTTATTTTATACCTTCGTTATCAGTATGGAGAGACCGGGATCAGGTTTAATATCTGAAAACCACTCTGTATTGGTATAAGCATTATGAATCAACTTATGTTGAAGAGATTATGAAGCCGGAGTAAAGTGCAAGGGCTGTTCTGTTAATCCTAGGTAGAGATTGCCCAAGATGGATTAACAGGATGGTGCCTTCGGTTTGTCCAGACCCAGGACAACTTGTACGGACGAGTGTCTGACAGAGTATCTCCAAAGGGATTACGTACGTTGATTCTTTCAAACGTACGAAGTTGGTGGCATAGAAGGGAAACTTCTTTAGCCTAACAATCTGAGTATTTTTGTGGGAATCAATTAGTGGTTTCCGATGGATCTGACAATGTGGCATTCAAAGTGAATGGTGGCCAGATGTTCTGGAAGATAATTCAAACCTCAAGCCTCACATCCCGGAATTTGACAAAAATCGGGCAGGCAGCATGGCTATGTGGGTCGCACCCATTAGGATGTATAATCACCTATCTAGAGAAATTTCATTTGTTCTTTAATCTATCGATGCTGTCCCTTTCGGGGAAATGGTTGCTGATCCTAACCGTTGGTGATATACATTCGATACACTCATGTGAAATGAATGGTCGGTCATGTGAGGGCCGGGTTGCAAGACGTTCTTGTTGAACCCAGTGTATTCGTCTCTAGAGATACACTATCGGCAGGTGGTCTCATACCTTGTCATGTTGGAAATCCAATCTCCAATAAGCACCCTGCGGTTTTTTATTTTATATTATATATGAAGCGTGAGATGCAAGCGTTCCGCTAGATTCTATTTATTTGATGTAGACATTATTATAATATCACCAGATTTTGATATCAAAATGTTTTTGGTTATCTTAAGGTAAAAACCATCCATGTTTATGTGTGGATCGGTCTTACGATTATCATTTCTTTGAAAATGATTTGGAAAGTTAAACAAATGGTTGGAGTTTACTCACACCAGTCCCATGACTTACCCAGAGTTTATTTTGTTTGTTTTCCCTAAACTCTTGGGTGCCCAAATTTGTACGGGCAGTCAAGTAGTCGGGATTTTTCAGATTCACTTGGAGGCGCTCGAAGCAGGAGGCTCCACCAGTTAGCTATAGACTAACTTATTTTCCGCTGTGTACTATGATATATCTGGAAACAGGAGTTTATAACTGTTCCACGAATAGCTGTTATGCTCTGATGATGGTATGTATATACAAATACTGATTTGTGTTTCAAAATTTATGTTATTTAATATATTTTATTCGTTCCGCCGTGAGTTGGTGATCTTCGTTTTCTTCTATTCTAATATTTCTTTCTTTCTATTTCTCATCCTCTAACTTCTTTCTTATAATGATTCGAATTTCTGTGTCTTTTGGGTTGGACGTGTGGTGTTATTAGTCGATCCAAAGGGTACGGAAGTTCGGGTCGTTTCAGGCATGCTGAGATGCAAATGATCAAGTCTTCTGTTGAAAAGCAGAGTCTTGTGGTTGATGATCAAAGCACGGCTTGTGTGGCATAGCTTTGTGTAATGTGGATTCGCGAGCCTCACACCCCGGTTGTGAACCAGAAACGGGAGAAGGACCTCAGGGGGGACATGCGTTTCTTTCTAGCTAGAAGTGGCGTCAGCGGTTTTACACGCCCTGACGAGTTTGACTTTTGTGGTTGTTGCTGTTGCGAGGCGCCTCAGTTTGATCGGATGATCCGGGTCCGATGGAGTCATTCGTTGGCTCATTTACGCCCCCAAAGGGCGGGGAAACCTAGTGTTCAGGCATTATAATCCACATCGGTGGACCGGCCCTGAAGATCCAAGGGGCAGTTTCGGTTGTTCCTGAGACTCGGGCTAGACAGTCTCGAATCGGTAGAGGACTATCTTTTGCCTCGGTTCACAGATGGAAATCCAACTTCAAATACGTGACGTTTCGATTTTAGTTGTAATCCTATATATGGCGACATAGTGGGATGGGGCGCTCATGCCGTCTATGATTGATACTTATGATTTGAAATTGTTTTGACATTATACACTTATAGTAATAATAAAACATGAAATTTCGCGTATCAAGCATTCTTTGGCTATTATAAGGTAAAAACCCTATCCTCCAGCTTGCGTTGCATTGTGTGATGGGACC
This sequence comes from Allium sativum, assembly GCA_030737875.1. NCBI lineage: Eukaryota > Viridiplantae > Streptophyta > Magnoliopsida > Asparagales > Amaryllidaceae > Allium > Allium sativum. Next base: position 354,282,412 of record CM060919.1, on the reverse strand, counting down.
TGGGTCTTATAATAGCTTCATTGTTCTTTATTTAGCATTGCGTTGTTTGTTTTATGCACTGGTATTCTTGGGAGGAAACCCGTTCCGTGTTATACGGCGTGGTCCCTTGATTTACCGAACTTTAAAATAAAGATTAATAACTGTTTTAGTTCTCACACCAGTCACATGACTGACCTGGAGTTTATTGTTTTAACCTAAACTCTGGGTGCCCTCATTTTGACACGGGCAGCTAGTAGTTTTGGTTTTGCAGATTTATATTCACAGGATCCTGATTTACAGCTGGAACGATACTCGGAAAGCTTTGTATCCGCGTATTACTTCTAGTTGGGTATTGTATTATTTTCCGCTGCTATGTAATGTATTGTAATCTCTGAAATTTATCGAATGTATTTTATTTGTTAATACTCTGTATATTCTTGTATCTGATGGAATTGTTGTAATATACAATGAAATGTTCTTCCATCTGCGTTCTATTTTGTCGTGTTCTCAAAACAATTAGGCATTTCGAACGGTCTGGGTCGGTTTAGCGACTGATCCGGATCGAGCGGAATTCCCGGTCGTCACATTTACCACGCTTGGTTTTTATATGAAATAAAATATCTAATTTGGTGGTTTAATTATTAAGAGTTAAATAACCAGCTACCAAACCTAGAATAATCTTAAAGCTATTGATTATTGGTTTGGACAGCTTAGGATTGGATAATTTATCTGAAAACCATTTTAAATTTGCATAAACATTCGAATTAAATACATCTTGAAGATAATGTAAATTGAAGATGAATTTCTTTGAAGTGCAAAGGCTATTTAATTTCAATCATGAGGGTGATCCCAAAAAAGATGTAGTAGAAGCAGTGTCTTTCGTTCATATCTGGGATAACTTATAAGGACGAATGCCTACACTGCATAGTTACCTAGAGGGAAGTATTAACGTTACAAGTGGAAATTTCTAAAAGGATAAAATAAAAACTCAATCTGACACTTAGGAATGACTTAAACATAGGGGATACAATAGGGGTATATGGTTTTCTACCACAAACGTATAATTAGTACCTGATTTAGATCGATATGTATGGATTTATCTATGCTTGGGGTCTACTAGAGTTGTTATCTACAACCGAGGTGATGACATATTCAATACTAACCAAGAAGAGGTAGGTATGTTCTTTGTTGGTAGAAGTTCACTATGTTCGCAGCCTATGTACATTTTCCTTAAAGAGTACTAAATTGAAGGCATTCCATTGCGCTGTCATGCTGGAATCCATTTTCCAATACGTGCCTTACGAACTTAATTGTATGCTAAATATGTTTTTGAATGAAATCAATGTATCCATTCTGGATATGATTAAGTATTGGTTTAAAACCCTAGACATTATTATAGTATTATATGATTTCTCATGAAATTGTTTGGTTATTATAAGGTAAAAACATGTCTGTGTTTATGTACGGCGTGGTCTTACTAGATAATTTTATTTTTGAAGGGTAAGATATAAAAGTCCACAGGATTTGAATTTCTCATGTCGGTTTATCAAACTGATATGGGTGTTATTTTGTTACAATACTTGGACCAAACTTGAGTCCATTTCCATTTTTATATATGAATGATTTGGAGCTTCGGGTGACGACCGGATTCCTCTACGACTTGTTTACATATTTTATTTTTCGTTGTATATTATTTGTTTGTGTCTATCAAATTTTGTGAGGACTAATGATTATAATTGTCCATGCTGATAATATGTTGGTCACTCTAATTGTTCTACATATATACATACACACACACACACTATAGTTTTGATAAAGACCATTTGGATATTATATATTGCTCATTAAATTTTTTGAATATGTTTTGTTTTTTCACCCAGTAATTTGTCTTTCCAGCACTAAAATATTTGTCACATGAATATCAAAAACATGAAAATAATGTGAAGGAAAAAATTAAAGAAAATTTTAGGCATAAAGATAAGAGGTCAAAAATTTAACAGTAAGGATACATTTTAGTGTAAAATAAAAAAAAATGATGGTAAGCCCTTGAATTCCTTGATTTACACTAAAATGTGTCCTTATGGCTAAATTTTTAGCCTCTTGTCCTTATGCCTAAATTTTTCTCTAGTTTTGTCCTTGTGACTAAAAACCCCTATCAAAAATGTATTGGTACTAATTTCTAAAGACTGAAAAAGAGGGTAGTAAAAACATGATATCGGAACTTACATTGATAAAAGAACTATGCCTTGGTGGGGTAAGACTTATTATAGATAGGATTAGTAAAACCCTTATGCATTTGTGTGTGCATGTCTATATATGTGTTTATGTCGACGCATATTTTTAGTGTTATGTAACAATGATCGGAACAAATCCCCCTTCCTCCAGCATAAGGCATGCACATATGAGTTGGCACACACATTCTTATAATAAATGAAATCTCTGATATTACGTGCCTACCAACTCATATTTTTACTCTACTCCTTCAATTTATTCTGTGATATGGGACAATTTATTCAAATCGTCATTCCTACCTTAACAACATATGAGGCAATCATAACAGTCTCTCTTTGACTTGCATCCTATGACTACCTTTTGAGAGCACTGCCTTGCTTGCATGGCCCAGTCCGTAACCTTTAGCTCTGATACCGTTGTTATGTAACGACGACCAGAACAAAGCCCTACCTCTTCTAGCATAGGGCACACGCATATTAGTTGACACACACATCCTTGTAAAAAAGGAACCCCTTATGTTATGTGCCTACCAACTCATATTTGTACTTTACTCCTTCAATTTATTCCGTGATTGTAACATCACAACTTTTTTCCCGCTTCAAATCAGTAATTAAACCAACTTAAAATGTTTAAAGCGACAGATCGTTATTTAGCTTACAAAGTTTAAAAGCAGAATAAACAAAGAAAACATAGAATAAATAAATAACAAAGTATTGACCAGTGAAATGAAACTTTTATATATTAATCAGAATTTTTGGATACAAGAATTTTTTTCTACACAACGGAACTGAAAATACCATTTGAATAATGTAAAATATTTACTGGTTCAAAACTTCAGAGTGTGTCGTCTTCGAAATCCCTAGCTTCTCCAATTGTCAAAATCATAATCTGTGATCTTTAAATCTGTTACACTCGGGTCTGACCCGAGCATTCCATATAAAAACGTAAAACACTCGAGTCAGGATTAATCATAGTTCAAGTAAATTAATTTCAATAAACGCTAAGTAAAATAATTAATCCTAGCATAATTTTTTAAGTTATTCAACAAATGGAACATATTTTTCTTACTAAGAAAAAATGCACATGCAGACGTGCATATGCGCAAGGTTGAAGTGCAGCAAGGACTGAAACAAAACAAGCAAGTACAATCATATACTAGTATACAAAAAGCACATATGAATGAATAGCACCTGCATTTTTACCCTCAAACATAAGGAAGACCAATAGGAGAGATATACTGACTAGGAGGCGGGTTACGTATGGATGTATCCCAAAATAAATTCATTTTTAAGCTTCTATTTGACAAAATGAAACCAGGTTATAACCTAGGAACTTAAGGTTAAGGTTCAATAGTATTACTAAAAAGGAGACTAGCCACGAAATGAATCATGGTAGGAAAGACAGTGTGCACTATGCTGAAGAAGGTGATATATTAAAATTTAGGGAATTTGGGGTAGAATGATTAATGGAACTACTGTACAGACTTTGATATACGCACACATACTGTATACGCATATATTTGTAGTCGAAAGTTGGAATTTCGATGGCCTGAGTTACGTAAAATGCAACATGCAAAGCAACTCAAATTGTAACATACCGTCTTTCGTCCACTTCAAGCTGGTAATTAAACCAACTCAAACCGTTCGAAATGACAGAATGTTATTAGCTTCTGAGGTAAATAGAATAAATCACAAAATCACAGACACAGAAAAACAGAATATCTCACAGCGGAATAAATAAATTATACAAGATTAGTTCATGAAGTTACTAAATAAAAATCAAAATTTATACATGATATCAGAGTTACAAAATTAAATACAGTGGAAGTCTAAATACAAGAATTTCTAATACAAAGGAGAAATAGCCTGAATCAACTAGTAGAGGTGATATCTTCAATAGTCTCCAGCTTCAAAAGGTGAAATCTCGACACTGCAATACTCGATTTGACCCGAGCAATAATGCAAAACAAAACAACTTGGATCAGGACTAACATTCTCATGGAAGTAAATCAACTTAAATGAAATATTCAATGAAATACATCAGTAACTTAAAGGAGTTTGGGATCACCATCCTCTAAGGATCAGTTAAACTAATATCATATAATATAATACGCTATTATAATAGTGTCTATGTTTAAATATACTGTTGAAAGTAGTGCAAGCGGGATTACCATTATTACCCTTACACCGTTTATACCGTTATCGTACAGTTTGCATATAACACACCAGTACGTCGGCGGATAGGGATGCGCCGTGATACGACAACGCTAAATCAAAATCATAGGGGCTCGATCAGGATAATATGACAAGGCACACGAGGAATATCCACGGTAGGATTCTACCGATGCACGCCCGAACCGGTGGTAATGCATAGCCGCAACTACCGTCCACCTCGAAAAACACTCCATAATCAAGGGTGGCCACCAATCAAATCACAAAGTAATAGATATAGTTCGAAGAAGTGTGTCCGATGGAGGTGCGACCTCACTTATTCACGGTATAACACCTATTTTAGTCATTTTAATTATGACCCGTAGGTCAAGGCTATCCATCAACGTTCTCTTTCTTCAATCCAGTAATCGCCACCAAACCATCCTACTTCATTCTGGAACTCCACCGCGTACACAGTTGTTAAAGTGGTTTTCAGTATTGGCAGAGAGTATGACAATATCCGATCCCGGTCTCTTTAACAACCAAACATTTACATTTTTCACACCATGGCCATATTAATAAAATCATATCTTGAAATAAATTGATTTAAGAAATTTCTTTAATTCAAACCAAACAGTTTATAAATCAATTCCATATATAAAATTATTTCAATTCATACTCAGTAAATTTATAATCGAATTCATATATTCATATCAATTATAAATTCAAATTCCAATTAATTATGCAGTTCACGTTCATTTCCTATACAGTTCAATATTTAAGTCAATTCAAAATTGCATTTAGTTGATTTAAAATCAAATTCATTGAATAAAGTATCGTTATATAAATTTAAATCTTTAAACCTCGAATTTAAATCGTAAAATCAAAACTTATCCCCCTTTTTGAGTTTATTATTAAAGTTTATAAAAAATATATAAAATAAGCATTGAAAATATTATTTATAAGTTATAAATTTATATAGAAATTAGCTTTATAAACATGTATAGGTTTAAATTAATTTAGAAATAGGCTTAAAAAAACAATTTATTATAATATATTAATTTAAAGTTAAAAATACATATATGATTAAATTATATAGTTTAAAATAAATAAATTATAAGTAAAATCTTAAATAAGCATTTAAATACATTTTTACTTATAAAATCATTTTAAAACATATAATTTAGAATTTACAAAATTTAAGTATAAATCTTTAAAATATAAATATAAAATATAAGATCTTAAATTAATATTATTACAATAAAATTTTCCAAATCATTTTAATTCGAAAACATGACCAACAGTGTCGGTATATAGTTTTCTACCCTATGGTCAAGTGATACGGATATTTATCATTTCAACCCGCAATTTATAAAATTTCTACGGGTTTATCATTTCAACCCGCAATCCCAAATTCAGCAAAAATCGTTCATGTCTATCATTTCAACCCATAATGATTTTTCCCTAATCTAATGTCCGTTTGAGTATGTATCATTTCAACCCTTAGTGATTTTTCCTAAACTAGGGGTATCTACAACATAACAAATCATCACATATCATCAATCACATCATAGTCATATAAAATCAGTGTACATACATGTCATATGAATATCGTGTCACATATGAAAGTGTATATTTTAAACAAACAATTTCTATTGACAATCCTATACATTTCATAACAATTCGTTTAGTTGATCTAACATCTATGAAGTAATGTGAGTCAGGTGTGAGATAAACTCACCTTTCATGGCCCAAAATGAAACGACGACTCGCAGGCATGATTCATAATGGATTTTAACTCGATGATCGCTCAATATTTTATTTTATTTTACAAGAGAAGGGATTTTCTTAGCAAAATAACATGGAAATTGGATTTGTGGAATAGTTTACGAAACTTTTTTTATAGGTATAAAAGAAGCAACACAATTACACAAAAATTCCATTACCTTATATATATTATATGTAAAACATACACATCAAAATTCTTACATATTTTAAAAAAAAAAACTCTACAATCCAAACACCTATCAATTTTTTCACAAATATTTTCTTTATAAAAAGAAAACAAAATAGAAACTTAACCCAAACTCATGCATACAACAGCTATATACATATTATAAAAAGGGAGTGGCTATATGAAAACAAAAATTTAACATAACTCAAAAGGTATAATTTCTCAACCACATGATTAATTTATCTTTATGTGAGGGGTGCAAATCATGAGGTAATCTTATGGTTTAGATTTTATGTCACTCAATTTGTGTCAAATCTTTATGTCTAAATAGACTTTCCCTTATATAAATCACACAAACACATACACATAGGCAAAATAAAAAAAAACGCACGCCCCAAACAAACACACACACACACATATATATATATAATATAAATTAAACATAAATTAACACAAAAAAGCTGAAGTAAGATAAACCCACACAAACACTTAACTTAACCCAATGGCAAGGGAAATGCAAGAAGGATGGATCATGATTTTTACCAAAAAGTTACAAAACTGAACCAAATTTTTAACCATTTTAAAAGTGATTTTTGAACAAGTTAAATTCAGAATTTGGAAAAATCATAAACAGAAAAGTTGTTGCAAATTCTTTTCTCTTCAGTTTTATAAAAAGGAAAACTAATTTTCGATAAAATTTGAAGAAGATATGATCAAAACAGCGATAGACAAATATTTGGATCTGAAATCTAGCTTCAAAAACGCACCTGAAAGATTGGCAGTTTCGGCCAAGAAAAATTCAAAATCTGGAAAAGTGTATTGCACAAAAGTTTTAGCTCTTTCAATTTTACACAATTTGCAAAAAAAAGTAAAGTCGATTTTGGTTACGTATGAGGAAGTTATGGTCCGTACAAAACAGATCAAAACCTGGAAAAAAAAAGTTAGAAAATAAAAGGAGAAAAAAGGAGAAGAGATTGATGGATTTGGTTGCTTCTAATTTTTTTAATTTGAGAAGTTTCTCCATTAGATTTAGATGTAGATCTTGATTTTAGCCACGGTTGATTGCTGAGAAGTTTGGAGAAGAAGAAAAAAGGGAATGGTTGTATGAATGAATAAAATGATGATATAAAGAAAAGAAAAACCACCATAAATAATCATTCATGGCTTTCCAATTTTTAACATTAATTAATAAATGTGTCCCCACAAGTTAATTTTCACCAATTCAAATTCAAGCCAGTATTAATACAAATGAGAATGTAAGAGCATCTCCAACAGTGGAGGAAATTCATGTTAAGGGGTGTAATTTCGCTTATTTTTGCACCTAACAGTTGTTACGGGGTGTAATATGAAGGGAAATGTTACGGGCTCAATTCAGAGTCCTGAATGGGGCGCGCGAGCCGATTTTATCGGCTCGTGATGTCGCGAGCCGATTTTATCGGCTCGCGACTTCAGGAGCCGATAAAATCGGCTCGTGGCTATTTTTTTTTTCCCAACTATTTTTACCATATTTTACCATATACAAAACCAAACCCATTAAATTTTTTTATAAAATAAACTCCGAAACGTAATAATAATAGATGATTACTAAGAGAAAAACCATTTTTTTTTTTACGTTTTACCCTAGTTTGTCATATACAAAAACATAACCGATATTTATTTCGTACCATAAACTTAGAAACATAATAATATATGATTAATAACTCTTACGAATACAAGAGAACGAGTTGGTACAATAGAAAATGACAACATCTTTACTGCATACATGATTGATAAGTTCGGACAAACATAAAATAAAACACAAATTCAGATAATGGTCGTCCACTAACCCGAAGGAGTTATAAAGGAGTTTAAAACTAGGGTCGTCCACTAACCCGTGATATTTACACGTATATAAAAAGGAGTTCAAAAGGAGTTTAAAAGGAAGGTCGTCCACTTATCCTCATAATGTAAACATTTAAGCACCCGAAGGAGTTAAAAAGGAGTTATAAAGGAGTTTAAAACTAGGGTCGTCCACTAACCCGTGTTATTTAAACGTATATACAAAGGAGTTAAAAAGGATTTTATAAGGAGGGTCGTCCACTTACCCTCATTATTTAAACATGTAAACATTTAAGTACCAGGTTTGGCGCTTGGCAAAGTACCAAAACTTGGCAAGGTAACGGTTTGCAATAAAACAAGCATACATTACACAGAACATATGAAAGGAGCAAACATTACACAGAACATAGGACACGCGCAAACAATACACAGAACATATGAAATGGCACATATCGCAGAACACATAGAAAAATAACATACAGTCCAAAACATCGAGACATACACATACATACATCGAGCCATACATATATACACCGCGACATACAGAAATATAAATCATGATAAATCTGCGGCATCATCATCATCACCATCCAAAGACATGTCGTCTCCGCTATCAGACGGGTCATAATACGGAATATCGTCATCACTACCTCCAACCACGTCATCCCCTCCATCAACGTCATCCCCTCCAACAACGTCGCCCCCTCCAGCAACGTCGCCCCCTCCAACTCCTCCTCCTACTCCTGGACCTCGAACCACCTGCTCCAGAACCACCTCCTCCTGAACCACCTGCTCCTGAGCCACCAGTACACGACCCTACAATGGTACCTGATGCTGCTGTCCCCCCACCCTCTGCTGCAGCTAATCTGGCCTGTAAGTCATATATCTGCTCCTGCAATCCCTGCACAATCGCCTGGTGCTCCTGATACATGGACTGAGTCCGTAGCAGTGCCATATGCTGAATAGCCGCGATATGTATCCTATGCTGGTCCAACCTGGGTGCATACTGCATATATAGAACATATAAAATCAGTTTCTACAGCATATAACATACAACGTAAATTCACAAGTACAAATGTTACCTTATGTGACGGATATAATCCAGCAGTAGGGACACCATACACCATGTCTACAGGTGGGTAAACAATAGGCAGGGCTATCTGTGCCCCGCTAAGATCATATGTCTGAAATGTATCGGCGAGAGCAAAATCCTGCGGAGGGTCGGATATCTGTGAAGGGGTCGGGTCGAAAGTAAACGGCGGAGGGTGAACTCTACCACTCACCAATCGGGGTCCAATGTGATCGGAGTTCACACCCCGCATATAATCCGGCAGCAAGTACCGTCTAGGAGCTACCCGAACCCAGTAAGGACCAAACTCTGCGTCTGCTGAACCTCTCTAAAAACATAGGAGTCAAGAGCGGTGTATAGATAACCCAGTATGGCAGAGCCCCAATCAAACATATGCAGCTGATCTAAATCGACTAGTGCTGCTAGGTAGCCAAGCCTAATCGAACTCTGTTGGTTCGTAAAGAACGTCGAACCAAGGAGGTATAAAATGGTAGCCCTGTACACTATGTCGTGGAAATCTATCACATCTACATGCGCTGTAATATACTCAAGTAAATATGTGTAGGGAACGACACCATTAGCTATACGAGCCGCATCCAAACCTGGCAAATACTGTATGTAGGACTCGGGTGACTCAAACTGGGAATCAAATGGAGGTATGACTCTATCTGGAAGGCCTATCTCAATCCCCGAAAGCATGTAAAAATCGGCTGGGGTGATACCTAGCTCAAAATCCGGGAAGTGAAAGGTGTGTGTCGTAGGCCACCATCTCTCTGATAAGGCTTCGACCAAAGGTCGATCGAAGGACTGAAGAGGTATAATACGTAAAAAACGTCCGAATGGACTGCCAAATAGCCTCTCTCGAATATCCAGAGGTAATATGTCTAAGGCTGATGATACAAACTTCGCCCAACTCCCGCGAACGAAGATGTACCGAGTCAATTAAAATAATACCAGTTAAATGACTATTTAACAGTTAAATGAGTATTAAAGTTCGTACTACTAACGTATAACAAACTACTACATGGTAAATGCACTAATAAAGTTTTAACAGTTAAATGACTATTTAACAGCTAAATGACTATTTAACTAGTACATGCAATAATTTATACTATTTAAATGACTATTGACGTTCAACCTGCTAAACCATATAACGTACATGCACTAAACTATAACGTAAAACGTCCAGATCATACTTTTTAATAGTTAACTAACTGCGAATATTATAAAAAGTAAAACTAATACCTGAACGGCAGCCAGCGTGGCAACTGATCGATGGGTGAATCCCTGTGGCATCTCGTGGAGGATGCGTAAGTCCTCAATCGTCGTCCCCGCTGGTGGAGGAAGGTGTACTGGACCAGACATGTCGTCTGGCATAACTCTAATTGTGCGTCTCCCGCTCTTCGTCACGCGTGGCGGCATCCCGACGTTGGAACGATTAAAAAAGAAATTAAAAAGGAGGAAATTAAAATTAAACTAATATAACAAACCCCACCCCCCCTCCCGAGCCATATATAGGCTCGGGACAGGCGCGAGCCGATAAAATCGGCCCGCGCCCGTTGGGAGATATCAAAGATATCTCCCGTAACGTTACGGCCCGTAACACTGTTGGAGATGCTCTAAAGAAAGATATAGATCTACTACCTGTAATAGAAAGTACAGTATAAAATAAAGTGAAGTGGTACTTCTTATCTTTTTTTAGATCCGACGTGTCGTTTTCGTGTGGCTCCTCCGCTTTTGTCTACCGTAGTAGTTCAGATTGAAAACCTACCCCCAATTCGTATTAACTTCCCACTTACGGTCTTTCTGATCTCCCAAATTCGATTTCTCTTTTCGCTCAAAGAATAACAACATGGCGATTTCCATCTGCTTTCACTGTCTTCAAACCGTCTGCCTTATTTTTCGACCGCTCCACTATGCGTTCGAAATTCATAGGCCATTTGTTCGACAACCCATCAGTACACGGACCCCCACACCAACCTGTTCGTTTGTGCTCCATGTCTGCGCTTCCTTCCAGGCGACGTTTCCGTTATAGACCCTTCTTCTTCTGAACGATTTGGATAACCTCGAAGGTGAGTCTTTACGTACTCTCTATTTCGTACTTTAATTCCCCCAAATACTGTTTAATTTGAAATGTACGCCTGCTATTATTCTCTTTCAGTACATATTCCGATTACCATTTGTCAAATTGTACAGCAAATTGTTGCCTCTTATATAGTGATAGCTGTAAACAATGTCCTGTTTTCCATTACAACTTTCAGACCAACACTGATTTCCTGTATGCAGTTGGATGTATGTATGACCGAATTGGGCAAATCAGAAACTTAACCGCAGTCTTGAAGCATGTATTTCACAATGGACAACAATAGTCGGTTGTCTACTTTTTGCTATCAAATTATGTACATGCTTTTGCCCTTATCCACAAATTCTGCGGTTACGCCTAGTTACTGTACTACTTTTTTTTTTTTTTTCATGTGGACTATGCTACTTATTTATTCTACGAATGTATTGTATTATTTTGTTTAAACATGCGACTGTAATTGCTTGACAAAATTCTTCTGTTGTTGAATATTTAGTACAAGACAACCTTAGTACACCACAACATATTCAGAGTGGTTGATTGTACGCCTACCATCTTCCACATAATATAAGTTCCGCCCCTACTCAGTTTGTTGCTCTTCCACTAATTTGTTCAAGGGGAAAATGTTAATATTTTCTCTAACGCACTTAGTAAAACGAAGAAGCAAAGCTGAAAAAAATAAGAAGTGAATTAACTTACCAATTAAAGTTTTAGTTCAATTTTCAAACTTTTAACTATTGGATGTTTATTCATATGGAGGCTAACTTTTCTCTGGAAAGTAGGAAAATTGATAACTGATGAAAGTAGCTTGAATATTTCATAGCTTGAGAGGGGTCGTTTAATAAATATTGGATGCTTTTCCTCAAATTTGCTAACTTGGGGTGGTCACCTAGTCCTAAGATGCACGCACATTCGACACTGAATTCAATAATTAACTATTAAATTTGACTTTGGTCCACTCAATCATTACCTGCACCAGTGACGATCTATGTTCATCATTGGAGTGAGTGGGGGAGGCATGCTCTTTTCCTAATTGCTATCGTCATGCCTCCACCTTTTGTTGAGCATTCCTTCGAGTTTTATGCTGAATACATTGATGTACAAAACTTCCGCTACCGCTATGTATGTTACAATATTTTTAGGCTGCATTTACAATTGCAAGATGCTAAATTTCACCCCCACTACCATACCGATAAAAAGAAATTATGACGCTCAAATTAATAAAACTATTGTGAACAAGATAAACTATGTACCATATAAGTGTAAACAGAGGTAATTATATATTTATGTCGTTATCGATTCCATAAACACATAGAAGTAAACTGCCAACAATATTGGTGGGCTTCCGAACCACAGCGGTTGGTAAAGCATTGTTTGGCGGTCATCAGACTGAATAACTGTCTACGTCCATACAGTAATAAATACTATCAGTTCTGTAGATTCTACTTAATTTTCTAGCTTACGTCTTTTTATTCAGTTCATCCAAAGGCATGTGTGATATTGTAAATTATACATAATCTGCTGTTTTCTGCGTGTCATGACCCATGTTCCCAACATACTGCATTTAAGTAAATTTCCTATCCATGCATTTCAAATCAAGTTGTAAGTGTAGTTACACATACACATGTGACATATCCTTCAATTTTTACAAATAAGTAGTAATAAGGACCAAAAGGCTACTCAAAATTTCCAGTAAAGAAAGCTAATATTGTTGTTCTGAACCTTTACACTGCCAAAATATAACATATAAAATATTTTAGAGGGATTAAAAATATGTGGAGAAGCTGTAAGAGTTGATGTATTTTATTTTTCGCCCTTATCATATAACATATGAAATTTTTTAAAGCCTATGTATTATGACCCTATGTGAAATTTCAAGGTTGATGCAAAATAAGTTGAAACATTTTGTAAACGAAATAACTTGCATTTATTGGCATATTTGTATGTGCCATCTTTATTTTCAAATTGATTATATTCTACGCTACCAACCAGTTTAAACATGTTGACATTACACCTGCTATTTGATTAATCAGTATGATAAATTTACGAATAAACAAAGTTTAGTTTATATGCACCATAAGAAAATGTTTGATTGAATTTATTGATAAAAATGGAAATAAAATAACTGTTGAAAGTAAGAAATACCTTGTGTACAAGGAAGAATAATATAATTTGTATTGAATTACAACACATATCTATTACTTAAATAGCAAAGGAGAAACCACACTCCAACTTTCTTCCACATGTCAAATCGAAATAGCCTCTCAACTTTTGAGAAAATGGGTAACGTAGTTATCCTAATCCCGTACGACCTTTTTTTAAATTTCTACTGATTCTAATCACATCCATAAGCGTTCTTCTTTCACCCTCAATTCATTTTTGCTTCGTGTCTTTCTAATAAATCTGGGTTTGACTCTGTTTCTTCAAACAATTTTCCTGACTCCATGTTACTTAGATTTTATTTAACCATAATCAACGTGTAAAAGAATTTTGTGAATTTTATGTAGACGGTGGTGGCTATTATTTCAATGGAGGCACTCCTTCTCCGTTGACGTCTTCCGTGCGCCTTCGCCACTGATGACTTCTTGCTCCTCCACTGATGGCATCATACCTTCTTAACCGCCGACATAAAATTGAACTCCTCCTTTTCAAAAGTAACGTTTTTACATTTTGTTTTTTTACTTATTTTATATAGATTAGGAAATTTTTTCCTATTGGTTTATATAACAATATGTATTGATAGCCATAAAAGTATTCAATATCTCACATTACTATTGGTTTTGTTTGGTTAATCATACTTGGAAAATACCGCATTTATTGTTTTTGTCTGTAGCTAATGGTACCAAATATTCATATGCATGGAAGTAAAGTTGGGGTTGTATTTAAGACAAACTGCCAACAGATGCATGGTCATAATGCTATAGCAGTCAAAGGAAATGAAGCTGCAAATGGAGAAGACAGCCATGATAGAGTAAATGATGGTGATTAACGATGAAGGTAGAGTAATCTATTATTAATTCTCCTGCTATTTATTATAGATTATTAAACCTATGTTTACATGATAGAAGTTACCGTAGCTTCAACTTTTTGAATATAATTAACATATTAGATATTTCTTCAGATTCTAAAACCATATCAACCTTGCATGTTCTGCTTACACGCATTTAGGTTCAGTGATTCAAGTAATTAAGATATTTGATAAATCATTCGCGGTCCAATTGTATAGATGACTTTGTATACAATTTTTTTATTATTTAGCTATATTTAATTTTCAACAAAGAGTAAATAATGTCTTTTAAGCATCAGTATGATAATTCGGCTGATTTAATGTGATTAAAAAACACAACATCAGACAATTTGAATGAATAATTTTAGAGATGGCAATGTTATTTTGAACTCAAGTAGACAACGGAATCGAATTTATCCAAATTTAATTTTGATATGTGGTAGTGTATTATGTTATGGGGACAGAATGACCATGTTCCTTAGGTTTGTATTCAAAATATAGGTCAGGGATTATTAGAGCAAGTTTAAGCTTTACAGATGAACGAACAAATTTGGTAAACCATAGAAGGTGTGACTTTATATATAAATGAAGCATGTACATGTCAAGGGATAACCAATATTGCCAAAGTTTTTATGACCTTATAATTGCACCTCCAATGGAAAATGATATGCAAGTTGTTTTAGCTGTTAGTATGTGAATTAAAGTAGTCAGTTTATCATTTGCCTTTTCAGTTTGTTTATTTTAGGAGCACTATACTCAAGGATTAGTTTAACAAATCATGTCTTTGCTGAAATTTATGTTGAATTAATCAAACAACGAACTAAATTATTTCAATTTTGCATCTGCAAAATAGTTATTATCACATAAGCAGTCAGACAAAACTATTAAAAATGTATAAGATCATTTGTAAGGTGTTCATTGAATTTTTCAATGATATAATAAAACAACTGTTAAGCCTTCTTTATAATATTCTTTCACTTACTGTAATTGATTCTTTTATCTCTTTGATCAATTGGGGTTAAGTTAATAATATTTAAATAAAACTATACATTCATGGTGGTCTAGAATTATACCAACTAAAATTTGCAATTTTTAGGTTTGTTAAGTGTACGTAAAGGTATATTACATAGACTAAACATGATTATGTTTTGCCAATGCAGTTGGCCTAGGATAAGCATTGTAAAGGTACACAAGTTTAAGAGGAAAATATAACTTTCAGCAGTGACAGTTATGGCTAAGGCATATAGAATGACCGGTCAAAGCAGTGTCCAAAGTTCTAAGAAGTTGGATAAACGATTCAACTAATCGCGTTCCATGCGTTTTGTTTTTTACTCATTTTTTTACTGCATCCATAACCTTTCCCCTTTACTCCACTCCTTTTCCATTTCCCGTATTTTTAACGAATCTGGATTTTACTCCACTTCTTCACCCGCTTTCGCTAAGTCTATATCCTTAGATGCAATTTGACTATAATCACCGTGTAGAAGAATTATGAAAATTTTATTGATGCAATGGTGGCTGTTGTTTCAATGCAGGTGCTGCTTCTTCTCCATTGATGGCTTCGAACCTTCTCAATCAGCACTAAAAATTGTAACTTCCTCTTTGCAAAGGTACCCTATTTTTTAATTTGTCGAGTCATATAAAAATTCTTTATCTTAATTCGAACGTAATTATAATATTATTTAATGGTTCACGATGTTAATTTCATTCGAGATACTAAAGATGGTATCGCTGACCTGTTTTGCTTTTTATATTTATTATTAGTCGATATTGTCAAATTACAGTTTTTTTTACCATTTTTACTGAATTTTCTAGAGTTTCAGATGTGATTATCTTGTGACTTAGGTATCAATATTTTGCTTTTCGGTTCCATGGAAGAAGCTAATTGCTATTTAAACGGACATATACCAAAATCAATTTTTTCAAATAATGAATTACATTAAGCAACCTAACTGGTAAATTTTTTTTTACTAAACTGTATATTTACCAAACTATGTTTACCAAACTGAAATATTTAACAAATTATATACTGATAGCCTTTTTTTAAGCAGGTGAATACAAACCCTCATTCAATTCCTCATGTGCTACATGGTAAATTGTGATGTTTGTGTGCGGCCTTCAAATTAGCGAACTTTATGTACTTTTTGGACTATCTTTATTCATGTTACTAATAGGCAGTTGACTAACTAGATATCAAAAGTTTTAAAGCAACTGATTATATGTCTACTGGTAGTAATGTAATATAAACTACGTCCTTACCGTGTTTGATTTCCTAGGTTTGTGCTTAAGTGATTATATCTTGACCATATTCCTCATATTGAACGCATGCATTGCTGCCTCTGTTGCATTCAGCTAACTAGGTGTTTGTGTTTAATTAATTAGTAGAATATGCATAATATTTTCTTTCCTTTGTGTCAATATAGAGTTGCTATAATTTTGGTTCATAATTTTAACTTATAATATAGTAGTAATCTATACTTTTATTACCGAGTTTAGTTTTTTTTGCTCTCAGCCTCTCCCAGGTTTAGCCATTCATGTGTTGACACGTGTATTCAGAAACTAAAGCGTCCTCATCCTGCCCTTTCACCCACGCACTCTCATTCCTTTTTAAAGTTTTCCAACCGACCTTCTCTGACCTAAATCGACATTTCCACCTTCCTCTAAGTTCAACTATATCCAGATCTTGATAAGTACAATTTTCTTTGCTTTGTTCTGCTAATCCCAAGAGTTAGATTGACAATCAACCGCATCAGGTACAATGTTTTTCCTTTCCATTCCACTGATCGAGTATACCCGCTGCAGATAATTCTGCAAAAAACGCTTCCTCTTTCCTTTCCGAGTTTACAATCTATGGCCTAATATTTTTCCTCTGTAGCCTGAGTTGCAATTTTCACCCTTTCCTTAAGCTCAACCATACCCAAACCACGGTGACGACAAATTTCTTCCCTTCGATCAGCTGCGCACAAGAGGCAAATTTAACGGCCAGCTTCTCACTGTAGGTGTCACCAACGTTTCGTTCGATTTATAAGATTTTAGACTAATTTGCTGAGTATTTTTTTCTCCTCATATTTATAATACCAGATGCATTTATATGAATTGATTACAGATCCAGTTGGGTATTTTTTGGTAGTAAAACATCAGATTAACCTTTTTTCCCAAAATGACTGATTTTTGCATCATCCAAATAGCTATATATTCTGAGTAGATTTGTACATCTTTTGATTCTTGCTTCTTAAAATAGTTTGCATTTATATATATTATTACCTTTTGAAAAATAAGAAATTACACTCCTTTCTTTTGGTCAAAAAATATGTGGCTAATTCTATTCTTTAATCTGGGATAAAAGGAATACCACTGGCATTTGGTGCAAAGCAGTTACCATGAGATTTGTACATCCACAGTTTGCTTATCAGTTACCATGAGATTCTTCATTTTGTATTGCCTCCTAACAAAACGTGCCCTTTTGTTATCTTGACATTTTATCTTCGTTTTTAGGTGACATTTAGATAATATTTGTACCAATAGCGCATAGAAGAATTAAATGATGTAGTTGATTTCAAAGTTTCCAATTTTAAAAATCTAGCAAATAATTCAAAACATGGAATGTATGCTCTCATTTCGATACAGTTTCAGGTTGTGAAACACCGAATAGTAGTTGCTCAATTCTTTATTATCCTTGCATATACTTCACTCTTCTCCCCATTGCTATTTTATAGTTGATTTTTTTAATAGGTATGAACTTACTTAATAAGATAGTCTATGTTTCTGTTTGGTCACATTCACACCCAAAAAAAAAAGAACTGATTTTTTATACATGAACTAATCATGAATGATTCCATTTTTTGTTGAATTAACTTATTTATTTACCATTGGTGAATATTTTAATGCTTACTACAGTCATAAAGATTCAAATGGAATTTTCTAAGGCATGGTATGTGAAATAATGGCCACAACATATGGCTAACATTTTCATATATTTAAATTAAGAGACATTAATTCACATATTGGTAAAATATGGTTGTACAACACTATCAGTATGACATTTCTTGGTTATGTACTTTAACTGTAAATGGCTAATGGTTTCAGTCCACTGATATCAAGTTTAGCTTCTAATCATGTGTGTCCATGTATGTCTAAGTGTGTATGTATTATGTGAAGTTTTTTTCAGTTGCATAAACTTTGTGGACATATAACACCTAGACAACTAAATACAATTTTATTACTTTTTGCCTATATCATTTTAGTCCAATTTTCTTCTTATCATTTATCCATTCATATTAGGCTACTGCTTATTTACTTTTCAGTTGATTAGCAGCAGGTATTATGCTATACCTTTGCCGTTGAAGTTGTTGCTTCTATTAATTGGTTTGAACTTGAAGTCGCCCAAAACTTGAATTTAGCCAATCTTATCGTAACTCTTTCATCTTATGTTCACTTGGGTGATTTTTATATAAATAGTCAGTATTACGTGAGTTACATCTAAAGTGCTTTTAGCCTGCTTTTGGCAACATATTTGCCTAAAGGTTTTACTTCGAAGGATTTCTCCGCTATGCATACTCAATGGTTATTTTTTTGAAAACATAACCATCTCTTCTTTTTTTGTTAGGGAAAATTTTAAGTTATGTAAACAATAACTTAAGAAACAAATTCAAAGGCAATATTGGGTATGACCTCATATTATAAATGAAAACGGATAGATCATACAAGCATTTTTCTAGAAAGAAAAATGATTGGACAAGACATTAATGTTTCATTATTTGATTTGATTTTCATCATTATTATTTTATTTCAATTTGATTAATATTGTTCGTTTTAAAGGAATAGCGGCAAATGAAATCTGTAAATTTCTCTTCCTTGACATGGTAATAAATTGTGACTTAGTTTTTGTAGTGCTAAACTATGATTTTTGATATTTCCAATGGTGTGAAACCAAAATTTATAGCATATAAGTACATCAACATTTTTAATGATGTATGATTCTTTTGAACAACGTGGTTTTTAATTTTTCTATAAGATTGCGAATTGAAGATTATTTCTACTACGTAGGAAGGATATAACAATTTTCAACTATTTTCATTTCTTTGCTCTACTCATTGCACATCAAGCATTTGGGTTTTAAATTTAGTGCATTGATCCTTCTTTTGAACTCCATGTTTCATAATAAATTACATAAATATGTAGTACATTTTAGTCTATTCAAATATGCAAGTGTTTTCACATTTTATCATGATATACATGATTATTTGTGTTGCAGACCATCAAGTGCATCTTCAGTGGGGGGCAGTCTCTGCTTTGCAATATCGGTACAATAAAATTTGATTAGGTACGTATGTGAATACTACATATAATTTGGTTATTAATATTGTACTCCTCTCAGGTGATTGCATGCGACTATTTTTTCGTAGTAAAAAACCTAACCATGACGATCTACATCATTTTTAACCTAACAGATTCTATGTGATCAGTTTTTGAGTTCAGAAGTTTTGATTCCATTAACTAAAAAATAACTAAGGACATGATACTTTGCCTACCAAATAATTAGCGATGTCATTCAATGTACCTTTTGTTATTTCATGACTACCCCTCGGTAAATATAAAAAAAATTGGTTCTAAGTTAATGCTGAATTTTGTTTAAGGTATTTTTTCATTTAGAATGTATTGAGTACGCATCATTTTGCATATTACAATTTGTGTTGCCTAAAGACAAATTAATTAACAGTGAATAATTTTCCATTGTTAGCTGATAACCATAGTAAATAAAGGGAAAATTTGTCTACTGCTCGAACAATTTGTGAGTGCAAAAGCCTTTATCATCTAAATTCTTACACTGACAAAATGATGAATTTTTCCGTATTACAACATTTTTGGTTGAGCATATGTTTTTATGACTCAGTCTTATTTTGTTTGATAATTAATGGTTCTCATACCTTATGATCGATTGGCTTTGAAAAAAAAAAAAAAAGAACATACCTTAACAAAATTGACAAATCAATGTAGAAGGCACATTTTACTTTTCAAAATTCATGTCTTCTTGAAGTTCTTTTTTTTCTAATATGGAGTAATGTAATTTATAGGTTAGATGATTGTCTAATAATGTCGAAAAGATGTGATACATTTTGATTGGTTATGCAGAAATGCAAGGCTCACACTTAAAGGTAAAAGTGGTCCCGCTTTTGATGATTTCCAATCTTCTTTGTATTTTATTCATAGCCATATTGCGAGTGGTATTATCTAGGATTGTGAACACATATTGCATTTTTAATTTTCAAATCACTCCGTCTTTAACTGATTACAATGTTCAAAAAACATGAATAGTGAATACTAAAATAACAGTGGTTGTAGTTGAACTTCCTTCCATTTATTCTGTTGCAAATCCATTTATTAATTTAACATAGTACACATAATGTGAGGGAAAGGCTGCGCGCGCTAATCGACCACCCCCAGAGCTCGGAAAGCCGTGAGAATAGGTACCAGATGGGAGACTGTCTAGGAAGTCCTCACGCTTGAGTACGGGAGCCTTCGGCACTGGGTATCCACCACTTTTTGGGATAAATCAACCAATTATTTATTCAATTGTAACTGCTATGTAGTTCCAAAACTATTAAGCTTCATCAAGATGAGTCTACAAAGTTGGATAAACAAAAAAGGATGTTGATGATCAGTTTTCAGCATCCTTCAATCCATATATGTTGGAAATATCAATTCAACCGGCTGGTGTATACTATAAAATATTGCAAGCTTCTAAAAGATTGTATGTAAAGTAGAACCAACATGAACAAGATGTTTTATGTTGATTTAAGCTTTACACTGATGCTTGCTTCACTACAATTCAAACCTCATAAAAGCTTTAGCCTATAAATTTGGGTACTTGCTGGTTTTTAAAAGATCAAGGGTTACTCTACGAGTCTGCTTCCTATAGCCAAGGGTATTAAAGTAAATAGACAAATTTAAAAGCTGCTGACATCAAAGAGGCATAAAAGTGGTTGGAAGGTTGCAATATAGAAAACGAAACATCATTCAGACCTTTGTAATTTTTTGCTTAATTTGAAACTTCAACAGATAAATTTATGAAACACAATATTTACAAAATATATTTAGATCAATGGACCATATTGTATTTATCTTTGAAGCCGTAATTAAATGAAGATCTGATAGATTAAATATATTACATCAATTTCAATGTTTAATTTTGATTTTGAATAAACTTTACACTAGAAATATCTATTTTCTATTAAATGCTTTTAGCATTATAAGGAAATACTACAGTCCATTCGATTTTTAGTACTAAAAAAATAGACTAACATTAAATTTTATAGTCATAACAGATAAGTAGCGATAGATTAATATTAATCTTAATAGTAGCAACATGCTACACTCCATTTGGTTATGTGTGTATATGTATAGTATATGATATCAGGTGTGCATAAAATCTTCCGGATTGCTTACTAAATATAAATTGAAAATTTGTATATAGTAAATTGTATGATTTGCTGAAGCAGTATGAAAAAAAACATACCATTTTTACTGTGATCTGGATTTCTGCCTATCAAAAGTTAACGTTGCTAAAGATCAATTATCCGCTCGATTAAAATTCTCCTTTTCCCCTCATTGCGGCATGAAAGACATAATTTACAGGATAGCCATTTTGAATCTAAATAAATCCTTTCTTAGTAGATTTTAATATTGGAGAATTGTCTTTTGTATAATTATTTAAATTATGGAAACACTGATCAGTCAAACAGCAAAAGATATAATAATAAATAATTAACACTGATTGTTTTTTAGATTATGTTTGTCAAATTCAGTTTCTTAAAATCTGCTATATTTGCTTTTATACATAACCCGTATCATATACGGTATTAATTTAATATGAAATAGCCAGGATGGTAATCAATCCGCACACTACTCTATACATACTTTTAGTTGCTAGCACAAATCATCATTATCTTGCAACTGCAAGATACGTCACTTAACTAACATTTTAACTATTCGGTGTTACATTTGTCTTTGCCACAAAAAAAAAAAAAAAAAAAAAAGCTAACTGATTTTTGAAGCTATATGTTCACCAACCCTGGTGGATGAACCTCTGTTGTCTTCTAACGTTGTTTAAATCTTACCAAATATCAACCTTTTCTATGAAGAACCTTAGCTTCATATTTTTAGAATTCTTTTACCGACCTTGATTTCAATTGGAAAGTTCTCTTTATTTTTTAGAAAAATAGAAGCCTTTATATGAGGACTAATTCTTTATTTTGCAAATTTAGTTGTTTTCTACACTTCTTATTTATCTAATTTCTAATTTTAGATCGTACAGACCTTTTTTTTTTCGCATTGTAATTTTTTTTGTTCTGCCTACTATAAACGTCCATTCATGCTCCAATAGGAGATATTTAGGCGGTGTTTGGTTTACGCTTTTTAGTTTTTAGTTTTCGTCCACACTAAAATGCGAACGATGCATGTATAACGTCGAAAACGATCGTTTTAGAAAACAAAATTAACACACAAAATAGAAAACAACTTTGATTTGTTTTCTTTATTTTGGAAATTAATACAAAAAAGAGAGACAACATATCATTTCGTCGTCCCTCTCTCCTTTACGTGGTCCCCTCCATCACCCTTTCATTTCCTCCGTCATTCATTAAATTTTCCTATGTTTTGTTATCGATATTGAAAACTTAAAACTCAAAATTATTTTAAACCAAACACTACCTTAGTTTCCGTTTTTCCTGTAGGAAGACACAGTGGTGCAGAGTTGATTTTGGTTGACTCCTGCCAAATCATGAGGTTAGTGCAAGGAAGAAAGTACTATGAGAGGAAATGGTAGTTGACAAATATATAGCACATATCAACTCATTCACGTATCTATCTTCACTAAATTAATTCAAATCTCAGTGTCTCCATCGATGGTACTTGCAGCAATAATAAGGAAGTTAGGTATGTACTGAAATTTTGTTACATAATTGCTTAGCTGTATCAGATAGGAGCTGATATGATAAGAAAGCATAGTGTGGACTTTGTTGGATTGTTTTTGTATGGGGTTCTAATACTATTCTGATTATCCTATAACCGAAGATATTATATTGATATAGAAACTAATATGTTACCTAATCTGTTTGTAGGTCACTCCAGAGTTACAAGTCAGATAAGGTGATTCCTCTCATTCTATGTGATTTTCCTTTTGATCAAACCAAAAACAGAAACTGTGTCACATGAATGCAGGTGCATAACAAATGGAATAGCTGATTAATGAATGAATTGTAATATTATTTTTGTGTGTGTACGTCCTTCTTTACTATTATTACTGTATATTTAATTGAAAACCGACTTTGATATTCCTTTGTGGATTACTATAGATGTAAGATTATTTGCGGTTTAAATCACAATTAGTATTGACATTGTTGAAGATAATGCAATTATATTACATTATTAGCCTTCATTTACTATGATATGCTATGTTTTAAATATTTTGGTTTCATATTTAGCTATGAAAAT
Source organism: Allium sativum (assembly GCA_030737875.1). Lineage (NCBI taxonomy): Eukaryota > Viridiplantae > Streptophyta > Magnoliopsida > Asparagales > Amaryllidaceae > Allium > Allium sativum. The sequence continues at coordinate 354,258,631 of CM060919.1, read as the reverse complement.
TATCAAGGTTGAAGTTAATAATCTTAAAATATACTTTGGTATTTGTATCACAAAAGTTTTCAAGCTTTTTATTATTTATTATCTGTAAAATGTGTTCTATTCAGCAATTTAAATTTAAACACAAATTCATTTAAACATTTATTTAGAAGATGAATCAAATAGAATGTCATATTTAATCAGATCCACGATGACGATTCTACAAACAAAACGAAGACGCATTGATAATTTAAAATCAAATTTTTCGTTCAAACCCATGTGCGAAGCACGGGTTCACACTAGTTTTTTTATATATAGAGAGAGAAGCTTTCAGATCTTTATAAACGAAGAAGAAGAATATAGAGAGGGGAGGAGAGATAACAGTAAAGAAACGGAGCGTGTGATAAAATAAAATTAAAGTGGCTGTTGCTTATTTTAATACTCACGAGAAAATTAATGGGAGAAGGAAATGGACAAAGTTTGAACGGGATTGTGGAACCCGATGGATTCTTATTTATTTCACATAGCCTTTAAACGTGGTCCAAAAATTCAAATGTGGATGCCATATTTCACGTACACCGTGTTTACTAAGGTATCAACAGACTGATTGATATTCCAAACTAAACTTCCAAATTGGCTAATATTAATGCTTTGAAAACACTCCGTGATGCAAATGAAAGGGTATGAGTTTAATGCTATATGACGCTTGACAAATTCAGGAAATGTATGGATTTTAAAAGGAAATATAAAATATATTCATATGAGAACGAAAGGAAATAAGTAAAAGGAGGCGAATGGTTCAAATTTTGAAATAACGAATGTTCAAGGAAAGAATTTATACCAATAAATGGACGTTGAAATTTAAATGATAAACATTGATTACAATAAAAAGGAAAAAAAAATATAAATATTAAATACAAAGAAACCAACGGTTTTTTAGCAATATAAAATTAACAACAATAAATACGAATTGAAATTAAATTAAAGAAAAATTAAAATTTTGACATATTTACATCAACAATAATAAATACGAATTGAAATTAAATTAAAGATATAATTCCATATTGAAAACGGAGGGTATAATTATACAAATTAAATATTCATATAAAAATTCAAGAATGAATGCAAACAAACAAAATAAATAAACCAAAATTTTAGATTAAATCATTAAATGAAATATTATAAAAATTGAGGTTATTACAATCTCCCCTACTCAAACATTTTCGTCTCCGAAAAGGAACGAGGTAGAGAAATAGTAATTAAATAATTAATATATTTGAACCAAAGGTTCGTATTTATATTCACACCTATATATATATATATATCACAAATTAAAATCTTTATAATCCATTTAAATTTATAAATTCTGATATATGCATAACTTTATAAACTATATCGTTATAGGTTTCAACTAAGATAATATCATTTTCTTACAAAATCTACACCTTTACCTCTTATTCAAAATGTATAGTTTATAAAATATAAAGTCTTAAAGTATAAACATCAAATCCTTTCAAAATATTGGTATTACCAAAACATAATATTATTTACGAATATATATATATATATATATATATATATATATCAAAATTTCAAATCCATATTAAATAAGAATCCTCTTCTTCTACTTCTTACCTTGTTATAGACAAGGATAAGTTGTAGAATTCGAGGTAAAAGTTGAACGAACGAAAGAACCTAATCAAAGAGAATCTACGAAGGAAGATAGATTCAATGGAAAGGAAATTTCAGAAAAGAATTTAAATATATATATATATATATAATTTATATCCGAAAATATTCGTTTAAAACATTTAAAACCATTTGAAAAACCATTTGAAAAACCATTTATACTTCAAAAATACGCTCTCTCGCAAGGAAGATTCAGCGACTGATTCCACTCATTCTAGGGTATCACTACCCTATCTCCAATGAGCTTTTACCTCATAGGCTAAAGCTCTAATACCAAATGTAACATACGGTCTTTCGTCCACTTCAAGCTGGTAAATAAACCAACTCAAACTGTTCGAAATGACAGAATTTTATTAGCTTCTGAGATAAATAGAATAAATAATAGAATCACAGACACAGGAAAACAGAATATCTCGCAGCGGAATAAATAAATTATACAATATTAGTTCATGAAGCTACTAAATAAAAATCAAAATTTATATATGATATCAGAGTTACAAAATTAAATACAGTGGGAGTCTAAATACAAGAATTTCTAATACAAAGGAGGAATAGCCTGAATCAACTAGTAGAGGTGATATCTTCAATAGTCTCCAGCTTCAAAAGGTGAAATCTCGACACTGCAATACTCGATCTGACCCGAGCAATAATGCAAAACAAAATAACTCGGATCAGGACTAACATTCTCATGGAAGTAAATCAACTTAAATGAAATATTCAATGAAATGCATCAGTAACTTAAAGGAGTTTGGGATCACCATCCTCGAAGGATCCGTTAAACTAATATCATATAATATAATACGCTATTATAATAGTGTCTATGTTTAAATATACTATTGAAAATAGTGTAAGCGGGATTACCATTATTACCCTTACACCGTTTATACCGTTATTGTACAGTTTGCATATAACACACCAGTATGTCGGCGGATATGGATGTGTCGTGATATGACAACGGTAAATCAAAATCGTAGGGGCTCGATCATGATAATATGACAAGGCACACGAGGAATACCCACGGTAGGATTCTACCGATGCACGCCCGGACTGGTGGTAACGCATGGCTGCAACTACTGCCCACCTCGAACAACACTCCCATAATCAAGGGTGGCCACCAATCAAATCACAAAGTAATAGATATAGTTCGAAGAAGTGTGTCCGATGGAGGTGCAACCTCACTTAATCACGGTATAGCACCTGTTTTAGTCATTTTAATTATGACCCGTAGGTCAAGGCTATCCATCAACGTTCTCTTTCTTCGATCCATTAATCACCGTCAAACCATCCTACTTCATTCTGGAACTCCACCGCGTACACAGTTGTTAAAGTGGTTTTTGGTATTGGCAGAGAGTATGACAATATCCGATCCCGGTCTCTTTAACAACCAAACGTTTACATTTTTCACACCATGGCCATTTTAATAAAATCATATCTTGAAATAAATCGATTTAAGAAATTTCTTTAATTCAAACCAAACAGTTTATGAATCAATTCCATATATAAAATTATATCAATTCATACTCAGTCAATTTATAATCGAATTCATATATTCATATCAATTATAAATTCAAATTCCAATTAATTATGCAGTTCACGTTCATTTCCTATGCAGTTCAATATTTAAGTCAATTCAAAAATCGCATTTAGTTGATTTAAAATCAAATTCAATGAATCAAGTATCGTTATATAAATTTAAATCTTTAAACCTCGAATTTAAATCGTAAAATCAAAACTTATCCACCTTTTGAGTTTATTATTAAAGTTTATAAAATATATATAAAATAAGCACTGAAAATATTATTTATAAGTTATAAATTTATATAGAAAATAGCTTTATAAATATGTATAGGTTTAAATTAATTTAGAAATAGGTTTAAAAAGAATAATTTATTATAATATATTAATTTAAAGTTAAAAATACATATATGATTAAATTATATAGTTTAAAATAAATAAATTATAAGTAAAATCTTAAATAAGCATTTAAATACATTTTTACTTATAAAATCATTTTAAAACATATAATTTAGAATTTACAAAATTTATGTATAAATCTTTAAAATATAAATATAAAATGTAAGATCTTAAATTGATATTATTACAATAAAATTTTCCAAATCATTTTAATTCGAAAACATGACCAACAGTGTCAGTATATAGTTTTCTACCCTATGGTCAAGTGATACGGATATTTATCATTTCAACCCGCAATTTATAAAATTTCTACGGGTTTATCATTTCAACCCGCAATCCCAAGTTCAGTAAAAATCATTCAGATCTATCATTTCAACCCATAATGATATTTCCCTAATCTAATGTCCGTTCGGGTATGTATCATTTCAACCCTTAGTGATTTTTCCTAAACTAGGGGTATCTACAACATAACAAATCATCACATATCATTAATCACATCATAGTCATATAAAATCAGTGTACATACATGTCATATGAATATCGTATCACATATGAAAGTGTATATTTTAAACAAACAATTTCTATTAACAATCCTATACATTTCATAACAGTTCATTTAGTTGATCTATCATATATAAAGTAATGTGAGTCAGGTGTGAGATAAACTCACCTTTCATGGCCCAAAATGGAACGACGACTCGTAGGCATGATTCATAATGGATTTTAACTCGATGATCGCTCAATATTTTATTTTATTTTACAAGAGGAGAAGGGATTTTCTTAGCAAAACAACATGGAAATTGGATTTGTGGAACAGTTTACGAAACCTTTTTTCATAGGTATAAAAGAAGCAACACAATTACACAAAAATTCCATTACCTTATATATATTATATATAAAATATACACATCAAAATTCTTACATATATTTAAAAAAAAAATCAACTCTACAATCCAAACACCTATCAAATTTTTCACAAATATTTTCTTTGTATAAAGAAAACAAAATAGAAACTTAACCCAAAATCTTGCATACAACAACTCTATACATATTATTTAAAGGGAGCGGCTATATCAACACAAAAATTTAACATAACTCAAAAGGTATAATTTCTCAACCACATGATTAATTTTATCTTTATGTGAGGGGTGCAAATAATGAGGTAATCTTATGGTTTAGATTTTATGTCACTCAATTTGTGTCAAATCTTTGTGTCTAAATAGACTTTCCCCTATATAAATCACACAAACACATACACATAGGCGAAATAAAAAAAAACGCATGCCCCAAACACACACACACACGCGCGCGCGCAAACATACACACACACACACACACATATATATATACATGTATATATATAATATAAATTAAACATAAATCAACACAAAAAACTGGAGTAAGATAAACCCAATGGGCAAGGGAAATGCAAGAAGGATGGATCATGATTTTTACCAAAAAGTTACAAAACTGAACCAAAATTTTAACCATTTTAAAAGTGATTTTTGAACAAGTTAAATTCGGAATTTGGAAAAATCATAAACAGAAAAGTTGTTGCAAATTATTTTCTCTTCAATTTTAAAAAAAGAAAAACCAAATTTCGATAAAATTGGAAGAAGATATGATCAAAACAGCGACAGACAAATATTTGGATCTGAAATCTGGCTTCAAAAACGCACCTGAAAGATTGGCAGTTTCGGCCAAGAAAAATTCGAAATCTGGAAAAGTGTATTGCATAAAAGTTTTAGCTCTTTCAATTTTACACAATTTGAAAAAAAGTAAAGTCGATTTGGGTTCCGTATGAGGAAGTTATGGTCCCTACAAAACGGATCAAAATCTGGAAAAAAAAAGTTAGAAAATAAAAGGAGAAAAAGGGAGAAGAGATTGATGGATTTGGTTGCTTCTACTTTTTTTAATTTGAGAAGTTTCTCCATTAGATTTAGATGTAGATCTTGATTTTAGCCATGGTTGATTGCTGGGAATTTTGGAGAAGAAGAAAAAAGGGAATGGTTGTATGAATGAATAAAATGATGATATAAAGAAAAGAAAAGGCACCGTAAATAACCATTCATGGCTTTCCAATTTTTAACGTTAATTTATAAATGTGTCCCCACAAATTAATTTTCACCAATTCAAATTCAAGCCAGTATTAATACAATTGAGAATGTAAAGAAAGATATAGATTTTTTTATATAGAGAGAGAGAAGCTTTCAGATCTTTATAAACGAAGTAGAAGAATATAGAGAGGGGATGAGAGATAACAGTAAAGAAACAGAGCGTGTGATAAAATAAAATTAAAATGGCTGTTGCTTATTTTAATACTCACGATAAAATTAATGGTAGAAGGAAATGGATAAAGTTTGAACGAGATTGTGGAACCCGATGGATTCTTATTTATTTCATATAGCCTTTAAATGTGGTCCAAAAATTCAAATGTGGATGCCATATTTCACGTACACCGTGTTTACTAAGGTATCAACAGACTGATTGATATTCCATACTAAAATTCCAAATTGGCTAATATTAGTGCTTTGAAAACACTCCGTGATGCAAATGAGAGGGTATGAGTTTAATGCTATATAACGCTTGACAAATTAAGGAAATGTGTGGATTTTAAAAGGAAATATAAAATATATTCATATGAGAATGAAAGGAAATAAGTAAAAGGAGGCGAACGGTTCAAATTTTGAAATAACGAATGTTCAAGGAAAGAATTTATACCAATAAATGGACGTTGAAATTTAAATGGTAAACATTGATTACAAAAAAAAGAAAAAAAATATAAATATTAAATACAAAGAAACCAACGCTTTTTTAGCAATATAAAATTAACAACAATAAATACGAATTGAAATTAAATTAAAGAAAAATTAATATTTTGTCATATTTACATCAACAATAATAAATACGAATTGAAATTAAATTAAAGATATAATTCCATATTGAAAACGGAAGGCATAATTATACAAATTAAATATTCATATAAAAATTCAAGAATGAATGCAAACAAAAAAAAAACCGAAATTTTAAATTAAATCATTAATTAAAATACTATAAAAATTGAGGTTGTTACACAAATGTTCGGGTTATAAACATACTTCTATCCGTTAGACATGTTTTATGACTGCTTGTGTCTCCTAAATTACATCAGTGATCCTTACATCAGTGATCCCAAAGAAGAAAAAAGAAATGGAAATACTAATTTCATTGATGAAATCAAATAATATGTATATAGAAAGAAATACTAACAACCATAGATCGCTACAAGAACAATGCATGCAAGTATACCCTTTATGTTGGAAAAATGGCTTTAAAAAACAAACTAATTAAGATCCTCCTCCTTTTAATCATATTGTCAAGTAACATTTGATTTATGTATTATTAATTACCTGCATATAAAGTGTAATTACATGTCAAAACTGGTAAGTTTTAGAATAAATAAGAGTAATGGTATAATGCAAAAATTCTTAAAAGACTTTGACCGGGTTCACTTATTGGTTCCAAATCTGTTCACTCACATGTCTACAACCGCACATAAAAAGGGAATCAAACTCAAGTTTAATATGAAAACTATTAACACCTCAAATCAATGTACATTCACCATGCAAGGCTAGCTTGCAGGTCAACGATTTACTGGGTAGATGTAGTACTTATATGCCTAAAAATGTTACACTTATAAACTTGTTCTAGATTAAAGTACAACCACATTTTATATTTGAACAGGTCATAGGGATGACTTTTAACCAATTGAATATGTATACATGGTGCCTCAGGTTACGAACAACCAAGCTAGGTATAAATTTCAAGATAGCACTAATAAATGAATTTTTTTCTTTCACCAATTCAATGAAATGTAAACAATCTATATATTAATGTATAAGACATTTTGTTTCAGGTAAGCAGGGTAATTTTGAGAATAACAAAATCCAACAAACACTGGCTGATAAGTAATATAAACAAATATACAGATAAACAAAAGATGCTCTAGTTCATAGGTAAAACAAGTCATGACATAACATTTAGCAGCAGGGCATATTGAATTCAAATTTCCTCAACACTACACATATACAAAGTGAAACAAACTAGTGTACTGCCCCTTTTTACTATAAGCTATCTGTTTTTATCAGAAAAATAATGTATACTATATGTTCTAACGGGTGCTAATATCTGCTCTAAAGAAAACAATACAAGTTATAGTATCAAACAAGTGATTTTACTACACATAAATAGGAAACGTAAGTTGATCCTTGCATGCATGGTTTAGGCAAGATGAAATGTGGAAGATGGTTCAAAGAAGATGTACAACTGACCAAAAAAATGCATGTTCTCAGCATGAGTTTGCACAACAACTTCTCTTTACCTAACTTATCACATACTCATTAATGTACTCCTAGCCAAATATACAGTACCCCTAAAACCACAACTAAATATATGAAAATATAAGGTCGGAACCCAGAATTTTAAAACAACAGGTCCAACTGAAGCCATTAACTCACGAGTTTAGACATGTGGATGGCAACAACAACTATCAAGTTAAGCATACATGGGGATAAAAACAATTGAGATAAGTTAATTGGTTCAATTATGCCCAACAATCAAAACACGACCACAAGCAGCTTCAACATCCAACAACACAAACTAAATTAAACTAACTATTTGAATTTAGTTCCTACTGAAATTAATTTACCTAAAATAAGTTAATTGTAAGTTTGAAGCTTACCTTCGGTGACGGCGGAGGAGCGAACAAGGGTTCGCAGGGCTCACGGTTTCAGATGGCGATGAAGGCTGTTGGTCATTGCTTTTGCAGTGAAAATGGGAAAGTGGTGTGCTTTTTGCTTGTAAGTATAGGTTTCAAAGGCCAGAGGCGTGCTGGTGATAGATCAGGAGGAAGCACACATGAATGGACTGGAAAAGAAGATTGGATCGAGGAGAGTAACATTGCTGGTCTGGTGGCGTTGGTGAACTACGGTGATGACGTTTGAAGGTTTGAAAATTCGAAGTTATGGAGGGCATCAGCATCAAAGTGAAGGGTGGAGCGATGGAGAAAACCCGATCTTGGTTCAGTGGCCATTGATTTGAGGAACAGTTTTCCTTTCTGTTGATTTGGGGATGAAGCAATTAAATTTCGGAGGCCGTGGATTTTTGCTCAGGAAATGGAACGAATGATTTGGTAAGAGCCATGGATTTTTATAGAAGGAAAGGTTAGACATAAGAACAATGTAATTTCAGTAGGTTAGGAAGGTCTACGCATTTTCAGTTTATAGATTGGCTTGGTATTTTTTGTGGTAGGTTATATCTATTTTAATTTAATATAAATTCTACCGCAAATTACCATGTAACGCTCTAAATTCGTACCGGCAACACTCTCCAAATGCGAAAAAAATTATACGCATCTCCTCGTTTTCGCGTTCTGAATCCAATAAAATTATTCTTGTTGTAAACCGACTTCTTCTGTTAAATATTATTTTAAATTTTAAATTATTTATCGGTTCGTCGATTTTATTCAGTTTGTCTACCAATAACCCCGTTCGATTCCAATTTTGAAACATTAAATTTAATTTCTTTATATATACAAATACACACATATCCAAGCCAATTTTCAATATATTTCAACAAATAAAATCACTAATTTATTTAATGTTAATAAGGTTTATTTTTTATTTAAACCATTTTAAATTTCCAGTCGAATTTCACATCCAATTCAGATATCTAACCAAATTCAAATTCAAATATTTAACAATAAATATTTGATTCACATCGACCATTTTAAATTAAATATTGAATCAAATTCAACTCAAAACAATATATTTGTTTTTTAAATGCTAACTTAAGTATCAATATAAAACTGATTATCCATAGTTAAATCTTTAGTTAATCCCATATTCCAATTGTCGAAATTTCTAGGAGGTTACAATCTCCCCCCTTTAAAACTTTTCGTCCCCGAACTACTAAACGAAACGAAACTAATAGTTGAGCGGTGCACCTAGTTTCAGTAGAAACTACGTACGCTTCCATAAATAGTTACTATTAGATCAACACCTAAGGAGAGATCGTTTGAGTTATACCAACATATACTTAAAATTTTCATATTTGTGTGAAATTCTTCCACAATTAAATTAAATATCGATATTTAAGTTATCGATTCTTTTTGTTTATCCATTATACTCAATTAATTCTGAAAATCAAATTTCTTTTCAAACCAATCTCTTAAATTATAAATTCTGCACAAGTTGGATTTACGCATCTCAAATTATTTCAAAGTTCTTTATAAGCCACATCTGTCAATGTTACTTATCCATCGTTGCAATTGTAATGTGTCTTGGGTTTGAAACATCAACCCAATCCCCTTACATTCAATCCATTTAATCTTTTCCAATACTCATTGAAGAGTGTATATACCATCTTCTTTTCAAGTTACAAATTGTCAACTAGAAAATTCCCAAAAATCCGAAATCTTTCATAACTTCTACATAGAATTTTTTTGTATTATTACCCTAAAATTCTCTTTCACAACTTATTTAGTTAGGTATATTTTAATTTCAATTTATTGATTTGAAAATATTTGATAACTCGAAGTTTGACAAGGTTGTTATCGTTCTCACAGATGTTAGGCATACAATAGCTAGACGCACGACTAAAATCTCTAAGTATTAAATATCCTTGCTTCAACTCCCAGTGAAAATATTTCAAAAATTCTTTTAAAAACGGATACGGAAAGTACCAATGTGATATTGATATGCTGATTGTTCATGAATAGCAGATACACAATGGTTTCGCTTGGATCCCCCAGAAAACATCTGTATCCGTAGGAAATCACTTCCCTGTGAATTTCGTCATGAGCAGATCAATGGAAGATATTTAAGAATTAAAAGAAAATCTGAGGTCACTGAGCGTTGGCTACTCTATGTCAGAGTCATGAATTCAAATCATGAAAATAGATCAAGACACGAGAATCAATTAAGTCACAAAGACAAATCAAGTTACAATGACATATCATGTCACAATAACAAATCATGTGTAACGAACCGGAGTTTTTCGACTCCGAAAATCAACATTTAACTATCATGTTGACCATTCAGACATCGAACATTCCAGATCATTAATAGAAAGAAGTTAGACGGTGAGAATAGATAAGAAAGAAATATTAGAATAGAAGAAGAAGAAGAACACCACAACACAGAGTCTCACATCGCAGCGGAACAAAATATAATACAGAAGTAAATCTTTATTGAGAACTTTGAAAATACTTACAATATCAGAGTACATCAACATCTGGACAGTGATAATAGCCTGTTCCCATATACAACACACAGCGGAATAGTAGTAATATCATACGTCTGGACTCTTCCAGCTCGTCTCTTCATAGCAGTCGATAACCTGAACCTGTACAACCCGGTCTAACCCGAGCATTTACAAAACACCGGGTCAGTCTGGTGAACCAGAGTGAGATAAACTCGCACAGTAATAAGGGTGAATCATCCAATCATGATTTTAAAGTTCGAAATCTTTTCAAAAGAAAAGGATAATCGTAAGACCAAATCCACATATAAACACGGACGGTTTTTACCTTACGATAACCGAAACCAGTTTTGAAACCAATATCTTGTCTGATATTATAATAATGTCTAAATACAAGTAAATAGAATCTAGTGGAACGCTTGCATCTCACGCTCCACATATATAGTATACAATCAAAACCCGCAGGCGCTTATTGGAGATTGGATTCCGACCTTGACAAGGTATGGGACCACCTGCCGATAGTGTATCTCTAGAGACGAATACACTGGGTTCAACAAGAACTTCTTGCAACCCGGCCCTCACATGACCGACCCCTCATTTCGCTTGAGAGTATCGAATGTATATCACCGACGGTTGGGATCAGCAACCGTCTCCCGACAAGGGACAGCATCGAAACATAGATTTAAGAAGCAAATAGGATTTCCTCTAGATAGGTGATCATACACCCTAATGGGAGCGACCCACATAGCCATGCTGCCTGCCCGATTTTTGTCATCTTCCGGTTGATGAGGCTTGAGGCCAGAATTAACTCTTGACATCTGGTCGTCATTCACTTTGAATGCCACATCGTCAGATCCGCCAGATATCACTAATTGACGTCCACAAAAATACTCTAGCAGTAAGCTAAGAGAACGGCGATTCCCCGCCAACAACTATCGTACGTTTGAAGAAATCAACGTACGTGACCCTTTGGAAATACTCTGTCAGACATCCGTCCATATACGTCATCCAGGAACAGGATGAACCGAAGGCACTCTCCTACCGCATCCATCTAGGAATCACCCCATGGATCGGTAGCGAGTAGTCCTTGCAACCCGTCGATTCCAATTACGACAGAATCACAGTTTATCTCTGCTTGCCAGGCAGAGAATATTAGTGGTTCTTCCGTGTATGAAAATCCACGGTCTTCAATGCTCCATCTCGAACATCTTCTGGGATCTTCACGTATTTGTTGGTCAGAATGGTTTTCGAATATAAATTCGATCCCGGTCTTTCCATACCAACAATCGTATTGGTCAGATTTGATAGTCGGTGTTTTAACTATCAAAATATACAGTGTTTCAATCATGACACTCCAATGAGTTCACTGGTTAAGTATTCAGCATCACTTGGCCTTTGACAAACTAATTTCCTTTTTGTTAAATTGAAACTTCCAATTCTTTTAATATTCAAAAATACGATATTTGAATAATTCTAATTGATTAATTAACATTCGACTTACTCTATTCGCTCGACTCTAGATCACAGCGATCACAATGGTTACGCCTGATTCCCTCAGGAAACATCCGACCGCCGTAGGCTATCTGCAGCCCTGCGAATTACGCTAGCAGTCGTACGAATTGGCAACTCAGCCGAATAATTTTGTTTGGCTAATTCTATCTCGAATAGCTATATTCAATTTCCCATTTTGAAATATCATTTGAAATTCTCCTTTTTACTAGATCTCGTTTTCAAATAACGTTAATGTAAAATTAACGTCTTAACACTTCGAAACTTACTTAAAACCTCTGGTTTATAATAAACCCTTTTATCGTAATCTCCTTTCACTTAATTCATATAATTGAGTACGTTTATTTCCTTTCACCATTCAATTGGCTTGCATCTCACATTCGGTAACTTTTTAAATGAATTCCCATTTAAAGATATATTCCTAAATTTATCATTAATTAAAATAATAACTTATTTCAAACATTAACTACTTTAGTAGTTAATCCCTTTATTAACTAAATTAAATATTAAATCCCTTTTAAATCCTTATTTAAATTCAAACAATATTCATTTAACTATTTTAGTCAAAACACATTAACTTGATAAACAATTCTAATTCCAAATGGTTGATTTAATTAGCTCAAAAACTTGATTATCTCATTAACCGATTTCAACAATCCTCGCTTTAAATTAATTAAAAATATAATTAATTTAAATAGATTCTAATTATTTGTCTTATTTACAAAACAAATTTTCAAGGTTTAACCATTTAATTCATTTCTTATTCTTCAACTGGTAAATCTGATTAACATCAGCATTTGCTTTGCAAAATAAATTCATAACAAATCAAAGTCTTAAACAAATAAAATATTTATTTATTTTTCTTAAATATCTTTTATTCAAATAATATAATTCAAATCTAACTCTGGTTATAACAATAAATTTTATAACCTCAACTCTATCGATTCACCTGACGGTGAATCAATATCAATAACTCGATTGGTTTTAAAGGCCATACTCTGCCAAACACTTAACCAATATCGCCCATTGGTTTAAACCAAACAGATGTTGAATATCAATTAATAATCAACCATCAATTCAATCACACAAACAGATCAGTTCATATATGATAATATGAAAATAAATAATACATTTGAGGAATCCGGTTGGATCCCTCCAACCTGTTCTTCCCTGTATACAAAATGGTTATCTCAAATCAGACTGTTCAGTTTTGTTTAACTCATAAACTAAATAACGACCATTTAACATCAACCATAAGCAATTCAAACAATGCAACCATTTAAACACGTTTATAAATAAACGTGACCAACCAAGGTGAGTTACCTTTATTGGAACCAATCGTAAAAAAATAACGATTTGGTATTTCACTGAAATTAAACATAGTTTAATTTCATCAGTTAAATCAACAAACCACTGTATAACTAGCAAATAGGCAACCATCAGCAAGCAGAGCACACAAAATAAAAACACCCAATTTATATGAAATATAAAAAGGGTAACTGAGTGAGTTTAACTCACCTCGATGTTGATTCATCGTCGAAACAGTTGGTTTCAATTAAATTAAACAGATGTTTAATTTAATTAAAAATCCCGATTGATTCCAAATCTCGTCCAGATCTGTTCCGTGACGTAGTACTCGTCTAGACCATCCCAATATTCCTCGTTCTGCCCAATTCTGAACATATGTAATGAAGTTATCAATATTTAAAGTTAATATAATCAAATAATTAATCAATTCTCTAATTGGGGTTTAGAACTTATTACGCTAAATAAAATATGAGGGCTGTCAGATTGATTCTCGGTTGTTTCCTTTCATTGTTCGAATACCCAACAGATTATGTAGATAACAACACTAAATGACTAAGTTATTAACATTTTCCGTTAAGATAAATTTATTATAATATTTCTTTTAAATCATTTGTATTATAAACTAATAATTCCTTTATTAATGTTATACTGGACCACCCAATTTTGCTTTCCCTTACGTTTGAACTGCCGACTTCAGCCTCCATTTCTCCTTAAAACCAAAGCCGACCGTTTTTTTTTTTTAACATATCTGTTCGTTTCTTCAGACGCCTCCCTCCCTGTACACAATCTATGATTTAGTATATTTGTATAATAATACCTTAAGTAAATAGCAGTTAAATTAAATCACCAGGTTAAGAAATCAATTAAGGGAAATGGCAAATATGATTACTCTCCTAAGGATACGGGTCCCGTTCTTCCTTCCCAACTTCAGCTGGCCCATTCAACAGTGGAAACCCACGCTCCAACTCCTTTGTTTATTTCCTCTTCACGCTACTGTGCTTGAATACAACCCGTAAGCTCCTAAACAAACAAGCCTGCTTTGAACTTCCAGCTCCACGTCTCGCCCTTAAAACAACCCGATCTCCTCACGTCCAGCATGAAATGCAACTTCTCCTTCTTCCTCAATTCCATGTGCCACTCTCTGCTTCCATACTTCCCCTTTCTTCATGTATTTTTCCTCACTCTACTCCCCGTAATCCACAAACAACTGCTACCCTTTTATTATAAATATTAGAACGCCATTAAACTCTCAATGTGCCGATGGAAGAAGAAATGAAGCAGCGTCCGTATTTATAGGCCTGGGTATCTTGGCACGCAAGGTTTAGATGCTAAGACCTAGGTGGCAGTCTGTGTCGATATGTCGGTCTGATATGGACTGCATGTGTGGTCTGTGTAGATGGATGGGATAAAGACAGCATGGCTGTTCGATTTGTTTTCATCCGATATGTCGGTGTACGTATGAGTTGTCCTATTAAATTGATGGTAGCCTTCACATGGTGTTACAGCATAGATGATAAATAGGATAGGCTGTTGGAAAATTTAGATAGGCACGTGTTTCGTTTTCTTATGGTTTAAGGAACGGCTTTTGTTTGGTATTTAAAGTGAGAGAATAGATAATAATAATATTATATGAAACTTATACGTAAAGTAACATGAAAATCCTACTTCATATGATTTCTGTTTACTGATTAAAAAGCTAATCTTAGTGTAAAAAGTAATTTCGGACCCAATAGGATAAGTTTCGTTGAAATCCGAGGTCGTATGGAAAAATTTCCTTTTTGTAACTGGAAATGAACATACGTTAAATTTTTCCACAGTCACCAGATAAATCAAATCCACTTGAAACTGCGAACATTGATAATAACTTTTTGATACGAACCCAACGGCACTAATTTCTTCGCATTCTGAGACTGTTGCCCCGGTAGGCTGTTTTTACCTCGAACCGCCCTACCCTTTTTAACGCCAAATTTCTCGATCTCTAAAAATAACAAACTATATACATATCCTGACTCTAATCGACGATACGAATTCAACGGAACTGGTTTCGTGGCCTAATTCGATCGTCTGCTCAAGTTACACTCAAATATCCTTTTATTTATTTAAATACGCGCTATAGAAATTGAACGGACGTTTACGGCTACCATGGTCACATACGATATCGGTTTTCCACGCAATTCACCACCGTACAATAATTTAACGATACGGTTCTAATGAAACTGATTTCGTCGAAATCTGAGTCCGTTTGCAAAACGGCTCTTTTAATGGCCTATATTTTAATAACGATTTTCCATAGCGACTATTTCAAAATTTGATTTGGCCATAACTATCAAACTATGACACGAAATCTGTATTTTTCTCTTTCATATGAAAATTATCATCAATACGGTCCCAACGTGTCTTGTTTCATAAAAATCCGACTTATATTAAATCCTGTATATTCAGTTGAAGTTCAGAACTCGAATTTACGAACTGCACGCCATTTTTGAGCTCATTTTATATTATATATAAATTATAACGTTCAACTTTGTTTTTAATAACGAATTAAATATTAAATTCCATTAATATTCCCAACATAATATTTAAAACTAATTTAAATATTCATATTCAAATGGTCGAAAAACACGGGTCGTTACATTCTTCCCCCCTTAAAATAATTTCGTCCTCGAAATTGCTAAGGTAAGAAAAACGTTATAAACTTATTAATTTCAAATCTAATTTTATATTAAATTAGAAACCAATTTAGTACTGTAAATAAATATTTCCACAAATATCGAAAATTTTCTAACACTTTAAATTTTCGAAAAATTTCGCCAGCACCTCCTTTGTACGGCTCAATTGGTACAACCACTACTCGCCTCTCTGGGCCTTCTCCAATCCCAAAAGAAAATAAAACAGCCAAGCGGCTTGCCTAATAGGCTCATAGATCTCCAAACCCATATAAAAGTAAACATGTACCTTTTTGTCGGGCATACCATTATATCCTTTCCGTCTGCTGCCCTGTCAGCTCATACAAATGCATCCCCAAAATTCCAACTTTATCCTCAGAACCAAATCCTTCACGTGTCCAAGCCAAATTCCATTCTTAACTCAATCATCATCCATCATCAATTCCAACCAACACTATTTCAGATTCTTGTCTCACAAATTTCAAAATCTGATTCTACTCGATATATTATCTCCCGATTCAATTTCCAGTTAATCGGTTTCAATTCAATCCATATTTGCTTTCACAAACTTTTATTTAATTTGGTTTTTGTTCAAACAATTCCCCTGGGAGTTTTTAAACAATTTAGCTCTTTCAAAAATCAAATATTCCTTTTCAGGATTCAAAACAACTTGTTTTTCTCAAAGCAATTCAAAACAAGATTTTTGGTAGTAATCCGTCACTTAGAACTTGAAAATGAACACTGATGATGCGGCCGTCATCATCAGAATTATTTTCTAGCGATCGAAGTGAGTTCAATACTATATAATTTCAAAACTCTAATTTTAAACACTTTCATTTTGAAATATCTCAAAATACAAATGCTTGGAAAATATTTTCGAATTCACCCAGGATCTTAAAATTCCCATACATTTAATCCAAAATTACTTTTCACACTCTTCTAATTTTTCACAATTTCAATCTAAATTCTGGTTTAACTTCAAATTTAATTCATCTGATTCCATATATTATATCCATAGGAATTCTGATTGGTTACTTACATAACCATTCAATTATAACACATCCAATATACTATAATACTCCAAATATCAATCATTCTTTTATATCAAAATATATTTTGGGTAAAATTATTTCATTTACCCTCTTTCAAAACATACTGTGTCGAATTATTCCGTTCAAGAGTTTAGAAACACTTATCGACACAGTTTGCATTACTGTATCGACCAGAATTCATAAACTACTCGACAAACCAATCAACACAATATAAACAGTTTTTATATCAATTTACAAATACGCGCTCATATATATATACACTCAAACTCAGTCTAGGGTATTACTAACCCCATCTCTACGGAGTCACGCCACAGAGCCAAGGTAATTACTTAACCAATAGCTCTGATACCACTGTAACGAACCGGAGTTTTTCGACTCCGAAAATCAACATTTAACTATCATGTTGACCATTCAGACATCGAACATTCCAGATCATTAATAGAAAGAAGTTAGACGGTGAGAATAGATAAGAAAGAAATATTAGAATAGAAGAAGAAGAAGAACACCACAACACAGAGTCTCACATCGCAGCGGAACAAAATATAATACAGAAGTAAATCTTTATTGAGAACTTTGAAAATACTTACAATATCAGAGTACATCAACATCTGGACAGTGATAATAGCCTGTTCCCATATACAACACACAGCGGAATAGTAGTAATATCATACGTCTGGACTCTTCCAGCTCGTCTCTTCATAGCAGTCGATAACCTGAACCTGTACAACCCGGTCTAACCCGAGCATTTACAAAACACCGGGTCAGTCTGGTGAACCAGAGTGAGATAAACTCGCACAGTAATAAGGGTGAATCATCCAATCATGATTTTAAAGTTCGAAATCTTTTCAAAAGAAAAGGATAATCGTAAGACCAAATCCACATATAAACACGGACGGTTTTTACCTTACGATAACCGAAACCAGTTTTGAAACCAATATCTTGTCTGATATTATAATAATGTCTAAATACAAGTAAATAGAATCTAGTGGAACGCTTGCATCTCACGCTCCACATATATAGTATACAATCAAAACCCGCAGGCGCTTATTGGAGATTGGATTCCGACCTTGACAAGGTATGGGACCACCTGCCGATAGTGTATCTCTAGAGACGAATACACTGGGTTCAACAAGAACTTCTTGCAACCCGGCCCTCACATGACCGACCCCTCATTTCGCTTGAGAGTATCGAATGTATATCACCGACGGTTGGGATCAGCAACCGTCTCCCGACAAGGGACAGCATCGAAACATAGATTTAAGAAGCAAATAGGATTTCCTCTAGATAGGTGATCATACACCCTAATGGGAGCGACCCACATAGCCATGCTGCCTGCCCGATTTTTGTCATCTTCCGGTTGATGAGGCTTGAGGCCAGAATTAACTCTTGACATCTGGTCGTCATTCACTTTGAATGCCACATCGTCAGATCCGCCAGATATCACTAATTGACGTCCACAAAAATACTCTAGCAGTAAGCTAAGAGAACGGCGATTCCCCGCCAACAACTATCGTACGTTTGAAGAAATCAACGTACGTGACCCTTTGGAAATACTCTGTCAGACATCCGTCCATATACGTCATCCAGGAACAGGATGAACCGAAGGCACTCTCCTACCGCATCCATCTAGGAATCACCCCATGGATCGGTAGCGAGTAGTCCTTGCAACCCGTCGATTCCAATTACGACAGAATCACAGTTTATCTCTGCTTGCCAGGCAGAGAATATTAGTGGTTCTTCCGTGTATGAAAATCCACGGTCTTCAATGCTCCATCTCGAACATCTTCTGGGATCTTCACGTATTTGTTGGTCAGAATGGTTTTCGAATATAAATTCGATCCCGGTCTTTCCATACCAACAATCGTATTGGTCAGATTTGATAGTCGGTGTTTTAACTATCAAAATATACAGTGTTTCAATCATGACACTCCAATGAGTTCACTGGTTAAGTATTCAGCATCACTTGGCCTTTGACAAACTAATTTCCTTTTTGTTAAATTGAAACTTCCAATTCTTTTAATATTCAAAAATACGATATTTGAATAATTCTAATTGATTAATTAACATTCGACTTACTCTATTCGCTCGACTCTAGATCACAGCGATCACAATGGTTACGCCTGATTCCCTCAGGAAACATCCGACCGCCGTAGGCTATCTGCAGCCCTGCGAATTACGCTAGCAGTCGTACGAATTGGCAACTCAGCCGAATAATTTTGTTTGGCTAATTCTATCTCGAATAGCTATATTCAATTTCCCATTTTGAAATCTCATTTGAAATTCTCCTTTTTACTAGATCTCGTTTTCAAATAACGTTAATGTAAAATTAACGTCTTAACACTTCGAAACTTACTTAAAACCTCTGGTTTATAATAAACCCTTTTATCGTAATCTCCTTTCACTTAATTCATATAATTGAGTACGTTTATTTCCTTTCACCATTCAATTGGCTTGCATCTCACATTCGGTAACTTTTTAAATGAATTCCCATTTAAAGATATATTCCTAAATTTATCATTAATTAAAATAATAACTTATTTCAAACATTAACTACTTTAGTAGTTAATCCCTTTATTAACTAAATTAAATATTTAATCCCTTTTAAATCCTTATTTAAATTCAAACAATATTCATTTAACTATTTTAGTCAAAACACATTAACTTGATAAACAATTCTAATTCCAAATGGTTGATTTAATTAGCTCAAAAACTTGATTATCTCATTAACCGATTTCAACAATCCTCGCTTTAAATTAATTAAAAATATAATTAATTTAAATAGATTCTAATTATTTGTCTTATTTACAAAACAAATTTTCAAGGTTTAACCATTTAATTCATTTCTTATTCTTCAACTGGTAAATCTGATTAACATCAGCATTTGCTTTGCAAAATAAATTCATAACAAATCAAAGTCTTAAACAAATAAAATATTTATTTATTTTTCTTAAATATCTTTTATTCAAATAATATAATTCAAATCTAACTCTGGTTATAACAATAAATTTTATAACCTCAACTCTATCGATTCACCTGACGGTGAATCAATATCAATAACTCGATTGGTTTTAAAGGCCATACTCTGCCAAACACTTAACCAATATCGCCCATTGGTTTAAACCAAACAGATGTTGAATATCAATTAATAATCAACCATCAATTCAATCACACAAACAGATCAGTTCATATATGATAATATGAAAATAAATAATACATTTGAGGAATCCGGTTGGATCCCTCCAACCTGTTCTTCCCTGTATACAAAATGGTTATCTCAAATCAGACTGTTCAGTTTTGTTTAACTCATAAACTAAATAACGACCATTTAACATCAACCATAAGCAATTCAAACAATGCAACCATTTAAACACGTTTATAAATAAACGTGACCAACCAAGGTGAGTTACCTTTATTGGAACCAATCGTAAAAAAATAACGATTTGGTATTTCACTGAAATTAAACATAGTTTAATTTCATCAGTTAAATCAACAAACCACTGTATAACTAGCAAATAGGCAACCATCAGCAAGCAGAGCACACAAAATAAAAACACCCAATTTATATGAAATATAAAAAGGGTAACTGAGTGAGTTTAACTCACCTCGATGTTGATTCATCGTCGAAACAGTTGGTTTCAATTAAATTAAACAGATGTTTAATTTAATTAAAAATCCCGATTGATTCCAAATCTCGTCCAGATCTGTTCCGTGACGTAGTACTCGTCTAGACCATCCCAATATTCCTCGTTCTGCCCAATTCTGAACATATGTAATGAAGTTATCAATATTTAAAGTTAATATAATCAAATAATTAATCAATTCTCTAATTGGGGTTTAGAACTTATTACGCTAAATAAAATATGAGGGCTGTCAGATTGATTCTCGGTTGTTTCCTTTCATTGTTCGAATACCCAACAGATTATGTAGATAACAACACTAAATGACTAAGTTATTAACATTTTCCGTTAAGATAAATTTATTATAATATTTCTTTTAAATCATTTGTATTATAAACTAATAATTCCTTTATTAATGTTATACTGGACCACCCAATTTTGCTTTCCCTTACGTTTGAACTGCCGACTTCAGCCTCCATTTCTCCTTAAAACCAAAGCCGACCGTTTTTTTTTTTTTTAACATATCTGTTCGTTTCTTCAGACGCCTCCCTCCCTGTACACAATCTATGATTTAGTATATTTGTATAATAATACCTTAAGTAAATAGCAGTTAAATTAAATCACCAGGTTAAGAAATCAATTAAGGGAAATGGCAAATATGATTACTCTCCTAAGGATACGGGTCCCGTTCTTCCTTCCCAACTTCAGCTGGCCCATTCAACAGTGGAAACCCACGCTCCAACTCCTTTGTTTATTTCCTCCTCACGCTACTGTGCTTGAATACAACCCGTAAGCTCCTAAACAAACAAGCCTGCTTTGAACTTCCAGCTCCACGTCTCGCCCTTAAAACAACCCGATCTCCTCACGTCCAGCATGAAATGCAACTTCTCCTTCTTCCTCAATTCCATGTGCCACTCTCTGCTTCCATACTTCCCCTTTCTTCATGTATTTTTCCTCACTCTACTCCCCGTAATCCACAAACAACTGCTACCCTTTTATTATAAATATTAGAACGCCATTAAACTCTCAATGTGCCGATGGAAGAAGAAATGAAGCAGCGTCCGTATTTATAGGCCTGGGTATCTTGGCACGCAAGGTTTAGATGCTAAGACCTAGGTGGCAGTCTGTGTCGATATGTCGGTCTGATATGGACTGCATGTGTGGTCTGTGTAGATGGATGGGATAAAGACAGCATGGCTGTTCGATTTGTTTTCATCCGATATGTCGGTGTACGTATGAGTTGTCCTATTAAATTGATGGTAGCCTTCACATGGTGTTACAGCATAGATGATAAATAGGATAGGCTGTTGGAAAATTTAGATAGGCACGTGTTTCGTTTTCTTATGGTTTAAGGAACGGCTTTTGTTTGGTATTTAAAGTGAGAGAATAGATAATAATAATATTATATGAAACTTATACGTAAAGTAACATGAAAATCCTACTTCATATGATTTCTGTTTACTGATTAAAAAGCTAATCTTAGTGTAAAAAGTAATTTCGGACCCAATAGGATAAGTTTCGTTGAAATCCGAGGTCGTATGGAAAAATTTCCTTTATGTAACTGGAAATGAACATACGTTAAATTTTTCCACAGTCACCAGATAAATCAAATCCACTTGAAACTGCGAACATTGATAATAACTTTTTGATACGAACCCAACGGCACTAATTTCTTCGCATTCTGAGACTGTTGCCCCGGTAGGCTGTTTTTACCTCGAACCGCCCTACCCTTTTTAACGCCAAATTTCTCGATCTCTAAAAATAACAAACTATATACATATCCTGACTCTAATCGACGATACGAATTCAACGGAACTGGTTTCGTGGCCTAATTCGATCGTCTGCTCAAGTTACACTCAAATATCCTTTTATTTATTTAAATACGCGCTATAGAAATTGAACGGACGTTTACGGCTACCATGGTCACATACGATATCGGTTTTCCACGCAATTCACCACCGTACAATAATTTAACGATACGGTTCTAATGAAACTGATTTCGTCGAAATCTGAGTCCGTTTGCAAAACGGCTCTTTTAATGGCCTATATTTTAATAACGATTTTCCATAGCGACTATTTCAAAATTTGATTTGGCCATAACTATCAAACTATGACACGAAATCTGTATTTTTCTCTTTCATATGAAAATTATCATCAATACGGTCCCAACGTGTCTTGTTTCATAAAAATCCGACTTATATTAAATCCTGTATATTCAGTTGAAGTTCAGAACTCGAATTTACGAACTGCACGCCATTTTTGAGCTCATTTTATATTATATATAAATTATAACGTTCAACTTTGTTTTTAATAACGAATTAAATATTAAATTCCATTAATATTCCCAACATAATATTTAAAACTAATTTAAATATTCATATTCAAATGGTCGAAAAACACGGGTCGTTACATCATGTCACGAAGACACAGTGCTGCATCAAACAAGTAGCTCTACATCACTAAATACCTCAAACATTGTATGGCTCCATTCTACCTTTAGTAACTCTAGTGGTTACATCTCTTTCACTTGTAGATATGCCATGTGAACCGCAGGTACACAATGGTTATGCCTGATTCCCTCAGAAAACATCTACACTCGTAAGGTTTCACAGCTCTATGGATTACGCCATCATCACGACTGTAGATCGCAGCAGACATAATGGTTATGCTTGGTTCCTATTAGAAACATCTGTCCGCCATAGGCCATCTATAGCCCTGCGAATTACGCTACACGCTCGTGTTCTTCCAGGAAAAGACAACTCATGAGTTTTACGTCCGGACAACCTACCACCAGCACATCTCACTAAGCTCGAAATTCAAAGGAGAAGGAAGGTACTTTCCTTATTTTGACTTGAAAACATATAGCACTTCATTCCTCATAAATCGTATTTACGATTTTATTTCCAAATCATATTTCCAAACATCTCATTAAGATTTTATCTCAAATCGACCACCTTCCAAATCACTAGTTTCCAAGTCACTGAATTCATATATTTTTTTCATATAAGTTTTTGAAAATTTCTATATCCAACCTCTAAAATCGAATATCCTTGAATTTCATTCAATTCCAAAATTTTAGTTTTAATCTCTTAATCAATTCAACTATTTGATAACTTTTCAAACTCAAATTTTTGAATCCACTGGCTATAAACTAAATTCTCTTCCAAATTCCAATTATTAAGTTCATTACTTAATTCCAACCTTGCCGATTTAATTTTTTTCATTCAAATTTATTAACCATTAGATTTCATACATCCTTGTATTAATAAAATCGAATTCAATTTCTATTTAAATCTTTCACTTATTTTAGTTTTTATTCAACCAATTCATTTCAACTTAAAATTAAATCATTATTGATAAAGATTTAATTACTCAATAATCGACACTTTATTTTTTAATTCAGTAATTTGAAATCATGAATTCAATTATTCCCCCCAAACATTCTTTAGATGTACACATTCATTATTTTGATATATTGGATTACCATTCAACCCAACTCGATAATCAATTCCAGATTTTGTTTCAAATATTTAGAACCATATATACATATCTGTATATCAAATCATACTTCAAAAATCAATTTGTTTTATCTAAAACAAATAAGCTGCAAACTACTAAAGTGGTGTTTCTCCAAAGTTTCTATTTGAAAATATTTGTATACACCACTAATATCGATTTTCAAAATAATTGAAATCACTTTCGAAGTGTTCCGAATCGAATCCTCTAATCAAATCAACTGATCTCCTTAACTGCAATTTAGATTGATATGCAATTTATTTCACAATCTGGCTTCCTTTCGAATACGCCTTTTCATCTCCTTTAGCGACTTAAAACTTTCACATTCATTATTTCTTATTCCATTCACATGGAAGACGATAATAGACCCATAAGTTTCCACTTCCAAACCCTCGTTTCTTTACCAATTCATAAGTTGGTATCACCAACGCGATTTCCACCATATTAATTCTTTAAATTCCAACCCTTCTATAAAATCATTTGCATTTCCAAATATAGAGATTCCAAAAAATTTAATAATTAATTAACTAGGGTCTACAATCATCAATGAGTGTCTTTTTGCATAACCGCCTCCATGGTATTCATCATCCTCATTTATCATAATTTTCAAAATTTTATGATCTTTAACAAATCTTCTCATACCATTATCTTTTCCTCAATTCTCTTTATATTATTTTCATTTCTTGAAAATGTCACTATATGTACTTAACCAAATGGTTATATGTATTATCATACACTTCTATCCTTTCATATTCATCAATCCCTCACCAGAAATTATTGAGCGAATGACTCTCTAAGTATCAACCCCAAAGGCCAAAACCAACATCAGATCAATACTCAGAAAATCATCCAACTTACCCAATCTCCAGTCAGTTTCTAATTTCCTTAACTCTATTTCTTATCAAATTATTGCTTACGCGATTTCCGAATTTAATGTATAAGTCCATTTCTCTTACGTTCTGCCACTCTTCGTTCTCGTCGTATGGCTTTTTATTCTTCAGCTCTTACCATTTTGATTTTGATAAATCCATTCGCCTCTCACGATCTTTTTGAAAAACATTTCCAATTATCATAATTACTATTCTAGAAAATCCGTAATTACCATTGGAAAATATTTCCATATATACGCAGAGCTTTATATTTTAAAAAAATGTACTTTATTTTCATGAAAACATTTCTAAATTCGATATTTTGATTTAAAACAAATGTCAAATAAAACATCGTTATTCCCACCTACTGTTAACACTCATTAGCTCACTTCACTTAACCAATTCTTGCTATCGAACCTTAATCATTTCTTAGTTAACAATGAAGTCAATCAAGTTGGGGTATATTTACCCCTCAAACCTTGACTGAGCAATATTATTAAATTCAAAATAGATCAAGGTCATAGCTTCAAATACCAATAAAACAATCATTCTTGTAACTTTTGAATTCAAGTAAAGAATTTACTTATTTTGCGAAAATCGTTGATTATAACATTAATTCACATCTTTGAAATATTCAATTTTAAAATATACTTTATTCATTAATCTAAATACATAAACAAATTATTAATAATATATTAAATTTTAATTAAAAACGGAAAATGGTATTTACCAGAAGTTCAACATAGTTGACCTCCATAAATAACTTCCATCGAATAATCTCTTATTCGATATATATTCCGAACTTCGGAAAATCTCATTTGGCTTATATTCTGAAGTTCAGAATAATCTCTCTGTACTGGTTGACTCCATTTCCTCTATTTCCAATTTCGTTGACAACATATTCGCTTTCGAATTTTATTTACTTCTAGAAAGTAAATACTATTTCTTTTAACGAAATCTGAACTCGTCACATCAAATTAGCTTTGATTTCACTTGAACATCGATTCAATTCTTCATTCGCATTCCGCTCCATTTACAACTCTCATTCTCAATTCACTTCTTGATAATTTATTATCAAGTTTATACTTCACTATCGAATCCTTGTATTCGATTATACATTATTAGTTTGAACCCAATTATAAATCATCTAACCACGCTCAAATAAATTAGTAATATCATTTGACACAATCGAATTCCAATTATAACCCATTTAGATTTTATTTCCATTAATTTATATTTTGAATGTCGAAATAAAATTCATCGTTTCCTTTTTGGAACGATTTCAAATTTCTCCAATCATTCACGTTCCCATCTGAATTCTTATTTCCAACAAATTTCAATCATCTTTGATTTCTAAAATACATAATTGGATAAATTGATTCATTGGTTCTCCTATACTTATCTTCCTTGAATACCATTTGACAATGGACTCAAGATTCAGTCTAAGGGATCTTTATCGAAGAACAGTTTTCTAGATTCGAAGACTCGGGATTCCGAACAAATTTTAAAACTCAAAATAATTTTTATTTTCATTGTATCAGTTCCAAAATAGTAATTTTCAAAATACATAATATCTCAAAAATATTTTACCTTTCAAAATTTATTTTCAAAACCCTTTTTATTTTCAAAGCCCACTTATTCTAGTGTCGATCCTGCTCATATTAAACCCGATAAGCTATGCTTTGAATAAACCAAAGTTCTATTACCACTTGTAACGTCCCGCCTTTTTTCCCTCTTCAACTCGATAATTAAACAAACTTAAAACGTTCAAATCGACAGATCGTTATTTAGCTTACAGAGTTTAAAAGCAGAATAAACACAGAAAATATAGAATAAATAAATAATGAAGTATTGAACATCGAAATGAAACTTTTATATATTAATCAAAAAATTTGGTTACAAGAATTTTTTTCTACATAGCGGAACTAAAAATACAATTTGAATATTGTGAAATATTTACTGGTTTAAAACTTCATAGTGCGCCGTCTTCAGAATCCCCAGCTTCATTAATCGTCAAAATCCTAAGCTGTGATCTTTAATTCTGTCACACTCGGGTCTGACCTGAGTGCTCCATGTAAAAACATAAAACACTCGAGTCAGGATTAATCATAGTTTAAGTAAATTAATTTCAATAGACACTAAGTAAGGTAATTAATCCTAACACAATTTTAAGTTATTCAACAAATGGCACATATTTTGCTTACTCAAAAAAATGCACATGCAGACGCGCATATGCGCAAGGTTGAAGTGCAGCAAGGACTGAAACAAAATAAGAAAGTACATCCATATACTTGTATACAAAAAGCACATATGAATGAATACACACCTGCATTTTTACCCTCAAACATAAGGAAGACCAATAAGAGAGATATACTGACTAGGAGGCAGGTTACTTATGAATGTATGCCAAAATAAATTCATTTTTAAGCTACTATTTGACAAAATGAAACCAGGTTATAACCTAAGAACTTAAACTAAGGTTCAATGGTGTTACTAACAAGGAGACTAGCCACGAAATGAATCATGGTAGGAAAGGCAGTGTCCACTATGATGAAGCAGGCGAAACTTCAAAGTTTTAGGGAATTTGAGGTAGAATGATCAATGGAACTACTGTACAAACTTTGATATATGCACACATACTGATATACACAGATATTTGCAGTCAGAAGTTGCAATTTCGATGGCATGAGTTACGTAAAATGCAACATGCAAAGCGACTCAAATGTTCGGGTTATAAACATACTTCTATCCGTTGGACATGTTTTATGACTGTTTATGTCTCCTAAATTACATCAGTGATCCTTACATTAGTGATCCCAAAGAAGAAGAAAGAAATGGAAATATTATTTTCCTTGCTAAATCAAATAATATATACACAGAAAGAAATACTAACCATAGATCGCTACAAGGACAGTGCATGCAAGTATACTTTTCATGTTGGAAAATGGCTTTAAAAAACAAACTAATTAAGATCCTCCTCCTTTCAATCATATTGTCCAATAACATTATATTTATGTATTGTTAAGTACCTGACATATAAACTGTAATTACAGGTCATAACTAGTAAGTTTTAGAATAAATAAGAGTAATGGTATAGTCCAAAAATTCTTAAAAGACTTTTACTGGGTTCACTTATTGGTTCCAAATCTGTTCACTCACATGTCCACAACCGCACATAAAAAGGGAATCAAACTCAAGTTTAATATGAAAACTGTTAACACCCCAAAATAGTGTACATTCACCATGCAAGCTAGCTTGCAGGTCAACGATTTACTGGGTAGATGTAGTACTTATATGCCTAAAAGTGTTACACTTATAAACTTGCTCCAGATTAATGTACAACCACATTTTATATTTGAACAGGTCATAGGGGTGACTTTTAACCAATTGAATATGTACACATAGTGCCTCAGGTTACGAACAACCAAGCCAGATATATATTTCAAGATAGCACTAATAAATGATTTTTTTTCTTTCACCAATTCAATGAAATGTAAACAATCTATATATTAATGTATAAGACATTTCGTTTCAGGTCAGCAGGGTAACTTTGAGAATAACAAAATCCAACAAACACTAGCTGGTAAGTAATATAAACAAATATACAAGTAAAAAAAAGATGCTCCAGTTCATAGGTAAACAAGTCTTGACATAACATTTAGCAACAAGGCATATTTAATTCAGATTTCCTCAACACTACACATATACGAAGTGAAACAAACTAGTATACTGCCCCTTTTTACTACAATCTATCTATTTTTATCAAAAAAATAATGTATAGTATCTACTCTAACGAGTGACAATATCTGTTCTAAAGGAAACAATACAAGTTATAGTATCAAACAAGTGATTTTACTATACATAAATAGGGAACCTAAGTTGATCATTGCATGCATGGTTCAGGCAAGATAAAATGTGGAAGATTGTTCAAAGAAGATGTACAACTGACGAAAAATGCATGTTCTCAACATGAGTTTGCACAAAAACTTCTCTTTATCTAACTTATCACATACCCATTAATGTACTCCTAACCAAATATACAGTACCCCTAAAACCATAGCTAAATATATGAAAATATAAGATCGGAACCTGGAATTTTAAAACAACAGGTCCAAATGAAGCCGTTAACTTACGAGTTTAGACATGTGGATGGCAACAACAACTACTAAGTTAAGCATACATGGGGATAAAAACAATTGAGACAAGTTAATTGGTTCAATTATGCCCAACAATCAAAACACGGCCACAAGCAGCTTCAGCATCCAACAACACAAACTAAATTAAACTAACTATTTGAATTTAGTTCCTATTGAAATTAATATACCTGAAATAAGTTAATTGTAAGTTTGAAGCTTACCTTCGGTGATGGCGGAGGAGCGAACAAGGGTTCGCTGTGCTCACGGTTTCAGATGGCGATGAAGGCTGTTGGTCACTGCTTTTGCGCTAATAATGGGAAAGTGGTGTGCTTTTCGCTTGTAAGTACAAGTTTCGAAGGCCAGAGGCATTCTGGTGATAGATCAGGCGGAAGCGCACGTGGATGGACAGGAAAAGAAGATTAAATCGAGGAGAGTAACACTGCTGTTCTAGTGGCATTGTCGAACTACGGTGATGACGTTTGAAGGTTTGAAGATTCGAAGTTATGGAGGGCATCGGTATCAAAGTGAAGGGTGGAGCGATGGAGAAAGCCAGATCTTGGTTCAGTGGCCATTGATTTGAGGAATAGTTTTCCTTTCTGTTGATTTGGGATGAAGCAATTAAATTTCGGAGGCCATGGATTTTTGCTCAGGAAATGGAACGAGTGATTTGGCAGGAGCCATGGATTTTTATAGAAGGAAAGGTTAGAAGTAAGGACAATGTAATTTCATAAGGTTAGGGAAGGTCTGTGCGTTTTCAGTTTATAGATCGGCTTCGAATTTATTGAGGTAGGTTATATCTATTTTAATTTAATATAAATTCTACCACAAATTACCACGTAATGCTCTAAATTCGTACCAGCAACACTCTCCAAATGGGACAAAAATTATACATTTCTCCTCGTTTTCGTGTTCTATATCCAATAAAATTATTCTTGTTGCAAACCAACTTCGTCTATCTAAAACATTATTTTAAATTATTTATCGGTTCGCCGATTTTATTCAGTTTGTCTACCAATAACCCCGTTAGATTCCAAATTTGAAACATTAAATTCAATTTCTATATATACAACAACACACATATCCAAGCCAATTTTCAATATATTTCAACAAATAAAATCTCTAATTTATTTAATGTTTATAATGTTTATTTTTAATTTCGACCATTTAAAATTTCCAGTCGAATTCCACATCCAATTCAGATATCTAACCAAATTCAGATTCAAATATTTAACAATAAATATTTGTTTCACACCGACCATTTAAATTAAATATTGAATCAAATTCAACTCAAAACAATATATTTGATTTTTAAATGCTAACTCAAGTATCAATATAAAATTGATTATCCATAGTTAAATCTTCAGTTAATCCCATATTCCATTTGTCGAAATTTCTGGGACGTTACAGTGATGTGGGACTATTTATTCAAACTGCCATTACAACGTTAACAACATGCGAGGTAATCCTAATAGTTAGTGCTATAAAATTGCCTTATCTAGTGTTAACTAGTTTGTTAAAGGATTTATGAATTCCGATTGATATGTGGAATCTCATGGCGTCAATAGGAGTTTCTAAACACTTCAACAAGTAAAACCAACTTAATTTTGTTTTAAAATGGGTAACTTAAATAATGTTACCTAGGAATATGTCTTACATATAAAAGAAGTTTTTTTCATAAAATCAATATAGCTATTTATGATGTATTTGCATGTTAGAAAATGATAACATTCAATTATTACCATGTATTGTTAAATTAGATTTAACAACCCAAATTCCGACAGACCGATATTTTTCGAAATTCCAATCTATCTAAACTTATGTTGGTTTGCTCTGGTATCCTGCAGAAAAGACAGAGACATAAAATATGTCAGAGCTCAGAAAATATCTCACAGCAGAATGGATAAAATATAATGTAATCAAAATATAGCCTTACCGCATTAATAATACTGGCTATCTAGCATCCAAAGCTATCATGTCTCTGCCACAAATCTAACCTGCGAGTATGTTATGAAAATGTACCCATTTACTTCCCAGTTGATTAACCTAATACTATATATATGTAGCTACCCCCAATATTAAGGTACACTCCATGGTACCCCACTCGCACGGTCTCCGCCGTAATGCCATAGAAATGTACGCAGTCCCACATCCTACGTCAGAGTGACATATGGATCTCTATATAACAATGTTATGTTCCGCAAATATCTGACATTACTACGCTACGTAAGCGTATGGACTTCCACCGTCAATTGAATCAGATTTCATATCGGAGCAATTCCCTCAAGTCTACGATACACCACCCAAAGCCAACATGCATGTATCTAGACTGTCCCACGTATGTATCGTCAATCGTATTCGATGCCTTAACCGCACATAATGTGCATCGGGTTCCGTGGCAGGGCTATACAAGAAACACGGAACTTGGTCAAGAGGTTTTCCATATCTGTACAGGCCCGTCTTTAAGAGCCTCTAAATACAAATATTCCTAGGGTCTGTTTTTCATGGTGGCTATAGCCCCACCTCGTCCGCTCCCTCAACTAGTAAAGACTACATGAGCTAAATGACTTGCCCCTAACAAGCAATCTAAACATCCAGTTGGCGTCTACCCTCAACCACCGTACCTCGATAATGAAAGGTGATTGGTCTATTAATTTTAGATCTATTCTTTTCGCATCCCACTGGCTGCCGATGATGGGAACCCGACGATCTACTATCTCTGTTGGTCCTAACCTTTGCCTCCCCGTTGAGGCGACCGCCGAATCACCCTAGTGTCCCCACGTCATAGCATTCTGACTGCAAAGCTACTTTCGTAGTCAAGGCCCACCCACCTGGTAGTAATGCGCAGACCCAACCCCTGCGAGCACAGCCCAAACATTTGCCACTGCACAAAGGTCTACTAGGAGCACCTTATGTATCTCAGGAAGCCGCGTGCTTCCCCTTCCAGTCCTTTGGAGCCGCAGAATAATCAGATGAATGTGTGCTCCCCTCGTGCCTCATGACACCATGATGATCTACCTCCTTGGGTTGTTCACCCTCAAACGTACAGACTGGTCCAAGCGCCTCATTTTAATGTGTCATTAGACCCTATGTCTAAACATTCTTTTACGCGCTTGCTTTACCTCACCGGGTTTCCATTTAACTTGGTTATCCCCGTTCACATTGACTTCTTATTCAAGTTACCAAGTTTCTCTTGCTTATTAATTTTAGTCATATAACTTAACCCATTTAAGTTTATTATAAGCCCACAACATGTTATTCTCTTGATTGTAGTTCAAAGTCTGTAATCCACAATCCCTTTATATTCTTGTTTGATATCATAGTCACAATAACATGTTCTACTTAATATGTACTTAAGTATATCTCAATTCACATGTTTTCAGTTTAACATGTCAGTCATTATTTATGATTAAATATAACTTATTTCATATATGTTTGTCTCACTCTTTCCTATTTAATCATAATTCCATCTTACATTGTCACTACAACTTATCATTGTTTACTTATTAACTTAGTTCTCTTAACTAAGGTCCACTAATAAGTTTCTCTTCCATAAATATAACTTATGTTGTCCTCATCCGTAGATTTCAGATTCTTGTTCTTATACATAGCTTAATTTACAATTAAGTACATCTTATCTCCTTACATAAGTTATTCCATCCCCTTTGTTGTTTATTATAACCTAAGTTATAATTTCCACTTATCCCTAGGACAAGCCCAAACATGCTATTCTTACCAGCAAATTTCATACTTCCAAGTTTACAGATTACTTAATTTATAATTAAGTACAACTTCTTACATTTCATAAACTTTCCCCTTTTTCTCTACTTATTACAAAGAACTGGTTTCAGTTTTCCCCATTTACTGATTACTTAATTTATAATTAAGTGCCACTGATCTCATTTCACCAGTTAGCTCATGTTTTTACTAGTTTATTATAACCTAAGTTATAATCTTCACTTGTCCATAGGATAAGTTTACCTATTATACAACATTCTTATTAATGTAATTTATTTATAATGGGTTATTACCATTAATGCCATTTATATTCATATATTTATATATATGCTTATGTACTAGATCTCTCACATTAAGCCTACCACTTGTGGATGCTGGATTTGTCGGGCGGTTCCAGGAAGACTTCTTCCACAAGTTGACTTAACCTCGTGTCTTAGCACCGTTACATGTTTTATTTATGCACTTAGGCCCCTCACATTAGATTTACCACTTGTGGATGCTGAATATGCCGGGTAGTTTCGAACAAACTTCTACCACAAGTGTAATCTAACCTCGTGTCTAAGCGCAGTTACAGTTTCTTATTTACTGTAAATTTTCTATATAATCTAGGTATGTCTTTTCAAATTTCTACTGTAATTTATATTTTCCATGTCATTCTATTATGCCTATTTAATGTCATATGTTCTTTCTAACATATAGTCTATTTTATTTCATCATGTAATCAATTAATCAGATAATTGTTCAAAATTAACAATAACATGTGATTGCCAAATCATGTAGTTTTTCTCAATTTCTACCGTTAATGGTCCAGGTACATAAATGTCACAAGTTAACATGGAGTTGAAACAACAGTAATCGCTACGCATACTTTGGCAATTTTCCAACATACTAATATCCAACCATATTAATATTCCAACATGTCATATTCATCACTTTAATCCTTTTAAAATATGTTTGAACATTTCAACATATCATATTTAAAAATGTCATAGTAACATTTCAATACTTTTAATTATTCTATCCAATTCACATTGTACAATAACGGGGAATATTAAACGATAATATATATTTGTCTAAAATGATATAACTTAAATCCACTCACCTCATATGCTTTCCAAATCCTGGATCTGGTCCAGATCTATCATTCCATGGTTTTTCCCCTAATTGGATTCAGAACCTAACAACCATGGATTCATAATTTTTACTAAAAGAAAGAAAGAAAAAGAACAAAGAGGAGAGAATGGAAAATAGACCAGATCTAAGAATTACCTCACTTCAACAAGATATCTGAACACCTATTTACAAACATACGTTCCTTTCCTTCAGATCTGGTGTTAACCCCGTTATTAGCGCGGTTCAGAGATTGGTACGTTAATCGTCTAGTTAAACAATAGCTCGTACACCGTTCCGATCGATATAAAAAGGAGTGTAATCGATCGGTATAAAAAGAAGTGTAGGCTGATCGGTACAAAAGACGTGTAGGCGATCGATATAAAATAGAGTGGCCGATCGGTACGAAAAGAGTGTCCGATCGGTACGAAAAGAGTGTAGCCAATCGGTATAAAATGGAGTGGCCGATCGGTACGAAAAGAGTGCAACCGATCGGTATGAAAAAGAGTGTACCTACCAGTATGAAAAAGAGTGTACTGACCGGTATGAAAAGGAGTGCACTGACCGGTATGAAAAGAAGTGTACCGACCGGTAAGAAAAAGAGTGTACTGACCGATATGAAAAAGAGTGTACCGACAGGTACGAAAAGGAGTGTACCGACCAGTACGAAAAGGAATGTACCGACCGGTACGAAAAGGAGTGTATCGACCGGTATGAAAAAGAGTGTACCGACCGGTATGAAAAGAGTGTACCGATTGGTATAAAAAGAGTGTAACCAACCGGTATAAAAAGGAGTGTAACAGGCCGGTACCCAATGACAGCTGTTGCCAGCTGTACCCAGTGGCATTTTCTGTAACTAAGTTTCAGACCGACCGGTACCCTGCACACCATAATTACGAGACTGCCACTACCCCCAAACTACACCTATATATAGCCCCTTTCTCCATACTTCAAGGGACCGATTCCACTACTCCGAAGGGCTGCCTAAATCATTCCTCCACCACTCTTAAACACTCTAAAACTCCATTAATGGCTTCTCCAACTTCATCCAACTTTACAACAAAGTGATAAAATCTATTCCGATCTCCATTAACATTCTCTCAAATTCAACTTAAGTGATCCAAAATCTTCGCTAATCCCCTCCAAAGCTTAGATCAATTGCTAAATCACGATGAAGTCTGCAAAAATTGCCCAATTGGTCAAGTGAGCAAGGATCTACGCATCCACCATCACAAGACAAAATATCTCGTCCATTCATCCGTGATTTCAAGCAAATTAAAGTGCAAATAGAAGAGATCATTGTGAAAAGAGAGCAAAGAGAGCAAAATCACTATGTAAAGAAAGAATGAGCAAAAATGAATGTATGAGAGATTTTATGAATGTTGTAAAGTGAAGCTCCATAATGAGAATTGATTGAAAAGTGGACGTAGATTCATTTTGAATCGAACCACTATAAAAATCTCTTCGTGTTCTTACTTTTATGCTTTTATTTTTGTGTTCGCGGTTCTACATTTTAATCTTACTGAGTTGGTGAAGTGCATATTTGCACCATTTGGTGTTTGTGTCATTTTTGGCTAAAACATTTGGCGCCCACCGTGGGGTTGCATTCATACTCTACCGAGAAAAAAAACTTCATGACTGAGGATCTAGATTTCTTATTGGAATTCGCAAAGTTCAAGGGCTAGATCCAAAAATGTTCACCATCTTCATTTTTTCCAAGCGTAAGAGACAATTTTAATGGATGACTTGTCTTAATCAAGGAATCGTAGCCTAAGGTTGATCCCACAACAATGATTCATGATTATCAACCGGATTCGGACATCATGATTCGAGTGACGAAATGCATAAGTGGAAATCCGAGATGGCAGCGACTTAAAGCTCAAAAGCAATTTAAAATGGAAAAATATGCAAGTGCTCACATCATATAATTGTGAGAATATTACAAATCATGAATTTGAGAGTTGACGTGTGAATCATCATGCAAAGCTTCTGCAACATTCAAAGTGTGTCCCTTATTGTCGAACACTTCAAGTGAACCTCAAGTATAACCAACAAGCGCAGTATCTAAAACGACCAATCACCACTTAAGTTTATCCTTTATGGCCAATTTCAGCTTGCGACATGAAGGAGATTATATATATAACTGCCATACGCTTCAACCATGTAATGCGCCTTGCTTTACCTTGAGGCCATGAATGACTTGCAACGAGAACTTTTTAAACGACATGGACAGCTTGGTCCCATAAATGTAGAGCGACATGGTATTTGCTATTTTGTCTTAACAGTATGTCAAGGACATCTTAACTCCATCTCACATATACCACAACTTGGGGATGCCTTATATGATCTCCAACTATGCCATGTGTAACATTATATACCATGTAATATAACCGATCACACACATTTAGATGAACACCGCTTGATTATGCTTACATCATGGAAGTCGCTAACGGCATGGATGCTAAGATGCTTGCATAACGTCATGCTTGCTCAACGTCTTGCCATGCCAACGGTCTGACTCGCTTTTCTCAGAGTTATGTCACATTACTACATATGACCGGCTCGAGCCATTTTGTGTCATCATGTTTACTTCTAGAAGCTGGTGTCTTACAGCAACATCCCGAAGATGAAGCTGCAAAGCTAAATCACCATCGCCTGACATGAGAATAAAGAGTACATTGTTCTGTAGTCCAGTTCGATATCATTTATATCGTCAAGCATAACCACGGACTAAGTCCTCAGAGCATGACATTATGATTCAATTCTAATTCGAAGTTGAATGGGATCCACCTCAACTAATCATTATTTCTTGCATCAACATCGCTGATAACCTTCGATTGTACAAGTTGATGCATCGTTATCTCTAAACACTAAGCATCTCAATGTCATCCAAATCGATCTCATTTCAAATGAAAACTTCAAATAAAGTTATAATGGGCTTGTGAACAAAATGAATGTTCTTCCAAACACTTAAGCCAATTCCGTTCTTCCTCCAAAGATCCATATCAACCTTGAAGGGAACACGGATTTGGTAGCTTCTGATCAAATCACCGCAATGATACGGAAGGTATTGGAGGTTGGGCGAACGACAAAGACGGAGCCAACGTCAAAGACACCAATCCACATACTATAAGTCATTTTGATCAAAATACTCGAAATGTTGTTAGTCCCGCACAAGCGGCACTTCTTCGATTCTTGAACCGCGATATATTGCCAAGGCAATGATCTGGTAATGAAATCGAAAATAGCCAACAACACAATACTGAAGAGTATATCACGGACATGACAAAACATATCATGAAGAAGAATCAAGCTCGCGATGACGATGGAAAGGAATGGGACTTCTCTCCTAGTGAAACTCCATTCATCGAAAGGGTCCCTCAAGCATAATGTCCAGACGAGCTCACTCCTCCTATCCTACCTCCATACAATGGCCTTATTGACCCAAACTACTTCCTGTTCAGATATGAGTAGCAAATGAATACGACTATGGCGATGGGTGAGATGGGATGCACATACCTTCCTCTTTACCTAAATGGAACCGTGTCATTATGGTTCAGAAGCTGCCACCTAAGTCCATAGACCGGTTCTTTGATCCGACCAAAAAGTTCAAAGAGTAGCTCTACCTATAGGCTACCAAAGCAAAGGATGCTAGAGCGCTCTCATCAACCAATCAGATCAAGGAAGCAAGACTCCACAATGGAATGTAGCGACACCAAAGCTCGTTACCATGGAAAACAGTTCCCGCTTAACTAAGCGAACCTAGAAGAGAGTGAAAGGTCGCTCGGATACTCAGGAAAATAAGCCTATGGGTTCAGAAATTCCTACAGAGATAAAAGCAACTTTAAAGACTTACACTTTTAAGACTGTTGATGGAGTTTAGATCCCAGAAGCCTGCCCTGGTGACCAATTGTGACATTTCTCTGCATAATGCACTCTTCGTATCCTAGGGGAAAACTTATATATTTCCTTATAATTGTAAACCTCCTACGGTAAAAGGGAGGGGTTGTAACAGGATATCAACTTTGTTATTAATGCATTCTTATTTCGATCTTATATTTACGGAATTTTCATTAAAACAAATTGAAAAAGAATCACTAATGATCGAATGAATGTTGCAGATTACTCAAATGAACCTTGCCCCACCATGAAATAGTAAAATTATGCAACTCTTGCCATGCATTCAAACCATGATAACTCAGACGTCATCTATTGCATTATCCATCAAAGTAAGTACCTCATGGGAGGCGGGGTCCAAGTCATTGGTTTTATAACCAAGACCGCTCTTTAAAACGAGCATCAAATTAAAAACATTGTCAGTCTCATAGAAAGATGCAACAACATGCAGCACCACATGGAGAAACTTACCAAAAGGTGACATCCAGCTGTGAAGGTGGAGGCAAATATCCAACTCGAACTCCGAAGAATCTGAAACTACCTGGTCCCTAGGGCGCTTCAAACCATACCAAGATTGGAGGAGCATGGTCAAATCATGGACACCATTATGAAACTAGGACCATGGATGATCCCAGTCAACTCCTATCTCATCAATGGGAGGACCTGGTAGGGCTTAGTGATCATTAAAGCGCATCCCGATTGGGATAGCTCAAGTGCCCATTGCTCAATACTCTAAACACCATTTGCAACAAAAACAAAGGTGTGGAGCACAACATTGCAAATAAGGGACACCTGGATCTGAATGGTCAAATGATGCGAAGTTCAAATAACAAATAAACTTGTAAGTTTCACCGAAGGGGCATCTTCTTAATTGCAAGGTCCCTGGCCCTAGTTCTAACAAATTGAGGTAAATCTCGATAAATGAACTAGCGTTTGCCCCGTGAAACAAGGAAACTTTAAACCAAAGACCTCCCCGAGGGGCACCCAATCGATCGCCGACGCCATTTATACATGGACGGATTGCGACAAACGCTGGGCTTTTAAACAAAAGACCTCCCCGAGGGGCACCCAGTCGATCGCCGACGCCATTGATACATGGCTGGATTGTGACAAACACTGGGCCTTTAAACCAAAGACCTCCCCGAGAGGCACCCATTCAATCGTCAACGCCATTGATACATGGCCAGATTGCGACAAACACTGGGTCTTTAAACCAATGACCTCCCCAAGGGGCACCCGGTTTATCGTCGAAGCCATTAATACATGGCTGGGTTGCGATATAAAAACTGGGTTCTGAAAGACCCCTTCCGGGGTATCCGATCAGATGTTGGATCTTCCAAATCCAGCTATTGATTCTGGATCTTCCAAATCCAGTTACTGACGGACTTCAAAAGACCCTTATTAGGGCATCTGACCATAAGCCGAATCCACCAAAATTCGGTAAATGACGGACGCAAAGACCTTTTCGGAGGCGCGCTACAAATTCTACAAGTGGCCGAATCATTCAGTCACAACGAATAACGGGTTTTCATACACCTCTTCAAAGGAACAAAAAAACAAGACCTCTCCAGGGGCATATGTTCAAATCTAATCTCCGAAGGGCCTGCATTTCCAGGCTAGCGAGAAATATGATTGAATATATAAAATATAAGACCTCTCGAGCAGGGGCACAAAAACAAAAATTCATCCCCATAAAAAGGTATGAGTTGGATCAACTAGATCGGAAAACTTTAATCATGATCATGCCAAGAAATTCAACAATGGAAAAAATACATGACCAAAAGATTCCAAATGAAGTCGGTCACAAAATGTCATGCGTAACCTTTAAATTTTGTGACAAATTTTGGTATTGGGGGACTACCACCGCATTAAAGAAATTTAATAATGCTTACTTAGAATTCGCAGTCCAAAACCAAGACAGACGAATCTCGAGTTTAGTCGATAAACAAATTATGTGTATTATCAGTGTGAACTATATCTACCAAGTCGTAAATTCCTAAATAAAAAGAAGCTTGAGATTGATAACACATTCAAATCTATGAATATTTTTCATAATTTATCTCCTTTTACTGTTGTTGTCTTGAGCAATCGACAATGAATCTGCCGCCGAATGCGCCCAAAAGCTTTTCATTACAAATTCTCTAAAAGTCACTTATGTTAAGAGAAACCTTCCAATGTGACTGAGCCTATATTGCACTACCGTTCATCGAAATAAGGAAAAAAGGCACAAACAAAGCGAGCATGTATTGTTGTCTTGTTCAGGAGTTATGCGCAAATTCAAATTGAGACTTCTGAGTCTAACCAAGCTACTGCAACAAAGCCAAAGGACGAACAATCAAATGACACCCCTCCGGCAAATTTTCAAGAGGATACGGGATAATGAAAATTTGATTCTATAACACCCCGTATTTTCTGAGAATATTAAAGTAACAATTAAAGAATAATTAATTACAAATTTGATAAATAGGTGAAACGGGATGCGCCATTGCGTTCGTCTCGAAATTCTGCTTGGAATAGAGTCTAAGTTTTCGAAAATTGGACCTCGTATGAAGAAGTTATGGCCCTCGGAACTTTTAGAAATTAATATAAAACAATTCAGAAAATTAAAAACCAAGGCAGGTCGACTTGGGGGTCGACCTACCCCAGGCCAGGTCGACCAGGGGGTCGACCTCCCTATATACAGGTCGACCTGGGGGTCGACCTAGGGGTCGACCTCCCCCTTGGGTCAGATCTGAAATCTGACGTGTTTCTTTGTGTGACGATCTGCTGTGTCATTAGGTCTTGTGTGGCAAGTTCTGGTTGGTTATCTTAGATTTGAATGGCTTTGATTTACCCTGGGTTGATCTGATGGCTCCTATTAAATCAAAATTCTATATAAGCAACCTAAATCTAAACCCTAAGCCACACAAAAAATATCCCTAAGACCGTCATGCTGTCAACACTCAACCTAGAGTAGCCGCCATTCTCATTCAACTAGAAAGCGAGTTAGGAATTACAAATCAAATCTAATTCAACTAAGAGAATTCAATGTCAACAATAAAGGAGAGCTATTCAATTTCAGAATACAGATCCTAGAAAGACAAGACTTTCTTTTCTTTGTAATTCCTGTTATTATTTAGATGTGAACGATTAAAAGTTGTGATTTGTAATAAAATGAAAACTGGAGTAATTCCTAGTTGTAAGATAATGACGATGCTGGTTTGTGCCTATTCTTGTAACAATTCTATCGTATATGCTTGTGAGATTATGGTGGTTATATGTTGATGTTAAACCAATCGTATATTATGTAAATATGGTGACTTTTTCATGTTATGAATCATGCAAGTTGTTTAGATCTATGTTTATTGAATCATGCAAGTTGTTTAGATCTACATTTAGATCTATGTTTATTGAATCATGCAAGTTGTTTAGATCTACATTTAGATATATGTTTATTGAATCATGCAAGTTGTTTAGATCTATGTTTATTGAATCATGCAAGTTGTTTAGATCTACATTTAGATCTATGTTTATTGAATCATGCAAGTTGTTTAGATCTATGTTTATTGAATCATGCAAGTTATTAGGCTAAGACATGTATTATGTTTAGATCTACATTTAGATCTATGCTTATTGAATCATGCAAATTGTTAGGCTAAGACATGTAATATGATTAGATTCACATTTAGATCTATGAAAAGTGGATCCAAAATTAAAGCTCATATTTACATGCCTTGTTAAACTTGTGTAAAACCATATGCTTAAGATTCATGTTTGTTGGATCTAAGATAAAAGTTCATATTTACATGCCTTGTTAAACCTGTATAATTCCATATGTTTAAGATTCATGATTATTGGATCCAAATTAAAGTTTACATTCACATGTCTTGTTGAACTTGTGCAATTCTATATGCTTAAGGTTTATGTTCATTGGACCCAAAATAAAAGTTTACATTTACAGGCCTAGTTGGATTTGCGTAATTTTGTATGTTTAAGAACCGTGTTAATTAGATCCAAAAATGCAAGTTCACCTTTATATGACTAATTGGAATTGTTTAGTTCTATGAAAACTCCCATCCATATGCTTATGGTTCATGTTGATTAGGTTCAAAATTGCAAGTTCATAATTAAACATATATTTATTCTATGCCAAATTCATGTGACATATGTTGGATCCATATTATGCTTGTCTTGAATGCTACGTGTCTCTTCCTTTTCCCCTCTTTATTTTCAGTTAGGCTAAATTGCGAAGCCTAACATTCTATGAAATTTATGCAAACGTTTAGCGGGGGTAACGTTGGGAAAAACATGAAGTTACATGTTATTGGCATATTTTAAATGATTAGTGGAATTGAAATGGTATAATTTATATACCTAAAATTATGAAAATGATTTAGAGAGAGATTGGGCATGACTTGAATGACAATAATTTACATATAAATATAAATGGTAAATATGTAAATTTAGAAAAGAAAAATATGCCTAACCCGAGGTTAGATTGAGTTACGGTGTAAGACTGCCCGGAACCGCCCGGCACATCCAGCAACCGTAACAATATATATCTAATGTGAGAGGTTAGTGCATCAAGCCCAAAAGAACCCGAGGTTAGACTGAGTTGCGGTGTAAAACTGCTCGGAACCGCCCGACCCATCCAGTAACCGTAATAATACCTGTCTAATGTGAGTGGTTGGTGCTTTAATGAATGAATTAAAGCTAAGACAGGAATGGTAGGGTTAAGTTAATTAAGGTAACACTTAACCAACATAACATGAATGACTAGGGTTAAGTTAATAGTAAACATTTAACCAATATAACTTGATTTGTGGTAAGGTTAAGTTAAAACAAGAGGGCAACACTTAACCAATATAACATGATTTGTGGTAAGGTTAAGTTAAAACAAGAGGGCAACACTTAACCAATATAACTTGATTTGTGGTAGGGTTAAGTTAACACAGGAAGGCAACACTTAACCAAAGTAACATGACAAGTAGGTGGGTTAAGTTAACTTGAATTGATTGATGACACTTCACCAATACAACATGATGAACACGTGTGGTTGAGTTAACAAAGAACGCTTGACCAATGTAATTTGATGGACGAACGGGATTAAGTTAATAGGAAACACTTAACTAATTCAACATGATAAGTGAGGAGGGTTAAGTTAATAGGAAACACTTAACCAACATGACATGATGAATGAGTGGGTTAAATTAACATGAATGGACAACACTTAACCAATACGACGTAATGTACGAGGGGAAGCACATTTCGGGTTGGTGGGTAATATTAGTACATATAGGCCCACAAACTTAACCGTTAAATAAACATGCTTGAATCGATGGGAGGGTTAAGCACATCTCATGTAGGTGGGTAATATTAGTACATATAGGCCCACAAACTTAACCGTTAAATAAACATGCTTGAATCGATGAGAGGGCTAAGTACATCTCGTGTAGGTGTGTAATATTAATATATATAGGCCCACAAACTTAACCGTTAAATAAACATGCTTGAATCGATGGGAGGGTTAAGTACATCTCGTGTAGGTGGGTAATATTAGTACATATAGGCCCACAAACTTAACTGTTAAGAAAACATGCTAGAATCGGTGGGAGGGTTAAGTACATCTCCTGTAGGTGGGTAGTATTTGTATATATAGGCCCACAAACTTAACCAATAGGAAACCCTAGTAACGGGGACCCATTTCAGCAGTAACCCACATAGATGTATCTTGGTACCCTGAAACTAGGCAGGGTGGGGCACGATTACTGGGTTGATTATAAGCAGTCAAAACAGTGGCAGGGGGTACGTCAGTGTAGATTCCGACGGTTTACGGGCGTGCACGTACTCCGGAGTTGGAAAAAGCAGGCATTGGGTACTTGTAGTTATACAATGTGCATCTTGAATCGTGTCGGGTCGCTGTCATAAGGATTTATACACCTTATGGTGGGACCAGCATAGAGTATCTACACGCAAGAGAGGGCCGATTAACACAGACACATGGAACATTAATGCAAGTAAGGAGCCAATTGATAGGGTAGTAAGGGTACATCAAACATGTTCATCGTAATTAGGCTGATTGAGGTGGAATCCTCACGATAGATGTATACCTGAAGGCTACAACAATTACGGGGATTGGGATCACGTTATCATTTTATACAGATTACTAGTTGGGACACTAGTTAGGTGGTGCAGAGAAGTAAAATGGGCGCGATAGCATATTCAGCCTTATTATATTATTTCTAGGGTGTTGTCCTAGATTCAGTTTATTCATGTCATAACCCTTTTCTTGTTTACATGCTAAATAGTCACTAGACTTACCAGACTCATGTCTGACCCATTTTCTTTCTTCTTCGTTTCTTCCATTCCCACCCGGTCCGTAGGGAGGGAATACTTCAACTTAGATCATATCATTTCCAGCTTGAAAAATGTAGATGTATTGCTTTGGACTCTCTCTTCCACTGCTATGGCTAGCTCACGCTTTATTGGGGAATATCATTGTTATTTTTATGCTTCTTTTATATTTGGAA
This sequence comes from Allium sativum, assembly GCA_030737875.1. Lineage (NCBI taxonomy): Eukaryota > Viridiplantae > Streptophyta > Magnoliopsida > Asparagales > Amaryllidaceae > Allium > Allium sativum. The sequence continues at coordinate 354,213,889 of CM060919.1, read as the reverse complement.
GTTTTTGAATCAAGACAGAAGTTCTATGTATTACTTTTAAGTATGATTGAGATAACTGTTGTAAAAGCTTGATTGAACCATATTATTTATAAAATGACTTTATTTTTCGCTGCTTTATTTGTCTGTCTTGTAATTTATCTGCATCTTTTACCTAAAATTCTCTACCAAAGTTAAGGCATTCCCTTTGTGAGTGACCTTAACGGAGGTGGGGTGTTTCACTTGGTATCAGAGCTGAAGGTTACCGGATCAGATAAAAGATTTGATTTTTTTTTAAATGGTTTTAAAAGAAGCATTTTCAAAAGAAAAGTTTTGTTTCAAAGGCATATTCTCCAAAGCCATATGCACTATCTTTTGATCCTCTGTTTGAATCCTTATTTCCTTCTTTCCAGAGTCTCCAGGGCTCCTGGCTTTCTGGGAGGTAACCTCATCGTGGCATGGTTCTGTAGGCTTGATGAGACTACGACACGTGTCAAAGGGAAAATAAGTGCCCTACTTCCATCTATTTCCGCAGTAGTTTCACCTACGACTAATTTTCTTTCGAGCTTTATAGGATTTTCCATGCTATGGAGGCAACTTTCAAGAGACCTATCAACAAGTTACACAAGGATGGCAAAGATAAGAATGAGGGAGTTTGGCTAAGGAGCACAACCCAAGGATGAAGAACTCATGGATATAGACTTGGTTCACAAAGGAGGGGAGGAAAGAATAGTAAAACCTAAAACAAGAGGAAGTATCTTTATTATGGTATAACGGGTCGTATAATTAAGGGAAAGGGAAAGAACAAATGACAGGATTTTTAGGAAGGCAAGTGCATGCTATCAACGCCAGCATACCTGAGAGAAAGATAGTAAAGTTTAGTTTTTCTTTTTGATCATCCTGTTAGTACTCTTTTTGATTTCAGCGCTTCACATTCGCTTACATTTGCTTCCGTAGTTAAGTCTTTGCACCCTAGAGCTTGTATAATAGAGGATCCCATTATTGTCTCAAGTCCAATTTGTGGTTCGGCTCATTTATCTTTTGTTTGTAAGGATTTGAGATATTTATGTTTTTGGTTTCATGGGCTATGGGTTGATTCTAGGCATGTATGGGTTAGCTAGTAATTGTGAAAGGAGGGTAGTTAGACTTTCAACTTTCCTCGGGAATACCCTCGAAATTTCGTGCGATTCTAAGGGATCAGTTTGTCTTCGCTACCTAGAATCACTTTTTGTATTTATCGACGATTTTCGATCCGTTGGAGTAGTCCATGAGCGCGCGGATGTTTTGATTAGGTTAGGGGTTTTCCCCCCTAAAAACTTGAGACAGACTTCCACATATATCTAGTTGACAATGCAAAGCTAGTTATGCGATCAACGATAGTTTTGGAGCAAGATTGGCGAGAATAGCCAGAGTCGGTTAAGTGCTCAATTGTTTGGTTGTTTTGCTAGTATCATCTCTCATAAATAATCCAAATTCGGAGGAGGTATTCCTTGGGGGCTTGTCTGATATTGGTTTAGGCCTTTAGGGCTTGTACCTGAGGGATGTCGAGTTCGACTAGGATGGTTTGCGTGAGAGATAAATAGTAGTGACAGGCGCCCTAAGTAAGATTGACCTTAAGAAAGGTAAAAAGTACATAGCAACCTTTAGCTTTCGACCCTCATATTTGTGACATGATGGAAAAGCTAAGTAGAGGAGGAACCTATAATCATCTTAGTATATACACTTGGTATCATGGTTAACATCTGTTTATCTTGGAAAGATAGTTTGACTACATTGGAAATCCTCTAGCATAGTAAGTGATCGAGGTCCTATCTTTACTAGTAGGTTTTGGAAATGGAGGTCAAGAAGCTTCGCAATCGTGAAGTTAAATTAGTTAAGGTGCGGTGGAGTGAAGCTCAAGAAGATGCAACTTAGAAGACTGAAGAGTAGATACGTGCATCATACCCTTTTTGAGGGTATATCCTTGATTCCACTTTTTCTGTAATATTTATTTGCATGTTAGTCTTTATCTTTTAAGTATATCCTCTCGGTCCTATTCTCGATCCTTAGGTAGAAGCAAATGGGTGTAAACATGTGTTTGAGACATGTTATGTTTGGTGGATGCAAGTGTTTGCTAGTGATTGCTCGTGGATGCATATACACACATTAGACACTAGACCGGCTCAGTCACCTTCACATTGCATATGCATGAGTGAATTTTTATATATATGGATTGAAATTCGTTGTGTTATCATATGGATGTTGCAATTATATGAATGATTGTGCACTCATGTAAAAGTTATAAAGTACGATTAGGAATAATTGCATACATGATGGACTCATGGCACTAACATAATTCGCATTGAGGAGGTCAACTGAATCAGTAGACCGACTGTTTTGCATTAGATAAGGACATGTACACACACTATGTATATGATAATGAAGGCATTAGAAATCTTTTTAAGGACAATGGATGCCTGTGTTTGAAGGTTGAGTAGATGGATGGTTGGATGGTAGGAAATACATTCTTCTTAACTTGAAGATTTCGGGGACGAAATCCTTTAAGGAGGGGAGAATGTAACACCCCGTATTTTCTGAGAATATTAAAGTAACGAATTAAACAATAATTAATTACAAATGTGAGAAATAAGTGAAATGGGCTGCGCCATTGCATTCGTCTCGAAATTCTACTTGGAATAGAGTCCAAGTTTTCCAAAATTGGACTTCGTATGAAGAAGTTATGGCCCTCGGAACTTTCAGAAATTTATATAAAACAATTAAGAAAATAAAATACCAAGGCATGTCGACCTGGGGGTTGACCTACCCTAGGCCAGGTCGACCAGGGGGTCGACCTCCCTATATACAGGTCAACCTGGGGGTCGACCTCCCCCTCAGGTCAGATCTGAAATCTGACGTGTTTCTTTGTGTGACGTTCTGCTGTGTCATTAGGGCTTGTGTGGCAAGTTCTGGTTGGTTCTCTTAGATTTGAATGGCTTTGATTTACCCTGGGTTGATCTGATGGCTCCTATTAAATCAAACTTCTATATAAGCAACCTAAATCTAAACCCTAAGCCACACAAAAAAATATCCCTAAGACTGTCATGCTGTCAACACTCAACCTAGAGTAGCCAACATTCTCATTCAACTAGAAAGCGAGTTAGGAATTACAAATCAAATCTAATTCAACTAAGAGAATTCAACGTCTACAACAAAGGAGAGCTATTCAATTTCAGAATACAGATCCCAGAAAAACGAGACTGTCTTTTCTTTGTAAGTCCTGTTATTATTTAGATGTGAACGATTAAAAGTTGTGATTTGTAATAAAATAAAAACTGGAGTATTTCCTAGTTGTAAGATAATGACGATGCTGATTTATGCCTATGCATATACGATTCTATCGTATATGCTTGTGAGATTATTGTGGTTATATGTTGATGTTAAACCAATCGTATATTATGTAAATATGGTGACTTTTTCATGTTATGAATCATGCAAGTTGTTTAGATCTATGTTTATTGAATCATGCGAGTTGTTTAGATATACATTTAGATCTATGTTTATTGAATCATGCAAGTTTTTTAGATCTACATTTAGATCTATGTTTATTGAATCATGCAAGTTGTTTAGATCTATGTTTATTGGATCATGCAAGTTGTTTAGTTCTACATTTAGATCTATGTTTATTAAATCATGCGAGTTATTTAGATATATGTTTATTGAATCATGCAAGTTGTTTAGATCTACATTAGATCTATGTTTATTAAATCATGCAAGTTATTAGGCTAAGACATGTATTATGTTTAGATATACATTTAGATCTATGCCTATTGAATCATGCAAATTGTTAGGCTAAGACATGTATTATGATTAGATTCACATTTAGATCTATGAAAAGTGGATCCAAAATTAAAGCTCATATTTACATGCCTAGTTAAACTTGTGTAAAACCATATGCTTAAGATTCATGTTTGTTGGATCCAAGATAAAAGTTCATATTTACATGCCTTTTAAACCTGTGTAATTCCATATGTTTAAGACTCATGATTATTGGATCCAAATTAAAGTTTACATTCACATGTCTAGTTGAACTTGTGCAATTTTATATGCTTAAGGTTTATGTTTATTGGACCCAAAATAAAAGTTTGCATTTACATGCCTAGTTGGATTTGGGTAATTTCGTATGTTTAAGACCCATGTTAATTAGATCCAAAAATGCAAGTTCACCTTTATAAGACTAATTGGAATTGTATAGTTCTATGTAAACTCCCATCCATATGCTTATGGTTCATGTTGATTAGGTTCAAAATTGCAAGATCATTATTAAACATATATTTATTCTATGCCAAATTTATGTGACATATGTTGGATCCATATTGTGCTTGTCTTGATTGCTACGTGTCTCTTCCTTTTCTCCTCCTGATTTTGAGTTAGGCTAAATTGCGAAGCCTAACATTCTATGAAATTTATACGAACGTTTATAGGGGGTAACGTTGGGAAAAACATGAAGTTACATGTTATTGGCATATTTTAAATGATTAATGGCATTGAAATGGTATAATTTATATACCTAAAATTATGAACATGATTTAGAGAGAGATTGGGCATGACTTGAATGACAATAATTTACATATAAATATAGAAGGTAAATATTTAAATTTAGAAAAGACAAATATTCCTAACTCGAGGTTAGATTGAGTTACGGTGTAAGATTGCCCAGAACCGCTCGGCACATCCAGCAACCGTAACAATATATATCTAATGTGAGAGGTTAGTGCATCAAGCGCAAACGAACCCGAGGTTAGACTGAGTTACGGTGTAAAACTGCCTCGAACCGCCCGGCACATCTAGTAACCACAACAATACCTGTCTAATGTGAGTGGTTGGTGTTTTAATGAATGAATTAAAGCTAAGACGGGAATGGTAGGGTTAAGTTAATTAAGGTAACACTTATCCAACATAACATGAATGGCTAGGTTTAAGTTAATAGGAAACACTTAACCAATATAACTTGATTTGTGGTAAGGTTAAGTTAAAACAAGAGGGCAACACTTAACCAATATAATTTGATTTGTGGTAAGGTTAAGTTAAAACAAGAGGGCAACACTTAACCAATATAACTTGATTTGTGGTAAGGTTAAGTTAAAACAAGAGGGCAACACTTAACCAATATAACTTAATTTGTGGTAAGGTTAAGTTAAAACAAGAGGGCAACACTTAACCAATATAACTTGATTTGTGGTAGGGTTAAGTTAACACAAGACAACAACACTTAACCAAAGTAACATGACAAGTAGGTAGGTTAAGTTAACTTGAATTGATTGATGACCCTTAACCAATACAACATGATTAACACGTGGGGTTGATTTAACAAAGAACGCTTGACCAATATAACTTGGTGGACGAATGGGGTTAAGTTAATAGGAAACACTTAACCAATTCAACATGATAAGTGAGGAGGTTTAAGTTAATAGGAAACACCTAACCAACATGATAGGATGAATGAGTGGGTTAAGTTAACATGAATGGACAACACTTAACCAATACGACATAATATACGAGAGAGTTAAGTACATATCGGGTTGGTGGGTAATATTAGTACATATAGGCCCACAAACTTAACTGTTAAATAAATGTGCTTGAATCGATAGGAGGGTTAAGCACATCTCGTGTAGGCGGGTAATATTAGTATATATAGGCCCACAAACTTAACCGTTAAATAAACATGCTTGAATTGATGGGAGGGTTAAGTACATCTCGTGTAGGTGGGTAATATTAATACATATAGGCCCACAAACTTAACCATTAAATAAACATGCTTGAATCGATGGGAGGGTTAAGTACATCTCGTGTAGGTGGGTAATATTAGTACATATAGGCCCACAAACTTAACCGTTAATTAAACATGCTAGATTCGGTGGGGGGGGGGGTTAAGTACATCTCATGTAGGTGGGTAATATTTGTATATATAGGCCCACAAACTTAACCAACAGGAAACCCTAGTAACGGGGACCCATTTCAGCAGTAACCCACATAGATGTATCATGGTACCCTGAAACCAGGCTTATTTATCTTTGGTTTGGCTTGTATAGTAGAGGATCCCATTATTGTCTTAAGTCCAATTTGTGGTTTGGCTTATTTATCTTTGGTTTGTAAGGATTTGAGATACTTATGTTTTTGGTTTCATGGGTTATGGGTTGATTCTAGGCATGGATGGGTTAGCTATTAGTTGTGAAAGGAGGGTAGCTAGACTTTCGGCTTGCCTCGGGAATACCCTTGAAATTTCGTGCGATCCTATGGATCGGTTTGTCTTAGCTACCTAGAATCACTTTATGTATTTATCGACGATTTTCGATCTGTTGGATTAGTCCATAAGCACGCGGATGTTTTGATTAGGTTAGGGGTTTTCCCCCTAAAAACTCGAGACAGACTTCGACATATATATAGTTGACAATGCAAAGCCAGTTATGCGATCAACGATAGTTTTGGAGCAAGATTGGCGAGAATAGTCAGAGTCGGTTAAGTGCTCAATTGTTTGGTTGTTTTGCTAGTATCATCTCACATAAATCATCCAAATTCGGAGGAGGTATTCCTTGGGTGCTTGTCTGATATTGGTTTAGTCCTTTGGGGCTTGCACCTGAGGGATGTCGAGTTCGACTAGGATGGTTTGCGTGAGAGATAAATAGTTGTGGCAGGTGCCCTAAGTAAGACTGACCTTAAGAAAGGTGAAAATTACATAGCAACCTTTAGCTTTCGACCCTCAGATTTGTGACATGATGGAAAAGCTAAGTAGAGGAGGAACCTATAATCATCTTAGTATATACACTTGGTATCATGGTTAACATCTGTTTATCTTGGAAAGATAGTTCGACTACATTGGACACCCTCTAGCATAGTAAGTGAATGAGGTCCTATCTTTACTAGTAGGTTTGGAAATGGAGGTCAAGAAGCTTCGCAATTGTGATGTTAAATTAGTTAAGGTACAGTGGAGTGAAGCTCAAGAAGATGCAACTTAGAAGACTGAAGACTAGATACGCGCATCATACCCTTTTTGAGGGTATATCCTTGATTCCACTTTTTCTGTAATATTTATTTGCATGCTAGTCTTTATCTTTTGAGTATATCTTCTCGGTCCTATTCTCGATTCTTAGGTGGAAGCCAATGGGTGTAAACATGTGTTTGAGACATGTTATGTTTGGTGGATGCAAGTGATTGCAAGTGTTTGCTAGTGGTTGCTCATGGATGCATATACACACATTAGGCACTAGATCGGCTCAGTCACCTTCATATTGCATATGCATGAGTGAATTTATATATATGGATTGAAATTCGATGTGTTATCATATGGATGTCGCATTTGTATGAATGATTGTGCACTCATGTAGAAGTTATATATAAAGTACGATTAGGAATAATTGCATACATGATGGACTCATGGCATTGACATAATTCGCATTGAGGAGGTCAATTGAATCAGTAGACCGCCTGATTTTGCATTAGATAAGGACATGTACACACACTATGCATATGATCATGAAGGCATTAGAAATCTTTTTAAGGACAATGGATGCCTGTGTTTGATGGTTGAGTAGATGGATGATTGGATGGTAGGATATACATTCTTCCTAACTTGAAGATTTCGGGGACGAAATCTTTAAAGGAGGGGAGAATGTAACACCCCGTATTTTCTGAGAATATTAAAGTAACGAATTAAAAAATAATTAATTAAAAATGTGAGAAATAGGTGAAATGGGTTGCGCCATTGCATTCGTCTCGAAATTCTACTTGGAATAGATCCAAGTTTTCGAAAATCGGACTTCGTATGAAGAAGTTATGGCCCTCGGAACTTTCATAAATTTATATAAAACAATTCAGAAAATTAAATACCAAGGCAGGTCGACCTGGGGGTCGACCTACCCCAGGCCAGGTCGACCTCCCCCTCGATTCATATCTGAAATCTGACGTGTTTCATTGTGTGACGATCTGCTGTGTCATTAGGGCTTATGTGGAAAGTTCTTGTTGGTTCTCTTAGATTTGAATGGCTTTGATTTACCCTGGGTTGATCTGACGGCTGCTATTAAATCAAACTTCTATATAAGCAACCTAAATCTAAACCCTAAGCCACACAAAAAATATCCCTAAGACTGTCATGCTGTCAACACTCAACCTAGAGTAACCGCCATTCTCATTCAACTAGAAAGCGAGTTAGGAATTACAAATCAAATCTAATTCAACTAAGAGAATTCAACGTCTACAACAAAGGAGAGCTATTCAATTTCAGAATGCAGATCCCAGAAAAACAAGACTTTCTTTTCTTTGTAAGTCCTGTTATTATTTAGATGTGAACGATTAAAAGTTGTGATTTGTAACAAAATGAAAACAGGAGTAATTCCTAGTTGTAAGATAATGACGATGCTGATTTATGCCTATTCTTGTAACGATTCTATCGTATATGCTTGTGAGATTATTGTGGTTATATGTTGATGTTAAACCAATCGTATATTATGTAAATATGGTGACTTTTTCGTGTTATGAATCATGCAAGTTGTTTAGATCTATGTTTATTGAATCATGCAAGTTGTTTAGATCTACATTTAGATCTATGTTTATTGAATCATGCAAGTTGTTTAGATCTACATTTAGATCTATGTTTATTGAATCATGCAAGTTGTTTAGATCTACATTTAGATATATGTTTATTGAATCATGCAAGTTGTTTAGATCTATGTTTATTGAATCATGCAATTTGTTTAGATCTATGTTTATTGAATCATGTAAGCTGTTTAGATCTACATTTAGATCTATGTTTATTAAATCATGCAAGTTATTAGGCTAAGACATGTAACATGTTTAGATCTACATTTAGATCTATGCTTATTGAATCATGCAAATTGTTAGGCTAAGGCATGTATTATGATTAGATTCACATTTAGATCTATGAAAAGTGGATCCAAAATTAAAGCTCATATTTACATGCCTTGTTAAACTTGTGTAAAACCATATGCTTAAGATTCATCATTGTTGGATCCAAGATAAAAGTTCATATTTACATGCCTTGTTAAACCTGTGTAATTCCATATGTTTAAGACTCATGATTATTGGATCCAAATTAAAGTTTACATTCACATGTCTAGTTGAACTTGTGCAATTCTATATGCTTAAGGTTTATGTTCATTGGACCCAAAATAAAAGTTTGCATTTACATGCCTAGTTGGATTTGGGTAATTTCGTATGTTTAAGGCCCATGTTAATTAGCTCCAAAAATGCAAGTTCACCTTTATATGACTAATTGGAACTTTGTAGTTCTATGTAAACTCCCATCCCTATGCTTATGGTTCATGTTGATTAGGTTCAAAATTGCAAGTTCATAATTAAACATATATTTATTCTATGCCAAATTTATGTGACATATGTTGGATCCATATTATGCTTGTCTTGAATGCTACGTGTCTCTTCCTTTTCCCCTCTTTATTTTGAGTTAGGCTAAATAGCAAAGCCTAACATTCTATGAAATTTATGCTAACGTTTAGCGGGGGTAACGCTGGGAAAAACATGAAGTTACATGTTAACGGCATATTTTAAATGATTAGTGGCATTGAAATGGTATAATTTATATACCTAAAATTATGAACATTATTTAGAGAGAGATTGGGCATGACTTGAATGACAATAATTTACATATAAATATAGAAGGTAAATATGTAAATTTAGAAAAGACAATATGCCTAACCCAAGGTTAGATTGAGTTACGGCGTAAGACCGCCCGGAACCGCCCGACACATCCAGCAACCGTAACAATATATATCTAATGTGAGAGGTTAGTGCATCAAGCCCAAAAGAACCTGAGGTTAGACTGAGTTGTGGTGTAAAACTGCCCAGAACTGCCCGACACATCTAGTAATCGCAACAATACCTGTCTAATGCGAGTGGTTGGTGCTTTAATGAATGAATTAAAGCTAAGACAGGAATGGTAGGGTAAAGTTAATTAAGGTAACACTTAACCAACATAACATGAATGACCAGGGTTAAGTTAATAGGAAACACTTAACCAATATAACTTGATTTGTGGTAAGGTTAAGTTAAAACAAGAGGGCAACACTTAACCAATATAACTTGATTTGTGGTAAGGTTAAGTTAAAACAAGACGGCAACACTTAACCAATATAACTTGATTTGTGGTAAGGTTAAGTTAAAATAAGAGGGCAACACTTAACCAATATAACTTGATTTGTGGTAAGGTTAAGTTAAAACAAGAGGGCAACACTTAGCCAAAATAACTTGGTTTGTGGTAGGGTTAAGTTAACACAAGAAGGCAACACTTAACCAAAGTAACATGACAAGTAGGTGGGTTAAGTTAACTTGAATTGATTGATGACACTTAACCAATACAACATGATGAACACGTGGGGTTGAGTTAACCAAGAACGCTTGACCAATATAACTTGATAGACGAACGGGGTTAAGTTAATAGGAAACACTTAACCAATTCAACATGATAAGTGAGGAGGGTTAAGTTAATAGGAAACACTTAACCAACATTATAGGATGAATGAGTTGGTTAAGTTAACATGAATGGACAACACTTAACCAATACGACATAATGTACGAGAGGGTTAAGTACATATCGGGTTGGTGGGTAATATTAGTACATATTGGCCCACAAACTTAACCGTTAAATAAACATGCTTGAATCGATGGGAGGGTTAAGTACATCTCATGTAGGTGGGTAATATTAATACATATAGGCCCACAAACTTAACCGTTAAATAAACATGCTTGAATCGATGGGAGAGTTAAGTACATCTCGTGTAGGTGGGTAATATTAGTACATATAGGCCCACAAACTTAACCGTTAAGAAAACAAGCTAGAATCGGTGGGAGGGTTAAGTACATCTCATGTAGGTGGGTAATATTTGTACATATATAGGCCCACAAACTTAACCAACAGGAAACCCTAGTAAAGGGGACCCATTTCAGCAGTAACCCACATAGATGTATCATGGTACCCTGAAACTAGGCAGGGTGGGGCACGATTACTGGGCTGATTATAAGCGGTCAAAACAGCGGCGGGGGTACGTCAGTGTAGGTTCCGATGGTTTACGGGCATGCACATACTCCGGAGTGGGAAAAATCAGGCACTGTGTAACACCCCACGTCCATTAATGTCTCTCACAAAGGGAATGCATTAACTTCCATGGAGCGTATTTAGTGTATAGAACAGAATATAACAAGACAGATATAAATAATGGTACTTGAAAATTTAAAACAACTTTTATTGCAACAGAGAAATAGTTTGATTACAACAACTTCATAGACCGAGTACACTTAATATCCATCTTGATAAATTGTTACGAGTACATAAAATAAAAAGCACAAACCCCAACACAAGCAGCCATAAAAGAGATGAGCTGAACTTTACTATCAGCAATCCAAGCACTTCCAAAAGAGAGAGAAAGAGATCCGAGATCAAGCTCCACTAGTACTAGTCCCACCATGAGAACCTGGGGGGGGGGGGGGAGGAACAAAAGAGGCGAAATAAGGGGGTCAGACATAAAGTCTGGCGAGTATAATAATTTTAACAATATAATTATTAAAGTAACTAGGATAAGGCATAAACTGGTAAGATGAGAAATGACCATGAAACAAGCTGGCATGACAAAGAAAATAAGAGGAATATTCTGGCGTTCATCTCGTTCCTAATCACTATAGGATAATTACTATACTGCACCACCACTAGTCACCCTAAAAGTTGATCCCGCCTACAGAACTTAATAACGATAACGGTAGTTTCGTGTACCCCTAGCTGCCTTCATAGGTGTCGTCTGCCCCTATCTCCACTAGTTGTACCCACTACCCCCATAAGATCGGCTCCCTAACATGTAGATACCCGTGCTGGTCCCACAGTGGGGTGTATCACTCCCCAAAGTGGCAACCCGATACCACCAAAGATGCACGGCTTATATCTACACGATGCAACAACGTCTTACCTACCAGCTCGGGCCCACGCACGCACATGACCCCGTTGGACTTGCGTTGCCACCGCTAACCCGTTTTGACCTCTTACAATCAAATCCTGTAAGCGTGTCCTGTCCTCGACTTGGGTCGAGTCACAAAGATACTTAATGGGTTACTGGTTTGAAAAGGGCCCACATGCTTGATACAAGCCTTCCACCTATGCTTGGTCCCCACTAAGGTTTCCCCACTTAACTCCATTCTTATTCATGTCTTCTTACATGTTTCAATCTTGGTTAAGTGCATCTAATCGTATTTCACATGCCACCCAAGGCACCCACTTAATTTTACATGCTACCCAAGGCACCCACATAACCCCCCATGTCCCACCACATGTTTATCTGGTTAAGTGTTACTTAATTCATTAGAACCGTAACCTTGTAAAGATCTCCCACATTAGGCTGACATTTGCGGTTGCAGGATTTGCCGGGCAGGTCCGGGCAGTCTTTTACCGCAAACGAGCCTAACCTCGTGTCTTTACAATTGTTACGCATTTAATTCATGCCTTTGACCTCTCACATTAGACTGGCATTTGTGGATGCTGGATTTGCCGGGCGGGTCCGGGCAGTCTTACACCACAAAAGAGTCTAACCTCGTGTCTTAAGCGGTTAATTATTACACATCTTTATTTAACCCTAAATTGGATTAATATCCCTATTCAAATTTGTCAATAAATTCCAAATTTATTTATGTCCATAATTGTCTCTTAAAATTATGTCCATAAATACCAATTATGCCAATTAATGTCTCAAATTAATTATATGCCTTTTAAGGCCATTTTATGCCAATTCACAATTTATGTATATTCAATATTATCCCATCATCCCCACGCTATTCGTACATTTTCATATGACATACGTTAGACTCGCAAATAGTCTATCTTATAAAAAGAAAAATAACATTACATACCACATAAAATAGATCTAAGGATCATGACATAAGATTACATAGCCAATAACTTGCATATGAATTTCATTCAAACCAGCATATGATACAAAACTAGCATAGGTAATGGGCATAAACTTGCATAACTTATTTACTGCTATAGATCCAAACATAAAGGTGTGAACTTGCATATGGATCTAAACATAAAGATGTAAACTTGCATATAGATCTAGACATAAAGATGTAAACTTGCATATAGATCTAAACATAAAGATGTAAACTTGCATATGGGTCTAAACATAAAGATGTAAACTTGCATATGGATCTAGACATAAAGGTTAATGTCACATAAACTTGCATATGCATATACATGTCTCACATATATTTTAACAACCCAAACTTGCATAAGATGCATACATGAATGTATGATCCAATCATCACAAACTTGCATAAGATATATGATTCAACTTGCATAAGATTCACATAAGAACTAACATATGATTCAACACCACAAACATACATATAATTTACATCACATGATTCAAAATCATATTCTCATAATCCCAATTATATCTTATCATAATTAAATTAATTAATTATTTTGTGAAAGCTATCATACTCACAATTAAAAATAATAGTCTTGTCTTTCTGGGATCTGTATTCTGAAACTGAATTGCTCGCCTTTAATGTAGACTAATCGTTATTTAGATTTGATTTTGATTCAAGCTTCTATCTTGCTTTAGGGTTGAAAGTGTATGGCGGCTACTCTAGGTTCTCCATTGACAGCATTGCGGCTCTTGTTATGAATTAATGTGATTAGGGTTAGGGGTTTAGGAGTGTTTTTATAGAAGTTTAATTTAATAAGAGCCATCGGATTAACCTAGCGGTAACCAGAACCGTCAAGACCACTCAGACGCCACATCAGCCCTTAGGGCGAATCGGGCCATGGGTTGACAACCAAACACCCTGGATCTACCTCGTCCCAGCGGAGCTCGGGTCGACTCCAGAAATGGTGCGGTTCGGCTATTCCCCCTCCCGATTTGCTTTTTTGAACTTTTTTTGAATATTTCTTTATATATATATATATTTATATATTTCTCTCATATGCATACAAACTTCAAGGCTTAACAACTTCTTCATAAGTTATCCATTTATGCAAACCAAATGTCTATCTTGACCCAAAATTTTGAGACGAACATAATAGCGCAACCCATTTCACTTAATTCTTCTTCTAAAAATTAAGTATACTTTAATTTGTGAATTTTAATGGTATAAAATTACAGGGTGTTACATTCTCCCCTCCTTAAAGGATTTCGTCCCCAAAATCTCTATGTTAAGAAGAATGTATCCTACCAACCAATTATCCATCTACTCAATCATCATCCACAAGTATCCATTATCCTTAAAGAAATTTCTAATGCTATATGAACTTATGCAAAAATGTGTGTATATGTTCCTTATCTAATGCAAAGATCAAGCGGTCCACTGATTCAGTTGACCTCCTTAATGAAAATCATGATAGTGCCATGCGTCCATTATGTATGCGAAAGAATCCTATCGATACATATTATTTCTACATGTGTGCAGAACTATTCATCAAAATGCAGCATCTGTATGATAACACAACCATTATACATCCATTAATTTAGATATGCACACGGATTTATATGCAACATGAAGGTGATTGAGCCGATCTAGTGCCTAATGTGTGTGTACATGCATCCACGAGCAACCACTAGCAACCACTTGCATCCATTTGCATCCACCAAACATAACATGTCTCAAACACATGTTTGCAACCATATGGTTCTTCCTAACTAAGATCGAAGATGTCATCGCAAAGATAATACTAAAATATAGGACAAGTGTCAACAAAGTGGTAGAAAAAGGAGAAATTAAAACATACCCTCAAAAAGGAAAGGGAACAGCGTACGCATTTTGTCTTCCGTCTCCCAAGTCGCGTCTCTTTGATTATCTCCCCATCGCACTTTGACCAACTTGACCTCTTTGTTGCGAAGCTTTTTGACCTCCGATCCGAGAATGCGTGTAGGAGCTCGTCTGATCGTGGCATTGCGCTCTACTTCCACTTCTTCGAGCGTGCTCGGCTCTACCACTTCCACCGTATCGTGTAAACACTTACGAAAATGCGAAATGTGAAACACGTCATGAACTCCGTTGAGCTTCTCTGGTAACTTTACTCTATACGCCATCTGTCCAATCCTCTCCGTAATTGGAAAGGGTCCTACAAACCTCGGTGCCAACTTCCCTACTGATCCAAAACGGACTACGTTTCTTAACGGTGACACCTTAACAAAAACCATGTCCCCAATGTTGAATTCAAGATCGGTTCGTCTCATATCAGCATATGACTTCTGTCGGTCCTGCGCCGTCTTCATTCGCCGTCGAATCATGTTTATCTTCTCCGAAGTCTCCCTAATCATGTCAGGTCTAAGCAAAACCTTATCAGTGGATTCCCACCAACATGTAGGTGATCGGCACGGTCGTCCATACAGAGCCTCAAAAGGTGCCATGCCAATGCTAGCCTGAAAACTATTATTATAGGCGAACTCCACTAGTGGAAGGTGTTCTTCCAATGTTCCTCCAAAGTCTAGGATGCATAGTCTTAGAAGGTCTTATAGAACCCGATTTACTCTCTCGGTCTGGCCGTCCGTCTGAGGATGATAAGCGGTACTTAAGCATAATTGCGTTCCAATCGCCTCTTGTAAGCTTTTCCAAAATTCGCTTGTGAAAATGGGATCTCTATCGCTCACAATGCTAGAGGGTATGTCGTGCAAATGAACTATGTCTCGAAGGTAAACAGATGCTAACCACGTGACGGTCCTTCTACTTTTAACAGGAATAAAATGGGCACTTTTGGTAAGTCTGTCTACAATTACCCAAATCCTCGTATTACCCTTCCTTGATCTTGGTAGCCCATCTACAAAATCCATGGAAACGCTTTCCCATTTCCAAAGCGGAATCACTAAGGGATGGAGCAAACCTCCAGGCTTCTTTTGCTCTGCCTTGACTTGTTGGCACACTAAGCATCTAGCAACGAACTTGGCCACGTCCTTCTTTATTCCGGCCCAAAAGAAAACTCGCTTCATATCCCTATACATCTTATCACCACTAGGATGTATGGTCATTTTAGAGCGATGTGAGTCTTCAAGAATTGCCTTCTTCAAACTTTCGTCTTTTGGTACGCAAAGTCTTCCATCTCTACGTAGCCAACCTCTCTTATCTATAGCATATCTATCAAGACGACTCGAGGACTCCCCTCCTATAAGCTTGCCTACTATCTCAACCAACTGTGGGTCATTTCGCTGTGCCTCTCCAACTCGACCCAAAAGTGTAGGTTGCACCTCTAACGATGCCAATAATCCGGGTACATAATCGACAGAGGGTCTGAAGTCAAAGGAAGATATATACTCCAAACTCTGCCACTCTACGAACAAAGGACTTAAAGTTAACTTCTTTCTACTTAAGGCGTCTGCTATAATGTTACCCTTGCCAGGGGTATGTGCGATCTCAAAATCGTGGGATGCCAAAAACTCCATCCATCTCTGTTGCCTCAAGTTTAGGTCCTTCTGTGAGAATAAGTACTTTAGCGACTTATGGTCTGTATACAACTCAAACGTCTCGCCAAGTAAATAATGACGCTATGAATTAAGCGCAAAAACTATGGCTGCCAACTCTAAGTCGTGGGTAGGGTAATTTTTCTCGTGGGCTTTCAACTATCTTCCAACATAGCATATCATCCCTCCCTCTTGCATTAAAACTGCGCCAAGCCCTATCCCGCAAGCATCGGTATATACAGTGAATGTCTTACTCCCGTCTTGCAAAACTAAAACTGGAGCTGTCGTCAAAGCCCTCTTCAGACGTTGGAAAGCATCGTCACAGTCAACGTCCCAAGTAAAAGTCAAATTCTTCTTCGTTAATCGAGTGAGAGGGGCTGATATCTTCGCGAAGTCCTTAATGAACTTCCTATAATAGCCAACCAGCCCTAAAAAGCTTCTTACTTCTGTTGCATTCTTAGGAGTTTTCCAATCTTGGATTGCCACCACCTTGGCGGGATCCACGGCTATCCCTTCCTTTGAGACCACGTGTCCTAAGAACCTTACTTCTTTTCTCCAAAAATGGCACTTAGAGAACATAGCTTTTAGCTGATGCGCTCATAGGGTCTCTAAGACTTACCTAAGATGTAGGGCATGCTCTTCTTCATTTTTAGAGAAAACCAGAATATCGTCTACAAAGACTACCACAAACTTGTTTAGAAACTCCCTAAACACCCTACACATTAAGTCAAAAAAGTATGCGGGTGCATTCGTCAAACCAAAAGGCATGACGAGCCACTCAAAGAAACCATCAGGAGTTCTAAAGGCAGTCTTATCGATGCTATCTTCAGCCACCCTTAGCTGATGAAACCCTATAGCTAAATCCAGTTGCGAAAAAACTGAAGCACCCACCAACTGATCGAATAAATCGTCTATCCTCGGCAATGGGTGCCTGTTCTTCTTTGTTAGCTTATTCAGCTCTCTATAGTCCACGCACAATCTAAGTGAACCATCAGCTTTTGTAGCAAAAACGACTGGAGCACCCCACTCCGAAATACTTCTTCTTATGAACCCCTTCTCAAGTAATTCTTTCACTTGCTTACTGAGTTCTCTTCTCTCTCTCTCGGAGCCATGTGGCACACTGGTAATGCAACTGGCTTTGCATTATCTACTAGATACATTCGAAAGTCTATCTCGCACCTCGGGGGTAAACCTCGAACTTCATCAAAGACGTCATTATATTCACGGACCACACGAACAGATTTAAAATCATCATTGGATGCGTCTAGGGATTCTAGGTAGCTAAGAATTACCAAACCTCTAGGGTCACTAGAAATATCAAGCGTCTTTCCACAACGAGTCAACAATCTAACTACCCTTCTTTCACAATCTAGGATGGCACCGTATCTAGTTAGCCAATCCATACCTAGAATCAAGCCGTAGCCCATGAAGCCAAGAACAAAGGCGTTGCATTCAAACCCAACGCCCAAGATAGACACTCTCAAATTCCGACAAATCATAGAAAGATGAGCCGAACCACCTATAGGATTTGAGACTACTATGGGATCCGTAACTAGACTAGTATTTAGATGCAGTGTTTCAACTAACAAAGCAGATATAAATGAGTGTGAAGCACCAGACTCAAACAAAGTACGAAAAGGATGATCAAACAGAAAAACTAAACTTTCAACGGAAATGTTTCTAGCTCTCTCCTGTCCTGGTGCCATGAGAGCCTGAATCTGCCCTCTCTCCTGCCCTGGTGCCATGAAAGCCTGAAGCTTCCCTCCAGAAGTTCTTTGCCCTTGCCCCTGTTTCCTTGGGCAGTCCTTAACTAGATGATCTGCCTCTCCACAGTGGAATCAACTAGTCTTCTTCTTTTTCCTATAGTCTTTGCTCAGATGGCCTGGTGTCCCACAATTAAAGCACTTCTTCTTTCCTTTGCCATTATTGTTCTTTCCGCCTTTCTTGTTTTGCTGTTGTGGCTTCTTCTGGTCTCCTTTCTTCTCCGGTGCCTTATTAGCATTCACACCTTTCTCTTTCTCATGCATAAGCGCCATGTCAACCAGTTTCTCAAAGGTAGCCCCCATCGGAATGAGGGTCATCGCCAACCCATGTAGTGGCTCATTCAAACCTTTAACAAACCTCAGGGCCTTCTTCTCAAGTGTGTTTACTAATTCCAAGCCAAATCTCGCCAACTGATTGAACTTGTTGACGTACTCCTTTACTGATAAATCCCCTTACTTCAACGCCAAGAATCTTTCCATATATAAATTCTCTTCTGCTCATGAGAGAAACTTCATTTCGAACATACGCTTGAAATCCATCCATGTCTCCACCGGACGCTTTCCGTTCATGACCTCCCATGAAAATGAGGCTTCGTCTTTCATTAACCAAGCAGGCAATTGGACCTTCCTTCCATCTTCTACTTTGAAAATACCAAATAGATCTTCCACCTCCTTAAGCCAATTTTGAGCTTCAACAAACGTCTCCGATCCATGAAAAGGTTTCCCTCCCATTGCCCTAAAATCTTTGCATATCTTTGCAAAAGTATCCACACAGGGAGGAGGAGGAGGAGGAGCATTTGTTGGGCCTGCGACATTGGCCCTAGCTTCCAGATACCTTCTAAACCATCCTGGTATCGGTATCCCCTCAGGTATCTCGGGAATTCCAGACATGCTGAAAAGAAAATGAAGAGATTCAAAACGGAGAATTCGAAAGAAAGGTATATGGCTCGTGGGGGTTATGTTTTTAAAACAAACTTTTCTGTTGAAAATACTTTCCTTAAAACATACTTTTGAAAGTATTTATTTATAAAATGCTTTTTGAAAAATAGTTTTTCAAAATTCATATTTGGTCTGATAACCTTCAGCTCTGATACCACGTGTAAGCCCCGACGTCCATTAATGTCACTCACAAAGGGAATGCATTAACTTCCATGGAGCGTATTTAGTGTATAGAACAGAATATAACAAGACAGATATAAATAATGGTACTTGAAAATTTAAAACAACTTTTATTGCAGCAGAGAAATAGTTTGATTACAACAACTTCATAGACCAAGTACACTTAATATCCATCTTGATAAATTGTTTCAGAGTACATAAAATAAAAAGCATAAACCCCAACACAAGTAGCCATAAAAGAGATGAGCTGAACTTTACTATCAGCAATCCAAGCACTTCCAAAAGAGAGAGAAAGAGATCCGAGATCAAGCTCCACTAGTACTAGTCCCACCCTGAGAACCTGGGGGGGGGGGAGGAAGAAAAGAGGCGAAATAAGGGGGTCAGACATAAAGTCTGGCGAGTATAATAATTTTAACAATATAATTATTAAAGTAACTAGGATAAGGCATAAACTGGTAAGATGAGAAATGACCATGAAACAAGTGGGCATGACAAAGAAAATAAGAGGAATATTCTGGCGTTAATCACGTTCCTAATCACAATAGGATAATTACTATACTGCACCACCACTAGTCACCCTAAAAGTTGATCCCGCCTACAGAACTTAATAATTATAATGGTAGTTTTGTGTACCCCTAGATGCCTTCATAGGTGCCGTCTGCCCCTATCTCCACTAGTTGTACCCACTACCCCCATTCGATCGACTCCCTAACTCATAAATACCTATGATGGTCCCACAGTGGGGTGTTTCACACCCCAAAGTGGCAACCCGATACCACCAAAGATGCATGGCTTATATCTACACGATGCAACAACGTCTTACCTACCAGCCCGGGCCCACGCACGCACATGACCCCGTTGGACTTACGTTGCCACCGCTAACCCGTTTTGAACTCTTACATTCAAATCCAGTAAGCGTGTCCCGTCCTCGACTTGGGTCGAGCTCACAAAGATACTTAATGGGTTACTGGTTTGAAAAGGGCCCCCATGCTTGACACAAGCCTTCCACCTATGCTTGGTCCCCACTTAACCCCATTCTTATTCATGTCTTCTTACATGTTTCAATCTTGGTTAAGTGCATCTAATCGTATTTCACATGCCACCCAAGGCACCCACTTAATTTCACATGCCACCCAAGGCACCCACTTAACCCCCCATGTCCCACCACATGTTTATCTTGTTAAGTGTTACTTAATTCATTAGTAGCATAACCTTGTAAAGACCTCCCACATTAGTCTGACATTTGCGGTTGCTGGATTTGCCGGGCGGGTCCGGGCAGTCTTATACCGCAAACGAGCCTAACCTCGTGTCTTTACAATTGTTACGCATTTAATTCGTGCCTTTGACCTCTCACATTATACTGGCATTTGTGGCTGCTGGATTTGCCGGGCGGGTCCGGGCAGTCTTACACCACAAAAAAGTCTAACCTCGTGTCTTAGGTGGTTAATTATTACACATTTTTATTTAACCCCAAATTGGATTAATATCCCTATTCAAATTTGTCAATAAATTCCAAATCTATTTACACCACAAAAGAGTCTAACCTCGTGTCTTAGGCGGTTAATTATTACACATCTTTATTTGACCCCAAATTGGATTAATATCACTATTCAAATTTGTCAATAAATTCCAAATCTATTTATGTCCATAATTGTCTCTTGAAATTATGTCCATAGATACCAATTATGCCAATTAATGTCTCAAATTAATTATATGCCTTTTAAGGCCATTTTATGCCAATTCACAATTTATGTATATTCAATATTATCCCATCATCCCCACGCTATTCGTACGTTTTCATATGACATATGTTAGACTCGCAAATAGTCTAACTTATAAAAAGAAAAACAACATCACATAACACATAAAATAGATCTAAGGATCATGACATAAGATTACATAGCCAATAACTTGCATATGAATTTCATTCAAACTAGCATATGATACAAAACTAGCATAGGTAATGGGCATAAACTTGCATAACTTATGTACTGCTATAGATCCAAACATAAAGGTGTTAACTTGCATATGGATCTAAACATAAAGGTGTTAACTTGCATATGGATCTAAACATAAAGATGTAAACTTGCATATAGATCTAAACATAAAGATGTAAACTTGCATATGAGCCTAAACATAAAGATGTAAACTTGCATATGGATCTAGACTTAAAGGTTAATGTCACATAAACTAGCATATGCATATTCATGTCTCACATTTATTTTAACAACCCAAACTTGCATAAGATTCATACATGAATGTATGATCCAATCATCACAAACTTGCATAAGATATATGATTCAACTTGCATAAGATTCACATAAGAACTAACATATGATTCAACACCACAAACATACATATAATTTACATCACATGATTCAAAATCATATTCTCATAATCCCAATTATATCTTATCATAATTAAATTAATTTATTAATTTGTGAAAGCTATCATACTCACAATTAAAAAGAATAGTCTTGTCTTTCTGGGATCTGTATTCTGAAACTGAATTGCTCGCCTTTGATGTAGACTAATCGTTATTTAGATTTGATTTGATTTTGATTCAAGCTTCTATCTTGCTTTAGGGTTGAAAGTGTATGGCGGCTACTCTAGGTTCTCCATTGACGGCATGGCGGCTCTTGTTATGAACTAATGTGATTAGGGTTAGGGGTTTAGGAGTGTTTTTATAGAAGTTTAATTTAATAAGAGCCGTCGGATTAACCTAGGGATAACCCGAACCATCAGGACCACTCAGATGCCACATCAACCCTTAGGGCGAATCGGGCCATGGGTTAACAGCCAAACACCCTAGATCGACCCCTAGTCAACCCAGCGGGGCTCGGATCGACTCCAAAAATGGTGCGGTTCGGCTATTCCCCCTCCCGATTCGCTGTTTTAAACTTTTTTTGAATATTTCTCTTATGTATATATATATTTCTCTCATATGCATACAAACTTCAAGGCTTAATAACTTCTTCATAAGTTATCCATTTTATGCAAACCAAATGTCTATCTTGACCCAAAATTTTGATACGAACATAATAGCGCAACCCATTTCACTTAATTCTTCTTCTAAAAATTAAGTATACTTTAATTTGTGAATTATAATGTTATAAAATTGTGGGGTGTTACACACTGGGTACCAGTAGTTATACACTGTGCATCTTGAATCGTGTCGGGTCGCTATCATAAGGATTGATACATCTTATGGTGGGACCAGCACAAAGTATCTACACGCAAGAGAGGGCCGATTGACACAGACACATGGAACTTTAATGCAAATAAGGAGTCGATCGATAGGGTAGTAAGGGTACATCTAACATGTTCATGGAATTAGGCTGATTGAGGTGGAATCCTCACGATAGATGTACACCTGAAGGCTACCACAATTACGGGGAATGGGATCACGTTATCATTTTATACAGATTACTAGTTGGGACTCTAGTTAGGTGGTGCAGAGAAATAAAATCGGTGCGATAGCATATTCAGCCTTATTATCTTATTTCTAGGATGATGTCCTAGATTCAGTTTATTCATGTCATAACCCTTTTCTTGTTTACATGCTAAATAGTCACTAGACTTACCAGACTCATGTCTGACCCATTTTCTTTCGTCTTCTTTTCTTCCGTCCCCCCCAGGTTCATAGGGAGGGAATACTTTAGCTTAGATCGGATCTTTTCCAGCTTGAAGAAAGTAGATGTATTGCTTTAGACTCTCTCTTCCACTGCTATGGCTGGTTCACGCTTTATTGGGGGAATACCATTGTTATTTTTATGCTTCTTTTATGTTTGGAAGTTTTTGAATCAAGATAGAAGTTCTATGTATTACTTTTAAGTATGATTGAGATAACTGTTGTAAAAGCTTGACTGAACCATATTATTTATAAAATGACTTTATTTTCCGCTGCTTTATTTGACTGCCTTGTAATTTATCTGCATCTTTTACCTAAAATGCTCCACCAAAGTTAAGGCATTACCTTTTTGAGTGACCTTAATGGAGGTGGGGTGTTTTACTTGGTATAAGAGCTGAAGGTTACCGGATCAAATAAAAGATTTGATTTTTTTTCAAAACAGTTTTAAAAGAAGCATTTTCAAAAGAAAAGTTTTGTTTTAAAGGCATATTCCCCAAAGCCGTATGCACTATCTTTTGATCCTCTATTTGAATCCTTGTTTCCTTCTTTCCTGAGTCTCCGGGGCTCCTGGCTTTCTGGGAGGTAACCTCATCGCGTCATGGTTCTATAGGCTTGATGAGACTACGACACTTGTCAAAGGGAAAATAAGCGCCCAACTTCCATCTATAGCCGCAGTAGTTTCACCTACAACTAATTTTCTTTTGAGCTTTGTAGGATTTTCCGTGCAATGGAGGCAGCTTTCAAGAGACATGTTAACATGTTACACATGGATGGCAAAGATAAGAATGAGGGAGTTTGGCTAAAGAGCACAACCCAAGGATGAAGAACTCATGGATATAGACTTGGTTCACAAAGGAGGGGAGGAAAGAATAGTAAAACCTAAAACAAGAGGAAGTATCTTTATTATGGTATAACGGGTCGTATAATTAAGGGCAAGGGCAAGAACAAATGACAGGATTTTCAGGAAGGCAAGTGCATGCTTTCACCGCCAGCATACCTGAGAGAAAGATAGTAAAGTTTAGTTTTTCTTTTTGATCATCCTGTTATTACTCTTTTTGATTTCAGCGCTTCACATTCGCTTATATCTGCTTCCGTAGTTAAGTCTCTGCACCCTAGAGCTTGTATAGTAGAGGATTCCATTATTGTCTCAAGTCCAATTTGTGGATCGACTCATTTGCCTTTGGTTTGTAAGGATTTGAGATACTTATGTTTTTGGTTTCAAGGGCTATGGGTTGATTCTAAGCATGGATGGTTTAGCTAGTAATTGTCAAAGGAGGGTAGTTCGACTTTCGACTTGCCTCGGGAATACCCTCGAAATTTCGTGTGATCCTAAGGGATCAGTTTGTCTTAGCTACCTAGAAATACTTTATGTATTTATCGATGATTTTCGATCCGTTGGAGTAGTCCATGAGCACACGGATGTTTTGATTAGGTTAGGGGGTTTCCCCATAAAAACTCGAGACAGACTTCCACATATATCTAGTTGACAATGCAAAGCCAGTTATGCAATCAACTATAGTTTTGGAGCAAGATTGGCGAGAATAGCCAGAGTCGGTTAAGTGCTCAATTGTTTGGTTTTTTTGCTAGTATCATCTCACATAAATTGTCCAAATTCGGGGGAGGTATTCCTTGGGTGCTTGTATGATATTGGTTTAGGCCTTTGGGACTTGTACCTGAGGGATGTCGAGTTCGACTAGGATGGTTTGCGTGAGAGATAAATAGTTCTGGCTGGCTCCCTAAGTAAGACTGGCCTTAAGAAAGGTAAAAAGTACATAGCAACCTTTAACTTTCGACCCTCAGATTTGTGACATGAGGGAAAAGATAAGTAGAGGAGGAACCTATAATCATCTTGGTATATACACTTGGTATCATGGTTAACATATGTTTATCTTGGAAAGATAGTTCGACTACATTGGACACCCTCTAGCATAGTAAGTGATCGAAGTCGTATCTTTACTAATAGGTTTTGGAAATGGAGGTCAAGAAGCTTCACAATCGTGAAGTTTGATTAGTTAAGGTACGGTGGAGTGAGGCTCAAGAAGATGCAACTTAGAAGACTGAAGACTAGATACGCGCATCATACCCTTTTTGAGGGTATATCCTTGATTCCACTTTTTCTGTAATATTTATTTGCATGCTAGTCTTTATCTTTTAAGTATATCCTCTCGGTCCTATTCTCGATCCTTAGGTAGAATCCAATGGGTGTAAAAATGTGTTTGAGACATGTTATGATTGGTGGATGCAAGTGATTGCAAGTGTTTGCTAGTGGTTGCTCGTGGATGCATATACACACATTAGGCACTAGATCGGCTCAGTCACCTTCATATTGCATATGCATGAGTGAATTTTTATATATATGGATTGAAATTCGATGTGTTATCATATGGATGTTGCATTTGTATGAATGATTGTGCACTCATGTAGAAGTTATTAAGTACGATTAGGAATAATTGCATACATGATGGACGCATGGCACTGACATAATTCGCATTGAGGATGTCAACTGAATCAGTAGACCGCCTGATTTTGCATTAGATAAGGAAAAGTACACACACTATGCATATGATCATGAAGGCATTAGAAATATTTTTAAGGACAATGGATGCCTGTGTTTGATGGTTGAGTAGATGGATGATTGGATGGTAGGATATATATTCTTCTTAACTTGAAGATTTCAGGGACGAAATCCTTAAAGGAGGGGAGAATGTAACACCCCGTATTTTCTGAGAATATTAAAGTAACAAATTAAAGGATAATTAATTACAAATGTGAGAAATAGGTGAAACGGGTTGCGCCATTGTATTCATCTCAAAATTCTGCTTGGAATAGAGTCCAAGTTTTCGAAAATCGGACTTCGTATGAAGAAGTTATGGCCCTCGAAACTTTCAGAAATTTATATAAAACAATTTAGAAAATTAAATACCAAGGCAGGTCGACCTAAGGTCGACCTACCCCAGGCCAGGTCGACCTCCCTATATACAGGTTGACCTAGGGGTTGACCACCCCCTTGGGTCAGATCTGAAATCTGACGTGTTTCTTTGTGTGACGATCTGCTGTGTCATTAGGGCTTGTGTGGAAAGTTCTGGTTGGTTCTCTTAGATTTGAATGACTTTGATTTACCCTGGGTTGATCTGATAGCTCCTATTAAATCAAACTTCTATATAAGAAACCTAAATCTAAACCCTAAGCCACACAAAAAATATCCCTAAGACCGTCATGCAGTCAACACTCAGCCTAGAGTAGCCGCTTCTCATTCAACTAGAAAGCGAGTTAGGAATTACAAATCAAATCTAATTCAACTAAGAGAATTCAACGTCTACAACAAAGGAGAGCTATTCAATTTCAGAATACAGATCCCAGAAAAACAAGACCTTCTTTTCTTTGTAAGTCCTGTTATTATTTATATGTGAACTATTAAAAGTTGTGATTTGTAATAAAATGAAAACTGGAGTAATTCCTAGTTGTAAGATAATGACGATGCTGATTTATGCCTATTCTTGTAACGATTCCTAGTTGTAAGATAATGACGATGCTTAGAGAGAGATTGGTCATAACTTGAATGAAAATAATTTACATATAAATATAGAAGGTATATATGTAAATTTAGAAAAGGCAAATATGCCTAACCCGAGGTTACATTGAGTTACGGTGTAAGACTGCCCGGAACCGCCCGGCACATCCAGCAACCGTAACAATATATATCTAATGTGAGACGTTAGTGCATCAATCCTAAAAGAACCCGAGGTTAGACTGAGTTGCGGTGTAAAACAGCACGGAACCGCCCGACACATCCAGTAACCTTAACAATACCTGTATAATGTGAGTGGTTGGTGCTTTAATGAATGAATAAAAGCTAAGACATGAATGGTAGGGTTAAGTTAATTAAGGTAATACTTAACCAACATAACATGAATGACTAGGGTTAAGTTAATAGGAAACACTTAACCAATATAACTTGATTTTTGGTAAGGTTAAGTTAAAACAAGAGGGAAACACTTAACCAATATAACTTGATTTATGGTAAGGTTAAGTTAAAAATAGAGGGCAACACTTAACCAATATAACTTGATTTGTGGTAAGGTTAAGGGAAAACAAGAGGGCAACACTTAACTTGATTTGTGGTTGGGTTAAGTTAACACAAGAAGGCAACACTTAACCAAAGTAACATGACAAGTAGGTAGGTTAAGTTAACTTGAATTGATTGATGACATATAACCAATACAACATGATGAACACGTGGGGTTGAGTTAACCAAGAACACTTGACCAATATAACTTGATGGACGAATGGGGTTAAGTTAATAGGAAACACTTAACCAATTCAAAATGATAAGTGAGGAGGGTTAAGTTAATAGGAAACACTTATCCAACATGACAGGATGAATGAGTGGGTTAAGTTAACATGAATGGACAACACTTAACCAATACGACATAATGTACGAGAGGGTTAAGTACATATCGGGTTGGTGGGTAATATTAGTACATATAGGCCCACAAACCTAACCGTTAAATAAACATGCTTGAATCAATGGGAGGGTTAAGTACATTGCGTGTAGGTGGGTAATATTAGTGCATATAGGCCCACAAACTTAACCGTCAAATAAACATGCTTCAATCGATGGGAGGGTTAAGTACATCTCGTGTAGATGGGTAATATTAATACATATATGCCCACTAACTTAATCGTTAAATAAACAAGCTAGAATCGATGGGAGGGTTAAGTACATCTCGTGTAGGTGGGTAATATTGGTACGTATAGGCCCACAAACTTATCCGTTAAGAAAACATGCTAGAATCGGTAGGAGGGTTAAGTACGTCTCATGTAGGTGGGTAATATTTGTATATATAGGCCCATAAACTTAACTAACAGGAAACCCTAGTAACAGGGACCCATTTCAGCAGTAACCCACATAGATGTATCATGGTACCCTGAAACTAGGCAGGGTGGGCCACGATTACTGGGCTAATTATAAGCGGTCAAAACAGCGGCAGGGGGTACGTCAGTGTAGGTTCCGACAGTTTACGGGCGTGCACGTACTCCGGAGTGGGAAAAAGCAGGCACTGGGTACCAGTAGTTATACATTGTGCATCTTGAATCATGTTGGGTCGCTATCATAAGGATTGATACACCTTATGGTGGGACCAGCACAAAGTATCTACACGTAAGAGAAGGCCGACTGACACTGACACATGGAACATTAATGCAAGTAAAGAGCCGGTCAATAGGGTAGTAAGGGTACATCTAACATGTTCATGGCAATTAGGCTGATTGAGGTGGAATCCTCACGATAGATGTACACCTGAAGGCTACCACAATTACGGGGATTGGGATCACGTTATCATTTTATACATATTACTAGTTGGGACACTAGTTAGGTGGTGCAGAGAAGTAAAATGGGTGCGATAGCATATTCAACCTTATTATTTTATATCTAAGGTAATGTCCTAAATTCAGTTGATTCATGTCATAACCCTTTTCTTGTTTACGTGCTAAATAGTCACTGGAGTTACCAGACTCATGTCTGACCCATTTTCTTTCGTCTCCTTTTCTTCCATCCCCCCCAAAGTCCGCAGGGAGGGAATACTTTAGCTTAGATCGGATCATTTCCAGCTTGAAGAAAGTAGATCTATTGCTTTGGACTCTCTCTTCCACTGCTATGTCTGGTTCACGCTTTATTGGGGAATATCATTGTTATTTTTATGCTTCTTTTATATTTGGAAGTTTTTGAATCAAGACAGATGTTCTATTTATTACTTTTAAGTATGATTGGGATAATTGTTGTAAAAGCTTGACTGAACCATATTATTTATAAAACGAATTTATTTTCCGTTGCTTTATTTGTCTGTCTTGTAATTTATCTGCATCTTTTACCTAAAATGCTCCACCAAAGTTAAGGCATTCCCTTTGTGAGTGACCTTAACAGAGGTGGGGTGTTTCAGATTTGCTCATACGAAGCTGTAATTGTTATAACCTCGGAAACTCAGATAAAATATTTAGTCTAAGCAGAAGTGATCTATCTTCCAAAATGACAACTAGTATACTGTTTGGTGGCACAAAGCATATAAGCTCAACCGTTAGGACAAGAGCTAGAGTAACTCAGAGTTGACGAGTCGAGACTCTAGAGCAATCTGGAATTTCGGTGTTTTCACCAACGTAAAGCCTAGAAGTGTCCGCTAAGTTAATGCCCGGATAGTGTATTGATATGAGGGAGTTCCGAGAATATAAAAAGCTACGACTGAATCTCGAAGCAACGAACATATGTTTAGCAGATTTAAAGCAACTCAATATCAAAGTAGACTGCAGATTACGGAGTACATATGGTATGCAAGGCCATTTTGTGAATCCATCTACAACATTGAATGTCCAAAGCCGATTCCAAGCTTACTCTAGCAAACTAGTAATTCAATAAGGCTTGAGGGCATACAAGCTCGATCATGATCTCCAATTCGGACTCTGCAAGTTATCAAACAATCCCCCAACTACTTCAAACTGGAAGCTTTGAAATACAAACTACGGTTAATACATTCCAGTATTCCAAGCCTCAAGCAAAATTTGCAGAATCGAACCAAACAGAGTTTGGTGATACAGAACGTTCAATGGCATGCAAAGTCCCTAACACAGGAAAATCTTTAAGTAATATGCATGCTCAAACCGATACATATTCGAACATACTCGAACCCAAGTCAGGTCAAGCATGCTTAAACCAACATGTTGGTTGAGCATGACTGAACGATATGGTCCAACACGAGCCATCGTAACAGTTCGAGTAGACAAGTTAAGGAATTGCCAAACCATGTTAGCAGGATTCTAGATAGTCAAGTTTACATGATCATGTAAGTACTGATGAGTTCAACTCGAAGTTTACACATGATAAAAGACAAACTTGGGCATCCAATGGACTCTCTGATGTCAGGAGTGTAACCGATCGGTATGAAAAAGAGTGTACCGACCGGTACGAAAAGGAATGTACCGACCGGTACGAAAAGGAGTGTACCGACCGGTACGAAAAGGAGTGTACCGACCGGTACGAAAAGGAGTGTACCGACCGGTACGAACAGGAGTGTACCGACCGATACGAAAAGGAGTGTACCGACCGGTATGAAAAGGACTGTACCGACCGATATAAAAAGAGTGTAACCGACTGGTATAAAAAGGAGTGTAACCGACCGGTACCCAATGACAGTTGTTGCTAGCTGTACCAAGTGGCATTTTCCGTAAATAAGTTCCAGATCGACCGGTACCCTGCACTCCATAATTATGAGACTGCCACTACCGCCAAACTACACCTATGAATAGCCCCTTTCTCCACACCTCAAGGGACCGATTCCTCTACCCCGAAGTGCTGCCTAAATCATTCCTCCACCACTCTTAAACACTCCAAAACTCCATTAATGGCTTCTCCAACTTTACAACAAAGTGATAAAATCTATTTTGATCTCCATTAACAATCTCTCGAATTCAACTTAAGTGATCCAAAATCTCCGCTAATCCCCTCCAAAGCTTAGATCAAGTGCTAAATCACGATGAAGTCCGCAAAAATCGCCCAATTGGTAAAGTGAGCAAGCATCTACGCATCCACCATCATAAGCAAAAGATCTCGTCCATTCATCCGTGATGACAAGCAAATTAAAGTGCAAATAGAAGAGATCATTGTGAAAAGAGAGCAAAAAGAGCAAAATCACTATGTAAAGAAAGAATGAGCAAAAATGAATGTATGAGAGATTTTATGAATGTTGTAAAGTGAAACTCCATATTGAGAATTGATTGAAAAGTGGACGTAGATTCATTTTGAATTGAACCACTATAAAAATCTCTTCGTGTTCTTACTTTTATGCTTTTATTTTTGTGATCACGGTTCTACATTTTAATCTTACCGAATTGGTGAAGTGCATATTTGCACCATTTGGTGTCTGTGTCATTTTTGACTCAAACATGTGGATTCAGAATTTTTCCTAAACTAATAATCTTAATTTTCTGAATAGATTTGAGGAGGGAGAGGAGTAGCAGAGCTTCTGCTTTGTCTCAGAAATATGAGACTGAGGGTAGGCTCTACAGGCTTATTTATAAGTGTTCAGCAACGTATTTGGTAAAAGAAATAGTCCACGATCACGTAGAAATAATTTGCCCAGATCTGCCGTAGCGGGGTCGACCCATGGGTCGACACCCCCTTATGGGGTAGATCCAGGGGTCGATACCCCCTTGATGGGGTCGACACCCCTGGGTGGAAATTTTGCCGCTCTCCATTTTCCACTTGAATTTGAACTATTTTGAATTTCTGGACTTATTTTATTCATATATATTCATCTTATGCGTGTACAAACTTCAAACCTTAATAACTTTTTCATACGGTGTCCGTTTTACGCAAACCAAGTGTCTATTTTGATCAGAATTCCGAGACGAACACAATGGCGCAATCTGTTTCACTTAATTATGAATGTTTAATTAAGTTATTCTTAGTTTATTATCCTGAGTTAAAAGTACGCGGTGTTACATTCTCCCACCCTTAGGAAATTTCGTCCCCGAAATTTAATGAGGGTAAAAATTCAATAATCCCTCGCATAATATACATCCATCATGTGTGCATCCAATTTTTTCAAACATTGCGCACTTGTGCAAAGTGAAATACAATGTAATAATACATGTATGCCTAAGTGGTACCTCCTATGTGTATGCAAGTTTTTCAAAAATCTTTTTTTAATATGATGCTCGCATCCTAAATATATTGGCAGTTCTATATGAATGCAATATTTTGAAAATCAAAATACCTTTTCATCCAAATTTTCCCATACTCCTACCGAGTAAGAGCGTAGTTCATCCAATTTTTGCATCCAAAACCCTACCAAGAAACATTATTTTTCGAATTTCAGAAAAATCTAATTTTCTAAATCTGATTTCTTATGTAACAAAAAGGTGGAAAACGGAAAATTTCACATCTTTCGTTTTTCTTTCATGTACCTTTTTCCAACCATACTTGTATTTGATGTAACTATTTATAAAGATTCCCCTATTTTCCTATCCAAGCATAGCCCACATAAGAAAATTTTCTTTGTTACTGACTTTCTTTTTCATTTTATCTTGGAAATTTTTATCTTTATCCATCTTTTCTTATAATTTATCATGTTTGTTGATTTACTAAATCTGTTGTTCCCTTTTAGTTGTACCATTTCCCTTTTCTTAGCTCATTTAATCATCTGATCTAAGTTTAATTTCAAGTAAGCCTTCTAGTCTTTCAACTAAAATTGGAAAATAGACACTCTACACAGCTACTACTAAGGGCTAAGAATCTCGGGACTATGTCCCCTTCAGACCGAAAAGTCCAAACCATAGGATCCATGACAGGTTTAGGTGTTACCCTAACTACCCAACAAGAACAAAATAATGGAACGATCCCAACAGAAATGTAGTATCGGGTTTTACCCCTAACATGAAAATTAGCAACAGGATCTAAACACTTACTTGCCCTTTTTCTATCTAGTAGTCACCACTAATTCTAGCTGTGTACCAACAATTATTTTGAGTAACACCCTAGGCTTTTCAATGCTTACGCATTTTACACAGATTTACCATTATTCCAAGATAATTCTCACTATTTACTTCATAGCCTCAAAACTTTTCCCGTCTTTCCTAGGCATCAATCCTTACCTAATCCATACCTTTAAAACATGGTTTGGCCTTTTCATAAAAAAATTCTTCCTAAATTTAAAAGTGTCAAAATTTAGTTTCCTCATGAAAACTTACTTTTTCCGAACCATTAAAACATGTCATCTTAAAAAAAATGTAAATCGTTTTTCTTTTTAAATTGCAAAAACTGGAGTTGATAAGGACAACTGTTCCTCAATCGGGTTTGTAACTTTTTCTTACCTATAAGGTCGGTTCAGTCTCAGTGTAACTATCTACTTTATTCTTAATTTCTACAACTTATTTTGTCCACCTAACAAAATTTTCTCTTTTAAACAATTTATCAAAAATGATTGTCAAAAGAATAAAGACTTCAAAAATTTCTTTATTAAAATTTCTTGTATGAAATATAACAAGAAAACTAGTGAGCTATACATGCTCTATAATATGCACCTTTTACTGAGAGAATTTTTGTGATGGCCTGCCCCGCACCAACCGACATTTACTCCAAAGGTGCGCTGTACACATGTCCAGCTAGCACGGGACGGTCATCAGAAGAAAGGAAAGAAGACAAAGAATCAACAAAGAACCTGTAGAATGTTTCACAGCGCATGGAACACAATATAATAACAACATACTTGACATAAAACAGGTGAGACAGTGCATAAGTTGAAAACAAACTAACATAGCAGCGGAAAATCCAAGTACAACTTATGATCCAAAGCCAACATATTTAAAACTTTTAAAACTGTCTCTAAAGCAAAAGCAAGATAAGGGAGGTACACTACTAATGCCCAAGTAGCGACCACCAACGACACAGGGAGAATATCTATATATCATACGTGGAAGCCTCCTGCTCGTCTCCGAATCAGCTACTCGCGCACCACCAGCTAACCTGTCTCTAGTCTGCTCGTGTGAGCACCCAGAGTAATAAGAAGAGACATAAAACTCTGGGTCAGACAAAAAGTCTGGTATGAGCGATAAGCATCTAAAC
Organism: Allium sativum; assembly: GCA_030737875.1. Lineage (NCBI taxonomy): Eukaryota > Viridiplantae > Streptophyta > Magnoliopsida > Asparagales > Amaryllidaceae > Allium > Allium sativum. The sequence goes on along the minus strand of CM060919.1, from coordinate 354,180,340 downwards.
AGAACAATAACAGGTATACTAAACCATACCTGAACCTGGACCTGCAACCAAAGAGTTAGCACTACATACTGTACAACACTCTAAGGTGCCATTTCAAATGGTGTAAAGATAACGGGGGTGGGGGTGTGCATGTCATGGTGATGGCAAACAAGTCAATCATAGAAACCATCCTCACATCTCTCACTCAGTGCGTAAAGCATACGATATTCACCACTTCGATCACCTCAACACCTTGCTATGATCACCTTGCCCCATGAAGTCATAAATAGCTTCACTGCACTGATACATAGCCACTAATCCTTCGCTATGTCCACTTGCCCCATGGAGTTATTCACCCCATCTGCGCTGGCTCATAGCCTTACTAGCTCTTTACTATGTCCACTTGCCCCATGGAGTTGTTCACCCCATCTGCGCTGGCTCATAGTCCTACTAATCCTTTACTATGTCCACTTTGCCCCTCGAGTCATGACGACTCTACTGCACTGGCTCATAGTCTTACTACGATCACTTTGCCCCTCAAGTCATAGTGACTCTACTGCACTGATAACGTAGCCCTTATCATTCATGGTGAATCAAAGTTATGAACGTCGACAACTCCTTAGCACACGTCCCGCAGCAAAGCCCAACCATGAAGTGAACCCATTGATCCTCAAATGGACCCTGAGCTCTAACTTCCCTTTGGACTACCTTTGCATCTCGGGTTATTGGTCATCACCGGATCGGTTCGGCCTTTATCATCTTTCAATGGATCGTGGTACCCTTCAGTTCCTGGTTCCCTAGCGCCCTTCAGTTCGTGACCGTGCTTCCTCACTGGTTCAGATCGTGCTCCACCTTCGTCAGGTCGGATCGGGTCGAGGCACTCCCACTGGTTCGGGTCGTGCTCCATAGCTCGTGGCGCTTTCCTTTGGTCGTGATGCTCCTCCCCCTTCAGATCGTGGATGCACTTCGGTTCGGATCGTGAACTTCTGAAGTGGATCGGGTCGGATCGGAGATGGCATGCGATCGGGTGCTCCAGCGCGTGACGCGGTTCGAGTTCGAGCTCCTCCCACCATCGGATCGTGGTCTCCGGTCCGGGTCGTGGCACATAGGGGCGATCCGCGATCCAGTCCCTGCACAGCTTCCCTGCGACTTGTTTTACGCCATTCGACGGCGTTTTCGACCAATCTAACACTTCTAAACAATCACAAAGCATACCATACAGTCATAGCAACATGTAGTATCGACCCCAAACACCAAAACATAAATCATAGCATGTAAAATGGATCAAACATACCCAAAACCCCTTAATTTCCCTTAAGCATGTTTAGGTAAAACTCACCATAGTATTAGCAAAACTTAACCAAATCAGTCCAAACTTCTAACAGAGGCAAAAATGGTGTTTAAGAATTTATAAGTATTTTTCCAGAATTTATTAGTGTATAAATTCGCTAATCTTCACTAATTACCCCTAATTAACCATAATTAGGGAGGAACTATGCAAATCACTCACCTTAGCCACAAACGAAACTTAGATCTGAAATAAATCTCTGATTTGGTGCGAATCCCAATGCTAAACAGCAGCTCTAATGTTGATTTGGTGTTGATCTCTCTTGATTTGATGTTGCTAAGCCCAATCTTCAAATAGAAAGCGATTTGGAGGTGATTTAGAGGTTGGAGGCCATTTTTAGGGTTTCTAAGAGGTAAGTGGAGGCTAGAAAACTTAAATGAAATGAAACCCTAACTCATTTCAGCCTCCCCATAACTCTAATCCCGAAATGGGTTATGGGCCCATTCACTAATCACCCTATTTGGCCCGGTTAAGCAGTTTTTCACCTTCCAAACCCTCTTTCAGCCATATCTCCCAAACGGTATGTCCGTTTTTCACATGTGACCACTCTACGGATAGGTAAACCATCAAACGAATCTAATGGAAGTGGTTTCAGGTCAAAATTCCTTTCCAATCAAAAGTTATGGCCGAAACAAGATCAGCTAGGGGCAAAACGGTCATTTAAAAATCGGCAAAAATCATGAACATGGGGAATGACCCCAATAGTCGTTTCCCAAAGTTACATGACCATACGACTTCATATGGGAAAGAAATAAATATTCTACGATCCTCCGATGCGTAGAATGCGGGTTGTTACAATTTTACTTTAGACAGAGTTTTCAGAAGAAATCACTATTTACAAAATATACCCCATTTTACTTTAAAACTCAATATTTATACTTTACATATTTAAAACTATAACTTTTAAGATTAAAACTTGAAAACACCATAAATCATTTCCCTAAAACTTTTACAATTTCAAGTTCTTAAAAGTTAACAATGGGGTTAGACTCGAAGCGGGTTTCCAATCTTTCTAGGATTTCCTAGGCACTCCCACAAAAGTCAATTCTCTCAACTATATATATTCCTAATCCATTTTTCTCTTTTTAACCTTTTCCGATTTATAAGGTCTTACTGCCAAGCCAACTAATCAGAAGTACTAATATATGGGATCCTCCTTTCTTTATTTCAAAATATATTGTACACTTTCCCACCTAAATTTCCTAAGGGTCTCAAATTTCCACATTCATTCCTTTAGTGTATAAAACAGTCATCCCAATTCTTACCATATTATGCTCTTTCTATTTAGTGGGTTCCCCTATGGATCTAGGTATATATATATTTATATTTTTAAAAATACAAATACGCTCACTCGCTATTTATACAGGAATCCTAAACCTAAGTTCTGATACCAGATGTAACAACCAGAATTCTGATAGACCAATTTTTTTTCAAAATTCCAATCTATCAAAACTCGTGTTGGTTTGCTTTGGTACCCTATAGAAAAGACAGAGACATAAAATATGTTAGAGCTCGGAAAATATCTCACAGCGGAATGAATAGAATATAATGTAATTAAAATATAGCCTTACCGTATTAATAATACTGGATAACTAGCATCCAAAGCTATCATGTCTCTGCCACAAATCTAACCTACGAGTATGATATGAGGAGGGGGTCAGAACACAAGTTTTGGTGACTGGATTTAAACTATACCCTTTGGATAATCCTACATATACTGTTCAATCACATTTTCTTATTAATTCGGTTACTTGGGTTAACAACACTCAAGGCTTACACACTTCATACCCATTTACTTTCCAGTTAATTAACCTAATATTGTATATATGTAGCTACCCTCAATATTAAGGTACACCCCATGGTACCCCACTCGCACGGTCTCCACCGTAATGACACAGAAATGTACGCAGTCCCACATCCTATGCTGGAGTGACGTACAGATCTCTATATAACAATGTTACGTTTCGTATATATTTGTCAATATTACGCTACGTAAGCGTATGGAATGCCATCGTTAATCGAATCAGATTTCATACCAGAGTAATTCCCTCAAGTTTACGATACACCACCCGAAGCCGACATGCATGTATCTAGACTATCCCACGTACGTATCGTCAATCGTATTCGTCGCCTTAACCGCACATAATGTGCACCAGATTCCGTGGTAGGGCTATACAAGAAACACAGAACTTGATTGGGAGCTTTTCCATATCTGTACAGGTCCGTCTTTAAGAGCCTCTAAATACAGATATTCCTAGGGTCTGTTTTTCATGGTGGTTATGGCCCCACCTCGGCCCCTCCCTCAACTAGTAAAGACTACAAGAGCTAAACGACTTGCCCATAACAAGCAATCTAAACATCCAGTTGACGTCTTCGCTCAACCACCGTACCTCGAAAGTGAAAGGCGAATGGTTTATTGGTTTTAGCTCTAGTCTTTTCACATCCCACTGGCTTCCCAGGACGGGTACCCGACGATCTATTATCCCTGTTGGTCCTGACCTCTGACTCCCCGTTTAGGTGACCGGCGAATCACACTAGTGTCACCACATTACACATTCTGACTGAAAAGCTACTTTCGCAGTTAAGGCCCACCCACCTGGTAGTAACGCGCAAACCCAACCTCTGCGAGCATAGACTAAACATCTGCCACCGCACAGAGGACTACCAGGAGTACCTTACGTATCTCAGGTAGCCGCGTGCTTCCGCTTACAGTCCTTCGGAGCCGACAGAATAACCAGATGAACGTGTGCTCCCCTTGTGCCTCATGACACCACGATGATCTACCCCATTGGGTTATTCACCCTCAAACGTATGGATTGGTCCAAGCGCCTCATTTTAATGTGCCATTAGACCCTATGTCTAAACATTATTTTACGCGCTTGCTTTACCTCACCAGGTTTCCATTTAACTTGGTTATCTCCGTTCACATTGACTTCTTATTCAAGTTACCAAGTTTCTCTTGCTTATTAATTTCAGTCATAGAACTTAACCCATTTAAGTTTATTAATAAGCCCACAACGTGTTATTCTCTAGATTGTGGTCCAAGGTATGTAATCCATAATCCCTTTATATTCTTATTTGATTTCATAGTCACAATAACATGTTCTACTTAATATGTAATTAAGTATATCTCAATTCATATGTTTTCAGTTTAACATGTCAGTCATTATTTATGATTAAATATAACTTATTTCATATAAGTTTGTCTCACTCTTTCCTATTTAATCATAATTCCGTCTTACATTGTCACTACAACTTATCATTGTTTACATATTAACTTAGTTCTCTTGACTAAAGTCCACTAATAAGTTTCTCTTCCCATAAATATAAGTTATGTTGTCCTTATCCGTGGATTTCAGATTCTTATTCTTATAAATAGCTTAATTTATAATTTAGTACATTTTATCTCCTTACATAAATTATTCCATCCCCTTTTTTTGTTTATTATAACCTAGGTTATAATTTCCACTTGTCCCTAGGATAAGCCTAAACATGCTATTCTTACCAGCAGATTTCATACTTCCAAGTTTACAGATTACTTAATTTATAATTAAGTACAACTTTTTACATTTCATAAATTTTCCTCCTTTTCTCTACTTAGTACAAACAACTGGTTTCAGTTTTCCCCATTTATTGATTACTTAATCTATAATTAAATGTCTCTTATCTCATTTCACCAGTCATCTCATGTCCTTACTATTTTATTATAACCTAAGTTATAATCTTCACTTGTCCTTAGGACAAGTCTACCTATTATTGTTAGATCAAAATTTGGCTCTAACACCCAAATTGTTCTGATTCGTAGAAAATTATAACTGAAAAATGTGGAAAAAGCAGAGAACACACAAGGTTTATAGTGGTTCGGCGTTAACGAGCCTATGTCCACTTTATATGCTGTTGATTATACTTTGAATGCTAGTACAACCAACGATTTCTCTCAAACTCACTCTTACAATTATGATTTCTCTTAGTAATCTCGAAATAAAACTGATAAGAAATAGTGGTATGACAGTAATGGTGGAATCAATACTCAATACTGCCAAAAGATCCCGAAAAATGCCAAGCTCTGGGCTATTTATAGCTGATTCTGTCAGGCGGATCGCGGTCACACGTGGTGCAAATCCCAAGAATATCGGATCGGATCGAGGCTTGATGAAGAATTGGTCAATATGACAGTTGTAGATAGGTGTCGCGAGATCCATGCATCTCGGATCGTGATGGACTTAGTCAGGAGCTTCGCCACATCCTCGGGAATTAGATCGGTTCGTGATGGCGAAGGAGGGATCGGGTATCGACCCGCTGCAGCGATCCGATGGTGCGATCCAAAGGGGGGGCGATCCGCATGGGCGATCCGCCTTTCTGTGAACTAAAGGAGAGAAATCTCATACTTTCTTCTTATGTGTTGAACCTTGGTGGCTTGGTCAAAAAGCTAGCCAACATTTTGCCCCCTCGAAGTATGTTTTATCGAGAATGGAACATGCTTCGAAGCTGCAGAAACATCTTTTCACCGAATAGTGTGAATCAACGGTTGCGTCTATCTAAAATGTCGTATCACTTCGTAAAGTTGTATCCCTTCGATTTATAAGAATATTGATTAAATCTTCAATCTCTTCTTCGTTCATCGGATAATTCTCATTTCTGGTATATTTTGGAGACTTAATCGTCAACTTGCCAGGTAAACCTTTTGAGAGCTTTCTTCTTCTTCTTCTTCTTCTCTTTTTCTCCCTTTTTTTTAGTGATCATTATTGGACTCGGATCTCCGGAATGTGGTGCGGATCATGGGAACGAGGCTCGTCGCGATCCATTGTTTAAATGGGTCTTCTGTGAAGCAGGCCGCGCCCCCTTTCTCCGATGGGCTTGGACTCGTGGCCCACCAGGCCCCCACAGGTCGAACGAGACAAAAAAGGGGGAGACTAACGGTCACGAACCCGTCTATATAAACCGAACCCATCTCGACTTTCCCCCTTCTTCTTCTTCTTCTCATCATGCGCCGCCAGCTCCCTTCGAGAGAAAACTCTAATATTCCTTTAAATCTCTAAAATCCCACTTATTTCCCTAATTTTCAGAAAGGTAATCTCATTAAAAGCTCTCTCTCCTGTTTTTTTCTGAGTTATTTGACTGATTTGAGGAAATAAGGGGCGGAATTTTGTAGTTTTTGAGGTCTTGAAGGCCGTGGAAACGCCATGGTTGATGGGTCTCAGTGACTCGAGAGGAGGAGGAGAAAGGAGAAGAAGGCAGGGAAAGAACTGGTCGACTCAGATCGCGAGCGAGGCGATGGGTTTGGAGTGGTGGCGAGGCGATGGGAGAAAGGATGAAAATGGAATATGGTTTTAACTTAGCGGATCGGGTCGTGGAAATAGTGGAGCTTCGGATCGCGGGGAATAGATGGTGGGACGGATCGCCATGATGTTACCACGATCCATTTGAATGAAGAAAGAGAGTCGGAGCGCTTCACGATCCGAAGCCCTTCCTTGAACTTGTGCCTTTCCGCGCACCGATCCCTTTACCACGAACCGACCATATATCGCGATCCTGACCCTGCCTCGCGATCCATTCTCTACGATCCGAGTCTTGGTGCACGATCCAATGAATTTGTTAAATCCTCACTGCAAGTTAATTCTAATACACCAATGGAAAGTTAGGTTAGAGCCTTCAAGATGGACTTTCTGGACTAAACAACAGCATAAGTTAACTGCGTATGACGACTAATCCTTCGATGATTGTTGATCTTCGTACTTTTATTTAATGCACGCACAGGCACACACTGGCACTTGCACACACGGGGAGGGGGGGGACAAATAATTATATTCTTATTTCTCATGTTTACTCGCCTAAACAGTAATGTCGGATAACCGTTCCCCTTCAAGATCTGATACAGAGACGGATCCCGAGGTGTATGAGCACCACAACCCCGAGGTTCTTCCAATTAATCCAGAGGGTGCGGATTCTGGATCCGAATATGAGGCAGAAACAGAATCGGATCCATCCAAGAGTACCTCGCTTGATGAGGAGTCCGAAGTAGACGACCGAGCTCCCGACGAAATTCCTAGTGCAATAGAAATAGAGAAATTCACTGACTCTTTAGCTTCCAAACTTGATGACATAAAGCTTAAGAGAATTTGCTTGAGACACGGGATCCCCTGGGATGATGTGAGGACACCTGGCAGCGAAGATAGACCTCATTTGGCTCCGGAGGGGTATATGACAGTTAGCCGACTTATGTGCTGGGTAGGCGCTATTCCTCTGTTTCCTCCAATCGTCATTGAGACCCTAAAACGATTGGGTATTGCTCCAATGCAGCTTCATCCCAATGCCTACGCAGCCCTATACACCCTATACATTGCATATGCGGAAATCCTACAAACTGAGCTCACGTTTAAAGATTTGAATTTTTTTACCTTTTCAAGCATCGCTCCACGGCAACCCCAAATTTTTCTTTCTTCGAATTGGTAGCAAATAGGAAGGTTTTGTCTGACGGGTACAACAACATAGGGGATCCCAAGGCCGATTGGTTCTATATAAAGAGACAGGCCGGGTGTTCAAGAAGATGGCTTAAATCAAGTAAATTTTAAACCTTTGAATGAATAACTTGTTTAAGAATCGAAGCACTAACATGCTTCTTTTCTCTAAGCAGATCACGCCTTTCCAAAGACGGAAGGCTCGGTGTACAATAATCGACTGTCCCTTCTTTTGCAAAGCAAATCCGACTTCCTAAAGATCAAGAGATGTATTACTGACGAGAATCTTAACAAGCACCGCCTTCTGGATATAAGGTTTGGACTTGGTGCGGGTGGCAAACCCTACAAATACGTGCCCCCGACCGAGGGAGAAGGAATGTCACAGGCAGCAGAAACAACTAAATTTCGTAAGAGTCCTTCTCCGATAATTATCTAGGACGACGAAGACCTAAATGTATATAAAGGAGATGAGGCCCGTGCTGACGAGTCTAAGGAAATCCCAGTCTCTCCGGGGGGTTTCCCCTCAAGGGCCTCTCTACCGGTTGGATCTGCTGCTCCCGATGATTTAACAGAGGAGCAGTTATTTAAAGAACTGAGCAAGATTCCTCTTCCTGATGATGTATATACACAAGGAGACTTCGAAGGGGAGCCATTTTCCCCTATTTCTGAGGAAACAACCGTTCCAGTTGGAGAACGAGAAACTATCCAGATGAGCCTGACTTCGGGCCCTGGTCTGTTAGGGGGAATTATATGGGATGCACAAATCACATGCACTGTCTGACCCCACACTTTTATACCAACAGTATTCAAGGTTTTAATATGTACTTGTTTCTTTTGCAGGAAAGATGTCTCGCAAACGATCTTATTCCTATCGCTCTCTCCGTGAAGGCACACCTAGTCTTCATCCAAATCCTGAGCGTGCTCGTAGCAGCAACCGAGGGGGAGACAGTCGTTGGTCCTGGGATTCTCACAAGCCTACTTCTTCACAGTTCAGATCTCCATCAAAACAAACTTCTGGAAAGCCTCCCAGTCGTCCAGTGCCGCCTACAGGGGGAAAGCAACTTCCCAAAGACTTAACCCCTCCGAAGAGTGCTCCCTCTCACAGCAGATCATCCAAAAAGCATCACGAGCCTAAGGATAAAAGCAAATATCCAAACAAGGATTCTAAGAAGGAGAAAATTGACATTGTCCCTTCCAGCCAACAAAGTTTGAGTGCCCTCGGATCACGAGACTATATCCATGGCCCTGAGACTCAGGCCAAGTTGAAAAAATTACGAGAACAATTCCCTGATATCTTCTTCGAAAGGATGATGTTCGTTCCAACTTTGGAGCCAGTCCCTAAGAATTGGGATACTGAAGTCATCGGACATGTTCGCCATGTAGCCAAGCAGTATGAGGCGATGAAGAAACATGCTGTCAATCTCCCAGACGTCATCCGAACGCTTGAGATGGAAGCGCATAGGTCCAAAGTGAAGATAGATAACAATGAAAGGGCCAGGGTAAAAATGGAGAAAGACTTAGAAGATGCACAATCTTTGCTTGCCTTGGCTCAGCGAGATGCTAAGAATTACAAAACAGAGCTGGAGGAGGCCAGACAATGTTTTCATAATGAGCTCGATTCCAACAGCAAAGAGCGAGCGTTATTGAAGAAAGAGGTGGAAGATCTCAGGATGGCCAACACCGAACTAAAAACAGCACAGGATCACTTCGAGGCTGAAAAAGCTGCTTGGGAGAAAGAAAAGGCAAGCTTAAAAGATAGCTTAGCTCTGGCCGAAAAGGAGAAGGCGATTCTGAATGATCAACTCGCGCGTGCAGAGAAGCGCGCTATTCTTGCTGAAAATAATGTGGAAAGCGCCATTGAAATGGCTACTGTTTCTAATGAAAAGCTCCTCGAGAGAGAGAAGGATATCGAAGGATTTGAAGAAATGCTGTTCGACTTCCTTGGGCAGGTCATCAAGACCCGTAACATCTCCTGGATCCCAGACTACCATGTCACTCTGGCCAACATATGGGATGCAATCGTTGAGAGCGAGAAACAGCGATTAGGAGTTGATGAGATCGATGAGAATGAGTTGATGCAGACCATTCTTAGGGATAATGAACCTGAGGATTTAGAGAAAGGCAGACGCCTACTCCGAGAAGAAATCGAAAAACAGAGAACTCAGGCGAAGGGCAAAGAAAAAATGGAAGAAGGCCCGAGCTCTGCTGCAGAGCCCAAGGCCTCCGAAATTGAGGAATACAATCCAGATTATCCATTGATTCCTCTGGGTCCAACTCCTCCAGCTGTCGGGGGTTCTGCTGCTAGCTTGGATGGAGGATCGGTGGAAGGTATCTCTATATTTTCTCCACAACTTGTCAAAGCAATTGTCACTTGTCGTCGTCTTGTCGGACAATCAACTGAGAAAACCGCATTCTCTCCCAAAATTACATTTGTTTCTCATGATACAGGTGGCGGGCCAGTTGATCAGGATGCTGAAAAGAAGGCAGAGGCAGAGAAGACTGACATCCTGCCAAGTGTTGGTGCCGATGTCCCCCCAGATGCTGAACCCATCGAGGCTTTGAGAGACATGGACGGGCGCCATGACGGTGATGAAGAGGAAGTCGCCATTACCAAAGAAAGCAGAGGCGATGATGAGGAAACCTTGGCTGAACAACAGGCCGAAGAGGAGGAGCAGTTGCTCGTTATGAAAGGGGGACAGGATCCAGTATATGTGCCCCCAATTTTCGAGATCGATCCCAAAACTGGGTTGGTCGTAAGATTTTCCTCCCGATCAATAACTTCGCAACTAGCCTCCCAATCCTCTAGTTCTTCGCCGGAGCCTCTTGTTGATAAGAGGAAGAGAAAAAAAGGTGATCGTTCGGATGTTGATAAGGAGGAGCCAGGGAAGCAGAAAAAGAGCAAGAAGAGCACATAGCCCCCTCCCCCCCAGCATAAGTAGGATGCAGATATCAGTTCATATTTTGTCCTTAGGATTTTTAGGCTTTCCACTGGTCATGAAATGTGATTGTGGGAATGGCCCTCACTTTTGTTTAGGTTCCCCTTTATCTTGTAGGTTTGCAGTTTATGAATGAAAGTTTATTTCTTTTGCGCCATCGTGTACCTACAGTCAATAAACTCCTCATATTTAGTCACAAGTCATTTGGTTATAACCAAGCTAAGATTATACTACAAATCATTCAAGCAACAGAAAGAATTTAACAATTTCTATGCATGTTGCCCCCTATATTTGAATACGGGGGACTTGGAATTTTTTAGTAGAATTATAGTCCTTAAGGCACCGAACCTCCGGTGCCTCTATACTTTCCCGATCCATCAGCGGGTTAAAGTTCGAACTCGTATCATGATCTTCTCAACGATCCTTTAACGGGGCAGGAATTCTGGGGACGCTGAGTCTCCAACATCCTTGTCAGCGCTTAATCACAGATGTTTTTATACTCTCCTAGCAGTCGCCAAGGTTAGAGTTCGAGCTCGGCTGTTCAGTCACCCCCCGATCCTTCAGCGGGGTAAGAGCTCTTTCTCAGCGCTTAATCGTAGACGCTTTTATACTCTCCTGGCGGTCGCCAAGGTTAGATTTCGAGCTCGGCTGTTCAGTCACCCCCCGATCCTTCAGCGGGGTAAGAGCTCTTTCTCAGCGCTTAATCGTAGACGCTTTTATACTCTCCTGGCGGTCGCCCAGGTTAGAGTTCTGTCAATGACGTGATTCACTCTATTGTACCTTCAAAGTTCTAGCTGCGGATTGCTCTCCATTTTGATGGAAGGCACCTGGAGTCACATGTTCCTGTGATTGCCGCATAGTTCACAGCAAATTTCATAAAGATAAAAAAGCGGATAAATAATAGTGCAATAAAGGTAAACGACACACGGTGTTTTTATAGTGGTTCGGTCAAATCGTAACCTACATCCACTTTATAATCTTTTGCTTAAAAAATTGGACTATTCTAGGCAAGTCGTGCCTTTTACATGGTCCTATGAAACAAAAGAATAAATCCGACATCTTTATGTCAGATAAGGCCGCAAATGTTGGGCATTCCACACTCTGGGGATTTCTTCTCCATCCATTGTAGCTAGCTTGAAGGTTCCATTATCAAGCCTTCGTAGAATGGAGTACGGTCCTTCCCACTTCGCACCCATATGAGTCGGGGGTGGAAAGACACGCTTCAGAACCAAGTCTCCGGGTTCAAAGGTTCGGGCTCGAACCTTTTTGTTGTAGTATCGAGCGACTTGTTGCTTGTGTCTCAAGGCACGCAAGTCTGCTTCATCCCTCTTCTCTTCTATTGAATCTAGGGATTCAAGGAGCAACTCGTTATTAGTTATCGATCGTAATAAGTAACTCGGTGAGATGGTACTTTTAGCTCAACCGGGATGACTTCTTTTGCTCCAAAAGCAAGGGAGAAGGGGGTATGGCCTGTTGCTGATTTATATGTCGTCCTATATGCCCACAATGCCAAGGGTAACTCATCGACCCACATAGCTTTGGCCCGCTTCAATCTTCTTTTGATAATGGACTTAATCACTTTATTTGCTGCTTCAATCTGTCCGTTCGACTGCGGATGTGCCACAGAGGTGTACCGTTTCTCAATGTGGTATTCCTGGCAGAAGTTCCTGAACTCGCTGCTGTCAAATTGGGTTCCATTGTCAGTTACGACGATCTTCGGAATCCCGAACCGGCAAATAATGTTCCTAACAACGAAATTGATCACTAGCTTGGTTGTAATCGCAGTCAACGGTTCGGCCTCAACCCATTTGGTGAAGTAATCTACAGCTACAATGGCGAACTTTGCTCCGCCTTTTGCTATAGGGAGGGTTCCAATGATATCAATTCCCCACATAACGAAAGGCCACGGACTTGTCATTGTTTTTAACTGACCAGTAGGTGCCCTGGGAATCCTTGAAAATCTTTGGCAAGCATCACAACATCGCGCGTACTTTGTCGCGTCTTTGTTTATGGTAGGCCAGAAATAACCATACCGCAACACCTTTTTTGCCAGAGTTTGTCCTCCAGTGTGATCGCCACATTCACCTTCGTGCACTTCCAGCAGTACACGTTTGATGTCGTCATGGGCTATACACCGAAGGAGAGGCATCGAAAATCCCTGTCTATACAGGACTCCGTCTTGTAGAACATATCGGGAAGCTTTACGAATTACCTTACGCTCTCGCTCTTCTTGGTCGGAAGCGTTCCATTCATTAGGAAATTCTTTAGAGGGGTCATCCATGACTCCCTTTCCGGTTCAGTTTCTAGTACCGGATCAATTTCCATCTGATCTATACTAGGGAACCGAAGCACTTCAACTGGGGCTAGTCTGATCTCTTCAAGATCGTCAGAACTAGCCATCTTGGCTAATTTATCTGCCTGTTGGTTCTCTGACAGCGGAATATGAGAGATACTGTAGTGATCAAAACCTATCAGCAACTCCTTTACTTTCTCCAAATACGAAATCAATCTTGGGCTCTTAGCTCAAAATTTTCCAGAAACCTGATTTACAACCAACTTGGAGTCACAAAATATGTCCAGCTTCGCGATCTCTAATTCCTTTGCGATCCTCAACCCGGCTACTAGGGCTTCATATTCGGAGTCGTTGTTAGTGGCGTGAAATTCCAACCGGATAGCATAGGATATCAGTCTTTTCTCAGGAGTTTCAAACACCACTCCGGCACCAGATCGTTTATCATTCCTAGCACCATCAATATACAATTTCCATGCACTAGGATCGAGAAGTAACTTTGGTGGGTCAGTCTCTTCGTTTACCATGTCGTCCTCCGAGGCAGTAAATTCTGCTATGAAATCTGCCAGCACTTGCCCCCGTATTGACCATCGGGGCTGAAAATTTAAATCAAATTGACTCAGTTCAATGTTCCACTTGAGCAACCTTCCAGAAGCTTCTGGTCTCTGTAGAACTTGCTTGAGCGGATGATCTGTATACACGGTGATAGGATGAGCTTGGAAATAATGTCGAAGTTTCCTAGATGCAATCAATAAACTATACGCCAGCTTTTTGATCCTCGGATAATTGCGTTCAGCTGCCGCCAATTTTTTACTCACGTAGTACATCGGCCTTTGAACCTTGTCTTCTTCTCTCACTAACGTTGAGTTGATCGCGTGGGACGACACTGCTAAGTACACGAATAAATCCTCGTGATCCATCGGCTTAGACAGTATCGGAGGTCTCTCCAGATGATTCAGCAGGTTCTGAAATGCTTCAATGCAATCAGGGGTCCACTTAAAATTGCGTTTTCCTTGCTTTATCAATTCAAAGAACGGGATGCATTTGTCTGTCGCTCTAGAGATGAATCTGCTTAATGCCGCTACTTTCCCCGCAAGGCTCTGCACATCTTTGATTTGTCTAGGCTCTTGAATGTCTCTGATTGCTGCAATCTGATCTGGATTAATTTCAATCCCGCGCGAGCTGACAATGAATCCCAAGAATTTCCCGGATGCAACCCCAAATGAGTATTTCGTTGGGTTGAGTTTCATCCCGTACTTTCGAAGAATACCAAACATTTCTACCAAGTTCGTAGTGTGATCGGACGATCGTCTGGACTTAACCAACATGTCGTCGACGAACACCTCCATCGTTTTCCCAATCTGGTTATAGAACATTCTGTTCACTAACCGTTGATATGTAGCGCCTGCGTTCTTCAAACTAAAAGGCATTACCACGTAGGAGTACAATCCCAGATCAGTAACGAAGCTAGTGTGTTCTTGATCTGGAACATGCATAGGAATCTGGTTATATCATGAATAAGCATCCATGAAAGAGAGAAGCTCATGACCTGCCATAGAATCTACCAACTGATCAATTCTGGGTAACGGAAAGCTATCTTTTGGGCAGGCTTTATTAAAATCCGAAAAATCAATACACGTATGCCACTTCCCATTGGCCTTCTTTACCAAAACTGGATTTGAAATCCAATCTGGGTAGGTTGAGTCTCTGATGAATCCGTTACATCTTAACCTTTCAACTTCTTCTTTCAAGGCTGCGGACCTCTCTGGGCCCAGCATTCGCCTTTTTTGTTTTACAGGGGGGTGCTTTGGGTTAATGTTCAATGAATGGCTCATGATTGATGGAGATATCCCACACATGTCCGCGTGGGTCCAAGAAAATACATCCAAGTTATCTTTCAGGAAATCCGTCAGTTCTTTAGCTCGAACTGGATTCAACTGGGATCCAATCTTCAGGACCTTCTCTGGGTCGCTATCATCGATTGGTACATCCACAGTCATTTCGTTGGGAGTCGCCATTCTGCCCCTATTCTCTTCGTCCTCTCTGGGATCTATATCCTCGGGCAGTTCTCTGGGCGACTCACCTATAGTCATTCTCTTTAATTGCTATGACGTCTCCTCCCTTGTGGGGGAAGAAGCGTATTTAACCTCAATATCTTTTCCTTTACGGAGTAGCTTTAGCTCTGCAATGTAACATGCACGTGCAGCAACCTGATCTCCTTTGACTATGCCAACACCAGCTTCTGTAGGAAACTTCAATAACAAGCACCAGGGGGCTATACAAGCTCTAAACTTTGCTAGGGCCGGTCGGCCTAAGAAGGCATTATAAGGCGACTCAATATCCAAAACTACGAAGGGAAGAATTCTCACTCTCTGGCGTTCTCCTTCCCCAAGTGTCACCGGCAGCTCTACATATCTCATTGGAGTAGTTGAAGCCCCGTTAAATCCACGAATCCATCCTTCACATGGCTTTAAATCTTTCAATTCAAGGTTCATTAGATCGAACGTCTTTTTGAATAGAATGTTGACTGAACTCCCGTTATCCACTAAAACTTTATGGATAGTAGCCGGGCCAATAGGAACTGTGATTACAAATGGATCTTCGGTCGGAGCGTGGACTTCAATACTCTCTCGGTTGCGGAAAATGACATCGTCTGACATCATCTTTTGTTGTTTTACCGGGACATTGTCCTCAGGGTTGCTGCAATCTCCTGCCTCGAGATGATGCTTTGCTGCGTTTACGTACTGGTCCATCGCCCTGAAACTATGCCCGGCTAGGTGAAGCCCTCCGATTATGGTATTGATAACAAGATCCTTTCCTTTTTGTTGGACAGTTGGCCTGGCAGTAGGTTGATTCTGGTTTTGGTTCGGGGTCTGAATAGCTTGCCCCCTGTCTCTAGGAGTCACCCGGTACTCATCCAACTTCCCTTCTCGGAGCAACCTCTCAACTACGTCTCTCAGATGACGGCATTCATTTGTAGAGTGGCCGTGAGTCTGATGGAAGAGACAAAACTTCCCCGTCTCACGTTGTTTCTCCGTCGAATCTCTTGGAGGAGGCCTTTTATGTTGGAGAACGTTGTACGAGTCGACGAATATATTCTCCAAAGTATCATTTATTGGCGTATAACTTTCGAAAGACCTGGGACGGGTCCTTCTCTGGGAATCATTCCCCCGATTTCTCTTTCGATTATTGCCATTACTGTTGTTACCATTGTTTCCTGGCTGGCGGCTGCCGCCCTGGTTTCGGTTTCCAACGTTGACTTCAACCTTTCCCGAGCTGTCTCCGGTTTGCTTGATGGCGACATTACTTTGGATTTCCTCCTTAATTGCCATTTTCATCTCCTGGTTGGCATATACCTCCTCCTGACGTAGGCGTACGTTTGCTTTCTCGTAAAACAATTCTCTAGTATGAGGTGGTTTGCCGGCCAGGTATCTCCCAAATTCAGTATCTTTATCCACCCCATCAATTAGGGCTGCCATAACAGTCGGCTCATGGGGATCCTTGACTTCGGTGGCGGCTAGGTTGAAACGATCGAGATACACCCTTAAGCTCTCACCTGGTCGTTGTTTGACAAAGAACAAGTCAATCACACTTTTCGACCTTTGTGCATAAATGCGGAACTGTTCTACGAACTTTTCACTCAATTCCCTGAAACTGGAAATTGATTTTACTGGTTAGCGAGTAAACCATAACAACGCTACATCCTCCAGGAATATAGGGAATGCTTTGCACTTTACAGCGTCGGAAGCTGCTGCAGCGGTCATTGACCAAGAATATCTCATTAGATGTTGGATTGGATCAGATCTACCCGCGTAATGGCTCATTTGAGGCATGTTGAAGCACCTCGGGAATGTTACATCTAGAATGTCGTCGGTAAAAGGGGTGTGGCTGCGATCAATTCCCCAGTCTTCATTCCTTTGTCCACGGCTATCCGCCAGGATTTGATGGACCATAGCTGCAACATTTGCACTGGTCATCGGAGGCTCGGGGTAAGTGCTTCTAGCTCGGTGGAATTCTCCGATCTCTCTTCTAGGAACATCCACGAAGTCCGGAGCTCGAATTGGGCTTCGCTGCCCCTAGTTGCTATGAGTATTTGTACGGCGGAGGGGCTGAGGTGGTCTATTCTCAATAGGATTATTCACAACTCGAGCTCTAGGAGTTGCGGCATGATTATTAAAGTTGCAGTTTGAGGGTCCTTCACCAAGTGTCTCTTCCTCCCGTGATGGCAAGGTTCCAAATCGGAGCTGTTCTATGTTTTTAGCCCGCTCATACGGTCGCCGCGGAGGTCTTGGCGATTCCTCCAATGAAGAAGAGTACTCTAGGGTGAGCGGATGGACTTGAGGAGGCGTTCTTTGCCTTACAAGATCATCCAGACGTCTATCCATAGCAGTCAAATTCTGTCGCAGCATGGAGTTTTCCTGCCTTTGAGCAGCTATTTCATCAAACAGCCTATCCCACATTTCAACAAAGCGAGATAGATCTCCTTCAGTAACTGGAGCAAAGGGGTCATACTGATCATCAACATTTTCCCTTATGCGCAGTGAGCTTGAGCCAGGTTGAACAGAGGGACCAGGACGGGAAGAGCGAGCCATAGGCTCCTTTCCAGGTCGAGTTGTAATCCGGTCATCACCTCGGATCGTGGTGGATCAGTGTCGGTGGCTCGCAGCACCCCCCTGGGATCAGATCATGGTAACATTGGGAGGGGGGTTCGTGGTGTTATCGTGGGACCGGGTGACGACCCCTTCAACTGTTCGGTTCGCATCGCTGTCCACGGTTCGGTTCGCCATCTCCGTTCCGCGATCCGAGGGTCCTTCGTTGACCTGTTCATGCACGCTCTCTTCAATCGCTTTATTCGAAGCTTCATTCGCCTGTGAAGCTCGCACTTCCTTGGACTTCTTTCCAGCCATGATATCAGGTATTGTTGAAATCTTCAAAAGTCTGAACAGTGAGGTTTCGGGACTGTTTTCTTCGGACTTGAATATCCAAACAACGGAGAAACAATCCAATATCCTGAGTTCAATTCTCAGTGAAAGCACCAAAATGTTAGATCAAAATTTGGCTCTAACACCCAAATTGTTCTGATTTGTAGAAAATTATAACTGAAAAATGTGGAAAAAGCAGAGAACACACAAGGTTTATAGTGGTTCGGCGTTAACGAGCCTACGTCCACTTTATATGCTATTGATTATACTTTGAATGCCAGTATAACCAACGATTTCTCTCAAACTCACTCTTACAATTATGATTTCTCTCAGTAATCTCGAAATAAAACTGATAAGAAATAGTGGTATGACAGTAATGGTGGAATCAATACTGCCAAAAGATCCTGAAAAATGCCAAGCTCTGGGCTATTTATAGCTGATTCTGTCAGGCGGATCGCGGTCACACGTGGCGCAAATCCCGAGAATATCGGATCGGATCGAGGCTTGATGAAGAATTGGTCAATATGACAGTTGTAGACAGGTGTCGCAAGATCCATGCATCTCGGATCGTGATGGACTTAGTTAGGAGCTTCGCCACATCCTCGGGAATCGGATCGGTTTGTGATGGCGAAGGAGGGATCGGGTCGCGACCCGCTGCAGCGATCCAATGGTGCGATCCAAAGGGGGGGCGATCCGCATGGGCGATCCGCCTTTCTGTGAACTAAAGGAGAGAAATCTCATACTTTCTTCTTATGTGTTGAACCTTGGTGGCTTGGTCAAAAAGCTAGCCAACAATTATACAACATTCTTATTAATGTAATTTATTTATAATGGGTTATTACCATTAATGCCATTTGTTTCTATCCATTTATATTCATATATTTATATATATGCTTATGTACTAGACCTCTCACACTAAGCCTACCACTAGTGGATGCTAGATTTGTCGGGCGGTTCGGGGCAGACTTCTTCCACCAATTGACTTAACCTCGTGTCTTAGCACCGTTACATGTTTTATTTATGCACTCAGGCCCCTCACATTAGATTTACCACTTGTGGATGCTGGATATGCTGGGCAGTTCCGGGCAGACTTCTACCACAAGTGTAATTTAACCTCATGTCTAAGCGCGGTTACAGTTTCTTATTTACTATAAATTTTCTATATAATCTAGGCATGTCTTTTCAAATTTCCACTGTAATTTATATTTTACATGTCATCATATTATGCCTATTTTTTGTCATACGTTCATTTTAACATATAATCAATTCTATTCCATCATGTAATTAATTAATCAGATAATTATTCAAATTTAACAATAATATGTGATTGCCAAATCATGCATTTTTCTCAATTTCAACCGTTAATGGTCCAGGTACATAAATGTCACAAGTTAACATGGAATTGAAACAACAGTAATCGCGACACATAATTGGCAAATTTTCCAATATATTAATATCCTAGCATATTAATATTCCAACATGTCATATTCGCCATTTTAATCTTTTTAACATATATTTGAACATTTCAACATATCATATTTAAACATGTCATATTAACATTTCTATACTTTTAATTATTCTATCCAGTTTACATTGTACAATAACGGGGAATGTTAAACGATAATATATCATTATCTAAAATGATATAACTTAAATCCACTCACCTCATATGCTTTCCAAATCCTGGATCTGGTCCAGATCTATCATTCCATGGTTTTTCCCCTATTGGATTCAGAACCTAACAACCATGGATTCATAATTTTTACTAAAAGTGAAACGACCCGCAAATCCGTACCCTTTGAGTCGACTAATAACACCACACGTCCAACCCAAATGACACAGAAATACGAATCATTAATAGAAAGAAGTTAGAGGATGAGAAATAGAAAGAAAGAAATATTAGAATAGAAAAAAACGAAGATCACAAACTCACAGCGGAACGAACAAAATATATTAGATCACATAAACTTTGAAATACAAATCTGTTTTGCATATACATACCATTATCAGAGTACATCAACAATTTCTGGAACAGTTATAAACGCCTGTTCCCAGATATACACAGCGCAAAATATGATAGCCTATAGCTAACTGATGAAGCCTCCTGCTTTCAACTCTTCCAAGTGAATCTGGAAAATCCCGACTACTTGACTGCCCGTACAAATTTGGGCACCCAAGAGTTTAGGGAAAACAAACAAAATAAACTCTGGGTCAGTCATGGGACTGGTGTGAGTAAACTCCAAACATTTAACTTTCAAAATCCTTTCGAAAGAAATGATAATCGTAAGACCAATCCACACATAAACACGGATGGTTTTTACCTTACGATGACCAAAAATATTTTTGATATCAAATCCAATGATATTATAATAATGTCTACATCAAATAAATAGAATCTAGCGGAACGTTTGCATCTCACGCTCCATACATAATATAAAATCGAAAACCGCAGGGCGCTTATTGGAAATTGGATTTCCAAAGTGACAAGGTATGGGATCACCTGCCGATAGTGTATCTCTAGAGACGAATACACTGGGTTCAACAAGAACGTCTTGCAACCCGGCCCTCACATGACCGACCACTCATTTCGCTTGAGTGTATCGAATGTATATCACCAACGGTTGGGATCAGCAACCGTTCCCCGAAAGGGACAGCATCGATAGATTAAAGAACAAATGGAATTTCTCTAGATAGGTGATTTTACATCCTAATGGGAGCGACCCACATAGCCATGCTGCTTGCCCGATTTTTGCCAATTCCCGGTTGTGAGGCTTGAGGTCATTATGTGTAACACCCCGTAATTTTATAACATTAAAATTCACAAATTAAAGTATACTTAATTTTTAGAAAAGTATTAAGTGAAATGGGTTGCGCAGAGAAATATATATATTGATATATATAAAAATTAAAAATTAAATAAATAGATATGCAATAAAGTTCAAAACAACGAATTGGGAGGGGGGAATGACCGAACCGGCCCATTTTTGAGGTCGACCCAAGCCCCGCTGGGTCGACTAGGGGTTAATCCAGGGTGTTTGGCTACCAACCCGTGGGACGATTCGCTCAAATGCAGATTTTGCATTTGGTTGGTTCTCATGGTTAAGGGTTAATCTAATGGTCCTAAATAACTTCCTACACCTATAAATACATCCTAATGCTAACCCTAAACCTAATTAAAATTGAAACTAAAGTCGTTATGCCGTCGCCATGGAACTCAGTGTAGCCGCCTCCAACTAAAGAGGAAGATAGCTAATCAATTCAACCTAATTCAAGCTTAGAGCTTCAACAACGAATCAACTAACGTCGCTACAACAATTTTGCATCAAGTTTGATTAATTGTTCATAATTCTTTAACCACGAAAGGCAAGTTCGATTTCTCTAATCAAGATAATTATTAAATTAAGTAAGATTAGATATAATTGTGGATTATATGTATATGATGTGAATTATTGACCGTATGATATGATTATGTTGTTAAATTGTGATGTTATCATACATGTTGTAAAGTTATGATCTATGTTGTAATTCTATGATTGGCTTATGTATAATCAAATCATCATGTTGTTTAAATGCTAGTTTGGTTATGTTGATTCATATGATAGATCATATGTATGTATGCAAGTTTAGATGTTGATTTAGACATAAATCACATGCAAGTTAGTAAAGATTATGACATCTATTTTAGATCAAAAGTTAGGCTATGACATGTATGAGTTATATGCTAAATCTTTACATGCTAGTTTATATGTTTAGAGGTAAATTTACACCATTGTTATGTTGCATAAATCACATATGCAAGTTTATATAAAAAATATGAGTTTGGAATATGAATCATGTTATGCAAGTTTGTGGTTATTGCCTATGTAAATTTTGTGATGAAAATCTTATTCATAACATGCAGGTTCATACCTTTTAGGCCTATGTTTAGATCTATGATTTTATGCAAGTTATGTGGTAAATTCTCATATGCAAGTTAGGCCTATTTTGTATGTTATGTGAATATGTGGTGTTTTTCCTTTTTTCATGTGTTGGACTATTTCTTAGTCTATCATATATTCTATGCGAACGGACGCCGCGGGGGTTATGGGAAAAATATTGATTATGTTAATAAATGTGAATTGGCATGTAATAGCCTTAAAAGAGGGATATATGTAAATTGAGATATTAATTGGCAAAGTGATATATGGACATAATTAATGTGAATTATGGTCATAAAGATAATTGGAATTTTATTAACATATTTGATTAGGAATAATTAATCCAAATATGGGATGAAAATATTGATTATGTTAATAAATGTGAATTGGCATGTAAATGAGGCATATAACGAATTTGAGATATTAATTAAGGTGAATTGCCTTAAAAGGCGAAAAATTTAATGAAGGCATTAATTGGAAAATTAATGTGTAGTATTGGACATAGTTTAATTATGGACATAGATTAATTTGAATTTGAATAGGGATATTAAATATTGGGAATTGGCACAAATGCCTAAAAAGGCATGAAATTAATTTGAGATGTAAATTGGTACAATTTATGTACCATAAATAGTGGACATAATTAAGGTGACATATTTATACATAAATAAATATGGAAATGATTTGTAATTTGAATAGGGAAAGTAATTCAAATATTGGAGGAAATTAATTATGTATAATTAATTGCCTAAGACACGAGGTTGGACTCATTTGTGGTGTAAGACTGCCCGGACCCGCCCGGCAAATCCAGCAGCCAGAAATGGTAGCCCAATGTGAGAGGTCAAAGGCCCAAACTAAATGCGTAACAATTGTATGGACACGAGGTTAGGCTCGTTTGTGGTGTAAGACTGCCCGGACCCGCCCGGCAAATCCAGCAGCCACAAATGTCAGTCTAATGTGAGAGGTCCTACAGGGGTTACGATAGTAATAAATTAAGAAACACTTAACCAAAGTAAATATGTAGTGGGACATGAGGGGGTTAAGTGGGTGCCTTGGGTGGCATGAGGAATCTAGTGGGTGACATGTGGGTGACATGAGGATGTCATGAGAAATACGATTAGAAAAATGGAGTAATTTGAATATAAACAATTATGACATGTAATTCAAATTATTGGATAAAATAGGTATTGACACCTATGAAGGGAAAGGTTTTAATTAATTGATTAATTAATTAAAAATGGACATGGTAAATGAAATGGACTACTTAACCAAATTTGATCCCTAGGGATTGTAAGAACTTAAGTTTAAGTTGGGGGTTAAGTAAACTGGGTTATACGGAATGAGTGGGTTAAGTAAATCTTGGGTAGTTGGGTAATATTAGCACATATAGGCCCACAAACTTAACCGTAAATTAATATGTCTGAACCAGTGAGAGGGTTAAGTAAATCTTGGGTAGGTGGGTAATATTTGTGTATATAGGCCCACAGACTTAACCAATACAACCTGTTAATTAAACAAAAGGGTGAGACTAGGTTAAATTAGAAAACACTTAACCAAATTTATACATGTAAGTGGACATGGGGTTAAGTGGGATGTATTAGAGGGGACCAAGCCTAGGTGGGAAGCTTGGTGGGGGGCCCTTTTCAGTCCACTAGCCCATTAAGTATCTTTGTGAGCTCGACCCAAGTCGAGGATGGGACACGCCTACTGGGCCTGATTGTTAGAGGCCAAAATGGGTTAGTGGTGGCAACGCAAGTCCAACAGGGTCATGTGCGTGTGTGGGCCCGGGCTGGTAGGTAAGACGTTGTTGCATCGTGTAGGTATAAGCCGTGCATCCTTAAGTTGTATTGGGTTGCCACTTTAGGGGAGTGATACACCCCACTGTGGGACCAGCACGGGTATCTACGAGTTAGGGAGCCGATCGAATGGGGCAGGGTAGTGGGTACATCTAGTGGAGATAGGAGCAGACGGCACCTATGTAGTCAGCTAGGGGTACACGAAGCTACCATTGTTAATTAATCATTAAAGGGGTACACCTAGTGGAGATAGGAGCAGGCGACACCTATGACGTCAGCTAGGAGTACATGGAATTACCATTGTAGGGGTACATCTAGTGGGGATAGTGGGTACATCTAGTAGTACACGAAGCTATCATCATTCTATTTAGTCTAGAGGGATCAAGTTTCTAGAGTGACTAGTATGGGTGCAGTTAGTGTTAGTATAGTACAGTACGGTACAATACGGTAGAGTATAGTAATTACCCTATATTGATTAGGAAGCGCCTTTAACGTTATGTTTGCTCATCCTATTATTTTTGGTTGCTTGGTCTTGCCATTAATTCACAGTCATTTCCTTATTTACCAAGCTTATGTCTTATCCTAGTTACTTTGATAATTATATTGTTGGAGTTATCGGACTTGCCAGACTTTATGTCTGACCCCCTTTGTTTCCACCTCTTTTCTTCCTTCCCCCCCCCCCAGGTTTTTAGGGTAGGAAGCTTGATTTGGATCTCTTTGGGAGCACTTGGATTTGGATTGCTGAAGTAAAGCTCAACCTATCTCTTTTATGGCTATTTATGGGGTTATGCTTTTTATATTATGTACTCTGATTTTATCAAGATGGATATTATGTACTTGACTTTAGTCTTTGGGTTTTGGTGATGTAACCAAACATATTTACCTTCCGTTGCAATAAATAAAGTTTTAAATTTTCAAGTACTATTTCATATCTGTCTTGTTGTGATTTTCTGTTCTATATTCCCTTAAAACGCTCCATAGAAGTTGATGCATTCCCTTTTGTGAGTGACATTAATGGACATGGGGTGTTACACGTGGTATCAGAGCTGAAGGTTACCAGAACAGATAAGATATTTTGAGAAACTATTTTTCAAAAGCATTTTTATAAAGAATACTTTCAAAAATATGTTTGTAGAAGAGTATTTTTGAAAGAAAGGTTTGTTTTAAAAAACATAATCCCTAAGAGCCATATATCCTTCCTTCGACTCTCCGTTTTGAATCTCTTCCTCTTTCTCTTTTTTGGATTTCCCTTCCGCGTATAGATGCTTTTTCTAAGATAAATAGGGACTTCCATACGAAGGACGAAAAACCACTTCAAGGGACTTAGACGTTTGACGGGCTAGAAGTTAGTTCAAGGAAGTGGAGGGCTTGTTGATACCTTTAAGGTAGACGATGGGAGGAAGGTTCAAATAGCCGTTGGTTAATGAAGGACGAAACCTCATCTTGGTGGAAGGTCACGAATGGGGAATGTGAACAAGAAGGCTAGTAGTTATCCTTTTGGAGAAATAGGACACCTTATTAGGATTGTCCAAAGAGGCAACAACAAAGTACAGGATCTTCTGGAGGGTAGTTATATTCCCTCACGGCTGGTATACCTGATATGGGTAGGACCGTCCAGGTAGAAATTTGGTTTCCTTTATCATCCTGTTCGAACTTTGTTTGATTCTGGCGCTTCATACTCGTTAGTATCTGCTTCGTTAGTTGAAAGAACTGCACCTAAATACTAGTCTAGTTAAGGATCCCATCCTAGTCTCAAATCTTTTTGGTGGTTCGGCTCATCCTTCAATGGTTTGTCGGGATTTGAGAGTGTCTATCTTGGACGTTGGATTTGAATGCAACGCCTTCGTCCTTGGTTTCACGGGCTATAGTTTGATTCTAGGGGTGGATTGGCTACCCAGGCGGGGTGCCATCCTAGATAGTGAAAGGAGGGTAGTTAGACTATTGATTCATTATGGAAAGACCCTCATATTTCTTATGACCCTAGGGGTTCAGTGACATTTAGCTGTCTCGAATCTCTTGACGTATCCAACGGTGATTTGGAATCTTTTCGTTTGGTCCGTGAGTATAGTGACGCCTTCGATGAAGTGCGGGGTTTACCTAGAGGCACGAGGTATTCGTGTGTGCCTAGGGGATAATGCAAAGTCAGTTAGGTAATTAGTGATGGTTTTGAAGCAAGACTGGCTTGGACAGCCAGAGTCGGTTAAGTGCCCAATTATTTGTTTTGCTAGTATCATCTCACGTAGACTATCTGAAATCGGAGGAGGTATTCCTTGGGTGCTTGTCTGATATTGGTTTAGGCCTTTGGGGCTTGTGCTTGGGGGATATCGAGTTCGAATAGGACGGCTTGCGTGGGAGATGGATAGTTGCGATGAGTTCACATGGATAGTATCTCGATAGATTTTGTTGATGGATTACCAAGATCGAGGAAGGGTAATACGGGGATTTGGGTTATAGTAGATAGACTTACTAAGAGCGCCCATTTTATTCCCGTGAAGAGTAAGAGGACTGCTCCATGGTTAGCTTCTGTATACGTCCGAGAGATAGTTCGTTTGCATGGTGTTCCTTCTAGCATAGTAAGCGACCGCGATCCTATCTTCACTAGCGAATTTTGGAGGAGCTTACAAGAAGCGGTAGGGACTCAGTTATGTTTGAGCACCGCATATCATCCTCAGACGGACGACCAAACCGAGAGGGTGAATCGTATTCTAGAGGACCTTTTGAGGCTATGTATCCTAGACTTTGGGGGTACATGGGAAGAGCATCTTCCATTGGTGGAGTTCGCATATAATAATAGCTTTCAGTCTAACATTGGCATGGCACCTTTCGAAGCTCTTTATGGACGACCTTGTCGTTCACCTACACATTGGTGGGAATCTACGGATAAGATCTTACTTGGGCCCGATATGATTAGAGAGATTTCAGAGAAGATTGATTTGATTCGAAGAAGGATGAAGGCAGCGCAAGATAGGCAGAAATCTTATGCGGATAAGAGGAGTTGCCTGAGAGACTTAGTGGTGTACACGACGTATTCCATGTATCACACTTGAGGAAGTTCTTACACGAGACCGCGGAGGTAGTGGAGCCGAGCTTGCTTAGAGAGGTGGAAATAGAGCGTGATGCGACGATTCGACGAGCTCCTACATGCATTCTTGGGTTGGAGATCAAGAAGTTGAGAAATCGAGAGGTCAGACTAGTCAAAGTACAATGGGGAGACGATGAGAGTAACGCTACTTGGGAGACGGAAGAGAAGATGCGTTCATTGTACCCTTTTCTTTTCGAGGGTATGTCTTTTAATTTCTCCTTTATTGCTTAGCTTGTGCTTATCTTATCTTTAGTATGTCCTCTCGCTAGTATCTTTGACCTTCAGTTAGGGAAATCCTATGGTTGAAACATGTGTTTGAGACATGTTATGTATGATGGATGCAAAGTGGATACTAGTGTTCGCTAGTGGTTGCTCGTGGATGCATATACACACACTATTAGGCACCAGATCGGCTCAGTCACTTCATATTGCATATTGCATATATATGGATGTATTTAGTAAAATGGATGTATAATGGTTGTATTATCATATGGTTGCTGCATTCGGGTGGATGGTTGTGCACGCATATAGAATTAATATGTATCATTAGGAATCTTTTGCATACATATTGGACGCATGGCACTATCATGAATTGCACTAAGGAGGTCGACTGAATCAGTAGACCGCCTAATTTTGCATTAGATATGGACATATACACACACTGTGCATATAAACATTAAAGCATTAGAAGTCTTTTAAGGATAATGGATGCTGGTGTTTGATGGTTGAGTAGATGGACGATTAGATGGTAGGATATACATTCTTCTTGACTTGGAGATTTCGGGGACGAAATCCTTTAAGGAGGGGAGAATGTAACACCCCGTAATTTTATAACATTAAAATTCACAAATTAAAGTATACTTAATTTTTAGAAAAGAATTAAGTGAAATGGGTTGCGCAGAGAAATATATATATTGATATATATATATATATAAATTAAAAATTAAATAAATAAATATGCGAAAAAGTTCAAAACAACGAATTGGGAGGGGGGAATGACCGAACCGGCCCATTTTTGAGGTCGACCCAAGCCCCGCTGGGTCGACTAGGGGTTAATCCAGGGTGTTTGGCTGTCAACCCATGGGCCGATTCGCTCAAATGCAGATTTTACATTTGGTTGGTTCTTATGGTTCAGGGTTAATCTAATGGTCCTAAATAACTTCCTACACCTATAAATACATCCTAATGCTAACCCTAAACCTAATTAAAATTGAAACTAAAGCCGTTATGCCGTCGCCATGGAACTCAGTGTAGCCGCCGCCAACTAAAGAGGAATATAGCTAATCAATTCAACCTAATTCAAGCTTAGAGCTTCAACAACGAATCAACTAACGTCGCTACAACAATTTTGCATCAAGTTTGATCAATTGTTCATATATCTTTAACCACGAAAGGCAAGTTCGATTTCTTTAATCAAGATAATTATTAAATTAAGTAAGATTAGATATAATTGTGGATTATATGGATATGATGTGAATTATTGACCGTATGATATGATTATGTTGTCAAATTGTGATGTTATCATACATGTTGTAAAGTTATGATCTATGTTGTAATTCTATGATTGGCTTATGTATAATCAAATCATCATGTTGTTTAAATGCTAGTTTGGTTATGTTGATTCATATGATAGATCATATGTATGTATGCAAGTTTAGATGTTGATTTAGACATAAATCACATGCAAGTTAGTAAAGATTATGACATCTATTTTAGATCAAAAGTTAGGCTATGACATGTATGAGTTATATGCTAAATCTTTACATGCTAGTTTATATGTTTAGAGGTAAATTTACACCATTGTTATGTTGCATAAATCACATATGCAAGTTTATATAAAAAATATGAGTTTGGAATATGAATCATGTTATGCAAGTTTGTGGTTATTGCCTATGTAAATTTTGTGATGAAAATCTTATTCATAACATGCAGGTTCATACCTTTTAGGCCTATGTTTAGATCTATGATTTTATGCAAGTTATGTGGTAAATTCTCATATGCAAGTTAGGCCTATTTTGTATGTTATGTGAATATGTGGTGTTTTTCCCTTTTTCATGTGTTAGACTATTTCTTAGTCTATCATATATTCTATGCGAACGGACGCCGCGGGGGTTATGGGAAAAATATTGATTATGTTAATAAATGTGA
Organism: Allium sativum; assembly: GCA_030737875.1. Lineage (NCBI taxonomy): Eukaryota > Viridiplantae > Streptophyta > Magnoliopsida > Asparagales > Amaryllidaceae > Allium > Allium sativum. The sequence goes on along the minus strand of CM060919.1, from coordinate 354,151,464 downwards.
ATTGGCATGTAATAGCCATAAAAGAGGCATATATGTAAATTGAGATATTAATTGGCAAAGTGATATATGGACATAATTAATGTGAATTATGGTCATAAAGATAATTGAAATTTTATTAACATATTTGATTAGGAATAATTAATCCAAATATGGGATGAAAATATTGATTATGTTAATAAATGTGAATTGGCATGTAAATGAGGCATATAACGAATTTGAGATATTAATTAAGGTGAATTGCCTTAAAAGGCGAAAAATTTAATGAAGGCATTAATTGGAAAATTAATGTGTAGTAATGGACATAGTTTAATTATGGACATAGATTAATTTGAATTTGAATAGGGATATTAAATATTGGGAATTGGCACAAATGCCTAAAAAGGCATGAAATTAATTTGAGATGTAAATTGGTACAATTTATGTACCATAAATAGTGGACATAATTAAGGTGATATATTTATACATAAATAAATATGGAAATGATTTGTAATTTGAATAGGGAAAGTAATTCAAATATTGGGGGAAATTAATTATGTATAATTAATTGCCTAAGACACGAGGTTGGACTCATTTGTGGTGTAAGACTGCCCGGACCCGCCCGGCAAATCCAGCAGCTACAAATGGTAGCCCAATGTGAGAGGTCAAAGGCCCAAACTAAATGCGTAACAATTGTATGGACACGAGGTTAGGCTTGTTTGTGGTGTAAGACTGCCCGGACCCGCCCGGCAAATCCAGCAGCCACAAATGTCAGTCTAATGTGAGAGGTCCTACAGGGGTTACGATAGTAATAAATTAAGAAACACTTAACCAAAGTAAATATGTAGTGGGACATGAGGGGGTTAAGTGGGTGCCTTGGGTGGCATGAGGAATCTAGTGGGTGACATGTGGGTGACATGAGGATGTCATGAGAAATACGATTAGAAAAATGGAGTAATTTGAATATAAACAATTATGACATGTAATTCAAATTATTGGATAAAATAGGTATTGACACCTATGAAGGGAAAGGTTTTAATTAATTGATTAATTAATTAAAAATGGACATGGTAAATGAATTGGACTACTTAACCAAATCTGATCCCTATGGATTGTAAGAACTTAAGTTTAAGTTGGGGGTTAAGTAAACTGGGTTATACGGAATGAGTGGGTTAAGTAAATCTTGGGTATGTGGGTAATATTAGTACATATAGGCCCACAAACTTAACCGTAAATTAATATGTCTGAACCAGTGAGAGGGTTAAGTAAATCTTGGGTAGGTGGGTAATATTTGTGTATATAGGCCCACAGACTTAACCAATACAACCTGTTAATTAAACAAAAGGGTGAGACTAGGTTAAATTAGAAAATACTTAACCAAATTTATACATGTAAGTGGACATGGGGTTAAGTGGGATGTATTAGAGGGGACCAAGCCTAGGTGGGAAGCTTGGTGGGGGGCCCTTTTCAGTCCAGTAGCCCATTAAGTATCTTTGTGAGCTCGACCCAAGTCGAGGACGGGACACGCCTACTGGGCCTGATTGTTAGAGGCCAAAATGGGTTAGCGGTGACAACGCAAGTCCAACAGGGTCATGTGCGTGCGTAGGCCCGGGCTGGTAGGTAAGACGTTGTTGCATCGTGTAGGTATAAGCCGTGCATCCTTAAGTTGTATTGGGTTGCCACTTTAGGGGAGTGATACACCCCACTGTGGGACCAGCACGGGTATCTACGAGTTAGGGAGCCGATCGAATGGGGCAGGGTAGTGGGTACATCTAGTGGAGATAGGAGCAGACGGAACCTATGTAGTCAGCTAGGGGTACACGAAGCTACCATTATTAATTAATCATTAAAAGGGTACACCTAGTGGAGATAGGAGCAGGCGGCACCTATAACGTCAGCTAGGAGTACATGGAATTACCATTGAAGGGGTACATCTAGTGGGGATAGTGGGTACATCTAGTAGTACACGAAGCTATCATCATTCTATTTAGTCAAGAGGGATCAAGTTTCTAGAGTGACTAGTATGGGTGCAGTTAGTGTTAGTACAGTACAGTACGGTACAGTATAGTAATTACCGTATATTGATTAGGAGGCGCCTTTAACGTTATCTTTGCTCATCCTATTATTTTTGGTTGCTTGGTCTTGCCATTAATTCACAGTCATTTCCTTATTTACCAAGCTTATGTCTTATCCTAGTTACTTTGATAATTATATTGTTGGAGTTATCGGACTTGCTAGACTTTATGTCTGACCCCCTTTGTTTCCACCTCTTTTCTTCCTCCCCCCCCAGGTTCTTAGGGTGGGAAGCTTGATTTGGATTTCTTTGGGAGCACTTGGATTTGGATTGCTGAAGTAAAGCTCAACCTATCTCTTTTATGGCTATTTATGGGGTTATGCTTTTTATATTATGTACTCTGATTTTGTCAAGATGGATATTATGTACTTGACTTTAGTCTTTGGGTTTTGGTGATGTAACCAAACATATTTACCTTCCATTGCAATAAATAAAGTTTTAAATTTTCAAGTACTATTTCATATCTGTCTTGTTGTGATTTTCTGTTCTATATTCACTTAAAACGCTCCATAGAAGTTAATGCATTCCCTTTTGTGAGTGACATTAATGGACATGGGGTGTTACATTATGTATCTTTTAGAACATCTGACCACCATTCACTTTGAATGCCACATCGTCATACCCGCCAAATCACAAATTGATTTCCCCAAAAATACCACGGGTATAAAGCTAAGAGAAACGAATTCCTCCGCTACCAAACGTGAGTACGTTTGAATAGATCAACTTACGTGATCCGTTAGATATACTCTGTCAGACCTTCGTCCATTCACGTTGTCCTGGGACTGGACAAACCGATGGCACTATCCAAACATGATAGCCCTTGCATAACTCCGTCTTCAATTTTCTTCATCATATTCGATTGCAACGCTAACGCCCATACAGAGTGGTTTTCAGATACTGGATCTGATCCCGGTCTCTCCGTATTGACGACGGAAAAATGGTCAAAAACTTCGATAATCGGTGATTTAACTATCAAAGAAAAATAAGTGTACACCAATGATCTTATTTCCAGGTAGGAATTCGATCGATCAATCATAAATCAACATTTGGCCCCTTTAAATCAATTCCTCATTATATTATTATTTACAATTCCCATTTTCCATCTTTCGTATTCTTTTGAAACTCGATTTCCCCTCTCGATTCTTTGAAACACCTTTTCAATACTATAATTCCTTTATTCGAGAAAATATCTCTTATTCCCATTATAAAACATTTCTAAATATCCACGAATCCTTATTTTCTAAATTCAGAAAATATACATTATCAATATTAGAAAATATTTCCGAATTCCCTTTCTTAATTCCTCATTGACCAATTCATTTCATTTTCTACGCGTAGAAAATAACTCTTATTTTATTTGGGAAACATTTCAAAATCCTTTAAATTAGCGCGATGTTATGAAACATCGTTTTTCAAACCATTAATCATTTATTAACTAACCATATTGCTACCTAATCTTCACTATCGAACCTTAACTATTTCTCCATCAATCATGAAGTCAATCAAGTTGGGGTATAGTTACCTCTCAGACCTTAATTGAACAACATTCTTAACTTTGAAATAGTCAAGTTCACAACTTTAAACCAAACATCGCTTACGTGATTTTCTAATCCAATCTAAGAACACACTTATTTCACGGAAAACTTTGATTATAACGGTAGCGTTATAATCGCTGTTTCCAATTACTTGATTTATAAACATTACTTTTAACAACAGCATTACAATCGCTGTCTAGCATTATAGAACATTTGTTATAACAATAGCATTAACATCGTTGTTTAGATTTACAAACATTTATTATAACGGCAGCGTTCAAATCGCTATTTGGATATATAAAACATTTATTATGATAGTAGCATTACAATCGCTGTTTAGATTTACAAATATTTTAACAAGGTTCGACATTTGTCGAATGCCAAGTATAAACCCTTGATTTTAGCTTACTTTATTTATATTCCAATCTTTGGAATAAACCCATCGTCTCCCTTTGGAAACAATCTCCCACTTCCATTCTCGTTCAAATTTCCCTTTTTGAATTCCTATTTCAAATTCTCTAATTTTTCCCATATAAATATACTCATTTACAAAATATTTACTTTATATCTTTCTTCACTTCAAACGTGAATATCATTTCTTTTATAAAATCAAATAAGTGGATGATATTACAGTCAAATTTCCCTTTCATACTTTATTTTTATTTCTATAATCTTTCATGCAAAATCTCTTTTATGTTTCAAACATTTATAATCTCATTTTTTATTTTCTTTACAAGTGCTAACTTCAAATCCAAATTCACTTATTGGTTTTAAAACCGATTTCCATTTTTCTATATAATTTCAGACTTGAAATGTCCAACGCTAAATATTAAATTTATAAACATCGTTTATAATCAATTTCTTGTTTATTTCATTTAAATAAGTTTCCATTACCAAGTCCATTCAAATTTAATTAGTATTTTGGAAATAAATTCCCCTTTTGAAATCTCAATTTTTCTTTCTATATTTGAAAATATATTACGGTATTTAAAATACCAAATTTCTAGGGTCAGGGTAATTTAACATAGCACAATCAAGCATAGTATACACATCACAATAAATAACAAACAGTCATATAAATGTTGAGGAATCCAGTTGGATCCCTCCAACCTGTTTCCCTGCATCCACCGATGTCAGTCAACATTAAACATAGTAAATAGCGCTAAAAATTGATTGATGGTATAACTAAATCAATTATTCAACCAATTTTATCAATCATTCATTCAAACAACCATCACACAGTAGAAAATAACTATAAATAAATTTAAAAAAAATATAAATGAGTCAAAGTAAGTGAGTTTACTCACATTGTTTTGCATTTGACGATTCTGCTTTTGTTTTAGTTTAAAATCAAACAATATTTGATTTTATCACGGAATCCAAGTTACTTCGTTCTCAACCACATCAATTGCATATTGTGGATCTCGTCGTTACGACTACAGCGTGACCGTTGTCATCTGATTCATGCCATTTAACTTAATCTGGTCGCCTCAAACTATATTCTTCTCTGATGGAAACCACACGGTCCAGACCTGCTACTGCCAATTTATATTATTATTTCTTTTGTTATGATTCAACTACCATTAGTTTAACTAATTTCTAATTAAAACTAATTACCCATTTAATCAAATCTATATGATCTCTTTCCCTTAACAGATCAATTTCTTCGAACCCATTTTCTTTCTTGACAACGCTGCTCATCATCCCACCTTTACAAATGAACTCAGCATGCCAACCTTCATTAAACACTACTACTAATCTTTTAACCTTCTTTATTCCATGCCACCCGTAAATACAAACGTCAGCTACTAAAACACGTCCTCATTATCTCTTCTCTCCCTTCGAACTATTACTGTAAACATCACGCCATTTTTTCTTTTTCTTTTTTTTTCTTTTTTCTATTCACGTACTGTTCGTACTCCTCCCATAAACGAAACAGATGCCTATAACTTCAACTCAACATGATGGGATTGTTTGAGCCTTCCTTTTTTTTTCCGTTGAGTATCGTCACATCTCCGAACCCATATTTTCTTCAAATTGGTATGCTGGAAAATTTTTGCCATTCCCTTTCATGAAATTAAAACCCAAAGCTGCACTTAATAGGTTATAAATCTCCATTAGGCTCCCTAACGAATATATTTTTCTTCGAATCATCTGAAACTGTTGCTACAACCGGCATCCAAACTTTATAACCCAATACTCCATCCTCTGTACAGTGTACACGTACTCAAAACTCCCTCTCTACGTGTACAGGAACCATGTTGCCTTCCCATCTCTTTCTATTCTTCGTTTCAATACACATATGATTCCAACTCCTCTCAGAAAAATCTGAAACCACATACATCAATAACTTCCCACGATCGTTGCTCTCACCTCACATCGCCCCTCTTAATACTACTCCTTCTAAACTCACGGATCCTTCTCAGGCAATGAAATACCAGACTTCTCCCCTTCCTTCACATAAACCCACTTCCAAAGTTACGCCCCCTCCATCATTTCAATAAAACACTAGAGTACCCATTCTCACCACTTCCTTCCATCATTATGGCCTCCACGGTCATGGCAAGGGGCGCCACCACCACTAAAACCGCGGCCTCACACCCTTGTTCATATTCCTCATCGAAAGTTTTAGCCCATTTCCCCACCAATTTGGAAGCCCGATCGATTTCAGCGGTTGTATTTTAAGGAACAGAAATAAGATGAATTAGGTATTTAGCATTTTTATTTGATTTTTAATTGTAGTTGGAAGTGGCGACTTTCCTTCGGTGGTTTACTGAAAGAGGAATGCGGAATTGAATTGGGAAATTGAGGGATTTGTGATGTTGAATTTATACAAGTATTTAACGTGGCACACACGGATTTGAACGACTTGGTATACACAAAAATGAAGTGCCTTGGAAAGCACGATGTGTAATATAGCTTGGGAGACACGGGACTGAAATGGTTTGGTACCCACGGTAAGTATTTGTTTGGGGAACACGTAATTGAAAAATAAACGTGGGAAGCAAGCTTTCTTAAGCAGACCGGGTAATGCAACTAGTATTGATAAAAGAGAAGATCGGATTGCCTTGTGTTACTATGTAAAGATGATAACGCTATTTGGACCCGTGTTCATGTATGCTGAAAATAGCTTTTGGCATTTAAAAAAATATACATTTACAAATTATACTAATTAACAACTCATCATGAATTGATATGTTCTCAGTTCTAAAGTGTAGCATGCCCTGATTATATGTAAAAAATTGGTTTGCTTACGATCCGTTACAGACAAAAATAAAAGTACGGTTGTGTCGAACAATGTGCCACGATTCCACAAATATAATAATATCAGTAGTTTAACTTATATTATGAAACCCCAAAATATTGATATAGGGTGCAAAATACTCTAAATAAAAAGTTGCATATTTAATTAATTAAAAATTACAGTAAAATTCCAAAAATTAAATTATAACTACGCCTCAAAAGAACCTTGTCCAAATTCGAATCCGATATTTAAATATACTTAAATAACTATTATGGCATATATACTATTCCACAGCGACTTTCTGAAATTTTGATTTGGACGTAATTCACAATATATAAGATAAAATCTCGATTTTTCACTTCCATTAGAAAAATATAATCAAACAGATCCCAACGTTTCTTGTTTCAAAGCAATTCGACTTATAACGAATCCTGTATAGTCATTTGAAGTTAAGAACGTTAAATTACGAACTGCAGCGACTTTACGAGCTCATTTTAAATTATATTATAAATTATACATTCAAACTTCGTTTTATTAAATAAATTCCTATATATAATTCAAATAAAATATTTTTTTTTAAAAATATTTAGAATTCAACGGCTAAAAATCCGGGTCGTTACATTCCTTCCCCCTTAAAATAATTTCGTCCTCGAAATTGCTAAGGTAAGAAAAGATGTTACATATCCTATTAACTAGGTCCAAAATTCCTTTTTTTGTTCACTTCTTAACTTCAGTTCAACTGGACCAACTTATTCCAATTAAAATATTTATTTATTCTTACTAACGAAAATTTTCAAAAATTCTGAAAATTTTCTAACACTTTAAATTCTGAAAAATTTCGGCAGCATCTCCTCTGCACGGCTCAATCGGTACAACCACAACTTGCCTTTCTAGGCCTTCTCCAAAGAAAATCAAAAAGCCAAGTGGCTTGCCCCATAGGCTCATAAAATCATCAAACCCATGTAATGTTGTAAACATGTACCTTTTTGTCGGGTAGAAATTCTATCTCTTGCACTTGCTTGCTCAACATACATATATCAATTTCCAGCTAGTTTCAAACCAATCCCACCTTTGGTCTTTAACTTTTTGATTAGTTCACTTCTATTGACTAATCCAAAATGAGTTGTTTTTTCAAAAATCAACCTTCTTCTTCTGCTTGAGTTCAATTCCATCACAGTTTAATTCCATCCAACTTGTTTATACATAGATCGAATTCATATTAATATTTCGAATTTCAACATCTCTATATTTAATTTCATTCGGAGTTATTTTTAATCCAATCCAATTTTGTTTAATTTAAGTTGAGTTAAATTTCAATTCATTTGATACATTTTTTTACCATTTCAATCTATTCAACTTATACAAGTTAAATTTTAATTTTAGAATTCAAATTCCCGGGTTTTATTTCAAATTGGTCTGAAATTATATATATTTATACACATATATTTATAATCAAATCAATTCAAAACATTTGAATTTCTAATTCATCTTGTCATTTTCAAACAAACTTTTCATTCTAAAATGGCTATGGTAGCATTCTGTCACTCAGAAACTTGAAAATAAATACCGATAATGTCGAGACCCATTATCAGAATTATTTTCTTGTCACTGAAGTGATTTTAGTGCTTAACCACTTTAAAAATCTATTTAAACCATTCTTATTCAAAAATACTTTAAAGTAATGTTCTATTACTCTATAACATTTCAGAAAATATCTCCTAAACACCCGGAATTTAAATTCCAATTCTGATTTGAATTTAATTTCAGTTCGTCTTATTTACGTATATTTTCCATATACAAGTTATCTTTGGTTATATATATATAACCATTTCAATATTTCATAACTCATTCGATAATAATAACCAACACAACCCTATATTATAATATTTCAGAAATTTACCCCTTTATACCAAAATAATCTTTGGGCAAAATTATATTATTTACCCATTTTTCAAACAATACTGCGTCGAATTGTTTTGTTCGAGAGTTTAGAAACACCTATCGATACAGTTGTACATCCTGTATCGACCAGAATTCATAAATCACCCAACAAACCAGTTAACACAATATAAAACAATTTTCATATCAATTTTACAAATACGCTCTCTCGTATATATTCTCAAACACAATCTAAGGTATTACTAACTACATCTCTATTGAGTCACGCAACAGAGCCAAGGTTATCACTCAACCTTCAACTTTGATACGAAATGAAATGACCCGCAAATCCGTACCCTTTTAGTCGACTAATAACACCACACTTCCAACCCAAATGACACAGAAATACGAATCATTAATAGAAAGAAGTTAGAGGATGAGAAATAGAAAGAAAGAAATATTAGAATAGAAGAAAACGAAGAAAACAAACTCACAGCGGAACGAACAAAATATATTAGATCACATAAACTTTGAAAGACAAATCTGTTTTGCATATACATACCATTATCAGAGTACATCAACAATTTCTGGAACAGTTATAAACGCCTGTTCCCAGATATACACAGCGCAAAATATGATAGCCTATAGCTAACTGATGAAGCCTCCTGCTTCCAACTCTTCCAAGTGAATCTGGAAAATCCCGACTACTTGACTGCCCGTACAAATTTGGGCACCCAAGAGTTTAGGGAAAACAAACAAAATAAACTCTGGGTCAGTCATGGGACTGGTGTGAGTAAACTCCAATCATTTGTTTAACTTTCAAAATCTTTTCGAAAGAAATGATAATCATAAGACCGATCCACACATAAACACGGATGGTTTTTACCTTACGATGACCAAAAATATTTTTGATATCAAATCCAATGATATTATAATAATGTCTACATCAAATAAATAGAATCTAGCGGAACGCTTGCATCTCACGCTCCATACATAACATAAAATCGAAAACCGCAGGGCGCTTATTGGAGATTGGATTTCCAACGTGACAAGGTATGGGACCACCTGCCGATAGTGTATCTCTAGAGACGAATACACTGGGTTCAACAAGAACGTCTTGCAACCCGGCCCTCACATGACCGACCGCTCATTTCGCTTGAGTGTATCGAATGTATATCACCAACGGTTGGGATCAGCAATCGTTCCCCGAAAGGGACAGCATCGATAGATTAAAGAACAAATGGAATTTCTCTAGATAGGTGATTATACATCCTAATGGGAGCGACCCACATAGCCATGCTGCCTGCCCGATTTTTGTCAATTCCCGGTTGTGAGGCTTGAGGTCATTACGTATCATTTAGAACACCTAACCACCATTCACTTTGAATGCCACATCGTCATACCCACCAAATCACAAATTGATTTCCCCAAAAATACCACGGGTATAAAGCTAAGAGAAACGATTTCCTCCGCCACCAAACGTAAGTACGTTTAAAGAGATCAACTTACGTGATCCGTTAGATATACTCTGTCAGACATTCGTCCATTCACGTTGTCCTGGGACTGGACAAACCGATGGCACTATCCCGTAAACAGGATAGCCCTTGCATAACTCCGTCTTCAATTTTCTTCATCATATTCGATTGTAATGCTAACGCCCATACAGAGTGGTTTTCAGATACTGGATCTGATCCCGGTCTCTCCGTATTGACGACAGAAAAATGATCAAAAACTTCGATAGTCGGTGATTTAACTATCAAAGAAAAATAAGTGTACAACCAACTATCTTATTTTCAGGTAGGAATTCGATCGATCAATCATAAATCAACATTTGGCCCCTTTAAATCAATTCCTCATTATATTATTATTTACAATTCCCATTTTCCATCTTTCGTATTCTTTTGAAACTCGATTTCCCCTCTCGATTCTTTGAAACACCTTTTCAATACTATAATTCCTTTGTTCGAGAAAATATCTCTTATTCCCGTTAGAAAACATTTCTAAATATCCATGAATCCTTATTTTCTATATTCAGAAAATATACATTATCAATATTGGAAAATATTTCCGAATTCCCTTTCTTAATTCCTCGTTGACCAATTCATTTCATTTTCTACGCGTAGAAAATAACTCTTATTTTATTTGGGAAACATTTCAAAATCCTTTAAATTAGCGCGATGTTATGAAACATCGTTATTCAAACCATTAACCATTTATTAACTAACCATATTGCTACCCAATCTTCACTATCGAACCTTAACTATTTCTCCATCAATCATGAAGTCAATCAAGTTGGGGTACAGTTACCTCTCAGACCTTAATTGAACAATATTCTTAACTTTGAAATAGTCAAGTTCACAACTTTAAACCAAACATCGCTTACGCGATTTTCTAATCCAATCTAAGAACACACTTATTTCACGAAAAACTTTTATTATAACGGTAGCGTTATAATCGCTGTTTCCAATTACTTGATTTATAAAACATTACTTTTAACAACAGCGTTACAATTGCTTTCTAGCATTATAGAACATTTGTTATAACAATAGCATTAACATCGTTGTTTAGATTTACAAACATTTATTATAACGGCAGCGTTCAAATCGCTGTTTGGATATATAAAACATTTATTATGATAGTAGCATTACAATCGCTGTTTAGATTTACAAACATTTTAACAAGGTTCGACATTTGTCGAATGCCAAGTATAAACCCTTGATTTTAGCTTACTTTATTTATATTCTAATCTTTGGAATAAACCCATCGTTTCCCTTTGGAAACAGTCTCCCACTTCCTTTCTCGTTCAGATTTCCCTTTTTGAATTCATATTTCAAATTCTCTAATTTTTCCCATATAAATATACTCATTTACAAAATACTTACTTTATATCTTTCTTCACTTCAAACGTGAATATCATTTCTTTTATAAAATCAAATCAGTGGATGATATTACAGTCAAATTTCCCTTTCATACTTTATTTTTATTTCTATAATCTTTCATGCAAAATCTCTTTTATTTTTCAATCATTTATAATTTCATTTTTTATTTTCTTTACAAGTGCTAACTTCAAATCCAAATTCCATTATTGGGTTTAAAACCGATTTCCATTTTTTTTACATAATTTCAGACTTGAAATGTCCAACGCTAAATATTCTATTAAATTTATAAACTCGTTTATAATCAATTTCTTGTTTATTTCATTTAAATAAGTTTCCATTACCAATTCATTCAAATTTAATTATTATTTTGGAAATAAATTCCCCTTTTGAAATCTCAATTTTTCTTTCTATATTTGAAAATATATTACGGTATTTAAAATACCAAATTTCTAGGGTCAGGGTAATTTAACATAGCACAATCAATCACTGTATACACATCACAATAAATAACAAACAGTCATATAAATGTTGAGGAATCCAGTTGGATCCCTCCAACATGTTTTCCTGCATCCACCGATGTCAGTCAACATTAATCATAGTAAATAGCGCTAAAAATTGATCGATGGTATAACTAAATCGATTATTCAACCAATTTTATCAATCATTCATTCAAACAACCATCACACAGTATAAAATAACTATAAATAAATTTAAAAAAATATAAATGAATCAAAGTAAGTGAGTTTACTCACATTGTTTTGCAGTTGAAGATTCTGCTTTTGTTTCAGTTTAAAATCAAACAATATTTGATTTTATCACGGAATCCAAGTTACTTCGTTCTCAACCACATCAATTCCATATTGTGGATCTCGTCGTTACGACTACAGCGTGACCGTCGTCATCTGATTCATGCCATTTAACTTAATCTTTACGCCTCAAACTATATTCTTCTCTGATGGAAACCACACGGTCTGAACCTGCTACTGCAAATTTATATTATTATTTCTTTTGTTATGATTCAACTACCATTAGTTTAACTAATTTCTAATTAAAACTAATTACCCATTTAATCAGATCTATATGATCTCTTTCCCTTAACAGATTAATTTCTTCGAACCCATTTTCTTTCTTGACAACGCTGCTCATCATCCCACCTTTACAAATGATCTCAGCATGCCAACCTTCTTTGAACACTACTACTAGTCTTTTACCCTTCTTTATTCCTTGACACCCCTAAATACAAACGTCAGCTACTAAAACACGTCCTCATTATCTCTTCACTACCTTCGAACTATTACTCTAAACATCACGCCATTTTTTTCTTTTTCTTTTTCTTTTTTTCTTCTTTTTTCTATTCACGTATTGTTCGTACTCCTCCCATAAACGAAATGGATGCCTATAACTTCAACTCACCATGATGGGATTGTTTGAGCCTTCCTCTTTTTTTTTTCCGTTGAGTATCCTCATAACTCCGAACCCATAGTTTCTTCAAATTGGTATGCTAGAAACTTTTTGCCATTCCCTTTCATGAAATTAAAACCCAAAGCTGCACTTAATATGTTATAAATCTCCATTAGGCTCCCTAACGAATATATTTTTCTTCGAATCATCTGAAACTGTTGCTACAACTGGCATCCAAACTTCATAACCCAATACTCCATCCTCTGTACCGTGTACACGTACTCCAAACTCCCTCTCTACGTGTACAGGAACCATGCTGCCTTCCTATCTCTTTCTATTCTTCGTTTTAATACACATATGGTTCCAACTCCTCTCAGAAAAATATGAAACCACCTACATCAATAACTTCCCACGATCGCTGCTCTCACCTCACATTGCCCCTCCTAATACTACTCCTTCTAAACTCACGGATCCTTCTCAGGCAATAAAATACTAGACTTCTCCCCTTCCTTCACATAAACCCACTTATAAAGTTATGCCCCCCTCCATCATTTCAAAAAAACACTAGAGTACCCATTCTCGCCACTTCCTTCCATCATTATGGCCCCCACGATCACGGCAAGGGGCGCCACCACCACTAAAACCGCGGACTCACACCCTTGTTCATATTCCTCATCGAAAGTTTTAGCCCATTTCCCCACCAATTTGGAAGTCCGATCGATTTCAGCGGTTGTATTTTGAGGAACGGAAATAAGATGAATTAGGGATTTAGCATTTTTATTTGATTTTTAATTGTAGTTGGAAGTGGCGACTTTCCTTCGGTGGTTTACTGAAAGAGGAGGAATGCGGAATTGAATTGGGAAATTGAGGGATTTGGGATGTTGAATTTATATAGGTAATTAACGTGGCACGTACGGATTTGAACAACTTGGTATACACGAAAATGAAGTGCCTTGAGAGCACGGTGTGTAATATAGCTTGGGAGACACGGGACTGAAATGGTTTGGTACCCATGGTAATTATTTGTTTGGGGAACACGTAATTGAAAAATAACCGTGGGAAGCAAGCTTTCTTAAACGGACCGGGTAAGGTAACTAGTATTGATAAAAGAGAAGATTGGATTGCCTTGTATTACTATGTAAAGATGATAACACTATTTGGACCCGTGTTCATGTATGCTGCAAATAGCTTTTGGCATTTAAAAAAATATATATTTACAAACTATATTTATTAACGACTCATCATGAATTGATATGTTCTCAGTTCTAAAGTGTAGTGTGCCCTGATTATATATAAAAAAAAATTTTGCTTACGATCTGTTACAGACAAAAATGAAAGTACGGCTGTGTCGAACAATGTGCCACGATTCCACAAATATAATAATATCGGTAGTTTAACTTATATTATGAAACCCCAAAATATTGATATAGGGTGCAAAATACTCCAAATAAAAAGTTGCATATTTAATTAATTAAAAATTACAGTAAAATTCCAAAAATTAAATTATAACTACGCCTCAAAAGAACCTTGTCCAAATTCGAATCCGATATTTAAATATACTTAAATAACTGTTATGGCATATATATGATTCCACAACGACTTTCTGAAATTTTGATTTGGACGTAATTCACAATATATAAGATAAAATCTCGATTTTTCACTTCCATTAGAAAAATATAATCAAACAGATCCCAACATTTCTTGTTTCAAAGAAATCCGACTTATAACGAATCCTGTATAGTCGTTTGAAGTTCAGAACGTTAAATTATGAACTGCGATGACTTTACGAGCTCATTTTAAATTACATTATAAATTATACGTTCAAACTTCGTTTTATTAAATAAATTCCTATATATAATTCAAATAAAATATTTAAAACAATTTTAAATATTCAGAATTCAACGGCTAAAAATCCGGGTCATTATAGAAAGGAAGAAAGAAAAATAAGAAAGAGAAGAGGAAGGAAAATAGACTAGATCTAAAAATTACCTCACTTCGATAAGAGACATGAACACCCATTTACAAGCATACGCTCCTTTCCTTTAGATCTGGATTCAGAATTTTTCCTAAACCAATAACCTTAATTTTCTGAATAGATTTGAGGAGAGAGAGGAATGGCAGAGCTTCTGTGTTATCTTAGAAATATGAGACTTAGGGTAGGCACTACAGGCTTATTTATAGGTGTTCAGCAACGTATTTGGTAAAAGAATAGTCCACGTTCATGCATAAATAATCTGCCCAGATCTGCCGTAGGGGGGTCGACCCCCCTTTATGGGTTGATCCGTGGGTCGACACCCGCCTTATGACCAGTAGTCGACACCCCCTTGATGGGGTCGACACCCCCTTATGGGGTCGATCCAGGGGTCGACACCCCTGGGCGGGAATTTACCCGCTCCCCTTTTTCCATGTGAATTTGAACGGTTTTGAATTTCTGGACTTATTTTATTCATGTATACTCTTCTTATGCATATACAAACTTGAAACCTTAATATCTTCCTCATACGGTGTCCGTTTTATGCAAACCAGGTGTCTATTTTGACCATAATCCCGAGATGAACGCAATGGCGCAGTCCGTTTCACATAATTCTGAATATTTAATTAATTTATTATTATTTTATTATATTGAGTTAAAAATGCGGGGTTTTATATTTGTCGTATTTAACCAGTTTATAATCAGCTTTACCTTTTAACTACATGGGTTAGGTGGGTATATAAGAGAACATTGAAAACAGATACAATGCGAATCAAGTTTCATAGTTAGACTGTAAGGTGTTTAGTGATGCTATTGAATTAAATTTAAATTTTAATAAAAGTAAATTATTGTAATCTAAAAGAAGGATAAGTTACTTTGTAATAAATGTTTGCGAAAAGATTTTATGAAAGTAATTTTGTTTAAGTATGATTTATATGAATATCGTTTATAAGTAAAAAGGATTTGGAAATGAGAATTTGAGAATGTATATCTGAATGTTTTGAAAATCAATTTTCAAGTTCTTTAAGATATGTTAATAATGGTGTTAATGTGAACGAGGCAAGCTTCATTTTTGGTGAAATTTGTCAATGGGGACATGGACACTTACTTTTATTCTCTCTTCTCCAATGACTTCCTTTCTCCACCAAAATTGCATCTCTTTGCATGCCTCTTCTCTAATTTCTATGCTTCTTCTTTCCATGATTTTGCCACACGTAGATTTCCCCAAAAACCTAATTTCTATTTCAGATCTAAACTTCCCTCGTTTTATTTTCTAAGCAAAAATTTCCCCTTTTTCCCACAATCTCTTTGCAATTCCTCAGATCTCTTTGTTCCCCTCCTGACGACGCTCCTACCAACTGGGTTGGTTTTCCAGAAAACTTCGAGCTTTTCTGAAGCGAGTTCTTCAACTGATTGTCTCTTTGGTGGATATGGCCTCGACACTATTGTAGTCAGCAGTAACTCCTGTTATGGTTTTTTGTTTTCGCGTCTTGTCTTTGTGACTGTGATGGTACATTTTGCATAATGTGTTTTCAGTGTTTTCCTAGTACTCGTCTTAATGGTTGCACTTGATGTCAGCTTAAGTTTCTCTGAGTTTCTGTCTACATTGTGGATTTTGGTTGTATCCTTTGGATTTTTGTTGCTCGGATTCAGGTCATTTAGTTACTGCTCTTTTTTGCTTTTTCTTTTGCCGTCTTGTTTCATGAATGTTTGATTTGTTTGGTTAGGTCATCATCAACTGTCGATGGCATAATACTAGATGCTGTAACAACCCAGATTTTTAAACCGTTCAAATCGACAATAAACTACACATGTCGACCCAAACAAATCATAAATACAGGCAGTTATTTGGGAAAAGAAGAAAAGAAAGAAAGATGAGAAAAACCAATCACAGAATCTCTCAGCGGAAGGACAATATATAATAAATAACTATCAGTTTAAAACAGTTGAAATATATACATTGACTAGAATATACAACGATTATCAGAGTTACACATTTACAAATATACATAACAAGACAGCAGAAACACAGTGCAGCGGAAATACATATATATAATAAATATGTACCAAATCTTTGTCTCCATCCTCCAAGCTATGGAAATTCTTCGCTAACTGCAACATCTGCTGACCCAAGCGTATTGCATAAAAGAAAACACAACAAACATTCAGATCAGCACTAAATCATTCTCATATTAGTCAAATTAAAATATGAAATAACATCAGTGTCATGGGTGCAGTAACTCAAGAGATGTTACGGGATTTTTCCATCTCTCGAGGATCCGTTAAACTAATACATACATAGTATAATACGCTATTATGATAGTGTCTATCTAGTAAAGTAAATATCATAAAAATAGCGCAAGTGGGATTACCATATTACCATTACGCCGTTTACAGGCATCAACCGTTTATACAATATCGTAAATTGACCATACTAGTGTTATTAGAGGGCACTCCATAGAAGGCAATGCTAAATAAAAATTGTATGGGGCTCGATATGGATAAATATGACAGGGCACTCGAGGCAATACCCAGGGTAGGATTCTACCAATTGCACTCCCGAACCGGTGGTAACGCATAGCAGCCACTACTGCCCACCTCGGATTACACTCCCAAATCATAAAGGGCCCAAATAATCAACATCATAGTCATAAAAATAGTATCAAAGAAGTGTGTCCGATCAAAGGTGCTACCTCAATTAGTCATGGTATAGCTCCTGTTTTATTCATTTCAATTCTGACCCGAAGGTCAGGGCTATTTCGTCATCGTTCATCTTCTTCAATCCAATAATAGCCTTCAAGTCATCATATTTCAGTCTGGATACGTCATAACGTTCACAGTTGTTAAAGTGGTATCGACACTGACAGAGAGTATACAATTTGTCGACTCCGGTCTCTTTAATAACCAACGTTTACATTTTTCTACATCGGTCGGTTCTTTTAATTTTCACAAAGGTTCGCTTTCATATCAAAATATCATATATTTTTTTCGAACCAAATTTATATTCAAAATATAATATAATTACATATCGAAAATATCATAAATCATACCAAACCGATTATATTCTAAATTAGAATATATTTCCATATCCTTATATTATAATCATATAATATTTAAAAATCGACTTATATTCAAATAGAATATATTTCATCTCAAAGATTTCAAATTATTCTAAATCGCTTAATGTTTGAAATCCATTCATATTCAAATTTAATATGTATTTTCATTACAACTCATTTCAATCCCTTAGGAGATCTACCTATATTCGAGTAGAATATATTTCATATCAAAATCATAATCATTTCAAAAATCGATTTGTGATTGGAAATACCAAACCCGATTATATCCTAAACTAGAATATATTTCATATCCATATATTATAATCATATAATATTTCAAAATCGATTCAAACTCAAATAGCTTTATTCCAACTCCATTGACCCAACGGTTTATGTAACATCCCATAATTTTACCTAGTTTGATTTGGATTTTTAATATATGAATTTGGATTTTTTTTATATAATGTTGGATTTTCTGAATTTATAATTATTTTTATAAGGATTGAATATATGAATTGTATTTTTGAATAAAGTATCTTGTTTTATTTTATAAGAAAACTTATTTCTAAAAGTTATATTTTATTTATAAGATTTTATAATATTTCCTAGTTTTGATAATATTGATTTGAAAAATAATAATAAGAATTTAGTAAAGGATAATCTATTTTATGATTTTACAAGAATGGTTATTATTTTATTACTTAGGTAAATTTATAATGATGTTTATAAAATTTATTTATTTTATTTTAAACCATTTTAGTATAAAATTTGGTAAATTATATGATAGGTAATATAGATAAATATTTCAACTATTTATAGGTTATTTTAAAGATCCTTTGATGATTTTTATTTTGAAGTAAGATTTTTACAAGAATGATTATTTTATTTCTTAAATAAATTATTACGGTGGTTATAAAATCTATAGATTAAGGTTTGATAATTATCTATTTTAACCATTTATGAACTTTGGTAAAGTATATATATAAATATATTTGATAAATAAAATAAATAAGTATTTTGAAATATAAAGTATTTTGTAAATCATATGATGAATAAGATAGACAAGTATTTTGGGAATAATTAGTAAGTTATAAATCATTTGGTAAACCTTAAGTATTAAAGAGGTTACACATATGTTTGTTGCAAAGATGTAGCTAAAAATATAAATTCAACAAATAAATAAGCAAGTGATTTTTGTCAAGCATGCATTGGCTGAAAATTCATATGCAAATAGGTGTCTTCATGCATGTAACTTGTTTTGCCAAGTGTCTTGGATTTAAAAGTGACAAAGGAGATTTAACAAATATAAGTAACCCTTCCCGTTCACTTCAGCTTCATCTTTTCTCACGACCATTTTGTTTTCTCCTTTACAGTAAATGAAACTTCCTCTTCCTCTTCAAATAAAAATCCAAACCTTCCAATCCAATTGGGTTTAGCCCAAAATAATTCATGGAAGTTGTCCGGATCATCGATTATGATTTTTAGAAACTAACGGATCGAAATTTCATCATATATCGAATGAGAAAATTTCAGTTTTACTGAAAAATCAAAATTTGTAAAGGAAACTTAGAAAAATCAAATCTCTCAATCTACTTTGAAATACTCGACGCCGTCACCACCATTGCGATCAGTGGAGGATGTAGGATTTTTGGTGAAAGTATGAAGCGATTCTGTGACGATGATTTGGAAAGCTCGAAACTAGGGTTGGAGTTTGACGGAGAATGGAGCGACGAGAGACGAATCCGAGCATGGAGCAATGACGAGTAAAGAATGGGCTTTGATTTGGAGTAGTTTGGTGGAAATCCGAGAGAAAAAGTGTCGATGTTTTGTTGCCTGTGCGTGCGTGTTCTGTCGTTCCAGGCTCAGGCGGATGTTCGGATTTTGATGGAGCGTGATTTGTCGACGGCGAGTGTGTGCATTCAAGTGAGGGAGAGAAGAGGAGTTGGTCGATGGTTTCAAATCAAAGAAGTGTCGGGTTTTGGATGTGTGCGTGTGCACCATTGTGTGCATATTAATGGGTTCCTGGAGCAAAAGAGAAAACGCAAGGAGAAGAGAAAGAGAAGAGCACGGTTTGGGCTGGGTTGAGGCATTTGGGCCTTGGGCCGAGAGGATTTTGGGTATGATATGTTTTATTTAATTTTTAAAGTTATATTTGTCAAAACTTTAAACACCCATATCTCGTTCGATTTAAATCGGATTTACTTGCCGTCAGAGGCATTAGAACCGTATCTGAAAATAGAACCCAACGATATGTAGTTTTGATAATTTTGGTTAAGTATGGATTTATATAAAATGGGATATCCTTATAAAAAGAAAGAGGAAAAAGAAAAAAAAAGAATGAACATTTATATTAATTTAATTTCGATATATAATAATTAGCAGAAAATCTCCAGCTGCTAATGGAAGTGAACTGAGAACGGTACAAGTAGCAGTGACGGTATTCATTGGTCTGTTTGCTCTGGTAATGAAGATTTTGAAGCTCGATTTGGTGAGAACTTCTAATTTAATTTATTTATTTAAATTAGTTAATTATAATTAGCTGAGATTAATTATAATTTGTTGATGATGATTATGTGATGGATGTTGATGTTTGAATGTTTGCTCATGTAATTAGATAATACACTGAACACGAGTAAGCGTTATTGACTGTAATGCTTGTGCACAGTTAAAATAAATCTTGTGATAATGAATTCGTATCCATCTAATCGTATGGTTCATTTGGATAGATATGATTGCATTGTATGATATCACACACACACAAACACACCGTGGTTGTGGAAATATATGGGTGATCGATTTAGAATCTCCTTCCTATATACGATTTTTATTTAATTATTAAATAATATTTAAAATGTTAGTTCTAAATTAAATATCAACTTTTTAAATATTGAATTAGGATTGGAAATGATCTGAATTAGGTATTGATTTTTTTATATCCATCTGAAACTAGTTTTGGAAAAAAAATACTATTTTCAATTTAAATTCGAAAGGAGATTTGAAATGTGAATATGGTTTTATATATATTATAATAATAATATAATATACACCAGAACGTTCTAGGATGACAGAGAGGATGGTGTCTAGGCTTGGGTTTGGAAATTCAGTTTCCTGCTCTCCCTGGCTATCTCTAACTGGTCCGACAAACGGGATGGTAAATTTGAAATCAAATTTGAAATATAGATTGGAATTATTTCAAATGATTTAGAGATATAAATCAAGTTTGAAAAAGGATTTGAATAATAATATATGATTTTAAGTTGGTTGACTTGAAATAAGACGCGTTGGATTTCAAAGAATAATAGCATTGAATAGAAAGAAAATTTTCGATTTTTGACATATGATTTTCATGTGATACACAACAAATTTGAAATACGTGTGTTGCCGATCATAACGGAAGTCGAATGAAACAAGTCATTAAATTGGAGAAATTTATGATTTGTAAATTTCAAAGGCGAATAGAAATTTGAAATATTTGAATTTCAAATAAATTTTTATCTATTTGATTTAAATAGAAATTTTAACAACAATGCTTTTGGTAACACTCTTAAATGTTGTTTATAAGAGTGAACTATTTGTTGACTATAAGAATAGTTCGAAGATTTATTCAAGTATTGGGAATATTTAGATGTAATTGAAATGGGTTTTCCAATTGTAAAATTTGGATATGGTTGGAAATAAATCTTCGGATGTTTGATATTAACTCGGTGGGTGAAAATTCATATTATCTGAGGAATTTAAAAAGGTAATTCACCATTATTCCACTTATAATATGAGTTTGATACGGAGATAAATATTGAAGATAAGTTGATGGTATTTCTGGCCAGATCTAATGTCGAAGAATTGGATAAATCTTTTAATTGAGATATGGGTTTTCCACCTGATTGAAATGAGTTAGATAAAAATAATCTTCGTTATTTGGTATAAAATTTCATGGTGTAAATGAATACTATCTGGGGAATTTGAAAGATATTATTATATCGTTATTCCACTTATAGTATTCGTTGATTATGAGAATTTATATCGAATATAAGTGGATAAAAATTTCTATGTAATTTATGATTCAATATCGATTGATTTGGGTTTTGTCGTGAATCGTATCTTCAATAATATCATTCTTGAAAACCCGATGAGATTTGAATAGTGGAAATTCATATTGTAATTGGAGATTTAATAAAATCTTTGATTCGAGGGAATTAAAGATAAGAAATTAAAGCGAAGGTATAATCTTTAAATTTCAAAGAAGAGTTTAAGGTGATAACGAGATATATGAATTTAAAGTAATTCAAATCTTGAGTCATAAATGAATTAGTAATTATGTGGAAGGAGATTTGAATTGAAAGGCCTGTGTAAACCATAGCTACTGTTTAAAGTACGTTTGTTACTTGGAAAGACCGGGATCGAGCATATGTTCGAAAACCATTCCAAGTAATAATACGACGTTATGAAGCAAATTCAAGACTCGGTAACGACGAATGAAGAGCGGGAATATTTAAATGTGTTTAGATTGATTGTTGATTTATGTCTCGGTTAGGTAGGCCACCGATACGAGGTATGAATTACATGAGACTTGAACATATTCAAGTATTTTCGGGTTGTTGTTCCGTTCAGACCCAGAACGGACTTGTATGGATGGTGTGTCTGACATTGAAATTGACCACATAGCACTGATTTCCGTTAATGAATATCGGATTTGTGGCAATATATTATCCTCGTCTCTAAGTCATATGAACTTAGAGGGTATGCATTGATTGAAATCAGTGATATGTTGTGAATTGTCAATGTGGCATACCCGAGTTATGAAACGAGCTAGTGATGATCAAAGAATGGCTTATCGAAGCATCGCTTTGCGTATGACGTAACATCAACAAACCTCACACCCCGGATTGATGAGAAACTGGCGGTTATGTTTTATACTTATATATGAATTGATGATGAAGCTGTGCAGCAGTAGGAAACCACTTATGAACCTGGGGAAGTTGGGTATGTTCGGGGGGCCGTGTCTGGTCGAAAACCGTTGATCTGCCCTGACGATGTGTATTCGGTGTCCGCGTATGGTCGAAAAAGCCGTTGAGGCACTTCGTTTTGTATCCCTGATTGATCTTTCGTGCCAGGAATCATCAAGTTGGAAATCCAATTTTCTTATGCGAGCCATACGATTTTGATTGTATATATACATGGCAACATATATTATGGGGTATATGCTGTCTAGGATTAATACATTTACTTGCGAAATGTTTCCACACTATATATATATTATGGTACTGAAGAGAATTTTACGTATGAAAGCATATTTGGTTGTCATAAGATAAAACTCGCCCATCTGGTGTGCGCTTGCATTGTGTGATGTGGGACAAGCTTATGATAGCTTCATTTTCAAAAGACATTGCGCATTTATATGCACGGGTATCCACCTGGAGTAAATCCGTTCCGCGTAGCGGCGTGATCCGGTGAAGTTCCCAACTTTAAGAATGAACCTAACTGTTTTGAGTTCTCACACCAGTCCCACGACTGACCTGGAGTTTATTGTTCCCTCAACTAAACTTTGGGTGCCCATGATTTTCGCACGGGCAGCCAGTAATTTAGTTTTGCAGTTATAGATCGTTGGAGCAGGATTAAGAGAGCTTCTAGGGTTGGAGTCCACGATAGAGTTGAAGCTTCCGCTGTGTTTTGATCTTCAGCTGAGAGTAAAGTTATTTTCTTTTCTTCCGCTGTATATGTTGTAACTCTGATATTCTACGTAACTCTGATGTAATATTGTATTATGCAATAAAAGTTCTGTTATTTTGTTCAAAATATGTATGTACCCATAACAATTCGTCGTTTTGAGCGCTTCAAGTCGGTTTAATTACCGGCGAGAATCGGTCTAAAAGGCGGGTCGTTACAGTTTAAATCCAAACACTTTCCATTCAGAAGAAATTTACAATTTATAACAATATAATTAGGAAAATAGATGCTTATAAAGAAAAATCTTTGTGTAAAATATATATAGAATATAATAGTTAGAATAAAATAAGATAATTTAAATCGCTATTTATATACATAAGTTAAAAGTTTACCAGATAGTTTTGAATAATAAAATATAAAGGAAACAGTTTTAATGTTTAAAGTTCGAATAAATTTTTTTGAAGGAAAGGAATATTTATTTTGAAATCAAACACGGTATATATATGTATATATAATCTTTGAAAATAAAATTTTAAACTAAAATTGTTCCTTTCTTCCGAATTTCAAGTACTTGAATCTAAATTCAAGTCTCAGTGGAGTTCACTTAAATTCCATATCTCATTTCGACCTTGATCAAAAAAACCGTTCAATTTAACGGATTCGAATTCATATTCATGCAAAATTTGAAGAAATTTCATGTATCTTCAAATAACTTACATTTCAAACCCAATTTTTATGGAAATTCTCAATTCAACACTTTACTGTAAACTTGGAAACTCCAAGGCATATAAAAATCTTTTTTTTTCAAATCTCAATTTGTTGGATAATTTCTCTTGCCCGATTCATTAACATTCAAGTCATGTTTAAAAGAAACATAAAATTTATCAACATCGACTCATTTCCTTTAAATAAAATTTCCCATCAAATAGAATTTCGAATATTTAAAAATCAATTAACCAACCGATGTCTGTATATAATTATCTATCCAATGGCCAAGTGATTTTAAATTTAATTTCTCGATATTCCAGTTATGGATCTATCATTTCAATCCAAATCAGGGTCACAGAGATTTATCATTTCACTCTGTGTTCTTAATTTATTTTTACCGATTAATCCTGGGTTTATTGGATGCCCGTAACATCAAGGGTAATTGGGATCAATCATCACAATAACACACACCTCCATATACTAAAAAATGGGACATAGCAATATCAATATCCATTAAGAAATCAAACAGCCAAAACATCCATCACAACCATTTATTCAAATGGTAACCATTAAATCATTTCACTGGTTAACAAGTGTCTGGATTTCTAACTAGAAATTTAAATTAAATATAAATAACTAATTATCAACTTTCATTTGCATGTTAACACACTTGCATGTCAAATTTTTAAGCAACCCATCATCAGTCAAACGCAACCACGCAACCAACTTATTTCACAGTTTAATTTGATAAATATGGGAAAAATTTAGTTATTTGTGAAAAAACCACTCACCTTTGGGTCCTTAGTGGATTGGACGTCCAAAAGAAGCCCAAAATTTGACAGTCTATAAACGCGACCAAACTAGTCTCAGGTCGTCTGCAATTTTGCCACGATCCTAATGCAACAAACCGCGTCCAAATCCAAGCTCATATGCAAAAGTTATAAGCGTTTTACTGTTTGAATTTGAATATATAAAGTAAATAAACCAAATTTCCTCACTCTATCACAATGTGCCACGTCAGCGTCCCCCTAATTCTCCTTCCTGCTCGTGGACTCCTTTCCTCCGCTACAGTAAACCGCAAAACACAATCTTCATGCAACTTTGACTAGCGATAACTCGAGATTCCGACCGCTAGAAGACCTCCGACCACCCAATTCCTGAAGCTTGCTCCTAGCCGCACCTGATGGGACCCTCGTCGTGAGCTCCGGTGGTCTGAGCTGCCTCCAGCGCACTAAGGAACGACCGGGTTTTTAAACCCTAAATCACAAATTCTGACCACCTCGCTGATCTCCAGACGATGCCGCTACCACCATTAATCTCTAATGAGTCTCCTCTTCAAAACCCATATTCCCAAATCTCCAATTGACCTCTAAATCAAAAAGCCCTAATTCTAGCCTTTAGGGTTACAAATTTTAGAACTTCAACCACTAATTCCGGCTAATCTAAACACTGCATGTCAAAAAAGAGAACACCCGCAGCTTCGTATCGTCGAGGCGTTCATTTTGATATATAATAAGCTAGGGTTTGTGGAGATTTGATTTTGAAGTTTAAATTTTTAATTCAGCTAGGGTTTGAATATTTGCTCTGCCATTAGAGAACTTTTGACGATGGAAAATATACATATGAATGAAATAGGCTGATGAGGTGGAAGGGAATTTTATTTATATGTATATAAGAGGCCCAAATTTTAGAAACAACAAATTATCATATTACACCGACTTCTTTCACATTTTCTCATGTACGATGAAATGGTAAGTCAGATTGTAACGCAAATTGAAATCCTACCATAATTCATCATTCCGGATCCAATGAAACTGGTTTCGTCGAATTCCGAGACAGTTGCCGAAACAGTTAAATTCCACAGTTAATTAATTAATAAAACACTCAAATATTAATTTAACTGCCTTGATTCAATTTAAATATTTATAAACTTCCCTTTTAAATCAATTTATAACTTAATTAGAATTTTATAAATCAATTTAACATATTTTAGGTTCCCGAATCAATTTATTTATCCATTTAAATTTATATTTCAATTATTATTAAACAACATAGAATTTCCCCATTTAACAATTTAAATTTGAATTCTCTTTTTAACTTAACCCACTTAAATTTAAACTAGTTATTAAAAATACAAATTCCAAGTTACAGCATTTCCAAATAAAACAAAATTTTGAAATATATTTATACTCAGTCCAACCATCTTCATCATTACAATCAACAAAATTTGGTTTTTTTCCCACTATTTTTCCATTTTATTTATTTTAAATTGAAATTCAAATTTATAGAAAATATGGGATGTTACATTCTCCCCCACTTAAAACCTTTTCATCCTCGAAAAGGGAACGAGATAAGGTATTAAACAAATCATACTTTCAAATCCATACTTATAGAATAGTATTTATAAAATAAGTTATATAGTTGAAAAATCTCATAAATTTTCTAACTCCCGAAATCACGGAAAATTTCGGCAGCATCTCCTTTGTAGGGAGAGGTCCGGGAAAAATCACAATATAGATAAAACTCAAATATACATCCCATCATACGATGAGGCATCCCAAAGGTGGGGAAAACAAAATATCAATACAATTACAAAACCATATAACCCAAAAACGTACCTTTTTCAGCGTTATTTGCAAATTTTATTTACCTTAGCATTTTAGCATTTAGCGCAAGCGAGCTCCAAAGCGCAGCGCGACTACTTTGCACCTACTACATACTCACATACACATAAGAATTAAGCATATATACAACATATAGCAAGCGTATACAACTTACATAACATATACTAAGCATTTCAACTTCAAAACCAAAAGGTTAGTGATAGGCCAGCGAACAAATTGAGGGTTATCACTCCTTAGATGATGGAATTTGACCATAGCACACTAGGAAAAAGTTGTTCTAATTGTTTCAGGCTTTCTGAATTGTACAGATTCGTCGAATTTGGATAATTCGTTTAAAAGTTATGACGGTTTTAGTGAAGGCGAACACCTCAGCCTGTACATTGAAAAATGTAGGTTTGAGTTGTTCAACCCGGTTTTTAACCCTTTAAACAAAAAAATTTACTCAGCACATTAAGGAAATTTTTTAGTTCAGATCCTGGGCTTTCCGAATTGTACTGCACATTAAAATCCAACGCTCCTTCAGGAAATTATGGTCAAAACAATATAGGTATACGCTTCAGATTTTTATTTTTCTACACGTTGAACTACAACTAATGCCTTGATTTCGACCTCACAAACCTGAGAATTTGACAGTGCTCTACTAACGAAAGTTCTAGCTCAGCTTCTAAGGTTTCCAAAAAGTCCAGATCGTCGAATTCCGATTATCCTATCAAAAGTTATGGCTATTTTGCTTCAGCTTATCGAATATTTTAGATTCCCGCATAACATCGATTTATTTTATTTGAAGTTTCAAACCATTAGTTTCCAATAATTTTGGTAAATCCTTAACACTCAAAATCGATTATCACTTCATTATTAAGGAATGGATTCACATTCGATTGCTTACTTTATTTCGATATATTTTCTATACATTTTTCCTTCTTTCGTTTTCATTCCAAGCATTTAATTACACTTAAGACTTGAATTCATTTTAATTTTCCAAACTAACTCGATAATATTGAATCATTAACTCATTAACCTTGGTCGATTTACCAAATTTGATTACTTATCCTTATTCAATTATCTATTCATTTGAATTAATTCGGACTTCATTTGTTCTAATTATTTAAGTCCATCCTCACTTCATTTCATTCATTTATACTTGGCTCTAAATCGACCCATTTTTTAATTTCTTGTAACAACTGGGAATTTCGCTTGATCCGAATCGATCGCTAAACCGACCAAGACCGTTCGAAACCTCTGATTGTTTTGAGAACACGACAAATTGGAACGCAAACAGAAGAACATTTCATTGTTTATTACAACAATTCCATCAGAATACAAGAATATACAGAGTATGAATAAATATTACACAATTGATAAATATCAGAGATTTAAATTACATTTAAATACATAGTAGCGGAAAAATAATACAAAGCACAACTGAAAGAAATACATGGATACAGAGCTTTCCGAGTATCGTTCCAGCGGTAAACCAGGATCCTGTGAATATAAATCTGCAAAACCCAAATACTAGCTGCCCATGGGGAAAATAAGGGCACCCAGAGTTTAGGTTAAAACAATAAACTCCAGGTCAGTCATGTGACTGGTGTGAGAACTAAAACAGTTATTAATCTTTATTTTAAAGTTAGGTAAATCAAGGGACCACGCCGTATAACACGGAACGGGTTTCCTCCCAAGAATACCAGTGCATAAAACAAACAGCGCAATGCTAAATAAAGAAAAATGAAGCTATTATAAGACCCAGGTCCCATCACACAATGCAACGCAAGCCAGAGGATAGGGTTTTACCTTATAATAGCCAAAGAATGCTTGATACACTAAATTTCATCTTTTATTATTACTATAAGTGAAGAAAACAACTTCAAATATAAATGTATCAATCATAGGCGGCATGGGTACCATATATCATGTCGCCATACTAGTTCTACAATCAAAACCGAAATATCACGTATTGGAAATTGGATTTCCGTCATGAGTCAAGGCAATGGGCAAGCTCATCTCCAGTCGAGACACTCTAACAAATGTCTCAGGACCACACATAGCGATCCTTGGAACCTCCAAGGCTGGTCCTCTCTTACTTTTGAGGATTAGTATTCCTGAACACACGTTTCCCGGTCCTATAGGACCTATATCCGAGGCGCCTCACATCCAACAACCACACAAGTAAAAATAATATAAATGTCAGGGCTGGTAGGTCACTGACGTCACCTATAGCTAGAAAGAAACGTAGTGCACTCCTTGGGTCCTTATCCCATTTTTGACTCATACCGAGGTGTGAGGTTCGTGAATTAACACTATACACAAAGCTATGCCACATAGGTCGTGCTTTGATCATCCACCACAAGACTTTGCTTTTCAACAGAAGCCTTGATCATTTGCCACTTAGGCATGCCACACAGGCAATTCATGCCATGCGACTGATATCTATTGATATATAACCTCTAAGCTCGTACGTCTCAGAGAAGGGCGTTAAGCAAGAGAATAAATTCTCCGCCGCCAAACATATATATATTTAATAGAAATCAATCACATAGAATAAAATCCAATGTCAGACACACAGTCCATTTACAAGTTCGTTCTGGGTCTGAACGAAACCGGAGGAACCTTATTCCTCGCATATCCATCGATCTCCAAGTATGTCTGGACGATCACCAACCGATTCCCTGCTCTTGGGTGTACAGCCCAATCAAGATCATCAATAATCATCCAAACGACGTGAAGACCTCCGGTCTTCAACCACCGTCTTCATCTTCGACTTATCGTCGAGTCTGTTATTCAGAATGGGTATAAACTTGGCCTTTCCGAATAACCCGCGTATATAATAAACAAGTGTTACACAAACACAACATATGCCTTATTCCAATTCAGAGTATTCTTTTATTCAAATATTCACATTCTTAGGGAAAGGTTCCCATTAATTTTATCAAAGATAAATTCTTCTAAATTTATTGTTTAATCTTCCTTTGGATATCATTTCAAACCATGTTAAGGTTTTCCAAACTAGTCAGGATTAGCAAACCACACCGAAGTAATTAATTATTTTATTTCCCAATCCCAACTTATTCATCCCATGGAGAAAAACTGGTAATACTCCATATCTAACACCACGGTGTTATCGGCAAATATTAATTACCATTTCACGTTCAAATCTAATCAAAGATTTAACTATCGCTTTGGAGCAAAACTGGTGATACTCCATTCTCGATCATTTTAATCTAATTAAAGATTCATTAAAACTCCACTTAGTTTTAATCTTCCCACAAATCAATATCCTATCTTTAACTGGGTTAAAGAACCCATGTCATCTAAAACACGGTTCACGATAAACCCAAAATCACATTCCATTGTTAATCGGGTTAAAGAACAGGTGTTATTCAAAACACCGCTCACGATAAACCCCAAAAACCAATTTATATTCAATTCCAATTAAATACTAATTAACTAGACAATTTCACTAAATCTTAATTAAAAGATTAATTCTTTTCTAAACTTGGTTCAAGAACAGTGTTATTTAAGACACCATTCACGATGAACCCAAAATCCCATTTGGTATTAAATACAAGGCTCTGAATAGAAAATATAGCGGCTTATATTCAATATCAAATTCTGAAACCAACAAATATCGTATTGGAAATAACGATATAAAATATATCTTTCAAATTTCCACAACCATATCTGTATAATCACGAAATCCAACATCGAAATATTCCGGAGATAATTTCGATTCAAATCCATTCCGATTCACTTATTGGAAATTCTGATTATTTTAAAAGCACTTCAAATCCAATTTATTTATTCAAAAACATTGGATTATAACTCTAGTTCATAACTAGTTCGTTCCAAGGTCGAACTGCACTTACAACGACCTTTTCCAAATTTGATTTGGACATAATTCCAAATCCCACTGTTAGATTTCAAATTTCTAATATTCATTGGAAAGCTCTTTTCGATATGAACCCAACGGTTCCGGTTTTAGGAGAATCCGACGGTCGGATCTCCCGCAACGTCAATTCGAAGTCAATGGTCGAAATTCGCGAACTGCCGCGGCGCGACGCGTTCTATTCAGGCCATTTAATATATATAATATATATGTATATTATATATATTTCATCGATTTCAATTCTAAACGTATTTTATAAATCATTTAAATTCATTTTAAAAACAATTTCAACTTCATATTCAATTTTAAATCAAAATTGAATATTCCATGTCATTAATATATAAATGATAATATTTTCAAAATATTAGATTTTGAAATCACTTCCTTTGCTATATTCATTTCAAAAACAAATATAATCAATATAAATATCGTTCGTGTTAAAATGACGCACATCTAATCAACACGGCTTTATATATTTCAATACCTTCGTTATTCTATTCAACAAATGAATATTTTCTTCAACACATGAATATATATTTTATTCAACACATGAATATTTATTAATTCAACACATGATAAGTTTCAACACATGAATATTCTCAACACATGATTATCGTCAACACATGACTATTTATTCTATTCAACACATGAATCTTTATTTTATAATATTCTTTATTTTCCAAACTGGAATGAGGCCCAATCAATTACCATATAATGTTAGTTATATGGATTCCATACAAAACATGTATATAATAGCAATAATAAATAATCAGCCATCATCCAAAGTGCACTACACAACTGCATAAGCATTAAACATAAATAATTAACGCTTACACAGTATGTCAACCAATCGATCGACATACAACTAAATACTTGGGATTAGTGTACGCCAAATATCATCCCAACACCCGTGGTTTCAAATCAACAAACACATATTTTTATTTGTGCAGTTGGACGATGTGTAAAATTTATCGTCCCAATCAATATCAATCAAATGGGTGTACATAAACAAATCGTTCGATTTGTAAATGAATATTTATTTATTCACCTTCACGTTAAATTTATATTTTTAACAATAAATAATTTATTTCAACACATGAATATGTTTCCATTCATTCCACATCACAATCAATTTTCAACACATAATAAAATCAAACAAGTCATCCATGGTCTGTGAACAACAGGTGTCGGGTGCTGCTAAGCACCGTCTGCATCCTAGTATATATTTTTAACTAGAAAACAAAAATTAAAGTGAGAAGTTCTCACCGAAAGCTAAACCAAATGCCACGACTCTTCATATGTAGGAAATCTTCATCTTGTTTCCAACGCAGTCTGTTTCACGAAGTTTATATTAAAAATCACATTTTTATAACTTCGTTATATATATAAAAATCACATTTTTATAACTACTACTATATAGATAAAAATTGTATTTTTATAACGGTGTTCATATAATAAAGATCATATTTTTATCACGCTAACTTCATAATAAAATTTATATTTTTATATCGCCACTCGTATAAAAAACAAATTTTTATATTCTCTAGTATATAAAAATCATATTTTTATATTCTCTTTTATATAAAAATCATATTTTTATATTCTCTATTATATAAAAATTATATTTTTATTATCTCTATATTTTTATATTCGCTACTTCATTATAAAAATCGAATTTTTCATGTTATAAAAATATAATCTCTTCCAATTTAAAAATCCCGTCTTTACCATTTCAAAAATCTCGTCTTTTTCTTTTGTAAAGATATAATCTTCTATAAATAAAAATCATTCCTTTTCATTTATAAAAACCTTTCACGTATATAAATAATCTAACCTTTTTATCATGAAAAATCATACCTTTTTATATTTTAAACATAAACAAAAAGGAATTTAAAAACTTACAACGGCTCAAGGCAGGAGGGGATGGGCGGTGGTGGTCAAGATGTGGTGGTTGGCGGCGGTTTCAGATGGGTTGGGGGTGTTTGGGGCTCGGTTCCCTTGAGGTGGAGGAGGAAGGTGCAGAAGTCGAATAGGGGGGCGGTGCATGCCGGAGCTGGCGGCGACAAGGCCCCACGGCGGTGGATGCGGTCAGTTGGACCTAGGGTTTGCGGGTGGACGAGGTTTAAACGCCGGAGGAGGAGGAAGAGGAGAGAGGGCGGGTGCGGAGGTGGGTGGCGTCGTCACCAGCGGTGGCTGGGGGGAAAGCGGTGGTCGGCGTCTAACGATGGAGGGGCTGGAGCATCGCATCGTTCTTTTTTTTTATTTGTATCTGAGAAAGCATCGGTGTAACGACCCGCAAATCCATACTATTTGAGTCGACTAATAATACCACATGTCCAACCCAAATTGCACAGAAATACGAATCACTATTAGAAAGAGGTTAGAGGATGAGAAATAGAAAGAAAGAAAAATTAGAATAGGAGAAAACAAAGAAGACAAATCTCACAGCGGAACGAGTAAAATATATTATATAACATAACTTTTGAAATACAAATCAGTAACTTTATATACACACCATTATCAGAGCACAACAGTTATTCTTGGAACAGTTATAAACACCTGTTTCCAGATACAACATAGTACACAACGGAAATATGATAGTCTATAGCTAACTGGTGAAGCCTCCTGCTTCCAACTCCTCCAAATGAATCTGTAAAATCCCTACTACTTGACTGCCCGTACAAATTTGGGCACCCAAGAGTTTAGGGAAAACAAACAAAATAAACTCTGGGTCAGTCATGGGACTGGTGTGAGTAAACTCCAACCAATTGTTTAACTTTCAAAATCCTTTCGAAAGAAAAGATAATAGTAAGACCAGCCCACACATAAACATGGACGATTTTTACCTTACTATAACCCAAAACACTTTAATACAAAATCCAGTGATATTATAATAGTGTCTAAATCAAATAAATAACAATCTAGCGGAACACTTGCATCTCATGCTCCATATACATAGTATAAAATCAAAAACTGCAGGGCGCTTATTGGAGATTGGATTTCCAACATGACAAGGTATGGGACCACCTGCCGATAGTATATCTCTAGAGAGGAATACACTAGGTTCAACAAGAACGTCTTGCAGCCCGGCTCACACATGACCGACCACTCATTTCGCTTGAGTGTATCGAATGTATATCACCAACGGTTGGAATCAGCAACCGTTTCCCGAATGGGACAACATCGAACAGAATACGGAATTAAATGAATCTCTAGATAGGTGATTATACACCCTAATGGGGGCGACCCACATAGCCATGCTGCCTGCCCGATTTTTGTCATTTCCTGGTTGTTGAGGTCTGAGGCTACGATTACTTTCTATTCATTGATAGCACAATCACTTTGAATGCCACATTGTCAGATCCGTTAATCACTAATTGATTTGCACAAATATTCTGGATGTTATGCTAAGGGAATGAATCCGTTGCAACCATATCTATTTGTACAGATCAACATATTCGATCATTGGAAATACTCTGTCAGACATTCGTCCATTTACGTTCGTTCTGGGACTAAACGAAACCGAATGCACAATTTCTATTAATAGAAAAAGCCCTTGCATTTCACTCCGTCTTCGATTATCTTCATATAATCTGATTCGCAACGCTACTGCCAATACAGAGTGGTTCACGGATAATAACCTAACCGGTCTCTCCATATTGACAACGCTATTGGCAAATACTTCGATGGTCGGTCATTTAACTATCGAAGAAAAACAACAAACATTCATCCATAACATTCATCAATCACTGGGCCTGTTAATTAATATTTCATTAATTAATTCACTTCCTCATTTCTCTATCAATATTTGTTAACCAAATATTTTCAGTGATCTTGTTGGACTCTTACGCTATTTGGAAAGAACATTTCCCTATATCACCTCCCCTTTTATTTTCTACACTTAGAAAATATATTCTATTTGAAATTTAAAACAATTTCAATCACTTATCTCTTTCCCGACTACTTTAATTATACTCAGGAAATATTTACTTTTATATTTCCAAAATTCCATCACTTGGGTTAAAACGAATGTTGTGTAAAACATCTTTACAACAACCCAAAATATTTTATTCAACTGACTCTTTTTCAAACACTCCTCTTCGAGACTGGATCCTGCTATTTGTCAATTAAAAATGAAATCAATCAAGTTGGGGTAAAATTACCTCTCAGACCTTGACTAAAAACATCCTCAACTTCAAAACGGCAAAACCACTAGCCTCGAATAATTATAAAAACCAATTATTCATTTTTAAACGTATATATGTTTCTCTTACTATTACCAGCCTATCAATTTCCTTTTTGTTCATAATATTCTATTTTTAAATTCGTTTCCTTATCGAATTCAATATATATTGATATATTGATTTCTAACTATCAAAATTTCCTAAAAATATTCTAACTCCTTAAATTTCCAGAAAAGTTCGCCATAACCTCCCTTGTACCGGGAGCATCGGGATATTTCACATAGCCTCCCATGGCCCTCACCAATCCAAAAGAAAAAGAAAAAGCCAAGAGGCTTGCCGATACGGCGCATAAAATCCCATATATGAATTTAAACATGTACCTTTTTGTCAGACACATAAATTTAAAATCTTCATATACTTCATCCCATACCTGTCTAATACATTTTCACCTGTTTTCAATTTAGTTCAACTTAGTTTCGTTTTATCTCGATTCGTTAATTAGTTCGTTAATTAACTCTTTTCCTGTTTTACTTTTATATTTGAACCTACATGTCCAAATATAATTCTAACTTGCTTATAAGTGAATTGAATTCCAATCCCAACTTACGTTTCATATTAAATTTTGAAATATAAGTTCTCTCATTCTATTTACCTTTTAAAGTTCAACTTCAATTAAAAATTCTATTAACTAATTTCTAATTAACTGCTTTGCCTATTTCCCCTTTTTATTCAAATATAACATATTCAAATATACATTTAACTTGTTTATCAACTAATTGGATTCCATTTTCAATTTACATTCCATATTCAATTTACATTCCATATTCAATTTCGAATATGGATTTTCAACATAATTTACATTCAAAAATCTTATTTTGATTCCAAACCTAATTAACTAACGTTTTCTTTTAGATTAGTTATTTCTATACCATTATAACATTTGATTTTTCTTCAAAGTCAAACCCTATACTTTACTTGAGTTCATATTCATGTTCTAACTCAAGTCCGAATTTTCTAATGGACATTCGGATTTTATTTCCTTAAATCCTTTTAAATAAATCATTATATTTTAATAACGAATTATGGCGCTGTTTTTCTGAAAATTTGATTTTGACATAACTCAAAATATATACGACGAAATTCAAATTTTTCTCCTCCATTAGAAAACTATTATCAAATCGGTCCTGACGTTTCTTGTTTTAAAGAATTCCGACTTCAATTGAGCTCTGTATACTCAATTGAAGTTTGAATCGCCAATTTACGAACTACCGCGCTGCGACGAGTTCGTTTTAATTATATTAAATATATAAACATTTTAAACTTCATTTCAAATAAATTCAACTCCATTCTAATATATTTTTAATATATATCAAACCAGTTTTTCCAATTCAACATCATATTTTCAATTATCTATAATTGTCAATTTTTCCTAACTCGGAAATAAATTTATTTATCCTTCGATCTTCTATTTTAAATTTCAATTCCCTTTGAATGTTATATTCAAATTCCATTTGAATTCTATTTGAATTCTATATTCAAATTACATTTGAATTTCTATATTTAAATTCTATTTCAAATCTCTTATTCAAATTCTATTTGAATTTTTCTTATTCAAATTCAATACTCACATTTTGTTTAAATTTCTATATTCAATTTCTATTTGAAAATTCTATTTTTAAATTCCTACTTGAATCTTGTACTCAAATTCCAATTCAAATCTATTTAAATTCTATATTTAAACTCCATTTCACTTCTATTTGAATTCCTATATTTAAACTCCATTTCACTTCTATTTCCAAATTCTATATTTTTAATTTCATTTGAACTTTCTTTATTCAAGTCCATTTGAATTCCTTTGAATTCAAATTCTATTTCAATTCCTTTGGATTCAAATTCCATTTTAATTCCTTTTGTTTTAAATTTTATATTTCATTCTTAAACAAGTCTCGATTTCAATTTCTTTTGAAATCGATATATCTACTTTTGGAAATAGATTTCCCTTTTCAATTTTACACTCGTATTTTTATTTCTGAATTATCCAATGATAATTCTTTTCACTTCATTTATAACTTCGTTTATAAATGAACTACTTGTTTTTAAAACAAGTTAATATTTCTATTCTATTCAAATTTCAAATTCTATTTTAGAAAAATAAAATTTCCTTTTTAAATCTGAAAAATTCATTTTTCATGATATTTTTAAAATATCAACATTTAAGCCCAGTGATATTTCAAATAATCAAAACAACCAATTTTAATTGACAAGGTTTCTAACACATCATATATGACAGTATAGATGCAAACAAACAAGCAAACAGATAATATATTTTTGAGGAATCCAGTTGGATCCCTCCAACCTGATTTTCCTGCATCCACAGACGTTAGTCAACAAAAATAATACCCATCCTGCTTCGAGGCAGGATATCGCGGTATAGAAGGTCATCCACTATCATAGTGTGGGGGCGTATAGGGTAATCATCCGCTAATGGTACCGCGGGCATCCGCTAATGAGACTACGGGAATATCCAACCACCAATATATATATAATAGCACACCAAGCCTAAATAACTAATATTTTTAAGATGCACAAAAATATTAAACGCAACCAAACATGCAACAAACAATTATTTTTAACTGATAAAAATAATTTTAAATAAAAGGTGAGTGAGATTTACTCACCGTGGTTTTTATTTGCAGAATATCGAATACCACTTGATTTTAAATCAAATCCTGGTTAATTCTGACCGACTCTAAATGTGTTACTTCCTGCTTTTTCCACCCTTGTATAAATACATATTTTGTATTATAAATTTTTAGATTATATAAAATTGAACGAATAAATTAAATTAAATATCAAATTTATACCTTTAGCCCATTGTTAAATCTATCTACAACCCAGTCCCTTAACCACTACTTCTGAACCATCGCCACATTTTCTCCAACTTCAACCAATTTTAGCAGCCCTCAATAACTCGAATTCACCAAACATGCAAAATAACTTGAACTAAGTTGGAGCTAAAACTGGTGCAGCACCCATATATTTTTCTTACTTTAATTTCCCAAAAATATCTTGACACAGACCAAACTCCAACAAGAAGTACTTACAGTCGAATCTCTACCCTTTCAGTGAAATCGCAACACCCCTTTCTATCCTTCTTCCTCACTGTAAATGGTACGAACCTGTTACAGCTCCATTCAAAACACCCTGGCCGACCGTTCCCAAGGTCAGAGCACCCATCATTCATCCAACGCTCCATTCTCCTCTTCGATGGCAACTTCCACTGCAAAAATTTTATCCTCAAACTCCTTATTCCATCATCGTAAAAACCCCAAATTCGAGCTCCCCAAAGACAACGCAACCTCTCCTTTTCAATTGATCGCTTCCACGCTCGTGAACCCAGAAAGAGCCCTAATTCACTGTCCCTTACATCGCGATTCCATGACATCGATCCCGTTTTATGGTATTGAAGGTCGCGATTGGTGTCGAGCTCCAGGTTGACTGAAGAACTGTCGAACCCTAGCCTCAAAATGGAGAACACTCCGAACCCAAAGAAAACAATTGCGAGCTCCAGAAAATGTATCGCGATTTCTTTTATCCTATTGGTGGATTTCCATTTGCTTTTGAGAATCGATAATAGAAAGGGAAAAAGTATCAGCCGTTACAAGATAAGGAAAGGGAAAGGTTGAGTTTAGGGAGGAGGAGACATTCACAGTTCAGGAAAAATGAACGAATAAGGAAAATAAAGAAGGAATTAGAGGGAGGTGCTTGCGTTTATATAGATAAGAAGGAAATAGAACGTACCACCAAATCTTCAATTTATTTTAAAAAGATTTTCTAATTAATTTGATTTGATTTGATTCGATATAAAGAGATCTTTTATTCTTTTTAAACAGATCTTGATTTGATTTCGATTTGATTTTGATCTTATCCGTTTAAAATATATCGGGGTTCATCGCTTAACATTACGAACCGCTATTTCAACGTAATGACGGATGTTCTAATGCTACAACACTATTCTGAACTCAACAGAAAATATTCTGAAATTTAATTTGAACGTGTATATAAAATAACCATATTAAATTGAT
This sequence comes from Allium sativum, assembly GCA_030737875.1. Classification (NCBI taxonomy): domain Eukaryota; kingdom Viridiplantae; phylum Streptophyta; class Magnoliopsida; order Asparagales; family Amaryllidaceae; genus Allium; species Allium sativum. The sequence goes on along the minus strand of CM060919.1, from coordinate 354,112,298 downwards.
ATTATATAATTTAAATTCAAAACAAATAAATTTTTTGATAATAGATTATTATTATCGTCATCTATATTCAAATAGAATTTATACCGGTCATCTGAATTGTTTTGATTTAATTCTAACTTCAAATTGAATTATTTTAAATTCTTGTATTACGATGATTTTCAAAATAAATCGTATTTCGATTATTTAATCGATAACCCAATAAAATACCATTTATATTATAAATTCAATATTTAAAACCATACTAAATATTTAAAATAATTCGACCAAAAATCTGGGTCGTTACATTCTTCCTCCCCTAAAATAATTTCGTCCTCGAAATTGCTAAGGTAGGAAAAATGGTACAAATCCATTATTTTCCAAAATCTCACTTATGTTGAAACTCATCTCTTCATATTTCAACAAATTTAATTCCACCAAAACTTTTGGTCTTCCTTCATTTAATTCGAATGATCAATGATCAATCCATTTATATCCAATCTATGTTCTATTAAACCAATTCGAATTGATTCAAGTCAATTGGTTCACTTCAATCCATTTAACAAGCTTAAGTTAAATTTCAATTCCAGAATCCAAATCCCAGGGGTTTCATTTCGAATATTTTCGAAATCACATGAAAATATACATATATTTATTCCCATTACAAATTCAAAACATTTGAATTTTCAAATCAACTTGTTTTCTTTCAAACAAATTTCCATCGAAACTTTTCTAAGGTAGCAACCCATCACTTAGAAACTCGAAAATGAACACTGATGATGCTGCAGTCATCATCATAATTATTTCCCAGCCACTGAAGTGAGTTCAGTGCTTTAATCACTTTCAGAATCCATTCAAAAATGATTTTTACTCAAAAATCCCTTTCAACCAAAGCTATATTATTTTAATATACTTCAGAAAATATTTTCCAATTTCCCAGGATTTAAATTCTGAATTCTGTTTTGAATTCAATTTTAATTCATCTCAATTGTATATCTTATTCATATACAAGTTCTATTTGGTTCTATATAACCATTTCATTTCTTATAATCTCATTTAATTATAATAATAACAACCAATACATCCATATATTATAATAATTTCAAAAATTATTCTTTTTATATCAAAATAGAATTTTGGGTAAAATAATTCCATTCACCTACTTTAAAACAATATCATGTTTAATCTTCTATTCAAGTATTTACAAACTCTTATCGACGTCGTGGCGTCCCACAATTCGATCAGAATTCCTAAACAGCTCAACAGACTAGCCAACACTATAAAAAAAATTATATCAATTTACAAATACGCGCTCTCGTATATACACTCAACTCATTCCAGGGTACTACTGACCCTATCTCTAATGAGCACATGCCACACAGGCCTAGGTATTCGCTCAACCTAGGCTCTGATACCAACTGTAACGACCCGCAAATCCGTACTATTTGAGTCGACTAATAATACCACACGTCCAACCCAAATTGCATAGAAATACGAATCAATATTAGAAAGAGGTTAGAGGATGAGAAATAGAAAGAAAGAAATATTAGAATAGGAGAAAACAAAGAAGACAAATCTCACAGCGGAACGAGTAAAATATATTATATAACATAACTTTTGAAATACAAATCAGTAACTTTATATACACACCATTACCAGAGCACAACATTTATTCTTGGAACAGTTATAAACACCTGTTTCCAGATACAACATAGTACACATCAGAAATATGATAGTCTGTAGCTAACTGGTGATGCCTCCTACTTCCAGCTCCTCCAAATGAATCTGTAAAATTCCTACTACTTGACTGCCCGTACAAATTTGGGCACCCAAGAGTTTAGGGAAAACAAACAAAATAAACTCTGGGTCAGTCATGGGACTGGTGTGAGTAAACTCCAACCAATTGTTTAACTTTCAAAATCCTTTCGAAAGAAAAGATAATAGTAAGACCAGCCCACACATAAACATGGACGATTTTTACCTTACTGTAACCCAAAACACTTTAATACAAAATCCAGTGATATTATAATAGTGTCTAAATCAAATAAATAACAATCTAGTGGAACGCTTGCATCTCACACTCCACATACATAGTATAAAATCAAAAACCGCAGGGCGCTTATTGGAGATTGGATTTCCAACATGACAAGGTATGGGACCACCTGCCGATAGTATATCTCTAGAGAGGAATACACTAGGTTCAACAAGAACGTCTTGCAACCCGACCCACACATGACCGACCATTCATTTCGCTTGAGTGTATCGAATGTATATCACCAACGGTTGGAATCAGCAACCGTTTCCCGAATGGGACAGCATCGAACAGAATAAGGAATTAAATGAATCTCTAGATAGGTGATTATACACCCTAATGGGAGCGACCTACATTGCCATGCTGCCTGCCCGATTTTTGTCATTTCCCGGTTGTTGAGGTCTGAGGCTACGATTACCTTCTATTCATTGATAGCACAATCACTTTGAATGCCACATTGTCAGATCCGTTAATCACTAATTGATTTGCACAAATATTCTGGATGTTATGCTAAGGGAATGAATCCATTGCAACCATATCTATTTGTATAGATCAACATATTCGATCATTGGAAATACTCTGTCAGACATTCGTCCATTTACGTTCGTTCTGGGACTAAACGAAACCGAAGGCACAATTTCTATTAATAGAAAAAGCCCTTGCATTTCACTCCGTCTTCGATTATCTTCATATAATCTGATTCGCAACGCTACTGCCAATACAGAGTGGTTCACGGATAATAACCCAACAGGTCTCTCCATATTGACAACGCTATTGGCAAATACTTCGATGGTCGGTTATTTAACTATCGAAGAAAAAGAACAAACAATCATCCATAACATTCATCAATCACTGGGCCTGTTAATTAATATTTCATTAATTAATTCACTTCCTCATTTGTCTATCAATATTTGTTAACCAAATATTTTCAGTGATCTTGTTGGACTCTTACGCTATTTGGAAAGAACATTTCCCTATATCACCTCCCCTTTTATTTTCTACACTTATAAAATATATTCTATTTGAAATTTAAAACAATTTCAATCACTTATCTCTTTCCCGACTACTTTAATTATACTTAGGAAATATTTACTTTTATATTTCCAAAATTCCATCACTTGGGTTAAAACGAATGCTGTGTAAAACATCGTTACAACAACCCAAAATATTTTATTCAACTAACTCTTTTTCAAACACTCCTCTTCAAGACTGGATCCTGCTATTTATCAATTAAAAATGAAATCAATCAAGTTGGGGTAAAATTACCTCTCAGACCTTGACTGGAAACATCCTCAACTTCAAAACGGCAAAACCACTAACCTCGAATAATTATAAAAACCAATTATTCATTATTAAACGTATATCTGTTTCTCTTACTATTACCAGCCTATCAATTTCCTTTTTGTTCATAATATTCTATTTTTAAATTCGTTTCCTTATATAATTCAATATATATTGATATATTGATTTCTAACTATCAAAATTTCCTAAAAATATTCTAACTCCTTAAATTTCCGAAAAAATTCGCCATAACCTCCCTTGTACCGGGAGCATCGGGATATTTCACATAGCCTCCCATGGCCCTCGCCAATCCAAAAGAAAAAGAAAAAGCCAAGTGGCTTGCCGATACGGCGCATAAAATCCCATATATGAATTTAAACATGTACCTTTTTGTCGGAACATAAATTTAAAATCTTCTTATACTTCATCCCATACCTGTCTAACACATGTTCACCTGTTTTCAATTTAGTTCAACTCAATTTCGTTTTATCTCGATTCGTTAATTAGTTCGTTAATTAACTCTTTTCCTGTTTTACTTTTATATTTGAACCTACATGTCCAAATATAATTCTAACTTGCTTTTAAGCGAATTGAATTCCAGTCCCAACTTACGTTTCATATTAAATTTTGAAATATAAGTTCTCTCATTCTATTTACCTTTTAAAGTTCAACTTCAATTAAAAATTCAATTAACTAATTTCTAATTAACTGCTCTGCTATTTCCCCTTTTTATTCAAATATAACATATTCAAATATACATTTAACTTGTTTATCAACTAATTGGATTCCATTTTCAATTTACATTCCATATTCAATTTACATTCCATATTCAATTTCGAATATGGATTTTCAACCTAATTTACCTTCAAAAATCTTATTTCGATTCCAAACCTGATTAACTAACGTTTTCTTTTAGATTAGTTATTTCTATACCATTATAACATCTGATTTTGCTTCAAAGTCAAACCCTATACTTTACTTGAGTTCATATTCATGTTCTAACTCAAGTCCGGATTTTCTAATGGACATTCGGATTTTATTTCCTTAAATCCTTTTAAATAAATCATTATATTTTGATAACGAATTATGGCGCTGTTTTTCTGAAAATTTGATTTTGACATAACTCAAAATATATACGAAGAAATTCATATTTCTCTCCTCCATTAGAAAACTATTATCAAATCGGTCTTGACGTTTCTTGTTTCAAAGAATTCCGACTTCAATTGAGCTCTGTATACTCAATTGAAGTTCGAATCGCCAATTTACGAACTACCGCGCTGCGGCGAGTTCGTTTTAATTATATTAAATATATAAATATTTTAAACTTCATTTAAAATAAATTCAACTCCATTCTGATATATTTTTAATATATATCAAACAAGTTTTTCTGATTCAACTTCATATTTTTGATTATCTATAATTGTCGATTTTTCCTAACTCGGAAATAAATTTATTTATCCTTCGATCTTCTATTTTAAATTTCAATTCCCTTTGAATGTTATATTCAAATTCCATTTGAATTCTATTTGAATTATATATTCAAATTACATTTGAATTTCTAAATTTAAATTCTATTTCAAATCTCTTATTCAAATTCTATTTGAATTTCTCTTATTTAAATTCTATACTCACATTTCGTTTAAATTTCTATATTCAATTTCTATTTAAAAATTCTATTTTTAAATTCCTACTTGAATCCTGTACTCAAATTCCAATTCAACTCTATTTGAATTCTATATTTAAACTCCATTTCACTTCTATTTGAATTCCTATATTTAAACTCCATTTCACTTCTATTTCCAAATTCTACATTTTTAATTTCATTTGAACTTTCTTTATTCAAGTCCATTTGAATTCCTTTGAATTCAAATTCTATTTCAATTTCTTTGAATTCAAATTCTATTTTAATTCCTTTTGTTTTAAATTTTATATTTCATTCTTAAACAAGTCTCGATTTCAATTTCCTTTGAAATCGACATTTCTACTTTTGGAAATAGATTTCCCTTTTCAATTTTACACTCGTATTTTTATTTCTGAATTATCCAATGATAATTCTTTTCACTTCATTTATAACTTCGTTTATAAATGAATTACTTGTTTTTAAAACAAGTTAATATTTCTATTCTATTCAAATTCTATTTTAGAAAAATAGAATTTCCTTTTTAAATCTAAAAAATTCCTTTTTCATGATATTTTTAAAATATCAACATTTAAGCCTAGTGATATTTCAAATAATCAAAACAACCAATTTTAATTGACAAGGTTTCTAACACATCATATATGACAGTATAGGTGCAAACAAACAAGCAAACAGATAATATATTTTTGAGGAATCCAGTTAAATCCTTCCAACCTGTTTTTCCTGCATCCACAAACGTTAGTCAACAAAAATAATACCCATCCTGCTTCGAGGCAGGATATTGCGGTATAGAAGGTCATCCACTATCATAGCGTGGGGCGTATAGGGTAATCATCCGCTAATGGTACCGCAGGCATCCGCTAATGAGACTGCGGGAATATCCAACCACCAATATATATATATATATATAATAACACACCAAGCCTAAATAACTAATATTTTTAAGATGCACAAAAATATTAAACGCAACCAAACAAGTAACAAACAATTATTTTTAACTGATAAAAATAATTTTAAATAAAAGGTGAGTGAGATTTACTCACCGTGGTTTTTATTTGCAGAATATTGAATACACTTGATTTTAAATCAAATCCTGGTTAATTCCGACCGACTCTAAATGTGTTACTTCCTGCTTTTTCCACCCTTGTATAAATACATATTTTGTATTATAAATTTTTAGATTATATAAAATTAAACAAATAAATTAAATTAAATATCAAATTTATACCTTTAGCACATTGTTAAATCTATCTACAACCCAGTCCCTTAACCACTACTTCCGAACCATTACCACATTTTCTTCAACTTCAACCAATTTTAGCAGCCCTCAATAACTCGAATTCACCAAACATGCAAAATAACTTGAACTAAGTTGTAGCTAAAACTGGTGCAGCACCCATATATTTTTCTTACTTTAATTTCTCAAAAATATCTTGACACAGACCAAACTCCAACAAGAAGTACTTACAGTCGAATCTCTACCCTTTCAGTGAAATCGCAACACCCCTTTCTATCCTTCTTCCTCACTGTAAATGGTACGAACCTGCTACAGCTCCATTCAAAACACCCTGGTTGACCGCTCCCAAGGTCAGAGCTCCCATCGTTCATCCAACGCTCCATTCTCCTCTTCACTGGCAACTTCCACTGCAAAAATCCGATCCTCAAACTCCTTATTCCATCATCGTAAAAACCCCAAATTCGAGCTCCCCAAAGACAACGCAACCTCTCCTTTTCAATTGATCGCTTCCGCGCTCGTGAACCCAGAAAGAGCCCTAATTCACTGTCCCTTACATCGCGATTCCATGACATCGATCCCCCTTTATGGTATTGAAGGTCGCGATTGGTGTCGAGCTCCAGGTTGACTGAAGAACTGTCGAACCCTATCCTCGAGATGAAGAACACTCCGAACCCAAAGAAAACAATTGCGAGCTCCAGAAAATGTATCGCGATTTCTTTTATCCTATTGGTGGATTTCAATTTGCTTTTGAGAATCGATAATAGAAAGGGAAAAAGTATCGGCCATTATAAGATAAGGAAAGGGAATAGGTTGAGTTTAGGGAGGAGGAGACATTCACAGTTCAGGAAAAATGAACGAATGAGGAAAATAAAGAAGGAATTAGAGGGAGGTGCTTGCGTTTATATAGATGAGAAGGAAATAGAATGTACCACCAAATCTTCAATTTATTTTAAAAAGATTTTCTAATTAATTTGATTTGATTTGATTCGATATAAAGAGATCTTTTATTCTTTTTAAACAGATCTTGATTTGATTTCGATTTGATTTTGATCTTATCCGTTTAAAATATATCGGGGTTCATCGCTTAACACTACGAACCGCTATTTCAACGTAATGACGGATGTTCTAATGCTACAACACTATTCTGAACTCAACAGAAAATATTCTGAAATTTAATTTGAACGTGTATATAAAATAACCATATTAAATTGATATTATATAATTTAAATTCGAAACAAATAAATTCTTTGATAATAGATTATTATTATCGTCATCTATATTCAAATAGAATTTATACCGGTCATCTGAATTATTTTGATTTAATTCTAACTTCAAATTGAATTATTTTAAATTCTCGTATTACGATGATTTTCAAAATAAATCTTATTTCGATTATTTAATCGATAACCCAATAAAATACCATTTATATTATAAATTCAATATTTAAAACCATACTAAATATTTAAAATAATTCGACCAAAAATCCGTGTCCTTACAATCGAGGAGAGAGAGTGAGGGGTGATGAGTGTTTACTAATATATAATTTAATTATTTAATTTAATTTATTTCTCCTTTAAAGTTGACTTTTCATTCAACCTACAAATGGGACCCAATGACTGTCGCCCTGAGCTAATTACCCCCATTCCGAATGCAATGGGATATGTCCCGCAAGCCAGTTCGGCTGTTTCGATAGGTTTTCGTCAAAATCAAAATATAAATCTATATATTGAATTTGCACGCGGATTTCAATTTACCGGGGCCACATATGGACTCTAAAAATTCCCAAAATTATTTTCTAGCTTCGTATTGACGATACGGTCCTAACAAAACCAATTTCGTCGAATTCTGAGACCGTTTGAAAATTGACCACTTTCCAGTCGATTAAAATCAACTAAAACTGGTCAAACGCGTTTAACTTCACCACGCTCACATATTGATTCATAAAATTATGCAAATTGGAATCTAGCAATAATTTGACGTCCCGGATCCAACAAAAGTGGTTTCGTCGAAAACGAAGGTCGTTTGCAAAATTGCTATTTTTAAGGGCTAGAATTCCCTAGCGACTATTCCAAATTTTCAACTGGGCATAACTTTTTATCCCCGCTATGAAATTTTGATTTTTCGGATTCGTTGGAAAGATATTCTCAAATAGATTCTAATTTTTTGGTTTCACTAAAATCCAGTTTATTTTGAATCCTGTACATTCATTTGAAATTTGAAATCGAATTTTCAAACTATCGCGCCATTTTCAATTCCTTTTATAATTAAAATAAAATATTTATATTCTAACGTCGATCTATATAAATATACACTTCTAATTCTATTCAAAATAAATTTCTCGCCATCATTATTTAAAATAATTCATTTTAAATATTCAAAATTCATTAAAATTGCCAAAATAAAAAAATTTAAATTGGCTCGGAATTTCCGGGTTATTACATTTCTCGAGCTCACTTCCATTTATTCTGATTCATTTGACTTAATTGAATCCACTTAGAACCAAATTCGTTCGATATTTAAATTAAATGAATTAGCCCTCGATTTTATATTTCCTATATCTTATTTCATATCTCTAATTTCCAGTTTGTTTCACTTCCTCGTACCTCATTCCCATTCATTTAACCATTCCTTATACCATCAACTCAATTTATTTATTCGACTCACAAATCATGGTTTGAGTTAAGGGCCGTTCACAACTCAAATTTCTATAATCAGTTCTCAAACCGTTATTATTCGATTTCTTAAGTTGAAATTCATCGAACTCAATTCTTTACTCAACTTAACCTATATTCCAATTCGGCCATTCACACTTATCAATAACATATAAAATTTTTCCTCTCTTTTTTCGAACTAACCTGATATACTTATTTATTTCCCAAGTCATAAGTTATTGCCACTTTATTTACACAACCAAAATTTTCCCAAATTTATTTTAGTCGACTTAGCTGAATTATATTCCACGGTAAATTTAAATTTCCTTAACACTAATATCGAAAAACTTTGGAATTGGTTTAACCTTATTATCTCTCATGCTTAAGCATTCCAATGTCCATATCTCTCCTCTCGAACTTAAGTCGATTTCATGATTTTAAAATATATATATTCAAATGAATTGATTTACCTTAACATAGGACTTAACATTATTAGTTAAAATGACCTTATTATCGCCCTACTTAAGAGTCTTAAATGACTATTCCCTTTCTCTAAATACTTAAGCCCCTTTTCGGGTTTCAAAATCTAAGATTATAGTGAACCGAGTTATCCTAGCTCTTTAATCAATATTATTAGTTGATATGGACTTAAATACCTTGATTCCCGGTTTAAACCAAGTTAAAAATAATCCAAGTACTTATACTATTTTATAGAAAAACATGCCATAAAATTTTTAGGCCCAAATCGTTAATCACCAAACATAGAATTTTTTTCAAAGTATGTTTAATTTAAATTTCAACTTTAAATAACATATTCTAATACCTTTATATATAATTTATATCATGTGAAATTATATCCAAAATACTTTGTCGAATCCATTTTTAAAAATTACTGAGTGATCTCTCCCCCACTTAAACCTTTCAGAATAGACATCGATAATGTGCGCACTCATTACCGACGTCGTTTCTAAGGTCCAAGAAGGGATTTTACCCACTTTGTAAAAATCCTTAAATCCATTTTCTTTTTTATCATACCTATAATATGATATTATTTAAAAATTTGGCCAAACTATTTCAGAAATATCCCAGGATCAAGTTTTCAAGTCCATTTTTATTTATCGCAAATATATTATGTAACTAATTATGCCTAAGAGATCTCATTCTCAATTGTTTCATAAAACCAGTTAAATTTTTTCCTTATTAGATTTATTATTGAATCCACCCTAATAGATAATAACTTAATATTATTACCTACTAACAACCAATGCTTACACATTTAAAACCAATAATAATATATTTAACATATAAAACATAATTGAAACTGTTAGATCAAAATTTGGACCTAACACCCAAATTGTTCTGAATCTTAAAGATTTTCAACTGAAGAATGAGGAAAAAGAAAATAACACACAGAATTTATAGTGGTTCGGCGTTAACGAGCCTACGTCCACTTTATATATTATTGATTATACTTTGAAAGCTAATACAATCAATGATTTCTCTCAATACTCTAGTAGTTTGACAATAATGGCGGATTCAGTATTCAATATTGCCAAAAAGATCCTTAAAAATGCCAAGCTCCGGGCTATTTATAGCTGATTTTGTCAGGCGGATCGTAGTAACACGTGGCACGAATCCTGAGGACATCGGATCGCATCGCTGCCGTTGAAGAAATAGTCAAATTAGCCGTTGTGGACAGGTGTCGCGATCCCCTTGATAATCGGATCGTGCAAATGGGGAGAATCGGTCAAAATGACGGTTAGGGACACGTGTCGCTAGATCCGTGCGTCTCGGATCGCTGAAGACTAGCTCGTGTTTGAACGGGTCAGAGGCTCCGCCATGCATCAGGGGATCGGATCGGTCTATACTGGGCAATAATACATGTATGGATCGAATCGCATAGAGGTGTCGTTTCGCTGATGAAATGGGTGCGATCCGATATGGGGCGATCCGATGAGGGGCGAGTCAATGGAGCGATCCGGTATGGGGCGATCCCATGAGGGGCGAGTCAATGGTGCGATCCGTTCCTTCATGTACTTAGAGAATGTGGTTTCATACTTTCTTCTTATGAATGAACCTGGGTGGCTTGGTCAAAAAGCTAGCCAACATTTTGCCCCCTTGAAGTATGTTTTATCGATGATGGAACATGCTTCGAAGCTATAGAACCGTCTTTTCACATCGAGTCGCAAAACAGTGAACGATTCCTTTTCTGGGACTTTTCAGAGTCTTCATCACTGGATCTGTTGGTGATTTATCGATTCGTATCGCATACTCGAGTCGCGGTCCTTTAGCAAGCCATTCGTCTCGTTCTTTGGTGAGCGCTTGAGCTTCTTTACGGAACGGAACGAAATGGGCTTCTCTCCGAGACGTGGTGGGCTTTTGGTTCGCGGTCCGCCTATTTTCGCGGATCGAATGAGACAAAAAAGGGGAGACAAACGGTCCCCCTTTTGCCTATATAAGTCGACCCTCCTCTTCACTTTCTTCCTTCTTCCTTCTTTCGTATCGTATCGCCTGCATCATTGAGAAAAAACCCTAGTTTTTCAAACCTCCAAAAATCCGACTGTTTCCCCTACTTTTAGAAAGGTAATTCTACCGAAAGCACCCTTATTCGATATCGCTCTCGTTTTTATAAGTTTTTTCGACTGGTTTGAGGGAAGAAACGATGGAACGTTGTGATCTTTGGGGGAACCAGCGAGGCGCCATGGCTGATAAGTTCAGAGGTTGGAGCTCGAAAATGAGAAGGAGAGGAGAAAAGCGGAGGAGGAAGGAGAAGAAAGAAGGCCGGTTCGGATCGTGGACAAGGAGAGGAGAGGAAGAAGGTGAAGGCCAGTGGCGAAACGGAGGGTCGTGGTGACGGCAGAGGCGTGTATCGTGGGTGGCTGCAACGCTTCGGCAAAGACCCCGGTGTCTCACGATCCGAGAGGGGGGGCGATCCCTCTGACCTGCGATCCGAAGGAGGGCGATCCCTCTACCCTGCGATCCGAAGGAGGGCGATCCCTCTACCCTGCGATCCGAAGGAGGGCGAACCGTCTTACACACCGCGGTCCGACTCGTAGTTCGCGATCCAAACCAATCTTTGAACCTTAGACGATGCTTGTCACCATAAAACTCTGAACAGTTAGGCTAGGGCCTTGATTTGGACTTTCTGGACTAAATGACCACATAATTTAACTGCATATGACGACTAATATTTTGATGATCTTGATAGCTTTTACGCTTTATCTTTAATGCATGCACAAGCACACACACCGGCACTTGCACACACGGGGGACAGGTAGTTTTAATCTCATTTTTCAAGTTTTCTCGCCTAACAGCAATGTCGGATAATCAATCTTCTTCAAGATCCGCTACAGAAACGGAGTCCGAGGTTCCTGAGCGATACAACCCTGAGGTCGCTTCAATTAACCCAGGAGGTGAAGATTCTGGCTCTGAATACGAGGCAACGGAATCAAATCCGTCTGAAAGTACTTCATCTAGCGAAGAGTCTGAGATAGACAGACGAGCTCCCGACGAGATTCCTGGCGCGCTCGGAATAGATAAATTTTCTGATTCTTTAGTCAACAGAATGTTTTATAACCAGATCGGGAAAACAATGGAAGTATACGTCGACGATATGTTGGTTAAGTCCAAGCAATCTTCCCAACACACTACTGACTTGACAGAGATGTTCGGCATTCTTCGAAAGTACGGAATGAAACTCAACCCAACCAAATGTTCATTCGGTGTTGCCTCCGGAAAATTCTTGGGGTTCATCGTCAGTTCCCGTGGGATTGAGATTAATCTAGACCAGATCGCGGCAATCAGAGACATTCAGGAACCTAGGCAAATTAGGGATGTGCAAAGCCTTGCAGGAAAAGTGGCCGCACTAAGCAGATTTATATCCAGGGCTACGGATAAGTGCATCCCATTCTTCGAATTAATAAAGCGGGGAAAACGCCACTTCAAATGGACGCCCGACTGCGTAGAAGCATTTCAGAACTTACTAAGGCACCTGGAGAAACCTCCGATATTATCTAAGCCAATGGATCACGAGGACTTATTCGTGTATCTGGCAGTGTCATCTCATGCGATCAGCTCAGCGTTGGTAAGAGAAGAGGATAAGGTCCAAAGACCTGTGTATTACGTGAGCAAAAAATTAACGGCAGCAGAGCGTAATTATCCAAGGATAGAAAAGTTGGCGTATAGTTTACTGATCGCCTCTAGAAAGCTTCGACATTATTTTTAGGCGCATCCCATTACCGTATACACCGATCACCCACTCAAGCAAGTTTTACAGAGACCAGAGGCGTCTGGAAGATTACTCAAATGGAACATTGAGTTAAGTCAATTTGATCTGAACTTTCAGCCCAGGCGGTCAATTCGGGGGCAAGTGATAGCCGACTTCATAGCAGAGTTTACCGTACCGGAGGAAGATATAGCCAACGAAGAGGTCAATCCTTCAAAATTACTTTTCGATCCCAATACCTGGAGATTGTATACTGATGGCGCTAGGAATGACGAAAGATCCGGCGCTGGAATAGTGCTTGAAACTCCCGAGAAACGACTGATAACCTATGCAATCCGGATGGAGTTTCACGCCACTAACAACGATTCCGAATATGAAGCTCTGATAGCCGGATTAAGGATCGCAAAGGAATTAGAGGTCACAAAGCTGAACATCTTCTGCGACTCCAAGTTAGTTGTGAACCAAGTTACTGGAAAATTCCAGGCTAAAAGTGCAAGTTTGATTTTATACTTAAAGAAAGTGAAAGAGTTGCTGAACGATTTTGATCACTACAGCATATCTCATATTCCGCGATCAGAGAATCAGCAGGCGGATAAGTTGGCAAAGATGGCTAGTTCCGACGATCCTGAAGTGACCGGGCTAGCCCCCGTTGAAGTACTTCGGTCCCCTAGCATAGATCAAATGGAAATCGACCTAATACTAGAGACGGAACCAGAAAGGGAGTCCTGGATGACCCCTCTGAAGAATTTCCTGATGAATGGAGCGCTTCCAACCAAGAAAAGCGAGAGGCGTAAAGTAATTCGTAAAGCCGCCCGATACGTTCTGCAAGGCGGAGTTCTTTACAGACAAGGATTTTCGATGCCCCTCCTCCGGTGTATAGCTCACGATGACATCAAGCATGTGCTGCGAGAGGTTCACGAAGGCGAATGCGGCGACCGCAATGGAGGGCAAACTTTGGCAAAAAAGGTGTTGCGGCATGGTTATTTCTGGCCTACCATAAACAAGGATGCGGCAAGATACGCACGACGGTGTGATGCGTGCCAGAGATTTTCAAAAATACCTAGAGCACCTCCTAATCAGTTAAAAACAATGATGAGCCCATGGCCTTTCGCTATGTGGGGAATTGATATCATTGGAAGTCTCCCCATAGCAAGGGGCGGAGCAAAGTTCGCTATTGTGGCTGTGGATTATTTCACTAAGTGGGTCGAGGCTGAACCACTAACTACAATCACTACCAAACGAGTGATCAACTTTATCGTTAGAAACATCATCTGTCGATTTGGGATTCCAAAGATTGTGATAACGGATAACGGCACTCAGTTCGATAGCATTGAATTCAAAAATTTCTGTCAAAAATACCACATTGAGAATCGATACACCTCAGTGGCGCACCCGCAATCGAACGGACAAGTCGAAGTGGCGAATAAAGTGATTAAGTCCATTCTGAAAAGAAGACTGAAGCGGGCCAGAGCCATGTGGGCTGACGAATTGCCCCTGGCACTATGGGCCCACAGGACAACACATAAATCGGCAACAGGACATACCCCCTTCTCCCTTGCTTTTGGAACAGAAGCGGTCATCCCGGTTGAGATAAAGGTACCTTCTCACCGGGTGACTTATTATGATCCGATGACCAATAATGAATTGCTCCTTGAGTCCCTGGATATGATCGAAGAAAAGAGGGATGAAACAGACATGCGTGCCTTGAGATGCAAACAACAGGTTGCTCGATATTACAACAAAAAGGTTCGAGCCCGAACCTGGGAACCTGGAGACTTGGTTCTGAAACGTGTCTTTCCACCTCCAACTCATATGGGAGCGAAGTGGGAAGGACCGTACTCTATTCTGAGCAAGCTTGATAATGGAACCTTCAAGCTGGCAACCGTAGATGGAAAGGAAATCCCCAGAGTGTGGAATGCCCAACATTTACGGCCATATTTAACATGAAAATTTCAAATCTAATCTTTTGCTTTGTTGAAAACCATGTACAAGGCACGACTTGCCTCGAATAGTCTGATTCCTTTAAGCAAAAAAAAATTATAAAGTGGACGTAGGTCATGATTCGACCGAACCACTATAAAAATCTTGTGTGTCATTTACCTTTACTGCACCTTTATTTATCTGCTTGTTTATTTTTATGGAAATCGCTATGAATAATCCAACGATCCCAGAAGCATATAATCATAAATACCTTCCATCAGAATAGAATGTAATCGCAAGTCAAAATTTTGAGGATACAATAAAGTAAATTATATCGTTGATAGAACTCTAACTCTCCAGAGAGAGAGAGAGTGTGTAAAAAGCGTCTCCGATTGAGCGCTGAGAAAGAGCTCCTTCCCCGCTGAAGGATCGGGGAGCGAATGAATCGCTGAGCTCGAACTCTAACTCTCCAGAGAGAGAGAGAGTATAAAAAGCGTCTCCGATTGAGCGCTGAGAAAGAGCTCCTTCCCCGCTGAAGGATCGGGGAGCGAATGAATCGCTGAGCTCGAACTCTAACTCTCCAGAGAGAGAGAGTATAAAAAGCGTCTCCGATTGAGCGCTGAGAAAGAGCTCCTTCCCCGCTGAAGGATCGGGGAGCGAATGAATCGCTGAGCTCGAACTCTAACTCTCCAGAGAGAGAGAGAGTATAAAAAGCGTCTCCGATTGAGCGCTGAGAAAGAGCTCCTTCCCCGCTGAAGGATCGGGGAGCGAATGAATCGCTGAGCTCGAACTCTAACTCTCCAGAGAGAGAGAGTATAAAAAGCGTCTCCGATTGAGCGCTGAGAAAGAGCTCCTTCCCCGCTGAAGGATCGGGGAGCGAATGAATCGCTGAGCTCGAACTCTAACTCTCCAGAGAGAGAGAGTATAAAAAGCGTCTCCGATTGAGCGCTGAGAAAGAGCTCCTTCCCCGCTGAAGGATCGGGGAGCGAATGAATCGCTGAGCTCGAACTCTAACTCTCCAGAGAGAGAGAGTATAAAAAGCGTCTCCGATTGAGCGCTGAGAAAGAGCTCCTTCCCCGCTGAAGGATCGGTGAGCGAATGAATCGCTGAGCTCGAACTCTAACTCTCCAGAGAGAGAGAGTATAAAAAGCATCTCCGATTGAGCGCTGAGAAAGAGCTCCTTCCCCGCTGATGGATCGGGGAGCGAATGAATCGCTGAGCTCGAACCCTAACTCTCCAGAGAGAGAGAAAGTATAAAAGCGTCTCCGATTGAGCGCTGAGAAAGAACATCTTCCCTGCTAAAGGAGCAGGGACCGACTGAACTATTGAATTTGAACTCTACCCCCGGCAACCGCCAGGAGAGTACAAAGGGTCTGAAACAAGTAGCTGCCCTAGCTGAGTTTAGCCTTCAGCCCTATCTCAACTAGGCAAACAGCCTTCGATTTGCCAACACAGCCCAACACAAGAAATTCAGTACCACAAGAACGGTTATCTTATGAAATTCTCCAAGTACCCCATATTCAGAAATGGGGGGCAACCTGCAAATAGTGCTAATCAATCTTTAATAAGCCCTAGTTAAGCGCTACGTTAACGATTGATTACAGGCCATATGCATATACGCATTAACTTTAATGCAGCAATGCAGCACAAAATTTTTCCTTCTGTTGTTTGATTGATTTGTAGTTATAATTAGATGGTCTATAACTAAACATGGAAAGTTTATTTGAATACAGGTACACAATGATGCAAAAAGAGATAAACTTTCATTTATATACCGCAAACCTACCAAGTGAAAAACAACCTAGAAAGGAAAGTGAGGGCCAGTCTCACAATTACACTTCCTGGCCAATGGAAAACCTAAAGACAAAATATCAACAAGCAACAATATCCTATTTACGCTTTGGCCTCTTCTCCTGCTTCTGCTTCTCCAGCTTCGCCTTGTCGGCATCGGATTGATCCCCTTTCTTCCTCTTCCTTTTGTCTATGAGAGGAACATCCGACTCTTCTGAAGATTCCTCTTCCACCTCTTTTCTCTTCCTTCTATCAGAAAGGGAAGCCGGGAAGTCGTCAGGATTTGCAAAATGAAGCTGTCTGCTGATGGATTTGGGCTGGATTTTCAAAATCATCCCGGTTTTAGGATCAAATTCTGCAAGAGGGACTACGTCCAAAGCCTCATCTGCCACCTTCTTCGAAGCCATCTCTTTTTCCTGCCTAGCCTGTCGGCTGGCCAAGGTTTCGTCGTCGTCGTCGGCGGCTTTTTTGGCGCTGATAATATCTTCCTCATCCTCTACATGGCGCCCATCCATGTCTTTCAAGGCCTTAATGGTCTCAGTATCCTTGGGAACATCAGTACTTGGTGCCAGGATGCTTTTCTCTGCTGTTGTGTCCTTAACCTGCTTTGATGTATCAACGTTGACACCTGGCGAGACGGCCTCCTTCTCCGCCTCTTTTCCTTTTTCAACACCCTTGTCGTCGGGCTCACCACCTGTATTATGGGGAACATACGTTACTAATTCAATTGGTTGTTTTACCAGACGACGACAATTCACAATTGCTTTGACAAATTGTGGGGAAAAAAGGGAGATACCTTCCGCAGATCCTCCTTCTTGAGTAGATGCAGGAGCTCCAACAACCACGGGAGTTAGGCCCAAAGGGATTAGTGGATCATCGGGATGGTATTCCTCAACTCCGGAGGTCTTGGGCTCCACGGCTGAACTCGAACCCTCGTCAGCTTTGCCTTTACCCTTAGCCAGGGCCCTCTCCTTTTCCATCTCCGCTAGAATCAGACGACGACCCTCTGCCAGGTCCTCAGGCTCGTTATCCCTCAAGATGCTCTTCATCAACTCATCTTCATCAATTTCTTCGACCCCCAATCTCTGCTTTTCACTCTCAACAATGGCATCCCATAAATTGGCTAAAGTAACGTGGTAATCAGGGATCCACGAAATGTTGCGGGTTTTGAGGACTTGGCCAAGAAAGTCAAAAATCATCTCCTCAAACCCCTCGATATCCTTCTCTCTTTCGAGGAGCTTGTTGTTAGAAGCAGTGGCCAATTCAATGGCACTTTCAACATTCTTTTCGGCGAGAACTGCCCGTCTCTCCGCGTCTGCCACTTGATCATTCAAAATTACCTTTTCCGCTTCAGCCAAAGCTAAACTTTCTTTCAAGCTTGCTTTTTCTGCCTCCCAAGCAGCTCTCTCAGCTTCAAAATGGCCTTGTGCTGTTTTCAACTCGACATTGGCCATTTTGAGATCTTCTACTTCTTTCTTTAAAGCCATCTTCTCTTGGCTATCGGAGTCAAGTTCCGAATGAAAGCGCTGCTTAGCATTCTCTAATTCAATCTTATAATTTTCGGCATCTCTCCGCGCTAAAGCAAGTTGGGACTGAGCATCTTCCAGGTCCTTCTCCATCTTTGTCCTGACCCTTTCGTTGTTTTCAAGTTTCGCTTTAGATCTATGTGCTTCTATTTCGAGCATTCGGATGACTTCGAAAAGATTAACCGCATGTTTCTTCATCATCTCATACTGCCTGGCTACGTGGCGGATGTGCCCGACAACTTCATTATCCCAGTTCTTAGGGACCGGTTCCAAGGCTGGAACAAACATCATCCTGTCGAAGAATATGTCTGGGAATTGTTCCCGCAGCTTTTCCAGCCTACCTTGAATCTCGGGACCATGCATGTAATCCCGTGACCCGGGGGCAGCCAACTCTGGCTGGCTAGAAGGGACGATGTCACTTCTCTCCTTTTCAGACTCTTTGATTGGATCCTTGCCCTTATCCTTAGACTCGTGATGCCTTTTTGACGACCTACTGTGAGAAGGTGCACTTTTCGGAGGAGTTAACTCTTTAGGAAGTTTCTTTCCCCCTGCAGGAACTACCGGATAACTAGGAAGCTTGGCAGATGTCGATTTCGGTGGAGACCGAGGTTGTGAGGAAGTCGGCTTGTGAGAAGGGCCGCGAGAGCGCTCAATACCCGGATGAAGACTGGGTGTCCCCTCACGAAGAGAACGATAAGAATAAGATCGCCTGCGGGACATCTTTCCTGCAAAAGAGAAGAGAACATATTAAAACTTTGGGTATTGACGATATAAGCGTGCGGGGTCAGATAGTGTGTGTAATTTGTGCTTCCCATAAGATTCCCCCTAACAGACCCGGGCCTGAAGACAGGCTCATCTGACCAGTTTCTTGTTCTCTAGTTGGAGCGATGGTCTCTTCAGAAGCAGGGAAGAATGGCTCCCCTTCGAAGTCCCTCTCTGTGTATACATCATCGGGTAGAGGAATTTTGCTCATCTCGTCGAATAACTGCTCTTCTGTCAAATCATCGGGAGCAGCGGTTTCGATTGGAGTAGAAATTGGGATTTCCTTGGACTTGTCACCGCGGACCTCATCCCCTCTGTATATGTTCAGGTCCTCATCGTCTTGGATGACTATCGGGGAAGGACTCTTGCGAAACTTAGTTGTTTCTACTGCCTGCGAAGTTCCCTCTCCCTCCGTTGGGGGTACGTACTTATAGGGTTTGCCGCCAGCGCCAAGTCCAAATCTTCTATCCAGAAGATGATGCTTATGAAGATTTTCATCAGTAATGCATTTTTTGATCCTTAGAAAGTCGGATCTGCTTTGTAGAAGAATAGACAATCGATTGTTGTATAACGGACCCTCCGTTTTCGGGAAGTCGTGATCTGTTTAAGACAAAGAAAAGGGGGGGGAGAATGTTAACGCCTCGACTTCTTGAACAAGATATTCAATTAAAAGCTTAAAGTTTACTTGATTTAAGCCATCTTCTTGAGCATCCGGCCTGTTTCTTTATATAAAACCAATCAGACTTAGGATCCCCTATATTGCTATATCCATCGTACAGAACCTTCCTATTCGCCACCGATTCAAAGAAAGAGAAATTTGGAGTTGTCGAAGAACGATGCTTGAAAAGAAAGAAGAATGTCAAATCTCTGAATTTAAGTTCGGTGTGTAAGATCTCCGCGTATCCAACATATAGGGTGTATAGAGATGCGTAGGCGTTAGGATGAAGCTGCATCGGAGCAATACCCAGTCGTTTTAAAGTCTCGATGGCGATCGGGGGAAACAGAGGAATAGCTCCTACCAAGCACATGGTTCGACTGATTGCCATATATCCTTCCGGAGCTAAGTGGGGTCTATCTTCGCTACCGGGGGTCATGACATCATCCCAAGGAATCCCATGTCTCAAGCAGATTCTTTTAAGCTTTATATCATCGAGCTTAGATGCTAAAGAATTAGAAAATTTATCTATTCCGAGCGCACCAGGAATCTCGTCGGGAGCTCGCCTGTCTATCTCAGACTCTTCGCAAGATGAAGTACTTTCAGACGGATTTGATTCCGTTGCCTCGTATTCAGAGCCAGAATCTTCACCTCCTGGGTTAATTGAAGGGACCTCAGGGTTGTATCACTCAGGAACCTCGGACTCCGTTTCTGTAGTGGATCTTGAAGAAGATTGATTATCCGACATTACTGTTAGGCGAGAAAACATGAAAAATGAGATTAAAACTACCCGTCCCCCGTGTGTGCAAGTACCGGTGTGTGTGCTTGTGCATGCATTAAAGATAAAGCGTAAAAGCTATCAAGATCATCAAAATATTAGTCGTCATATGCAGTTAAATTATGTGGTCATTTAGTCCAGAAAGTCCAAATCAAGGCCCTAGCCTAACTGTTCAGAGTTTTATGGTAACAAGGCATCATCTAAGGTTCAAAGATTGGTTTGGATCGCGAACTACGAGTCGGACCGCGGTGTGTAAGAAGGTTCGCCCTCCTTCGGATCGCAGGGTAGAGGGATCGCCCTCCTTCGGATCGCAGGGTAGAGGGATCGCCCTCCTTCGGATCGCAGGTCAGAGGGATCGCCCCCCCTCTCGGATCGTGAGACACCGGGGTCTTTGCCGAAGCGTTGCAGCCACCCACGATACACGCCTCTACCGTCACCACGACCCTCCGTTTCGCCACTGGCCTTCACCTTCTTCCTCTCCTCTCCTTGTCCACGATCCGAACCGGCCTTCTTTCTTCTCCTTCCTCCTCCGCTTTTCTCCTCTCCTTCTCATTTCCGAGCTCCAACCTCTGAACCTATCAGCCATGGCGCCTCGCTGGTTCCCCCAAAGATCACAACGTTCCATCGTTTCTTCCCTCAAACAAGTCGAAAAAACTTTTAAAAACGAGAGCGATATCGAATAAGGGTGCTTTCGGTAGAATTACCTTTCTAAAAGTAGGGGAAACAGTTGGATTTTTGGAGGTTTGAAAAACTAGGGTTTTTTCTCAATGATGCAGGCGATACAATACGAAAGAAGGAAGAAGGAAGAAAGTGAAGAGGAGGGTCGACTTATATAGGCAAAAGGGGGACCGTTTGTCTCCCCTTTTTTGTCTTATTCGATCCGCGAACCAAAAGCCCACCACGTCTCGGAGAGAAGCCCATTTCGTTCCGTTCCGTAAAGAAGCTCAAGCGCTCACCAAAGAACGAGACGAATGGCTTGCTAAAGGACCGCGACTCGAGTATGCGATACGAATCGATAAATCACCAACAGATCCAGTGATGAAGACTCTGAAAAGTCCCAGAAAAGGAATCGTTCACTGTTTTGCGACTCGATGTGAAAAGACAGTTCTATAGCTTCGAAGCATGTTCCATCATCGATAAAACATACTTCAAGGGGGCAAAATGTTGGCTAGCTTTTTGACCAAGCCACCCAGGTTCATTCATAAGAAGAAAGTATGAAACCACATTCTCTAAGTACATGAAGGAACGGATCGCACCATTGACTCGCCCCTCATGGGATCGCCCCATACCGGATCGCTCCATTGACTCGCCCCTCATCGGATCGCCCCATATCGGATCGCACCCATTTCATTAGCGAAACGACACCTCTATGCGATTCGATCCATACATGTATTATTGCCCAGTATAGACCGATCCGATCCCCTGATGCATGGCGGAGCCTCTGACCCGTTCAAACACGAGCTAGTCTTCAGCGATCCGAGACGCACGGATCTAGCGACACGTGTCCCTAACCGTCATTTTGACCGATTCTCCCCATTTGCACGATCCGATTATCAAGGGGATCGCGACACCTGTCCACAATGGCTAATTTGACTATTTCTTCAACGGCAGCGATGCGATCCGATGTCCTCGGGATTCGTGCCACGTGTTACTACGATCCGCCTGACAAAATCAACTATAAATAGCCCGGAGCTTGGCATTTTTAAGGATCTTTTTGGCAATATTGAATACTGAATCCGCCATTATTGTCAAACTACTAGAGTATTGAGAGAAATCATTGATTGTATTAGCTTTCAAAGTATAATCAATAATATATAAAGTGGACGTAGGCTCGTTAACGCCAAACCACTATAAATTCTGTGTGTTATTTTCTTTTTCCTCATTCTTCAGTTGAAACTCTATAAGATTCAGAACAATTTGGGTGTTAGGTCCAAATTTTGATCTAACAGAAACCATATTATATCGATCCACTCTATTCGATTATTTAGAAATTCCTATCGATTCTATGGCGTCCCATATATAGACCAGAATCCATAAATATTCAACAGAACAAGTCAACACAATACATAAAACCATTTTATATCAAAATACAAGTACTCTCTCTCATATATACCCTCAAACTCATTCTAGGGCGTTTCTAGCCCTATCTCTAATGAGTTTATTCCCAAACAGAGCCAAGGTTATCGCTAACCATTGCTCTGATACCAACAGTAATGACGCAGATTTTTAAACCGTTCAAATCGAAAATAAACTACACATGTCAATCCAAACAAATCATAAATACATGCAGTTATTTGGGAAAATAAGAAAAGAAAGAAGAGAAAAACCAATCAAAGAATCTCACAGTGGAAGGAAAATATATAATAAATAACTATTAGTTTAAAACAGTTGAAATATATACATTGACTAGAATATACAGCGATTATCAGAGTTACACATTTACAGATATACATAACAAGACAGCGGAAAAACAATGCAGCGAAAATACATACATATATATATATATATATATATATATATATATAATAAATATATACCAAATCTTTGTCTCCATCCTCCAAGCTATGGAAATTCTTCGCTAACTACAACATCTGCTGACTCGAGCATATTGCATAAAATAAAACACAACAAACACTTGGATCAGCACTAAATCATTCTCATATAAGTCAAATTAAAATACGAAATAACATCAGTGTCATGGATGCAGTAACTCAACAGATGTTATGGGATTTTTCCATCTCTCGAGGATCCGTTAAACTAATACGTACATAGTATAATACGCAATTATGATAGTGTTTATCCTGTAATAACCCAGAAATCCAAGGCAATTTAAATTTTTTATTTTGGCAATTTTGATGAATTTTGGATATTTAAAATGAATTATTTTAAATAATAACGATGAGAAATTTATATTGAATAGAACTAAAATGTATATCTATATTTGAATCGATGTTAGAATATAAATAATTATTTTTAATTATAAAATGAATTGAAAATGGCGCGGTAGTTCAAAAATTCGATTTCAAATTTCAAATGAATGTATAGGATTCAAAACAAGCCGGATTTTAGCGAAACAAAAAATATTGGAATCTATTTGAGAATATCTTTCCAACGAATCTGAAAAATTGAAATTTCGTAGCGGGGATAAAAAGTTATGCCCAGATGAAAATTCTGAATAGTCGGCATAGAAAATATAGCCCTTAAAAATGGAAATTTTGCAAATGATCTTTGTTTTCGAGGAAACCACTTTTGTTGGATCCTAGATGTCAAGTTATTGCTAGGTTTCAAAATTCATAATTTTTGAAAGCAATTTGTGAGCGTGGCGGAGGAAAACGTGTTTTGACAGTTTCTATCAATTTCGATCGACTAGATAATGGCCATTTTTCAAACGGTCTCAAAATTTAACGAAATTAGTTTTTTTAGGACCGTATCGTCAATACGAAGCTAGAAAATAGTTTTTGGGAATTTTTAGAGTCCGTATGTGGCCCCGGTAAATTGAAATGTGCGTTCAAATTCAATATGTAGATTTATATTTTGATTTTGACGGAAACTGATCGAAACGATCGAATTAGCTTACGATACATATCCCATTGAGTTCGGAATGAGGGTAATTAGTCATGGACGACAGGCGGTGGGTCTCGTTTGGAGATTAAAAAGAAAATCAACTTTGTAGAGAATAGAATAATATAATATATTATATAAAAATCTCTTTACATAAACCCCCCCTCTTTTCTTTTCCTTCTTCAGTTATCCCGATTAGAAAATAAAAAAAAAGATGAAGAAGAAAGGAGCCGCCGCTCCTGGAGAACCGCCGCCCATAGCGCGTCGCGCTCCGGCCAGCCACCGCTGGTGGTGCCCCACTGCGACCCCCCTTTCTCTCCGGTGACTGCGCCGCTCACCCTGTCCACGACTCCCCCCCCCTCCGCCGTTTCTCTCTCCTTTTGAAACCCCACAGCGAACCCAAACCCCCAAGCCGCCCGATCCGCCGCCTAAACCCTCATCGACCCCCTGCGCCGTCTCCACCAGCCCCGGTCGCGCCGAAAGCCCATCCTCCGCCTGCAACTTCGCCGTGGAACCTCTCCTTTCATCAAAAATTGGATTTTTACATGAAAGGTGATCTTTTAATTATATTTATTTAATGTAATTGGTGTTGGAAAATATAAAAATCAGTTTTATTGTTATATAGGATAAAGTTTGATAAAATTATGATTTTCTTTGTTTGTATAGAGAGAAAAAAATGTGATTTGTTTATATAAAAGAACGTGATGTTTATGGTATAAGAAAGGTTAGATCTTTATATACATAAAGTCATGATTTTTATTTAAGTAAAGCTTAGATTTTTATTTATATGAAGGCGAGATTTTTACCTATATAAAAATATGATTTTTATTCATGTAGAGTAATAAAAATATGATTTTTATTTATGTAGAGTAATAAAAATATAGTTTTTATATATATAGTGAGGTAAAAATATAATTTCTATGTAAGTAGAGAAGTAAAAATATAATTTTTATTATATTACTAGCAAGATAAAAATATAACTTTTATCATGGAAGTAGCGGTGTAAAGGAGTGATTTTTACATATGTAGTAGAGATATAAAAATACGATCTTTATATATAAAAACGTGATTTTTATATAGAGAATAGCGAGAGAAAATTATATTTTTTATCTTTATTATATGAGTAGCGATAAAAATTCGATTTATATATATATATATATATATAAAGTAGCGATAAAAATTCGATTTTAATATATGTGAAGTGGAAATAAAAATATGATTTTTATTATATATATAGCAAAGTAAAAAAATAAATTTTTTTATGATGTAAAGTAATAAAAATATAATTTTTATATATGTAGCATAACAAAAATATAATTTTTATTATATGAGAAGTGAAATAAAAATATAATCTTTACAGTATATAAAGTGAAATAAAAATATGAACTTTATTTTTATCATGAAGTAGTGAGAATAAAGATTCGATTTTTATAGGAGTAGCGGATTAAAAATAGAATATTTATATAATGGAGAATATAAAAATACGATTTTTAAATAAGTAGCAAAATAAAAATATGATTTTTATTATATACCTAGCTTGAAACAAAAATGTGATTCTAATAGCATTGATGTAAAAATGTGATTTTTATATGTGTAGCGAATACGAACGACGAAAGTGACAAAAGGCGAGCACGACAAAGATTTTCTACATATGAAGAGTCACGGCGTTTGGTTTAGCTTCTCGGTGAGAACTCCTCACTTTTAATTTATTTTCTAGTTTGAAATATATACTAGGATGCAGACGGTGCTTAGCAACACCCGACACCTGTCGTCCACGGACCATGGATGACTTGTTTGTTTGATTGATGTGTTGTGAAAATTGATTGTGTGATGTGGAATGAATAAAATATTTTATAGTTAAAAATATAATTTTTAACGTGTATATAAAATAAATATTTATAAACAAATCGAACGGTTTGTTTATGTACACCCATTTGACTAATATTGATTGGGACGACAAATTTTACACATCACCCAACTGCACAAATAAAAATATGTATTTGTTGATTTGAAACTCCACACGGGTGTTGGGATGATATTTGGCATACACTAATCCCAAATAATTAGTTGTATGTCGATTGATTGATTGACAGGCTGTTATAAGCGTTAAATATTTATATTTGATGCTTATGCAGTGTAGAATGCACTCTGGATGATGGTTGATTATTTATCATTGCTATTATATACATGTGTCGTAAGGAATCCATATAATTAACATTATATGGTAATTGATTGGGCCTCATTCCAAGTTGGAAAATAAAATATATATTCATGTGTTGAATAAAAGAAAATTCATGTGTTGAAGAAAATATTCATGTGTTGAATAAAAGAAAATTCATGTGATGAATAAAATATATATTCATGTGTTGAATAAAAGAAAATTCATGTGTTGAATAAAAGAAAATTCATGTGTTGAAGAACATATTCATTTGTTGAATAGAATGACGAAGTTATTGAAATATATAAAGCCGTGTTGATTTGATATGCGCCATTTTGACGTGAACGATATCTATATCGATTTTATTCATTTTTATAATGAATATCGAAAAGGAATTAATATCAAAATATAATATTTTGAAAATACTATCATTTATATATCGATGATATGGAATATTCAATTTTGATTTGAAATCGAATATGAAGTTGAAATCGTTTTGAAAACGAATTTAAAACGATTTATAAAATAAGTTTTAAAAGGAAATCGATGAAATAAATATAATATATATATTATATATATAGTGGCCTGAATAGAACGCGTCGCGCTGCGGCAGTTCGCGAATTTCGACCATTGACTTCGAATGGACATCACGGGATATCCGTCGGATTATCCTGAAACCAGAACCATTGGGTTCGTATCGAAAAGAGCTTTCTAAGGAATATTAGAGATTTGAAATCTAATGATTGGATTTGGAATTATGTCCAGATCAAATTTGGAAAAGGTCGCTGTAAGTGCAGTTCGATGGACGTTGATGGAAATCGACTGTACGGGCCTTGATAAAATTATTAAAAATAGCAATAATTTGTGTAAAATCATAAGAAATGATTTGGAAAGAATTGGGATGAAAAGTTCCATATTTGAAAAGATAAAAATAGATTTTTATCGAAATGAACTGGTTTTGAACTAGAATTATAATCCTATTTATTTTTAAAATAAATAAAGTGGATTTGAAAATAACTAGAATTTCCAATATATAAATTAGAAATGGATTTGAATCGAAATTATCTTCAGAATATTTCGATATTGAATTTCGTGATTATACAGATATTGTTATGGAAATTTGGAAGATATATTTATATCGTTATTTCCAATACGATATTTGTTGGTTGTAGTATTTGATATTGAATATAAGCCGATATATTTTCTATTCAGAGCCTTGTATTTAATATCTAATGGGATTTGGGTTTGTCGTGAATGGTGTCTTCATTAACACTGTTCTTAAACCCAGTTGAGAAAAATATTAAATCTTTTTATTTATATTTAATGAAGTGTACCAATTAAATAATATTTAATTGGAATTGAATTGGAATTGATTTTTGGGTTTATCGTGAACTGTGTTTTAACGACAATCGTTCTTTAACCCGATTTACAATGAAATGGGATTTGGAATTTATAAATCTTTTTGATAAGATTTAAAGGAAATTTTCCAAAGTAAAGTTTTTCCAATTTAATAAAATAAATTGGAATGGAATGGAATTCGATTTGGTAATAATCGAAGTGAATTTCTGTGGAGGAAGACTGCTAATATATCTGGAATTTAAAAGGCATTGCCGTTATTCCATTTATATTATTAGTCGGATATGGAAGTTTATATCGATTATAAATATTGATTTGTTTTCCATGAAGATTCCATTGTTAATGGAATGTGATTTCGGGTTTATCATGAACCGTGTTTTAAATGACATTGGTTCTTTAACCCAGTTAAAGACAAGATATGATTTCCCAAGTTAAATAATCATTGATAGTGATTATTGGGAGGATTAAAACCAAGTGGAGTTTTAATGAATCTTTAATTAGATTGAAATAATCGAGAATGGAGTATCACCAGTTTTGCTCCAGGCAATAGTTAAATCTTTAATTAGATTTGAACGTGAAATGGTAATTGAATTTACTGATAACACCGTGGTGTTAGATATGGAGTATGACCGGTTTTACTTCATGGGACGAATAGGTTGGGGTTGGGAAATTTAACAAGTGATTACTTCGGTAAGGTTCGCTAATCCCAACTAGTTTGGATAAACCATAATTTGGTTTCAATTGATTTCAAAAGAAGATTAAAGAATAAATTTAAAGAATTTATCTTTGATAAAATTAATGGGAACCTTTCCCAATGTATAAGAATATTTGAATAAAAGAATATTCTGAATTGGAATGAGGCGTATGTTGTGTTTGTGTAAAACTTGTTCATTATATACGCGAGTTATTCAGAAATACCGGGTTTATCCCATTTTGAATAACCGATTCGACGATGTGTCGAGGATGAAGACATTAGTCGAAGACCAGAGGTCTTCACATTGTTTGGATAATTACTGATGATCTTGATTGGGTTGTACACCCAAGAGGAGGGAATCGGTTGGTGATCGTCCAGACGTACTTGGAGATCGATGGATATGCGAGGTACAAGGTGCCTCCAGTTTCGTTCAGACCTAGAACGGACTTGTAAATGGACTGTGTGTCTGACATTGGATTTCATTCTGTGTGATTGATATCGGTTGCATAGCGTGAATTGCTTGTGTGGCATGCTGAGATGCAAATGATCAAGGCTTCTGTTGAAAAGCAAAGTCTTGTGGTTGATGATCAAAGAACCGCGTGTGTGGCATAGCTTTGTGTAGAGTTAATTCGCGAGCCTCACACCCCGGTGTGAACTAGAAACGGAAGAGGACCTCAGGGAGGGCATGCGTTTCCTTCTAGCTAGGGTGGTGTCAGTGACCTACTAGCCCTGACATTTATATTATTTTCACCTGTGTGGTTGTTTGATTGCGAGGCGCCTCGGATATATCGGTGACTATGTGGAGCCGATGGAGTCATTTGGCTCATTTACGCCCCAAAGGGCGGGGAAATGCAGTGTTCAGGCATTATAATCCACATCGGTGGACCGGCCCTGACGATCCATGGGGCAGTTGTGGCTGTTCCTGAGGCTCAGGCTAGACGGTCTCGAATCGGTGAGGATGATCCCTTGCCTCGGTTCACAGATGGAAATCCAGCTTCCAATACGTGACTTTGCGGTTTTAATTGTAGAACTAGTATGGCGACATGATGTATGGTACCCATGCCGTCTATGATTGATATTTATGATTGAAATTGTTTTGACACTATACACTTATAGTAATAATAAAAGATGAAATTTAGTGTATCAAGCATTCTTTGGCTATTATAAGGTAAAACCCCATCCTCCGGCTTCTGTTGCATTGTGTGATGGGACCTGGGTCTTATATTAGCTTCATTGTTCTTTATTTAGCATTGCGCTATTGTTTTATGCACTGGTATTCTTGGGAGGAAACCCGTTCCGTGTTATACGGCGTGGTCCCTTGATTTACCTAACTTTAAAATAAAGATTAATAACTGTTTTATTTCTCACACCAGTCACATGACTGGCCTGGAGTTTATTGTTTTAACCTAAACTCTGGGTGCCTTTATTTTCCGCACAAGCAGCTAGTAGTTTAGGTTTTGAAGATTTATATTCACAGGATCCTGATTTACAACTGGAACGATATCCGGAAAGCTCTGTATCCGTATATCTCTTTCAGTTGCGTTTTGTATTATTTTCCGCTGCTATGTAATGTAATTTAAATCTCTGATATTTTTCTGATGTATAATATTTATTCGTACTCTGTATATTCTTGTATTCTGATGGAATTGTTGTAATAAAAAATGAAATGTTCTTCTGTTTGTGTTCCGATTTGTCGTGTTCTCAAAACAATCAGGGGTTTCGATCTGTCTTAGTTGGTTTAGCGATCGATTCGGATCGAGCGAAATTCCTTGTTGTCACAGTGGTATCAGAGCTTTCGTTTACAGAGCTCGGAGAACAAGACACGTTAGAACCGAATGAAAGAATTCATCAGAAATTGGATATGTAATATCCAATGAGAATGACTCGTTAGAGATGGGATCAGTAGTATCCTAGAATGAGTCGGAAGAGTGTTGTTTATCAAATAAAAATGAAAATAAACTTTGTTTTGAAAATTTAAATCAATTATTCGTATTTGAATATTATTTTTATATTAATTTGGACAATTAGGTATATAAAGATTTTGCGTATACGTCTGATCCGCATGTATTTGAAGTCTTAATATACTGGATAGATATAGAATCACACTCTAGTCGCCCGGGGATGATTCTGATAATGCTGCAGCATTATCAATATTTGTGTTCGAGTTTCGAAAGTGGGATTTCTATATGATTCCAATTTCTGGTGTGAGAACCAAAATTAGATAGGGCTTATTGTTGTGATTTGGCATCAAAAATCTAATTTTTGGACTATGCATCAAAGTTATGAATTTGAAAAGATAATCAACTAATTGATTGCTTATTGTGTTGTTTGATTATTGTTCGATTAATTAAATGTTGAACCTTTGGCCAAATTGAACCAAATAGTGAGTTGTATTGAAAATTAGTCGCATTTGCATGCATATACATGTACTTACATTGAACAGGTCATAGTAAGGAGGCCAGAGAAGAGGAATAAAATTGTTTGCCCAATAAATAGGTACATGTTTATTGTATTTGTTGGGTTTTGGATGATTTTATGAGCCAATTGGCTAGCCGCTTGGCTGTTTCTTTTTCTTTTTGGATTGGAAAGGCCTGCTTGGCAATTTCAGGATTTTCCCGGTGCTCCCGTGCAGGGGAGGTTATGGCGAAATCTTTTGAAAATTTAGGGTGTTAGCCAAATTTTTGAAAAATTAAAAAAGTTCTTGGAAACTGAAAAGTTGAAGAACTTAAGCCATAATGAAAATAACGAAAGTTGAGTTGATTTGTAAAACAACTTTCAGCTTCGTTCCTTTTCGGGGACGAAAAGTTTTAAGTGGGGGAGATTGTAATAACCCGGAAATCCGAGTCAATTTAAAAATTTTATTTTAGCAATTTTGATGAATTTTGAATATTTAAAATGAATTATTTTAAATAATAACGACGAAAAATTTATTTTGAATAGAATTAGAACATATATATATATATATTTGAATCGATGTTAGAATATAAATAATTATTTTTAATTATAAAAGGAATTGAAAATAGCGCGGTAGTTCGAAAATTCGATTTCAAATTTCAAATGAATGTACAGGATTCAAAATAAACCGGATTTTAGCGAAACCAAAAATATTAGAATCTACTTGAAAATATCTTTCCAACGAATCCGAAAAATTGAAATTTCATAGCGGGGATAAAAAGTTATGCCCAGATGAAAATTCAGAATAGTCGCTATGGAAAATATAGCCATTAAAAATGGAAATTTTGCAAACGATCTCTGTTTTTTACGAAACCACTTTCGTTGGATCCGGGATGTCAAGTTATTGCTAGGTTTCAAAATTCATAATTTTTGAAAGCAATATGTGAGCATGGCGAAGGAAAACGTGTTTTGACAGTTTTTGTCAATTTCGATCAACCAGAAATTGACCATTTTTTAAACAGTCTCAGAATTTGACGAAATTAGTTTTGTTAGGACCGTATCGTCAATACGAAGCTAGAAAATATTTTTCGGGAATTTTTAGAGTCCGTATGTGGCCTCGGTAAATTGAAATGTGCATTCAAATTCAATACGTAGATTTATATTTTGATTTTGACGAAAACTGATCGAAACGATCGAATCAGCTTACGATACATATCCCATTGAGATCAAAATAGGGGTAATTAGTCATGGACGACAGGCGGTGGGCTTCGTTTGGAGATCGAATAGAAAATCAACTTTATAGAGAATAGAATAAAATAAAATATTATATAAAAATCTCTTTACACAAACCCCCCCTCTTTTATTTTCCTTCTTCAGTTATCCCGATTAGAAAAAAAAGAACAAAGGAGCCGCCGCTCCTGGAGGACCGCAGCCCACAGTGCGTCGCGCTCCGGCTAGCCACCGCCGGTGGTGCCCCACCGTGACCCCTCTTTTCTCTCCGGCGACTGCGCCGCTCACCCCGTCCATGACCCCCCTCCGCCGTTTCTCTCTCCTTTTGGAACCCCATAGCAAACCCAAACCCCCCAGCCGCCCAATCCGTCGCCTAAACCCTCATCGACACCCTGTTCGTCTCCACCAGCCCGGGTCGCGCCGAAAGCCACTCCTCCGCCCGCAACTTCGTCGTGGAACCTCTCCTTTCACCAAAAATTGGATTTTTACATGAAAGGTGAGCTTTTAATTATATTTATTTAATGTAATTGGTGTTGGAAAATATAAAAATCAGTTTTATTGTTATATAGGATAAAGTTTGATAAAATTATGATTTTCTTTGTTTGTATAAAGAAAAAAAAATATGATTTGTTTATATAAAAGAACGTGATGTTTATGGTATAAGAAAGGTTAGATCTTTATATACATAAAGTCATGATTTTTATTTAAGTAAAGCTTAGATTTTTATTTATATGAAGACAAGATTTTTACCTATATAAAAATATGATTTTTATTCATGTAGAGTAATAAAAATATGATTTTTATTTATGTAGAGTAATAAAAATATAATTTATATATATAGTGAGGTAAAAATATAATTTCTATGTAAATAGAGAAGTAAAAATATAATTTTTATTATATTACTAGCAAGATAAAAATATAATTTTAATCATGGAAGTAGCGTTGTAAAGGAATGATTTTTACATATGTAGTAGAGATATAAAAATACGATCTTTATATATAAAAACGTGATTTTTAGATAGAGAACAGCGAGAGAAAATTATAATTTTTATTTTTATTATATGAGTAGCGATAAAAATTTGATGTTTATGTATATGAAGTAGCGATAAAAATTCGATTTTTATATATGTGAAGTGGAAATAAAAATATGATTTTTATTATATATATAGCGAAGTAAAAAAATATGATTTTTAATGATGTAGAGTAATAAAAATATAATTTTAAAAAATGTAGCATAATAAAAATATAAATTTTATTATATGAGAAGTGAAATAAAAATATAATCTTTACAGTATATGAAGTGAAATAAAAATATGAACTTTATTTTTATCATGAAGTATTGAGAATAAAGATTCGATTTTTATAGGAGTAGCGGATTAAAAATAGAATTTTTATATAATGGAGAATTATAAAAATACGATTTTTGTATAAGTAGCAAAATAAAAATATGATTTTTATTATATACCTTGCGTTGAAACAAAAATGTGATTCTAATAGCATTGATGTAAAAATGTGATTTTTATATATGTTGCGAATACGAACGACGAAAGTGACAAAAGGCGAGCACGACAAAGATTTTCTACATATGAAGAGTCGCGACGTTTGGTTTAGCTTCTCGGTGAGAACTCCTCACTTTTAATTTATTTTCTAGTTTGAAATATATACTAGGATGCAGACGGTGCTTAGCAGCACCCGACACCCGTCGTCCACAGACCATGGATGACTTGTTTGTTTGATTGATGTGTTGTGAAAATTGATTGTGTGATGTGGAATGAATAAAATATTTTATAGTTAAAAATATAATTTTTAACGTGTATATAAAATAAATATTTATAAAAAAATCGGACGGTTTGTTTATGTACAACCATTTGACTGATATTGATTGGGACGATAAATTTTACACATCGCCCAACTACACAAATAAAAATTTGTGTTTGTTAATTTGAAACCCCACATGGGTGTTGGGATGATATTTGGCGTACACTAATCCCAAATAATTAGCTGTATGTCGATCGATTGATTGGCAGACTTTTATAAGCGTTATATATTTATATTTGATGCTTATGCAGTGTAGAATGCACTCTGGATGATGGTTGATTATTTATCATTGCTATTATATACATGTGTTGTAAGGAATCCATATAATTAACATTATATGATAATTGATTGGGCCTCATTCCAAGTTGGAAAATAAAATATATATTCATGTGTTGAATAAAAGAAAATTCATATGTTGAAGAAAATATT
This sequence comes from Allium sativum, assembly GCA_030737875.1. Taxonomy (NCBI): domain Eukaryota; kingdom Viridiplantae; phylum Streptophyta; class Magnoliopsida; order Asparagales; family Amaryllidaceae; genus Allium; species Allium sativum. Next base: position 354,078,185 of record CM060919.1, on the reverse strand, counting down.
CATGTGTTGAATAAAAGAAAATTCATGTGTTGAAGAACATATTCATTTGTTGAATAGAATAACGAAGTTATTGAAATATATAAAGCCGTGTTGATTTGATATGCGCCATTTTGACGTGAATGATATCTATATCGATTTTATTCATTTTTATAATGAATATCGAAAAGGAATTGATTTCAAAATATAATATTTTGAAAATACTATCATTCATATATCGATGATATGGAATATTCAATTTTGATTTAAAATTGAATATGAAGTTGAAATCGTTTTGAAAACGAATTTAAAACGATTTATAAAATACGTTTTAAAAGGAAATCGACGAAATATATATAATATATATTATATATATAATGGTCTGAATAGAACGCGCTGCGGCAGTTCACGAATCTGGACCATTGACTTTGAATGGACATCATAGGAGATCCGACCGTCGGATTCTCCTTAAATTGGAAACGTTGGATTCATATCGAAAAGAGCTTTCTAACGATTATTAGAGATTTGAAATCTAACAACTGGATTTTGAATTATGTCCAAATCAAATTTAGAAAAGGTCGCTGTAAGTCCAGTTCGAGGGCCGTTGATGGAAATCGACTGTACGGGCCTTGATAAAATTATTAAAAATAGCAATAATTTGTGTAAAATCATAAGAAATGATTTGGAAAGAATTGGGATGAAAAATTCCATATTTGAAAAGATAAAAATAGATTTTTATCGAAATGAACTGGTTTTGAACTAGAATTATAATCCGATTTATTTTTAAAATAAATAAAGTGGATTTGAAATGGTTTTGAAAATAACCAGAATTTCCAATATATAAATTGGAAATGGATTTGAATCGAAATTAAACTCGGAATATTTCGATATTGAATTTCGTGATTATACAGATATTGTTATGGAAATTTGAAAGATATGTTTATATCGTTATTTCCAATACGATATTTGTTGGTTGTAGTATTTGATATTGAATGTAAGCCGATATATTTTCTATTCAGAGTCTTGTATTTGATATAATGGGATTTGGGTTTGTCGTTAATGGTGTCTTCATTAACACTGTTCTTAAACCCAGTTGAGAAAAAGATTAAATCTTTTTATTTAGATTTAATGAAGTGTACCAATTAAATAATATTTAATTGGAATTGAATAGGAATTGATTTCTGGGTTTATCGTGAACTGTGTTTTAACGACATTCGTTCTTTAACCTGATTTACAGTGAAATGGGATTTGGAATTTATATATCTTTTTGATAAGATTTAAAGGAAATTTTCCAAAGTAAAGTTTTCCAATTTAATAAAATATATTGGAATGGAATGGAATTCGATTTGGTAATAATCGAAGTGAATTTCTGTGGAGGAAGACTGCTAATATATCTGGAATTTAAAAGGCATTGCCATTATTCCATTTATATTATTAGTCGGATATGGAAGTTAATTTCGATTATAAATATCGATTTGTTTTCCATGAAGATTCCATCGTTAATGGAATGTGATTTTGGGTTTATCGTGAACCGTGTTTTAAATGACATTGGTTCTTTAACCCAGTTGAAGACAAGATATGATTTCCTAAGTTAAATAATCATTGATAGTGATTATTGGGAGGATTAAAACCAAGTGGAGTTTTAATGAATCTTTAATTAGATTGAAATAATCGAGAATGGAGTATCACCAGTTTTGCTCCAGGCGATAGTTAAATCTTTAATTAGATTTGAACGTGAAATGGTAATTGAATTTACCGATAACACCGTGGTGTTAGATATGAAGTATGACCAGTTTTACTTCATGGGATGAATAGGTTGGGGTTGGGAAATTTAACAAGTGATTACTTCTTTAAGGTTCGCTAATCCCGACTAGTTTGGATAAACCATAATTTGGTTTGAATTGATATTCAAAAGAAGATTAAAGAATAAATTTAAAGAATTTATCTTTGATAAAATTAATGGGAACCTTTCCTAAATTATAAGAATATTTGAATAAAAGAATATTCTGAATTGGAATGAGGCGCATGTTGTGTTTGCGTAACACTTGTTCATTATATATGCGAGTTATTCAGAAAGACCGGGTTTTTCCCATTCTGAATAACTGATTCGACGATGTGTCAAGGATGAAGACGGTGGTCGAAGACCGGAGGTCTTCACATCGTTTGGATAATTACTAATGATCATGATTGGGCTGTACACCCAAGAGGAGGGAATCGGTTGGTGATCTTCCAGACGTACTTGGAGATCGATGGATATGCGAGGTACAAGGTGCCTCCGGTTTCGTTCAGACCCAGAACGGACTTGTAAATGGACTATGTGTCTGACATTGGATTTCATTCTGTGTGATTGATATCGGTTGCATAGCGTGAATAGCCTGTATGGCATGCTGAGATGCAAATGATCAAGGCTTCTGTTGAAAAGCAAAGTCTTGTGGTTGATGATCAAAGCACCGCCTGTGTGGCATAGCTTTGTGTAGCGTTAATTCGCGAGCCTCACACCCCGGTGTGAACCAGAAACGGGAGAGGACCTCAGGGAGGGCATGCGTTTCCTTCTAGCTAGGGTGGTGTCAGTGACCTACCAGCCCTGACATTTATATTATTTTCACTTGTGTGGTTGTTGGATTGTGAGGCGCCTCAGATATATCGGTGACTATGTGGAGCCGATGGAGCCATTTGTCTCATTTACGCCCCCAAAGAGCGGGGAAACGCAGTGTTCAGGCATTATAATCCACATCGATGGACCGACCCTGACGATCCATGGGGCAGTTGCGGCTGTTCCTGAGGCTCAGGCTAGACAGTCTCGAATCGGTGAGGACAATCCCTTGCCTCGGTGCACAGATGGAAATCCAGCTTCCAATACATGACTTTGCAGTTTTAATTATAGAACTAGTATGGCGACATGATATATGGTACCCATGCTGTCTATGATTGATATTTATGATTGAAATTGTTTTGACACTATACACTTATAGCAATAATAAAAGATGAAATTTAGCGTATCAAGCATTCTTTGGCTATTATAAGGTAAAACCCTATCCTCCGGCTTGTGTTGCATTGTGTGATGGGACCTGGGTCTTATAATAGCTTAATTGTTCTTTATTTGGCATTGCGCTGTTGTTTTATGCACTGGTATTCTTGGGAGGAAACCCGTTCCGTGTTATACGGCGTGGTACCTTGATTTACCTAACTTTAAAATAAAGATTAATAACTATTTTAGTTCTCACACCAGTCACATGACTGACCAGGAGTTTATTGTTTTAACCTAAACTCTGGGTGCGTATTTTCCGCACGGGCAGCTAGTAGTTTTGGTTTTGCAGATTTATATTCACAGGATCCTGATTTACAGCTGGAACGACATCCGGAAAGCTCTGTATCCGTATATCTCTTTCAGTTGCGTTTTGTATTATTTTCCGCTGCTATGTAATGTAATTGTAATAACCCGGAAATCCGAGTCAATTTAAAAATTTTATTTTAGCAATTTTAGTGAATTTTGAATTTTTAAAATGAATTATTTTAAATAATAACGACAAGAAATTTATTTTGAATAGAATTAGAACGTATATATTTATTTAAATCGTCGTTAGAATATAAATAATTATTTATAATTATAAAAGGAATTGAAAATGGCTTGGTAGTTCGATAATTCGATTTCAAATTTCAAATGAATGTACCGGGTGCAAAATAAACCGGATTTTAGTGAAACCAAAAATATTTGAATCTAATTGAGAATATCTTTCCAATGAATCCGAAAAATTGAAATTTCATAGCGGGAATAAAAAGTTATGCCCAGTTGAAAATTCAGAACAGCCGCTATGGAATTCTGGCCCTTAAAAATGGAAATTTTGCAAATGACCTCGGTTTCCGACGAAACCACTTTTGTTGGAACCGTGATGTCAAGTTATTGCTAGATTCCAAAATTCATAATTTTTCGAATCAATATGTGAGTGTGGCAAAGGAAAACGTGCTTTGAAAGTTTCAATTGATTTTAATCGACTGGAAAATGGCCATTTTTCAAACGGTCTCGGAATTCGATGAAATTAGTTTTGTTAAGACCGTATCGTCAATACGAAGCTAGAAAATATTTTTTCGGGAATTTTTAGAGTCCGTATTTGGCCCCGGTAAATTGAAATATGCGTTCAAATTTAATATATAGAGTTATATTTTGATTTTGACGAAAACTGATCGAAACGATCGAATCAGCCTGCGATACCTATCCCATTGTGTTCAGAATGGGGGTAATTAGCTATGAACGACAGTCGGTGGGTTCGATTTCGAGGTCAAAATTAAAAGTTGCTTTTTGAAATTAAAAATGATAAAATAAATAAATATATTTATATAACCACCTCACTCTTTTATTCTCTCTCCCTCACCCTCTTTCTCTTCACAGATGAAATCGAACAAAAGAAAAAAAAAGAGGGAAACGCGGAGGACCGCGACGCCACCGCATCTGGCGAAGCCCCACCACCACCGCACACTCGTGCGACCCCCCTTTCACCTCCAACGGCCTCGACGGCCTTCCCCGCCTTCCCATCTTCAAATCGAGATCGCAACCCCCCCTTTTGCCTGAGCGCGCCGCCGACACCCCCCCGACCTCCCACCGACGGTGAAACCCCCCTTTCCACTTTGACTCGCAGAAAGCCCCCTTCAATTAAAGGTAAGTTTTTAAACCTATATTTATTTATTTTTATATATATATGTATAGATTAGCATTTCTGAAAATTTTAAAGTGTGTTCATAGTGTAAAGGAATTGATTTTTAATTAGCAAAAGGTTTGGTTTTTATCATTGAAAAGATTCGATTTTTAATGGTAAAAAGGTGGGATTTTTAATCTTATGAAGTAGCGAAGAAAAATATAATTTTTCCATGTATGTAGCAAAGTAAAAATATGATTTTTATAGTATAGAAAGTATAAAAATGCGATTTTTATATAAGTAGAGAATTAAAAATATAATTTTTATATTATAGAAAGAATAAAAATATAATTTTTATATTATAGAAGTATTAAAAATTCGATCTTTATTATGTAGAAGGAGCAAAGATGTGGTTTTTATATGAGTGGCGATATAAAAATATAATCTTTATTATATGAACACCGTTATAAAAATAGAATTTTTATCTATATAGTAGTGGTGTAAAAATAGAATTTTTATCTATATAGTAGCGGTGTAAAAATGGAAATTTTATCTATATAATAGCGGTATAAAAATGTGATTTTTATATACATAGCTACAATATAAAAATGTGATTTTTATATATGTAGTGGCTACGGGCAATGAAATCGACAAAAGGCGAGTGGCGAAGATTTCTACATAAGAAGAGTCGCGGCGTTTGGTTTAACTTTCGGTGAGAACTCCTCACTTTTTTTTAATTTCTTGTTGAAATATATACTAGGATGCAGACGGTGTTTAGTAGCACCCGACACCCGTCGTCCACAGACCATGGATGACTTGTTTGTTTGATTGTTGTGTTGTGAAATTTGATTGTGTGATGTGAAATAAAATAAAATATTTTACAGTGAAAAATATTTTATAGTTAAAAATATGATTTTTAACGTATATATAAAATAAATATTTATAAACAAATTGGACGATTTGTTTATATACACTGATTTGACTGATATTGATTGGGACGATAAATTTCACATAGCCCAACTGCATAGATAAAATGTGTGTTTGTTGATTTGAAACCCCACACGGGTATTGGGATGATATTTGACGTACACTAATCCCGATTGTTTAGTTGTATGTCAATCGATGGGTTGACAGACTGTGTAAGCGTTAATTATTTATTTTTTATGCTTATGCAGTTGTGTGGTGCACTCTGGATGATGGTTGATGATTTATCGTTGCTATTTTGTACATGTGTTGTAGAAAATCCATATAATTAACATTATATGGTAATTGATTGGGCCTCATTCCAATTGAAAATAAATTCATGTGTTGAATTGAAAATATATATTCATGTGTTGAATAGAAAATAAATCCATGTGTTGAATAGAATAAATATTCATGTGTTGAATAAAAGCCGTGTTGATTAGATTGACGCCATTTTGACGTGAACGATATTTATATCGATTTTATTCATTTTATAATGAATATCGAAAGTGATTTCAAAATCTGATATTTTGAAATAAATTGAAATTCGAATTAAACTGAATTGAAATTCGAATTAAATTGAATTGAATTGAAATTCGAATTAAATTGAAATGAATTGAAATTCGAATTAAATTGAAATAAATTGAAATTCGAATTAAATTGAAAAGAATTGAAATTCGAATTAGATTGAAATAGAATTGAAATCATTTTAAATTGAATTTAAAACGTATTGAAATTGAACTGAAATCAATTTGAATTGAAACCGATGTGGATTGAAAAAGGATTTGAATTGAAATCGAGTTGAAATGAATTTAAAACGAATTTATATTGGAAAGATTCAATTTTGATTTGAATTTGAGATGGAAGTTGAAATCGTTTTGAAAACGAATTTAAAATGATTTATAAAATTCGTTTTGAAAGGAAATCGACAAAGTATATGTTATATATATATATAATATATATATAATATAATGGCCTGAATAGAATGCGCCGCGCCGCGGCAGTTTGCGAATTTCGACCATTGCCTTCGAATGGATATTGCAGGAGATCCGACCGTCAGATTCTCCTAAAACCGGAGCTGTTGGGTTCGTATCGAAAAGAGCTTTCTAACGAATATTAGAAATTAGAAATCTAATGGTTGGATTTGGAATTATGTCCAAATCAATTTGGGAAAAGTCGCTGTAAGTGCAGTTCGATGGCCGTTGATGGAAATCGACTGTACGGGCCTTGATAAAATTATTAAAAATACCAATAATTTGTGTAAAATCATAAGAAATGATTAGGTAAGAATTGGGATGAAAAACTCCATATTTGAAAAGATAAAAATAGTTTTTTATCGAAGTGAACTAGTTTTGAACTAGAATTAAAATCCATTTATTTTTAAAATAAATAAATTGGATTTGAAGTGGTTTTAAAAGTAACTAGAATTTCCAATAATTGAATTGGAATGGATTTGAATCAAAATTGTCTTTGGAATATTTCGATGTTGGATTTCGTGATGATACAGATATTGTTATGGGAATTTGAAAGATATATTTATATCGTTAATTCCAATACGATATTTGTTGGTCATAGAATTTGATATTGAATATAAGCCGATATATTTTCTATTCAGAGCCTTGTATTTATTATCAAATGTGATTTTGGGTTGTCGTGAACGGTGTCTTCAATAATACTGTTCTTAAACCCAACTGAGTTAAGAAAATCAGAAACTAACTGGAGATTAGTTAAGTTGAATGGTTTCTTGGGTATTGATCTGATGTTGGTTTCGGCCTTCGGGGTTAATACTTAGGGAATTGCTCACTTGCTATTTTACGGTTAAAAGCTGATAGAATGGAATGTGATTTTGGGTTTATCATGAACCGTGTTTTAATTGACATTGATTCTTTAACCCAGTTAAAGATTTAAACTAAGTGGAGTTTTAATGAATCTTTAATTAGATTGAAAATATCTTGAATGGATTATCACCAGTTTTGCTCCAGGCGATAGTTAAATCTTTAATTAGATTTGAACGTGAAATGGTAATTAAATTTACCGATAACACCGTGGTGTTAGATATGAAGTATTACCAGTTTTACTTCATGGGATGAATAGGTTGGGATTGGGAAATTAAAACAAATGATTACTTCGGTAAGGTTCGTTAATCCCAGCTAGTTTGGATAAACCATAATTTGGTTTGAATTGATATTCAAAAGAAGATTAAAGAATAAATTTAAGGAATTTATCTTTGATAAAATTAATGGGAACCTATCCCTAAGAATTTGAAATTTAGAAACTAACTGTAGGTTGGCTAAGAGGAATGGTTTCTTGGATATTGATCTGATGTTGGTTTCGGCCTTTGGGGTTAATGTTTGGGGAATTATTCTCTTGCTAATTTACGATTAGTGACTGACGAATTGGAATGAGGCGTATGTTATGTTTGTGTAACACATGTTTATTATATACGCGAGTTATTCAGAAAGACCGGGTTTATCCCATTCTGAATAACTGATTCGACGTGGTGTCGAAGAGAAAGACGGTGGTCGAAGACCGGAGGTCTTCACATCGTTTGGGTGATACTGATGATCTTGATTGGGTCGTACACCCAAGAGGAGGGAATCAGTTAGTAATCATCCAGACGTACTTGGAGATCGATGGATAAGCGAGGAATAAGGTTCCTCCGGTTTCGTTCAGACCCAGAACGAACTTGTAAATGGACTGTGTGTCTGACATTGGATTTCATTCTGTGTGACTGATATCGGTTGCATAGAGTGGTTTTCCTGTGTGGCATACTAAGATGCAAATGATCAAGGCTTCTGTTGAAAAGCAGAGTCTTGTGGTGGATGATCAAAGCACAGCCTGTGTGGCATAGCTTTGTGTAACGTTGATTCGCGAGCCTCACACCCCGGTTGTGAACCAAAAATGGGAGAAGGACCTCAGGGAGGACATGCGTTTCTTTCTAGTTAGAAGTGGCGTCAGTGGTTTTACACGCCCTGACGAGTTTGACTTATGTGGTTGTTGCTGTTGCGAGGCACCTCGGATATATCGGTGACTATGTGAAGCCGATGGAGTCATTTGTTGGCTCATTTACGCCCCAAAGGGCGGGGAAACGCAGTGTTCAGGCATTTTAATCCACATCGGTGGACCGGCCCTGTCGCTCCAAGGGATGATGCGTTCTGTTCCTGAGACTCGGGCTAGACAGTCTCGAATCGGTAGAGGGCTATCTTTTGCCTCGGTTCACAGATGGAAATCCAATTTCCAAATACGATATGTGCAGTTTTGATTATAAACCTATATATGGCGACATAGTGGCATGGGACGCTCATGTCGCCTATGATTGATATTTATGATTGTATATAAAATCAGAAACTAACTGGAAACGAGCTAAGATGGGTGGTTTCCTGGGTATTAGTCTGATGTTGGTTTCGGCCTTCGGAGTTAATACTTAGGGAATCGTTCTCTTACTAGTTTACGACTGGAGTCGGATTAAGAATTAAAAACATGAAATTTAGTGTATCAAGCATTCTTTGGCTATTATAAGGTAAAATCCCTATCCTCCGGCTTGCGTTGCATTGTGTGATGGGACCTGAGTCTTATAATAGCTTCATTTTTCTTTATTTAGCATTGCGCTGTTTGTTTTATGCACTGGTGTTCTTGGGAGGAAACCCGTTCCATGTTATACGGCGTGGTCCCTTGATTTACCTAACTTTAAAATAAGGATTAATAACTGTTTTAGTTCTCACACCAGTCACATGACTGACCTAGAGTTTATTGTTTTAACCTAAACTCTGGGTGCCCCTATTTTCGACACGGGCAGCTAGTAGTTTTGGTTTTGCTGATTTATATTCACAGAATCCTTGTTTACAGCTGGAACGATATCCGGAAAGCTCTGTTTTCGTATATCTCTTTCAGTTGTGTTTTGTATTATTTTTGCGCTGCGATGTATTTAAATGTATTGTAATCTCTAATATCTTCTGTGTAATATTTATTCATACTCTGTATATTCTGGTATTCTGATGGGATTGTTGTAATATACAATGAAATGTTCTTCTGTCTGCGTTTCGATGTGTCTTGTCCTCAGATTATCCGGGCTTTCCTTACCGGGGAAGTTACGGGTTTTCACAGTTGGTATCAGAGCTTTGGTTTACACAGCTTAGAGACAAGACACATTAGAACCATACGAAAGAATTCATCAGAGATTGGATTAGTAATATCCAATGAGAATGACTCGTTAGAGATGGGATCAGTAGTATCCTAGAACGAGTGTAAAGAGTGATATTTTGAAAATAAAATTGAAAACAAATTTTGTTTTGAAAATTTAAATCACTTACTCGTATTCGATTATTTATTTTATATTGAATTTGGACAATTCATTATATAAAGATTTTGCATACACGCCTTGCAAACGTGTATTCGAAGTTTTAATATACTGGATAGATATAGAATCACACTCTAGTCGCCCGGAGATGATTTTGATGATGGAGCTCCATCATCAGGATTTATGTTCATGTTTCGAAAGTGAGATATCTATATATTTCCAATTGACTTATGTGAGAACCAAAATTAGATAGGGCTTATTGTTGTGATTTGGCATCAAAAATCTGATTTTTGGACTATGTATCAAAATTATGAATTTGAAACGTTAATTCACAAATTGATTGCTGATTGTGTTGTTTGATTATTGTTCGTTTAATTAAATATTGAACCATTTAGCCAGATTGAACCAAAAAGTGAATTGTATTAAAAATTTGTCGCATATGCATACATATACATGTACTTACATTGAACGGGTCATAGCAAGGAGGCTAGAGAAGAGGAATAAAATTGTTTGCCTGACAAATAGGTACATGTTTATTGTATTTCTTGGGTTTTGGATGATTTTATTAGCCGATTGGCTAGCCGCTTGGCTTTTTCTTTTTCTTTTGGATTGAAGAAGGCCATGGGAGGCTATATGAAATATCCCGAAGTCACCGGTGCAGGGGAGGTTATGGCGAAATTTTTCAAAAATTTAGGGTGTTAGCCAAATTTTTGAAAAATTTGAAAAGTTCTTAGAAACTGAAAAGTTAAAGAACTTAAGCCGTAATGAAAATAATGAAAGTTGGGTTGATTAGATAAACAACTTTCGGCTTCGTTCCTTTTCGGGGATGAAAAGTTTTAAGTGGGGGAGATTGTAATAACCCGAAAATCCGAGCCAATTTAAAATTTTTATTTTGGCAATTTTAGTGAATTTTGAATATTTAAAATGAATTATTTTAAATAATAACAACGAGAAATTTATTTTGAATAGAATTAGAACGTATATATTTACTTAAATCGTCGTTAGAATATAAATAATTATTTATAATTATAAAAGGAATTGAAAATGGCGCGGTAGTTCGATAATTCGATTTCAAATTTCAAATGAATGTACCGGGTACAAAATAAACCGGATTTTAGTGAAACCAAAAATATTTGAATCTAATTGAGAATATCTTTCCAACGAATCCGAAAAATTGAAATTTCATAGCGGAATAAAAAGTTATGCCCAGTTGAAAATTCAGAATAGTCGCTATGGAAATCTGGCCCTTAAAAATGGAAATTTTGCAAACGACCTCGGTTTTCGACGAAACCACTTTTGTTGGAACCGTGATGTCAAGTTATTGCTAGATTCCAAAATTCAAAATTTTTCGAATCAATATGTGAGCGCGGCAAAGGAAAACGTGTTTTGACAGTTTTAGTTGATTTTAATCGACTGGAAAATGGCAATTTTTCAGACGGTCTCGGAATTCGACAAAATTAGTTTTGTTAAGACCGTATCGTCAATACGAAGCTAGAAAATATTTTTCAGGAATTTTTAAGGTCCGTATGTGGCCCCGGTAAATTGAAATGTGCATTCAAATTTAATATATAGAGTTATATTTTGATTTTGATGAAAACTGATCGAAACGATCAAATCAGCCTGCGATACCTATCCCATTGTGTTCAAAATGGGGGTAATTAGCTATGAACGACAGTCGGTGGGTTCGATTTCAAGGTTGAAATTAAAAGTTGCTTTTTGAAATTAAAAATAATAAAATAAATAAATATATTTATATAACCACCTCACTCTTTTATTCTCTCTCCCTCACCCTCTTTCTCTTCACAGATGAAATCGACCAAAAGAAAAAAAGAGGGAAGCGCGGAGGACCGCGACGCCACCACCGCTGGCGGAGCCCCACCACCACCGCACACTCGTGCGACCCCCCCTTTCACCTCCAACGGCCTCGACGCCCTTCCCCCCTTCCCATCTTCAAATCGAGATCGCAACCCCCCCCTTTTTTGCTTGAACGCGCCACCGACACCTCCCCTGACTTCCCACCGACGGTGAAACCCCCCCCTTTTCCACTTTGATTCGCATAAAGCCCCCTTCAATTAAAGGTAAGTTTTTAAACCTATATTTATTTATATATATATATATATGTATAGATTAGCATTTCTGAAATTTTTAAAGTGTGTTCATAGTGTAAAGGAATTGATTTTTAATTAGCAAAAGGTTTGGTTTTTATCATTGAAAAGATTCGATTTTTAATCGTAAAAAGGTGGGATTTTTAATCGTATGAAGTAGAGAAGAAAAATATAATGTTTCCATGTATGTAGCAAAGTAAAAATATGATTTTTATAGTATAGAAAGTATAAAAATGCGATTTTTATATAAGTAGAGAATTAAAAATATAATTTTTATATCATAGAAAGAATAAAAATATAATTTTTATATTGTGGAAGTATTAAAAATTCGATCTTTATTATGTAGAAGGAGCAAAGATGTGGTTTTTATATGAGTGGCGATATAAAAATATAATCTTTATTATATGAACACCGTTATAAAAATAGAATTTTTATCTATATAGTAGCGGTGTAAAAATGGAATTTTTATCTATATAGTAGCGGTGTGAAAATAGAATTTTTATCTATATAGTAGCAGTGTAAAAATAGAATTTTTATTTATACAGTAGCGGTGTAAAAATGGAATTTTTATCTATATAATAGCGGTATAAAAATGTGATTTTTATATACATAGCTATAATATAAAAATGTGATTTTTTATATGTAGTGGCTACGGGCAATGAAATCGACAAAAGACGAGTGGCGAAGATTTCTACATAAGAAGAGTCGCGGCGTTTGGTTTAACTTTCGGTGAGAACTCCTCACTTTTATTTTAATTTCTAGTTGAAATATATACTAGGATGCAGACGGTGTTTAGTAGCATCCGACACCCGTCGTCCACAGACCACGGATGACTTGTTTGTTTGATTGCTATGTTGTGAAATTTGATTGTGTGATGTGAAATGAAATAAAATATTTTATAGTTAAAAATATGATTTTTAACGTATATATAAAATAAATATTTATAAACAAATCAGACGATTTGTTTATATACACTGATTTGACTGATATTGATTGGGACGATAAATTTCACACATCACCCAACTACACAGATAAAATGTGTGTTTGTTGATTTGAAACCCCACACGGGTATTGGGATGATATTTGACGTACACTAATCCCGATTGTTTAGTTGTATGTCAATCGACGGGTTGACAGACTGTGTTAGCATTAATTATTTATATTTAATGCTTATGCAATTGTGTCGTGCACTCTGGATGATGGTTGATGATTTATCGTTGCTATTATGTACATGTGTTGTAGAAAATCCATATAATTAACATTATATGGTAATTGATTGGGCCTCATTCTAATATTGAAAATAAATTCATGTGTTGAATTGAAAATATTTATTCATGTGTTGAATAAAAAATAAATCCATGTGTTGAATAGAATAAATATTCATGTGTTGAATAAAAGCCGTGTTGATTAGATTGACGCCATTTTGACGTGAACGATATTTATATCGATTTTATTCATTTTATAATGAATATCGAAAGTGATTTCAAAATCTGATATTTTGAAATAAATTGAAATTCGAATTAAACTGAATTGAAATTCGAATTAAATTGAATTGAATTGAAATCCGAATTAATCTGAATTGAATTGAAATTCAAATTAAATTGAAATGAATTGAAATTCGAATTAAATTGAAATAAATTGAAATTCGAATTAAATTGAAAAGAATTGAAATTTGAATTAGATTGAAATAGAATTGAAATCGTTTTGAATTGAATTTAAAACGTATTGAAATTGAACTGAAATCGATTTGAATTGAAACCGATGTGGATTGAAAAAGGATTTGAATTGAAATCGAGTTGAAATGAATTTAAAACGAATTTATACTGGAAAGAATCAATGTTGATTTGAATTTGAGATGGAAGTTGAAATCATTTTGATAACGAATTTAAAACGATTTATAAAATTCGTTTCGAAAGGAAATCGACGAAGTATATGTTATATATATTATATATATAATATAATGGCCTGAATAGAACGCGCCGCGCCGCGACAGTTCGCGAATTTCGACCATTGCCTTCGAATGGATATTGCGGGAGATCCGACCGTCGGATTCTCCTCAAACCGGAACCATTGGGTTCGTATCGAAAAGAGCTTTCTAACAAATATTAGAAATTAGAAATCTAACGGTTGGATTTGGAATTATGTCCAAATCAATTTGGAAAAGGTCACTGTAAGTGCAGTTCGATGGCCGTTGATGGAAATCGACTGTATGGTCCTTGATAAAATTATTAAAAATACCAATAATTTGTGTAAAATCATAAGAAATGATTTGGTAAGAATTAGGATGAAAAACTCTATATTTGAAAAGATAAAAATAGATTTTTATCGAAGTGAACTGGTTTTGAACTAGAATTAAAATCCATTTATTTTTAAAATAAATAAATTGGATTTGAAATGGTTTTAAAAGTAACCAGAATTTCCAATAATTGAATTGGAATGGATTTGAATCGAAATTGTCTTTGGAATATTTCGATGTTGGATTTCGTGATGATACATATATTGTTATGGGAATTTGAAAGATATATTTATATCGTTATTTCCAATACGATATTTGTTGGTTGTAGAATTTGATATTGAATATAAGTCGATATATTTCCTATTCCGAGGCTTGTATTTAATATCAAATGTGATTTTGGGTTGTCGTGAACGGTGTCTTCAATAATACTGTTCTTAAACCCAACTGAGTTAAGAAAATCAGAAACTAACTGGATATTAGTTAAGTTGAATGGTTTCTTGGGTATTGATCTGATGTTGGTTTCGGCCTTCGGGGTTAATACTTAGGGAATTGCTCACTTGCTATTTTACGGTTAAAAGCTGATAGAATGGAATGTGATTTTGGGTTTATCGTGAACCGTGTTTTAAATGACATTGATTCTTTAACCCAGTTAAAGATTAAAACTAAGTGGAGTTTTAATGAATCTTTAATTAGATTGAAAAGATCGAGAATGGAGTATCACCAGTTTTGCTCCAGGCGATAGTTAAATCTTTAATTAGATTTGAACGTGAAATGGTAATTGTAACGACCCAGAAAATCTGAACCAATTTAAAATTTTTAAATTGGCTAAAATAATGGATTTTAAATATTTAAAATAAATATTTTCAATAATGGCGATGAAAACTGAGTTTGAATCAACAATTGAAAACGAATATAATTAATTATAATTATAAACAAGGCCTGAAATGGCGTGGCGGTTTCAAAAATTGAATTCAAACTTTGTCGGACTATACCGGGTGCAAAACAATCCGGATTTTAGTGAAACCAAAAATAATGGAATCTAATTGATAATATCTTTCCAACGAATCTGACAAATCGAAATTTGATAGCGGGAATAAAAAGATATGTCCAGTTGAAAATTCTGAATAGTCGCTATGGAATTCAGGCCCTTAAAAATGGACATTTTGCAAATGACCTCGGACTTCGACGAAACCACTTTTGTTGGATCCGCAGTGTCAAGTTATTGTTAGGTTTCAAATTTCATAATTTTTTGAATCAATATGTGAGCGTGGCAAAGGAAAACGCGTTTGACCGGTTTTAGTTGATTTTAATCGACTGGAAATTGGCCATTTTTCAAACGGTCTCAGAATTTGACGAAACTAGTTTTGTTAGGACCGTATCGTCAATACGAAGCTAGAAAATATTTTTCGAGAATTTTTCTAGTTAGTATGTGACCCCGGTAATTTGAAATGTGCGTTAAAATTAAATATGTACTGATTTATATTTTAATTTTGAGAAAAACCTATCGAGACGGACAAATTGGCTTATGATACATATCCCATTATGTTCGGGATGGGGGTAATTAGCTAGGGGCGACAGTCGTTGGATGGGAATTGGAGATTGAACGAAAAAGCAACCTTTTGAAATTTAAAATAATAAAATATATAAAAAACTCTCTCCACTCCTTTTCTCTTTCTTCCTCTTTACCTTTACCCCTCGTCACCGTTAATTTCAGAAAAATTAAAAGAGGAAAAAAAAACCCTAAATCGCGTCGTGCCTCTTGGGAGCCACCACCACGTCGTCGCCGTCCAACCCTCCCCGCGCCTCCATCTCCTCCTTTCCGATCCCTCTCCTCCCTCCTTGCCCTCTCCGCTCGACGACCACGAACACGAACCCCAAGCACCCCAGACCCGACGCCACCGTTCGCCCCACCACCGCGGGGAACTCCTGCCGCCGACCCTGACGACCCCCCCTTCTTCGCGGATTACAGTAAGGTTGTTATTTTATTTTTATTTCAATTCTGAAAATTCTGATTTTATAAAGGTTTAAATTCTGATTTTATAAAGGTTTAAATTCTGATTTTATAAAGGTTTAAATTCTGATTTTATAAAGGTTTAAATTCTGATTTTTTTTAAGGGTTTAAAACTGATTTTTAAAAGGTTTAAAACTGATTTTAAGTTTAAGATATAAATAGGAAAAGATTTGAACTTTAAATAGGAAAAGATTTGAACTTTAAATAGGAAAAGATTTGAACTTTAAATAGAAAAAGATTTGAACTTGGGTAGAAAAGATCATATTTTTTTAAAATAGAAAAGACGGAATTTTTATTATGTAGAAGAAGTAAGATATGATTTTTGTATTTTTAAAGTAATAAAAATATAATTTTTACATCATAGGAATATTAAAAATATAATCTTTATTTTTGAAAAGGCGGAATCTATATTTTTGAAATGCAATTTTTATATATTGAATAACATAGTAAAAATTCGATTTTTACATATGTAGGGAATACGGGCAACGAAAGCGACAAAAGGCGAGATTGGCGAAGATTTCTATAAAGGAAGAGTCGCAGTATTGGATAGCTATTCGGTGAGAATTTCTCACTCTTCAATTTCCTTTTCTAGCTATATATATTTGTGTGGAAATAAAAGTGAATTGCTATATATAAATATATATATATATATATATATATATATATACGCCCCTCGTCCACAAACCATGGACGATATTTATTGATTGAAATTGTTGTGAAAATTGATTGATAGCGAATGGTTGTTTGGGATTGTTTGTGATTGATATTGGTTGATTGTGGTTGAAAAATACCCGTTTGTGGTTGAGAAATATTTGGTTGAAACCACATAGGATTAGTTTGTGGAAATGAAATAAATATATACATGCCGCCTGCGTGCGAACTAGATGCATGATCCCCATTGTCAAAAACCGCGAGGTTTTAAGGTAGAGCGAGGAGCCGTACTAGGGACGGTCCCGGTTTTAACTACCCTGCCATTATGCTGCCGAAATTTTGAATAATATTCGTGTGTTTGAATTATTTTCATCTGCTTAAACTATATTTATTCAATGAATAGAAAACCTTCATGTGTTGAATTGATATTCATTCGTTGATTAGAAATTCATGTGTTGAATGGTATTCGCATTTTAAATATAAAAATCACATCTTTATCTATATATAGAAACTATAGAAAACCTTCATGTGTTGAATTGATATTCATTCGTTGATTAGAAATTCATGTGTTGAATGGTATTCGCGTTTTAAATATAAAAATCACATTTTTATCTATATATAGAAACTATAGAAACCCTTCATGTGTTGAATTGATATTCATTCGTTGATTAGAAATTCATGTGTTGAATGGTATTCGCGTTTTAAATATAAAAATCACATCTTTATCTATATATAGAAACTATAGAAAACCTTCATGTGTTGAATTGATATTCATTCGTTGATTAGAAATTCATGTGTTGAATGGTATTCGCGTTTTAAATATAAAAATCACATTTTTATCTATATATAGAAACTATAGAAAACCTTCATGTGTTGAATTGATATTCATTCGTTGATTAGAAATTCATGTGTTGAATGGTATTCGCGTTTTAAATATAAAAATCACATTTTTATCTATATATAGAAACTATAGAAAACCTTCATGTGTTGAATCGATATTCATTCGTTGATTAGAAATTCATGTGTTGAATGGTATTCGCGTTTTAAATATAAAAATCACATCTTTATCTATATATAGAAACTATAGAAAACCTTCATGTGTTGAATCGATATTCATTCGTTGATTAGAAATTCATGTGTTGAATGGTATTCATATTTTGAAATAAATTGTTTGATAATAAAAATCACCTTTTATCGACTATATGAACTGTGTAAAATAATCTCGTTTTAAAAGAAATTGTTTTATGATAAAAATCCTATTTTTATCACCTATATGAACTATATAGAAAAATAGTGTTTTGAAATGAATTGTTTTACAATAAAAATCACATTTTTATTGTATGCATGAATCGTTGAAATGTGAAGTGTTAAAAATAGCCACTTGTTCAAAATAAACAAATATGAGTTGAAATATTCATTAATTAGCTAATGAAATGATTTGCACCTATTTATGTAACATTATAATGAATGGTGTTTTTAAACCAAATAGAAATCAAATATGAAGTTGAATAGAAAATGATAAATGATAAGAACTGTATATATATGTACATGCATATTCATTGAACAGGTTATAGCAAAGGGGCTAGAGAAGAGGAATAAAATTTTG
This sequence comes from Allium sativum, assembly GCA_030737875.1. Classification (NCBI taxonomy): domain Eukaryota; kingdom Viridiplantae; phylum Streptophyta; class Magnoliopsida; order Asparagales; family Amaryllidaceae; genus Allium; species Allium sativum. The sequence continues at coordinate 354,059,709 of CM060919.1, read as the reverse complement.
TGCCCGACAAATAGGTACACATTTACTGTTTTGTTTGGGTGATGATTTTATGAGCCTGTTGGCTAGCCGCTTGGCTTTTTCTTTTTCTTTTTGAGATTAGAAGGACCGGGAAAGCTATTTGCGATTTCCCGATGCTCCCGGTGCGGGGGAGGTTATGGCGAAATTTTCCAAAATTTTAAGGCGTTAGTGAAATATTTGAAGTGAAAACGATATTGAAATCATTGAATGAACTATATTTATATAAATATATAAATATAAATAAAATTAAAACGAAACGAGGCCGTGCAGTCCGTATTTTGAAACCGTGATTTCAAACAACTAATGCGGGAAATCCGACCATTGGATTTTCCCGAAACCTCAACCGTCGGGTTCGCCTTGGAATAATCTTTCCAACGGCACCAACCTTGTAAAAATCCAACGGTTGGATTGTCTGGAATGTTTAATTCAAATCTGATGAAAAACAGCGCCAGAAGCGATTATATTTATATATATATAAATATAATTATATATTTAATCGAATAACGACGCTGCAGTTCGTATTTTGAAATCGAAACTTCAAACGATTGTGCCGGGAGATCCGACCGTCGGAATTTCCCGAAACTGGAACCGTTGGATTCGTTTTGAAAAGACCTTTCTAATGATGTAAATTTTGTGAAGATCCAACGGTTAGATTTTCAGATATGTGTGAATCAAATCTGAAGAAAAACAGCGCCACGGCCGCGTTATGGCCCAAAGCGTCGTTTTGAATAAATGGGCTATTTTAAAATAAATAAAAATAGCGATAAATCATTATAAAGTACCATAAACAATATGGAGTGGAAATAAACTGAATTTGCTCGATTTATGTTGTATTTGATGGTTGAATGTGTTTGGTGTGAAAATTACATTAAAGAACAATATTGGTGTTGTCGAATAATTTAACCATTGAAATAAATTGATTTGAAATGCTAAATATACGTGAATTATTTGAAAAGGCCGAGTTAATTCTCATTTCGAATAATTGACCGATGATTGAAATTCGAAGATGAAGACGATGGTCGAAGACCGGAGATCTTCACCTCGTTTGGATGGTAACCGAGGTCCTGATTGGGAGGCATCCTGAAATATGGATAATGAGTGGTGATCGTCCAGACGTACGTGGTGATCAATGGGTTTGCGAGGTATTTAGTGCCTCCGGTTTCATTCAGACCCAGAACGGACTTGTAAATGGACTGTGTGTCTGACATTGGATTTTATCCTGTGTTGATTGATCTCTATTAAATATACATCTGTTTGGCGGCGGAGAATTTATTCTTTTGCTTAACGCCCTTCTCTGAAACGCACGAGCTCAGAGGTTGTATATCGATGGACATCAGTCGCATGGCATGAATTGCCTGTGTGGCATGCTAAGATGCAGTGATCAGGGCTTCTGTTGAAAAGCAAAGTCTTGTGGTGATGATCAAAGCACCGCCTGTGTGGCGTAGCTTTGTGTATAACGCAAATTCGCGAGCCTCACACCCCGGTATGAACCAGAAACGGGAGAAGGACCTCAGGGAGGACATGCGTTTCTTTCTAGCTAGGGTGGTGTCAGTGACCTACCAGCCCTGACATTTATGTACTTTTCACCTATGTGGTTGTTGCTGTTGCGAGGCGCCTCGGTTTGATCGGACGATCCGGGTCCGATGGAGTCATTCGTTGGCTCGTTTACGCCCCAAAGGGCGGGGAAACGTATTGTTCAGGCATAATAATCCACATCGGTGGACCGGCCCTGTCGCTCCAAGGCTTGCCTGCACGCTTGCCTGTGGCTCGGGCTAGAGAGTCACGAATTCGGTAAGGACTATCTTTTGCCTTGGTTCATGACGGAAATCCAATTTCCAAATACGACATCGTGCGATTTTGATTGTATATATATATGGCGACATGATATATGGTACCCATGCCGTCTATGATTGATAGTTATGATTTGAAATTGTTTTCAAAACATATAGACACTAGCAATAATATCAAATGCCTTTGTTTTGTTCGTATCAAGCATATTTTGGCCGTTATAAGGTAAAACTCTATCCTCCGGTTTGCGTTGCATTGTGTGATGGGAACTGAGTCTTATAACGGCTTCATTTTTATAAAAGCATAGCGATGTTTAAAGGAGTGATTTGTTTTAAAGCACTGGCAATCCAATGGAGTAAACCCGTTCCACGAAAGTGGCGTGGTCCTGTGATTGGCCATATTATATATGTGTTGAATGGATTTCTCATACCAGTCCCATGACTGACTCGTAGTTTGTTTCACTCTCAAACTCGGGTGCCCCTTTTTCTACACGGGCAGCCTTGTATTCAGGTTTAGCTGGTTTTTTTCTAGATAGCTGGAGCTGAAGATGGATTCTATCATTTATCTCTTTTTATGCTGTTCAGCTCCTATTGTACATATTTTGTTTATTTCCGCTGTAGACATTTATGTATAGCTGAACTGTATTTGTACTAAGTAAGATCCTGTATACTGTGTAACTCTGATGATTACTTTTATCCAGTATATTCTATTATTCATTATCTGGTGTATTTATTTAATTCTGTTCTGCTATTATCTGTTTCTGTGTTATATTCCAAAGATAACCCTTGTTTCCATCTGAACGGGATTTCGGGTCGTCTCAACGTGGTATCAGAGCTTTGGTTAAGCTTAGTTCTGGAATATAACATATTAACGAACTCGTCAGAAATAGAACCAGTAGTGTTCTAGGACGGGTAACTCAATACAGATAGGATCAGTAATATCCTAGTATGAGTAGCAGAATGAAATTACACCTCGATAGACACATTTACATTTGAAGTATGTGTTTCTATATTTTAAACTACCTTTTCTGTGACCTGACACTTGATCTGCCATTTGCAGAAGTACTAGAAAATGAGTGTCAGAAGCAGAAGGAATGCAGAACCGGATATTGAGGCCCTATTAATCAAATATCGAAATATGGGTGGAATACCGTTCTCTGGTGAAGAATCTATTATGAAGACACAAGCTTGGATTCGTTCGGCTGAGAAAATCTTCGAAGCATTAAAGCTTAGGGATGACCAGAAAAGATTACTGGCCTCCTGGGCTCTCAAAGAAGAAGCTTTGTTCTGGTGGGATTCAGTTATTAAGGATAATCCAGAAGGTGATATCACCTGGGACAGATTCAAAGTGATTTTCTTAGAAAGATTTACTCCTCCCGAAGCAACTGAGCGATTATGCGATGAATTTTCTTATCTGATACAAGGAGACATGACCATTCCCGAATATCATAAGAAATTCAATGAACTTTCTCACTTTGCCCCTCATCTAATTCAAAATCTGAAGAGGAAGAATTTGAGGTTTATCAATGGGCTTCAAAGGAAATACCAGAATAAAGTATTGGGGCATGTGAAGCTTCCTTTTTCAGAAATGATTTATATGGCTTATCAATATGAAGATCTAGATAAGAAAGGTATGTTACAGTACGAAGAGGAAGTCAGCTCTAGTAATAAAATTGAGTCTGAAACTGATCATCCTGAGGCAAGTACAACGTCTGAGGTCAGTAAGGAGCCCGGTGCCAAGAGGAAAAGGGCCAAATCTGAGAAGAAATCAGTAACGACAACTGTATGCTCTAACTGCAATAAGCAAGGACATCTCTCGATAAGTTGCCGATCTCTAAAGAAACCAAAAAGGGATGAATCTAAATCCAAGAATAAGTTTCAAGTGACCCGGGAGTGCAATCTTTGTCATAAGACTGGTCATATAAAGAGAGACTGTTGGATGTTGAAAAAGACCAAAACGGTTCAAGTAAATGAAGTAGCAGAAACCTCAGCACCCTCAGATATTCAGGAAAGATCTGATGTTTTAGAAGGCACGCTCAATGTCAAAAACATTCCAGTTAAAGTACTGTTTGACACAGGCGCGTCACGAAGCTTTATTGCAAAGAGTGCAGTCAAGAAGTTGGATTTGAAATTGAAAAAGCTCAAAGAGCCCATGACTGTCCAAAATCCAGTTGGGGGTTCCATCAATCTCAGTTGGATCTGTGCAGTACCTGTCTCTTTTTCTTGCTATAAATTCCCTATAATCTCTATCGTCATGAATTTTAATGAATTCGATCTTATCCTGGGATTGGATTGGCTAACCAAATATGAAGCGGAGGTTAGATGCGCCAAGAGAGTTGTAAAGGCAAAAGCACAATTGGGAAATTATATAACCATACCTTGTGAAGGCCCGACTTCTAATAGAAAAGATTTCTGGTCAGCTCTCGATGTTTCTCCAGCCCAACTAGAAAATGTCCCTAAAATCGCAGAGGATATTCCCGACCTCATCAAAGATATTCCTGTCGTCAAGAACTATGCGGATGTGTTCGAAGAAGTTGTTTGCTTACCTCCGCAAAGAGAAATAGATTTCAAGATTGCTTTGATTCCCAATGCAAGGCCGGTAGTTCACGCTATTCGAAGAATGTCCTTGAAAGAGAAGGAGGAATTAGACAATCAAACACGACAGCTAGTATGGAAAGGTCTGATCAGGCCTAGTTTCTCTGATTGGGGGGCAGCAGTGGTATTTGTCCCAAAATCAGACGGTACTCTACGTCTATGTGTGGATTATCGTGATCTGAACAAACAGACAATAAAGAACAAATATCCATTTCCGCGGATTGATGATTTGTTGGATCGATTAAATGGAGCACAAGTATTCTCACGAATGGACCTAGCTACAGGCTTCCATCAACTTCGAATTGCCGAAGAGTGTGTTCCAATGACAGCGTTCAGAGGCCCAGACTTATTCTCCGAGTGGTTAGTAATGCCGTTCGGCTTATGTAACGCTCCCGCTTATTTCGTCGATCTAATGAACAGAGTATTCAGAGGAGTATTGAATAAATTTGTTCTGGTTTTTATTGACGATATTCTAATCTTCTCTAAATCAAAGGCCGAACATGAAAAGCATCTGGAACAGGTTCTAGAAATTCTGAGACGGAATGTATTAAAAGCCAAGTTTTTGTAACGACCCAGAAAATCTGAACCAATTTAAAATTTTTAAATTGGCTAAAATAATGGATTTTAAATATTTAAAATAAATATTTTAAGTAAAGGCGATGAAAACTGAGTTTGAATCGACATTTGAAAACGAATATAATTAATTATAATTATATATAGAATTGAAAATGGCGCGGTAGTTCGATAATTCGATTTCTAACTTCAATTGAATATACCAGGTGCAAAACAATCCGGATTTTAGTGAAACCAAAAGTATTTAAATCTGTTAGTGAATATCTTTCTAACGAATCCGACCAATCGAAATTTGATAGCGGGAATCAAAAGATATTTCCAGTTGAAAATTCTGAATAGTCGCTATGGAATTCAGGCCCTTAAAAATGGACATTTTGCAAATGACCTCGGATTTCAACGAAACCACTTTTGTTGGATCCGCAGGGTCAAGTTATTGTTAGGTTTCAAATTTCATAATTTTTCGAATCAATATGTGAGCGTGGCAAAAGAAAACGCGTTTGGCCAGTTTCAGTTAATTTTAATCGACTGGAAATTGGCCATTTTTCAAACGGTCTCAGAATTCGACGAAACTAGTTTTGTTAGGACCGTATCGTCAATACGAAGCTAGAAAATATTTTTCTGGAATTTTTCTAGTTAGTATGTGACCCCGGTAATTTGAAATGTGCGTTTAAAATTCAATATAGTGTTTTAAATGAAAATTCAAAAGGAAACTGATTGTAACGAGCAAATCAGCTTGCGATACATATCCCATTGTGTTCGGAATGGGGGTAAAACGCTATGGACGACAGGTGGTGGGCCTCGTTTCGAGGTCGTATGTAAAAGTCAACCTTTTTGCAAATTTAAATAATAAAATAATAAAAAAAATATATAATTTTTAATTTCTTCCCCCCCTTTTATCTTCATTGCCCCCCCCGATTGATAAATCAGAAAACGAAAAGGAAAAAAAAAAGAGAAGACCTAAACAAATCGAGCCGCCGACCCCCCTGACCTCGACGCCGACGAAGACCACCACCACGAAGGCCTCGCCCCACATCGATCGAAGACCCCGCTCCTCCTCCATCGCGTCCGAACCCCGAAGCCATCGCCTCCCTGTTCGAACCTTCCCATCACGACACCTGGTTAGCAGCTCCGCCCAGCTCGAGAAGCACCTCCGACGATCGGTGAAACCCCCCCCCCTCTGTAAGTATTTTAGTATTTTATTTTATAATAATTTAAAAACTGTGTTTTTAATTAGGAATTTAAAACTGATTTTATAATGATTTAAAAACTGTGTTTTTAATTAGGAATTTAAAACTGATTTTATAATGATTTAAAAACTGTTTTTTTTTAATTTAAAACTGAATGTTTAAAAGATTATAAAACTGTTCTTTTTAAAAGTATAAAAACTGTTCTTTTTAAAAGTATTAAAACTGTTCTTTTTAAAAGTATAAAAACTGTTCTTTTTAAAAGTATAAAAACTGTTCTTTTTAAAAGTATTAAAACTGTTCTTTTTAAAAGTATAAAAACTGTTCTTTTTAAAAGTATAAAAACTGTTCTTTTTAAAAGAATAAAAAACTGAATTTTTATAAAGAATAAAAACTGATTTTTGTTTTAAAAATAGAAACTGATTTTTGTTTTAAAAATAGAAACTGATTTTTGTTTTAAAAATAGAAACTGATTTTTGTTTTAAAAATAAAAACTGATTTTGTTTAAAAGAAAAAAACTGATTTTGTTTTAAAGGTAAAAACTTTAAATAGGAAAAAGGTTTAATCTTTAAAGAGAAAAAGGATTTGAACTTTAAGAAGTAAAAATCAGATTTTTAGATATTGAAAGTCGAAATAAAAATCATATTTTTATATATTGAATAGCGTGGTAAAAATTCGATTTTTATATATTGAATAGCATCGTAAAAATTCGATTTTTACATATGTAGAGAATACAGGTGAAAGCGACAAAAAGGCGAAGATTTCTATAAAGGAAGAGTCGTGAAGTTGGATAGCTATTGGTGAGATTTCTGATTTAAAAATATTATATATGTGTTGAAAATGAAAGTGAATTGCTATATATAAATATATATCTATATATATATATACGCCCCTCGTCCACAAACCATGGACGATATTTATTGGTTGAAATTGTTGTGAAAATTGAATGATTGTTTGGGATTGTTTGTGATTGATATTGGTTGATTGTGGTTGAAAAATACCCGTGTGTGGTTGTGAAATATTTGGTTGAAACCACTTAGGATTAGTTTGTGGAAATGAAATAAATATATACATGGCGCCTGCGTGCGAACTAGATGCATGATCCCCATTGTCAAAAACCGCGAGGTTTTAAGGTAGAGCGAGGAGCCGTACTAGGGACGGTGCCGGTTTAACTACCCTGCCGTTATGCTGCCGAAATTTTGAATAATATTCGTGTGTTTGAATTATTTTCATATGCTTAAACTATATTTATTCATTGTATAGAAAACATTCATGTGTTGAATTGATATTCATTCATTGATTAGAAATTCATGTGTTGAATGGTATTCATATTTTGAAATAAATTGTTCGATAATAAAAAATCACATTTTTATCTATATATAGAAACCATAGAAAACATTCATGTGTTGAATTGATATTCATTCGTTGTTTAGAAATTCATGTGTTGAATGGTATTCATATTTTGAAATAAATTGTTCGATAATAAAAATCACATTTTTATCTATATATAAAAACTATTGAAAACATTCATGTGTTGAATTGATATTCATTCGTTGTTTAGAAATTCATGTGTTGAATGGTATTCATATTTTGAAATAAATTGTTCGATAATCAAAATCACATTTTTATCTATATATAAAAACTATTGAAAACATTCATGTGTTGAATTGATATTCATTCGTTGATTAGAAATTCATGTGTTGAATGGTATTTATATTTTGAAATAAATTGTTCGATAATAAAAATCACATTTTTATCTATATATAAAAACTATTGAAAACATTCATGTGTTGAATTGATATTCATTCGTTGTTTAGAAATTCATGTGTTGAATGGTATTCATATTTTGAAATAAATTGTTCGATAATAAAAATCACATTTTTATCTATAAATAAAAACTATTGAAAACATTCATGTGTTGAATTGATATTCATTCGTTGATTAGAAATTCATGTGTTGAATGGTATTCATATTTTGAAATAAATTGTTTTATGATAAAATCCCATTTTTATCACCAACTTGAACTATATAGAAAAATAGTGTTTTGAAATGAATTGTTTTACAATAAAAATCACATTTTTATTGTATGCATAAATCGTTGAAATGTGAAGTGTTAAAAATAGCCACTTGTTCAAAATAAACATATATGAGTTGAAATATTCATTAATTAGCTAATGAAATGATTTGCACCTATTTATGTAACATTAGAATGAATGGAGTTTTTATACCAAATAGGAATCAAATATGAAGTCGAATAGAAATTGATAAAAGATAAAAACTGTATATATATGTACATGCATATTCATTGAACAGGTTATAGCAAAGGGGCTAGAGAAGAGGAATAAAATTTGTGCCCGACAAATAGGTACACATTTACTGATTTGTTTGGGTGATGATTTTGAGCCTGTTGGCTAGCCGCTTGGCTTTTTCTTTTTCTTTTTGAGATTAGAAGGACCGGGAAAGCTATTTGCGATTTCCCGATGCTCCCGGTGCAGGGGAGGTTATGGCGAAATTTTTCCAAAATTTAAGGAGTTAGAAAAATATTTGAAGTTAAAACGATATGGAAATCATTGAATGAACTATATTTATATAAATATATAAATATAAATAAAATTAAAACGAAACGAAGCCGTGCAGTTCGTATTTTGAAACCGTGATTTCAAACGACTAGTGCGGGAAATCCGACCATCGGATTTTCCCGAAACCTCAACCGTCGGGTTCGCCTTGGAAATATCTTCCCAACGGCGCCAACTTTGTAGAAATCCAACGGTTGGATTGTCTGGAATGTTTAATTCAAATCTGAAGAAAAACAGCGCCAGAAACGATTATATTTATATATATATAAATATAATTATATTTAATCGAATAACGACGCTGCAGTTCGTATTTTGAAATCGAAACTTCAAACGATTGTACCGGGAGATCCGACCGACGGATTTTCCCGAAACTGGAACCGTTGGATTCGTTTTGAAAAGACCTTTCTAATGATGTAAATTTTGTGAAGATCCAACGGTTAGATTTTCAGATATGTGTAAATCAAATCTGAAGAAAAACAGCGCCACGGCCGCGTTATGGCCCGAAGCGTCGTTTTGAATAAAATGGCTATTTTAAAATAAATAAAAATAGCGATAAATAGTTATAAAATATCATAAGCAATATGGAATGGAAATAAACTGAATTTGCTTGATTTATGTGGCTTTTGATGGTTGAATGTGTTTGGTGTGAAAATTACATTAAAGAACACAATTGGTGTTGTCGAATAATTTAACCATTGAAATAAATCGAATTGAAATTCTAAATATACGAGAATTATTTGAAAAGGCCGAGTTAATTCTCATTTCAAATAATTGACCGACGATTGAAAGTCGAAGATGAAGACGATGGTCGAAGATCGGAGATCTTCACCTCGTTTGGATGGTAACCGAGGTCCTGATTGGGAGGCATCCCGAAATATGGATAATGAGTGATGATCGTTCAGACGTACGTGTTGATCGAAGGGTTTGCGAGGTATTTAGTGCCTCCGGTTTCGTTCAGACCTAGAACGGACTTGTAAATGGACTGTGTGTCCGACATTGGAATTTGTTCTGTGTGATTGATAGCCATCAGTTGCACGGTGTGAATTGCCTGTGTGGCATGCTAAGATGCAGTGATCATGACTTCTGTTGAAAAGCAAAGTCTTGTGGTGATGATCAAAGCACTGCCTGTGTGGCGTAGCTTTGTGTATAACGTGAATTCGCGAGCCTCACACCCCGGTATGAACCTAAAACGGGAGAAGGACATCAGGGAGGGCATGCGTTTCTTTCTAGCTAGGGTGGTGTCAGTGACCTACCAGCCCTGACATTTATATACTTTTCACCTATGTGGTTGTTGCTGTTGCGAGGCGCCTCGGTTTGATCGGACGATCCGGGTCCGATGGAGTCATTCGTTGGCTCGTTTACGCCCCAAAGGGCGGGGAAACGTATTGTTCAGGCATAATAATCCACATCGGTGGACCGGCCCTGACGATCCAAGGCTTGCCTGCGCGCTTGCCTGAGGGGCGGGCTAGAGCGTCTCGAATTCGGGAAGGACTATCTTTTGCCTTGGTTCATGATGGAAATCCAATTTCCAAATACGACATCGTGCGGTTTTGATTGTATATATATAGCGACATGATATATGGTACCCATGCCGTCTATGATTGATAGTTATGATTTGAAATTGGTTTCAAAACATATAAACACTAGTAATAATATCAAATGCCTTTGTTTTATTCGTATCAAGCATATCTTGGCCGTTATAAGGTAAAAACTCTATCCTCCGGTTTGCGTTGCATTGTGTGATGGGAACTGAGTCTTATAACGGCTTCATTTTTATAAAAAGCATAGCGATGTTTAAAAGAAAGATTTGTTTTAAAGCACTGGCAATCCAATGGAGTAAACCCGTTCCACGAAAGTGGCATGGTCCTGTGATTAGCCATATTATATATGTGTTGAGTAGATTTCTCATACCAGTCCCATGACTGACTCGTAGTTTGTTTCACTCTCAAACTCGGGTGCCCCTTTTTCTAAACGGGCAGCCTTGTATTCAGGTTTAGCTGGTTCTTTCTGGATAGCTGGAGCTGAAGATGGATTCTATCATTTATTTCTTTTTATGCTGTTCAGCTCCTATTGTACATATTTTGTTTATTTCCGCTGTAGACATTTATGTATAGCTGAACTGTATTTGTACTAAGTAAGATCCTGTATACTGTGTAACTCTGATGATTACTTTTATCCAGTATATTTTGTTGTTCATTCTGGTGTATTTATTTTATTCAGTTCTGCTATCTTATGTTTCTGTGTTATATTCCAAAGATAACCTTGTTTCCGTGAGAACGGGAAATCGGGTCGTCTCAGGTTTCCAAATGTATATTCTGGCAAGATGAAGTGAAATTTCTGGGCCATGTCGTATCGAAAGATGGAATCGTTGTGGATCCAAGCAAAATCACAGCTATTCAGAATTGGAAACAGCCCAGTACTCCCACTGAAGTCCGCAGTTTTCTCGGATTGGCTAGCTATTACCGAAAGTTAGTTAAAGACTTTTCGTAGATATCTGGTCACTTAACGAAGCTTACAAAGAAGCACTCTAAATTCAAATGGACCCCAGAAAGTGAGGAGGCTTTCGAAGAGCTAAAGTTAAGATTAACGACAGCTCCAGTGTTAACCATCATCGATGGCAACCAAGATCTAAAAGTCTGGACTGATGCGTCTAGAGAGGGCCTTGGCGCAGTGTTAATGCAAAGAGGCCAAGTGATTGCTTATGCTAGCCGTCAACTGAAACCGCATGAGAAAAACTATGTAACTCATGATCTTGAGTTATTGGCTATCATATTCTCTTTGAAAATCTGGAGACACTATCTTCTGGGTGAGAGATTTGAACTGTTTACAGATCACCAGTCGCTAAAGTATCTGTTCACTCAGAAAGACTTGAATTTGAGGCAGCAACGTTGGCTGGAGTTTCTTGCAGCATATGACTTTGAAATTATATATACTCCAGGAAAATCCAATGTCGTGGCTGATGCATTAAGCAGGAAGAATGAAATGATCGCCAGTTTTATTATCACGACTTCATTGCTAGATAAAATATCTGCTCTTCAGGAAAATGATCACTTCATTCAGAAGATCAGAGGGATAATTCAACAAGGCAAACCCTCGAGTTTTCAAGTAGACAATGATGGGATTTTAAGGCTCAAAGGTCGAATATGCGTTCCTAACATTCCTGAGCTTCGGAAGGAAGTACTGGACGAGTGCCACAAGTCGAAACTCAGTATCCATCCGGGAGTAAGTAAAATGTATAATGACATCAAACGCACTTTCTGGTGGAAGTCGATGAAAAGGGACATTTCCTTATATGTTAGCCGATGCCCTACTTGCCAGCTAGTCAAGAGCGACCAACAAAAATTGGCTGGATTATTACAACCGCTAGAAGTTCCTGGTTGGAAGTGGGAACATATTTCTATGGATTTCATTGATGGTCTGCCCAGAACCAGAAAAGGGAATGACAATATTTGGGTGATCGTAGATCGCTTCACGAAGACCGCCCATTTCATACCTGTCAGATCAAACAGAACTGCTCAGAGTCTGGCGCAGATATACTTCAGGGAAATAGTTAGACTACATGGAGTGCCGCTCAGTATAGTAAGTGATAGAGATACAATATTCACTAGCAAATTCTGGGAAGCATTTCAAGTCGAGCTAGGAACAAAGTTAAACTTGAGCACCGCTTATCATCCTCAGACAGACGGTCAGACTGAGAGGGTGAATCGCATTTTAGAAGATCTATTGCGGGCTTGTGTTCTAGATTTCGGTGGATCATGGGAAGACCATCTGCATTTGGTTGAATTCTCTTATAACAACAGCTACCAGGCGAGTCTGACAATGTCGCCATTCGAAGCATTGTATGGTAGGCCGTGCCGATCTCCTGCTTGTTGGGTCGAGCGTGGAAATAGACTTGTGTTGGGGCCTGATATGATTCGAGAAGCTGCCGACAAAGTCGATTTTATTAAGAAGCGATTACTCGCCGCTCAAAGCCGAAAAAAGAGCTATGCCGATAGAAGAAGAAGAGATATATCCTTTGAAGTTGGCGACTACGTATATTTGAAAGTATCGCCGATGAGAGGAGTTATCCGGTTCGGTAAAACTGGAAAGTTGGCACCCAAATTCATTGGTCCGTTTCCTATTCTGGAACGGATTGGAACGCTCGCTTATAGGGTCAAACTGCCAGACTGGTTGCCTGGAGTGCATGATGTATTTCATATATCTCAACTTCGAAAGCACGTTCATGATCCAGACTTGATCGTGGAAGAAGCAGCTCAGCAGGATATTGAAATTACTCCAGAATTAGCTGTGAGGCGAGAGCCACTAAAGATTATAGGCAAAGAAACCAAAGAGCTGAGGAACAAGAAAGTTCACTTAGTCAAAGTGCAATGGAGTGGAGATCCACGAGATTGTACTTGGGAAACTGAGGAGAGCATTCAGAAAGCTTATCCTAGATGCCGAGTAGATATCTCTGATTGACTCTGGTGCAAGGTACATTTACCCTACTTTGCATTACCATTCAATTCTCTACTCTATTGTTATTTTCTTTTCATAGACATACACTTTTAATTATATAGTCTGAATGATTTTTAAAGGGTATAGGATTTGATTAGTATATTTTTGAAGATTAAAAACAATTGGATTGGTTGTTGTGTTGTGGGATTGTAGATTTATCAAACCACTTTCGACTTTGTTCCTTTTCGGGGACGAAAAGTTTTAAGTGGGGGAGATTGTAACGACCCAGAAAATCTGAACCAATTTAAAATTTTTAAATTGGCTAAAATAATGGATTTTAAATATTTAAAATAAATATTTTCAATAATGGCGATGAAAACTGAGTTTGAATCAACAATTGAAAACGAATATAATTAATTATAATTATAAACAAGGCCTGAAATGGCGTGGCGGTTTCAAAAATTGAATTCAAACTTTGTCGGACTATACCGGGTGTAAAACAATCCGGATTTTAGTGAAACCAAAAATAATGGAATCTAATTGATAATATCTTTCCAACGAATCTGACAAATCGGAATTTGATAGCGGGAATCAAAAGATATGTCCAGTTGAAAATTCTGAATAGTCGCTATGGAATTCAGGCCCTTAAAAATGGACATTTTGCAAATGACCTCGGATTTCGACGAAACCACTTTTGTTGGATCCGCAGTGTCAAGTTATTGTTAGGTTTCAAATTTCATAATTTTTCGAATCAATATGTGAGCGTGGCAAAGGAAAACGCGTTTGACCGGTTTCAGTTGATTTTAATCGACTGGAAATTGGCCATTTTTCAAATGGTCTCAGAATTTGACGAAACTAGTTTTGTTAGGACCGTATCGTCAATACGAAGCTAGAAAATATTTTTCGAGAATTTTTCTAGTTAGTATGTGACCCCGGTAATTTGAAATGTGCGTTAAAATTAAATATGTACTGATTTATATTTTAATTTTGAGAAAAACCTATCGAAACAGACAAATTGGCTTACGATACATATCCCATTGTGTTCGGGATGGGGGTAATTAGCTAGGGGCGACAGTCGTTGGATGGGAATTGGAGATTGAACGAAAAAGCAACCTTTTGAAATTTAAAATAATAAAATATATAAAAAACTCTCTCCACTCCTTTTCTCTTTCTTCCTCTTTACCTTTACCCCTCGTCACCGTTAATTTCAGAAAAATTAAAAGAGGAAAAAAAAAACCCTAAATCTAAATCGCGTCGTGCCTCTTGGGAGCCACCACCACGCCGTCGCCGTCCAACCCTCCCCGCGCCTCCATTTCCTCCTTTTCGATCCTTCTCCTCCCTCCTTGCCCTCTCCGCTCGACGACCACGAACCCCAAGCACCCCAGACCCGACGCCACCGTTCGCCCCACCACCGCGGGGAACTCCTGCCGCCGACCCTGACGACCCCCCCCCTTCTTCGCGGATTACAGTAAGGTTGTTATTTTATTTTTATTTTAATTCTGAAAATTCTGATTTTATAAAGGTTTAAATTCTGATTTTATAAAGGTTTAAATTCTGATTTTTTTTAAGGGTTTAAAACTGATTTTTAAAAGGTTTAAAACTGATTTTAAGTTTAAGATATAAATAGGAAAAGATTTGAACTTTAAATAGGAAAAGATTTGAACTTTAAATAGGAAAAGATTTGAACTTTAAATAGAAAAAGATTTGAACTTGGGTAGAAAAGATCATATTTTTTTAAAATAGAAAAGACGGAATTTTTATTAAGTAGAAGAAGTAAGATATGATTTTTGTATTTTTAAAGTAATAAAAATATAATTTTTACATCATAGGAATATTAAAAATATAATCTTTATTTTTGAAAAGGCGGAATCTATATTTTTGAAATGCAATTTTTATATATTGAATAACATAGTAAAAATTCGATTTTTACATATGTAGGGAATACGGGCAACGAAAGCGACAAAAGGCGAGATTGGCAAAGATTTCTATAAAGGAAGAGTCGCAGTATTGGATAGCTATTCGGTGAGAATTTCTCACTCTTCAATTTCCTTTTCTAGCTATATATATTTGTGTGGAAATAAAAGTGAATTGCTATATATAAATATATATATATATATATACGCCCCTCGTCCACAAACCATGGACGATATTTATTGATTGAAATTGTTGTGAAAATTGATTGATAGCGAATGGTTGTTTGGGATTGTTTGTGATTGATATTGGTTGATTGTGGTTGAAAAATACCCGTTTGTGGTTGAGAAATATTTGGTTGAAACCACATAGGATTAGTTTGTGGAAATGAAATAAATATATACATGCCGCCTGCGTGCGAACTAGATGCATGATACCCATTGTCAAAAACCGCGAGGTTTTAAGGTAGAGCGAGGAGCCGTACTAGGGACGGTCCCGGTTTTAACTACCCTGCCGTTATGCTGCCGAAATTTTGAATAATATTCGTGTGTTTGAATTATTTTCATCTGCTTAAACTATATTTATTCAATGAATAGAAAACCTTCATGTGTTGAATTGATATTCATTCGTTGATTAGAAATTCATGTGTTGAATGGTATTCGCGTTTTAAATATAAAAATCACATCTTTATCTATATATAGAAACTATAGAAAACCTTCATGTGTTGAATTGATATTCATTCGTTGATTAGAAATTCATGTGTTGAATGGTATTCGCGTTTTAAATATAAAAATCACATTTTTATCTATATATAGAAACTATAGAAAACCTTCATGTGTTGAATTGATATTCATTCGTTGATTAGAAATTCATGTGTTGAATTGTATTCGCGTTTTAAATATAAAAATCACATCTTTATCTATATATAGAAACTATAGAAAACCTTCATGTGTTGAATTGATATTCATTCGTTGATTAGAAATTCATGTGTTGAATGGTATTCGCGTTTTAAATATAAAAATCACATTTTTATCTATATATAGAAACTATAGAAAACCTTCATGTGTTGAATTGATATTCATTCGTTGATTAGAAATTCATGTGTTGAATGGTATTCGCGTTTTAAATATAAAAATCACATTTTTATCTATATATAGAAACTATAGAAAACCTTCATGTGTTGAATCGATATTCATTCGTTGATTAGAAATTCATGTGTTGAATGGTATTCGCGTTTTAAATATAAAAATCACATCTTTATCTATATATAGAAACTATAGAAAACCTTCATGTGTTGAATCGATATTCATTCGTTGATTAGAAATTCATGTGTTGAATGGTATTCATATTTTGAAATAAATTGTTTGATAATAAAAATCACCTTTTATCGACTATATGAACTGTGTAAAATAATCTCGTTTTAAAAGAAATTGTTTTATGATAAAAATCCTATTTTTATCACCTATATGAACTATATAGAAAAATAGTGTTTTGAAATGAATTGTTTTACAATAAAAATCACATTTTTATTGTATGCATGAATCGTTGAAATGTGAAGTGTTAAAAATAGCCACTTGTTCAAAATAAACATATATGAGTTGAAATATTCATTAATTAGCTAATGAAATGATTTGCACCTATTTATGTAACATTAGAATGAATGGTGTTTTTAAACCAAATAGAAATCAAATATGAAGTTGAATAGAAAATGATAAATGATAAGAACTGTATATATATGTACATGCATATTCATTGAACAGGTTATAGCAAAGGGGCTAGAGAAGAGGAATAAAATTTTGTGCTCGACAAATAGGTACACATTTACTGTTTTGTTTGGGTGATGATTTTATGAGCCTGTTGGCTAGTCGCTTGGCTTTTTCTTTTTCTTTTTGAGATTAGAAGGACCGGGAAAGCTATTTGCGATTTCCCGATGCTCCCGGTGCAGGGGAGGTTATGGCGAAATTTTCCAAAATTTTAAGGCGTTAGTGAAATATTTGAAGTGAAAACGATATTGAAATCATTGAATGAACTATATTTATATAAATATATAAATATAAATAAAATTAAAACGAAACGAGGCCGTGCAGTCCGTATTTTGAAACCGTGATTTCAAACAACTAATGCGGGAAATCCGACCATTGGATTTTCCCGAAACCTCAACCGTCGGGTTCGCCTTGGAATAATCTTTCCAACGGCACCAACCTTGTAAAAATCCAACGGTTGGATTGTCTGGAATGTTTAATTCAAATCTGATGAAAACCAGTGCCAGAAGCGATTATATTTATATATATATAAATATAATTATATATTTAATCGAATAACGACGCTGCAGTTCGTATTTTGAAATCGAAAATTCAAACGATTGTACCGGGAGATCCGACCGTCGGAATTTCCCGAAACTGGAACCGTTGGATTCGTTTTGAAAAGACCTTTCTAACGATGTAAATTTTGTGAAGATCCAACGGTTAGATTTTCAGATATGTGTGAATCAAATCTGAAGAAAAACAGCGCCATAGCCGCGTTATGGCCCGAAGCGTCGTTTTGAATAAATGGGCTATTTTAAAATAAATAAAAATAGCGATAAATCATTATAAAGTACCATAAACAATATGGAGTGGAAATAAACTGAATTTGCTCGATTTATGTTGTATTTGATGGTTGAATGTGTTTGGTGTGAAAATTACATTAAAGAACAATATTGGTGTTGTCGAATAATTTAACCATTGAAATAAATTGATTTGAAAATCTAAATATACGTGAATTATTTGAAAAGGCCGAGTTAATTCTCATTTCGAATAATTGACCGACGATTGAAATTCAAAGATGAAGACGATGGTCGAAGACCGGAGATCTTCACCTCGTTTGGATGGTAACCGAGGTCCTGATTGGGAGGCATCCCGAAATATGGATAATGAGTGGTGATCGTCCAGACGTACGTGGTGATCAATGGGTTTGCGAGGTATTTAGTGCCTCCGCTTTCGTTCAGACCCAGAACGGACTTGTAAATGGACTGTGTGTCTGACATTGGATTTTATCCTGTGTTGATTGATCTCTATTAAATATACATCTGTTTGGCGGCGGAGAATTTATTCTTTTGCTTAACGCCCTTCTCTGAAACGCACGAGCTCAGAGGTTGTATATCGATGGACAGCAGTCGCATGGCATGAATTGCCTGTGTGGCATGCTAAGATGCAGTGATCAGGGCTTCTGTTGAAAAGCAAAGTCTTGTGGTGATGATCAAAGCACCGCCTGTGTGGCGTAGCTTTGTGTATAACGCAAATTAGCGAGCCTCACACCCCGGTATGAACCAGAAACGGGAGAAGGACCTCAGGGAGGACATGCGTTTCTTTCTAGCTAGGGTGGTGTCAGTGACCTACCAGCCCTGACATTTATATACTTTTCACCTATGTGGTTGTTGCTGTTGCGAGGCGCCTCGGTTTGATCGGACGATCCGGGTCCGATGGAGTCACTCGTTGGCTCGTTTACGCCCCAAAGGGCGGGGAAACGTATTGTTCAGGCATAATAATCCACATCGGTGGACCGGCCCTGTCGCTCCAAGGCTTGCCTGCGCGCTTGCCTGTGGCTCGGGCTAGAGAGTCACGAATTCGGTAAGGACTATCTTTTGCCTTGGTTCATGACGGAAATCCAATTTCCAAATACGACATCGTGCGGTTTTGATTGTATATATATATGGCGACATGATATATGGTACCCATGCCGTCTATGATTGATAGTTATGATTTGAAATTGTTTTCAAAACATATAGACACTAGCAATAATATCAAATGCCTTTGTTTTGTTCGTATCAAGCATATTTTGGCCGTTATAAGGTAAAACTCTATCCTCCGGTTTGCGTTGCATTGTGTGATGGGAACTGAGTCTTATAACGGCTTCATTTTTATAAAAGCATAGCGATGTTTAAAGGAATGATTTGTTTTAAAGCACTGGCAATCCAATGGAGTAAACCCGTTCCACGAAAGTGGCGTGGTCCTGTGATTGGCCATATTATATATGTGTTGAATGGATTTCTCATACCAGTCCCATGACTGACTCGTAGTTTGTTTCACTCTCAAACTCGGGTGCCCCTTTTTCTACACGGGCAGCCTTGTATTCAGGTTTAGCTGGTTTTTTTCTGGATAGCTGGAGCTGAAGATGGATTCTATCATTTATCTCTTTTTATGCTGTTCAGCTCCTATTGTACATATTTTGTTTATTTCCGCTGTAGACATTTATGTATAGCTGAACTGTATTTGTACTAAGTAAGATCCTGTATACTGTTTAACTCTGATAATTACTTTTATCCAGTATATTCTATTGTTCATTATCTGGTGTATTTATTTAATCATGTTCTGCTATTATCTGTTTCTGTGTTATATTCCAAAGATAACCCTTGTTTCCGTCTGAACGGGATTTCGGGTCGTCTCAGTAATTAAATTTACCGATAACACTGTGGTGTTAGATATGAAGTATTACCAGTTTTACTTCATGGGATGAATAGGTTGGGATTGGGAAATTAAAACAAATGATTACTTCGGTAAGGTTCATTAATCCCGGCTAGTTTGGATAAACCATAATTTGGTTTGAATTGATATTCAAAAGAAGATTAAAGAACTACACCAGAAAAGGCCTTTAGTAGCGTTTAAAAAACGCTACCAAAGCTTTTGGTAGCGTTTTAAAGAACGCTACTACAGGTCCCACAACTAAAAGTCTGTTTTTTTAGTTGCGTTTTAATAAACGCTACCAAATGTTCCTTATACTCGCGTTTTTCAAACGCTACCAAATATTCTCCGTAGCGTTTAAAAAATCTTACCAAAACTAACATTTTTAGTTGCGTTTGTGCTTGGATCTTTCTTTGCTTTTTTGTAGCGTTCATTTTGTGCAACTAAAAAGCTTTCATTGCGTTTATTATATGCCACTATAAATTCAAGTAGTATTTTTATATTTGTTTCTGTAGCGTTTCTAAAACGCTACTAAAAGGTATTGATTGTTTTGTAACATATTCTAAAAACAACTATATACTGCTAATAGCTTATATTATTTCCAGCATCCAGTTATGTAATAGTCATATAAAAATCAGCAACAATCGTATAATTACCATATTCAAACCAACAATCAACCAATTATATAACCATCGTATCTAAATAATTAACAACACGTTAGTCACATAAGTATTATCCATAACCATTTAGATAATAACTGTTTGACAAAATGAGAAAATTCACCTACCACAGTCATTCATAAAAAAGTTTAAAAAACGGGTACTAGCTTAATATCATAATACATATAACAATTAAAGTCATGTCCATTGTTGTGGATGGTATTCACTACGGAAAAGCTAATTACCTGTAAACAAGTTCGATAATTAACAATATGAATTTGTCATGAATTATCAAGTAACATTCAAACAATATTTAATTGACTGTTATTAAATCAAGCACATAAACAGTCAAAGCCATCCAAGTATACCAAGCAAATTTACAGGAGTACCAAACTATAACATCGGTTATAGCAACTAGCATATATAGATATTTGAAATGTAAATATGTTACTATATTAGATTCAAAGATTAGATCATATAATTTTGAATTGGTTTTATTTCACTGTTCTTTGTGATTCAATATAGTGTTCTGTCTATTTTCATAATCCAACTATTTTCTTCGATTCATAACTTAATGACCAGAAAGACAAACAAAAATGTTACTTTTAGTTTTGTTTTCATTTGTGCATTCGTTGTATTTTTTGACTACTTGTTTATTTCCATTGTGCATTTGCAAACTGTACTGTTTGTGGTATTATTAATGGACAAGCGTAAACAAGCATAACTATTAGTTACATGGGCACAATTTTGAACTGTGAAGTTGTCAGATTTCTCCTTAATCTTCCTCCTTTATTTTGAAATATTGATTTTCTTATGACCTAATTATTTTTATATTACCTTAAGAAAAATTGTCATTAATATAATTTTCTGTAAATGTGTATTAACGAATTAATGTCATATAGGACATACAGATTTGACTATTTCAATCACATCTGGATATTGATCAAAAATTCGATTTTACACATACCTGGAGCACACTATCAAAGGACTCATGGTTCAATATTAGATATGGAGGAACCTACAGCAGCAGGAGAATCATGCTGAGCGCATACAACACCGCCTGGACCACCAACACACCCCAGTTTCACCGTTGAATTTATACAGCCTTTACCATATCAACATATTCACCTATACAGATAACATATTCATCAAGCAGAACATTATCTAGTAATCAAATTGCACTCAAAAATAGATCAAGTATTGAACATGATATTTAATATATGCTGGCCTTTTAATTGCACTCCTATTTTATACATGACGTACACTACTATGATATCCAGTATACCTACTGTGACGATGTACAAAAAAGCTTTATACAGAAATTTTAAAATCATGCTAGTTTCATGACTATTTATTTTCTTTTGAATACACGATATGTTAGTTTCATAGATCTAATTACTGTAATTTGCACCAATAATTTAGAATCATACCATCGTGTTCGAAGAAAAGAGCTAAAATGATTTATTTGTTGAGCATTGAATATAATGTGCAAAAAAGAATATCTTACTGACATTGAATTTTAAAGCAAATGATGTTACCAAGTCCTCAGGGAAAATTCAATGGCATGAACCAAAATTTTAATACAAAAAATGTCCTTGATTCAGCAGCAGAAATATCTGGTTGTTTAATCATGCAACCTTGTGCACATGTAAAAAGCCAATGATATCTTGGTATCCGATAAGAACTTATGTTAGATCCTCGTCTTCATCTGTATAACAATATAGCGCTATTTTACAATTTTGAGCAAAAACGGGTTAGCAGCATTATTTGAAATAAAATATAAATAGAGGATTTTGCATTGAACTTTGCTATAACAAATAAGATGTAACACCCCACGTCCGCTAAGGTCACTCATACCAGGGGAATGCCTTAGTTTCGGTGAAGTATTTTGAGTGAATATAGAACAGTAAAATTACAGCAAGACAGATATAAGTAATACTTGAAAATTTAAATCATCATTTCATTGCAACGGAAAGTAATACATGTTTGGTTACATCACAAAACCATAAACCAGAGTCAAGTACATAATATCCATCTTGATAAAATAGAAGTACATAATCCCACTACATAACTAATAGCCATAAAAGGAAAGATAAGCTCGGCTTCACTTCAGAGGTCCAAGCTCCATAGGATAGATACAGCAATCAGATCAAAGCCCACTAGCACCAGGCCCACTCTAATAACCTGGGGT
The DNA here is from genome assembly GCA_030737875.1 of Allium sativum. NCBI lineage: Eukaryota > Viridiplantae > Streptophyta > Magnoliopsida > Asparagales > Amaryllidaceae > Allium > Allium sativum. The sequence goes on along the minus strand of CM060919.1, from coordinate 354,037,342 downwards.
TGGGGGAAAAGATAAAAACAACGGGGTCAGACATAAGTCTGAGTGAGTCCTATAACCCTAACAATACAATCATTAAAATAACCAGAGAAGACATAAGTTGATATACGGTAACGACTGGGGATGAATGGCTACACTAAGCAGCTTGGTAAACTTAGGATAAACTAAGATCACCGTAAAGACGCATTTACCCACCCAAGGATAATTACTAAATTACACCGCCCCAGACCTACTCAAAGATAATTCCTACACTGCACCACACCAGTTTTACCTACCTAAGATTAATTCCTACTTAAAGGTTGATCCCACTAAATGTACTTAGTAATTTTTACCCAGTAGTTTCTAGTACCCCTACATAGGTGCCGTCTGCCCCTATCATTACTAGGTGTACCCACTACTCCCAAGCGATCGGCTCCCTAACGTAGATACCCGTGCCGGTCCCACAATGGGGTGTATCATTTCCCCAAAGTGGCAACCTGATAATATCAACGGTGCACGGCTTTATATCTACACGATGTAACAACGATTTACTAACCAGCCCGGGTCCACACACGCATATGAAACCCGTTGGTCCTACGTTGCCACCGCTAACCCGTTTTTGGCCTCTTATAGTCAAGCCCAATATGCGTGTCCCGTCACTCGACTTGGGTCGAGCCCACAAAGATACGTTTGGGATATTGGTTGAGATGGGCCCCCACAAGCTACCACTTAAGCTTGTTATTTTGTCTAGTGTATCCCACTTAACCGCTTTAACCATGTTCACTTACATGTTATAAATACTTTGGTTAAGTCATTAATCATATTTTAATTACCACTCAAGGCACCCACTAGATTTCCACATGACACCCAAGTCCTTTACTTAATTCCCACATGCCACCCGAGGCACTTACTTAACCCCTTAATCATGTTTAATTACATGTTCCACTTTGGTTAAGTATTCTAATCGTGTTTTCTATTGCCACCCAAGGCAACCCACTAGTTTTCTCATGCCACCCAAGGCACCCACTTAACCCTCATGCCCCACTACATGCTTATATGGTTAAGTGTTTCTTAATTAATTAAGACCGTGATCCTCATAAAGACCTCTCACATTAGACTATCTTTTATGACCGCTGGTTAAGCCGGTTGGGTCCGGGCAGCCTTATGTCATAACCGAGTCTAACCTCGTGTCTTTACATTAATCACGTATTTAGTTTGTGCCTAAGACCTCTCACATTGGGCTAACATTTGTAGCAACTGGTTAAGCCGGTTGGGTCCGGGCAGTTTTACGCTACAACTGAGTCCAACCTCGTGTCTTAGTCAATTAATTACACCTAATTAATCACCCTCATAATTTAAATTAATTATCCCTAATTAATATTAAGCTTTTCATAACATGGGTAGACCTAACTCAATAGGTAAATTCCCATGGGGTAGACCTAACTCAATAGGTAAATTCCCAACACATAGTATGGGTACACCTAACTTAATAGGCAAATTCCCATACTATGTTCCTTTATTTTATGTTATGCATAATCATATTAATTTCACACAATCTTATTAACTTATGCATTTAATTAACCCCATCGTTCCCACGTAATTTCGTTCTCATGACATAATACATATAAAAGGTGCCAACTTGCATATGAATGAACATGTTTCAAAGGTGCCATCTTGCATATTAACAAACACATAACTTGCATATGAACTTGCATAATATGTCACATAACTTGCATATAATCTTGTATAACATGTCACATAACTTGCATATAATATGTCACATAACTTACATATTCACTTGCATAATATACTTGCATATTAACCCATAGACTTGCATAATGTGTCATCATGAACTTGCATATTAACAAACATGTAACTTGCATAGCATATCTTGCATATTAACATACATGTAACTTGCATATTAACAAACATGTAACTTGCATAGCATATCTTGCATATTAACATACATGTAACTTGCATATTAACAAACATGTAACTTGCATAGCATATCTTGCATATTAACATACATGTAACTTGCATATTAACAAACATGTAACTTGCATATTAACAAACATGTAACTTGCATATTAACAAACATGTAACTTGCATAGCATATCACCATGAACTTGCATAACATGCATATGATTACATAGCCCACAACTTGCATATTTAGCATCATGCAAACATAACATACATCATATTAAACTTGCATAAACTTACATACTCAACATGCATAAACATAAGATTAATGCTAACATCATATCATATGATTCAAGACTCATTAATCCACATACAAAACCATAAATCTCATCATATCTCATCTACTTAGTTTAACAAAAGATCATCAAAGTGATAGAAACTCACTACTAGCAATTTTGAACACCAAATGAAGAAGATTAAGATGCTAAGAAGGGATTAGAAGTTGATTAGAGAGTGATTAGTATGCAACCCTCTTCATAAAATTAGTGGAGGCCATGAGAGCTAGCATTTTGCCATAGTTTAGTCACTAGGTTTAATTATGAATGGATTAGGGTAGGTTAGGGTCTTATTTATAGATTAGGCAAGTGTTTTAGGCCATAGGATTAACCCTAGATTCAATCCAAGCCATCAAAGCATGTCTTGGGGAAGAAGTCAAGTGTAGGAACCATCTAGGGCCTTTAGATTAAAGATGGACCATGAGAACCATTCAAATGCAAAATCTGCACTTGAGCGAATCGGCCCACGGGTTGACAGCCAAACACCCTGGATTAACCCCTAGTCGACCCAGCGAGCTCGGGTCGACTTCAAAAATCGGCCGGTTCGGTTATTCCCCTCTCCCAATTCGCTGTTTTGAGCATTTTTGCATATTTATTTATTAAATTTTCAATTATATATATATATATATATATATCAATATATATATATATATATATATCTACACAACCCATTTCACTTAATTAAGTATACTTTAATTTGGGAATTTTCGTGAAACTTCGCGAGGCCATATCTTGGTCATACGGACTCCGATTTTCGAAAACTCGGACTCTATTTCGCGTATTTTTCCGAGACGAACGCAATGGCATAGCCCGTTTCCCTTGATTCCCATTTTAGAATTAAATTCTGCCTCGATTTATGTTATTACAGGTTATTGAAAATACGGGTTGTTACATTCTCCCCTCCTTAAAGGATTTCGTCCCCGAAATCTTCAAGTTAGGAAGAACGTATCCTACCATCCAATCATCCATCTACTCAAAGCATCATCCACGAGCAATCATTGTCCTTACAAGATTCTAAATGCTGGATGGATATATGCAAAAGTGTGTGTATATGTACTTACCTAATGCGAAAATCAGGCGGTTACTGATACAGTAAACCTCCTTAATGCAAACCATGATAGTGCCATGCATCCAATATGTATGCGAAACCCTATTGACACATACAAATTTCTACATGCGTGCACAACCATACACAAAAATGCATCATCCATATGATAACACAGCCATGATACATCCATCAATCTAACTACCACATCCATTTATGCAATATGCAACATGAAGTGACTGAGCCGATCTAGTGCCTAATGTGTGTATATATGCATCCACGAGCAACCACTAGCAAACACTTGCATCCACTTGCATCCATCAACCATAACATGTCTCAAACACATGTTTCAACCATAGGTTTTCCCTATCTAAAGGTCAAACAGGACTAACGAGAGGACCTACTAAAGATAAGATAAGTACTAGGCAAGCGATAAAGGAGAAGTTAAAAGACATACTCTCCAAAAGAAATGGATACAAAGAACGCATCTTCGCTTCCGTCTCCCAAGTAGCATTCTAACTAGCTGAACTTCTCTGTTCCTCAACTTCCTAGTCTCTGGCCCAATGATGCGAGTAGGAGCTCGTCGAATCGTCTCATCGTGCTCTAACTCTACTTCTTTAAGCAAACTCGGCTCTACCACCTCAGCGGTCTCAAGTAAGCACTTCCTCAAATGGGACACATGAAATACATCCGGTACACCACTAAGTCTGTCAGGCAACTCCACTCTATATGCCATCCGTCCAATTCTTTCCTTAATGGGAAATGGCCCTACAAACCTTGGTACTTACTTCCTAACAGATCCAAAGTGAACCACATTCCGTAACGGAGACACCTTGATAAAAAGCATGTCCTAATATCAAACTCAAGCTCTGTTCTCCTCTTGTCCGCATAAGATTCCGCCGCTTTCATCCTTCTTCGAATCCAACCCATCTTCTCTGAAGTCTCCCTAACCATATCTGGCCCAAGCAAGATCTTATCCGTAGATTCCCACCAACATGTAGGAGATCGACAAGGCCTTCCATAAAGAGCTTTGAAATGAGCCATACCAATACTGGACTGAAAGCTGCTATTATATGCGAACTCCACCAACGGAAGATGCTCTTCCCATGTACCTCCAAAATCCAAAATACATAACCTCAAAAGATGTTCTAGATACGGTTCACCCTCTTGGTCTGACCGTCCGTCTGAGGATGAGATGCAGTGCTCAAACACAACTGAGTCCCTACCGCCCTCTTGCAAAATCTTCCAAAACTCACTAGTGAAGATAGGATCTTGATCACTCACAATGCTGGAAGGTACACCATGCAAACTAATAATCCCTTGAAGGTAAACTGAAGCTAGACATGGAATAGTCCTCTTGCTCTTCACGGGTATGAAATGGGCACACTTAGTAAGTCTATCTACCATAAGCCCAATCCCCGTATTACCCTTCCTTGATTTCGGTTATCCAACGAGGCACTATCCTACTTCCTATTTCGGAACTTCCAACGGGTGAAGCAACCCTCCGGGTTTCTTCTGTTCCACTTTCGCTTGTTAGCATACCAAGCATCTAGCGACATACTTGGCCGCATCTTTCTTCAGATTGGCAAAAAGGAAAACTCGCTTTATGTCTTGGTACATCTTGTCCCTACCGGGATGAATGGTCATCTTCGACCGATGTGTATCATCAAGTATAGCCTTCCTCAAACCCTCGTCTTGCGGTACACAAAGTCTACCGTCTCTACGCAACCACCCCTTACTATCTAGGGTGTACCTACTCAAATGGCTGGACGACTCCTCCCCCTTATGAGCTTCTCTCATAGCTCAACCAACTGTGGGTCGTCTTGCTGTGCCTCGCCACCCCGTCCCAAAAGAGTAGGCCTAACCTCCAAGGAGGCTAGCAAACCGGGTACAAAGTCAACGGAAGGTCTAAAGTCAAACATAGAAATAAACCCTAAGCTCCGTCGTTTAATCGATCAATGAACTCAAGGACAACCTTTTTCTTCTTAAGGCGTCTGCTACCATGCTTCCCTTGTTAGGGGTATACGCTATCTCAACTCATAAGATGCTAAGAATCCTATCCAAAATCGTCACAACTGTCCATCTCTCACGCAGACCACCCTAGTCGAATTCGACATCCCCCAAATGCAAGCCCCAAAGGCCGAAACCAATATCAGACAAACACCCAAGGGATATCTCCTTCGAGTTCAGGCAACCTACGTGAGATGATACTAAAAATAATAATAATAATGGCTAAACAATTAAGCCTTTGACCAACTTTGGATGTCCTTGCCAGTCTCGCTCCAAAACCACTGTTTTATCCCATAACTGGCTTTGCTCAACCTATTGAGCACATATGAAAACTTATTTCGCTCCTAGAAAAGACCAAGATGTCATCCACAAAGACCATCACAAACTTATTTAGGTACTCTCTGAACACCCTTCTCTTCCAATCAACAAAGTATGCGGGGGCGTTCGTCAAACCAAATAGCATCACCAGCCACTCATAAAACCATCCGGAGTCCTAAAGGCAATCTTCTCTATACTATCGTCAGCCACTCTCAACTGACGAAACCATGTGGCTTAGTCCAACTGCGAAAATACTGAGGCGCCAACCAACTGATCAAAGAGATCATCAATCTTTGGCAATGGGTGTCTATTCTTCTTTGTGAGTTTATTTAGTTCTCTTTAGCCTAAACAAAGTCTGAGGGACCCATCCGCCTTCATGGCAAAAACTAATGGAGCGCCCCACTCCGATATACTTCTTCTTATGAACCCCTTCTCAAGCAATCGCCTACTTACTTATGGAGTTCCCTCCTCTCACGAGGAGCCTTGTGGCACACTGGCCAAGTCACTGGTTTGGCATTGTTTACCAGATATATTCGGAAGTCAATCTCCCGCTCCGGAGGTAAGCCCTTCCCCTTCTCAAACACATCCGAGTATTCCCGGACCACTTCTAACAGATCGCAAACTCTCGACCGACGTGTCCAGCGATTCTAGATAACTTAGCATAACAGTCTCTATGGGATTACAAGAGATCTCGAGAGTGTTACCCAAGCGGGTCATAAGCCTAACAACTCTCTTTTCAAAATCAAGAATGGCATCCCTACTGGATAACCAGTCCATGCCCAAACTAACCCATAGCTCGTGAAGCCCAACAAGCATCACCTCCAAACTCAATGCTAAGTATAGAAACTTTCAAACCCAAACACATCATGGAGCCCAATTGGGTTTGAAACAACTAAGGGATCATCTACTAAACTGGTGTCTAAGTGCAGTGACTCACTAACAATGATGAGATAAACGAACTTAATGCATCCAAATCAAATAAAGTTCGAATCGGATAATAAAGAAATCCAAATTCCAACCTAGACGGTCTTATCCCCATCCGGCACCCTAGTCGTGAGGGAATACAACTACCCTCCAGAAGATTCCATACCTTGTCCTTGCTTCTTTGGTCAATCCTAATAAGGTGTCCTATTCCTCCCAAAAGGATAACTACTAGCCTTCTCCTTCCCATTCTCCACTCGTAACCTCCCATCAATGAGGCTTCGTCCTTTATTAACCAAACAACTATTAGAGCCTTCCTCCCATCGTCCATCCAATAAGTACTTACAAGTCCTCCTCCTTCTTGAACCAACTTCTAATCTGATTTACGTCTAATTCCCTTGAAGCGGTTTTCCATTCTTATCTATCTTAGAAAGATCATCTACACACGGAGGGGAAACTCAAAACGAGAGAGAAAGAGATTCAAACGGAGAATTCGAAAGATAAAGATATGGCTATCGGGGATTATGCTTTTCTCAAAAACTTTTCTCTTAAAAGACATGTTTTTGAAAACATTCCTTCAAAAATTTTCTTAGAAAAATAGTTTTTCTAAAAAATTTATCTGTTCTGGTAACCTTAAGCTCTGATACCACGTGTAACACCCCACGTCCGCTAAGGTCACTCATACCAGGGGAATGCCTTAGTTTCGGTGAAGTATTTTGAGTGAATATAGAACAGTAAAATTACAGCAAGACAGATATAAGTAATACTTGAAAATTTAAATCATCATTTCATTGCAACGGAAAGTAATACATGTTTGGTTACATCACAAAACCATAAACCAGAGTCAAGTACATAATATCCATCTTGATAAAATAGAAGTACATAATCCCACTACATAACTAATAGCCATAAAAGGAAAGATAAGCTCGGCTTCACTTCAGAGGTCCAAGCTCCATAGGATAGATACAGCAATCAGATCAAAGCCCACTAGCACCAGGCCCACTCTAATAACCTGGGGTTGGGGGAAAAGATAAAAACAACTGGGTCAGACATAAGTCTGAGTGAGTCCTATAACCCTAACAATACAATCATTAAAATAACCAGAGAAGACATAAGTTGATATACGGTAACGACTGGGGATGAATGGCTACACTAAGCAGCTTGGTAAACTTAGGATAAACTAAGATCACCGTAAAGACGCATTTACCCACCCAAGGATAATTACTAAATTACACCGCCCCAGACCTACTCAAAGATAATTCCTACACTGCACCACACCAGTTTTACCTACCTAAGATTAATTCCTACTTAAAGGTTGATCCCACTAAATGTACTTAGTAATTTTTACCCAGTAGTTTCTAGTACCCCTACATAGGTGCCGTCTGCCCCTATCATTACTAGGTGTACCCACTACTCCCAAGCGATCGGCTCCCTAACGTAGATACCCGTGCCGGTCCCACAATGGGGTGTATCATTTCCCCAAAGTGGCAACCTGATAATATCAACGGTGCACGGCTTTATATCTACACGATGTAACAACGATTTACTAACCAGCCCGGGTCCACACACGCATATGAAACCCGTTGGTCCTACGTTGCCACCGCTAACCCGTTTTTGGCCTCTTATAGTCAAGCCCAATATGCGTGTCCCGTCACTCGACTTGGGTCGAGCCCACAAAGATACGTTTGGGATATTGGTTGAGATGGGCCCCCACAAGCTACCACTTAAGCTTGTTATTTTGTCTAGTGTATCCCACTTAACCGCTTTAACCATGTTCACTTACATGTTATAAATACTTTGGTTAAGTCATTAATCATATTTTAATTACCACTCAAGGCACCCACTAGATTTCCACATGACACCCAAGTCCTTTACTTAATTCCCACATGCCACCCGAGGCACTTACTTAACCCCTTAATCATGTTTAATTACATGTTCCACTTTGGTTAAGTATTCTAATCGTGTTTTCTATTGCCACCCAAGGCAACCCACTAGTTTTCTCATGCCACCCAAGGCACCCACTTAACCCTCATGCCCCACTACATGCTTATATGGTTAAGTGTTTCTTAATTAATTAAGACCGTGATCCTCATAAAGACCTCTCACATTAGACTATCTTTTATGACCGCTGGTTAAGCCGGTTGGGTCCGGGCAGCCTTATGTCATAACCGAGTCTAACCTCGTGTCTTTACATTAATCACGTATTTAGTTTGTGCCTAAGACCTCTCACATTGGGCTAACATTTGTAGCAACTGGTTAAGCCGGTTGGGTCCGGGCAGTTTTACGCTACAACTGAGTCCAACCTCGTGTCTTAGTCAATTAATTACACCTAATTAATCACCCTCATAATTTAAATTAATTATCCCTAATTAATATTAAGCTTTTCATAACATGGGTAGACCTAACTCAATAGGTAAATTCCCATGGGGTAGACCTAACTCAATAGGTAAATTCCCAACACATAGTATGGGTACACCTAACTTAATAGGCAAATTCCCATACTATGTTCCTTTATTTTATGTTATGCATAATCATATTAATTTCACACAATCTTATTAACTTATGCATTTAATTAACCCCATCGTTCCCACGTAATTTCGTTCTCATGACATAATACATATAAAAGGTGCCAACTTGCATATGAATGAACATGTTTCAAAGGTGCCATCTTGCATATTAACAAACACATAACTTGCATATGAACTTGCATAATATGTCACATAACTTGCATATAATCTTGTATAACATGTCACATAACTTGCATATAATATGTCACATAACTTACATATTCACTTGCATAATATACTTGCATATTAACCCATAGACTTGCATAATGTGTCATCATGAACTTGCATATTAACAAACATGTAACTTGCATAGCATATCTTGCATATTAACATACATGTAACTTGCATATTAACAAACATGTAACTTGCATAGCATATCTTGCATATTAACATACATGTAACTTGCATATTAACAAACATGTAACTTGCATAGCATATCTTGCATATTAACATACATGTAACTTGCATATTAACAAACATGTAACTTGCATATTAACAAACATGTAACTTGCATATTAACAAACATGTAACTTGCATAGCATATCACCATGAACTTGCATAACATGCATATGATTACATAGCCCACAACTTGCATATTTAGCATCATGCAAACATAACATACATCATATTAAACTTGCATAAACTTACATACTCAACATGCATAAACATAAGATTAATGCTAACATCATATCATATGATTCAAGACTCATTAATCCACATACAAAACCATAAATCTCATCATATCTCATCTACTTAGTTTAACAAAAGATCATCAAAGTGATAGAAACTCACTACTAGCAATTTTGAACACCAAATGAAGAAGATTAAGATGCTAAGAAGGGATTAGAAGTTGATTAGAGAGTGATTAGTATGCAACCCTCTTCATAAAATTAGTGGAGGCCATGAGAGCTAGCATTTTGCCATAGTTTAGTCACTAGGTTTAATTATGAATGGATTAGGGTAGGTTAGGGTCTTATTTATAGATTAGGCAAGTGTTTTAGGCCATAGGATTAACCCTAGATTCAATCCAAGCCATCAAAGCATGTCTTGGGGAAGAAGTCAAGTGTAGGAACCATCTAGGGCCTTTAGATTAAAGATGGACCATGAGAACCATTCAAATGCAAAATCTGCACTTGAGCGAATCGGCCCACGGGTTGACAGCCAAACACCCTGGATTAACCCCTAGTCGACCCAGCGAGCTCGGGTCGACTTCAAAAATCGGCCGGTTCGGTTATTCCCCTCTCCCAATTCGCTGTTTTGAGCATTTTTGCATATTTATTTATTAAATTTTCAATTATATATATATATATATATATATCAATATATATATATATATCTACACAACCCATTTCACTTAATTAAGTATACTTTAATTTGGGAATTTTCGTGAAACTTCGCGAGGCCATATCTTGGTCATACGGACTCCGATTTTCGAAAACTCGGACTCTATTTCGCGTATTTTTCCGAGACGAACGCAATGGCATAGCCCGTTTCCCTTGATTCCCATTTTAGAATTAAATTCTGCCTCGATTTATGTTATTACAGGTTATTGAAAATACGGGTTGTTACATAAGAGATTGTCAGTTTAATTCTGCCAACTATTGAAGAATGAAGAGAAGATGGAAATGTAACCATAGCCTTTAATTAGTAACCAACCTGCATTCCTCCTAAATTACTGATCCCAACACCACCGCCTATAAATAAAGGTTGCCTAGGGAGGAAAAAATGACTTTAGGAACCTGGGAAGAATCTTCAATTTGTTAGAATGATGATGCTCTACAGGAATAAAATGTATTGTAAGCACATGAAATTTTCTCATATTGTCAAAACAATAATAACTACTTCAACTGCTAGGTAGGGCATGAATATAAATGACGTGTAACAACAATAGAGACACGCATGAAACTAAGGAAGTCTTAAAGGAAAGTACAATATTTTGGTCAAATATTTTTATGTATTGATAGGAGCTCTTTAGGGGAAGGGTGTCTTTTGAGATAGAATTCAGCTTTTGCACATTGGTTAGTACTTCAAAAGAATATAACAAAAGTAAAATGTTAAATCAATGCACCAACTAAAACAATTTAGACTAAAAAAAAGCAGAAACTAATAATACTAGAAGAATTAAAAAAATGATGAAAGCTTGAACAAAGATGGACTAAGAAAACTTGAACAAACTATTTTGTATAAATATATCAGTTCATCTAAAACACCAAACTTTGCATCACAAAGCCAGTCTTTTGGTACATGTAAAATAGAAATATGATTTGAAGTAGATTTGAATTAGACGCACTATTGAAAGATTCAAACCAAGTGATTACAAATTCCAAACAAGTGGAAAGCAATATACTAATGATTCATTAACAAAAAAAATCATGAAATTTTGTACCGTTATAGGAATAAACATAGCTCATTAGGCCAAGATAAATCAATCAAGATCATATAGAAAACTCACAATTTAAATTCAGGGATTAGACTATCAAACGTAGCAATAAGCATATTTCGCAAACATGGCAATAAGCACTTAGCCTACCCATCAAAAGACATGTAAATGTGAGCATGCTCAAATCACCAGGTTTTCCTACAATCACCAAGTTTTCCTACATTTTTTCCAAATCAAAATAACCCAATATCGAAATTGTGTACCGTTATTCATAAAACCATAGTAATTATGTTATTGGTTACTTTATTTATGAAATATCCCCTTAAACATCTACAATTGTCATTACAACGTATGTACGTATGTGTGTCTGTGTGTGTCGGATTGTTATTATATTTGACTAAACTAGTATGTACAATGTTCTCGTATACTACACAATAGAGATAAAACAAACAAATATTTATTTCTCTCTCACAAGCTAGCCCACTTTCAGATTTCGTTAACACTACTATTTTGTTCAGTCTTGCTAATATTAATTAGTTTTTACCATTTTATAGGTTGACAACATTGGTACTGTCAACCTTGTAAGAAGATTCATTCTTGTCAGTTCCATTTTAGTTAATGGAGCTGCCATGGGCCAAATTCTTAATCTAGCTTACATTGTGCATAATGCCCTTGGACTGACATTAATAGTAATACTTCAGGCAGAAAATTATACAAGGAAATCCAGTATAGATTTCACTATAGCAAGACCTGGTGGATTAAAAGATGGTCCTACAACTGGAAATATTATTATGGAAACTGAGGTAACATTTCCCCCACCTTTAATAAGCAGCACTACTGCAAATGACATCTTTAACTTTGGTCAATGCCATAGGCACGTGAAGTTCTGTTAATTACTCTAAATAACCAATCATGTTAGCTTTCCATTGAATTTAAAAAAAATACTCCTTGAAATCGCATTATTTAATAAACCAAGTAACTGGTTCCTTTTGTGTTGGTTAAGTGGTTTGTTGTTAATGCTGCATATGAAATAATTAGCTGAATATATGCAAAATAATTCACTTGTTAACTGAATTAACGGACTTTTGTCTTTGAATGAATGCTTTGACTTCAATCAATACAACAAAAACTATTGCAACATCTTATCAGTTTTTTAGGAAAAAAAACCAGACTTTTTTATTTATTCTTTTTAACATTAAAAAAATCAGACGGAGATGCATGAAAATTTTAATGCAAAAAAATAAGCACATGCACATTACACTATAATTGACTAATGTATAGGCAACCATATTCCGAGTAATAGGTAAATGGGCTGGGTGCAGTGGATAAAATAACAACTAAAATGCTTAGGTATATAAGTAAATTTTAAAACAAGAGTCAAACAACTCAAACTTTTAAGGAAGAACTCCATATGACCATCATATTTATGAACTAGCAGTAGGCTCATAGTAGTAAGAGGGCTTGGGACAGGGAAAAGATTGTAAATTTTTACTGTATACAGCTCAAACTTTTGAGGACTTCTATAAGAAGTGCACATGCAAAGAATTGTCAGACCTGTTACTAGGTTTTAAAATTAGTCCCTGAAAAATACCCCAAGTATCATACAAGGGTAATACAGTTAACCTATAGATGTAAACTTTCTGTTTGAAAGAAAACGGTTAATGATATTAGGAGGATTTGGCTACCACCATTATTATTTGTCTTGGACATGAGTTGGAATTTACTTTTTTGATGACAGTTGAACTTGAATCTTTGACCTTGGTTTTTACTCCCTTTCCTTAGCATCCTAGATTTTGTGCTGATAGATTTTTCGATTCAGACAATTTTCAAAATTCAATAATTTATTGTAGGTGCAATCTACATATCATCTGCATCATCTCCTCAAAAAATCACCTCATTTCGACATTTTCTTGCCCACTAGATATAAAAACTTAAAAATGTTGATATTTTTATGTACAATATTCAATATATTGCATGTTGATTTTTGTTTGTTTAAATGTATTAAAATATAGTGATATTTGTTTGTTTAAATATATTAAAATATATAAAAACTTTTTGCAGGTGAAAACATACATATGACACTTAGGGGCTTCCCATCCGCCATACTCCAAAGATCAAGCATAAGGGTACTCACGATAACTTGGACAAGGCATCAACAAATCATGACCAAGCAACAATGAAAACATGTTCAAAATGGCAAACTAAAGTATATGACTGGAAATAAAGTGAATCGCCTCATCTATTCAGATTGACAATCTCGTATTTGCAATGGCAGACGTATCTTGTGTTGAAGCCATAAAACTAAATTTACTGACTGCTGGATGCAACAGGCTAGAGTCAAATAATGAAAAATCAAAAATATTTCTTTAGAGGAGGAGCATCAACTAAAAGTGCTTTTACGATTATTGCACTTTTAAATACTGGGCAATTGAGATTCCAGATAAAACATGCCCATGTGTAACATACAAAATTGAGAAGGTTATATATTATTACTACCCATCAAACAATGATTCAAGGATTCATACAGAATTACCTAGCAAACAGTAACATACAAAATTGAGAAGGTTATATATTATTACTATAATATGGTAATATTAGTTCTAACATGTTCCAGGTGTACCGATTAAGGAGGAGCAGCTGTAAAAATAACCACCGAACAAACTCAAATTATTCATGAAAAACAAAAAAGTTTACTTACCTCATTTGGCACAATATCCCACAATCCATCACTAGCTGAAACCAAAAAGTTCTGTGACTGGTTTCTACCTAAAAATTCAAACAGAAAACAATATAAGCTAAAACATGCCAAATGACATAATAATAAAACAATAAATAACTATACATGCATTCTGAATGTGCTTTCTGAACTTCAGAAGCAAACAAGCCTGATTCTCCTACCACCCTACAAGAAGTAGAATTAGACGTCACAAAGCCTCAGCCTGATATAAAAATATGAAGTAAGAAATGTGCTTTCTTGTAGGGATTGCTCTGGCTAACAGTAATTCAGCTCAAGAAATCGACATAACTCCATGGTGATGATCATAATGGCTAAAGGTAAAAAGTCTCTCACTGTGCATAATAGAAGATAACTGGCTAGGACAAAAGGACAAACAAGACTATGCATGTAGCAACAAGAATGGAAGGGAAAAACAACATATATATTACAAACAGGTTTTATACATATAGATCATGTTGAATCAGATACTTTTTCTGACAAACACCATCCATTTTATTTAATTTAATCCCCTGCTGAACATGGATATTTTTCATGAACATTTAGGTGAAGTACTGTTTTATTTTATTTTAGTCACTTACCAAAATTTTCTCTGAAACCAAATTAATTTCTTATGAAATACTTCAAACAATGGATGGTAGAATGAAAATTTTTGAATCCCCAACCCCTGGCTAGTTTTTGCCTTGACACTCCCATAAATAAGGCTTATTGCGTGTATGTGCTTTTTTATGCAGGTTTTCTTTCGGTAGGACATTGGATATATTTTCCCTCCTTGTTATGGAAATACGATGCTTTTGTATTTGAATACAATTTCAGAACTTCTAAGTTCCAATTGCCTCCCTCCCTCTTCATACTTGTAACTTCAGAATATTGAAGGTAAGAAAGATCATATCTCAAACCACCTCAAACGATCATGCTCCCACAGGTCCTCATGTTTTAGTTACTTTTTTCTATGAGAATTACATGGATCCACATAACATCTAACAATGTTGCTTTTATTACAAAATGATACTCATACACATATCAACACTAGCTTAAGGAGTGTCAAACGCCTTTGCTGAAATCCCAAAGAAACATTAGTCATAATGAACGATTTTTTGCCTCAAAATTTTGTACATGGGCACTGTTCATACGAAGAATTACAACTGATAAGAGGAAGGAGAATTTCCAGTTACAAAGGAGATCTACAACTGATAAAGAAGGAGAACAAAGTTGAGCATATCTATGTTATTACATTCTTATATTTTTCACTTAAGACTAACATCATATTTGTGTGACATGCTTGTCAATGCTTTGGAAGATGGCTAACCCTTTTCTTGATTTCTCCTTGTTTTTGTTAAAGACTTACATTTTTTTATATAATAAAATTACTCCCTCCATAAACAAAAGAGTGACCAAGTCGATAACAAACATAAAGACGTCCTACAAAAGGCTTTCGGACAGCACTCACAAGGGACACCTGCTGCAAATCAATCCCTTTAGCAAGAATATCGGTGGTAATCAGTACACTCATGTACGTAACATACTAACTATAATATATTTCATGCCTTATTACGTAACATATCGTGATGTTAATATATAAACAGTCATGTACAATTTCATCAATATCAAAGGCTATAAATTAGTGAACAAGTTCTCCAAAAACCAACAATTTTAGTGTACAACTTTTTGATTGCAAGTACATAACTAGGGTTGCATTACATAAAAAATTATGCAAAATATTACACGTACGATTTTACTGAGAATTGAGTTGAATTAAGTATTCATTTTTAAAAGTTCGGATCACTTTTTGAGCAACACAAATTTGTTTTATTGTCCACTAAAAACATATTTCCAGATTACGAAGCAGTATTGCAAGTGTGATTATCAGTGGCATTGATAATGTAAAATACCAGAATATCAGTTATAAAACTAAAATTTTAACCCATACTTTACATATGCATATGGATGAAGCTGGAAATATCAATGTGAACATTCTGATGATAAATTGCTTTTGGACTTTACTACTTGATAAAATAACACTTTTTCTTTATATCACCATAACCAGAACGTCTAGAACCAATATATAGTAAATTGTGCATTTGAATCTGAAGTACTTGTAAAAGCAAAGAGGAAAAAAATCATTTTTTATAGGAAATAGCAAATAATCTATTAAAAAGGAAAACCTTTCGAAAATTTCATGGGAAATGCAAAGATAATGTAATTTAACGGCAGAAGCAATAACAAGACATATTCCATTGAACTGAGACCCCGCATGTGTTATCTATCTTCCTAATTATCCAATTTAGTATAAAACTGCCCTCTTCCATAACTATTTTATGCGTCTATTTATATGTATTGAGGTGCAGAACAATTGAGTAGAATATATTTGGTAAATTACAACATTCCATCAGAAAAACACTGATATATTTTCATCTTCAATCCTAACCACTATGGCATTCCGGGTGGTCTTCTACAGTTATATAAAATATTATGGAATACACTATAGCTATGGCAACCAAGGGTGTAGCATAACGGAGAAGTTAAATTTGGCCTATGAAAAATAAAATTTGTGGCGTTAACAGGATTCGTCTGACGGTAACAGAAAGTCCTAAGCAGCTTCAATACATGTTAGCTGACTAATCATGTGTCTCAAATTCATCAATAATGCATATAACTACAATAACAGCTACGACAGGAGGTTTTGAGGAAGATTTTCAATCTTATGATGGGAGTCGTTTATTGTTGGGCAATCAATCGTCTGATAAGAAACGTTTGTCTATGCATTCAAACCAGAAACATCTTAAAAGTAGACTAGAGTTGTTACACAATTAAGAACCTATAACCAATACGGACAACAGAGAATTGGAGAGTAATGACCTGCTGGTATTGAGGCATCGTATAGGCGCTCGTATTGGCCATATTGTACGATAGAGCCACCACCGGTGCATTCACTGCTGGCATGCTCACAGCCGGCACATTCAATACTGGTAAACTAACAGTTGGCACCGTCGCGACAATTTGTAGATGAAAAGGGACGGGAAAATATGTGGTGCTTGTCGTCGGCATCATATATAATTTCGAATCTAGATGGAAAACATGAATTCGGGAATTGAATTTGATCAGTTAATCAATTGGTCAGATGATAAAATCGAATTCGAGTGGAAAAGTATTTTAGGGGAAGACGAGAGGTAGAGCAATTTTAGGTTTATGCAGAAAAAAGGTCGGTGGAAAATGTGAAATAGAAGGGGGAAATGAAACGTAGTGGGAGGGAAGCGTTAAAACGTGACTATTATTTTAGTTAATTGTTAAATAAACATAACCAAAACCCCAAAAATAAAATTGAAAACCATTTTGGCTGCATTTATATATGAAACGCAACTAATAAATGTAACCATGTGTATGTTTTCTTGTAGTAAATTTAAGGAATTTATCTTTGATAAAATTAATGGGAACCTATCCCTAAGAATGTGAAATTTAGAAACTAATTGTAGGTTGGCTAAGAGGAATGGTTTCTTAGATATTGATCTGATGTTGGTTTTGGCCTTCGGGGTTAATGTTTGAGGAATTATTCTCTTGCTAATTTACGATTAGTGACTGACGAATTCGAATGAGGCGTATGTTGTGTTTATGTAACACATGTTTATTATATACACGAGTTATTCAGAAAGACCGGGTTTATCCCACTCTGAATAACTGATTCGACGTGGTGTCGAAGAGGAAGACGGTGGTCGAAGACCGGAGGTCTTCACGTCGTTTGGGTGATTACTGATGATCTTGATTGGGCCGTACATCCAAGAGGAGGGAATCAGTTAGTGATCGTCCAGACATACTTAGAGATCGATGGATATGCGAGGAATAAGGTTCCTCCGGTTTCGTTCAGACCCAGAATGAACTTGTAAATGGACTGTGTGTCTGACATTGGATTTCATACTCTGTGACTGATATCGGTTGCATAGAGTGGTTTGCCTGTGTGGCATGCTAAGATGCAAATGATCAAGGCTTCTGTTGAAAAGCAGAGTCTTGTGGTGGATGATCAAAGCACAACCTGTGTGGCATAGCTTTATGTAACGTTGATTCGCGAGCCTCACACCCCGGTTGTGAACCAAAAACGGGAGAAGGACCTCAGGGAGGACATGCGTTTCTATCTAGTTAGAAGTGGCGTCAGTGGTTTTACACGCCCTGACGAGTTTGACTTATGTGGTTGTTGCTGTTGCGAGGCGCCTCAGATATATCGGTGAATATGTGAAGCCGATGGAGTCATTTGTTGGCTCATTTACGCCCCAAAGGGCGGGGAAACGGAGTGCTCAAGCATTTTAATCCACATCGGTGAACCGGCCCTGTCGCTCTAAGGGACGATGCATTCTGTTCCTGAGACTCGGGCTAGACAGTCTCGAATCGGTAGAGGACTATCTTTTGCCTTGGTTCACAGATGGAAATCTAATTTCCAAATACGATATGTGCGGTTTTGATTGTAAACCTATATATGGCGACATAGTGGCATGGGACGCTCATGTCGCCTGTGATTGATATTTATGATTGTATATAAAATCAGAAACTAACTGGAAACGAGCTAAGATGGGTGGTTTCCTGGGTATTAGTCTGACGTTGGTTTCGGCCTTCGGGGTTAATACTTAGGGAATCGTTCTCTTACTAGTTTACGGTTGGAGTCTGATTAAGAATTAAAAACATGAAATTTAGCGTATCAAGCATTCTTTGGCTATTATAAGGTAAAAACCCTGTCCTCCGTCTTGCGTTGCATTGTGTGATGGGACCTGGGTCTTATAATAGCTTCATTGTTATTTATTTAGCATTGCGCTGTTTATTTTATGCACTGGTGTTCTTGGGAGGAAACCCATTCCGTGTTATACGGCGTGGTCCCTTGATTTACCTAACTTTAAAATAAGGATTAATAACTGTTTTAGTTCTCACACCAGTCACATGACTGACCTGGAGTTTATTGTTTTAACTCTCCATGCCCCTATTTTCGACATGGGCAGCTAGTAGTTTTGGTTTTGCAGATTTATATTCACAAGATCCTGGTTTACAGCTGGAACGATATCCGGAAAGCTCTGTTTCCGTATATTTCTTTCAGTTGTGTTTTGTATTATTTTTGCGCTGCGATGTATTTAAATGTATTGTAATCTCTGATATATTCTGTGTAATATTTATTCATACTCTGTATATTCTGGTATTCTGATGGGATTGTTGTAATGTACAATGAAATGTCCTTCTGTCTGCGTTTCGATGTGTCTTGCCCTCAGATTATCCGGGCTTTCCTTACCGGGGAAGTTACGGGTTTTCACAGTAATTTAAATCTCTGATATTTTTCTGATGTATAATATTTATTCGTACTCTGTATATTCTTGTATTTTGATGGAATTGTTGTAATAAACAAGAAATGTTCTTCTGTTTGTGTTCCGATTTGTCATGTTCTCAAAACAATCAGGGGTTTCGAACGGTCTTGGTTGGTTTAGCGATCGATTCAAATCGAGCGAAATTCCTTGTTGTCACATATCCAGTAAAGCAAATATCATAAAAGTAGCATAAGCAGGATTACCATATTACCCTTACGCCATTTACAGGCATCAACCGTTTATACAGTATCGTAAATTCACCGTACTGGTGTTATCAGAGGGCACTCCATAGAAGGCAATGCTAAATCAAAAGCGTATGAGGCTCAATATGGATAAATATGACAAGGCACTCGAGGCAATGCTCAGGGTAGGATTCTACCAATTGCACTCCCGAACCGGTGGTAACGCATAGCAGCCACTACCGCCCACCTCGGATCACACTCCCAAATCATAAAGGGCCCAAATCATCATCATCATAGTCATAGAAATAGTATCGAAGAAGTGTGTCCGATCAAAGGTGCTACCTCAATTAGTCACGGTATAGCTCCTGTTTTATTCATTTCAATTATGACCTGAAGGTCAGGGCTATTTCGTCATCGTTCATCTTCTTCAATCCAATAATAGCCTCCAAGTCATCATATTTCAGTCAGGATACGTCATAACATTCACAGTTGTTAAAGTGGTATCGACACTGACAGAGAGTATGCAATTTGTCGACTCCAGTCTCTTTAACCACCAATATTTACATTTTTCCACATTGGTCGGTTCTTTTACTTTTCACAAAGGTTCACTTTCATATCAAAATATCATATTTTTTCCGAACCAAATTTATATTCAAAATAGAATATACTTACATATCAAAAATATCATAAATCATATGAAACCTATTATATTCTAAATTAGAATATATTTCCATATCCTTATATTATAATCATATAATATTTAAAAATCGACTTATATTCAAATAGAATATATTTCATCTCAAAGATTTCAAATTATTCTAAATCGGTTAATGTTTGAAATCCATTCATATTCAAATAGAATGTGTATTTTCATTACAACTCATTTCAATCCCTTAGGAGATCCGCCTATATTCGAGTAGAATATATTTCATATCAAAATCATAATCATTTCAAAAATCGATTTGTGGTCGGAAATACCAAACCCAATTATATTCTAAACTAGAATATATTTCATATCCATATATTATAATCATATAATATTTCAAAATCAGTTCATACTCAAATAGCTTTATTCCAACTCCATTGACCAAACTGTTTAAATCCAAACACTTTCCATTTGGAAGAAATTTACAATTTATAACAATATAATTAGGAAAATAGATGCTTATAAAGAAAAATCTTTGTATAATATATATATATATATAATATAATAGTTAGAGTAAAATAAGATAATTTAAATCGCTATTTATATACATAAGTTAAAAGTTTACCAGATAGTTTTGAATAATAAAATATAAAGGAAACAGTTTTATATGTTGAAGTTTGAATAAAAAAATTTTTAAGGAAAGGAATATTTATTTTGAAATCAAACAAGGTATATATATAATCTTTGAAAATAAAATTCTAAACTAAAATTGTTCCTTTCTTCCGAATTTCAAGTACTTGAATCTAAATTCAAGTCTCAATGGAGTTCACTTAAATTCCATATCTCATTTCAATCTTGATCAAACAAACCGTTTAATTTACCGGATTCGAATTCATATTCATGCCAAATTTGAAGAAATTTCATGTATCTTCAAATAACTTACATTTCAAACTCAATTTTTATGGAAATTCTCAATTTAACACTTTACCATAAACTTGGAAACTCCAAGGCATATAAAAATCTTTTTTTTTTTCAAATCTCAATTTGTTGGATAATTTCTCTTGCCCGATTCATTAACATTCAAGTCATGTTTAAAGGAAACATAAAATTTATTCGACCCATTTCCTTTAAATAAAATTTCCCATCAAATATAATTTCGAATATTTAAAAATCATTTAACCAACCGATGTCTGTATATAATTATCTATCCAATAGCCAAGTGATTTTAAATTTAATTTCTTGATATTCCAGGGATGGGTCTATCATTTCAATCCAAATTAGGGTCACAGAGATTTATCATTTCACTCTGTATTCTTAATTTATTTTTATCGATTAATCCCAGGTTTATTAGATGCCCGTAACATCAAGGGTAATTGTGATTAATCATCACAATAATATACACCTCCATATAATGAAAAATCGGACATAGCAATATCAATATCCATTCAGAAATCAAACAGCCAAAGCATCCATCATAACCATTTATTCAAATGGTAACCAGTAAATCATTTCACTGGCTAACAAGTATCGGGATTTCTAACTAGAAATTTAAATTAAATATAAATAACTAATTATCGACTTTCATTTGCATGTTAACACACTTGCATGTCAAATTTTTAAGCAACCCATCATCAGTCAAACGCAACCATGCAACCAACTTATTTCACAGTTTAATTTGATAAATATGGGAAAATTTTAGTTATTTGTGAGTGAGAAAATCACTCACCTTTGGGTCCTTAGTGGATCAGACATCCAAAAGAAGCCCAAAATTTGACAGTCTCCAAACGCAACCAAACCAGTCTCAAGTCGTCCGCAATTTTGCCATGATCCTAACGCAACAAACCGCGTCCAAATCCGAGTTCATATGCAAAAGTTATAAGCATTCTACTATTTGAATTTGAATATATAAAGTAAATAAACCAAATTTCCTCACCCTATCACAATGTGCCACGTCAGCGTTCCCTTGATTCTCCTTCCCGCACGTGAACTCCTTTCCTCTGCTATAGTAAACTGCAAAACCCAATCTTCATGCAAATTTGACCAGCGATAACTCGAGATTCCGACCACTAGAAGACCTTTGACCACCCAATTCCTAAATCTTGCTCCTAGCCGCACCTGATGGGACCCTCATCGTGAGCTCCGGTGGTCTAAGTTGTCGCCAGCGCACCAAGGAACGGTCGAGTTTTTAAACCCTAAATCACAAATTCCGACCACCTCGCTGATCTCCAGACGATGTCGCTACCACCATTGATCTTGTACGAGTCTCCTCTTCGAAACCTATATTCCTGAATCTCCAATTGACCTCTAAATCAAAAGGCCCTAATTCTAGCCTTTAGGGTTACATATTTCAGAACTTCAACAGCGAATTCCGGCTAATCTAACCACTGCATGTCAAAACAGAGAACACCCGCAGCTTCTTATCGTTGAGGCCTTCATTTTGATATATAATACGCTAGGGTTTGTGGAGATTTGATTTTGAAGTTGAAATATTTAATTCAGCTAGGGTTTGAATATTTGCTCTGCCATTAGAGAAATTTTGATGATGGAAAATATACATATGAATGAAATTGGCTGATGAGGTGGAAGGGAATTTTATTTATATGTATATAAGAGGCCCAAATTTTAGAAACAACTAATTATCATATTACACTGACTTCTTTCAGATTTTGTCACGTACGATCAAACGGTAAGTCGGATTGTAACGCAAATTAAAATCCTACCATAATTCACCGTTCCGGGTCCAATGAAACTAGTTTCGTCGGATTCCGAGACAGTTGCCGAAACAGTTAAATTCCACATTTAATTAATTAATAAAACACCCAAATATTCATTTAACTGCCTTGATTCAATTTAAATATTTATAAAATTCCCTTTTAAATCAATTTATAACTTAAATAGAATTTTATAAATCAATTTCACATATTTTAGGTTCCTGAATCAATTTATTTATCCATTTAAATTTATATTTCAATTATTATTAAACAACATAGAATATCCCAATTTAACAATTTAAATTTGAATTCTCTTTTTAACTTAACCCACTTAAATTTAAATTAGTTATTAAAAATACAAATTCCAAGTTACAGCATTTCTAAATAAAACAAAATTTTGAAATCTATTAATACTCAGTCCAACCATCCTCATCATTGCAATCAACAAAATTTGGTTTTTTCCCAATATATTTCCATTTTATTTATTTTAAATCGAAATTTAAATTTATAGAAAATATGGGATGTTACAGATGCCTTACGGCACTGACCCTTGTTGTTGGCCGTTTGGTGGTGATTTAGTTCTATGCATTTCTGGGTTTTTATGGAGCAAGGTGTGCAGTTTATTGTTGAGCAGTAGCCTATCTGTGGTCTTTCGGATGGTTCGTGTGTTTGGTGTACTAGTATACTTCCTGGCCATCGATGTTACAGTGAGCAGGTGAACTAACAGCTCTCAATTCGCTGTTACGTTCGGTGACTGATGAATGATTTCCTTCCTTTCCCATGCTTTGTGTCAGATAGGCTACTGTGTCACTTAACTCATGATAAATATTCATGTTACTGCATCTAGTCCTAGGTGTGGAGCTCAAATAACTAGACAGTCTAATATGTGCTACAGTTGAAGCAATCACACTTTATTTTCTGTGCATATGGTGGACTTGTCATGAAATCATTGATTACCTATACCTTAATACAATAGCCTTGTGCTGATTCATGTGTATTCAAATGTAAATGTTACATTACTTTGTATGTATTTTCTCTCCCTGCGTGGTGAGCATGGAAATTGATATGTAATAATTGCCTACCTACTGGACTGCATAGGAAATACATAGTGGATGGCCCACTTTAAATGCCGTTAGCGGTGGACGGTCCACCTTAGAAACGTATTTAGCTGATTGTAAACCACAATCACATGTTCCATACTGTATTTTTGATGTTGGTTATAATAATAAGGTGTTTGCGGTCACAATAAAAACCAGTCGGTTATGCCAAAAAAAGATACGTTAATAGTATTATATGAAAGTATATATGAATGAAAATATTTTAATGAATTTTGTATGAGGTACAAAGCACCGAACTCATTCAATCATTGGATAATAATTCTTGTGATATCTACGTCTCCCTCGTTGTTTATTTTTAAGTTTCAAAGCAAGGGATTTAATTTAGTAGTTTTCCATAAAACATTTTACTAAATATGGATTTCGATTGAAATCGTGAAAGTATGATTTGATATACAAAAGTTATAAATATATATATATACCATTATTAGAAATAGAGTCGAAATAAAACCCAGGTATTTACTTCTGAAGTTTTAGGTTATGCTACTATATAAGCTCATGTATCTTAAGTGTTAGGGTTATTTGATAGTTTTCATTTGTTAAAATGAAATAGATTTATCAACAATTTTGTTTAGTCAGAAACTTCAAAACTGACATAGAAACTGGAGCTATAAGCTTTTTTGGAAATATAAGAAAATAAGTTTTTGTGACTTGTAAATTTGAGAAGATGGTACGTTTCATAGATTTTAAATTTACAGAATTTCCGTATATCAAATGAATACTATTATTTTGTATATTATATTTGGATATTTTAAAGTATTATACAAATATGAACTTAGGTTTTAAAGCTTTGACAAACATAAGTGGCGTTTTACAAGATGTTTATTAACTTTAAGAAATGATTCATAAATGATTTTATATAAAGGGAAATATAATATAACTAAAAATGAATGTGTTATAAAATGATAAGAGGTTAGTATAGCTAACAAACCAATCGAATAAGTATGTAAGTTGAACATAGATCATTTTATTTTCATAACTATTCTTAACCCAGATTCAAGTACATGATTTAAAGGTAATTACATTGTTCTAAACAAGAATTTTTCATTCGATTGTTGATGACGAACTATTGGTATAAATTTTTAATGTGATGTTAAATTTTCTATTGGTTATGCAAGGAGTAAAGAGGCTTCCAGTCAAGGAACTTGATCAAAGTTCATACTAGGAAAGTTGAGTGAGCAATACTAGCCCGAAAAAAAGGTTTTTGTATTTAGTAACTGATTGTTGAATATTTGTGATTCAAATATTTGATAAGAGGGAAAGAAAATTGCTAATTGATTCAGTCAATTAATTGTGCTATATGTAGAAATATATGAGAGGATATTATGATAGGGAACTCATTGATTACATAATCAATTAATCAATCAAAGGATATGTAAATAGGGAAATATATATATTCATCAATTTTGGAATATGAAGAGATAAGTGATTGGCTTGAAGAATCATGCAAGGAAGGAAACATATAGAAATCAAGATCTTCTCTTTCCATTTCCATTTCAATCACATCATGGAGTTTCAGAAAGATCCCAAGGCAATGAGAAAATTGTTTTTCTTCATCTCTAAGCAACCTTTCATCCTAAAGCCTATTTATATCTTCGTATTTGTGGATTATGAATGTGTGAGAGCATCCACCATTATCCTCTTCTTTAGTATACCCTAATTTCTATTGTCAATCAATTAGGGGTTTCGGGTGTGTACGTCTTTGTTGAAATTCATTATTCAATTTTTAATTATAGGTTAGTCTCTCCATCTACTACCTATAATTTTGTAATTTCTCTCTTGTGTTCTCTTTTGTACTCTCTTCGGTGAAATAAAGAATAGTTGTTGGGTTCGTGGACGCAGGCATAGCCGAACCACGTTAAATTTTTGTGTCTTCTACTCTTCTTCTATTTTGTTTTGTTTGTTGATTATTTTCACTGGGTTGGTGTTGATAATTAATCGACAAGCTAGATACTCTTTTTTATTGCTTCCGCATTTGTGTAAATTTTCACAATAGTTTGGTATCAGAGCTAGTTGTCTTGTTCTAGATTAGTTACCAATGGCTAATTCTTTTAGTAGTGGTATGAAAAATTATGGTGTCACCAAATTTGTTAGAAAATATGTTTTTGGGACATGGAAGGTTAAAGTGAAAAATAATGACAGTGTTCTTCAGCAACAACTTCATTCACCTGGAGGAAAAGATAAAATGTAGAAGCGTCTTGGAGAAGATATGCATTAGACCCACTTCATGGGTTCTAGAAGAAATGCTTGCTATTATTGTAAGAAGAAGGGACATTTCATACGAAATTGTTCAGCTCTTAGAAAGAAGAGAGAGAGAAAGAAAGCTTCAATTTTGGCAGTAGTTAGATCAGATATAGATAAATGTGATAGTGATACATCATTATTTTCAGCCAGTATTTCACCATTAGAGATAACAAGTTGGGTGATCGTTTCTAGAGCCTCTTGTCATATGACGCCAAATAGGAGTTGTTTTGTCAGTTATGAGTAGATTGATGGCGGAGCAGTTCATTAGGAGAATGTCACATCTTGTCATGTTGTGGGCGTTAAAAGTGTGAGGTTTAAGATGCATGATGGTGTTATTAGAACTATCACGGATGTTAGACATGTTCCGATGCTGCAAAAGAGTTTGTTATCAGTTGGAGCTTTGAGTAGTAGGCATGGTATGAGGATAATAATAGATGGAGAGTATTTAAGAGTGGCGAAGGGTTCCTCGGTAGTGATGAAAGGGGTGTGAGTCGATGATATTTATATGCTTCGTGGAGAGATAGTCTTTGGCGATTCAGTAGTTTCTATTGATTGTAGTGTTCCAGAATCTACTCGGTTATGGAACCTTCGTTTAGGTCATGCTGATGAGGAGAGCCTGGAAGTATTAAAGAAGCGTAGGTTAATTTTTGGTGATTATCAATTAAAGCTTAGCTCTTGTAGAGATTGTTCTTTTGGAAAGGAAAAGCATGTCACATTTGATGTTAGAAGACCTAGAGCTACATAGTTTCTAGAGTATGTTCATTCCTATGTATGGGGACCCACCCCAATTACATCTTTAGGTGGAGCATGTTTCTTCGTTTTATTTATGGATGATTTCTCGCGTATGGTTTGGTTCTATTTCATGAAGACTAGATCCGAAATATTTTCCCAATTTTAGAACAGGAAGACCTTAGTTGAAAAGAAGTCAAGAAAGCAGCTGAGAGTTCTTAGAGTTGGCAATAGTAGTGAATTCGCGTCACAAGAATTCACTAATTATTGTGCATCCGAGCATGTATTTAGAAATTTTTCTATGAAGTCGCAATATTTTGGAGTGGCAGAGAGCATGTGCCAGATATTATGGGAAAAAGCTATGAGCTTGAGACTGATTCCTGGTCTAGAAGAAGGATTTTGGGCAGAAGCGATATCTATGGAAGTATTTCTCATCAACTATACACCTTCTATTGTAATAGATATGAAGATCCCAGAAGAAGTATGGAAAAGAAGACCTGTTGATTATTCATTCCTTAAAGTGTTTGGTTATTCAGCTTATTTAGAAGATGAGAGGCATGATAAGCTGAAGCCTAGAGGAAGCAACCACATTTTGTTAGGCTATGGAGAAGGAATGAAGAAGTATAGGTTGTGGTGCAAAACAACTAAGAGAATTGTGACTAGCAGACATGCGATATTTGATGAGAGATCTTTATTGAAGGTGGAGCCTCTATTAAGTGATGACGTTAGGAGGACGCAAAATTTCCAAACACGTTCGGAGTCATCAGATTGTTTCCATATTCGAAGAGAAAGCAATATTTCCGATGGTACCGTGGTTGATGAGAATATGTCAAAGTTCAGAATTTATGTGGAGCTCAGTTGCAGAAAAGGCCTTTTAGTTTAGTTGGCCCTATTGGTAAGCATATTTGTAAAAATGATTCTTCATCTTATTCTTTGAATGTTGTAAAGCTTATTGGTGAGTTTGTTGGTATTGACAAAGAATATTCTAGTAAAATTCTTCAGAAGGAGGTTGAAGTAGATAATATTGAGCATGTCCTCACTCAAAATAAGTTGGAGAAGGTGAAGCACGCTATGAAATCTCCATTAGTCTCCTTCTGTATCTACAAATTTGTCTCCTTCATCGGATTTTTTTAATTTTTTTGGTATTTTCTATATATATATATATTTGCTTGGGAAAGATTTGGAAGCTCTGTTTGGGAAATATTGCCCAAAGTAGTTCACATTGAGCTTGATGGTGCAGACCCAATTGTTGAGATTTGGTGATAAGGGAAATTGTTATATTTGAATCAAGGTGGAGTGTTGAATATTTGTGATTCAAATATTTGATAAGAGGAAAATAAATTTGCTTATTGATTCAATTAATTAATTGTGCTATATGTGGAAATATATGAGAGGATATTGTGATAGGAACTAATTGATTACATAATCATTTTATCAATCGATGGATATGTAAATAGGGAAATATGTATATTCATTGATTTAGTAATATGAAGAGATAAGTGATTGGCTTGGAGAATCAAGCAAGGAAGGAAACAAATGGAAATCAAGATCTTCTCTTTCCATTTCCATTGCAATCACATCATGGAGTTTTGGAAAGATTCCAAGGCAATGAGAAAATTGTTTTTCTTCATCTCTAAGCAAACTTTCATCCTGAAGCCTATTTATATCTTCATATTTGTGGATCATGAATGTGTGAGAGCATCCACCATTATCCTCTTCTTCAGTATACCCTAATTTCCGTTGTCAATCAATTAGGGGTTTCGGGTGCATACAACTCTTTATTGAAATTCATTATTCAATTTGTAATTACAGGTTAGTCTCTCCATCTACTACTTATAATTTTGTAATTTCTCTCTTGTGTTCTCTTTTGTACTCTCTTCAGTGAAAAAAAGACTAGTTGTTGGGTCTGTGGACGTAGGCATAGCCGAACCACATTAAATTTTTGTGTCTTCTACTCTTCTTCTGTTTTTTTTTTGGTGATTATTTTTCATTGAGTTGGTGATTGATAATAAATCGACAAGCTAGATCCTCTTTTTGTATTGCTTCTGCATTTGTGTAATTTTTCACAATACTGATTAAGTTAGATACTATGTATGGATGATCTATATACGACGTACAAATTTATGAATTTTTTTTTTAGTATTTATGTTGTCTTGTCTATTTCTTTGTTTGATGGTGATGAAATTTCAAGAACGAAATTATTTTAAGATGAAGCATTTAACGATTTGAAATTTTCAGCATTTCAAATAAAGATATTTTACGTTATTTAAATAATTAAATGTGATTTAAATATAATAAATAGTTGATAAAATGACTTGATTTAATGATGAGGTCTTAAATGAATTTATTGGCTTTTTTATAATTTTTAATTTGGAAAATAATTATAATTTTCATTTGATGCATTATGGGGCAAACATTGATAATTTTGAAAGCTTCACAAAATACGATATACAACATGTATTAGTGTTGGTTTATGGTCAGATTTTTTTGGTTATGCATGATCATTTTTGTAACGACCCGGATTTCTGGTCGATTAATTTTGAATATTTAATATTTATTTTAAATATTGATTTGAGAATATAAATGAATTTTTATATTTAGTTATCAATTTAAAAATCGAAATATGCTTTACTTTGAATATATATAATTATCAAAATACGAAATTGAAGTTATTTGAATTCAAAGTCAACACTGAATTGGAAACAACTCAGATAATCAATTCAAACTCCTATTTGAAGTAGAATAATAATATTAATTGATTATCGAAGAATTTATTGTTTTAAAATTAATTTAAATCAATTTAAGTCAATATCTTCTCCATATGATCAAATGGGGTTTCGATACCTGTCCCAGTGTGTTCAGAATAGCGGTTTTACCCTAGGAATGTCGGTTATTCGGTTCAGAAAGGAGTCTGGAATCATGGGGTATTTTAATTTAAAGGATACCGATTCAAAATGAATTAAATTTCGTTAAATATAATGTCTCCTTCCTAAGCCTAGTAAATTTCTTTTGTTTAGTGGACAGGAACAAAACATCAAAGAAGAAAAATGTGGCCTCGTTGTTCAATTCAAAACCGCATCCCTTTCTTTAAAAGTCACGACTACCTCCTTATTACCCTTTCTCTTTATAATCGAACCCACTATTAAAAACAAAACAAAATGACTTTAGCAAAAATGGAAAACCGCCCCTCTTTAATTCTTCAGTAATTCCCTTTAAATCAAAACCCGTATACCCAATCTGAGTTCGCGCGATTATCTGAAGAACGATTGAGTAATCAAGTTTAAAAACATTGGTGTCGATCTCTTCTTCATGCGAGGGTACGATTATTCTGAAGCTCGATAGTGGCTTTTGCGATTTGAATGGGAAGTTTGATTTGGTGAAGATGAGTTTGAACATCGCGATTAGGATAGAGTTCAGATTGATTGAGTTTGGTGTTTCTGTAGGATGCGATAACAGATGTGAAGTCGACATGGATGCTTGGAGGATAGCAAGGCATCGGTGATGATCTGGGTAGATTTAAAAGGGTGCGATAGTTGACGAATGGGATCCGTTGTGGGAGTCTGGGCCTGTTGAAGTCGCGATGGCTTGGTTAAGGTATTGCAGCGATTTGCAATCAAGTCGAGGTCAAGATGGAGTGACATGGGGGGTCGCGATGCTGACAAACAATTGGGGATTCGATTTCACAATTGGGGGTCAACATTCTAAAGGAGGTTGAAGCCATGAACTTGCATCAGGAAGAGTCGAGGTTATGATGTATAGTGAGGTGGAGACACAGGTTGGAAATGATGGAGCAGTGGCTCGCAAGGATGATGTTAGAGGCGGGCTTCATGAAGGAAGATGGAGTTAGGCTCATTTCTAATTATGGAAACAGCATGAGTTGATAATCGAAAGTGGAAGGGGTAATAAAACAAAATACACGGCAATAGGAAGAGGAGGAGAGTCGATGTGGAGAAGGTATCAGTTCTTGTTTTTCTACAGATCGTGAATTCGAACCTGGTCTACAGAAGTATGGTTTAGGAAGGTAATTAACTTATCACAATAATTAAAGTTAATTATAATTAATTTTAGATCTATATGAACATGTAACATTAATATTTATTACATACGTGATCAGAAACAAATGAAACGAACTTCTTTGAAATCATGTCGACAATCACTATGATATAGAGACAGAATGGAATTCATTCGAGATAAGGAAAATTTCTATTAATCGAAATGATCACGTTGATAGCAACTGCAAATCACGGTGAGTAAATCTCACTCAATTTTATTTAGAATTATTTCTATCAGTTAAAAATAATTGCTTGTTGATTGATGGAAGCGTTGAAATATTGTTGTGGCAATTCTAAAATATATTAGTTATTTAGGATTGGAGTTTGTGGCTATTATATATATATTGGTGGTTGGATTCTCGCAATACCATTAGCGGATGCCCGCAGTATCATTAGCGGATGACCCTATACACCCCACGCTATGATAGTGGATGACCTTCTATACTGCGATATCCTACCACGAAGCAGGACGGGTATTATTTCTGTTGACTAACATCTGTAGATGCAGGAGAACAGGTTGGAGGGATCCAACTGGATTCCTCAAAATTTTATTAATTGTCTGTTTTCACATATTATCATATATATAATGTGTTGCTTGAAAATTGGGTTGTTTGATTGTTTAAATATCATTGGGGCCAAAATGTTGATATATAAATATAAGGGAAAACGATATTTGGAATTTAAAGGGAGAAATCTATTTTTCTAAAATAGAAATCAAATTTCAATTGGGCTATAAATATATTAACTTGTTTTGAATATATAAAACAAATAGTGCATTTATAAATGTTGTTTATAAATTAATAATGCAGAGAATTGAAATGAATTTATAAACAGTGTTTATAAATAAAGTAGAAAAAATATCATTGGATAATTTGAATATTTAAATTCAAATGTGAATTTATAAAAATAGAAATGGGGGAACCGTTTTAAGAAATAAACGAGGGAATTCAATCCTCGGAATATAAATTGAACTAAAATAAATCCGTAAGGATTTATGATTTTGAATTCGATTAATTCGAATTTATTTAAATAGAATTTGAATATATAGAAATTAAAATAGAATTTGAATATAGAGAATTCAAATAGAATTTGAATATATAGAAATTAAAATAGAATTTGAATATATAGAAATTAAAATAGAATTTGAATATAGAGAATTAAAATAGTGAAAATAGAATTTGAAAATAGAAAGTTGAAATCATTTCGAAATGGGAACGACGAAATATATTTTCAGAATACGGATTTTTAAACAGAATAGAAAATAAATCCAAAGGATTTATAATTTGTAAAAGGAATTGGAATTTAATATAGAAGATCGAAGTATAAATAAATATAATACCGAGTTAGGAAAAATCTACAATTTTAGAAAATCGGAAATATGATGTTGAATTGGGAAACTGATTTGATATATATTAAAAATATATCAGAATGGAGTTGAATTTATTGTAAACAAAGTTTAAACGTTTTTATATATCAATATAATTAAAACGAACTCGCCGCAGCACTGTAGTTCGTAAATTGGCGTTTCAAACTTCAATTGAGTATACAGAACTCGGTTGAAGTCGGAATTCTTTGAAACAAGAATCGTCAGGACTGATTTGATAATAGTTTTCTAATGGAAGAGAAAATTCTGGATTTCGTCTTATAGATTTTTAGTTATGTAAAAATCAAATTTTCAGAAAAACAGCACCAGAACCATTATAAAGCCATAACGGTTTATTTAAATAAATAAAATTATTTTAAAGAAATAAAATCCGAATTGCCATTAGAAAAATCCAGACTGGAGATATAGAATAAATATGAACTCCAGTGAAGTAAGTGAAATGATTTTTGAGAAAAAATCGGATTTTTAGTTATTGAATAAAACTAACTAATTTGAATAATAATTAGTTAATCGAAATTCGATATGTAAATGGACTTTGAATAAGTAAAGGAAATTTGAGAATTTTTATTCGAAATCGAATATGGAACTTGAGTCGAAATGGGATTAAATTAATTCATAAGCAAAATAAAAATTATAATTGAACATGATATGTTCAAATATAAAGTGGAATGGACAAAAAAGCTAATAAAAAGATTAATTAGCGAGTTGAGTCAAAAATGACCGGATTGAGTGGAATTAAATTAGAAATGGACACATATGTGTTAGACAGGTATGGAATGAAGTATATGAAGTGTATGAAGTTTATAGATTTAGTGCCCGACAAAAAGGTACATGTTAAAATTCCATATGAGGTTTTATGCGCCGAATCGACAAGCCACTTCGCTTTTTTATTTTCTTTTTGAATGGAAAGGGCCTAGAGATGCGAGTTGAGATTTGAACTATTTGCCGGTACAAAGGAGGTTATGGCGAATTTTTCCGGAAATTTAAGGAGTTAGAATATTTTTAAGATAATTTGATAGTTAGAAATCAACGTATCGATATATATAGAATTCGATAAGGAAATGAACTTAAAAATAGAATATTATAAACAAAAAAGAAATATATAAATTAGATTGGTTAAAAATAGAAAGAGAAGCATATATGTGTTTTAGAAATGGAAAATTGGTTTAATATGGTGTTGATTATTCGAGTTAGCGGTCTTGTCTGTTTTGAAGTTAATAATATTTTCAGTCAAGGTCTGAGAGGTAATTTTACCCCAACTCGATTGATTTCATTATTAGCTGAGAAATAGCAAGATTCAGTCTCGAAGAGAAATGTTTAAAGAAATTTAGCCGAATGAAGTATTTGGGTTGTCATAACGATGTTTTACACAACATCCGTTTTAACCCAAATAAGTGTAAGTTGGAAATAGAATAATAAATATTTCCTAAGTATCGAAATAAACGAGTCGAAAAAGAGATAAGTAATTGGAATATTTTCCAATTATAAATAGAAGATATTTTCTAAGTACAGAAAATAAAAGAAGGCGATATATGGAAATGTTTTCCAGTGTTAATAACATATATTTTCTAAACATAGAAAATAAGGAAATATGAATATATATATATATATATGTTTGATGATTTGATCGATAATTCCATTTGGAAATAAGATCGTTGTGTGTACACGGACATTTTTCATTTGATAGTTAAATCACCGACTATCAAATTTTTTGACCATTTTAACGTTGTTAATATGGAGAGACTGGTTGGATTATTATCCGAAGAACCACTCCGTATTGGCATAAGCGTTGCAAACCAAGTATGCAAAATATATTGAAGACGAAGTAAAGTGCAAGGATTGTTGTATAAGTCCTAGGTAGAGATGGCCTAGGATGGATGTACGTAATAGTGCCTTTGGTTTCGTTCCCTCCCAGAACGAACGTGTATGGACGAATGTCTAAAAGAATATTTCCAATGATCGCATTTTGCACTGTACAAATATATATGGTGGCAACGGATTTATTCCCTTAGCATAATATCCCGAATATATTTGTGCAAATCAATAAATGTTTAACGGATCTGACAATGTGGCATTCAAAGTGATTGTGTTATTAATGAATGGCAAGTAAGTGTAGCCTCAGTCCTCAACAACCGGGAAATGACAAAAATCGGGAATGCAGTATGGCTACGTGGTTAGCTTCTATTAGGGTGTATTATCACCTATCTAGAGATTTATTTAATTCCTTATTCTATTCGATGCTGTCCCATTCGGGAAACGGTTGCTGATCCCAACCGTTGGTGGTATACATTCGATACACTCAAGGGAAATGAGTGGTCGGTCATGTGTGGCTGAGTTGCAAGATGTTCTTGTTGAACCCAGTGTATTCTCCTCTAGAGATACACTATCGGAAAGTGGTTCCATACCTTGTCATAGTTGGAAATTCATTACGCAATAAGTGCTTGCGGTTTTGATTGTATATAATATATATGGAACGTGAGATGCAAGCGTTCCACTAGATTTCTATTTATTTGATTTAGACACTATCATAATATCAAATGAGTTCTTATATAAAGACTTTGTTTTTGGATTCTTATGAGTTAAAAACCCGTTCTGTGTTATACGGCGTCGTCTTATGAGATATCATTTAGTTTCTAAAACTGTTTTAAATTGTTTACTTATACCAGTCTCATGACTGACCCTGTAACATCCCACGTCCATTAATGTCACTCACAAAGGGAATGC
The DNA here is from genome assembly GCA_030737875.1 of Allium sativum. Classification (NCBI taxonomy): domain Eukaryota; kingdom Viridiplantae; phylum Streptophyta; class Magnoliopsida; order Asparagales; family Amaryllidaceae; genus Allium; species Allium sativum. Next base: position 354,002,013 of record CM060919.1, on the reverse strand, counting down.
ATTAACTTCCATGGAGCGTATTTAGTGTATAGAACAGAATATAACAAGACAGATATAAATAATGGTAGTTGAAAATTTTAAAACAACTTTTATTGCAGCGGAGAAATTGTTTGATTACAACAACTTCATAAACCAAGTACACTTAATATCCATCTTGATAAATTGTTCCAGAGTACATAAAATAAAAAGCATAAACCCCAACACAAGTAGCCGTAAAAGAGATGAGCTGAACTTTACTTTCAGCAATCCAAGCACTTCCAAAAGAGAGAGAAAGAGATCCGAGATCAAGCTCCACTAGTACTAGTCCCACCCTGAGAACCTGGGGGGGGGGAGGAAAAGAGGCGAAAACAAGAGGGTTGGACATAAAGTCTGGCGAGTATAATAACTTTAACAATATAATTATTAAAGTAACTAGGATAAGGCATAAACTGGTAAGATAAGATATGACCATGAAACAAGTGGGCATGACAAAGCAAATAAGAGGAATATTCCGGCGTTAATCTCGTTCCTAATCATTATATGATAATTACTATACTGCACCACCACTAGTCACCCTGAAAGTTGATCCCCTCTACAAAACTTAATAATGATAATGGTAGTTTCGTGTACCCCTAGCTGCCTTCATAGATGCCGTCTGCCCCTATATCCACTAGTTGTACCCACTACCCCCATTCGATCGGCTCCCTAACTCGTAGATACCCGTGTTGGTCCCATAGTGGGTTATATCACTCTCCAAAGTGGCAACCAGATACCACCAAAGATGCACGGCTTATATCTACACGATGCAACAACGTCTTACCTACCAGCCCGGGCCCACACACGCACATGACCCCGTTGGACTTGCGTTGCCACCGCTAACCCATTTTGACCTCTTACAACCAAATCCAGTAAGCATGCCCCGTCCTCGACTTGGGTCGAGCTCACAAAGATACTTAATGGGTTACTGGTTTGAAAAGGGCCCCCATGCTTGACACGAGCCTTCCACCTATGCTTGGTCCCCACTACGGTTTCCCCACTTAACCCCATTCTTATTCATGTCTTCTTACATGTTTCAATCTTGGTTAAGTCCATCTAATCGTATTTCACATGGCACTCAAGGCACCCACTTAATTTCACATGCCACCCAAGGCACCCACTTAACCCCCAATGTCTCACCACATGTTTATCTGGTTAAGTGTTACTTAATTCATTAGAACCGTAACCTTGTAAAGACCTCACACATTAGGCTGACATTTGCGGTTGCTGGATTTGTCGGGCGGGTCCGAGCAGTCTTATACCGCAAACGAGCCTAACCTCGTGTCTTTACAATTGTTACGCATTTAATTCGTGCCTTTGACCTCTTACATTAGACTGGCATTTCTGGCTGCTGGATTTGTCGGGCGGGTCCGGGCAATCTTACACCACGAAAGAGTCTAACCTCGTGTCTTAGGCGGTTAATTATTACACATCTTTATTAACCCCAAACTGGATTAATATCCCTATTCAAATTTGTCAATAAATTACAAATTTATTTATGTCCATAATTGTCTCTTAAAATTATGTCCGTAAATACCAATTATGCCAATTAATGTCTCAAATTAATTATATGCCTTCTAAGGCCATTTTATGCCAATTCACAATTTATGTATATTCAATATTATCCCATCATCCCCACGTTATTCGTACGTTTTCATATGACATATGTTAGATTCGCAAATAGTCTTACTTATAAAAAGAAAAACAACATCACATAACACATAAAATAGATCTAAGGATCATGACATAAGATTACATAGCCAATAACTTGCATATGAATTTCATCCAAACTAGCATATGATACAAAACTAGCATAGGTAATAGACATAAACTTGCATAACTTATGTACTGCTATAGATCCAAAAATAAAGGTGTGAACTTGCATATGGATCTAAACATAAAGATGTAAACTTGCATATAGATCTAAACATAAAGATGTAAACTTGCATATAGGTCTAAACATAAAGATGTAAACTTGCATATGGATCTAAACATAAAGGTTAATGTCACATAAACTAGCATATGCATATACATGTCTCACATATATTTTAGCAACCCAAACTTGCATAATATTCATACATGAATATATGATCGAATCATCACAAACTTGCATAAGATATATGATTCAACTTGCATAAGATTCACATAAGAACTAACATATGGTCCAACTTGCATAAGACTAACATATGATTCAACACCACAAACATACATATAATTTACATCACATGATTCAAAATCATATTCTCATAATCCCAATTATATCTTATCATAATTAAATTAATTAATTAATTTGTGAAAGCTATCATACTCACAATTAAAAAGAAAAGTCTTGTCTTTCTGGGATCTGTATTATGAAACTGAATTGCTCGCCTTTGATGTAGACTAATCGTTATTTAGATTTGATTTGATTTTGATTCAAGCTTCTATCTTGCTTTAGGGTTGAAAGTGTATGGCGGCTACTATAGGTTCTCCATTGACGGCATGGTAGCTCTTGTTGTGAATTAATGTGATTAGGGTTAGGGGTTTAGGAGTGTTTTTATAGAAGTTTAATTTAATAAGAGTTGTCGGATTAACCTAGGGATAACCAGAACCATCAGGACAACTCAGATGCCACATCAGCCCTTAGGGCGAATCGGGCCACGGGTTGACAGCCAAACACCCTGGATCGACCCCCAGTCGACCCAGCGGGGCTCGGGGCTGGGTCAACTCCAAAAATGGTGCAGTTCGGCTATTCCCCCTCCAAATTCGCTATTTTGAACTTTTTTTGAAATTTATATATATATATATATATATATATTTCTCTCATATGCATACAAACTTCAAGGCTTAATAACTTCATCATAAGTTATCCGTTTTATGCAAACCAAATGTCTATCTTGACCCAAAATTTTGAGACGAACATAATAGCGCAACCCATTTCACTTAATTCTTCTTCTAAAAATTAATTATACTTTAATTTTTGAATTTTAATGTTATAAAATTACGGGGTGTTATATTCTCCTCTCCTTAAAGGATTTCGTCCCCGAAATCTCTAAGTTAAGAAGAATGTATCCTACCAACCAATCAACCATCTACTCAACCATCATCCACAAGCATCTAGTGTCCTTAAAGAAATTTTTAATGCTACATGAACTTATGCAAAAATGCGTGTATATGTTCCTTATCTGATGTAAAGATCAGGCGGTCCACTGATTCAGTTGACCTCCTTAATGCAAATCATGATAGTGTCATGCGTCCATTATGTATGCGAAAGAATCCTATCGATACATATTATTTCTACATGTGTGCACAACCATTCATCAAAATGCAGCATCCATATGATAACACAACCAATATATATCCATTAATTTAGATATGCACACGCATTTATATGCAACATGAAGGTGTTTGAGCCGATCTTGTGCCTAATGTGTGTGTACATGCATCCACGAGCAACCACTAGCAACCACTTGCATCCATTTGCATCCACCAAACATAACATGTCTCAAACACATGTTTGCAACCATAGGGTTCTTCCTAACTAAAGATCGAAGATGTCATCGCAAAGATAATACAAAAAGATAGGACAAGTGTCAACAAAGCGGTAGAAAAAGGAGAAATTAAAACATACCCTCAAAAAGGAAAGGGTACAGTGTACGCATTTTGTCTTCCGTTTCCCAAGTCGCGTATCTTTGATCATCTCCCCATTGCACTTTGACCAACTTGACCTCTTTGTTGCGAAGCTTTTTGACCTCCGATCCGAGAATGCGTGTAGGAGCTCATCTGATCGTGGCATTGCGCTCTACTTCCACTTCTTCGAGCGTGCTCGGCTCTACCACTTCCGTCGTATCGTGTAAACACGTACGCAAATGCGAAACGTGAAACACGTCATGAGCTCCGCTGAGCTTCTCTTGTAATTTTACTCTATACGCCATCTGTCCAATCCTCTCCGTAATTGGAAAGGGTCCTACGAACCTCGGTGCCAACTTCCATACTGATCAAAAACGGACTACGTTTCTTAACGGTGACACCTTAACAAAAACCAGTCCCCAATATTGAATTCAAGATCGGTTTGTCTCCTATCAGCATATGACTTCTGTCGGTCCTGCGCCGTCTTCATTCGCCATCGAATCAGGTCTATCGTCTCCGAAGTCTCCCTAATCATGTCGGGTCCAAGCAAAACCTAATCGGTGGATTCCCACCAACATGTAGGTGATCGGCACGATCGTCCATAAAGAGCCTCAAAAGGTGTCATGGAAATGCTAGCCTGAAAACTATTATTATAGGCTGACTCCACTAGTGGAAGGTGTTCTTCCTATGTTCCTCCAAAGTTTAGGATGCATAGTCTCAGAAGGCCTTCTAGAACCCGATTTACTCTCTCGGTCTGGCCGTCCGTCTGAGGGTGATAAGCGGTACTTAAGCATAATTGCGTTCCAACCGCCTCTTGTAAGCTTTTCCTAAATTCGATTGTGAAAATGGGATCTCTATCGCTCACAATGCTAGAGGGTATGCCGTGCAAACGAACTATCTCTCGAAGGTAAACAGATGCTGACCACGCGATGGTCCTTCTACTTTTAACAGGAATAAAATGGGCACTTTTGGTAAGTTTGTCTACAATTACCCAAATCCCCGTATTACCCTTCCTTGATCTTGGTAACCCATCTACAAAATCCATGGAAACGCTTCCCCATTTCCAAAGCAAGATCTCTAAGGGATGGAGCAAACCTCCAGGCTTCTTTTGCTCCGCCTAGACTTGTTGGCACACTAAGCATCTAGCAATGAACTCAGCCACGTCCTTCTTCATTCCGGCCCAAAAGAAAACTTGCTTCGTATCCCTATACATCTTATCACCACCGGGATGTATGGTCATCTTAGAGCGATGTGAGTCTTCAAGAATTGCCTTCTTCAAACTCTCGTCTTATGGTATGCAAAGTCTTCCATCTCTACGTAGCCAACCTCTCTTATCTATAGCATATCTGTCAAGATGACTCGAGGACTCCCCTCCTATAAGCTTGCCTACTATCTCAACCAACTGTGGGTCATTTCGTTGTGCCTCTCCAAATCGACCCAAAAGTGTAGGTTGCACCTCTAACGATGACAATAATCCGGGTACATAGTCCACAGAGGGTCTGAAGTCAAAGGAAGATATCTACTCCAAACTCTACCGCTCTACGAACAAAGGACTTAAAGTTAACTTCTTTCTACTTAAGGCGTCGGCTACAACGTTACCCTTGCTAGGGGTATATGCGATCTCAAAATTGTAGGATGCCAAAAGCTCCATCCATCTCTATTGCCTCAAGTTTAGGTCCTTCTGAGAGAATAAGTACTTTAGAGACTTACGGTCTGTATACAACTCAAACATCTCACCAAGCAAATAATGACGCCATGAATTAAGCGCAAAAACTATGGCCGCCAACTCTAATCCGTGGGTAGGGTAATTTTTCTCGTGGGCTTTCAACTGTCTTCCACCATAGCATATCACCCTTCCCTCTTGCATTAAAACTGCGCCAAGCCCTATCCCACAAGCATCAGTATTTACAGTGAATGTCTTACTCCCGTCTGGCAAATCTAAAACTGGAGCTGTCGTCAAAGCCCTCTTCAGACGTTGGAAAGCATCGTCACAGTCAACATCCCAAGTAAAAGTCAAATTCTTCTTCGTTAATCTAGTGAGAGGGGCTGATATCTTCACGAAGTCCTTATTGAACTTCCTATAATAGCCAGCCAGCCCTAAAAAGCTTCTTACTTCTGTTGCGTTCTTAGGAGTTTTCCAATCTTAGATTGCCACCACCTTGGCGGGATCCACAGCTATCCCTCCCTTAGAGACCACGAGTCCTAAGAACCTCATTTCTTTTCTCCAAAAATGGCACTTGGAGAACTTATCTTTTAGCTGATGCGCTCGTAGGGTCTCTAAGACTTCCCTAAGATGTAGGGCATGCTCTTCTTCATTTTTAGAGAAAACCAGAATATCGTCTACAACGACTACCACAAACTTGTTTAGAAACACCCTAAACACCCTACTCATTAAGTCAACAAAGTATGCGGGTGCATTCGTCAAACCAAAAGGCATGACGAGCCACCAAAGAAACCGTTAGGAGTTCTAAAGGCAGTCTTATCGATGCTATTTTCAGCCACCCTTAGCTGATGAAACCCTGTAGCTAAATCCAGTTGCGAGAAAACTGAAGCACCCACCAAATGATCGAATAAATCATCTATCCTCGGCAATGGGTGCCTGTTCTTCTTTGTTAGTTTATTCAGCTCTCTATAGTCCACGCACAATCTAAGTGAACCATCAGCTTTTGTAGCAAAAACGATTGGAGCACCCCACTCCGAAATACTTCTTCTTATGAACCCCTTCTCAAGCTATTCTTTCACTTTCTTACTGAGTTCTCTTCTCACTCTCGGAGCCATGTGGTGCACTGGTAATGCAACTGGCTTTGCATTATCTACTAGATATATTCGAAAGTCTATCTCGTACCTCAGGGGTAAACCTTGAACTTCATCGAAGACGTCACTATATTCACGGACCACACGAACATATTTCAAATCATCATTGGATGCGTCTAGGTATTCTAGGTAGCTAAGCATTACCGGACCTCTAGGGTCATAAGAAATATCAAGGATCTTTCCACAACGAGTCAACAATCTAACTACCCTTCTTTCACAATCTAGGATGGCACCGTATCTAGTTAGCCAATCCATACTTAGAATCAAGCCGTAGCCCATGAAGCCAAGAACAAAGGCGTTGCATTCAAACCCAACGCCCAAGATAGACACTCTAAATCCCGACAAATCATAGAAAGATGAGCTGAACCACCAGTAGGATTTGAGACTACTATGGGATCTGTAACTAGACTAGTATTTAGGTGCAGTGTTTCAACTAACGAAGCAGATACAAACGAGTGTGAAGCGCCAGAGTCAAATAAACTACGAACAGGATGATCAAACATAGAAACTAAACTTTCAACGGAAATGTTTCTACCTATCTCCTGTCCTGGTGCCATGAGAGCCTGAATCTGCCCTCTCGCCTGCCCTAGTGCCATGAGAGCCTGAAGCTGCCCTCCAGAAGTTCTTTGACCTTGCCCATGTTTCCTTGGGCAGTCCTTAACTAGATGACCTGCCTCTCCATAGTGGAAACAACCAGTATTCTTCTTTTTCCTACAGTCTTTGCTCAGATGGCCTGGTGTCCCACAATTAAAGCACTTCTTCTTTCCTTTGGCATTATTGTTCTTCCCGCCTTTCTTGTTTTGCTGTTGTGGCTTCTTCTGGTCTCCTTTCTTCTCCGGTGCCTTATTAGCATTCGCACCTTTCTCTTCCTCATGCATAAGCGTCATGTCAACCAGTTTCTCAAAGGTAGCCCCCATCGGAATGTGGGTCATCGCCAACCCATGTAGCGGCTCATTCAAAGCTTTAACGAACCTCAGGGCCTTCTTTTAAGGTGTGTTTACCAATTCCAAGCCAAATCTCGCCAACTGATTGAACTTGTTGACGTACTACTTTACTGATAAATCCCCTTGCTTCAACGCCAAGAATCTTTCCATATATAAATTCTCTTCTGCTCGTGAGAGAAACTTCATTTCGAACCTACGCTTGAAATCCATCCATGTCTCCACCAGACGCTCTCCGTTCGTGACCTCCCACCAAAACGAGGCTTCGTCTTTCATTAACCAAGCAGCCAATTGGACCATCCATCCATCTTCTACTTCGAAAATACCAAATAGTTCTTCCACCTCCTTAAGCCAATTTCAAGCTTCAACAAATGTATCTGATCTGTGAAAAGGTTTCCCGTCCATTGCCCTAAAATCTTTGCATATCTTTGCAAAAGTATCAACACGGGGAAAAGGAGGAGGAGAATTTGCTGGGCCTGCGACATTGGCCCTAGCTTCCAGATACCTTCTAAACCATCCTGGTATCGGTATCCCCTCGGGTATCTCGGGAATTATAGACATGCTGAAAAGAAAATGAAGAGATTCAAAACAGAGAATTCGAAAGAAAGATATATGGCTCTTGGGGGTTATGTTTTTAAAACAAACTTTTCTCTTGAAAATACTTTCCTTAAAACATACTTTTGAAAGTATTTCTTTATAAAATGCTTTTTGAAAAATAGTTTTTCAAAATTCATATCTGGTCTGGTAACCTTCAGCTCTGATACCATGTGTAACACCCCACGTCCATTATTGTCACTCACAAAGGGAATGCATTAACTTCCATGGAGCGTATTTCGTGTATAGAACAGAATATAACAAGACAGATATAAATAATGATACTTGAAAATTTTAAAACAACTTTTATTGCAGCAGAGAAATAGTTTGATTACAACAACTTCATAAACCAAGTACACTTAATATCCATCTTGATAAATTGTTTCAAAGTACATAAAATAAAAAGCATAAACCTCAACACAAGTAGCCATAAAAGAGACGGGCTGAACTTTACTTTCAACAATCCAAGCACTTCCAAAAGAGAGAGAAAGAGATCCGAGATCAAGCTCCATTAGTACTAGTCCCACCCTGAGAACCGGGGGGAGGAAAAAAAGAGGCGAAAACAAGGGGGTCATACATAAAGTCTGGCGAGTATAATAACTTTAACAATATAATTATTAAAGTAACTAGGATAAGGCATAAACTATTAAGATAAGATACGACCATGAAACAAGTGGGCATGACAAAGCAAAAAATAGGAATATTCTGGCGTTAATCTCGTTCCTAATCACTATAGGATAATTACTATACTGCACAACCACTAGTCACCCTAAAAGTTGATCCTGCCTATAGAACTTAATAATGATAATGGTAGTTTCGTGTACCCCTAGCTGCCTTCATAGGTGCCGTCTGCCCCTGTCTCCACTAGTTGTACCCAATATCCCCATTCGATCGGCTCCTTAACTTGTAGATACCCGTGCTGGTACCACAATGGGGTCTATCACTCCCCAAAGTGGAAACCCGATACCACCAAAGATGCACGACTTATATATACACGATGCAACAACGTCTTACCTACTAGCTCGGCCCCACGCACGCACATGACCCCGTTGGACTTGCGTTGCCACCGCTAACCCGTTTTGACCTCTTACAAACAAATCCAGTAAGCATGTCCCGTCCTCGACTTGGGTCGAGCTCACAAACATACTTAATGGGTTACTGGTTTGAAAAGGGCCCTCATGCTAGACGCAAGCCTTCCACCTATGCTTGGTCCCCACTACGGTTTCCCCACTTAACCCCATTCTTATTCATGTCTTCTTACATGTTTCAATCTTGGTTAAGTGCATCTAATCGTATTTCACATGCCACCCAAGGCACCCACTTAATTTCACATGCCACCCAAGGCACCCACTTAACCCCCCCATGTCCCACAACATGTTTATCTGTTTAAGTGTTACTTAATTCATTAGAACCGTAACCTTTTAAAGACCTCCCACATTAGGCTGACATTTGCGGTTGTTGGAATTGCCGGGCGGGTCCGGGCAGTCTTATACCGCAAACGAGCCAAACCTCGTGTCTTTACAATTGTTACGCATTTAATTCATGCCTTTGACCTCTCACATTAGAATGGCATTTGTGGCTGTTGGATTTGCCAGGTGGGTCCGGGCAGTCTTACACCACAAAAGAGTCTAACCTCGTGTCTTAGGCGGTTAATTATTACACATCTTTATTTAACCCCAAATTTGGATTAATATCCCTATTCAAATTTTTCAATAATTTCTAAATTTATTTATGTCCATAATTGTCTCTTAAAATTATGTCCATAAATACTAATTATGCCAATTAATGTCTCAAATTAATAATATGCCTTTTAAGGCCATTTTATGCCAGTCCACAATTTATGTATATTCAATATTATCCCATCAACCCCACGCTATTCGTACGTTTTCATATGACATATGTTAGACTTGCAAATAGTCTAACTTATAAAAAGAAAAATAACATCACATAACACATAAAATAGATCTAAGGATCACGACATAAGATTACACAGCCAATTACTTGCATGTGAATTTCATTCAAACTAGCATATGATACAAAACTAGCATAGGTAATGGGCATAAACTTGCATAACTTATGTACTGCTATAGATCCAAACATAAAGGTTTGAACTTGCATATGGATCTAAACATAAAGATGTAAAATTGCATATAGATCTAAACATAAAGATGTAAACTTGCATATAGATCTAAACATAAAGATTTAAACTTGCATATGGGTCTAAACATAAAGATGTAAACTTGCATATGGATCTAGACATAAAGGTTAATGTCACATAAGCTAGCATATGCATATACATGTCTTACATATATTTTAACAACCCAAACTTGCATAAGATTCATACATGAATATATGATCCAATCATCACAAACTTGCATAAGATATACGATTCAACTTGCATAAGATTCACATAAGAACTAACATATGTTCCAACTTGCATAAGACTAACATATGATTTAACACCACAAACATACATATAATTTACATCATATGATTCAAAATCGTATTCTCATAATCCCAATTATATCTTATCATAATTAAATTTATTAAATATTTTGTGAAAGCTATCATACTCACAATTAAAATGAATAGTCTTGTCTTTTTGGGATCTGTATTCTAAAACTGAATTGCTCGCCTTTGATGTAGACTAACCGTTATTTAGATTTGATTTGATTTTGATTCAAGCTTCTATCTTGCTTTAGGGTTGAAAGTGTATGGCGGCTACTCTAGGTTCTCTATTGACGGCATGGCGACTCTTGTTATGAATTAATGTGATTAGGGTTAGGGGTTTAGGAGTGTTTTTATAGAAGTTTAATTTAATAAGAGCCGTCGGATTAACCTAGGGATAACCAGAACCATCAGGACCACTTAGATGCCACATCAGCCCTTAGGGCGAATCGGGCCACGGGTTGACAGCCAAACACCCTGGATCAACCCCTAGTCGACCCAGTAGAGCTCCAAAACTGGTGCGGTTCGGCTATTCCCCCTCCATATTTGTTGTTTTGAACTTTTTTGAATATTATATATATATATATATCTATATATATATATATTTCCCTCATATGCATACAAACTTCAAGGCTTAATAACTTCTTCATAAGTTATCCGTTTTATGCAAACCAAATGTCTATCTTGACCCAAAATTTTGAGACGAACATATTAGCGCAACCAATTTCACTTAATTCTTCTTCTAAAAATTAAGTATACTTTAATTTTTGAATTTTAATGTTATAAAATTACGGGTTGTTACAGACCCGGAGTTTATTTTGTTTTATTTTACCTAAACTCTTGGATACCTAATTTTATATGGGCAGTCAAGTAGTTCAGGATTTTACAGATTTATCCAAAGGAGCTTGGAGCAGGAGGCTTCAGCGTTATCTAGTTATTGTTATTTCCGCTGTGTTGTAAGTGGTACTCTGATAGTGATACTCTGATAATGATATGTTATACAGCTAAAATTTTGTATTCAAAAGTTATGATATATTATATTTTGTTCCGCTGTGATGTGAGATTCTGTGTTGTTATTTCTGTTCTTCTTCTACCTTTTTCTTATAAAAAAATGATTCGTATTTTCGTGATATTTGGGTTGGATGTATGGTGTATGTAGTCAACTCTGGTATTATGGATTTGCAGGGCATTACAGTTGCTATCAGAGCTTAGGTTGAGCGAATACCTAGGCTTTGGTGGGATTGTGCTCATTAGAGATAGGATCAGTATTACCCTAGAATGAGTTAAGCGTATACATATGAAAGCGCGTATTTGTTAATTGATATAAAAACTATTTTATATTGTGTTGGCTAGTCTATTGGGTGGTTTATGAATTCTGGTCGAATCATAGGACGCCACGACGTCGATAAGAGTTTGTAAATACTTGAACAGAAGACTGAACACGATATTTTTTTTAAGTGGCTAAATGAAATAATTTTACCCAAAATTCTATTTTTGATATAGGAATAATTTTTTTTGAAATTATAATAATATATGGATGTGTTGGTTGTTAGTATTATAATCAAATGAGATTATAAAATTGAAATGGTTATATATAACCAAATATAACTTATATATGAATGAAATATATACAAATGAGATGAATTAAAATTTAATTCAAACCAGAATGTGGAATTTAAAACCTGGGAAGTTGGAAAATATTTTCTGAAGTATATTAGAATAATATAGCTTTGTTTTGAAAGGATTTGAATGAAAACCATTTTTGAATGGATTTTGAAAGTAATAAAGTACTGAACTCACTCCAGTGGATGGAAAATAATTCCGATGATGAGTCGACCATCATCGGTGTTCATTTTCAAGTTTCTAGGTGATGATTGCTACCTTGGAAAAGTTTTTGAAGAAAATTTGTTTGAAAAGAAATAAGTTGATTTGAAAATTCAGATGTTTTGAATTTGAGATGGAAAATAAAATATGTTTACATTTATATATTGTTTCAAAAGGGATTTGAAATAAAAACCATGGGATGTTAATGTTGGAATTTAAATTTAACTTAAGAAAGTTAAATAAATCGAAGTAAATAAATTGATCAGAATCAATTTGAATGGAATATGAATTAAGTGTAAATTAATTGAATGTGAGCATATATGGTGTGCAATGTAAATGGAAACCAAAAGTTTTGGTAGAATTGAAAGTTGTAGAAATATGAAGAGTTGAGTTCAACGTAAATAAGTTATGAAAAGATAATGGTTCTGAAGCATTTTTCCTACCTTACTAATTTCGGGGACGAAATTCTTTTAAGAGGGGAAGAAAGTAACGACCCAAATTTCTGGTCGATTAATTTTGAATATTTAATATTTATTTTAAATATTGATTTGAGAATATAAATGAATTTTTATATTTAGTTGTCAAGTTAAAAATCAAAATATGATTTATTTTGAATATATATAATTATCGAAATACGAAATTGAAGTTATTTGAATTCAAAGTCAACACTGAATTGGAAACAGTTCAGATAATCAATTCAAAATCCTATTTGAATTAGAATAATAATATTAATTGATTATCGAAGAATTAATTGTTTTAAAATTAATTTAAATCAATTTAAACTAATATCTTCTCCATATGATCAAATGGGGTTTTGATACCTGTCCCAGTGTGTTCAGAATAGCGGTTTACCCTAAGAATGTCGGTTGTTGGGCTCAGAAAGGAGTCCAGAATCATGGGGTATTTTAATTTAAAGGATACCGATTCAAAATGAATTAAATTTCGTTAAATATAATGTCTCCTTCCTAAGCCTAGTAAATTTCTTTTGTTTAGTGGACAGGAACAGAACATCAAAGAAGAAAAATGTGGCCTCGTTGTTCAATTCAAAACCGCATCCCTTCCTTTAAAAGTCACGACTACCTCCTTATTACCCTTTCTCTTCAGAATCGAATCCACTATTAAAAACAAAACAAAATGACTTCAGCAAAAATGGAAAACCGCCCCTCTTTAATTCTTCGGTAATTCCCTTTAAATCAAAACTCGTATACCCAATCTAGGTTCGCGCGATTATCTGAAGATCGATTTGAGTAATCGAGTTTGAAAACATTGGTATCAATCTCTTCTTCATGCGAGGGTACGATTATTCTAAAGCTTGACAGTGACTTTTGCAATTTGAATGGGAAGTTTGATTTGGTGAAGACGAGTTTGAACATCGCGATTAGGATAGAGTTCAGATTGATTGAGTTTGGGGTTTCTGTAGGATGCGATAACAGATGTGAAGTCAACGTGGATGCTTAGAGGATAGCAAGGCATCGGTAATGATCTGGGTAGGTTTGAAAGGGTGCGATAGTTGACGAATGGGATGTGTTATGGGAATCTGGGCCTGATTGAAGTCGCGATGTCTTGGTTGAGGTACTGTAGCGATTTGCGATCAAATCGAGGTCAAGATGGAGTGACATGGGGGTGTTGCGACGTTGACAAACAATTGGGGATTCGATTTCACAATTGGGGGTCAACATTCTAAAGGAGGTTGAAGCCGTGAACTTGCATCAGGAAGAGTCGAGTTTATGATGTATAGCGAGGTGGAGACATAGGTTGGAAATGATGGAGCAGTAGCTCGCAAGGAGGATGCCAGAGGCGGGCTTCATGAAGGAAGATGGAGTTAGGCTCGTTTCTAATTCTGGAAACAGCATGAGTTGATAATCGAAAGTGGAAGGGGTAATAAAACAAAATACACAGCAATAGGAAGAGGAGGAGAGTCGATGTGGAGAAGGTATCAGTTCTTGTTTTTCTACAGATCGTGAATTCGAACCTGGTCTATAGAAGTATGGTTTAGGAAGGTAATTAACTTATCACAATAATTAAAGTTAATTATAATTAATTTTAGATCTATATGAACATGTAACATTAATATTTATTACATACGTGATCAGAAACAAATGAAACGAACTTCTTTGAAATCATGTCGACAATCACTGTGATATAGATACAGAATGGAATTCATTCGAGATAGGGAAATTTTCTATTAATCGAAATGATCACGTTGATAGCAACTACAAATCACGGTGAGTAAATCTCACTCAATTTTATTTAGAATTATTTCTATCAGTTAAAAATAATTGCTTGTTGATGGATGGATGCGTTGAAATATTGTTTTTTTTTTTTTGAAAATTGGTATAATTTTTATTAAAGGCATATTTCAGCCCAAAGATTTGATGCATGTCTCGTAACAATTCGACATCGCATCACTATTTACATTCATGGGAAAAATAAAAGACACCATACAAAACAATTAAAACAACTATTACTTCCCAAATTAGCATGGCGAATGGCGGCTTCCTCTTCAACGAGGCGTTCATGGCGGCCTTAGGTTTTGAGCTTCTAGCCGTGATTCCAGCCAACCCCCTCGATCCATTCCTCCAGTACGAGATCGTCGTGCTCCCTCTGATGTAGTAAGTCCTTTTCCTCTAGTTCGCAAGATTAAGTTTGTTTCCACTTCTATCAGCTTGTTAATCTCACTCACCGATCTGCTTTTGTTCTGAAATACTCGTCTGTTCCTCTCCTTCCATATCCACCAACATGCGTTGAAATATTGTTGTGGCTATTCTAAAATATATTAGTTATTTAGGATTGGAGTTTGTGGCTATTATATATATATTGGTGGTTGGATTCCTGCAGTACCATTAGTGGATGCCCACAGTATCATTAGCGGATGACCCTATACGCCCCCACGCTATGATAGTGGGTGACCTTCTATACCGCGATATCCTGCCACGAAGCAGAATGGGTATTATTTATGTTGACTAACATCTGTGGATGCAGGAGAATAGGTTGGAGGGATCCAACTAGATTCCCCAAAATTTTATTAATTGTCTGTTTTCACATATTATCATATATATAATGTGTTAATTGAAAATTGGGTTGTTTGATTGTTTAAATATCACTGGGGACAAAATGTTGATATATAAATATCAGGGAAAAGGATATTTGGAATTTTAAGGGATAAATCTATTTTTCTAAAATAAAAATCAAATTTCAATTAGGCTATAAATATATTAACTTGTTTTGAATATATAAAACAAATAGTGAATTTATAAATATAGTTTATAAATTAATAATTTAGAGAATTGAAATGAATTTATAAACAGTGTCTGTAAATAAAGTGGAAAAATTATCATTGGATAATTTGAATATTTAAATTCAAATGTGAATTTATAAAAATAGAAATAGGGGAATCGTTTTAAGAAATAAACGAGGGAATTTATTCTGATGTTCAGAATATAAATTGAACTAAAATAAATCCGTAAGGATTTATGATTTTGAATTCGATTAATTCGAATTTATTTAAATAGAATTTGAATATATAGAAATTAAAATAGAATTTGAATATAGTGAATTCAAATAGAATTTGAATATATAGAAATTAAAATAGAATTTGAATATATAGAAATTAAAATAGAATTTGAATATAGAGAATTCAAATAGAATTGAAAATAGAATTTGAAAATAGAAAGTTGAAATCATTTCGAAATGGGAATGACGAAATATATTTCAGAATGCGGATTTTTAAACAGAACAGAAAATAAATCCAAAGGATTTATAATTTGTAAAAGGAATTGGAATTTAATATAGAAAATTGAAGTATAAATAAATATATTACCGAGTTAGGAAAAATCGACAATTTTAGAAAATCGGAAATATGATGTTGAATTGGGAAACTGATTTGATATATATTAAAAATATATCAGAATGGAGTTGAATTTATTATAAACAAAGCTTAAACGTTTTTATATATAAACTTAATTAAAACGAACTCGCCGCAACACTGCAGTTCGTAAATTGGCGTTTCGAACTTCAATTGAGTATACAGAACTCAATTGAAGCCGGAATTCTTTGAAACAAGAATCGTTAGGACTGATTTGATAATAGTTTTCTAATGGAAGAGAAAATTCTGGATTTCGTCTTATAGATTTTCAGTTATGTAAAAATCAAATTTTCAGAAAAACAGCGACAGAACCATTACAAAGCCATAACGGTTTATTTAAATAAATAAAAGGATTTTAAAGAAATAAAATCCGAATAGCCATTAGAAAAATCCAGACTGGAGATATAGAATAAATATGAACTCCAGTGAAGTAAGTGAAATGATTTTTGAGACAAAAATCAGATTTTTAGTTATTGAATAAAACTAACTAATTTGAATAATAATTAGTTAATCGAAATTCGATAACGAAAATGGACTTTGAATAAGTAAAGGAGATTTGAGAATTTTTATTTGAAATCGAATATGGAACTTGAGTCGAAATGGGATTAAATTAATTCATAAGCAAGATAAAAATAATAATTGAACATGATATGTTCAAATATAAAGTGAAATGGACAAAGAAGCTAATAAAAAGATTAATTAGCGAGTTGAGTCAAAAATGACTGGATTGAGTTGAATTAAATTAGAAATGGACACATTTGTTTTAGACATGTATGGAATGAAGTATATGAAGTGTATGAAGTTTATAGATTTAGTGCACGATAAACAGGTACATGTTTAAATTCCATATGAGATTTTATGCGCCGAATCGGCAAGCCACTTGGGTTTTTGATTTTCGTTTTGAATGGAAAGGGCCTAGAGAGGCGAGTTGAGGTTTGAACTATTCGCCGGTACAAAGGAGGTTATGGCGAATTTTTCCGGAAATTTAAGGAGTTAGAATACTTTTAAGATAATTTGATAGTTAGAAATCAACATATCGATATACACAAAATTCGATAAGGAAATGAACATAAAAATAGAATATTATAAACAAAAAGGAAATATTTAAATTAGATTAGTTGACAATAGAAAGAGAAGCGTATACGTGTTTTAGAGATGGAAAATTGGTTTAATATGGTGTTGATTATTCGAGTTAGCGATCCTGTCTGTTTTGATGTTAATAATATTTTCAGTCAAGGTCGGAGAGGTAATTTTACCCCAACTCGATTGATTTCATTATTAGCTGAGAAATATCAAGATTCAGTCTCGAGGAGATATGTTTAAAGAAATTTAGTCGAATGCAGTATTTGGGTTGTCGTAACGATGTTTTACATAACATCCGTTTTAACCTAAATAAGTGTAAGTTGGAAATAGAATAATAAATATTTCCTAAGTATAGAAATAAACGAGTCGGAAAAGAGATAAGTAATTGGAATATTTTCCAATTATAAATAGAAGATATTTTCTAAGTACAGAAAATAAAAGAAGGCGATATATGGAAATGTTTTCCAGTGTTAATAACATATATTTTCTAAACATAGAAAATAAGGAAATATGAATATATATATATATATGTTTAATGATTTGATTGATAATTCCATTTGGAAATAAGATCGTTGTGTGTACATGGACATTTTACATTTGATAGTTAAATGACCGACTATCAAAGTTTTTGACCATTTTATCGTTGTTAATATGGAGAGACCGGTTGGATTATTATCCGAAGAACCACTCTGTATTGGCATAAGCATTGCAAACCAAGTATGCTGAATATATTGAAGACGGAGTAAAGTGCAAGGGCTGTTGTATAAGTCCTAGGTATAGATGGCCTAGGATGGATGTACGGAATAGTGCCTTCGGTTTTGTTCCATCCCAGAACGAACGTGTATGGACGAATGTCTGACAAAATATTTCCAATGATCGCATTTTGGACTGTACAAATATATATATGGTGGCAACGGATTTATTCCCTTAGCATAATACCTAGAATATATTTGTGCAAATCAATAAATGATTAACAGATCTGACAATGTGGCATTCAAAGTTATTGTGTTATCAATGAAAGGCAAGTAAGCGTAGCCTTAGGCCTCAACAACCGGGAAATGACAAAAATCGGGCAGGCATTATGGCTATGTGGTTAGCTACCGTTAGGGTGTATTATCACCTATCTAGAGATTTATTTAATTCCTTATTCTATATGATGTTGTCCCATTTGGGAAACGGTTGTTGATCCCAACTGTTGGTGGTATACATTCAATACACTCAAGCGAAATGAGTGGTCGGCCATGTGTGGCCGGGTTGCAAGATGTTCTTGTTGAACCCAGTGTATTCTCCTCTAGAGATACACTATCGGAAGGTGGTTCCATACCTTGTCATAGTTGGAAATTCATTACCCAATAAGTGCTTGCGGTTTTGATTGTATATAATATATGTGGAACGTGAGATGCAAGCGTTCCACTAGATTTCTATTTATTTGATTTAGACTCTATCACAATATCAAATGAGTTTTTATATAAAGACTTTGTTTTTGGATTCTCATGAGGGAAAAACCCGTTCCATGTTATACGGCGTGGTCTTATGAGATATCATTTAGTTTCTGAAACTGTTTTAAACTGTTTACTCATACTAGTCCCATGACTGACCCGGAGTTTATTTTGTTCTATTTTACCTAAACTCTTGGGTGCTCAATTTTATATGGGCAGTCAAGTAGTTTAGGATTTTACAGATTTATCCAAAGGAGCTTGGAGCAGGAGGCTTCAGCGTTATCTAGTTATTGTTATTTCCGCTGTGTTGTAAGTTGTACTCTGATAGTGATACTCTGATAATGATATGTTATACATTTAAAATTTTGTATTCAAAAGTTATGATATATTATATTTTGTTCCGCTACGATGTGAGATTCTGTGTTGTTATTTTTGTTCTTCTTCTACCTTTTTCTTCTGAAAAAATGATTCGTATTTTCGTGATATTTGGGTTGGATGTATGGTGTATGTAGTAAACTCTGATATTACGGATTTGCGGGACAATACAATTTTTCTTTATCATTCATAGTTTGTACTCAAACGTGATACTGTAAAGCAAAGTGCCAGAAATTTTAAATTTTGATATCCTATTACTTTTTTTTTCTTTACGTCTCCTCTCATTGTTTATTGCATAGTTATCAGGACCCGACCGGACCGCGGTCGAACCCCCATTAACCGCCGAACGTAGGCCTCCACAGCTCGACGAAGCTTTAGACCTCTCGTATGCTGGAACCTCCGGTTGAATCGTAGAACAGCGGTTTGTTGTAGTACTTTGACCACAAGAAACCCTAGATTCAAGCCATCGCTTCAACAATGGTAGCGAAAACCAAATGCATTTTACCCCGAACTTCGAAACCCTAGATTTAACATCTTCCGATCGCCAGCCATAAACTTCTCACTCGAAACATTTTCCACTGCCCAAGAATGTCCTGCTGCACCAGGTATCAACGTTATTTTTTTGAAATTTTTTATGAAGTAATTTTGTGTTTTTATCAAATAAACCCATTTGTTGCTCTTCTGCGCTTTTCGTTTAATTTGGTATATGCTTTCGAGGAATGATGAAAGATAGATAAACAGCCAAGTGGAAAGATAATGATAGATGGAAAATGGCTCATGTGCGGAATGGAAACTGTTTTAACCTATAAAACTACCATAAAAGCAGATTAACTTGACTTGAATTTTTCGAGAATGCTACTATATTTTGAAAGATTATGTATTTTATTGGTTGTATTACTTCTGCAATAAATGCACTGTTATTCTTAATATTTTCGGTTATAAGTCTTTTTGGATATGATTATTTGAAGAAATTGAGCTACGGCAGCATCTAGCTTATGATTATTTGAAAGATTATTATATATTTTTGCTTATGTATTGATCCTTTATTTTTAGAATTTATCAAAAAATAACATGCATGGTTCTGACGGTTCAACCGGTTGGATCCTCGAAACCTTAAACCTTAGATCACTACGGTTCGATTAACGGTTCGGTTATGATAATATTGGTTTATTGTAACAAAATAGAAATTGTGTCAACACTCCTTTTCTTCTTCCTCCAAATATTTCTTGAACTAGGGGCGACGAAATTCGACATAATCAAATCCTTGAAATCGTAGTAAAAGGGACTTTAAATCTATGCAGACGAATATGGGTGTGACCCTGTTTTGAGAATCACGACTTTGTCTTTGTCGAATTAGGGTTCGACTATGGTGAAGTTAGAAGCGATCGATGTTTTGGAAAATTAGAGTGTGTGGATAGACTCAAGGGATGAAGACGCTAAGCATGGTTGTGCTCTGGTGGTGTACGATCACTGATACGGATTTGCGACTTTTTCTTGCGCTTGGAATTGGGTCAGGTCGCGATGTGATAGGTTAGACCAAGTTTGAAGTGATGGGTCAGTTACGAAGCTTGTGCGAAGTAGACTCAAATGAAGTTGGTGGTGCAGCGAATCTTTAAGCAAGGAGGAAGATAAGAGGAGAAAAGGAAGATTTACCACTTATTAGTGCATGTTCAAGGGCACATATGATTTGAATTATGGGAGGAAGAAGTTGATGAGGTGATTGGTTGTTAATTAAGTTATTTAATATTAAACTGAAATAATTTCTTGTAAAATGGATACCTTGCGCGATGGAGGTCCAAATTGAATTTGATCTTTGTGTTGCAGTCATATGGGTGTTATCTACAAAGTAGAGCATATTTTTTCAAGTTTGGAGCAAATAAAATTTCGAGATAAGATGCGATGTCGATCTAGTTTAGATCGAGAGGCTAAACTTATGTGTTGACTGGAATTGAATCCACAAACCTTCGAACTAACACCATATTTTACAAATATATGTGTATTATGATTTATTTTTTGATGAATGGTTGGATGTTTTAATGTTTGATTGTTTTTTAGATGAATTGTTGATGTCCAAGCGGATGACATATTAAGTGATTTGTAAGGAACTTGTACAACTTACTAGAGAATCTTATTAAGAGAACCTAATGTGTTTTTCACAACGGTTGGTTTTAATTTCATTTATATATTTGTCACATGAATTGATGAATGCTAAAAGCAAAGTAGCTAGGCGATATTGGATGTGACCTTGATATGTTGCAAAAGTTGAATTTTTTTAAAGAATAAAACCAATGATAACATTTGTTAAGTGCTACAGTAGCCATATATGCCTTATTACAATATTTTGGAATACTATTATTTGTTATTTCAATTTAAAAATGGTTTAATCTGAAGAATGATTTTAGATGTAATGTTTCGTAATTTTATGTGGCACTTTATTTAGAAATGGCTTTTCAACTTTGCTATTTTACTCCAACCTTTTTGTTAGTTTCTAGGAATTTATATAGAAAGGCTTTGAAAGTATTTTTAGGAAGTATTTATTATATCAAAAGGTTAATGTAATGTTCATTATAAGGAAAAGTGGTTTATCTTCTACAGTAAAGTGAATCCGATTTTGAAGAAAAAAGAAATATTTTGGAACAAAAGCTTGTAAAATGCTTAATATAAAATATTGTAAAGAAAATTAGATTTATAAATGGTATTTTATAAAAATAAATGCAATGATCGTTTTTTGTGATGTATTTGTTCTATCGTGAATCCAAAAATTTATGATAAGTACATGAGACTTGAAACCAAAATATTTATAAAAGGAGTTTCATGGATAAATTTATAGATTTCTAAAGGAGTTTTATAAATAAATTTTACAACTTATAAAAAGAGTGGCAAGCAAGGAATAAATTTATAAAACAGATTTTATAAAGAGAATGAGATTTGATCTTTATAAAGGATCGTTTTAAATTATAGTGGTATGGAAAGCATTTTTTCCATACTTAACTCCAAATTTCATAGTATAGAAACTTGTTACTATCTATGATAATTAAGTATATATATCGAGACAAGAATAGTTTTCTAATATGTCTGACTCCGTTATTAATTGAGGGAAGATGCAAGTTTAAATTTGAAAAGTAGTAATAAGTATGTGTTGTATAATTTTCATATGATCAGTTTACATATACCAAAAGGAAAGCGGTTTGAGTTTGTAAGTAATGTGTTAAATCACGATAGTTTTTAGCCTATTTAAATATGGTTTTGGAAAAGGACAAATCTTCCTTAATAATTGTTAATATACTTATACCATGAGATAGTTATATGGATACATTTTATAAGTATTGAAAGTGTAATGTTCGGTGAATATACTTATCCCGAGAACATAAATATATGAATATTTTCCAAGTATTGAAATAGTGTAAATGAATTGTAAAAGAGCACAATACATATGCATATCTTTGTAAAAGTATTTTAATATAAGTACTTACAAAATAATTTTAAATAATTTCAGTTAATACAAGGAGGCGTGGGCTTCAGCTCAATTAGCCTATTCATTGGAGCTTCATATCGAGAACGACTACCTTCGCCAGAAGGCGAGGATCAAGTGGGTTGTCGACGGTGATTCGAACTCGAAGTTCTTCCACTCTTCCATTCGTAAGAAGAATAGACTTCTGACAATTCTTCAGATTCAGCGCCCTGATCTATCTGTGGCTTCCACTCCGGTTGAAGTCAAAGAGACTATTATTTCTCACTTCCAAGCCTTCCTTGGTGAGCCCTCTGTTTTGGACTCTGCTCCGGGACTTCTCGTCTTCGTTTCCAGGTTGGTTATTCCTTTAGAGAATGTGGACCTTGCCATGCCTCCTTCTTCTGAGGAGATTCAGGCTTGTGTTTTCGCTCTTAGTAAGGATAGCGCCAGTGGGCCTGATGGTTCCAATGGGGTTTTCTTCCAGAGTTCCTGACTGATCATCCAGTCGGATTTCTGCCATACAATTAGATTTTTCTTCTCAGGTGGAGATCTGCCTCAGGGCTGGACTTCCACCAACTTGGTCCTTATCCCTAAGAGTGAAAATCCTCACACTTGTGCCAGCATTTTCTCTCGATCAGCTTGTGTAACTTCTCCAACAAGGTGATTTCTAAGGTCCTATCCATTAGGCTAGCTCCGTTTCTTCAGCGTATGATTTCCTCTTCTCGGGCTGGGTTTATAAAAGGACATTTGATTACAGATAACATCCTTTTAGCCCAGGAGCTGGTGTCATAGATCGATAGGAAGGTAAGGGGTTCCAATGTGGTCGTCCAGCTAGATATGGCTAAAGCTTATGATCGCATGTCTTAGTTTTCATCATTAAAGTTCTAAGGGCTTTCAGGTGTCCGGAACCCCTTATTTATATTGTTTGGAGGCTCATATCCAACTGCGGGTTTTACATTCTCATCAATGGATCAGCCAACGGGTATTTCAAGGCGGGAAGGGGACTACGGCATGGAGATCCACTTTCCCCTACTCTATTCGTGCTTGCGACTTAGGCTATTGATCGTGGCTTACATTCACTTACGATAGCAAATTAGATTCAAAGGTTTGGCATCCCTTCTAGATGTCCTCTCATCTCTTATTTATCTTTCGATGACAACATTATCATTTTCATGAATGGTAGTAAATGTTTAGTTCGGCATCTTGTCTGCTTCATTCATCAGTACGAGAGGTGTTCGGGCCAACTCGTTAACTCTGATAAGAGTTGCTTGATCCTGGCGGCTGGCTTGTCATCAGTTAGATCTGCTTGGATTGAGACTTTCACCGTTTTCAAGACAGTCTCCTTTCCTTTACCGTAACTTGGTATTGTTCTTTACAGATGTCGTAAGTTCAATGCCATTTTCGACCCCCTAATCGATAGAGCCAGGATTAAGATCATTCGTCGTAATGTGGCGCTTCTTTCTCAAGCAGGTAGACTTGTTCTACTAAAGTCAGTTCTTGACTCTATAGGATCACACATCTTTGCTGCTATGACCCCTACCTCCTCATTTTCCAGTCTTTTCGGTCGTTGGCTTCGTTCTTCTTTTGGGGTAAAGAGATAACTCTTCTCATCATCATTGGATCTCTTGGGACACCATTTGTTGTCCAAAAATTGAGGGTGGCTTAGGCCTTAGAAATCCTAATGATATCTGCACTACTTTTTCCTACAAACTATTGGTTAGATTTGATGTGAACGACTCCTTATAGGCGTCGTTCCTTCGTGCCAAATAGTGCAAACTCCAAGCTGAGAACTTTTGCAGTACCCTGTCCTACGCTAGTGAGATGTGGAAACGGATGCAATCCGAGAAGGCCTTTTCAGATTTACATGGTGGGGGATCTGAATAGGATGGCAGTCCTTTCTCTATTTCGGCGGCATGGAATTCGGCAAGGACGCCGTCTCCACGTCTCCATCTTTTTTCCCTCATTTGGGACGCTCGTACTCCTCTTTGGGTTTCTTTGTTTATGTGGCGTATTCTACATAATGGGCTACCATTAGACAAGAACCTCTAGAGGATTGGCATCCCACTTGCTTCTCGCTGCAGGTGTTGTGTGTCTGGTGACACGAAATCCATTTCTCACTTGTTTTTCTTTGGTTTTACGGCCACATTTGTTTCGAATTACTTCGGGAACTTGATGGGTCTTAGAGGCAATGCGTCTTCCCTCGTAGATTTATTGAGAATCTGGTGGGATGGAATCTCAGGAGAATCCTTAAGATCGACCTTGTTTAGGTTAATTCCGTGTCTTATCTGCTCGCATACCTAGTGCTCGCGGAATAGGGCAATTTTTGATGAAGCGTCTATGGACACAAGCATCATCATTCGAAAGGTAAGGAACGACGTTTTCCTTGCATTTTTTGGTAGACTGTTTAGAGGTTCCATTGGTTCCCATTCAAGGTGGTTTGTTAATACCTTTGGAGTTACATCAGTATCAGCCACTCACCGGGCGGGGATTGGTTGAGCTGTTGGTTAGCCGGATATGTCCCGCTATCCAATCCACCCGTCCTCCCCCCCTCCCCCCACCTTTTAACCTGATGAGGTTTGCTACTGCTACAGGGACTAGTTATGCAGGTTCTTAGGGATAGAAGGTTTGTGACTAAGTCGACTCTAGATTAGCTTTGCTGATATTGGGGCATTCACCAGTCGGAGGAGTAGATCGAGCTTGCTAGGATCTTTGCCTTCTAGCCGGTGGCCCATTTCTTTGTACTTGATCGACCTTGACTTTGGGCTTTGTTTCTTCAGCGGGTTTTTCGACAGGCGCTATAAGACTCTTTGGCTTCAGAGACTATTGTGCGGTGTAGGAGTAGATATACTTCGCTATCGGGTGGTGGCTTTTCCGGAACTCGATTTTGAAGTATGATGGGCGGTGGTTTATCCGAAGCGCATCTATCTACCTTCCTATCCATATGGTTATATCTCGAGATGGTTATGTATTTTAGTTACCTGCTAGGCTTGTTGGCAGCTATTGTGGATTATGCTTATATATATATATATATATATATATATATGTGTGTGTGTGTGTGTGTGTGTGTGTGTGTGTGTGTGTGTTAAAAAATATTCAATTAATGAAAGGATTAATTGAAGAGACTTACTGGCTGCTTATGTGCTTAAATATCTTGGATTTCATATGAAATTAAATCATAGATTTGCTTGTTTGCTCTTTTAATAGTTAAATAACCAATAGTGAAATCTTGGCCCATTTTGAAATTATCAACTGTTGGTTCGAAGAGCCTCGAATCAGATAAGTTATCCTAACCAATTTGAACCGACATAACGGTCGACTTCAAGACAATATCAAAGACATAGTTCCTTGAAATGAAAGGGCTACTTGCTATTAATCCTGATTGTAATGCCAAAAAGGAAGTGGATTCGATTTGTACCTATCTTGAAAAACTTTTGTGGATGAATTTTTCCAAGTGGGAAATTCTAAAAAGGTAAAACGTAAACCCAAGACTCACACTTGGTAATGATTTAAACATAGGAGATACGTCATGATCATATGGTCTGCTACCATTAGGGTATGATCATTCAGTATTAATGGATTTATTTATGCTCGACCCTGATACGGTTGTGAGTTGCGACCAGTGAGATGACATATATAGTATTTTCTAAGAAGGGGTAGACTAATTCTATATTGGTAGAGGTGTAATAAGTTTTACAACATCTGTGCAATTTCTCCAGAGGTGTATTGTGTGGAAGGTGAATGCTTACCTTTTCTTTGTTGAAATTCATTTTCCAATATGCGCCTTATGGACTTTGCTGTATATTATGTTTGATGTTGATTGTAAATAACGTAAATATTCTTGCGATGATTAAAGATAACCTTAGGTATTATTATAAAATTGATGATTAGGTCTAGTTATCGTATGGCAAATGTAACGTCCCGCCTTTTTGACCGATTCAAATTGGTAATTAAACCAACTTAAAATGTTCAAATCGACGGATCTTATTTATCTTACAGAGTTTAAAAACAGAATCAACACAAAAAAAACATAATAAATAAATAACACAACATTGAACAATAAAATAACCTTTATATATATAATTAATTTTTTTGGATACAAGATTTTTCCTATATAGCGGAACTGAAAATACAATTTAAATACAAGGAAAATATTTACTGATTTAAAACTTCAGAGTGCGCCGTCTTTGGAATTCCCAGCTTCGCCAATCTTCAAATTTTAAGCTGTAATCTCTAGATCTGTAACAGCTGGGTCTGACCCAAGCGTTTCATGTAAAAACATAAAACAATCGAGTCAGGAGTAATCATAGTTCAAGTAAATTAACTTCAATAAAAACTAAAATATATAGTTAATCCAACATATTATTAAATTTCGAGCACATCGAACCCTTGTGAAGCTGCCAGAATATATCATAACAACTTGGGACGAAACAAATCAGGACAACGTATGGATATATATATATATATATATATATATACACGTATGTCGATGACATATATACACACATGCAGTGGTATATACACACATATGCGTACATCGACCACCACATATATATACTAAGCATTTAAGCAAGAAACAAGGACTAGTGTGTGGACCAGAACATGTGTTTCTGAATATGAGTTTTCAGCATGATGAAATCGATATGCAACAACCAATACGAAGGTCAGGCGCGAGCACTTTAGCTCAAGAAATCAGACCAAGATATACTGGTCTTGAACACAAGTTTAGGTCAAAATAATTAGCACAGATAATGGGTATGTAAAATGTCCAAGAGCTGGTATATCAAAACTCAATATAAATATTAAATTTTCAAGTCATATGCTAAATGCCTACTATGTATACTCAACGCATAAAAACTGTGGTATTCTAGAATTTAACAAGGTTAGCCTTCATAGGAGATGAGGTGTATTTAGCTAAAGTTTACTCAAATGACATGCACCTAGGTATCCAAATAAATTTCAATGTATACAGTGATATGTATGGCACAAAACAACACAGGAAAACGTCATACTATGATCAAAACCAAAGAGAACCTAACATAAAAGTACTCGGTATATACTGAATATGAGTAGGTAGTGTCCAGTTTCTCAATTAACCTTGTCAGCATGATTAAGTTCCATGTGAAGGTATGAACACATAAATATAACCAAAGAAGGTTGTACAGGGAAAACAATTGTAAGTATTTTGGGCTTTGAAAAACCCATTATTTAGAGAGCCATACAAGGCAGGGTAGAAAAATCCAAGGATAAACGCATTATATATATATATATATATATAGAAATTATATAAATATATATATACACACACACCATGGCCATAAGTGTGTGTCCCTATCTATCATTTACAATACAAGTTCAGGTGGAGAAATTCCATGCGTATATTCCATTTAATTTTGCTAGTGTGACAAATACATGTGTAGGTGTCTTGTTTGAGAGCAGCATGTGGTTATAACATGGAAGGGGTATGTAAGTCAAGACATGGGTCAATTCCATGTAATTACACGTAGAAACTAGGGAATACATGCCAACAATTTAACAACCAGCATTATTTGCATTAAAACAACATTAGATTCACATTACAACTTAGCAAAAGTATATTAGTGATAGCATAAAATGTTCTTAATTGAACAAGTGCACATACAGGAACTCACATGAATAGGTTACTTCTATGGCAAGAGTGTATAAAGGTGTAAACAGGGTTAGCCTTATAATGAGCGACAGACAAGTTTATAAATGAGGCCAATTACTCATCGTATATGGAAAAGGATATGCATTCAGTTTAGAAAATTTTAGTGCCCAATGTAGAATATTTAATAGACAATTTGAAGTAGGGAAGCCTAGCATTGAAAAAGACATAAATAAACCTGTATATAAAAGTTGGTGATATATTATTCATAAAACAATATCAAACTGGCACTTTTACTATGTGCATATCTTACTTAAAATAAAACTTATTAATATATTTGATAAGAACAAGGTAAATATTTGGAAAGTCAATACTATATTTAAGTTTATAAACCTTAATCTTAACAAAGTATCATACACATATGCATAGTTATGTGTGTGTAGTTATGTGTGTGTGTGTGCGCGCGTATGTGAACACGCACACGTGCAACATGAAAAAACACACATATATGCACATTCTTACCAATGCCATGGGTTGAGCCTCAAGAATATGACAGTAGCAACAACATGCTTACAAATATGTGATAATAACCCGAGAGTATATGGTAAATGATAATTAAAATGACCCATCAATTTGAATGCAGCCGTAAATCGGCAACACATAGGTTCATGACAATACAATAATTGGAACAAAATTACCAGCACACTAAGAATTTAGAAAATAAAATATTTCTGCATGTGAGTAGATTAGCAACATGGTTAAACAGAGGATCAAATATACCATTTTACTAATGGATATCGCATTTCATAAACGAACAAATACCACATATAACAAGAACAACAGATTTTTGAATCCCCCTTTCACATATATATAAGTGTATATTCTAAGGCAATGCGAAGTGTTACACTAACAGGAATAGGGTAATATATTTAAATTTGGTTTCAAACATAAGCTAGAGGCCAATGTTCATATGCGTGATATAAGTCAGTATATAGTCAGACAATGCCAATGCACATCAGACAAGGTGAAGGTAACAAGGTGACTCCATTCCAATTCCAAGTGCTAGACAGCCAATGATATATGCATCCAAACCTATGTATTTTGAACCTATGGGGAACAAGAAAGGATAGAAGTTTTACTCAACGTATATATAAATATAATGACAAATTCCGATGGCCTGGTCAGTGTCGAGTTATACATTCAAGTTTACAAACCAGCTCCAAGGCATATATGCCCTAGTATAACATGTATGAATAAAATGCATGTGTGTTTCCATGCTCAAAATGAGGCAAGTTAGGTAGTATGGAAACCATAAGTACCAAGACAGCAGGGAAAACAAATGCAGCATAGACAAGTTAGGGTGAATACAAGGCAGCAAACAACAACAAGCCCTCCCCAACCATTATAATTTAGTTTAAAATCGATGTTTAAATATTTGACCTCGGACTAATTGTGAGATTAACTCACCTGTCGAGCGACGAGGAAGAACAATGAAGGTGGAGAGCTTTGACAGCGAACGACAATAGGCGGATGATGTGGTGCTCACAATTTCAGGTGGCGGTTGTTGACGAGTGTGATTTTGGTGAAGGTAGTGAAACGAAGGTGGTTACGGCTTGCGGTGGCTTCGCGATTTGCATAGGGGAGGAGAGAAAAGACAAGGGACAACGGCTTCGAGGTGCAAGATGGCAGCTTGGGCCGAGGCGGTGGAGCGCTCAGATGATGGAAGCAGTGGTTAATTTGGGAAGATTGGGAGGAAAGATTAAAATTTGATTTTAAGGAAATTTCTTTCTACTGAAGGAATGAGGATGAGGGTAGGATTTATAGAATAAGCAAAAGACGATCGGAACAGTGTAAAATCACTAGCTTCTAGGGCAGTGGCGCATCAGATAGTAGGGCTGCGCAAATCCATCTGAGGAAGGTTATATATGTTTTTAATTAAATACTAACCCACGTAACACCCTAAATTCATACCGTCCACGTACTTTCCAAATGCAACGAAAATATACACACTTTCACATTTCAACGTTCTGAATCCAATAAAATTGGTCTTGTTGTACTTCGACTCCATCTGTATACGACGTTAATTTAATTTTTAAATTATTTATCGGTTTACCAATTTTATTCTGTTTGTCCGTTAACAACTCCGCTCGATTTCAAATTTGAAATGCTAAGTTTCAGTTCCTTTATATTTATACAAAATACACACATATCCAAGCCTATTTTCCATATATTTCAACAAATAAAATTCCCAACTCGTTTAACGTTAATAATGTTTATTTTAAATTCAATCATGGATATTTTTCGGTCGAATTTCAAATATTCAATAATAATATTTGATTTTCAATCAACCATTCTGAATTAAATATTGGATTCAATAAATTTGATTTTAATTTTCTAATTCAAGTATCAATATAAAAATTGATTGTTCGTAATTAAATCTTTAATTAATTCCATATTCCAATTGTCGAAATTTCTGGGACGTTACAATAAAGCCCATCTATGTTGGTGTGCGACGTGGTTTTACAAGGTGCCTTTATTTTTGAAAGGTTTAATAAGACATAAAAATGCATATGATTTCAGTTTCTAGCATTGGTTTACCAGACAATTCCAGTTGTTATTTCCTTATAATTCTCGGTGTTAATCCAATATTTAGATCAATTCCCATAATTCAAATAAAAGCACTGATCAAGGTAAAAGCAGAAAGTAGAGAATAAAGTAGAACTTTCATAGTGATTCAAAGTACTTCGGCCTACTTCCACTTCTACCAGTTTTCTCAGTGTACTCTCTCCAGATTACATATACTTTCCTCTGTATCTAAGTTACAATGAAGTTTGAAAAAGTTTGGAAGTGATAAGAGGTGAAAAATAGAGAGAACTCTACAGAGTAATGGTAGGTAGTTTCGAGAATGTTCTCTCTAGTTAAAAGTTTCCTTGTATATATAGATAATTAAATAGCATATGGTCAGAGACTCGATAGCAAAGAAGCATAGAACATAATCGTAGGTACATAAGAAATACGTGGCCATGTCTGAACACCTCACAATTTATAACACATGAAAATGATAAATTAAAAAATACTTAATTAAATATTCAGAATTAAGTAAAACGCATTGTGTCATTGTGTTCGTCTCGGAATTATGCTTAAGATAGACTCCGTGTTTGCATAAAACGAACATCATATGAGAAAGTTATTAAGATTATAAGTTTGTACACGCGCAAGAGAATTATGTATAAATAAATTAAGCCTAGGATTTCAAAACATTTCAAAAATCAGAAGCGGGAAGTCTGGGATGAAATTAGACCCGTTGGGGGTCGACATACCCCAGGGGTGTCGACCCATGGGTCGACACCATAAGGGGGTATCGACACCCATATTGACACCCCGTAGATCCGGGCAAAATACGTTTCTGCGTACGTAGACTTGTTCTGACCAGATTCGTGAACCCTAGGCTATAAATAAGACCCCATTCTCATTGTTTTATTCATTCTAAAATAATGGAGAACTAGATGCTGCCTCTGCCTAGATTGAAATAGCCTTTCTTCTTCAAACATCAAGTCATTCAAGTTTAAAGATCTGTGATTCAAGATCTGCAATTACTCTTCTCTGTTTCTTAGATCCAATCACAGTGAGTCTACGTTATTTTTAGATATAAACACTTAAAAGGTTTTTTGACATATTATGAATTGGATCTAAGCCTATGACTATTTGAATCATATCAGATATGCCATAACCTGTGTATCGAAGTTAATCTTGACATGTTATAAATTGGATATAATCTTGTGACTAATTGAATCATGTCAGTCTGTCATTATTTGTATATCTAATTCACTAATTAGATCTCATCATGCCTATTAATGATTATTTCATCATGCCTAATCGGTTCTATTATCACAAGTTCGTCGGATCTGTTATTTTATGCCTATCTTGTCATTATGCCCAATTGTGTCACTATATGCTTACTCAGTTGCAGCGCCAATTTTTGCCACCGTATGTCCATCTTGTTATTATGTTTATTTTTGTTCTCTTCCCTTCATTTTTATTTTATTTTATAGCAGCCTACCTTTGAGCCTAAGCATACCACTAAAATATGCGAACATGCGAAATTGGGAACGAGGGGAAAATGTTAAAATTGGGGCATAACTTGTATTGGGAAATTTAGGGCATAACTTGAATTAAATACATAAATGTGGATTTTGGGCATAAATCAAATTGTGAGTTAGATCTTAATTTGGGGGCATATGGTTAATGATGAATACGACTTGGAAAAGGGGCATGAAAGCCTATAATAAAATAGGGATAATTGTTAAATAAAGAATGAAATGCCTAGAATTACAATAATAAGAAACTGTAATCACGCTTAGACATGAGGTTAGATTACACTTGTGGTAGAAGTCTGCCCAGACCCGCCCGGCAAATCCAGCGACCACAAGTGGTGAATCTAGTGTGAGGGGTCTAAGTGCATAAACACGTGACGATGCTAAGACACGAGGTTAAGTCTGACTTGTGGAAGAAGTATGTCCGTACCTTCCCGGCGTATCCAGCATCCACAAGTTATAGGCTTAATGTGGGAGGTCTAGTGCATTATAACCATAAATGAATATGGTATACTTAACCTGTTTGAATCCATAGGGATTACATGAACTTGTTAACTTGAGTAGGGGTTAAGTAAGCTTACTCGAATCAGTGGGAGGGTTAATTAAATCTTGGGTTGGTGGATAATATTTGTATATACAGGCCCACAAATTTAACCTATTGGGGTTGTGCATACTTAAGAAACCAGTAGGCATAACCTGTGGAAGACCTAGTAGTGGGGATACAAGCCTAGGGGGAACTTGTGTCTTCTGGTATGTGGGACCCCTGTCAGTAACCTATATCGGTATCAAACGAGAAACCATGAACTACGTCGGGGTTAGGGCATGCTTACTGTGCTAGTTGTAAGAGGCCACTTGAGAGGAGGTGTGGGCGGCACATTCCGACGGGGTCATGTGCGTGCATGGGTCCGGACCAGGGAGGATTAAGACGTCGTGACATGAGTTGATATGTTTGTGCATCTTGTTTGTATCGGGCTTGCCACTTTAGGAAGTGATAAATCCTACTGTGGGGCCAGCACAGGGTATCTACGAGGGTTAGGAAGCCAATCGATTGGGGTAGTAATTAGGGTACATCTAGTCATGCCTGTTTAGGAGCTTGTTATTATCGTTTGGGGATAGCACCCATCAGTTCTATTGTGCTACCTGTATTGTATGGGGTTAAAACCTCTCACTAAAAGTCCACCTAAGTCTACCATCTTATGCTTATTAGGATCATCATGTTACAGTTATACTAGTATTGGTGCAGAGGAAGAGAAAACTGGTAGAGAAGCACATTTCACGTTCTGTACATTTTATCCTGTATATCTTGTCATACCTGCCTTATTGTGTTGTTACCTATCTCTCCAATTTATATACCTATCATGATACTTTTACTTAATTATATGCTAAAAGTAACTAGACTCGGCAGACTTATGTCTGACCTGTTTTGTTTCCTCTTCTTTCTCTTCCGTTCTCCCCCCCCTCCAGGTTCTTAGGGTGGGAATACTCAAGCTTGATCAGGATTCTGCTTTCACCCTGCTTGGAGCTATTTAGATGTACTGCTTGATTTCATATCTCTCTACTATGACTATGTTTTGGAAATTATGCTTCTTTTATTATTGTACTCTGATGATTTAAGTACAAGATGAAAATTTTAAGTTGATGTACTTGGTTTTATGCATTTCAGACTTGTGATATAACTATGTTTTGAACCACGATGTTTTCTGCTTAATAAAACTTTAAATTTCGCTGTTATTTTATATCTATCTTGTAATGTTTCTGTTTCTGTTTACCTATAACGCTTCACAAAACTTAATGCATTCTCTTAACGAGTGACATTCATGGATGTGGGGTGTCACATTTGGTATCAGAGCTGAAAGTTACCAGACCGGATAAAATATTTTGAAAATTGTTTTCAAATGGTATTAAAAGAAAGCGTTTTTAAAAGAAAAGTCTGTTTTGAAAAACACAATTCCCTAAAGCCATATGTAATATCTTTCGATTCTCTGTTTGAATCCCTTTTTCCTTTTCTTTTCAGCATGTCTGGGGAACCTAATATTCCTGAGGGCATTACGATACCAGGCTAGTTCCGTAGGTATCTAGAGGCCACGACGCCTAGAGGTGGTCAAGCAGACGTTCCTCCCCCAGTTGCACCCATTGTTCCCGCTCCTTCTCCATGTGCTGATAATTTCTCTAAGATATGCAAAGACTTTCGTGCTATGGGCAGAAATCCATTCAAAGGAACTGAGACTTTCGTGGAGGCAAGGAATTGGCTCAAAGAAATGGAGGATTTGTTTGTAATTTTCGAAGTAGATGATCGTAGAAAGATTTAGTTAGCCGCCTGGCTGCTGAAAGATGAGACCTCATTTTGGTGGGAAGTAACACATGTAGGACGTCCAGTGGAGACTTGGGATGATTTCCGATAGAGATTCGAAATGAAGTTTCTTTCTCAACCCGAGCAAAGTATGCAAATGGAAAGATTTTTGGCGCTTAAGTGAGGGAGCATGGTTGTTAGAGAATATTTTAATAAGTTTAATCAATTGGCAAGGTTTGATGTGGAACTAGTGGATGCCCCACACAAGAAGGCTTTGAGGTTTGCTAGAGGATTGAATGAACCCCACCATGGGTTAGTTATGTCTCATATTCCGATGGGAGCAACTTTTGAGAATCTTGTAGATATGGCATTGATGCAAGAGGAGGGAAAAAGAGAAAAGAAAGAAGCTAAGGTTGAGGAAACACAAAACAGGAAAGTATGGCCCAAGAAAGAACAACAGCAACAAAAGAAGGGTGGTAAGAACGGCAAAGCTCGAGATAAGAGGAAATATCATCATTGTGGTTGAGAGGGTCATGTGATCAAGGATTACAAGAAAAGAAAGAACACTTGTTTTCATTGTGGAGAGGTCGGACACTTTCCTAAGGAGTGCCTGAAGAAGCAAGGACAGGGTCAAAGGACAGGATCTTCTGGAGGGCAGGTGCATGCTCTCGTAGCTGGTGTGCCGGATAGAGGTAGGAAAGTTTCCGTTGAAGGTTTGATTTCTCTTTCTAATCATCCAATTTGAACTCTTTTTTATTCTGGCGCTTCGCTTTCTTTTATATCTGATTATGTGGTTAAGTCTTTGCACCTTAGTACTAGTATAGTTTTGGATCTTGTTGTTGTCTCGAACCTCATTGGGGGTATGGCTCATCTATCTGTGATTTGTCGGGGTTTGGGAATATCTGTGTTAGGCGTTGAGTTCGAACGTGACGCATATGTGCTTGGGTTCATGGGCTATGGTTTGATTCTAGGGATGGATTGGTTTGCCATGTATGGTGCCATTCTGTATTGTGAGAGGAGGGTCGTTAGACTTTTGACTTGCCATGGAAGGACCCTCAAGATTTCTTGTGACCCTAAGGGATCTGTCATGCTTAGTTTCCTAGAGTCACTTGATCCATATGTCGATGATATACAATCTGTACCAGTAGTCTGTGAGTATCCTGATGTTTTTGAGGAGGTTAGGGGCTTACCTCCAAGGCGCGAGATTGATATCCGCATATATTTGGTGGACAATGCAAAGCCAGTTGCATTGCATGTGCTCCACATGGCTCTAAGAGAAAGGAGGGAGCTCAACAAGCAAGTAGGGGAGCTACTTGAGAAAGGGTATATTAGGCGAAGCATATCTGAATGGGGTGCTCTGGTGGTATTCGCAACTAAGGCGAATGGCTCGCTTCGCTTATGTGTGGGTTATAGAGAGTTGAACAAGCACACGAAGAAGAATAGGCACCCACTTCCGAGGATAGATGATCTATTTGACCAGCTTATTGATGCATCTATTTTCTCTCAGTTAGACTTGGCCATGGGATTTCATCAGTTGAGGGTGGTTGAAGACGGTATAGACAAGACCTCTTTTAGAACTCCATATGGTTTCTTCGAGTGGCTCGTCATGCCTTTTAGATTAACGAATGCACCAGGCTATTTTGTTGATCTGATGAGTAGGGTGTTCTGGGAGTTTCTAAATAAGTTCGTTATGGTCTTCGTTGTTTGATTTTCTCGAAGAGTGAGGAAGAGCATGCCCAACATTTAAGGGAGGTTTTGAAAACTCTTCGTGCGCATCAACTTAAGGCAAAGTTCTCCAAATGTCATTTTTGGAGGAAAGAAGTGAGATTTCTAGGGCATGTGGTTTCTAAAGATGGGATAGAAGTAGATCCTGAGAAGTTAGTTGCAGTCCAAGAATGGCAGATCCCAAAGAATGAAATAGAGGTGAGGTGTTTTCTTGGATTAGTAGGCAATTATAGGAAGTTCATTAAGGACTACGCAAAGATATCAGCCCCGCTCACCAGGCTGGGAAAGAAGAATCTAATATTCTCTTGGGATGTAGATTGTGACGATGCTTTTTAGTGTTTGAAAAGGGCTCTGACAACACCCCCCAGTCTTGACCTTGCCCGATGGAAACAAAGTGTTTACAGTATACACTAATGCATGTGGTACAGGGTTTGGTGCAATTCTGATGCAAGCGGAAGGATAGTATGCTATGTAGGTAGATAGCTAAAGGTTCATGAGAAGAACTACCCTACCTATGACCTAGAGTTAGCTGCCGTAGTATTCGTGCTTAAGACTTGGTGCCACTATTTACTAGGAGAGAGGTTAGAATTGTACACCGATCATAAATCTCTCAATTACTTGTTATCGCAAAAGGATCTCATGTTAAGGAAGCAAAGATGGGTGGAATTCCTAGCATCCTATGACTTTGAGACTTCTTATACCCCTTGCAAGGGTAACGTGGTCGCAGGCGCATTGAGTAGGCAGAGGATGACACTTAGTCCTCTGTTTGTGGAGAGGAAAAGCTTGGAGTATAAATCGAATTTGATTTCAGACCCTCCACCGAGTTTGCACCTGGTTTGTTGGCATCATTAGAGGTGCGACCTACTCTGTTGGATCAGATAGGGACTTCATAGCGAGAGGACCCACAACTAGTAGATATTTTGGATAGACTCAGTAAAGTGGAGACTTCTAGTCACCTCAATAGATATTCCACAGATGATAGAGGGTGGTTGTGATGAGATGGAAGGCTTTGTGTTCCCCATATTGGGAGTCTGTTAAAGACAGTCCTTAAGGAAGCCCACCATTCCAAGATGACTATACATCCACGCGGTGATAAGATGTATAGAGATATGAAGAGGGTTTTCTTTTGGGCTGGGATGAAGAACAATGTGGCAGAGTTTGTTCTCAATGTTTGATCTGCCAGCTAGTCAAAGCTGAGCAAAAGAAGCCCTGTGGTTTACTTCATCCTTTGAAGGTCCCATAGTGGAAGTGGGAGAGCGTCTATATTAATTTCATTGATGGTTTGCCTAGATCAAGGAAAGGCAATACCAATATTTGGGTTATAGTGGACAGACTTACAAAGAGCGCTCATTTCATTCCCGTTAAGAGTAAGAGGACGACAGCATGGTTGGATGCAGTTTACGTTCGTGAGATAGTTCGTCTTCATGGAGAACCTTCCAGTATCGTAAATGATCATGAAACCATTTTCAACAGTTAGTTTTGGAGAATCTTACAAGAGGCATTAGGTTTACAGTTGTGTTTGAGCACTGCTTATCACCCACAGACCGATCTACAAACAGGGAGGGTGAATAGAGTCCTTAAATATTTTTTAAGGCTGTGTATCCTAGACTCCAAAAGGACTTGGGAAGAACATCTTCCTTTAGTAGAGTTCACCTACAACAACAGTTTCCAACCTAGTATTGGCATGGCACCCTTCGAATCATTGTACGGACAACCCTGTAGGTCACCAACTTGTTGGTGGGAATCTACAGAAAGACTTCTGCTTGGACCAAATATGATTAGAGAGACTTCAAAAAAGATTGATCTTATTAGACGACGCATGAAGACAGCTCAAGATAGGTAGAAGTCCTACGCAGATAAGAAAAGGACTAATATTGATTTTAACGTGGGAGACATGGATTTCATCAAGGTATCACCTTTGAGGAATGTGGTTCGCTCTGGATCTATGGAGAAATTGGCACCAAAATTTGTAGGGCCGTTTCCCATAACAGAAAGGATTGGCCAAAGGGCCTATAGTGTAAAGCTACCAGAGAGACTGTGCAGTGTTCATGATGTTTTTCACGCCTTTCATTTACGAAAGTGCTTGCACGATACCGCAGAAGTAGTTGAGTCGAGTATGCTTGAGGAAGTAGAGGTGGAATGGTAGGCGACAGTCAGACGAGTTCCTACCCGTATTCTTGGATCAAAGGTTAAGAAGCTACGCAACCGAGAGGTCAAGTTGATGAAAGTCCAATGGGGAGATAACCAAGAGGATGCAACTTGGGAGAGTGAAGACAAGATTCGCGCTTCGTACCCTTTTCTTTTCAAGGGTATGTTCTTAACTTCCTTTCCAAAGCTTTTATTTATGCTTGTTTCTATCATTTAAGTATATCCTATCGATCGAATCTTCGACCTTTAGGTAGGAATCCCATGGATGTAAAACATGTGTTTGAGACATGTTATGTTTGATGGATGCAAGTGGTTGCTCGTGGATGCATATATACACACACTAGGCACTAGATCGGCTCAATCACTCTCATACTGCATATGGATGCATGTGCATTTTTCTTTTTTTTATGGATGGAAACGGTTGTACCATCATATGGAAGTTGCATTTGGATGAATGATTGCACACACATATAGAATTTACATGTTGTAATAGGATTATTTGCATACATGTTGGATTCATGGCACTAACATACCTTGCATTAAGGAGGTCGACTGAATCAGTAGACCACCTGATCTTTCGCAATAGTATAAGGACATATACACACACCTTTGCATATTTTCATACAAGCATTAGAAAACTTTTAGGGACAATGGATGCCTGTGATTCATGGATGAGTAGATGGATGTTAGGATATACATTTTTCTTAACCTGGAGATTTCGGGGAAGAAATCCTTTAAGTAGGGAAGAATGTAACACCCCATAATTTATAACACATTAAAATGATACATTAGAGAATACTTAATTATATATTCAGGGTTAAGTAAAACGGAATACGCCATTGTGTTCGTCTCAGAATTCTGATTAAGATAGACTCCGTGTTTGTGTAAAACAGACATCGTATGAAGAAGTTATTAAGATTAGAAGTTTGTATATGCGCAAGAGAATTATATATAAATAAATTAAGCCCAGGATTTCAAAACAGTTCAAATATCAGAAACGAGAAGTCTGGGAGGGAATTGGACATACCCTAGGAGTAATTAGACCTCATCATGCCTGTTTATGATTATGTCACCATGGCTAATCGGTTCTATTATAACATGTTCATCAGATCTGTTATTTTATGCCTATCTTGTCATTATACCCAATTGTGTCACTATATGCTTATTCAGTTGTTGTGCCTATTTTTGCCACCATATGTCCATCTTGTTATTATGTTTACTTATGTTTTCTTCCCTTTTTTTATAGCCAGGCTATCTTCGAGCCTAGGCATACCGCTGAAATATGCGAACACGCGAAATTGGGAACGAGGGGAAAATATTAAAATTGGGGCATAACTTGTATTGGGAAATTTGGGGCATAACTTGAATTAAATACATAAATGTGGATTTGGGGCATAAATCAAACTGTGATTTAGATCTTAATTTGGGGGCATATGGTTAATGATGAATATGACTTGGACAAGGGGCATGAAAACCTATAATAAAATAGGGATAATTATTAAATAAAGAATGAAATGCCTAGAAATACAGTAATAAGAAACTGTAACCGCGCTTAGACACGAGGTTAGATTACACTTGTGGTAGAAGTCTACCCGGACACCCTCGGCAAATCCAGCGGCCATAAGTGGTGAATCTAATGTGAGGGGTCTAAGTGCATAAACACGTGATGGTGCTAAGACACAAGGTTGAGCCAGTCTTGTGGAAGAAGTCTACCTGGACCTGGCCGACATATACACCATCCACAAGTTATAGGCTTAATGTGGGAGGTCTAGCGCATTATAACCATATATGAATATGGTATACTTAACCTGTTTGAATCCATAGGGATTACATGAACCAATTAACTTGAGTAGGGATTAAGTAAGCTTACTTGAATTAGTGGGAGGGTTAAGTAAATCTTGGGTTGGTGGGTAATATTTGTATATATAGGCCCACAAACTTAACCTGTTGGGGTTATGCAAACTTGAGAAACTAGTAGGCATAACCTGTGGAAGACTTAGTAGTGGGAATACAAGCCTAGGGGGAAGCTAGTATGATCTTGTATGTGGGACCCATATCAGCAAGTAACCTATATTGGTATCAAATAGGAAACCCCGACCTAGGTCAGGGTCAGGGCACGCTTACTCGGCTGGTTGTATGAGGTCACTTGAGAGGTGGTATGGGCGGCGCATTCCGACGGGGTCATGTGTGTGCATGGGTCTGGACCAGGGAGGATTAAGACGCCGTGACATTTGTAGATATGGTTGTGCATCTTGTTTGTATCGGGGTTTCCATTTTAGGAAATGGTACATTCTACTGTGGGGCCAGCACAGGGTATCTACGAGGGTTAGGGAGCCAATCGATTAGGGGAGTAATTAG
Organism: Allium sativum; assembly: GCA_030737875.1. NCBI lineage: Eukaryota > Viridiplantae > Streptophyta > Magnoliopsida > Asparagales > Amaryllidaceae > Allium > Allium sativum. The sequence goes on along the minus strand of CM060919.1, from coordinate 353,961,317 downwards.
GGTACATCTTGTCACGTCTGTTTAGGAGCCCGTTATTATCGTTTGGCGATAACACCTATCAGTTCTCTTGGGCTACCTGTATTGTATGGGGTTAAAACCTCTCACTAGAAGTACACCTAAGTCTACTATCTTATGCTTATGGGGATCATCATATTACAGTTATACTAGTATTGGTGCAGAGGAAGAGAAAAGTAGTAGCGAAGCGCATTTCACGTTCTGTTCAGTTTATCCTGTATACCTTGTCATACCTACTTTATTGTCTATCTCTCCAGTTTATATACATGTCATGATACTTTTACTTATTTATATGCTAAAGAGAAACTGGACTTTTCAGACTTATGTTTGACCTATTTTGTTTCCTCTTCTTTCACTTCCGTCCACCCCCCTCCCCCCATCGGTTTTCAGGGTGGGAATACTCAAGCTTGATCAGGATTCTGCTTTCACCCTGCTTGGAGCTGTTTAGATGTACTGCTTAATTTCATATCTCTCTACTATGGCTATGTTCTAAGGATTATTCTTCTTTTATTATTGTAATCTGATGATTTAAGTACAAGACGGAAATTTTAAGTTGATGTACTTGGATTTATGCATTTCAAACTTGTGTGTCTTGAACCACGATGTTTTCTACTTAATAAAAAGTTTTAAATTCCGCTGCTATTTTATATCTGTCTTGTAATGTTTTTGTTTCTGTTTACCTATATTACTTCATGAAACTTAATTCATTCTCTTAACGAGTGACATTAAAGGACATGGGGGTGTCACTATATCCAGCTATGGTTATAACTTGATTCTGATCTATGCCTCTCGAGCCCGAATAATAATACTATGAAAAAAATTCCATCTCTATTAGCATGTCCTTCCTTCAATCCAGCTGAGTTGCTTGATCATTTTTTAAGTGTATTCGGGTTAAATCTTGTGATACCTTGAATATTTGATTTCATACACTTTGATCTTAGCCAATTTATAGAATAAATCATCAAGTACATGCATAATCATTCGAGCATGAAGCAAGGTAGTAATATAAGTTATGCATAAAGTCTAAAAGTGAATGATGGACCATTAGAGGTCAGACCCGACCTATCAAGAAAACTCAAAGGCGAGTCTGATTCTTTATACAAAATTTAATGAAATTTTCTAATGTCTCTGCCAAATTTCGAGTCATTCCGATTACGTTCAAATCTTCTAAGTATAGTTGAAGCTTCTTTGATTCAAAGTAGGTAAACAATTTCCCTATAAAATACACCGTTCGAAGGTAAGGTATGCTTTATTCAAGAACATGTTTCATTAAACCGTAATCAAACTTTGATATTTGAAAACTTCAACTATCCCAGTTAAACTTCCATTCTGTTCCTGCCAAATCAAGCTCTTCGACTCGTTGATGAAGCTTTCTAGCTATGCAAATCTCAATCAATCATCTGAAAATATCATCTTTCCAATCAAGATCACGTTGTATTTTTTAGGATATGCATCTGATTTAGGACATGGTCTCACTGAACCGTTCATTTTCTAATTTAGAACTTGATCTCTTCAGATCGCTCTTCATCCGCTTCTGAGTTCCATCCTTAGTGCTCACATGTTGAGTCCTATTTGCTTGCTCCCGCCAAGGGACCGACTAGGTCCATTTACTCACTCTCTAGTGACAGGGCCTACCTTTAACCTCTTTAGGTCCCTGCTGAACATAATCCACTCACTCTCTAGCAAGGGCACTTACTCTCTAGTAAGGGGACTCAAAAACAGTGAGCCTATCCATTCACTCTTCGATGAATTGACTTCCTGCACTCCAGCCCATCTCTTCGAGTGATAGCTCTAAGTCGACCATCCATACAATCCTATACATTTACACTTCAATGATGTGACTTGCACCATGCACTCCAATCACATATCTCTAATGCAAGCTTTAAGGCGATGCAAACCAATACAAACCCTTCCAATCACTTTGAGGTGAGGGGTCTAGCACCGTGCACTTTGGGTCTGTATCTTCAGATGTGACTTTGAGCGGTCAAATCGGCAACCACTCTCCATGGGATTTTAAAATTCAAATATCCAATCAAAGAAAATAAGCAAAAATCTTAATGGTCATCATGGAAATTCAGGTCATAGTATGCCTAAGGTCCAATATGGACCACGTCGAAGGTTATTGTTATCCTAAGCAGGCATCCTAAATGTCCAATATAGAGTATGGTTCGGGACCAACATAGATTCAACTTGCGTCTAAGAGATATGAGGTTATTATCATAGTATCAGAAGGAAGAAAAGGTAGATTCCAAGAGATGAACCTTCCTCTTATCCATACTATTCATGGGATTGCGAGTCTCAAACATGATCCCTAATTGCCCTCCAAGAATTCATTACATATGGTAATTGCTCCATTTGCACCACTACGTCTAGGTTCCTCACGTATTGTTGTATTCGGTTGTTCTGAACTAGTTCCTAAACCAGGTCACAAAAATGTCTGCACTAGTTAATTTCATGTCTCTTTAGCTCATGAAGATGTAGTAGTTCTTAGATCTTTTCTCTCGGTATGCGGTTTCACGCCTAAATGACTTTTGGTAGAGGATGCACCGCTAGTTTCCGGATAGATCCGTTTTGGGGTCTCTGTCGGCTCAGAATAAGAAAAGAACTTTAGTACCCTACTTAATCGTTTTAGTTCTCTACCGTCATATTTAGATTTCCTTTATCCTTCATAAATCCATCTCTAGGCGGTCCTCTATCATCTATAGCATTGATTTCATCAAGTCTGATTTCCTTAACCTCACTATCCCTTAACGCAAGTGCCTCTCTACTTTGAGATAGGACTATACGAAATTAATAGGTTAATATCTTTCTAAATCATCTTAAAATCAGTCTTGCTTATTACTCTCGAAACCATCATTATCAAGGTTATTGGCATATCTCCACCATCAACTATAATAGTCATTTCACAAAAGCAAATCAAATATATTTTAAGGCTCTCTCTGGGCCTTTGCTCCATGCTAGATGACATCATCACATTCTCCATTCTTGAGATATATACTTTGAATTGCCTCCAAAACTGATCCTCTAATTTAGTCCATGTATGGATGGATTCATTTTTCAACTACCAGAACCACATCACAACAAAATCAGTGAAGTATAATGGGAAGCACCATCATGTTGCCACCTTTGAAGCACCCATCACTTCCATATGTTTGAATATATCTCATTAAGTGAACTATCAGATCTAATTTTCCATTATATAAATTCCTCATGGAAGCTTGAAAACATGGGGAGTTTTAAATTTTGAATGTTAGCAGTTAATAAATTATTTGTCACATCCTGTAGGCTTTGATCCGATGCTTTATAAATTTTCCTAATCATCCTAACCATTTTCTTTCTGTAGCTTAAAGGAAATCTCTAATCTAGGGCAGTATTCTTCCCCCAGTCATATAGGTTCTATTAGTGCAAACTCGTATGAATGCTCCTTTATTCATTGTTTGCAAATGTTCAGATCTACTCCTTCAACTTTGTTCTTTTCACCATTCCTACGGGGGAATTCTGATACGCATTCTTCTACTTATTGTGCTCTTGTATTCTGATTTACATTCCTATTTTGTACGCCATTAGTTCCCAGCGTTTCGATAGTCACTCCAGCGTTTCCTATAAGTAAAATTTAGTCATCTCCGAGTTATTTAGACCAATGGGCTTTATTCCAGCTTGCTTCGTACCAACCCTAAGAGTTCCTGCATTTTTTCCTATAGCTTGTTCCTAGTCCCTATATTTCTCGCTATTCTCCGTATTCCATCCTTTTGGAAAAATTATCTAGCATCTTCTGTTGTCTAACTATGATCACATCATGCATCTTCTCATCATCATCTCTATCTCATCTCTGCTAACATAACTAGATCTGCTGGAATTTGAGATACCTCCTAGCTACCTCCATATTGCGATTGATAACCACCAACTTTTGATTTAGTCTTAGGCTTTCTCATCTTCTCCAAATCTCAAATCCAAGCTTGTTCTCAGTTAAAACACCAAAATGTTAATATAAATATTAGATCAATACCCATAAACTAAATGAAATTACTAACTAGATAAAAACAAAAATAAAAAGCAATGAAAAACATTTTTTTATAGTAATTCATCATACTTCGGTCTGTGTCTACTTCAATCAATTTCACTAATTGTATTTTCTTTAGATTATAACTAGTTTCTCTTTGATTTGAGTTACAATGAAGTTTAAACAAGTGTTGAAGAGATGAGAAGTGGAGAGTTTTCGGCAAAGCAATGGTAGGTTGTCTCCAGAAAGGTCCTTCCTTAGTTGAAAGTAAGCGTGTGTTAATAAAGAAACAAATAGCAAACACTCAAAGGCTCAATAACAAAGAGGTAAAATGATAAGTTAGAGCCACAAAGGAAATATCAAGCCACATAAATATATGGTTATAACTCGGATTTGGCCTATGTCTAAGCTTACGGGAAAATCATCGTATTTAGCCAAATTTAGCCATATCCATTTGCACGTTTCTCATTTCATCTAGTTGAGTTGTCTGATCTTCTTTCAAGTTGTCTTCAAGTTGAATCTTGTGATCTTGAATATCCAATCTCATTTACTTTGAACATGGCCAATCCATAGGATAGACCGTCCATTTCTTGCAGAATCATTCGAGCATAAAGTAATGAAGTAGTATGAATCATGCACGAAATTCAGGAAATGAATGGATGAACCATTATAAGTTGGACCTGACCTATAAAGATGAATCGAAGTCGAGTCTAATTCATTAGCCAAAATTCAATTAAACTTTCTTAAATATTTTTCTTTTCCTTTTCCAAGTGCATTACATTGTATTTCATATCATTATATTCATGTTTCAATCTTCTAAATCTAGTTGAAGTTACTTTTTAAAAAAGAGGGTTAAAATTTCTCTCTAAAGTACAGCTTTCAAAGGGAAGATTTGTTGAAGTTTAAACAATCCATAATAAAATTATGCTACTTGAGCATCGGGCTATCTAAATCTAACTTCTTAGCTGATCCAATCAAAATCAAGCCTTCGGTGGCACTAATCAAGCCAACCATCCAAATCTTAGTCAATCCTATGAAAATATCATCTTTTCAATCTAGATCAAACCATGTTCTTCAAAGACTTTTGTTTTCTTCTATGATTACAAGGAATTTAGATCCACTTATCCATGTTGCATCGGCTCCAAGGCATAGCCTTGTCGGACATCTCATTTTTAATTTGGGGATTGATCTCTTCAGACCAAATTTAGAATTCAATAAAATATCTTTATTTCTACCCATACACTCAATCGTAGTTGTGAAAAACTAAATGAAATTTTTTCTTTTTATAGAAAAATCAAGTCATGTATAGTATTTTCTTTCTTTCTTTCGTAGGCGAGTAAGAAGCCAGAGTGCAGGCTCGCCCCGAAAGTGAGCCGGGAGCGATCAAAGGCGATAAATGCTTGATTGTATTCTTGACTGATTCAATTGATAATGAGAGATAAAAGTACCCCGACCATGCCTAAAGGGGTTTAATAACTTGTAGTGGTGTTCTGAACTGAAAAGTACGGTGAAGCTTTCGGAGCATAGTGAGGTGAGCCAGTGCCTGTTGGTGGTCAAGTCCCAGTGGAAGTGGAAGTTGTTGGGCGTTCGGGTTTCATACATACATGCCGCCCAGATTAATATATACTTGGCCTCGTCCCACTTCTTCTTAACGAGGGCGCGCGACTTACTTCCAACAAATTGGGATGGATGTAACCCAACATTCCATAGTGCGTAGAGGATAGGAGGAAGATATGACTATGCATAGAAAACTTAGGAATAAGGAGGTCTTAGATGAAGTGAAATGATTGAACTCAACATTCACTTAAAGAAATCCATAGTTCAGCCAGCGGAAGTCAGTAAGATAACGGGTTGTCCAATGCATTTATCCAGATGCAGAGACATTATTGCTGATATAATAACTTCTATAAGAAATGCTAACATGAGTAAAAATGGAACAGTTCGAATAGTATCCTCAAATACCACCGAAAACATTGTTAAAATACTCCTACGAGAGGGTTTTATTGGAAATGTTCGAAAACATCAGGAAAGTTTCTTTTGCTGTCACTGGGTTGGAACCATTCTTTGAGTCAAGCGGAAAGGAAAGAAAGTAGTATGCATGTAGCAGAGGTGACTGAGCAAGCCAAGCAAAACTCCTGGATAAAGAAGTAGGGCTTAGCCCGTAGCTTCAAGCAAAAGGGAAGCGAATTGTGAACTTGAAAGCTCACTGTTGCTAATGTGAATGTCTTGCTACCTGAAATGAAAAATGATTATGTTTTCTTAGCATAATTTGGTGAATGTTGAACCGATATTGGTGCTCTCTTCCCTGACTCAAACTCAAATAGAGCTCTGGCTGGTGGGCTACCTACTACCTATCTCTTAGAGAAATACCGCCTTTCATAACATAATTAGAAGGGTGACCAATTTCCCTTTGAGCAGCCATTCGTGATTACATTCCCTAAAAGCGAAAAGCGACAATACCTTCCGGTCTTCAATCAATTTCTTCTTTTCCTTACTCAATAAGAAACCTACATGAGACTATTGCAACCTCTGTTTCGAGGTCCCCAGCGGTAGTCAAATAGGGGCGTGAATGTGAGATGCCAGCGGAATGATCGGCCGGACAGAGGCTAGGGCTGCTTCCTTCCCACCACATATTTCCGTGTGTGTCGGAGATACAAAGCGAGTGAATCGGAAAAGGGAACAGGGTCAATCCCATGGCGAAGCATCCGAAGCATAACTGCACACTCACACGATCTTTGCCGAGAGATAGGAGCATTCAGTGGAACCGGTGAACTACACTTGCTCCTTGATAGAAGAGTGAATTATTATTTTCATTAATAGCATTTAACCAACCCGGTAACCATATGCTTCGACCTGCATTGAATGCTGGTCCAGTTGTTGAAGATAAGAGAACATCAAATCCATAGGAAGTCTTACCATGAGCAGAATGGAAAAAGGGACAAGGGAGGTCGTCGCTTGGCACAAAGGCTGCTGGTTCGGGGGTACGATACGGTACTAAAGGTCATTAGACTTCCAGGTATTTTTTCTTTTGGGGAGCTGTTCACCATTGGATCTCGCGAATACAGCCACCTATGGTTTTCGACAAAGGGTCGTGATCCCATGAGGGTAAGCTAACTCCAAAAACCCGTCCTCAATTCAGATTGTAGGCTGCAACTCGCCTGCATGAAGCCAAAATAGCTATTAATCGTCAATCAGCTATACGGCGGTGAATTCGTTCCCGACATGTATAAGAAAAAAATTTAACCAAAATGTTTCATGACCTTACTAGATAGTCTAGGAAAAAGAAGGGTATTCCCCTTTTTTCTTATATATGGTGAGTTTATAATGCAATTAAATCTTAGTTTTAATGGATCACTAAGGATATAGATAAAGCTGCAGTTTCGTATCGGCCAGTTAGTCGGCATGGCAGAAAGAATTGATTGAATGCGGGAAAATACAATTAAGACTTAAGTATATGTAATAGGATTTTTTTTGGAAGTCTTCATATTCGACTTCATCGGATGCTTACTACACATAAGAATCCTATAGACACGTCCGTTGCCTCCCTTTTTCTTTGTGAGTATCGAGAATACCCATATTCATAGGTTCGAGATCCACATCTATGAATTGAAAAGTCTAAATGATCAACCATGCAATCAGTTGAATCAATAGGTGTTCAAATGGTTCATTTCAATAAACTGAAACCCTTCTTATTAGATGGTCGTGATACTTCCCAAAGACCGAAATTCTTGATCAATGAAGGAACAATATTACCATTTTTGTTCAAAAAGATACCAAAGTGGATGATTGACTCATTCCATACTAGAAATAATTGCAGAAAAGAACTATATTAAGACTTGGTTGTTGACCAAAGAAAAACATGGGAAAGGACAAAAAACGATTCATCCATCTCACAAAGCATTCTTCTCGATCTTCTACTCAAAACTCATTTTCAGGCGCACGAACCATACTCGAGCTTCGAATCAATGTTCCCAGAAGCAAGAGTATGCCCACTTGTTCTGACTATCAACCGAAAAAACCTAATTAAGCTCTATGTAAGATAGCCAAAGTACGGTTGACCAATCGACATGATATATTTTCTCACATTCCGGGAGAAGGTCATAATTCGTAGGAACATCTTATAGTCTTAGTCATAGGAGGTAGAGTGAAAGATTCGCCAGGTGTGAAATCCCAACACGGATAACAGAAACTCCGCTATAGTCGTTTCTATACATTCAATGTATTCCGCGGATAGAGGAATACATAGAGTTGAACATAGTAAAATTAGAAATTGAAAGATTTCGTTGAAATTGTTCGCTTGGAAATTTCACGTAAAGCTAATTATAGGTTCTTCTTTCCATAGGAGCTTTTCTATTCTTTTAGTTGCTGATTTATGGATTGGATTTCACTCAACCCATGGTTGGGAATTGATGATTGATTCGATCTACAATGATTTTGAATTAGCACATAAAGGGAAAATTATATCTGGTCTTGTTTCCACCTTTCCAGTTAGCATTGTTAATGCTTTTTGTTGGTTGGTTCCATTATCACAAAGCCGCCCCAAAATTAGCTTAGTTTCAAGATGTAGAATTGATGTTGAATCATCACTTTAGTCGGGTTACTAGGACTTGGGTCTCTTTCTCAAGGCAATGGATTGTGAATCCACCACGCGTGGGTTCAGTTCCCGTCGTTCGCCTGTCACATTATTTCAAATTCAAAAAATTATATTTCAATATTCCTATTTACAAGACGAAGAAGAAAACTATCACTATATTTTTCCTTTTCTGTCTTCTTCTTCCAAGCGCAGGATAAACCCAAGGAGTTGTGGGTTTTTTCTACCAGTTGGGGCTTCCCCTTCCCCACCTCCATGGGGATGGTCTACATGGTTCATACTACTCCTTTTACAATAGGACACTTACCTATCCAATACTTCGATCCGACTCTACCGCAAGAGCCAGGGAGAAGCGTAAACCGATCGCAAGGTGCGGTAGTCAACTTACCACCAAAAGAAAGAAGAGTCAGAAGTGAATATGATAGCTTAACCAAAGAAGAACTCACCTTAGGTTGGGGTAAGGCAGCAAGGGAAGTGAGGGAGAAAAATCAAACGACAACAAGGGTAACAAGGGAAGCTCTGCTTAATTCTATTTATGAGAACTCTAGGTGAACATCAATTCTCTTAAGCTCACTAAGGTGCGTTAGCGAACATGCTCCATAATGGCAGCTAGAAGCGGAGATCCCCTTTCAATGAAGCTGACCCTCTTTTGAAACATGGGGATTCTTTGGTGAAGGTTAAGAGCAGAAGGCAAGAAAGCGACAAGTGGTGTCCCACCTTGCGGAAGGCCAGATGTTCTAAATAAGATTCCACGAATCCAAAGAATATTGAGTTTTGGAGACCTAATGAGTTCCAAACATCTTTAGTCGAATTTCAATAGGAAAGAGAGATAGACAGGATTGCGCTGGGCAAACTATGTTGTGGGAACAGCTTGGACGAATGCTAATTCAGTAAGAATTATGACTAAGATAATAGCACCCAGCATGGTAGCTACAGAAAAGCTTGAGCTGGAGGCAACGCCAACCTTCAGGTTCGCTACACACCAATGTTTATAGTGGACATTGAGGAGGTATACTAATTGGCAGTTACTATTGGGATATATATCTTTAATAGCCAAAGAGACATGATTCTAAGATTTTCAATATAGTCCACTACACTTCGCACCTCAAATATATGATAATAAGATGTAAACACACTAGGGCTTTTACCATACCATACTATACATGAAAACATAACAAATAAAATAAAATAAAGTAGTTTGCATAGATAGGAGTCTATCTCCAGTAGGCACCGAAGTAGATCTACACTAAAAAAAGACAAAGAACACCAGATCCAGTATTAAATGCTGAAGGTAAGGCCTTGTAGTTGTCTCCTGCAACAGCTACGCACCTCGTGTGGACGAGATATAGTAGCCCTTAATCTATTGAGCAGTGAATTCCTTGTTTTGTTGGTGCAGGTCTGGATCGGCAGTAGCTTCCTGAGCGACAGGAGCCCTGGCCGGAAGTATTGATTTCAATTCATGACAGAGATTCTACATTTGGAAAGCGTTCTTCAATAACTGACTTGATCATACAAGAATGTTATTCCGATCACCGATCACTTTATTTTGAATAGAATCTCAATTAGAAGTATATAACATCATGACTACTAGCACTCTAGGAGGGCAGTCTACCACAAGACGAGGCTTACACAAATTCGCTCACATACGCAGCTACGTTGTCCCCCCTAGGCTCACCCTGGCCCTAGCCAGTGTATTAATTGGTCCCCAAGGCTTCACACAAAATCTTCACTAACAACATATGCATGCTTGAGTAGGGTCAGGCAGAACCGTTATTGCCTGATGATAACTTCCCCCATATTGTTATCAATGTCTTCATGTCACACGACCTGCATCACATTTGACACCCGAAGAAGATACAGCCCAACTATGAGGTACATCAGCTGGTATTATAATCACATGTAGATGAGTTTTGGCTGGTACAACCACTCTATCATCCACTTCTAATAAACGTGATTGACCCAACTCTGGATCATCCTCTAGAATCGTATAACTGTCAAAAGTGAGTGACTGGTCATCGGAACTGTTATAGTCTGAATACTCATAAGGTTGGGTCGACGCTCGCCTCCCCCTAAACGTTACATTACAAAGGAAAAATCATTCATATTATCTTTCCACAGTAGAAAAAAAGATATGTTGCTGCCGTTTTAAAAAAAGGGATAAGGATCACTGAAGTAATTTGTAAGCCTAATGATTTTAATAAAGCAAAGAGAAAGAATTAACTAGAATTCTTATCGATACCGGAACTCATAGGGAAGAAAATGGAGTTATGGATGGAATCAAATATGCAGATTCGAGTTAAGGGGACCAACGGGACGAAGGAGTAGTTAGTTATTTAGTAATCTATTACACTAATCAATTTACCAGCACCACTAGAGTTTCATTTATGATAGTACGGTGCTTATATTACTTACAACCGTATAGGACCACATCTCTCTTTCTCTCAGTTCAATCGAACTATGAGCTAGAGGTCTTTTAACTTTCGTTTGGGCCATAGCGGCCAGTGCTCCAAAGATCATAGAATCAATGCTGCAAAAAAGAAGATTTGTTGCAATGTAATTATCATTGCTAATAATGCCTTCATGGCCAATGCCAGAGTTTTCGAAGTAGCTAGTCTGATAAGAAAGACAGAATCAGAGTATCATTTGGTGAAGCTTGCACATCTGGTTTCTTATATTAAGTCCTAATAACCACGGCTACCTGGAAGACTATATGGATGACTCCCCACCATTTCATTACTGGTAAATATGGAGTCAAATTGAGTTTCTAAAAAATGAAAGGAAGCCCTCGGGCTCTTGGAAAAATATGAGCCCTCTTCTCTTATTATATAAAATGAATGCTTTACACCAAAACAAAGTAAAAGAGACTCTTTTTGCTAACATAGGAACTGGGACTTCCCTTATTTGAGTTTGAGAACGTTTGTGCCCCTTGCAAAATTTGAATTTCTCAAATATTACACATTTCTAAAATGGATCCTATCAAATATTTTACATTTTTTATGATCACCTCTATTTTAGGTATTCAGGGAATCCTCCTTAATAGACGAAATATTCCTATTATGTCAATGTCAATTAAATAAATGTTATTAGCTGTCGATTCGAACTTCAAGCAGAACGAAGGAATGATAGTCGCGTGTCACTTGAATTCTGGGACTAATTCCGATACATAAAATTGTATGCCAGTATTTTGATTGGGTACCATAGCTCTAACAAGGAAGGGAGCCCTGGCCCTGGATCAGACAGATAGAAAGCAGCCAAGTGAACAACTATTAGTTGCAGGGTCGATAATGAATATATTGGCCGAACGAAAGGAAGTAAATGTTCTAGTCTGTAATGCTAGTAAGGGGACCGATCCATTCTATCATCGCTAGTTCGTTGACCCTTTGGTTCTAGCCGAAGTCAGGTATACGAGCTTTCTGTTGTCTAAGGCAGGCCGTATGAGGTAAAATACTGATCTTCCTCTTCCCTTATTTTATTATTGGGACATCTCAGGCGGCGTTGGGAAGTCGGTTGCAGGGCCAGACTCTTGGGAAGTAGGTTGCTTAGCCGGAGTTTGCAAGTAGGTAGCCGGGTACGCCCCTCTTAGCTATGAGTTAGGCGAGCGAAGTGAGCGAGGACCGATCCAGTATACAACTTGGAAGAGAAACGGGTGGTGCGTAGCGTATACTGGGATACCAAGTCCGGTATAAACATTCAAGTAATCTTAGAAAGAAAACTGGTAAGATAGGTGCGTTAGCAAGCAATAAACCTCCACCGTAATTAATATATGGGGATACACTATGGACAGATTGTTGTTGGATACCTGAATGCCAAATATGGTTCATAATAATCTATCCTATGGGGGCATAGAGGACTCATTCACTATCCGAGGTGTTAATTTACCAATTAAAATATTGTCGGTTTCTATCTAAGATCCCAGCATTACAATTATATTTCTGTCTAAATTTCGGTGTAAATGAGCCTCTAAATGGGGTATTTCCCTAGTAATTATTTCTCGCTCCTCTATGATTATCTTTCACTCGGGCTCACTCCGCCAAAACACCAGTTCTGGACAAGACCAGTTACACCTATTGAACAATAACTGAAGCAAGACTGATTGTCCAGCCAGTCATTTGCTACTAAACCAATAGTGAAAACACCCGACCAAACACAGGAGCAGCTTTAATTGCACGCAAGAAAACCTATAGTTCAATAACTGGGTATTCTCTCACTCTCTTCTGCTTGCTTCTATAGCTGATTCTCTTGCTCTAGATCGATGGTTTGATCCCTATGCGCTCTTAATTGACTGAGTTCTTCTAGCAGCAATAGAATGGATGGCCACCTCTTTAGTCGATGCAGGACTGGGGAAGTGCTCAGTGGAAAGAATCTAAGAGGTTTTATGTGCCCCAACCATGTGAACTTCTCTCTCATTACGTGTGCTTGGTTTCCCATGCCGATAGATGCGAATTACATCAAGGCAAGAAGACGATCATGAGCGTAGAAGAAGAGGTGATCTACCTATAAGCCTAACTAAACTAAGGAGCGGGTGGAGATAGAAAGGTAAGAGTCAACACAATCTCTTTATGCTCCTTTTCTTTTAGTCTCAGTTGGACTAATTCGAGATTATTTTCCCAATTAGAATATATAGGGTTGAAGAGTTCGTGACCTAAGCGACCGCGTAAATCTAGCAAGGTATGTCCAAGGCCGCGAAATTACCCTTCCTATACTTATCTACTTTTCACTTCTCCCGTTCCTTTTCGGTTTGCCAGTTTTACTAATTAGTTCCCGATGGGGACCCTAAAATTCTATGACACGCAAGGAGGGCGTTCTTCATCCACTTGAGGTTCTATTCTTAATGGTTATACATTCATTCTAACCTGCTTGCTCTTCGACAAAGGGACTCAACGACTGAGTAGGCCCATCCACTCACTCTTCGATTAAAGGACCTACCCATTACCTCTTCAAATCTTTGCCGAGTGTAATCCACTAACTCTTTAATGTGAGCTCTTGCTTTTTGATAAGGGGACTCAATGATAGTAAGCCCAACTAGTTGTTCTTCGGTGAAGTTGAAAGTGAAGAATATGACTGATAACTTATAGTGTGTGGTATGATAGTAAATATATAAATATAACAAGCACAATGTAATAAATAAAAAGATAAAACTGATTACACTAGGGTTTTATACTGGTTTAGACTTCATGTTCTACCTCCAGTCCAGAAGGTTCCCTTCGGAATTTCACTAACCAATAAAATCTCTCACTTCGCTCGGAATAACAGACTTATAATTTTTTTCTTGACAAAGTTATGTTCGATAAACACAGATTTTGACTTCATGTATAACTCTTCTTATAATCTCTCTTTTAAGTGTATTTCACGAGTGAATGTAGATTTGTAGGAAGAAGTTTTACTAGTAATAACAAGTTATTATGAATGCGGTAGCGATTGAGTGCTTGAATGTTTTTAGAATATACATAACAAGAGTAGAACTAAATAGAAAATTCGATGATCAATCTTCATGGAAGCAATAAGTCTCATCGCATCTGTTCTTGGACAACTTGTGAAGCTAGATTAATTGACAGAGGACTTAGTTCGTATTTCATATGCTAGGTTCTAACAGTGATTGATGTCAATTTTAATTTTCCCTTAGAAATTTTAAATTAGTGCTACAATTGGAATATTGGTAACCAAAAGGTAGTATATGAATGGCATACTATTGTATGCTCTAATTGCCAAATATTCATACATAGTGTTAACACATGCAACAATATCACAATCATCTGTATAAGCTAAAGAGAAATATTTTCCGGCAAGCTATTGATCTTAAGCAAAAAGCTAAACTCAAGAATCTTTCGGAGGCTGACATTACTTCCAAATATTTTTACTCCAAACTATCATCTAAACGTGAAAGACTTAAAATAAAATACATTTTAGATAAATATGGTAACTCCACTATTAATAATGATGCTTTAACTACCAAAGCCATCGGTTACTTTCAAGAATCGTACAATTCAAATAAGATTCACTCAAACTTTCCCGCATTCATTCCAAAGAAAATTATCACAGCAGTTGGGAAAACCATGCTAGAGAGTTACATCAGTACAAATGAAATAAAAAAAGCTATATTTAACATTCACGATGACAGTAGTCCAAGGCATGACGGTTTTGGTGCATTTTTTTTAAAATCCATTGGCTAGAATTAAAAGAGCACCTTTTTTATGCCATCAATGATGCTTTTTCAATGGAAAACTAATCGGGGAATTAAATCACACTTTCATAACTCTCATTCCAAAAAGTACTAATTCTAATGAACATAGCTTAGTTGGTTTAAAAAGAGCCCGAACGTGGTTCACCATGCTCACAGCAACGATTTGCCATCGCTAGAAATTGTGGTGTAGGCGTCGTTGCGTCGGACACTTCCGACGAAAAGCCATTAGTTTATTTAATCCGACTTAGTAATAAAAGAATTCATAGCTTGGTTGGTAAATGCACATGCTTTCTTGGAGAGTAACCAAGGATTAAATCCTTTCTTCACCACATTTTGTAGTGTTTTGTTGTACACTTTTTGCTAACACATAATGGCTACGGTAGACTATTTGTTAATGTGTTAAATGCCATTTTTCAATTCTTTTGTTGTAGACTATTAATACTTAATGATGTTACAATGTATTTGCATCAATTATATTGTTGTTTAAAAAGGTTTCAACACATTCACTAATTATATTTAACGGTCCAATTAAAAATCAATATTTAATTAATTCAAAACAAATAAATACCCCGCTTAAATACCATGCTTAAATACTCTGTTCATAGCAAAAAGCACATTCCCTGTTTGCAACAGTGCCACGCTCAAATACCCCGCTCAAATGCCACGCTCAAATGCCCTATTACCGTTCGTTAAGAACGCACCCTAAATGTAATCGTCGACTATTTATTTCAAAGTGTGATTTTTTCCTTTTAGCTTTTATCTATTGTTTGTTTTGTATACATCTTATTTTATGCCACATTTCGTTTTTCTTGTATCTCCTTGTTTTGTAATAAAGTACCTTTGTTTTTTTCAAAATTTTTTTTGTCAAAGGTCACATTACTTTATATGATTCTATTATATTAAAGGTTGCAACTGTCGATGAAGCAATGCAGATGAGGAAGAGAAAAGGAGAGGTGTCTATATATTTATATATGGCAGTTATGCATGGAGTTAGACGCTTGGTTTTATATGTCATACTGTTTTACTTAAGTTTGGGAAATTTTCTAAGACTTAAGTCAGACATCTAAATTACAACACATACGTCTGATTCAGTTCGACAAGTTTTTTGACAATTTAAGTTATACGTCTAGTTCTTATTTTAGACGTCTGACACATGTATGTGTACATGTATTCTCTATGTACTAGGCATCTGGACCATACAGTCGAGTGTCTGACTTAGTTAAAAATAGATGATTTGAATATTTGAGTATATAAATGGATGTGCACATGTATATTTTTCAAGGGAGATTGTACAAGATATCTAAGACACAATATACTCGAACAAACTTTTCTTACAATAATTTCTTTTGTGTTCTTCAACTTCTTTTTGTAATGGAACCATTTCATAGTTTAATATCAGTCCGTTGTGTCTTTAATACATGCACATAGTTAGATATAATAATATGTAATTATATAGTTGTCATCATTAGAACCCGAGAGGTGAGGTTCTAACAAAAGTGACTTACTTCTTGCTCTCCTATCCGTTTCTATGTGCAGTAGCTCTAAGGTGACCACTCGTACAAGCCCATCCATTATCTCTTCATAACGTGGCTTATGTCATTCATTCTGGACTCATCTTTTCATATGGAAGCTCTAAGGCGACACAAATTCATACAAGCTCATATACTCACTCTCCGATGAAGGGACTTGCACCTTACACTCTGGACCCATCTCTTCAAATGAAACTTAAAACGATCAAATTATTTATCACTCGAGGTTGGAAATTTAAAATTCAAATATCAAAATACGAGCAAGTAAGAAAAAATCCTAATGATCATTCTGAATATCTGGCTTAGAGTGTGACTGTGGTCCAATTTAGATCTTGTACATGTGTCAGTAGTCGGAGGTTATTGTTATCCTGGGTAGTCATACCATATATCAAACTTAGAGCATGGTTGGGAACCAATACAAGTTCATATCGCATCTAAGCCTTCTAAGATTATTATCCTAAATATCAAAAACAAGTGAGTGCAAGAGGAGAAATCGTCCCTTGTCCATCTCGATCATGGGATTGTGAGTCTCGAATGAGATATTTGGTTTCTCTTCAAATCGTTCACTATAGATAATGGTTGTTCCATACATGCCATTATAGCTTGGTTCCTAAAATATTATTGCAATTGATTGTTCTGAACCAATTCCTTAACCAAGTTGCCAAGGTATCTGCACTTATTCGCTTCATGTCACTCCAACTCATGAAAGATGCAACATTTCATAAATATTTTCTCACCATCAGTAGTCTCATGCAAAATTGGTTACTGATACAGGATGTGCCCTATAGGTTATAGACATATTATTTCTGGGTCTTTGTCATCTTAGCATTAAAAGTGATCTTTGATTCCCTTCTTAATCGTTTTAGTTCTCCATCATCTTCTTCAGCTATACACTTTCCTTTGTCCTTTCCAAATTCAGCTATGGATGGTCCTCTGCCTTTCACAACATTGATTTCATCAGATTCGTTTTTCTCAATCTTAGCATCCTCGTGACATAAGTATCTCTCTACTTTATGATAGAACTCTGTGAGATCCATGGGTGACTTCTCTCTAAAACAATCTTCATATCGATCTTACTTGGCAACCAAAACCGCTATGATCAAGATTACTAACAGATTTGGCATATACTGAACCTTGTCACATAGCTTCTTTTAGACTATTTCTAGGCCTTTTCTTCATGCTAGATAATGTCATCATGTTCTTCAACCTTGATACATGTACTTTAAGTTGCCTTAAGGATGAACCACCAGTTTAGTCAATGAACAAATGAACCTGTTTTCCTGTTATCGAAACCACATTAAAACTAAATCAATTAAGTATAATGGGAAACACTATCCCATTACCATCTTTGAAGTGTTCGGCACTTCCATGTGTTGGATATATCTCATCAAATGAATCATATTCCAACATGCATCTTCACCATTAGAAGCTTGAAATTAGGGGGATATCTTACGTTTTGAATGTTATCAGTGGGAAGATTCTTGTCCACTTCTAACTATTTTCCTAATCATCTTAGCTATCTAGTCTCTACCAGCTAATGGAAATATCTGATCCAATGCAGTATCATACCCCTCCAATCCTACAGGGGACTCTCATCCCAATCTTAAGTGTGTATTCCTCCTGTCAAGCAAAGCTCCATCCAACGGAGTCTACCCGCCAAGAATCAACCAATGGACACCAACACATTAGAAGAGGAAAAGCATCGGTATGCTGCATCATGATGATTTGGAACAATCCTCGAAGAAAATACTTCATAGATATAGAAAGGGGTTATTTCCGTAAGTGACATAAGTACCACCGAAAGCTACCCTCCCGAGAGCCAAACCGGGAGGTAAATCCGAGACTCGAGCAAGGATACGGGACACTCGTACTAGTACACTTAGTACCTGAACCATCAATGGTTCTAAATCAGCAGACATGTATGTACGACATGGGGGCGAGCCCCTCCGAGTACCCATAATAAAGCCAAAAGCCTACATCCGAAAGCCCGCAGCAAAAGACCGACATTGAGAGCATTCGCAAAGACATCCGAAATGCCCCCGCGGTCTGCTACAACCCCTTTCACCTAGAAGGAAGCCCAATTCGCTTGGGACCATCCCATTGAAAGCTATAAATGACACTGCGAGGAGGATTAGCAAGCTGATACCTGAAACCAAGGAAAAAGGCGGCCGACAGGGAGCGCCCAGGCCCAACAACCTATCGACGGAAGGACACTGGATTCTCTATAAATAGGACTCCAGACACTCCATAAGAGGGGAGGAACCTTTCATTTCTCAATTTAGCTTCTCCTTTCTTGGGGAGAGAAAATCATCATTTCTTGTAATTTATCTGCAATTTATAAATGGAGAATTCAGAGTCCCATACATCCTATAATTTGATAACCTTGTAGTCTCATAATGATGAAACAGGGAGTTAACACTAATCTTTCTTATGAGGGGATCAATTAAGGTGCTTCAGTAGTGGAGGAAGGGGAATTTATAGAAATATGAAACCCCCTTTCTCCTCACCTTGCATAATCACCATGATTGATCCATGTCCTCATACTGAGCCTAACGTTTCCCCAAGCATCGGTGTGACAAAATCGCGTATAAGTTCCTAATTCGATCTCTGTTGTAATTCAGATTCCTCCCTCGGGAAGGTCTAATACAAAGGAGTCATCGAATTTAGTGAATATTACGAGGCTCATGAACTCACGGGAGGCGTTAGCCTGTTTTCTTCTCATTGAAATATATAGGGTAGTTGTCATGGTTCAGGGTCCTATCCATCCCGGATCCAAGATCATTGCCTGAGGATTCTGGGTCATGGCTGCCACAAACTTCGTGTATACGCATATTACACTCTGTAATTTGGGTGTTGACAAAAAATATCGTTAATATTTTTGGCGCTAGAAGGAGTGCCTGAACCTCCGATCTTGTGGTTAATTTGTTTAAACTAGCTTGTTGAATTCATCGTTCCATGATAGGAAGTAATGAAGACAAAGAAATTGAAGGAGCAAAACAAGGAACTAGACCCCAATGTTACCCTTGAAGGAGATGAAGTCCCAGCACTCGACTCAAATAATAATTACGAGAAAGAGACCGCACCCAACGCACAGCTGCTACCAGATTCGAACGCCACGGGGGATAATGTCGCAAGGATCTTAGCCTTGGAAGAGCAACTCCAAGAAATGCGGGCGTAGGTCAATGTAGTATAGGCACAGAAGTCCTTGAAGCTCACCAGATCTAGCTTGAAAGAGTCAGATGAATCTCCAAAAAGGAAAGCCCCCGTTCAACAGTCAGAAGCGAAAGGGAGACCTAAAGCAACCTCTTCCAAGAAAAGGAAATCTCATCTGACGGGAGTAGGAAATCAATGCGAGCAGGAACAGTCCGGGAGCTCCACCTCCAAAGGCTATGACCCCAAGAAAGAAGATTATGACAACATGGAGGCCTACATCAAAGATGTCACTCAAAAGACCATCAAGGACTTGCTGGGAAGCAAGGGGAAGGGAACCCAGGATGACAAGGTTAATGACAACGAGAGGGTAGCCCCGTTCATTGAAGAGAATATGAACACCATGATACCGTCTAGAGTCAAAGTCCCAACCATGAAATATCTAGGAACCACTGACCCCGACGACCATTTGATGGCTTTCGACAGCCAGATGGATCTTTACAACGCCTCCGGAGCTGTCGGATGCCGCCTCTTCCCAATGACCTTCCAAGGTGCATCAGCAAAATGGTATCGCTAATACAGAGAGAACACCATTTACTCGTAGAAACAATTCTCCTACGAATTCTCCATGCAGTTATGTATCTGAAAAGATCCAACCGTAGATTATACGGTTCTCGCTAACATCAAATAGAGACAAAGGGAGTCTCTCGGGAACTACCTTAAAAGGTTCAACGTCGAGGCCTTAAAAGCCAAGGATATGAATGACCGTGACAAGCTGATCGCCGTGCATTCAGGTTTGATAGAAAACACCCCATTCTGGAAGGAGTTATATATCCACGGCTGCAAGGATCTATAAGATTTCCATTTTCAAGCCGACAAATATATCCGCATGGATGAACTATACTTCACAAAGAGGAAGTTTGGGCCTCGAAGAGAAGGAGGAAGACCAAACTTCAGACAAAATCTCCCAGAAGGAAATCAGAGGAGATTGAGATGGGAAGACTCTAACATGGACTCGGTTGCTCTGAACAATCCCATCTCGTATGTGTATGTTGTCGCAAAAGAAAGGGTCAATTATTTCATGGTCTCGTTCAAAGCTAAAAATTGCCCCGAACCTCATGCTGGTGGTAAATACTGCGAATTCTACAAAACCAACGGGCACCAGACAGACGAGTGCAAGGTCTTGTACGGGTTATCTAGAAACTAATCCGAGAGGGGCACCTAAAGGAGTTTTTTTAAATAGAGCAGCACAAGCTTAACATGCAGGAGGGCGGCAGAAGGTTTCAGTAAACACGACGAGAGTCATTGCAGAAGAGAATAACCTAGCTTTGGGACCTCCCGTGAACCAAATAAATGTGATTCATGGGGGACCACATCCTACCGGAAGTTGTCCGAAAGCTAGGGATCAATACGTGAAAGAAGCTTTGGAGGGAATCTTCTCCATCCAAGAGGAACCATCATTGAAGAATGCGCGTTACCCCCCTCAAAATGCATAACCTCGTGGTTTCCCCAGAAGAAATGAAGAAAGTGGTCTTTCACCCACATAACGACCCCCTCATGATAACGGTGCAGATAGGACTTTCGGTCGTTTCCAAAATATTTGTGGACACCGAAAGCACTGTCAACGTTATCTTCAAGCACACCTTCGATCAAATGGGAATTTCCGAGGAGAAGTTGGAGCCTAGCAACGAGCTGATTTTCAGGTTCAACAATAAAGGATTAACTATAGTGGGTCAAACCAACCTACTGGTTAAAATAGGGCTATCTCCTCTTCATAGGATTTTCGAAACTCTCTTTGTCGTAATCGACCAGCCGTCCTGTTACAATGCCTTCTTCGGGCGACTAGCTTTAGAGAAGATGGATGCTTTCATTTTTTCCAAATATCTTATGTTAAAATTTCTGACCAAACAGGGATGGGGTACCATCCGAGGAGAACAGTTTAGCTCCCGAGAGTTATACTTTGCCACGGTTGAAAAATACAAAAGGGAGTATTCTTCGTATTTCGATTCTTTTGCCATTTTTATGCCTTCAGGTATGGAATTCTTACATCCCTCGCCTGAGGCCAACATAAAAATAAATAAGACTGAAAAACGCACTAATGGTAGGTATGCTTCTCTGAGAAGGAAGAGGAAAAGGTCAAATGAAGTAAACTCAACTAAAGAAGGAGAAATTATCACAGATCTAGACTCTCGAGGAGACATTGAAAGGATCAAGCCAATAGAAGACGTAGAAGAAGTAAGTGTTGACCCGAAGGACCAATCGAAGGTCATCAATGTAGGAAAAAGGCTGATAGAACCTCTCCGAAGCGACTTAGTCCACTTCCTACAGCTCAACAAATATGTTTTCGCCTGGACCCATTCGGATATGGTTGGTATCGATCCTTCGATCATGAGCCATGCATTAAACATCGACCCTCCGGTAATCCCGATCCGGTAGAAGAAGAGGCAATATAATAGGGACAAAATTGAGGCCTTGAAGGAGGAAGTCAACAGGTTGGAAACTAACGGGTTTATCCGAGAGGTCCATTACCCGAAATGGTTAGCCAATCCCGTGTTAGTAAAGAAGTCCAACATGAAGTGCAGGAGGTGTATTGATTACATGGATGTAAACAAAGCTTGTCCGAAGGACTGCTGCCCTCTTCTGTGGATCGATCAGCTGGTTGATGCCACGAGTGGACATAAGATACTATCCCCTATGGATGCTTATTCGGGGTACAACCAAATCCCAATGCACAAAGCCGATAAGGAAAATACAAGCTTTATTACCGACTGGGGAACATTTTGTTATAAGGTAATGCCTTTCGGCTTGAGGAATGCAGGGGCAACGTACCAAAGGCTAGTAAACAGGATGTTCCAGGAGCAGATACAACGCAATATGGAAGTATATGTCGACAACATGTTAGTGAAGTCCACCGAAATAGAGAATCATCTAAAGGACCTGGAGGAAATGTTTGAAATCTTGAGAAGCTATCAGATGAAGCTGAACGCTCAAAAGTGTTCCTTCAGGGTTCAATCTGGGAAGTTTCTGGGATATGTGGTAAGCGAGCAAGGAATCGTAGCTAGTCCCGACCAGATACATGCCATTAAGGACGTGGAAGAACCCAAAACCAGCAAGGAAGTCATGAGCCTAAATGGGAAGGTAGCTGCACTCAGTATGTTTATTTTTAAAGCCACCGATAAATTCATCCATTTCTTCAATGTCATAAAGAAAAAGAAGAATTTTGAATGGAACGAAGAGTGTAGGAAGGCATTCCAAGAATTGAAGGTTTATATGGGAACATCTCTAGTTTTGTCCATTCCCGAGAAGGGAGAAACTCTGTACCTATACATGGCAGTCTCCAAACATGCAGTGAGCTCAGTACTAATAAGGAAAATATGGGGATTCAACACCCCATCTATTATGTCAGCCGGAGGCTAAAAGATGCGGAAACTCGATACCCTGTCATAGAGAAATTGGCGTGTTGCTTAATTCTTACTGCACGAAAGCTCAGAGGTTATTTCTAGTCACATCCTATTAAAGTTTTAACTAGTTATCCGCTCAAGCAGGTGTTCCAGCAAACCGGAAATCTCAGGGAGGCTAATTAAATGGGGTACTGAGCTCAGCCAATACGAAATCGAGTTCCATCCTTGGGCAGCAATTAAAGGGCAGGCACTCGCAGATTTCGTGAACGAGCGTACAAACTTCATTTTAGAACAATCGGCCAAAGAAAATGACTCGAAGGCCAAATGGAAACTCTTTGTAGATGAAGCTTCAAATGAACATGGGACGGGGGCAGGTTATGTTATAATCACCCTTGACGGACACCGC
Organism: Allium sativum; assembly: GCA_030737875.1. Classification (NCBI taxonomy): domain Eukaryota; kingdom Viridiplantae; phylum Streptophyta; class Magnoliopsida; order Asparagales; family Amaryllidaceae; genus Allium; species Allium sativum. The sequence continues at coordinate 353,938,044 of CM060919.1, read as the reverse complement.
CTACACTACGCCATGAAATTAGGGTTCCTAGTAACCAACAATGTGGATGAATATGAATCCATGATAGTTGGTCTGAATCTGGCATTACAGTTGAAGATACCAAGGATAGAAATCTTCAGCGACTCGCAACTAATGGTAAACCAAATAAATTAGACGTATCAAACCAAAGATAAGCAGCTCATCTTATACATGAAGAAGGTAATAAAGATGCTTTCCCTGTTTGAAGATTTCTCAGTTCATCAAATACCCCACGGAGAGAATACACAAGCGGATTCGCTAGCCAAATCAGCCAGCTCCCGAGGAGCTCCCGAAACCCGGATAGTGCCGATGGGATATCAAGAGACGCCCAACATCGAACTGGAATAATCGAAAGCAGGAAAAGAGTCGTTAGTCTTGAACCAATAATAAGCCTTGACAAGAGGAGAAGGCCAAGAAGGAAACCCCAAGAGGGAATTTCCCATGGCAGAAACACGCCCTCACAGGAAAATACGTGGATGACTCCCATAGAGGACTACCTCTTAAAAGGGACGTTACCCCTTGATAATCAAGATGCAAGCAAAATAAAACACTAAGCTCCCACATTAGCAATCATAAACGGTGTACTCTACAAAAGGGGACATTCACTTCCTTATCTAAGGTATTTAAGTTTCGAAGATGGACTCAACCTTTTAAAAGAAGTTCATGAAGGATGGTGTAGGGACCATTCCAATGGGATTAAACTGGCTAAAAGGGTCATGCGACAGGGTTATTACTGGCCACGGATGGTTAGTCAAGTGGTCGAATACGTCAAGAAATATGACAAGTGTCAGAAGTACTCTAAGGTACCACGACTTCCTCCCAGTAACCTAACCACCATATCGAGCCCTTGGCCTTTCGACGTATGGGGGATAGATTTGATCGGGCCCTTACCACTCGCCAAGGGAGGATCTAAATATGCCATAGTAGCTATCGACTACTTCACCAAGTGGGTGGAGGCGGAACCCCTTATGGTTATCCCATCCAAGAAAGTGTTAAGATTCGTAATAAAGAATATCGTTACCCACTTCGGGATTCCCCATAAGATCATATCGGATAACGGAACACAATTCGAGAGTGAAGAGTTCAGTTGATTCTATGAGAAAAATGGAATCATCAAAAGTTTCTCCTCAGTGGCCCATCCGAAAGATAACGGAGCTGTAGAGGCTGCAAATAAGACCATTAAGACAATCCTTAAGAAGCGCCTAAATCAGGCTAAAAGGAATTGGGTAGAGGAATTGCCTTTAGTTCTATGGGCATATAGAACTTCCGCTAAAATAGCCACGGGGCATACCCCCTTTTCCTTGATATACGGTTGCGAGGCCATGCTTCCGATTGAGGTCGAAATTCCATCACATCGAAGGATAGCATACGCTTTTGTCCCCATTCAGGAATTAAGAAAGGAGTCATTAGATTTAATACAGGAACTGAGAGATAAGGCTATAGTCAGAACCGCCGAATACCAAAGAAGAATCACAAAAAGTTACAATTTGAAGGTCAAATCTAGAACCTTCGCTAAGGGCGAATTAGTATTACGAAGAGTAATGGCTAACACCAAAGATCCAGCAGATGGTCCTCTCGGCCCGAATTGGGAAGGACCTCTGATTGTCCACCAAGAAGTCATACCTGACACATATCTGTTGTGCAGGCCTAACGACGACCTTGTTCCAAGGACATGGAACTCGGAACATTTGATGCTATATTTTCCAACCATAAAGGAATAAAGGATAAGATCTTTTTCCCAAGAAATCGTCGTATAACTAGAGGTATGGAAACCCTCCCGATAGCTCGTGAGAAACCCAAAGGGGGCCGAGCTAGAAAAAGGGATGAATCCCTCGCCATCGCTAATTTGGCCGGGGCGAGGCATCCCCCCGAAGGGGGGATGATTGTGTTAGTCTTTCTCCTTGCCCAAACCAGAGGGGGCAGGGTTAAAGCATCGAAAGTGTAAGCCGCCGTTTCACTTTCACATGAGAAATGGTCGTGGTGGTGCATCTAAAAATTAACATACCCTGCCTCTGCTCGTAGAAGAGTACGCCATGCCTTTGCTCGAACTAAGCACGTCCTACCTCTGCTCGTAGAAGAGCATGTCCTACCTCTGCTTATGTTCCGTGTTACCCGTAGAAAGGAACGAAAACCCCTATCATCGCCTACGATGGTCAGGATAGGGCACCCCTTGGAGGGGGTTGGCGTATAAGCCTCTACTAGTTCCTACGATGGCCCGTGTAGAGCGTCAAACGAGTAAACCTTAGTTCTGTGCCTACAATGGTCCCGTCTAAGTTTCTAAGCCGTTGTCATCGTCTACAATGGTCAGGACAAGGCGCCTCCTGGAGGGAGGTCGCGTAAGTCCTTGGGCCCTGCTTGTGGATAAGCTAGCCAAGCGCACCAGACGCACAGGCCTAGAGAATGGCCAACAAAGCATGTACATCCTCTGCTTTGACTACGAGAGCCCAGGGGGAGGCTCAAGAAACACGTAAAATATATGCTTCCAAAATCAAATCTAAAGGGGATACTGGTTCTCTTAATACCGAAAGAGGTTTCGGTTCTCTATGCAAATACCCGAATCTAGGTCGATTCAGCGTTCTCTTAATGCCGAAAGAGGTTTCAGTCCTTTATGCAAATACCCAAATCTGGGTCGATTCGGCGCTCTTTTAATACCGAAAGAGGTTTTGGTTCTCTATGCAAATACCCGAATCTGCGCGGCGCTTTCTTAATACCGAAAGAGGTTTCGGTTCTCTATGCAAATACCCGAATCTAGGTCGATTGGGCGCTCTTTTAATACTGAAAGAGGTTTCGGTTTTCTATGCTAATAACCAAATCTGGGTTGATTCGGTGCCCTATTAATACCAGAAGAGGTGCTGGTTCCCTACAGTAATATCTGAATCTGGGTCGATTCGATGTCATTAACGCCAAAGAGCTTCCGGTCCTCAATCTAAAAACACCCGAATCTAGGAGGATTCGGCAACTATTAATATCGAGAAGGCTCCCAGCCTTCAGCCCTTAGGTTCCTAAATCTGAGTAAATTCAGCTCTTCCATCTTAGTTCGTCTTAACCTAGATGGTGTTCGACTCAACATTAGCATCAGAAAAGGTTTTCAATCCTCCATCAAAATCTGAATCTAGGACACTTCATTCCTCCACATAACATCGAAAACAGATCTCTTCGGCGAGATCATGGCATGGATCAGCATTGGAAGATAATTGGCATGCAAACAGGCGAGGATCAGGCGAAAGAAGCTTGACTTGAAAAGCCGAAGACACCCCTTCACAAAAGGGTGCGAATGTTACTATCTAAATTGTCTTGGCACAAAATAGCAGGTTAATGGATGTTAAGTAAATAGAAGAAGGGAATAAGGAATTTGAGAGCAATTCAGGTCGATACCCTCCTTGGAGAAAGAGGGGCCCGAAACCTACAAGTATCGGCAAAGGTCCATCCGACGGAGTCTACCCGCAAAGAATCAACAAATGGACACCAACACATTAGAAGAGTAAAATCATTGGGATGCTGCATTAAGATGATTTGGAACCAATCCTCGAAGAAACGAATTTATAGATATAGAAAGGGGTTATTTTCGTAAGTGACACAAGTACCACCGAAGGCTACCCTTCCGAGAGCCAAACCAGGAGGTAAAACCGAGACTCAAGCAAGGATACAGGCCACTCGTACTAGTCCACTTAGTACCTGAACCATCAACGGTTCTAAATCGGCAGACATGTACATACGACAGGGGCCGAGCCCCTCCGAGTACCCACATTAAAGAGAAATCCTACATCTGAAAGCCCACAACAAAATACCGACACTGAGAGCATTCGCAAAGACATTTGAAATGCCCCCGCTATCTACTAAAGCAATAAGCCCCTTTCGCCTAGAAGGAACCCCAATTCACCTGGGACCATCCCATCGAAAGCTATAAATGACACTGCGAGGAGGATCAGTAGGCCGATGCCCGAAACCATGGAAAAAGGCGGCCGATAGGGAGCGCCCAAGCCCAACGACCTATTGATAGAAGGACACCAGATTTTCTATAAATAGGACTCTGGACACTCCAAAAGGGGGGAGGAACCTTTCATTTATCAATTTAGCTTCTCCTTTCTTGAGGAGAGCAAATCATCATTTCTTGTAATTTATATACAATTTATAAATGGAGAATTCAGAGTCCCATACATCCTATGATTTGATAATCTTGTAGTCTCATAATGATGAAATAGAGAGTTAACACTAATCTTTCTGATGAGGGGATCAATCAAGGTGCTTCAGTAGTGGAGGAAGGGGACTTTGTAGAAATATGAAACCCCCTTTCTCCTCACCTCGCAGAATCGCCATGATTGATCCATGTCCTCATATCAAGCCTAACGTTTCCCCAAGCATCGATGTGACAAAATCGTGTATAAATTCCTAATTCGATCTCTTTTGTAATTCAGATTCCTCCCTCGGGAAGGTCTAATACAAAGGAGTCATCGAATTTAGTGAATATTACGAGGCTCATGAACTCACGGGAGACGTTAGCCTATTTTCTTCTCATTGAAATATACAGGGTAGTTGTCATGGTTCAGGGTCCTATCCATCCCTGATCTAAGATCATTGCCTGAGGATCCTAAGTCATGGCTGCTGCTAACACTTCGTGGATACGCATATTACACTCCGTAATTTGGGTGTTGACGAAAAATATCGTTAACACTTGCATTTCCAATTATTCCTTATTATTCTGATCTTAGGTAAAGTTATCCAGTATCCTCTATTATCTAGCTATGATCCCATCCGACATCTTCTTCATCATCCTCTCCATCTTATCCTTAACGTCATAGCTAGATCTATTGGGATTTAAGGACATTTCCTAGCTCCCCTCATGCTATGATTAATTCTTTTTAACACTAAATATGGCCTTAGGCTTTCTAGTCTTCTATAAATCTCAAATTCAAGCTTGTTTTTGTAAAATCATCAAAATGTTAATTCGAAAATTGGATCTTCACCCGAAACCTTAATGAAAGCCAATCCGAATAAAAATATTAAAAAAAAGGTAGAAAGTAGAAAAAACACATGATTTTTTACAATGGTTCAATGCACTCCATCATATGTCCACTCTAATTGGGATTATTAGTTGTACTCTCTTCAGATTATAACTTGTTTCCCCTCTATATAAGTTACAGTGAAGTTTGAATAAGTTTGGAATATATAAGAATTGAAGAATTAGGGAGAATCCAGTAGAGTGATGATAGGTAGTCTTTGGAAAGCTCTCTAATTAAAAGTAGGCCGATATTTATAGAGAGTTCGGCAGCATAACGTCAGAGGTCCAATAGCCATAAAGTCCAAAAGATAGGTTGGAACCATACAAAAAATTTATCGAGCCATGTTTATAACTTGGGTCCAACCTATCCTTTTATTCAGAGCCAAGTCATAATACTAAGCCAAATTTGTCCATATCTATTTGCATATTCTTACTTCTATCCAACTGAGTCGATTGTTCCTCTTTCCTGTATCTTTGAGTTGAATTTTGTAATCTCTTGAATATCCATTCTCATTTACTATAAGCACAGCCAATCCATATAATAAACATTCAAGTCCTTTCATAATCACTCGAGCATTAGGCAATTTAGTAATATGAGTCATGTATGAACTTCGAAAGGTGAATAGATGGACTATTATGAGTCGGACCCAACCTATTAAGATGACTTGCAGCCGAGTCTAATTCCTTAGCCAAAATTCAGTGAAACTTTATTAAATCTTTCATTTCTAAGTGCACATGAAAATTTTCAAGTCAATCTGATTTTATTTCAATCTTCTATGCCAAGTTGACGCTGCTTTGATTCAAAAGCGAGATAATACTAGAATTAGACCCGAGTTCATTTTCAAATTTAGCTGTTGATGCATTGGAGATTCAAGTAACGAGATTAATGCCTCTAAGACCTATTTATGCATTTTATTTTCACTATATTATTTGATTCTCTCAATCAACATTTAAGAGGACAAGCTTATATAACTGTCTATATTAATGATAGGTTAGTTACTTTAGTTGTTGTATGTGTATTAAAGTGGTATTTTTAATAAAGATCCATTGGATATTATATCTTACTCGTCACGTTGTGAGATTCTATTATACCTTTTCTTTTCTTTCACCTCAACAATCAGACTTTTTAGCACATGATGCTTAGCACATGAATACCGTAAATGTATTTTTATCAATTTCTAAGTGTCGAAAATGTAGGTTATTATTTAACCTCTTATTACAAAAAATTCCACTTATTCCATTTAAACTATATAGATCAAACTTTTTTATATTAAAATTATATTTTTCATCCATTTGTAGTAATTTCTTTCTTCTTATTTTTTTAGAGAAACGAGTGATCCTCTATGAGCAAGAGATCACTTATATAAGTTTATTCTACATTTTAAAAAGAGTTATGCTCTTCCTCATTGATCTGTACAATAAAAGTAGAAAACAAACCATCCCCAAAAAGAACTTAGAGTTAAAATAAAATACATGAAATAGAAGAAATAAGCAACAACAATGATGAATCTTAGATGTGAGAAAACCTCTTCCAGTCTTGAAAGAAGGGGTGAAACTTATAAATGATTGTCAAGGAAATCCAAGAAGAAATATAAGTCATAGCAACAAATCGATACTCAGTTCCTCCAATGAACAATGGCTCTAGACTCGATAGGCCCTCCTTAATAGCAAGAACTACAAAAACTTAGCCAATAATGTAAGACTTAAACATATATATATATATATATATTTGTATGTATATATAAATATATGATCAAGATCACGCCAATAGTGCCACACCTCTATAGCCCCTTGATTTCCACTACACATTTCCATTTTTCTCTCTTCCCATTAACTTTGTCCCCCCACTAACTTATTCAAATATAAATGAGTGGCCCAAATTGAGGTGCTCGAAAATCGGGGTGCCATAGAGCTTGCATATTATTGAAGTCCAAAAGTTGGCACAACATCCAAAGAGTTCAACGATAGTAAAACTAAGCAACATGTAAAGGAAATGCATGAAAACAGTCAAGTGACATTTATAGTGGTTTAACTTTAATACATCCACTTTGAATATTTTAGCACTTAATTAATCATCTTTCATCAATTACAATGCGAGATTGGTATTACTATTGAAAGTACAAGAGACATGGGGATCTCGAGTGCCAAATGTGAAAAAATAAAGAAAAGGATCCTTTCTCGTATCCTAAAGGGGTATTTATAGGCAAAAGTGGAGGAAGCTAGGCAAGAGCATCGAAAACACGGATCAAGAGGGCCCACGGAGTAAATCCCAATGTACCGGGATCGGTATCGATCCCATATGACTTAGTTGTTTTTTGTGATTTGATGACAGTGAGTTCTTCTTCCTACTTTGCCTTATCTTTAGTTGGAATATTGTTGGAAGTTGCTTAAAGGATTGGGAAGTACAAGGAGTTAAAGTTTGTAGTGAATTTTTGGAATTCCGGGATTTACACGTATCCATACCAATCCTCAAGTACTTGGCATTTCACATTGACTCTGGAAGATCTGGTGATTCCTACCGATCCCTGGAGACTTAGAGATTCCTATCAATCTCAGGAGACTTGGAGTGAATCTAGAGATACGGGGAGTTTTACTGATCCCTAATGCCTTAGATTTATTTGTTGAATTGTTTAGAGTGTTGAGATTCATATCGATCTCGAAGTAGGATTTATATCAATCCCCAAACACTTATGCGTCTAAGAGTTGTTTTAATGAGAAGAGATGACCATACTTGCATGACTCCATCTGGACTAGGTCTCAGGTGTTCAACTAACATTATTGAGTTGTTTAGCCACACGATGGTCGTGTCGTGTTGATCTGGATTTACTTCTGATAGACAAGCCAAAAGGTCAGGTAACACTTTCCACCAAAGTATGTCTTGTGTGAACATGACGTGCTTTGAATCGAGACTAGACTTTAATGTTCAGAAAGATCCCCAAGTTGCATCTAGCGAATGGTCTTGACCTTTCCATTGAGAAGTATATACCAGGAAATATGCTGCTTCGAAGCGGTTGAGATGTTTTTGTTGAAGCTCATTGGTATGAGTGTGTTGTCCCAGCACTATCGATGGTTCTAATTAATCTGAACTCTGCTGGCACGACTGCAACTTGTCTGATTCCTCAAGTGAACATCTAATCTCTGTCGATTTAAAAAATTAAATGTTAGTTGTCAACCCTCGCTTACTCCAGAGTGCAGACAAATCATTATCGGTATAGATGCGTGTATGCACTCACACGTTTGTCTATGGTTTTGTGCAATATGATCAGAGTTGTAAATATGAAACATAATAAAGTTGGTATGTTTGGACATACGATGGAATATGTTTGTTTCCGAAGCGGGATTGACCTCGTGTGACAAACATGTACACTTGGATGGTTAAATACACGAGTGGTCGCATTCGAGTTTGACTCAGCAATCGCGGCTTCGAAATCAAGTGAATATGACCATAGACGCGTTTGAACTCCAAGTATCCCGATCCTAAAGCGCACGTTCCCCCTTCTGTCTTTGTTATTTGTTGTTTTTTTTATCAAGTGACCAGGGATTGGTACCTATCTGGGGATCAGTACCTATCCCTAATACTTTGGTTTTTCCTAGAAGGAAGATAATTCATGTAAGGGAGATGCAAAATGAATTTTCATATCTGAGATACATTATGGTTTTCGAGAGAAGAAAAGTGGGATACGAAGGAGGGAGATGGTCGGGATCGGTTTGGTGATATGGGAGAGTTTGAGACTTTGGGAAACTTGCAAGTGTATGGGGATACGAAATTTAATTTCATATCTCGAAGACATAAATTTTTTTATGGATTTTTTCGAGAGTTCAAAGTTTTTGTTTTTATTTTTTGATTTTGAACTCGAGCTTGCGAACTTGGATGGTTTTATGACATCGTGCGATTGGATTGAGATTTAGATTGAAAGTATCGTTGCATAATGGTTTAACAGTCAAAAAAAGAATTTATTTGAACTGATAATTCGAATATTCACATAAGATGTGGACATGTTACTGAACAATCAATTTTCAGACCTTAAAAGGCCTCTTGCATGTAACTTTTATGTTTTTTTTTGATAAAACATAATTTGTGGATTAATTGGATGCATAAAAAATACTTAGTGGTAAGTATTTTCGGTAGCATGCGGATAACAATGCCTCTAGTACTTAGAAGAGCCTACTTCGCCTACATAGAAGTGGAAATCAATTTATGAGCAAGGTTGTTGCCATTGGGCTTCAAACCTCCTGGTGGTTTGAGTCGTGGCTCAATTGCAAATGACTTGTTGATATATTAGGCACCAATAATTGTCAACCAGTGGGTAGTGATGGTGATACTGTCATTTTAATTATTCAAGTCAACCAACTTAATCCCTCGCTTCAAGCAACTACCAAAGAAGTAGCATCAAATGTTCATGCAATTCAACTATATCCCGATAATACATCTGACATATATAAATGGTGTGACGATGGTGACTTCTCCCTATCTGTAACACCTCTAAGTCCCACATCGTGAAAGCCTATGTGAAGTGGATAGTTATATAGTAGATCCCATCTCTTACTAATGCCGAGGCCTTTTGAGGAACAAAACCCCACACCTATATGGTGGCTAAGTTGGGGACAATATCTTGCGTGAACAGAGGTGTGGGTTGTTACAGTGGTATCAGAGACAATACCCAGCCGGAATTGTGGCTCCTGTGTGGACCACAGCGCCTGGGTGAGGTGTTTGTGAGCCAACAGGGACGTTGGGCTCTGTAGGAGGGGAGAATGTAACACCTCTAAGTCCCACATCATGAAAGCCTATGTGAAGTGGGTAGTTATATAGTAGATCCCATCTCTTACTAACGCCGAGGCCTTTTGAGGAACAAAACCCCACACCTATATGGTGGCTAAGTTGGGGACAATATCTTGCGTGAACGGAGGTGCGGGTTGTTACACTATCAAAGGCTTGGAATAAAATCGGGGAACAAGAGAAGTTCAAATAATGCTACAATGTGATTTGGAATTCAAAAAGCAACAGACGGATGTCATTCTTGACCTACTTAGCAATTAGAGATCGACTGAACACCAAAGATTGGCTACTAAGATTTGGAAATGTCAGAAATTGTGTTTGTCCTTTATGCACGATAGATTTAGAAACATATCAACATCTATTTTTCAAATGTGAATAATATACATATGTTTGGTTATCATTGAAAAGAAAGCTTGGAATTTCATCGAATACCTCAAAGTTTATCGAAGAAGATGCGAATTTGTTGTTGTCCTAATTTCCGAAGAAAAATCAACTAAGAGACATTGCTTTTGGCTCATTTATGGCTACAACCTACTTCATCTGGTATGAACATAATGGAAGAATCTTCAATAACAAACGCACTCATTACACAGTTTTGCTTAGCAAATTGAGAAAGAGGTTACTTTTTTGGTTCGCAACAATGACTCTTCGTCAGAACAAATGAGAAAAAACATCCATCTTCTGCAAAAATAGGGAGTTGAACAACGTGAATGTGGATAGCGGTAATTAGAAGATGAAACGTTTTAAAATATGGATCTGCGGATTTTTGGTTGAATAATATATATATATATATTCCGAATTACTAGTTTGAAATTTTGAAAAGATTGGAAATTGAAAGATATTTTAATTTCAATGAAATGATTTTTAAAACCATACTTGAATTTGAAACTTAACTAATGTTCAAATAAATAAAATTTTAGAATCTTTGATTCTATAAATATTTTGATTAGAAAGTTTTCACACTATATATATATATATGTGTGTGTGTGTGTGTGTGTATACATATGTATATATGATTTATAAAAGAATGATGTTAATTCAGGAACTACTGATTTGAAAATAATTAATATGAAATAATACTCTTATGTATAACAAAATTCATATAAGAGCAATCTATTTGAAATTATGATTCAAATTTTTTTATGTATACCACAATATACATTTTGAAATTAAGGTAAAGGGAGTACCTTCCATTAGAAATCACGAACCTACTCGGTAGGGGATGTGTTGGAGCTCCACCTAGCAGGATTATCCATCAGAAATCAGGGTTCTACTTGGTAGGAATACATATCCGTATTTTTTATAATAGGTTGTTTGGACACAATACTCATGAGTTTCCTTCGATTTGAGTACTTAGCAAAATCAAAGGGCTGCGAAGACTTTTGGCTATGGATGTTTCCTGAGAGATCCAGGCATAACCATTATGTATCTACGGGTTATGGTCGATTTTGGGGTAATCAATAAGGGAGAGAATCCTTACTGAAACCGATGTTTATTAGAAATCCAGGCATAACCATTGTGTATCGACGATCCAGTGTTACAAGAAGTCGACTACGTACTTTGCCTTATCTTCAGTTGGAATATTGTTGGAAGTTTCTTGATGGATTGGGAAGTACAAAGACTTGAAGTTTATAGTGAATATTTGGAATTCCAGGATTGACATGGATCTTTGGTGTCTTCAAGATTCGTACTAATCCTTAAGTACTTGGCATTTCACATTGACTTTGGAAGAGCTGGTGATTCCTACCGATCCCTGGAGACTTGGATATTTCTATCGATATCGGGATATTTGGAGTGAATCTTGAGATGTTGGGTGTTTTACTGATCCCTAATGCCTTAGACTTATTTGTTGAATTGTTTGGAGTGTTGAGATTCACACCGATCCCGAAGTAGGATTTATATCAATCCCCAAACACTTGTGTGTTTAAGAGTTGTTTTGATGAGAATAAAATGACCATACTTGCATGACTCCATCTAGACTAGGTCTCAGGTGTTCGACTAACACTTTTGAGTCGGTAGCCACACGATGGCCGTGTCGTGTGGGTCTGGATTACATCTAATAGATAGGCCAAAAGGTCAGGTAACACTTTCCGCCAAAGTATGTCTTATGTGAACATGACGTGCTTTGAATCGAGACTAGTCTTTAATGCAGAAAGATCCCCACGCTGCATCTAGCGAATGGTCTTGATCTTTCCATTGAGAATTATATACCAGGAAATATGCTGCTTCGGAGCGTTTGAGATGCTTTTGTTGAAGCTCATTGGTATGAGGGTGTTGTCCCAACACTATCAATAGTTCTAACTAATCTAAACTCTGCTGGCATGATACAACTCGTTTGATTCGTCAAATCTCTGTTGATTTAAAAAATTAAATGTTAGTTGCCGACTCTCGCTTACACCAGAGTAGAGACGAATCGTTATCGAGATAAAGTCACGTATGCACTCACACGTTTGTCTGTGTTTAATTGCGATACGATCGGAGTTGCATATATGAAACATATTAAAGTTAGTATGTTTGGACATATGATGGCATATGTTCGTTTTCGAAGCGGGATTGACCTCGTGCGCCAAACATGTACACTTGGATGGTTGAGTACACGAGTGGTCGTCGATTTTGGTTTGACTTGACAATCGAGGCTTCGAAATCAAGTGAATATGACCATAGATGCATATGAAATCAAAGTATCCTGATCTTGAAGCACACATTTCCCCTTTTATCTTTGTTTTCTATTGTTTTTTGATCAATGACTAGGGATTAGCACCTATCTGGGGATCAGTGCTTATCCCTAGTACTTAGATTTTTCGTAGAAGGAATATAATTTAAGTAAGGGGGATGCAAAATGAATTTTCATATCCTGGATATATTTTTGTTTTTGGGAGAAGAAAAGTGAGATACAAAGGAGGGAGATGGCTGGGATCGATGTGGCGAGATAGGAGAATTGGAGACTTTGGGAAATTTGCAAGTGTATGGGGATACGAAATTTAATTTTTTATCCTGAAAACTTAAGCAAATTTTTCGGATTTTTTGACAACTCGAAGTTTTGATTTTTTTTTTGATTTCGAACTCGAGCTTGTGAACTTGAATGATTTTGTGACATCGTGCAACTGGATTGAGATTTAGATCGAACGTATCATTGCATAACGGCTTAACGGTCAAAAAAAAGAATTTGTTTGAATTGATAATTCAGATATGCACATAAGATGTGGACATGTTACTGAACCATCAATTTCAAAATTCGATTCTCAAACCCATCATGATGCAGTCGCACTCGACCTAAGTATCGCGCCGGTAGTCAGTGATAACGATGGTTTTAGTTACAAAACTAAAGGTTGTCACCATGTGCCAAAGTGTTTGTCTATAGAGAGACTTGGCCTTAAGGGATGTCAAAAAAGACTTTCGTAATGCCCAGGCAGGCCATCCTATCCACATGGTGGGTTTGCTTCCTGAATGTCTCTCCATTGGTCGTTAAGATGGCGATGATGATGATGTAGGAGAGGATGAAGGAGACGTGCCCTCAAGCCCGCTTCCTAATGTGCCCTTGTCGTGCTTTCCGACATGCCTCCAGATGAAGGGAAGGAGGTCAAAGCTTAAGAGGAAGTAAGTTTTTATTTTAAGATTTCGAGTGTTTTTTACACTTTCTAGTAGTTGTACTAATGTAATGTAACTCGTAGTTACACTTAGATTTGGATTGCTTGAGACTTCACTCTTGAAAAGCTCAAGTCATGTGAAGTCCGAACGTGTTGACTTCACTCCCAAGACTTTCTTTCGATCGTTAGTCTCAAGTCATTTAAAGTCCGAGTTTTTTAGCCCCACTCCTAGGACCTTCCTTCAATCGTTGATCCCAAGTCATTGGGAGCCAAGTGGTGGATGTCGTCGGTTCATCCTTTGTACTTTCTTGTCATTTCATTCGAGTTAGTGTTGAAGGCGTCGTTGGTTCGCCAGTTCATACTCAAATCCAAGCTCTGAGGATCATAGTTGGCCAAGTGAGTGTCAGTATCACACTCATTTGATTGACGCCAACTAATAGACTCCTAAATATGCCCGAGCATATATGGATCATGTATTAACCGTTGGACTTGGGTGGCGCTAATGTATTAACCATCAAACTTGGGTGATGCTAATGGATAAACTCCTAAATATGACTAGGCATAGACTCCTAAATATGCCTGGGCATATACTCTTAAAGTACTTAGCATTTCACATTAACCCTAAAAGAGCTGGAGATTCCCACCAATCCCTGGAGACTTGGAGATTCTTACCGATCTCGGAGACTTGGAGTGAATTTTGAGATGTGGGGAGTTCTACCGATGCCTAATACCTTAGACGTATTTGTTGAGCTGTTTGGAGTGTGGGGATTCATACCGATTCCAGAGTAAGATTTATATCGATCCCCAAACACTTGTGCATCTAAGAGCTATTTCGATGAGCAGATACGATCGTACTTGCACGACTCCATCTAGACTTGGTCTCTAGGTGTTCGAGCAACACTTCCAAGTCGTTTAGCCACGCGATGGTTGAGTCGTGTTGGTCTGGATTACTTCTGATAGCCGAACCAAAAGGCCGGGCACCACACACACACACACACACACAAATATATATATATATATATATATATATGTGTGTGTGTGTGTGTGTGTGTAATAACCCGGAAATCCGAGCCAATTTAAAATTTTTATTTTGGCAATTTTAATGAATTTTGAATATTTAAAATGGATTATTTTAAATAATATCGATGAGAAATTTATTTTGAATAGAATTCGAACATATGTATTTATTCAAATCGTCGTTAGAATATAAATATTTATTTATATATATAAAAGGAATTGAAAATGGCGCGGTAGTTCGATAATTCGATTTCAAATTTCAAATGAATGTACCGGGTGCAAAATAAACCAGATTTTAGTGAAACCAAAAATATTAGAATCTATATGAGAATATCTTTCCAACGTAGTCGAAAAATCAAAATTTCATAGCGGGGATAAAAAGATATGTCCAGTTGAAAATTCAGAATAGTCGCTATGGAATTTCGGCCCTTAAAAATGGAAATTTTGCAAACAACCTCGGATTTTGACGAAACCACTTTTGTTGGATCCGTGATGTCAAGTTATTGCTAGATTCCAATTTTCATGATTTTTCGAATCAGTATGTGAGCGTGGTGAAGTAAAACGCGTTTGACCAGTTTCAGTTGATTTTAATCGACTGGAAAATGGCCATTTTTCAAACGGTCCCAGAATTTGACGAAATTAGTTTTGTTAGGACTATATCGTCAATACGAAGCTAGAAAATATTTTTTTGGAATTTATAGAGTTAGTATGTGGCTCCGGTAAATTGAAATGTGCGTTCAAATTCAATATATAGAGTTATATTTTGATTTTGATGGAAACTAACCGAAACGATCGAATCAGCCTACGATACATGTCCCATTATGTTCGGAATGAGGATAATTAGCTATGAACGATAGTCGGTGTTTTAATTTCGAGTTGAAAATAAAAAGTTACTTTTAGAAATTAAAATATAATTAAATTATAGATATATATATTTTCAATAACCACCCCCCTATCTCTATTCACTCAGTCAACAGCCCCCCCCCCCCCCATTCTAATTTCCAAATCGAGGTCAAAGGGAAAAAAAACTCGTCACTGTCCCTCCTCCGCCTCGCAGCGGCCACCACGCCCCCGCGGCATCGCCGGAGGCCGTCGGCCTCCCTCCCTTGCCCCCTTCTTAAATCCGCAAAGCCCCCCTGTCGCGAGTTCCAAGACGCGAACCCCAACGCGCTACACCCAAGGATAGCCGTCGCAGAGCAAAGCACCGCCGCCAGGCCTCAATGGCGCCGCCCTGACCTCCGACAACCCCTCCATCGGTGGACCATTTTACAGTGAACTCCTGGAGGTAAACCAGTGAGCGTTTCTTCCTTTTTATTATTAAATAATTAAACCTTGAATTTTATTTTTATATAAAGAAAAAGATTAAATTTTTAAGCGAATAAAAATATGATTTTCTAATGTACAAAGCCATGATTTTGTTTGTATAAAGATCGTATTTTTGATAGCATAAAGTTATGATATTTTTACTATAGGAAGAATATATTTTTAGTGTAAGAAAGACTATATTTTTACTATAGAAAGACTATATTTTTAAATGTATGAAAGGTTGGATTTTTAATTTATAGAAAAGTTGGATTTTTAATTTATATGTAGTGATTTTATTTAGAAAAAGAAGTGACTTTTAAAAGCTAGCAAAGTTTTGATTTTTAGAAGTGAACAAAGTTTTTTTTTTTGTGAACAAGATTTTCATTTGTAATAAAAACAGGATTTTTATTATATAGAAGATATGAAAATATAATTTTTATATAGAAAGAAGTCATTGTAAAAATATAATCTTTATCGATAAGAAGTCGTTATAAAAATATGATTTTTATAATGAAGTAGCCAAAGTAAAGATTCGATTTTTATCGCCTTGAAAACGAAGTAAAAATATGATTTTTACTTCGATAAAAATGAGATTTTTATATGTGAAGCAAATTGAAAAGGTGATAATAAAAATGTGATTTTTATTGTGAACAGCGTGGAAAAGTTTGAGCTGGAATATCAAGCGAATCCGAACCGTTCAGAAATGAAATGGCGGAGTGGAATCCCAAAAGTGAGAACTTCTCACTTTTAATTTAATTTTCTAGTTAAATATATACTAGGATGCAGACGGTGTTTAGTAGCACCCGACACCCATCGTCCACAGACCATGGACGGCTTGTATGCTTGTTTGATTTTGATGTGTAGTTGATTGTGTGATGTGAAACGAAATAAAATATTTTATAGTGGAAAATATTATATAGTTAAAAATAGAATTTTTAACGTGTATATGAAATGAAATAAATTAATATAAACAAATCGGAGATTTGTTTATATACACTGATTTGATTGATATTGATTGGGACGATAAATTTTACACATCGCCCAACTGCACAAATAAAATCTGTTATTGATTGTTTGAAACCCCACACGGGTATTGGGATGATATATGACGTACACTAATCCCAATAATTAGTTGTATGTCGATCGATTGATTGACACTGTTATAAGCGTTGAATATTTATATTTGATGCTTATACAGTGTAGAATGCACTTTGGATGATGGTTGATTATTTGTCGTTGTTGATATATACATGCGTTGTATGGAAGTCCATAGAAATAAAATCTATGGTAATTGATTGGGCTTCATTCCAGTTTTGAATAGAAATATTTGAAATAGAAATATTTGAAATAGAAATATTTGAAAAAGAAATATTTGAAATAGAATATTCGAAAATAGAAATATATGAAGCCGTGTTGATTAGATTGACGCCATTTTGACGTGAACGGTATTTATATCGATTTTATTAATTTTATAATGAATATCGAAAGTGATTTCAAGATCTGATATTTATAAAAGAATTAGAATTCGAATTGAAACTGAATAGAAATGAATTCGAATTGAATTTGAATAGAATTGAATTCGAATTGAAATTGAATAGAAATGAATTCGAATTAAATTGAAATGAATTGAAATTCGAATTAAATTGAAATTGAATTGAAATCGTTTTGAAATGAAATTAAAACGAATTTATATTGGAATATTCAATTTTGATTAGAAATTGAATATGATGTTGAAATCGTTTCGAAAACGAATTTAAAACGATTTATAAAATTCGTTTAGAAAGGAAATCGATGAAGTATATATTATATATATATATAATATAATGGCCTGAATAGAACGCGCCGCGCCGCGGCAGTTCGTGAATTTCGACCATTGACTTCAAATGGATATTGCGGGAGATCCGACCGTCGGATTCTCCTAAAACCGAAACGTTGGGTTCGTATCGAAAAGAGCTTTCTAATGAATATTAGAAATTTGAAATCTAACGGTTGGATTTGGAATTATGTCCAAATCAAATTTGAAAAAGGTCGTTGTAAGTGCAGTTCGATGGCCGTTGATGGAAATCGACTGTACGGGCCTTGATAAAATTATTAAAAATATCAATAATTTGTGTAAAATCATAAGAAATGATTTGGAAAGAATTGGGATGAAAAACTCCATATTTGAAAAGATAAAAATAGATTTTTATCGAAATGAACTAGTTTTGAACTAGAACTATAATTCTATTTTTTTTTTAAAAAAAATAAATAAAGTGGATTTTAAATGGTTTTAAAAGTAACCAGAATTTCCAATAATTGAATTGGAATGGATTTGAATCGAAATTGTCTTTGGAATATTTCGATGTTGGATTTCGTGATTATACAGATGTTGTTGTGGAAATTTGAAAGAAATGTATATACATATCGTTATTTCCAATACGATATTTGTTGGTCGTAGAATTTGATATTCAATATAAGCCGATATATTTTCTATTCAGAGCCTTGTATTTAATATCAAATGTGATTTGGGTTTGTCGTGAATGGTGTCTTCATTAACACTGTTCTTAAGCCCAGTGGAGAAAAAGATTAAATCTTTTTATTTAGATTTAATGAAGTGTACCAATTAAATAATATTTAATTGGAATTGAATTGGTATTGATTTTTGGGTTTATCGTGAATAGTGTTTTAAATAACACTTGTTCTTTAACCCAATAATTAATGGAATGTGATTTTGGGTTTATCGTGAACCGTGTTTCAAATGACACTGATTCTTTAACCCAGTTAAAGATTAAAACTAAGTGGAGTTTTAATGAATCTTTAATTAGATTGAAAAGATCGAGAAGGGAGTATCACCAGTTTTGCTCCAGGCAATAGTTAAATCTTTAATTAGATTTGAACGTGAAATGGTAATTGTATTTACCGATAACACTGTGGTGTTAGATATGAAGTATGACCAGTTTTACTTCATGGGATGAATGGGGGGATTGGGAAATAAAATAAATGATTACTCCGGTGTGGTTCGCTAATCCCGACTAGTTTGAATTGATATTCAGAGAAGATTAAAGAATAAATTTAAAGAATTTATCTTTGATGAAATTAATGGGAATCTTTCCCAAAGTATAAGAATATTTGAATAAAAGAATATTCTGAATTGGAATGAGGCGTATGTTGTGTTTGTGTAACACTTGTTTATTATATACGCGAGTTATTCAGAAAGTGCCTTCGTTTTCCCAAATTACTTGGAGATCGATGGATATGCGAGGAAAGTGCCTTCGGTTTCTTTCAGACCCAGAACGAACTTGTAAATGGACTATGTGTCTGACATTGGATTTTATTCTGTGTGGTTGATTTCTATTAAATATATATCTGTTTGGTGGCGGAGAATTTATTCTCTTGCTTAACGCCCTTCTCTGAGACGTACGAGCTTAGAGGTTATATATTGATGGATATCAAACGCACAGAGTGAATTGCCTTTGTGGCATGCCTAAGTGGAAATTGATCAAGGCTTCTGTTGAAAAGCAAAGTCTTGTGGTGATGATCAAAGCACCGCCTGTGTCGCATAGCTTTGTGTAACATGAATTCGCGAGCCTCATACCCCGGTCGTGAACCAGAAACGGGAGAGGACATCAGGGAGGACATGCGTTTCCTTCTAGCTAGAAGTGGCGTCAGTGGTTTTACACGCCCTGACGAGTTTGACTTATGTGGTTGTTGCTGTTGCGAGGCGCCTCGGATATATCGGTCGTTCTCGAACCGATGGAGTCATTTAGTTGGCTCACCTACGCCCCAAAGGGTGGGGAAACGCAGTGTTCAGGCATTTTAATCCACATCGGTGGACCGGCCCTGACGATCCAAGACGATGCGTTCTGTTCCTGAGACACGGGCTAGAGCGTCTCGAATCGGTAGAGGACTATCTTTTGCCTCGGTTCACAGATGGAAATCCAACTTCCAATATGTGACGTTTCGATTTTAGTTGTAATCCTAGTATGGCGACATGATATATGATACCCATGTCGTCTATGATTGATACTTATGATTTGAAGTTGTTTTATACACTATGCACTTATAGTAGTATCAAATGATTTGTTTTAAACGTACTAAGCATTCTTTGGCAATTATAAGGTAAAAACTCTATCCTCCGGCTTGCGTTGCATTGTGTGATGGGACCTGGGTCTTATAATACCTTCATTTTTCTTTATTTAGCATCGCGCTGTTATTTTATGCACTGGTGTTCTTGGGAGGAAACCCGTTCCGTGTTATACGGCGTGGTCCCTTGATTTACCTAACTTTAAAATAAAGATTAATAACTATTTTAGTTCTCACACCAGTCCCATGACTGACCTGGAGTTTATTGTTTTAACCTAAACTCTGGGTGCCCTTATTTTGACACGGGCAGCTAGTAGTTTTGGTTTTGCAGATTTATATTCACAGGATCCTGGTTTACAGCTGGAACGATACTCAGAAAGCTTTGTATCCGCGTATTACTTCTAGTTGTGTATTGTATTATTTTCCGTTGCTATGTAATGTATTGTAATCTCTGATATTTATCGAATGTATAATATTCATTTATACTCCGTATATTCTTGTATTCTGATCATTGTTGTAATCAACAATGAAGTGTTCTTCCGTGTGCGTTCTATGTTGTCGTGTTCTCAAACAATCAGGCGTTTCGAACGGTCTGGGTCGGTTTAGCGACTGATTCGGATCGAGCGAAATTCCCGGTCGTTACAGTGTGTGTGTGTGTGCGTGTGTGTGTGTGCGTGCATGTGTGCGTGTGTGTGTGAGAGAGAGAGGATTGATTATATACATAAATGTTATACAGACCTTGTACTTGTATACAACCCACGCTAAATTTTTCTCACCTTGGTTTTAAATATCGTCCATCTTAATTTTATCTAATCAAGGCTATGCATGCACAAAAATTATGTTTTGTTCATTCTAGTGGGGAAACAGATTTGTTGCCTTGAAGTTGCATCCAATCAGATTTTTTTTTTATTTCACCATAGGGTTTTATACCAACCATCTCTAATATTTATCAATGTGGGATTAAGTATCATTTATCCTAAAGTATTTTCATTTGTTGTTCTTTCCTATTTAACCATAGTTTGTTAGAGTCATTTATTATTTACCTATCAACATTTTAGCTCTCGATCTCCTATGTGTTGTATTACTTACATGGAAGCTTTTTCTCATTCACACGTATTCTCATTAATTATTCATTCCTCGTGCTCAATGCGTAATCTGCATTTTTTGCATAAGCGGGCACATCAGTAATAACATGAAAATGAACATGGTATAATAGTATCGATAATATACAAGATGCAACCGAATTCATGTCATTACTTAGCATATTGTATCTAATTCGGTTTCATAACCTATAAACACTTGACCTATCACTGACGTATCAATCCAACTGATTTGGAGTAAATGTTTGCTTGGCTTATAGTGAAGTCAATCGACTACATATCTATCACATAAAAATTACACTTCAAATAGCTATAACTTCATCTTACTTGATCATTAAAATGGACCAAATCATTCATTCTATGGTTAGGTTATCAACCAAAAACCCTAACAATAGTTCAAGCTAGAAATGTTATCAATAAAAATAATAACCATCATTAGGGATATATATGATTGTGGACAAAGATCCTGCAACTTTTTATTTATCTTCCAGAATTTACTTAATAGCATAATTTTTGTAAGAATTGAAATAAAGTGAGGCATCGATATGTTATGAGCTGCAATATGGAAATTGTACGCTGAAGTTTCTTTTTTCACCTTTTGAAGTCACTTGAATACAAGAAAATAAGTTAGCACTATCTTTAGTCAGCCTATTTTGAGTTAAAATGTTTTCTTTTCCCACAACAAGTGCGAACCCATGCTTCACACACGGGTTTACCTATATTTTTGAATGATCCAAAAATATAAATTTTGATAATGAAATAGAAAAAGAACTTGAAGTTCAAATAAAGAGAAATTTATCGCCCAGTGGAATTAAGGCGATGTAGCTGAAAATTACATAACGTACAAAGTTTTCCTATAGAACACAATCTATTAAAATAATGATTATAGCTCCTATTAATCCGACCAATTGAGATATTTAATTATTTATTTAGCACAATTATTGACTTCGTTGATGGTTATTTTGATAAGGACAAATTTTCAAAAGAGGTAGTTTTTAAAACTAATAATATAAATAGACCGGTTCAAAAACTATTTGCAAATATAGGCTGATTTTGGCAAGATCAACGATGGGCTAGTCTTTTTTTAGAAAAGAAAAAATACGGGGCGCACTTCAGAAGTGCGCCCCTATATATTTGTACGGACACACTTGGCAAGTGCGCCCGGTATAATTATAATAGATAGATAATATAATCGCTGTATGAACTCAAACATATAATCTGACCAATCCAGGTCCCAACAAAATAGCAACTTATGGAATCACAAAACATTTTACTTCATATCCAAACAAATGTCAATAGTAGTGGAATTGAAGTAGTATAAATTTTAGTTCAAGTTTTTATGAACAAATCGACATCATTATTTTTATTTATGCTGTTATCCATTACTGATTTATTAGATATTTAGGATATTAACTCTGATGAAATTACTCCCAATCAGAGTTCATGAGCAAATACAAATCAAAAAGGTATTGAAAAAATCGCTGAAACTTTTTGATTGTGGGTGAACAGTGCTGCTGCAGTCCTTTTTTCCTTGTTATAGCAGTCTGTCTAAATCTTTTAATTTTACTAGCAGTGTCTCAACATAAATCCTTTTTTAGTCTACAATTTAAAAATTACATTTTGACAACTCCCTTCTGGCCACAAAAATAATAACATAACTTGGCATTAAAAAACAGTTAAAAGAACACTGCTCCAGGTAATATAATTATAATTATACTGGGCGCACTTGTCAAGTGAGCCCATATAAATATATGGGGCCGCAATTCCCCGTATTTTTTTTAAAAGGTCAGCTCATCGCTGGGCTGGCCAAAATCAGCCTATATTTGCAAATAGTTTTTGAATCAGTCTATTAGTGCTATTAGTTTTAAA
Organism: Allium sativum; assembly: GCA_030737875.1. NCBI lineage: Eukaryota > Viridiplantae > Streptophyta > Magnoliopsida > Asparagales > Amaryllidaceae > Allium > Allium sativum. Next base: position 353,915,310 of record CM060919.1, on the reverse strand, counting down.
AACTAACCTCTTTTGAAAATTTGTCCTTTTGATAATAACCGTAGTCTGAAGAAAGGAAATATGGTACGTTTTCAATTTGTATCTCCATAAGGAATTTCACTATGAAATATTGGCATCAGTCACATTGTAATGAGGGCATACATACAATGAAATCTCGTTAACAAAGGAATTGACGTATTCATTATTGTTAAATCGTTATGCAGCTGAAACCCAAAAAATAATATGCCAAACCTACATCATTTTAGAAAATCAGTTTTCGATTATAAAAAAATTGGGAATTTTTTTGAGATTATTTATTTTTTAGAGTTCATGTAATTTTCTTTTATGTACTCATTGTTTTAGTATGTTGCTTATTCAAACGAGCATGATTTTTTTTTTGTCGATTAATATAATTCGGAGTCAATAATATTTGTAAATTTTGAAATTTTTGTATCCTAAGAAGTGTACAATTTTTTTATTTTTCTTGTGTTACCTTAATCATACGCCAAATAATACTTTACCTACACCAGTTTTTTTTTAATTGTTATATTAAAATACACCTACTTACTACTTAGCAAATTAAAACGATAGATAACAATCATTCAAATCTAATCAACTGAAACAAAAATCCTATTTGTACAGTGCAAGACAAAAATTGCAAATTTCTTCTTTCCTAATCGTGAAATTTAAAGAAAAAGAGATTGAATTAGAATTAACATAAGAGGTGAAAGTTTAAAATCTTCTAGTTTATTTGCTTTTTCATTTTAAAATAATACAGTTATATAGCATTGTTACTCATTAGCCACCATGCTTTGACTATCATTAAGAGTTGATTGAATAGTAGAATAGGCAACTTAGGTACCTATCAGCTACAACTTGTATAAAAACATTCTGGTTTTAATTCCTTACACCGCCATCTCTCTCATTTCCAAAATGCATCCTCTAGGTTACTTTTTATAATGAATATATATTTATTTTCGATCTGTAACGATTTACCTTTTCGATCGCTTGAAGTCGATAATTAAACCAATGCAAACCGTTCGAAGCGACAGAATGTTATTGCTATGGGGTTTAATAAATCAATCATAGAATCATGGACACAGAATTACAGGATATCTCACAGTGGAATAAATAAAATACAATAGTAGTTAATGAAGCTACTTAATAAAATTCAAAACTTATACATAATATCATAGTTACAAAATTAAATACAACGGAAGTCTAAATACAAGAATTTCTAATACAAAGGAGAAATAACCAGAGCCAACAGATAGAGATGATGTCTTCAACAAGTCTCCAGCTTCGAAAGATAAAACTTCACTACTGCAATATTAGATCTGACCAGAGCAATAATGCAAAACAAAAAATTCAGATCGGGACAAATATTCTTATATCAGTGAATAAACTCAAGTAGAATATTCAATGGAATGCATCATTAACATAAAGGATATTTGGGATTTCCATCCTCTAAGTATCCATTAAAATAGGTATCATATAATACAATATGCTATTATAATAGTGTCTATGGTTAAATATACAATTGAAAATAGCGTAAGCGGGAATACATTTTTACACTTACACCGTTTATAATTTCGTAGTCTATACAGTACTGTAAACCCACAATAAACTATTGGCATCAGAGGGTACTCCATAGGTACGACACAAATAAAAATCGTTGGGGGCTCGATAAGGATAATATGACAAGGCACACGAGGAATACCCATGGTAGGATTCTACCGATGACCGCCCGGACTGGTGGTAACGCATAGCCGCGACTACCGCACACCCGAACAACACTCCCATAATCAAGGGTCGCTACCAATCAAATCACAAAGTAATATATATGGTTCGAAAAAGTGAGTCTGATAGGAGGTGCGACCTCGCCAAATCACGGTGTAGTACATGTTTTAGTCATTTTAATTATGACCCGAAGGTCCAGAACATCCATCATTGTTGTCTTATTTCATTCCAGTAGCGTTCATCAAAACAACCTGCTTCATTCTGGATTCTCCACCACATACGAAGTTGTTAAAGCGGTTTTCGGTTTTGGCTGAGAGTATGACAATATCTGATCCCGATCTCTTTAATAATCAAACGTTTACATTTTCCATAACGTGGTCATTTATATTTGAAATTGTAACACCCCACGTCCATTAATGTCACTCACAAAGGGAATGCATTAACTTCTATGGAGCGTTTTAAGTAAGTATAGAACAGAAACTTAACAACAAGGCAGATATAAACAGTACTTGAAAATTTAAAACTTTATTTCATTGCAGCGGAAAATACATATGTTTGATTACATCATCGAAACCAGAGTCAAGTACAAAATATCCACCTTGACTAAATCCAAGTACATAAATTGAAAGACATAATCCCCAATGCAAAATAGCCATAAATAAAAGAGAAGTTGAACTTTACTTCAGCGATCCAAGCAATCTTCTAAAAGCAGTCCAAAATCAAGCTCCACTGGTGCTAGTTCCAACCTGAGCACCTGGGGGGGGGAGGAAAGAGATGGGAAAAGGGGGGTCAGAGATAAAGTCTGGCGAGTGCGATAACAATAACAATATAATTAACAAAGTAACTAGGCTAAGGCATAAGTTGGAAAATAAGGAAATGACCATGAACCATTGAGTATGGCAGAGTAAACAAGGAAATAACATGAACAAAGATAACGTTAAAGGCACACCTAAACCACTACAAGATAATTACTATACTGCACCACCACTAGTATAACAGGATTAGGTGTTACCCTAATGTTTAAACTGAAATAGAATCGAAACAGAATAATCTATACAGAAACAGAATGCTAGTAATGGGCCTTTACCACCCGAACAGAGACAGAAAAAGAAACAGAATAATCCCTAAGGAAACAGAATGTAGAATTAGGTGTACACTAGTAATGGGCCTTTACCACCCCAACAGACGGTACCACGCAGAAACAGACAGGTGTTACCACCCAACAGAAACAGACGGTACCAACAGAAACAAACAGAACTAAGTGTACCCTAAGTCCTACCCCAAGCGATCGGCTCCCTAACTTGTAGATACCCGTGTTGGTCCCACAGTGGGGTGTATCACTCCCCAAAGTGGCAACCCGATACTACCAGAGATGCACGGCTTATACCTACATGATGCAACAACATCTTACCACCGGCCCGGGCCTACACACGCATATGAACCCGTTGGACTTGCATTGCCACCGCTCACCCGTTTTGGCCTCTTACAGTCAAGCCCAGTACGCGTGTCCCGTCCTCGACTTAGGTCGAGCCCACAGAGATACTTATGGGTTACTGGTTGAAATGGGCCCCCATTACTTGACACAAGCTATCCACCTAAGCTTGGTCCCCTCTAGTACATCCCACTTAACCCTTTCCTTATTCATGTTCACTTACATGTGTTCAAAATTTGGTTAAGTGTTTCTAATCGTATTTCAAATGCCACCCAAGGCACCCACTAGATTCCACATGCCACCCAAGGCATCCACTTAACCCCCTCATGTCCAACTACATGTTTATCTGGTTAAGTGTTTCTTAATTCATTAAGACCGTAACCTCATAAAGACCTCTCACATTAGACTGGTATTTGTGGCAGCTGGATTTGCCGGGCGAGTCCGTGCAGTCTTACACCACAAAAGAGTCTAACCTCGTGTCTTTACAATTGTTACGTATTTAATTTGTGCCTAAGACCTCTCACATTAGACTGGCATTTGTGGCAGCTGGATTTGCCGGGCGGGTCCGGGCAGTCTTACACCACAAAAGAGTCTAACCTCGTGTCTTAGATGATTAATTACTCCTAATTAATCATCCCCCAATTTGGGTTACTTTCCCTATTCAAATTATCAATCAATTCCAAATTTAACGATGTCCATAATTGACTCAATTATGTCCATCCATTTGTGGTATGTAAAATCATACCAATTTTCACCACAATTATATTTTATGCCTTTTAAGGCATTTATGCCAATTAAATCCTTTTTAATATTATCCCATTTACCCCACGTAATACGTTTGTTCGTTTAACGTAAAAATATATGTTAGACTCGAATAGTCTAACTCATGGAATAAAGAGAAAACATCACAATATACACATAATTAAACATAAATCTAAACATAGGAGTGAACTTGCATATGTGAATGATGTTCTACATCTAAAACTTGCATAGGCCAAAATTACAACTTGCATAAACAACATATATCATGGATCCAAATCTAAAGGTGTGAACTTGATGAGAAAATGGCCACAAACTTGCATAAATAACATATGTCATGGATCCAAATCTAAAGGTGTTAATTTGCATAGGCAATACCCCTAAACTTTCATAACATGATTCATATTCTAAACTCATATATTCATACAACTTACATATGTGATTTATACATCATAACAAGGGTGTAAACTTGCATCTAACATGTAAAGTATCATGTAGAATTTAGCATATAACTCACACATGTCATAGCCTACTTTCAATTAAATTTTCACATAAACTTGGTGCCATAGCCATGTAAGGTCACATATAATTCTACCCAAACTTGTATATGGTTCATGTTTGAATCAACATCTAAACTTTCCTACATATGATTTATCATATGAATCAACTAACATATGAAACATGATGATTTGATTGTATATAAAATTACAACATGGGTGATAGCAACATAACTTTACATCATAAATGATAGCATCACAACATAACATCATAGAGATTTCAATCACAATCCTATAACATAATTACAACATGAAATCAATACTTCATATCACATCCATACAATCCGCATTATAACTTAATCTAATTAAATTACTAATTATCTTGTTAAAACTATCGAACTCACAACTCAAAAGCAGTCTTGAGTTCTGAATTCTGATTTTTGGATTAGAATTAGCTCTCCTTTGAAGAAGATTCGCTGTTAGGGTTGAGTAGTTCTGATTTGATTATTTTTCTTCCTCTTTAATTTGGTGGCAGCTACTCTAGGGTTCAAGGCAACAGCATGACGACCATAGTTTTAGTTTTAATTCTGATTTAGGGTTTGAGTCTATGGGTCTTTTTATAGAGTTATGAATTAATTTAAGCCATCGGATGATCTTAGGGTTAATCGAAACCATTCAATCATGATAGGGTGACAAGTCAGCCCTAATGACTCAACAAGGAGTCAGAAAGGACTCAACAACACGGGTCAGCCTGAACCAAAAAGCTGTGCAGGCTAGCTGCCTCGGCCTGGGTGCACTTGGAAGGTGCGCCAGTGTTAATTTGTACTGGCGCACTTCCCAAGTGCGCCAGTGCATTTTTTTTCTTTTGCCACCAATCTTTATTCGTCCATAACTCCTTCATCCGGTACCCGTTTCCAGCAAACTCATACTCTATTTCAACCAGAATTCCGAGACGAACACAATGGCGCAACCCAATCCCCATAATTCTCACGTCTAGGATTAATTATTCTTTATTTTATTTAATTCGATTATTCAAAAATCCGAGGTGTTACATTCTCCCCTCCTTAAAGGATTTCGGCCCCGAAATCTCCAAGTTAAGGAGAATGCATATCCTACCATCCAAACAACCATCTACTCAACCATCAAACACGGGCATCCGTTGTCCTTATAAAATTTCTAATGCTGTATGAGCATATGCAAGAAGTGTGTGTATATGTTCTTTATCTAGTGCAAAATCAGGCAGTCTACTGATTCAGTTGACATCCTTAATGCAAACCATGATAGTGCCATGCGTCCATTATGTATGCGAAAGAACCCTATCGATACATATTATTTCTACATGTGTGCACAACCATTCACCAAAATGCAACATCCATATGATGGTACAACCATTATTCATCCATTAACTTAAATATGTACACACATTTATATGCAATATGCAATATGAAGTGACTGAGCCGATCTAGTGCCTAATGTGTGTGTATATGCATCCACAGACAACCACTAGCAAACACTTGCGACCATCAAACATAACATGTCTCAAACACATGTTTACATCCATGGGTTTCCTATCTAAAGGTCAAAGATTCGGTCGATGGGATACAAACAAATGATACAACTAAAACAAAAGCTCTATCCCCATTTGACATCGGTTAAGAGAATAATTCCCTAAGTCTCAGCCCCGAAGACCGAAATCAACATCAGACTGCCACTCAGAAAATTACAACCATTAAACAATGTCAAAACTGAAAATCTACTTCATGGTTCGAGTAGAAACCCCTATCCTTCAGAAATATTCAGATACTTACAGACTACTGGTACAGATCAGATTACAAAATGATTCTCAGAAAGCTAAGCATAACAGCCCTTGTGGGTTACAAGAAACTTTGGGGGTCTTCCCACGACAAGTTAGAAACTTAACGACCCTCTACATAGAAAGCTGGTCCAATTAGACCCAACCCATAGCCCATAAACTTGAGCACACAAATGTCACATTCAAATTTTTGACGCCTAACATAGATAATTTCAAACCCCTACAAATCACTAATAATTGAGCCAAACCACAAATGGGGTTCGAAACAACTACGAGATCAGAAACAAGATGAGTATTAAAGTGCAGAGTATCAATTACAGAATCAAAATGCCAGAATCAGACAAAGTTTTAACTCAACAATCAGATAAGGAAATTAAACCATCTTCAGAAAAAAAATCTTATTTCTATCCTATCCACTAGCCTCGAGGGTATTCGCCTGTCCTCCAGAAGTAGGTCCTGCCCTATGCCCTTTCCTTGAGAAGTCCTTAATCAGATGTCCCGCTTCGCCACAGTTGAAGCAAGTGCCCTTCCTTTTCCTGCAATCCTTGTTCAGATGGGTCGAGCTTCCACAAGTAAAACACTTCTTCTCCTTCCTATCTTCAGACTTCTCATCCTTCTTTTGTGTTTCATTTTTGGGCCCCATTTTCTTGTTCTATGGTCCTTCGTGCTTTTCCTCTTTTTTCTCACTTTTGGCTTCCTCTTCATGCATTAACGCCATGTCAACCAATTTCTCGAAGGTAGCTCCCATAGGAATGTGGGTCATAGCTAACCCATGAAGCGGCTCGTTTAAACCCTTAACAAATCTTAGAGCTTTCTTTTCTGGAGTATTCACCAAGTCCAAGCCAAATCTTGCCAACTGATTGAATTTGTTGACGTACTCTTTCACCGATAGATTCCCTTGCTTCAGCGCCAAAAACCTTTCCATGTATAGATTCTCTTCAGCCTGCGAGAGGAACTTCGCCTCAAACCTCTGCCTAAAATCTGGCCATGTATCGACTGGACGTCCCCCCATTAGTGACATCCCAACAAAACGAGGCCTCATCTTTCATTAGCCAGGCAGCTAGCTAGACTTTTCTTTCATCATCCACTTCAAAGATTCTAAACAATTCTTCCACCTCCTTTAGCCAGTTTTGAGCTTCAACAAATGTCTCCGTTCCGTGAAAAGGTTTTCCCCCCATTGCTCTAAAGTCTTTACATATCTTAGCAAAAGTATCGACGCGAGGAGGAGGGGGGAGGAGGAGGAGGATTCGCTGGACCCGCGGTGGCGGCCCTAGCCTCAAGATATTGACGAAACCAACCGGGCACATGAACACCCTCTGGTATCTCAGATGCTTCAGACATGCTAAAACGAAAAAGGAAAGACTTAATATAAAAGAACCGAGGGGAAAGATATATGGCTCTTGGGGTTATGCTTTCTAAAATATACTTTTCTCTTGAAAATACTTTCCTTAAAACATACTTTTGAAAGTACTTCTTTATAAAAATTGTTTTGAAAAATAGTTTTTCAAAAATTCATATCTGTTCTGGTAACCTTCAGCTCTGATACCACATGTAACACCCCACGTCCATTAATGTCACTCACAAAGGGAATGCATTAACTTCTATGGAGCGTTTTAAGTAAGTATAGAACAGAAACTTAACAACAAGACAGATATAAACAGTACTTGAAAATTTAAAACTTTATTTCATTGCAGCGGAAAATACATATGTTTGATTACATCATCAAAACAAGAGTCAAGTACAAAATATCCATCTTAACTAAATCCAAGTACATAAATTGAAAGACATAATCCCCAATGCAAAATAGCCATAAATAAAAGAGAATCTGAACTTTACTTCAGCGATCAAAGCAATCTTCTAAAAGCAGTTCAAAATCAAGCTCCACTGGTGCTAGTTCCAACCTGAGCACCTGGGGGGGGGAAGGAATGAGATGGGAAAAGGGGGGGGGGGTCAGACATAAAGTCTGGCGAGTGCGATAACTCTAACAATATAATTAACGAAGTAACTAGGCTAAGGCATAAGTTGGAAAATAAGGAAATGACCATGAACCATTGAGTATGGCAGAGTAAACAAGGAAATAAGATGAACAAAGATGACGTTAAAGGAAAACCTAAACCACTACAAGATAATTACTATACTGCACCACCACTAGTATAACAGGATTAGGTGTTACCCTAATGTTTAAACTGAAATATAATCGAAACAGAATAATCTGTACAGAAACAGAATGCTAGTAATGGGCCTTTACCACCCGAACAGAGACAGAAAAAGAAACAGAATAATCCCTACGGAAACAGAATGTAGAATTAGGTGTACACTAGTAATGGGCCTTTACCACCCCAACAGACGGTACCATGCAGAAACAGACAGGTATTACCACCCAACAGAAACAGACAGTACCAACAGAAACAGACAGAACTAAGTGTACCCTAAGTCCTACCCCAAGTGATCGGCTCCCTAACTCGTAGATATCCGTGCTGGTCCCACAGTGGGGTGTATCACTCCCCAAAGTGTCAACCCGATACTACCAGAGATGCACGACTTATACCTACACGATGCAACAACGTCTTACCTACCATCCCGGGCCCACACATGCACATGAACCCGTTGGACTTGCATTGCCACCGCTCACCCGTTTTGGCCTCTTACAGTCAAGCCCAGTACGCGTGTCTCGTCCTCGACTTAGGTCGAGCCCACAGAGATACTTATGGGTTACTGGTTGAAACGGGCCCCCATTACTTGACACAAGCTATCCACCTAAGCTTGGTCCCCTCTAGTAAATCCCACTTAACACTTTCCTTATTCATGTTCACTTACATGTGTTCAAAATTTGGTTAAGTGTTTCTAATCGTATTTCAAATGCCACCCAAGGCACCCACTAGATTCCACATGCCACCCAAGGCACCCACTTAACCTCCTCATGTCCCACTACATGTTTATCTGGTTAAGTGTTTCTTAATTCATTAAGACCGTAACCTCATAAAGACCTCTCACATTAGACTGGCATTTGTGGCAGTTGGATTTGCCGGGCGGGTCCGGGCTGTCTTACACCACAAAAGAGTCTAACCTCGTGTCTTTACAATTGTTACGTATTTAATTTGTGCCTAAGACCTCTCACATTATACTGGCATTTGTGGCAGCTGGATTTGCCGGGCGGGTCCGGGCAGTCTTACACCACAAAAGAGTCTAACCTCGTGTCTTAGACGATTAATTACTCCTAATTAATCATCCCCCAATTTGAATTACTTTCCCTATTCAAATTATCAATCAATTCCAAATTTAACGATGTTCATAATTGACTCAATTATGTCCATCCATTTATGGTATGTAAAATCATACCAATTTTCACCACAATTATATTTTATGGCTTTTAAGGCATTTATGCCAATTAAATCCTTTTTAATATTATCCCCTTTACCCCACGTAGTACGTTTGTTCGTTTAACGTAAAAATATATGTTAGACTCGAATAGTCTAACTCATGGAATAAAGAGAAAACATCACAATATACACATAATTAAAACATAAATCTAAACATAGGGGTGAACTTGCATATGTGAATGATGTTCTACATCTAAAACTTGCATAGGCCAAAATTACAACTTGCATAAACAACATATGTCATGGATCCAAATCTAAAGGTGTGAACTTGATGAGAAAATGGCCACAAACTTACATAAATAACATATGTCATGGATCCAAATCTAAAGGTGTTAATTTGCATAGGCAATACCCCTAAACTTTCATAACATGATTCATATTCTAAACTCATATATTCATACAACTTACATATGTGATTTATACATCATAACAAGGGTGTAAACTTGCATCTAACATGTAAAGTATCATGTAGAATTTAGCATATAACTCACACATGTCATAGCCTACTTTCAATTAAATTTTCACATAAACTAGGTGCCATAGACATGTAAGGTCACATATAATTCTACCCAAACTTGTATATGGTTCATGTTTGAATCAACATCTAAACTTTCCTACATATGATTTATCATATGAATCAACTAACATATGAAACATGATGATTTGATTGTATATAAAATTACAACATGGGTGATAGCAACATAACTTTACATCATAAATGATAGCATCACAACATAACATCATAGAGATTTCAATCACAATCCTATAACATAATTACAACATGAAATCAATACTTCATATCACATCCATACAATCCGCATTATAACTTAATCTAATTAAATTACTAATTATCTTGTTAAAACTATCGAACTCACAACTCAAAAGCAGTCTTGAGTTCTGAATTCTGATTTCTGGAGTTGAATTAGCTCTCCTTTGAAGAAGATTCGCTGTTAGGGTTGAGTAGTTCTGATATGATTGTTGTTCTTCCTCTTTAATTTGGTGGCGGCTACTCTAGGGTTCAAGACAATAGCATGACGACCATAGTTTTAGTTTTAATTCTGATTTAGGGTTTGAGTCTATGGGTCTTTTTATAGAGTTATGAATTAATTTAAGCCGTCGGATGATCTTAGGGTTAATCGAAACCATTCAATCATGATAGGGTGACAAGTCAGCCCTAATGACTCAGCAAGGAGTCAGAAAGGACTCAACAACACGGGTCAGCCTAAACCAAAAAGCTGTGCAGGCTAGCCGCCTCGGCCTGGGCGCACTTGGCAGGTGCGCCAGTGTTAATTTATACTGGCGCACTTCCCAAGTGCGCCAGTGCATTTTTTCTTTTGCCACCAATCTTCGTTCGTCCATAACTCCTTCATCCGTTACCCGTTTCCCGCAAACTCGGACTCTATTTCAACCAGAATTTCGAGACGAACACAATGGCGCAACCTAATCCCCATAATTCTCACGTCTAAGATTAATTATTCTTTATTTTAGTTAATTCGATTATTCAAAAATCCGGGGTGTTACAGAAATCATATTGTAAAATATCATGTATCAGTTAACTCCAAATATTGGTTTTATAAACAATTAAGTTCAAATATTCCAACGTCACAAATTTTATTTCAACTGATTCATTATTTGATTTCATTCAAGATTTCAGATTTCATATTTACAAATAGTTCGTTAATAAGAATTACATTTGATTTCTAATTTTTATATCACAATCATCGTTATTCAAAATTTTCATACCAAACATTTTGAATCCAATAGCTCGGACCGAAAATAAACTTTTATTTAAAATAATAAAAATAAAGTATATTAATTAAAAAATAAATAGATTTGTATAAAATAAATTAGTTAAAATGATTATAAAATACATATGTAGCAGTTGAATAACATAATTGAATTTTAAAATAATTATAAGATGTTTTAATAGTTATATATAATATAAATAGTTTTAAAATAATAATTATATAAAATAGTTTAAATTAGTTTTGTATAAAATAATAGTAGTTTAAAAATCTAGTTTGGAATACTAATCCAATTCGAACCATATATTTATATGCTCAATTTCAAGTTATAACCAATTCGGTTACTAAAACTTCACTTCAAATTAATTCCAACTTAACAGTATATTCAAATTCCTATACATTAAAGATATTATTCAAGTTGGGTTCAAATTTTACTACTTCAATGAAATTCTCAAAAATTCATTTTTACTTCAAAAAACATTTCTTTCATTTCACTACTATTAAATCTCGGATTTCAAGTTTAACCAATTCTAAATATTACTTCAATTATATTTAGATTCAAACCAATCATTTCATAAATTATTATCAAATCAAATTATTACGTTTCATTATCTTAATCAATTTCATATAAAACTCATTTCATCGTTTTCTAAATTACATTTTATTTTAAAATCAATATAGCTAAAATTTTAATTCCATTTCAATTTAGTCATTAAACATATTAAGTTACAATTATATTCCAAATCTCCCTTTAAACCTTTCTTATTGTATAAGAAAAAAATATTTATATTTTTGTAAAATCTATATTAGATTTAAAATTTATATTGAATTACAATAAAAGATTTAAATTATCTAAAATTTAAAATAATATTATAACTAAAATTTACTTACATTTAAAAACTATTTCAAAATAGACCAATGGTGTTCGTATATAATTTTCTACCTAGGCCAAGTAATACAGATATATAACATTTCAATCCAAGATTTAAAAACTCAAATCCCGGGTATATATCATTTCAACCCGCATCCCAAATCGATTCAATTCATTTCCAAAATCTATATAGTGATTCGGGTATGTATAATTTCAACCCATAGGGAACTTGCAATATGAGAATAAATAAACAACTTCCATAAGCTAAAAATATCAAACATATACATGAAGTAAACTCAACAAATCAAACATATATTTGAAGTAATTCATGTCACATGTGCACATTCATATCATATATATCAGTAGTGTCATAAATGTGTGTCATATGTGCACAACATATGATACGATTTTCTAAAAGAATCCTAGTTATTTCATAGCATTTCAAATGTGATGAATATCACTGCTATAAAAAAGTGTAAGTCAAGTGTGAGATAAACCCACCTTTTTTGGCTTATGAAAGGAAGATGATCCAGGTTGATACGAACATGGATACGAAAAGCATATGTACCTTCCAATTACAAGAACCTGCGCTCTCTTTAATACCATGGTATGAACATAGTCACAAATCAATGCCCCAAGCAATTTAAATGAAGGGAGTAGAAAGGTTTGGCTTAGGAAGATGGATTTTGTTTTTTTACAAAAATTTTGTAAAAAGTGAACAAATTTTAGTCATCTTAAAATAAAATTTTGGACCAATAACATTGGAATATGAAAAAGTCATAAACAGAAAAAGTGTTGCGAATTATTTTCACTTTAATTAAAAAAAAGAAAGAAAATTGGTTTTCGATAAAAATGAAGGAGATACGACCAAAACAATAACAGCCAAATTTTTAAGTTAAAAATCTAGGTACAAAAATGCATCTGAAAGGTTGACGGTTTCGACCTAAATATATTTGAAATCTGAAAAAGTGTTCAACATAAAGGTTGTAGTTATTTCAATTCTATACAATTTACAAAATAAAAAGAGAAAGTGAATTTTGACTTTCGAACATAAAGTTATAACACTGCAGCACAGTTTAAAAATCTGGAAAAAATAAAAATAAAAAGGTCTTTGATTTCAAAGGGAAAAGTGGTCATGGCTAGGGTTTTCAGGTGGGGTTAGCTTACTGGAGGTGGATGAAGGCCAGATAAGTGTGGTCAGGTCAGTGTTGAAGGTGGTGGTCAAGAGGATGATGAGTAGCAAGGTCTTGAATTGAAAGGAAGATAGTTGTTTGCATTTCTAGATCTAAATTTTCACAATTCCCAAATCAACTGAATTTGAAATTAAAATGGATTAGATAATATAGATAGACTAGGAATCATTAAAATAATTAGAATTTACATGGTTATTGATTTGTGAAAGGAAGAAATGTCAGATTGGAAGAAAGATTAATAAGGAAGAAGGAAGAATGACACGACCCAAAAACCCCGCCCGGCCTGAACCGAACTAGAATGTCGATTGTTTGAGAACACAATTCATCGGAACACAAAACAAGAGAATTTTTCATCGCCATTACAACAATATACATTAGAATAAAAGAATATTAGAATGCAGAAGATAAATATACAGCTGAAATACAATTATCAGAGAAAAAGTAAATTACATAACAACGGAAATGTTTTATATATACATATATACATGTAAATACAATGCAGCTGAAAACATTAACTAACACGGCTGAAGGAAATACATGGATACAAAGCTTTTCAAATTATAGCTCCAGCCGTAAACCAGGATCATGTTAAATAAATATCTGCAAACCCAAAATTACTAGCTATCGTATGTAAAATATAGGGACCCAGAGTTTAGGTGAAAAACAATAAACTCCAGGTCAGTCATTGGATTGGTATGAGAACTAAAACAGTTATTTAAACTTTACTTTTAAAGTTGGAAAAGTCATGTGACTATGCCGTATGTCACGGAACGGGTTTGCTCCATATGAACACTATTAAAAATAAAACTAAACTCGTAATGCTTTTTGAAAAATGAAGCTATTATAAGACTCAGGTCCCATCACATAATGCAAACACAAGACGGAGTATAGAGTTTTACCTTATAATTGCCAAAGATGCTTGATATATTTTTAAACAAATAACTTTGATATAATTATAAGTCCATAGCGTGAAAAACAACCTCGAATATAAATGTATCAATCGTAGCCGGCATAGGTACTCATCCTACTGTGTCGCCATACAGGTTTAACATAAAATCGAAAAGTCGCGTATTGGAAATTGGATTCCATTTATGAGCCGAGGCAAGAGATCTTCCTCGTTCGACTCGGGCCATCTCTAGCGGGATGCCTATGACCACACGTACGACTGACCGTTGGGAGTGGCAAGTCCAGTCCACTTACAATTGTGGATTAGTTATTCTTGAAAAATACGTTTCTCGGTCCTATTGGACTCTACTTGGTCAGTACGTCGACCATATTGGTCTTTTTCGGCCATATCTAAGGGTCCTCGTTTTCCATCATCCACATAAGTAAAATGTATGAGCTCCATACTATGATATTACACCTAGCTAGAAAGAAATGTATGTTATCCATGCGATCCCTCATCCCATTTTTAACTCATACCGAGGTATGAAGCTCGCAAATTAATGCTATACACAAAGCAATGCTATATTAAAGTCATGCTTTGATCATTATCCACAAAGCTCTGATCTATGCATCTCAGCATGCCACATTGTCAGTCCATACCATACCATTGATTTCTACCAACATATTACCTCTAAGCTCATATGTATCAGCGAAGGGAGTTAAGCTAAGAGAATAAATTCTCCGCCATTGTGCAGATATATATATATTTAGCAAAGACCATTGAATACATCATATATTACAATGTCAGACATACAATCCATTTACATGTCTATTCTGGGTTTGAACGAAACCGGATGTGACGGCCCGCCCCGCACCAACCGACGTTTACTCCAATTGTGCGCTGTACACATGTCCAATTGGCATGGGACGGTCGCCAAAGAAGAGAAAGAAAGAAGAGGAACCAAATAAAGAACCTGTAATATGTCTCACAGCGCATGGAATAAAATATAATAGCCAACATATACTTGACATAAAACAGATGAGACAGTGCATAAGCTGAAAACTTGAACTAACATCATCAGAGTAGCGGAAATATCAAATACAGCTTATTACAACTTCAAAATACTGTCTCTAAGATAAGCAAAATAGGTATGCTACTAATGCCCAAAGTAGATACCGATCACGACACAGGGAGAATAACTATATATCATACGTGGAGCCTCCTGCTCGTCTTCAGTCCATCTACCAAGCGCACTACCAGCTATCCCTGTCTCTAGTCTGCTCGTGTGAGCACCCAGAGTAATAAGAAGAAACATAAAACTCTGGGTCAGACATCAGTCTGGTATGAGTGGTAGCAAGCATAAACAGAATAATAACAGGTATACTAAGTCATACCTGAACCTGGACCTGCAATCAAAGAGTTAGTACTACACGGTACAATACTCTAAGATGTCACAACACATAATATAAGTATACGGGGGTGGGGATGTGTGTGTCAAACAATCAAACATAACAACCATCCTCGCATCTCTCACTCAGTGCGTAAAGCATACGACATCCACTTCTTCGATCACTAGAGCACTTTACTCAAATGACAGAACTCGACTTTGTACGACTATGTCCATTCCTACTACCACCAACGCCATACCTATGGGATCACGCCCAACGTTTCCATGACCCCACTCCATTGGTAGGTAGCTCCCTAGTCGCACCATATCCAAAGCCCGAGTTTGTCTCTCTACCTCCAACACCTAGTGATCCAAAGTCATAGACATCGGCAACTCCTTAGCACACGTCCCACAGCAAAGTCCAATCACGAAGTGAACTCATTGGTTCCCGTCTGGATCCTGAGCTCGAACTTCCACTTGAAATACCTTTGCATTTCGGGTTATGGATCTTCCTCCTTCGGATCGGTTTGGATCATCATCTCTTTCACCAAGTCGGGTCGGGTCGGGTTCGTGACCACCCATCGGATCGGTTCGGGTCCACCACCTCGGTTCGGTTCGCACCCTCCATCGTGTCGTGGTTCGTGCCGCCCTCAACCACCAAGCATCAGTCCTCGGATCGGGTCGGAGCCTTCTTCATGCCATGGTTCGGATCCCTTTCGTCATCATTGGGATCGTGGTCTTCATCGTCTCGTTTCGTGACTGTTACCTCGGGTCGGATCGGAGTGCATCATCGGTTCGGGTCGGATCCCTGTCTCTCTCTTGTGACGGTTCGGATCGGAGTCCTTCATCGCACACTGGATCGGTTCGGATCCTTCAGCTCGTGGCGCAGCTTGCTTCGCTATAGCGATCCGGTTCGGTTCGTGGTGAAGAGAAATGGGCGGTTCGGGTCGGTAGGGGCGATCCGATCCGATTTCCTGCACTAATTCCTGCAACTTTCCAGCAAGTGTTTATACGCCTCTCGACGGCGTTTTCGACCATTTTAACTATTGAAACCAATCACAAAGCATACCAAAGGGTCATAGCAACACATACAAGTGACCTCAAACACCAAAACAACAATATGACATGGTAAAATAGATCAAACATGCCCAAAACCCCATATTTTTCCTTAAGCATGTGTGAGCATAACTAATGACATGATTAGCAAAACTTAACCAAATTAACCCAAACTCATATCAGAGGTCTAAAACATTATTTATGAATTTATAAACATTTTTCCAGAATTTATTTTCGTTTAAAAACGCTAATTAGCACTAATCACCCCGAATAACCATAATTAGTGCAAAAAGCAAGCTAATCACTCACCTTAGCCACAAATAAAACAAAATCCGAAATAAATCTCTGATTTGGTGAAGATAACAAGGTGTTGTAGCAGCTCTAATCCCGGTTTGGTGTTGATTTGCCTTGATTTGTCGTTGCTAATCTCTTTTCTTCAAGTTTAGAGTGGTTTGGAGTGATTTAGAGGTTGGAGGCCATTAATAGGGTTCTATGAAATGAAGTGGTGGCTGGAAAAATGACTAAAAGGATATTTTCTAACCCTAATCAACCCTTATACAGCCTCAATCCCGAAATCCCATTATGGGCCCAATTGCTAACTACCCGGTTTAGCCCAATTATGCAGTTTTTCACCCTCCAAACCTTGTTTCAGCCATATCTCCCAAACGGTAAGTCCGTTTGGCTATTATGACCACTCTACGGAAAGAGAAACCATCAAACGAATCTAATGGAAGTGGCTTCAGGTCAAAATTCCTTCCCTATCAAAAGTTATGGCCAAAACAGTATTGACTAGGGGCAAAATGGTCATTTAAAAATCGACAAAAATCATGAACAGGGAAATGACTCAAATAAATGTTTCCCAAAGTTATATGACCATACGACTTCACACGGGAAAGAAATAAATATTCTACAATCCTATGATGTGTAGAATACGGGTCGTTACACTCTTCCCCCCTTAAGAAATTTCGCCCCCGAAATTCCCTAATCAAACGCACACAAGGGTCCTGCATGCCTATCAATCATAAAACAACCATCAAACATGCAAAACAAGTCTATCCTAGCATGCGGAATAACTAAATCGCAAAGTAAATCTTACCAGGCAAAGAGTTCTGGATAAGCCTTTCTAATGCTCTCCTCTGTCTCCCAGGCACAATCATTTTCGTCCTCGCCCCACAGAACTTTGACTAGCTTCACCGACTTTCTTCGAAGTTGCTTCGTATCATGCCCCACAATACGGATCGGCTTGCGGTTCTCAACCGCCTCAGGTTCTACTTCGAAGTCCTCTAACTGATCAGGTGAAATAGTCACATTTGAGTCGTGAACGAACTTCCTTAGTTGGGAAACATGAAACACATTGTGAACTCCTGCCATTTTCTCTGGTAAGCCAACTCTATATGCCAAATTCCCAACTTCCTCGAGAACTTGGAAAGGACCCACAAATCTTGGTGCCAACTTGCCTCTCTTGCCAAATCGTATCACGCTTTTCAACGGAGAGATCTTGACAAACACCAAGTCACCAACGGAGAATTTCAAGTCTCTTCTCCTCTTATCAGCATAGCTTTTCTGCCTATCCTGAGCGGCTTTCATTCGTTGCTGAATGATCTTGATCTTATCGGAAGTTTCTCTCGCCACATCTGGTCCAAGCACAAACTTCTCGCCAGTCTCTATCCAACATGATGGTGAGTTGCACGGTCTTCCGTACAAAGCTTCATATGGAGCCATACCGATACTGGATTGGTAGCTATTATTATATGCAAACTCCACTAGGTGCAAATGGTCATCCCATGCTCCACCGAAATCCAATATACAAGCTCTCAAGAGATCTTCCAATATCCGATTCACCCTCTCTGTCTGACCATCGGTTTGAGGATGATATGCGGTACTGAGATGTAATTCTGATCCTAAAGCCTCTTGTAAGCTCTTCCAAAATCCACTAGTAAACAACGGATCTCGGTCACTCACAATGCCTTTGGGTACTCCATGAAATCTCACTACCCACTTCATATATAGTTCTGCTAACTTAGCTGCAGTTCTATTCGACTTAACTGGTATAAATCTTGCACTCTTGGTCAGTCGATCCACAATTACCCAAATGCTATCATGTCCCGATCTAGTCTTCGGTAAACCATCGATGAAATCCATCGAAACTTGTTCCCATTTCCATTCGGGAATTTCTAATGGTTGCATCAACCCACTAGGCTTCTTTTGCTCGGCTTTAACTAGCTGGCAATTCATGCATTTGGATATAAACTTCCCAACGTCTCTTTTCATCCCTTCCCAGTAGTAAGTCTGTCTCATGTCTCGATACATCTTATTACCACCGGGATGTATAGTTAGCTTTGAGTGATGACATTCTCTAAGCACTTCATTCCTCAATCCATTGACATTGGGTACAACAAGCTTTCCATTCTTCCGAAGCCATCCATCTCGATCAAGCCCATACTTGTTCACCTCCTCATCGACATTCATTTCCAACTTGGAGATGACTTCCAATAAATTAGGGTCGTTCCTTTGACTGGAACCAATCCGCTCTATCAAAGTGGGTCTGATCGTCAAGCTAGCTAGCATAACTGGATCCAATTCGCACCTTGGTCTGAAATCAAACCCCGCGATATACTCCAGCTGCTTCCATTCAAGAAACATTGCCCCTAAGCTGGCATGTCTCCTACTCAAGGCATCGGCTACCGCATTACCCTTCCCAGGTGTATACGCGATATCAAAATCATACGAAGCCAAGAACTCTAACCATCTCTGCTGACGGAGATTCAGATCTTTCTGAGAGAAGAGATACTTTAACGATTTATGATCGGTAAACAGCTCAAATCTTTCTCCCAAGAGGTAATGTCTCCACATCTTCATCGCAAATACAATTGCTGCCAATTCCAAATCATGGGTAGGATACTTCTTCTCATGTGGCTTTAGCTGTCGACTAGCATAAGCTACAACCCTACCTCCTTGCATCAATACCGCACCCAGTCCGGTACCACAAGCATCCGTGTATACCGTCATCTCTTCATTTCCCTTAGGAATGACCAACACTGGCGCACGCGTCAACTTTTCCTTTAGACTCTTGAATGCATTTTCACACCCTCCGTCCCAAACGAAGGCTTGATTCTTCTTAGTCAACTGAGTCAACGGTGCCGCTGTCTTGGAGAAGTCTTTGATAAACTTACGATAATATCCAGCTAATCCCAAGAAACTTCTTACATCCTTTGTATTCTTGGGCGCAGACCAATCTTGTACCGTAGCCACCTTTGCAGGGTCCACGGCAATACCATTCTCTGAAACAACATGGCCCAAGAATCTCACTTCTCTCCTCCAGAAGTGACACTTAGAGAACTTCGCTTTCAATTGGTGTCTTCTCAACACCTCCAACACAATTCTCAAATGCTCCTTGTGTTCCTCTTCTGTCCTCGAGTAAACAAGGATATCGTCTACGAACACAAGAACAAACTTATTCAGTTGGTCTCTGAATACTCTATTCATAAGATCCACGAAGTATGCTGGTGCATTGGTCAACCCGAATGGCATGACCAACCACTCATAGAACCCAGACGGCGTCCTAAATGCCGTTTTAGCTATACTATCAGCTGCTACACGGAGCTGATGAAATCCTGTCGCGAGGTCCAACTGGGAGAACACTCTCGCTCCTTCCAGTTGATCAAACAAATCATCTATCCGTGGTAGAGGATACTTATTCTTCCTCGTCACCTTATTTAACTCGCGATAGTCCACACACAATCGAAGGGAACCATCTGCCTTAGTAGCAAACACAACTGGTGCTCCCCACTCGGAAACACTTCTTCTAATAAATCCCTTCTTCATAAGATCGCTGACTTGCACCTCGAGCTCTCGCTGTTCTCGTGGTGCCATACGACGAAGTGGCATCACTATAGGTCTGGCATCTTTCACTAAATCAATACGAAACTCAATCTCTCGGTGTGGTGGAAGTCCGGTCACTTCCTCGAAGATGTCCGGGTACTGGCCAACCACGGGCAAACCTGATAACTCATCATGCGGAATGTCGAGGGAATTTACAAAACTAGCCATTACCCCATCACAGGGTAGATTACCAAACACTACCCTCCGCCCATCATCCGCCCTAACAGTCACCAAAAAGCCCTCACAGTCTACCACCACCCCGTATCTTTGGAGCCAATCGACTCCCAAAATAATGCCATACCCAGTAAAGCCCAAAACAAAGCAATCACAAACAAACATACATCCATGACTCGATAGGACCACATTACGACAGATCATACTGAGGTTTGTTGAACCACCAATCGGGTTCGTCACAGCTAATGGTCTATCGACTAACTCGGGTTCCAATCCCAACCTATCTACCAGGTCACTAGATATGAAGGAATGGGAAGCCCCGGTATCGAACAAAACTCTAACAGGAAGATCGTAAATGGAAAGCATACCTTGAATGATGACTCCCTTTCCTTTCTCCGCCGCAGTTGGGGCATTCGACGAAGAAGGAACAGCATTGATGGCATATGCTTTCACAATCTGATTCTCCTTCAGAGGTTGCGGGCACTTATCCTTAAAGTGTCCCTCTTGGCCACAGTTAAAGCACTTCTTTCCCACTGTCTTGGCCCTACATTCCCTTGCATAATGGCCCTTCTTTCCACATTTGAAGCACTCGACTTCTTTCCTGCTTTTCTTCTGGCCATCCTTAGCTTGGTTCTGCTTCCTCTTATTCTGAGAGTTATTCTTGCCTCCACCGCTTGCTTGCGGTTTTGGCTCTTCAGCAGATGCAGCAACAACCCCAGTCTTCGGCTTAGGGTAAAGACTTTCTGACCTCAAAGCTTTTCCCACGATCGACTCAAACGTCTCATCGATGTGATTAATCAGCCTCTCCCCTAAGTATTCATCCAAACCAGTGATGAACTTCTCATTTTTCTTTTCGGGAGTATCGATTAGAGATAACCCATACTTCGACAAAGTGTCGAACTCAGCAACATAATCCGATACTGCCCTCCCATTCTGCTTAAGCTCCAAGAACTTCCTAAACAATTCCGACTTCTGGGCAGCTGGGATATACTTGTCGCTAAAGCGAGCTTTAAACTGATCCCAAGTAACTTGATCTTCTGGTGTGGCTGCCCTGATAGCATTGCACCAATTCATCGCTCGTCCTTGCAGCTGACGAGACGCTAGCCTTCTCTTCATCGCATCCTCGATACCCAAGTCATCGAAGATACGGTCGCAACTATCCAACCAATCCTGAACATCCGTGGCCGACTCTGTTCCGTGAAACGGCTTTCCACCAAGATTAGTGTAATCCTTGCTCAGCTTGGCGAAATCAGCCCTAGGCGCTTGCACCGCTGCACCTCCAGCATTGGCAACATTAGGAGCCTCCCTCTGAATATCCACAAGCATCTCTCTCATGAGGTTGGTAAACATAGCCCTCATGTCAGGGGGATTCCCATTATTGGCCCCTCTGCCAGCACCTCTTCCTCGGCTCATCGTCAAATCTGTTAAAGAGAAAACGATTAACCATCTCCATAGTGGTGCCAGTGCAGTGCAATGCGACTTCATTCTTAAACATACTAATACTATATATAGATATAGCTTTTGAAAACCAAAATAATCACAAATACGCGCTCTCATATACGTACTATCTCTCCCTAGTGTCTTTCCCTAGGTGAATTACGCAACCTAGAGCTCTGATACCAAATGTGACGGCCCGCCCCGCACCAACCGACGTTTACTCCAATTGTGCGCTGTACACATGTCCAATTGGCATGGGACGGTCGCCAAAGAAGAGAAAGAAAGAAGAGGAACCAAATAAAGAACCTGTAATATGTCTCACAGCGCATGGAATAAAATATAATAGCCAACATATACTTGACATAAAACAGATGAGACAGTGCATAAGCTGAAAACTTGAACTAACATCATCAGAGTAGCGGAAATATCAAATACAACTTATTACAACTTCAAAATACTGTCTCTAAGATAAGCAAAATAGGTATGCTACTAATGCCCAAAGTAGATACCGATCACGACACAGGGAGAATAACTATATATCATACGTGGAGCCTCCTGCTCGTCTTCAGTCCATCTACCAAGCGCACTACCAGCTATCCCTGTCTCTAGTCTGCTCGTGTGAGCACCCAGAGTAATAAGAAGAAACATAAAACTCTGGTTCAGACATCAGTCTGGTATGAGTGGTAGCAAGCATAAACAGAATAATAACAGGTATACTAAGTCATACCTGAACCTGGACCTGCAATCAAAGAGTTAGTACTACACGGTACAATACTCTAAGATGTCACAACACATAATATAAGTATACGGGGGTGGGGATGTGTGTGTCAAACAATCAAACATAACAACCATCCTCGCATCTCTCACTCAGTGCGTAAAGCATACGACATCCACTTCTTCGATCACTAGAGCACTTTACTCAAATGACAGAACTCGACTTTGTACGACTATGTCCATTCCTACTACCACCAACGCCATACCTATGGGATCACGCCCAACGTTTCCATGACCCCACTCCATTGGTAGGTAGCTCCCTAGTCGCACCATATCCAAAGCCCGAGTTTGTCTCTCTACCTCCAACACCTAGTGATCCAAAGTCATAGACATCGGCAACTCCTTAGCACACATCCCACAGCAAAGTCCAATCACGAAGTGAACTCATTGGTTCCCGTCTGGATCCTGAGCTCGAACTTCCACTTGAACTACCTTTGCATTTCGGGTTATGGATCTTCCTCCTTCGGATCGGTTCGGATCATCATCTCTTTCACCAAGTCGGGTCGGGTCGGGTTCGTGACCACCCATCGGATCGGTTCGGGTCCACCACCTCGGTTCGGTTCGCACCCTCCATCGTGTCGTGGTTCGTGCCGCCCTCAACCACCAAGCATCAGTCCTCGGATCGGGTCGGAGCCTTCTTCATGCCATGGTTCGGATCCCTTTCGTCATCATTGGGATCGTGGTCTTCATCGTCTCGTTTCGTGACTGTTACCTCGGGTCGGATCGGAGTGCATCATCGGTTCGGGTCGGATCCCTGTCTCTCTCTTGTGACGGTTCGGATCGGAGTCCTTCATCGCACACTGGATCGGTTCGGATCCTTCAGCTCGTGGCGCAGCTTGCTTCGCTATAGCGATCCGGTTCGGTTCGTGGTGAAGAGAAATGGGCGGTTCGGGTCGGTAGGGGCGATCCGATCCGATTTCCTGCACTAATTCCTGCAACTTTCCAGCAAGTGTTTATACGCCTCTCGACGGCGTTTTCGACCATTTTAACTATTGAAACCAATCACAAAGCATACCAAAGGGTCATAGCAACACATACAAGTGACCTCAAACACCAAAACAACAATATGACATGGTAAAATAGATCAAACATGCCCAAAACCCCATATTTTTCCTTAAGCATGTGTGAGCATAACTAATGACATGATTAGCAAAACTTAACCAAATTAACCCAAACTCATATCAGAGGTCTAAAACATTATTTATGAATTTATAAACATTTTTCCAGAATTTATTTTCGTTTAAAAACGCTAATTAGCACTAATCACCCCGAATAACCATAATTAGTGCAAAAAGCAAGCTAATCACTCACCTTAGCCACAAATAAAACAAAATCCGAAATAAATCTCTGATTTGGTGAAGATAACAAGGTGTTGTAGCAGCTCTAATCCCGGTTTGGTGTTGATTTGCCTTGATTTGTCGTTGCTAATCTCTTTTCTTCAAGTTTAGAGTGGTTTGGAGTGATTTAGAGGTTGGAGGCCATTAATAGGGTTCTATGAAATGAAGTGGTGGCTGGAAAAATGACTAAAAGGATATTTTCTAACCCTAATCAACCCTTATACAGCCTCAATCCCGAAATCCCCTTATGGGCCCAATTGCTAACTACCCGGTTTAGCCCAATTATGCAGTTTTTCACCCTCCAAACCTTGTTTCAGCCATATCTCCCAAACGGTAAGTCCGTTTGGCTATTATGACCACTCTACGGAAAGAGAAACCATCAAACGAATCTAATGGAAGTGGTTTCAGGTCAAAATTCCTTCCCTATCAAAAGTTATGGCCAAAACAGTATTGACTAGGGGCAAAATGGTCATTTAAAAATCGACAAAAATCATGAACAGGGAAATGACTCAAATAAATGTTTCCCAAAGTTATATGACCATACGACTTCACACGGGAAAGAAATAAATATTCTACAATCCTATGATGTGTAGAATACGGGTCGTTACACCGGAGGCACCTTATACCTCATCCCATATGTCCAATACAAGAGAGAGAGGTCCTCGCATATTCGGTCGATTTCCATGTACCTTTGAACAACCACCACTTATTCCCTTATCTTGGGTGTACGGCCCAATCAACAATTTGATTGCCGAAACGATGTGAAGATCTTCAGTCTTCAACCACCGTCTTCAATCTTCGACTTTTAATCATTATAACAGTTATTTAGAATGGGTTAGACCCGGTCTTTCTGAATAAATCACGTATTTTTAAAATCATGTGATAAATACACAAAGATAACACACATCTCATTTCAATCCAGAATATTCTTTTATTTAAATATTCATTTCTCTAGGAAAGGTTTTCGTTAATTTTACCAAAGATCATCCCTTTAAACTTAGTGTTTAATCCATTCTCGGAAATCATTTCAAAAGATATTATAATATCTTTTTAACTCAAAAATTATTACTTAATGATTATTTAGTTTTTGGAAATTAATCATGTCTTTACTTGGGTTAAAGAACAACAACCATTCGAAAGCATCGTTCACAATAAACCCAAAACCGTCTTTCATTTAATGTGGAATCTTCACGGAAATCTGAATAATTTATAATCAATATAAATTTCCATGTCCGACTAATTCTATAAATAGAATAACGACAAAGCCTTTTAAATTCCACAAAATAGTAAATTCCTTCCTACATAGAAGCTCATCTCAATAATTATTAATCGAATTCCATTCCATTCCAATTTTATTAAATAAACTGGAGAATTCCCTTAAATCTTAATTAAAAGATTTATTCCTTTTGCTACTAGGTTCAAGAACAACATTGTTAACATCAAAAATTGGTCACTAGTGACAGTCAACCCCCAATCATGTGGAAAGCACACGAATAACAATCACAAAATGCAGTTAAGTAAAAAAACAGGGAGCACACAAGACTTTTTATAGTGGTTCGGCAAAGATGGTGCCTGTGTCCACTTTATATGTATTGATTTGCTTTTTATTACAAGTACAACATTTTTTCTGTTTGAAGAAAGAGGGAGAATTGGCTAGTTTTGGAGTTAGCCATAGAGAAGTTTTTTATCTTGGAGGAGAAGCCTAGCCAAAAGTTGAAGTGGCCAAAAAGAGGTCCCTTTCCATTTTCAGCATGGATGTATTTATAGGTGAAGAAATGGGCTGAGCGGGCCGCCATGTGGCATGCCTCTTTTGCGAAGATCGGACACGTAGAGCTTGATCATTGGAAGTAGTTGTGGCGGTGGGACCCGGTCTACTGTTGATTAATAGTATCCTCGAAAATTGTGGCTTATGTGACACTCGAGATGAGGTGTATCAAAAGTAGAGCTTTATTCGGAAGTGGTCGACCACCTTTAATGCCTTGAGAATCAGGCCGAGGATTGAACAACTCACCTGAATATTTCAACATAGATTTGGAGATATTAAACTTTAAGTGGGCCATTCTTGGTCTTGAGAAGACTTTGGTCCTGATTGGGCGAGTATTAACCATACTCGGCTTGAAGATATGGTTGAGCAGTAATTAAACTTGGCTTTAAAGGATGGCGAGTATTGATAATACTAGGCTTACAGAGATGGCGAGTATTATCCATACTCGGCTTACAGAGATGGCGAGTATCATCCATACTCGGCTTATGGAAAGTATTAATTATGCTCGACTTATGTAGGATCATTTGTGAAGTTCAATAAGTGAAAAGTACACTTAGTCAGAGAAGGGGCGAGTACGATCCGTACTCGACTTAGGAAAGTTCTACCATACTCGGCTTGAGGAGTAGGTTTAGTTATAGTGGCAGGCTTTGATCGTGCGTTACGGACAATGGCTTAACACCGACCATATTTGGGTTAGTGAGCGTCATTCATGCTCGAATTAAATCATTCAAACATAATCCATGTTTGCAGAAGAAAGTTTATTGTTACTAAAGAACCATTACAAGGAAATGAAAATAAATTCTAAGAGGACAAAGGTTGATTCCAAAGCATGCCTAAAAGCTAAATCCTAACCCCATACATGTGTACATCAACATTTCCCTTTTATTGAAAGAAGTAAAAAATACATTGAAAATAAGAAATCTAAATCTTATTAATTGCTGATGATGCCGCGAGTGCTGAGCTCGGGGTCCTTTCCGTTTCTAGAAGCTCAAGGACGGACCTGAGGAGCTTGGGTAGTAGATAGTGGCGGCATGGCCGGTGTGTTTTTCTTGACGTACTCAGGAAGTTCTCCTCGCCTGACCCTATCCTCGATGAGATCGCGTAAGTGCTTGTATTCATTGGTATTATGTCCGACTATGTTGTGAAACATGTTGTGCTTTCCTTAGTCGAGCTCTTTCTGGGTCGGCTCTCTTCGAGGAGGTTTTGGGAAAGGTAGGGATCCTCGTACGTCAAGGTAGATGTCGAGAAAGGAAGAATTGAGCTCGGTATACTGATCGTACTTGTTTTCTCTCTAGGGTTTTACGTTGCGTTCATTCTTTTCCAAGGCCTTTCCTCTTCCTTTATTCTGGCCATTGGTATTGGATGGACCTCCTTGTTTGGTGGCAAGGACCTCAAGGCTCTCCATCTCAATGCTGGCATCTTTTTGTCAGAGGAACCACTCGGCTTTTGCATAGAAATCTTCAATGTCCTCGGGGGGATCTCTGGTCAAAGAGATTGAGAATTCTAATCGGTTCTGGACACCTACAATGGCGGCCATAAGCACCATCAATGGCTCGGGTCGATCGAATGATGCCACGACCGCGTTGAATCTTTCAAGGAAAGATCGAAGTGTCCCTCCTGGTCATTGCTTGATGGAGGTCAGGAACATAACACTCTTCGATTGGGTGATGTGAACTCTGAACTGCTTGATGAAGCAGATGACCAGCGTGTTCCAGCAGCTGATTGACCCCGTTGTTAGCTGCTGAAACTACATGCAGGTTATATCTATGAGAAAGAGCGAGAAGCACTTGGCCATAACATTGGTCGATGAAGAGAGTACTTCCATATGGCACATGTATCGCATGAGGTGGACGGTCGAGTTGGTCCGACCATTGTAAGGCTCAATGGCTGGAAACTTAAAGTCCAGAGGATTGCGGGAGTTTCTGATCTCCCTGGTGAAGGGGCTGCAACAGATATTGTCTATATTCTGCTAAGAAGAAGTTCTCTGGGTGAAGCATCGGATAATGCTTGCAAGTTGGCTTCCAGTTCCGAGGAGTCGCTGCCATGAATCCAGCTCTGCATTCGGGAGAGCTCCAGTGCTAAGGTCCAACGAATGCATGCTCAGAAGGGTGGCCGCTGTTTGGGCTTAACTTCCGGGAGTTGAGTGAAGGTAAAGGAGAGGATTCATCGTAGTTGTTGCTTTTGGGCAGACTTGCGCCTATTGAACCTAATGAGAATTGGTCTGAGCCATGCCCATGATGGAAGGTCCGGGCTAATCTAGCATAGCATGTGATGCTCGGGTTCTTCGATGCCCCTGCCCAAAATGACATTAGAAGGGTTTATGATAGCGTGATTTGTCGGGAGTTAGAGCCGAGCCAGGACGAAGCAAAGGTGTAATCTGATCTTCCACTTGCATTTGTGTAGACCGAATATCGGTTACTACCCCAGCCTCACATAGTGGAGGAATTGAAGCTGAAGCATTAAATCCCTTTTCCATCCGAGCAAGAAGGTAATCCATCAACTGTTGTTGTCGTTCGAGGAGTTTACCCTGAGACGTCATCTGGCCTCTGAACTCGGACATAATCTTATCCATGTCGTCCCGGATAATATATCGGGACACGTCTACATGAGAAGAGGCTTCCTGACTTGCTTTTATAGCGTTTGACTCGGCTGCATCAGCTGTTCTAGGGCGAGAAGATGTTTCATCTTTCTTCCGCTTGTTCGCCATGGGTCGGAACTTGCTGAAGGTCGTATGGTATGTCGGTGTGTTCCCCTTCCTAGCGCGTCAAAGTGTTGACGTCAAAAGTTGGTCACTAGTGACATTCAACCCCCAATTGTGTGGAAAGCACACGAATAACAATCACAAAATGCAGTTAAGTCAAGAAAACAGGGAACGTGCAAGACTTTTGATATTGGTTCGGCAAAGACGGTGCCTATGTCCACTTTATATGTATTGATTTGCTTTTGATTACAAGTACAACAATTTTTTTGTTTGAAGAAATAAGGAGAATTGGCTAGTTTTGAAGTTAGCCGTGGAGAAGTTTTTTATCTTGGAGGAGAAGCTCAGCCAAAAGTTCAAGTAGCCAAAAAGTGGTCCCTTTCCATTTTCAGCATAGATGTATTTATAGGTGAAGAAATAGGTTGAGCGAGCTGCCATGTGGCATTCCTGTTTTGTGGAGCTTGACACGTGGAGCTCGATCATAGGAAGTAGTTGCAGCGGTGGGACCCGATCTACTGTTGATTAATAGCATCCTCGAAAATTGTGGCTTACGCGGAACTCGAGATGAGGTGTATCAAAAGTAGAGCTTTGTACAGAAGTGGTTGGTCGCCTTTAATGCCTTGAGAATCGGGCAGAGTATTGAAGGACTCAGCTGACTATTTCCACATAGATTCAGAGATATCGGGTCAATCCGAACTTTAAGGAAGTACTTGACTCGGTCGGTATGGGAGAGCGATTGTGTCGAGGCACGAGATGTTGCCGTTTGGTAGAGATTAGTTTGAGCCAAATCTTTTCCGGACTTTCTAAAATATAGGTTGGTCTATCGGTCGACCGACTGACACTAAAAAGTGAGCTTCTTGACATTAGGCTTCGATCGATTGAACCGCGACGGCTTTTGCCAAAAAGTTGGTCAATAAATATTATTTAAGATACTATTCACTACAAACCCAAAATCCAATTTTATATTAAATATAAGATCTTAAACGGAAATCATGTCGATTTACATTCAATACCAAATTCTAAAACCAACAGATATCGTATTGGAGTTACAATATCAATATCTTCCAAATTTCTCAACAATATCCGTATAACTATGGAATACCAATATCGAAAATATCCAAAGATAAATTCCATTTAAATCCATTTCGAATTATATGTTGAAACACTCTGGTTATATTAAAACCACTTTTTAATCCAATGTGTTATATCAAAACATTGGGTTCTTTCTTCTTGTTTCCAAACAACTCTTTCTGATAAAAATATCATTCATATTTCAAAACTTGGAATATTTTATCCAAACTCTTTTCAAATCATTTATCATAATTTATTCACATTTATAATAATTTTATCAAGGCCCTTATAGTCTCTTTCTAGTATCGGCCACCAAACTACATCCATAGTGACCTTTCTCAAAACTGATTTAGGTATATTTTAAAACTAACTGTTCAAATTTAAACCACTTATACCCATTTGAAATATCTTTTTGATACGAACCCAATGGTTCCTGTTTCAGAAGAATCCGACGGTCGGATGTCCCGTTACATCCATTCGAAGTTACGGGTTGACGTTCGCGAACTGTCGTTGTGCGACATGTTCTATGCAAGATCAAATCGACTTATATATTATAAATAAATCGAAAACGCTTCCAAACTTCCTTTATAAATTATATAAAATATATATAATTATTGTTGAAAACTCGTTTCAGTCGTTTATCTTCAAAATCAAGCATTTCACTATTCGGTCAACTTTTAATGTTATTTTAATGAATAAAATTATATTATTTTTCGAAAGTCGTAATTTTACGTTCAAAATTTCCTTACATTCGTAATTTAAATAAATGAAGAACTTTCAAAAGAAAACTTCTTTTAAAACATTCGCTACATATCCTAACCGAACTTCACTTTGAAAAGTTACTATTCATTTTATATTAGAAACTTCAACAAGCCACAAGTATATTAAAAATACTTCAAAATCATTCGATACAGTTACGAATATTCATCGATAATTCGATATAAACGCGTCCATCCAAAAATCGAATATCGAAATCAAACTTAGGTTTTTCACCGAATATTATATTATTAAAATATTCATATTTATTCCAGATTGGAATAAAATTCAACCAAACATCATATAGTTTCACTTATATGAATTTCATACATCCAACAGTAACTGCAAAAAATTATTAAACATCCAAATAACATCCAGTGTGCACCTATTTTCATTTAAGCTTCAAACAAATAATTGGCGCTTATTTTAGTCTGTCAATCTATTGAATAACACATTACTACATACAAGGGAGATGTGTAAGTCAAATATCATCCCAAGACCCATGCGGGGTTTTCAACCAACAAACAATCACTTTAAACTATTACTGATTCATGAATTTAATCATAACTAATTCAATTCAAAGTATGTTTCAAACTAGCCAATTTCACTTAAACGAGTGATAATAAATTCACCGTTTGCACTATAAATGGATATTTAATCCAATTTTAACTACCATATATAATTTGACATGTTAATCACCTAAAAATCATAATCACAACATAATACAGCCAATCAACAATTCATCCATTGGGTTTGCAAACCATTTGTGATGTGAGCTACCATATACCATTTAACATTTTCTAATATTATCCAAATAAAATCTACAGTCCTCGCTAATGTTTAAATGACTAACTGTCAAATATTTCAAAGTTGCGCTAACTTCATAATTAGTTAATTTCTAATTTGCAATTAACATAACATTTCCAAATTAGTTTCTATCGCTAAACGGTTAACTATTTAACTAGTCAAACTTATTTAAACTAAGCAAAAATACTAATTTGAGTGGGAAGCTCTCACCCCAGCCATCGAACTACAGTACACTACAACATCGGATCTTCGTGTGCAAGCTACGACTAAAAACGTTGTCTTTTCTTCTTGGATTAGCTCCAAACTTCTTGGTGATTCTTGTATACACCCTGTGCAGTGTTTAAAGGAAGAAATTCGCGATTTTTAGTGGATTGGAGGTGAATAGGGCTCGGGTATTTGCTGTCTAGCGGGGTTGGAGGACGCGCGGCATGACACGTGGCTTGTGAGGGTCCATCAGAGAGGTGCTAAAGAGGGGTATAAATGGTTTAAACACTTAAAGAAGCAACCGTGCACACATCGTAAGAGTTTGGAGAAGTTTAAAGAGGAAAGAGGGGAAGGGGAGGTGTGTGCTAGGCTGGGTGGGGTGCGTTGGCGTCGGCGATGGGTGGTAGGGCGGAGCTCCAACCAGTGGGTCCATTTAGGCGGCAGCATGGAGAGAAATGGGAGGGGTGGAGGAAGCCATTAACTAGTTTTTGAAGCTTTAAGGTATGTTTAATAAAATGGAAGATAACATTAAGTTAATTAAACTTAGTTAAGGAACCAATCACTTCATTGAATGACCAACCAATAGGAGAATGCCCCATGGAAGAGAGAAGGGCTCTTTATCTAATTTGTATTGGCTAGGCACTATTTATGAATTGATGTATTTTGACGATGTATTAATTACACCGTACAAGCTTCTTTCTAGTTGCACGGCCACACGTCAACTGCAAAATTTATGAAATTTAAATCTCGCTACGTTATGGAATTATGGTTCCAACGAACCTGATCTTGCTGAATTTGGGGACCGTTGGAAAAATGGCCTTATTTCTAGCTTAAACTGAATTTTGACATAATTTTCAATGTACGTTTATAAGTCGTTCTTCTACATACAAACTCCGTTGGACTTTAAAATTTAAATCCTAACATGTTTCGACATTACCTATCCGATAAAAGTGGTTTCGTCAGATTCCGTGACTGTCTCAAAAATGGTCCTTTTATAAGTGATCGATATAGCTTTGAAATATCGATTTTCAAATTAAGAGCTTATAAATTGATTTAAATTTTTACTAACTTTTTTTTAAGTCAAAGAAAATATTAAAACTAATTTTGAAATTATTCTCAAATTTTATCGAGTAAAAATCAGCATTTTATGTTCCAAAATTCATTAAAATAGTTTAAAATCAAAATTTTAAATTGGTCCAAAAATACGTATTGTTACAGTCTACTCTACTTACAAATTTGTAGTCCCTAAAAGAGGATCGAAACTGAAGGATGTTTACTTACACAACTCAACCTTCTTTCTAGCTCGAGTTCTTCAACTTTTCAATTTCTAAGAACTTTCTATTTTCCTGAAATTTGGCTAATGCCTTAAATTTCCGAAAAAAATCGCCATAACCTCCTTTGTATGGGTTGATCGAAAAAATCACAATTCACCTTTCTAGGCCCTCATAAATCAATATATGTATATATATATCCTACCAAAATCAATTAGGAGATGTGTCGAAATTTATCATCCCAACACCCGTGTGGGGTTTACATCATGTTCAGAAACAATTGTGACTTATCTACACCCAAGGGGATGTGTCAAAAAAATTCACCCCTTAACCCTATGATGGGGATTATCTCATGATCCATGTGCCTTATATACACATAAGAGAGACGTGTATATTTCTGTCATCTCAAGATCCGTGCGGGGTTTGTTATTAAATCCTATGATTTATCATTATATGTTTATTAAGTCCGCATCATATAAGCATAAACAATTACATGCTTTTATAGTTATATTGTCCAATCCATCTCGAATAATCACCATACAATTACCTGTTATGCGGTTCTTCTTCAGTTCTCTTCGTATAAGCATCAAACAATTACATGCTTATATGGATATGCTACGATATGTTATGCGGTGTGGTCCATAATTATTGTTCACTATCCAATGGTGTATGTTTAATTACACACAAGCAACCATCACAACGCATCCAATTCACTCATAACAAAAGTAATAATTAAACTGCGTAATCAATACAATAAATATGTACCTGTTCGTCGAGCATGTAATTTTATTCCTTTTCCTAGCTTTAAATCGATAACCTGCTCAATATATATATATATATATATACCCAATATAAGATGCCCACAATTATTTTGTCTATATGATTTTTCTGCCCTCGTCATATAAGCATCAAACAGTTACATGCTTATATGGATACGCTATGCTAGGCAGTCCACAGTTACGCTATGCGGTGTAGTCATATCACGTAACATATGTTACTCAATTAAATCGCACAAATATCCAAGCATATATTTTATATCGTCAAGTCATAACAAAAGATTAACCATCATAATCATGTCATATATCATATTATAGTGAAGCCATCGCCAAAAAAAAAAGATCAACTATATCATAGACACAGCGTATACCCTAGTGTGTTGTGCCACTTAAGGTATAAACCATGTATATGCATCAGACTATCCATATCTATGCTTGCCCGAGTACAGCTACGTACTTGAGGCGGCCTACATCACAAGATATACCATGTCCAAAATATACACCACGTGCATATGTCACACTAAAACAAGACTAGCACATACATATCGTATATATATGTACAAACTAACAACTACTATCACTGGTCAACACCAGAGCTCTGCACGAAAGGCCTGGATTAGGTCAGCTCCTCTGCTTCCTGCGCAAACTCATCTGCAAAACCAAGAGGGAAAACAGGCGAGTCACCCGGCACGTGGTCCTCAATCCAGAAGTCGTCTCGCTGGTCATCATCACTATCATGGTTCGACTAGTATATGACCACTTCGTCCTCGTCATCCTCCTCCTCAGCTTGCTCCTCTACAATGATATGGGTACATCCTCAGGCTTTGGCCACTCTAACGCATGTTGTGGCTCTATAAACTCAGGTATAACTGGATTTATAAGTGGATCATCTATATTTTCTAATTCTAGAGCAACTAGTGGCTCCTCCTCTCCAAGTAACTATGGGGAAAAGTCCCAAACAGATTGCTCCTCATGTACTGTAGGCTGAGCGAAGTCTGCAATCATCATATCAATCTCGTGAATATAGTCAGGGTAAATCTCCCATGCCTGAGGTGGCTTGTCCTCTAAAATGGCATCAACCTTGGGTACTACGGGTGGGTCAAAACCTTCCATCATCATATGCTCCCACATAATAGCATCCGACTCAACATGGGGAAGGACAGGAAGCTCAGGGCCTACGTCATAGAAAACTATATCTATCTTTGGCTCTGGGATATGATCGGGAATGATCAGTAACTCAAGAGGTGGCTGCTCCTCTGCTACAGGAAAAGGTATGGGAATTGGATCTCCCATGATTACATGTTTGAACTGGTCAAATACGAACTCGTCATCGTCTTCCCACATCCAAGCATCATAGTCCGTCGAATACGAACTCGTCATCGTCTTCCCACATCCAAGAAGAACTATCACCTATGCTATAAGATGAACTACCATTGAAAGATGAAGAAGATAGAATAAACAGAAGCCCGAGTTGTCCAACAAGTACTAGCTTACCTTTTTACGAATTTGAAACAAAGAATTTTAAATTAGGACATAAGTTTAAACCAAATCATTTTAAATAAATAAATAGTGGTTTCATATATATTCATTGTCCAAAATCGTGAATATAACTCTTTACACGTTCAAATCCTAAGGTGAAAATTCATCGACTATCCAAAGTCACCGAAGGTTCCGTTCAGTTAATCCTAAACAGACATCTTAAATAGTTAAACAAGAAATCAAACATCACATTCAATAACCAAGGAATTGATTAAACCTTCGATATACTCAAGATATGATTTCAAAAACAGATTATATAGATAATAATCACGAACACCTTTCTTATAAACATATAACTCTCAACTTATCCTAGGGTATTACTAATCCCATCTCTAATGAGTATCTCATTCTAGGATACTACTGATCCTATCTCTAATGAGTGTTCTTATAGGATATTACTAATCCTATCTCTGATGAATTCTTTTGTTTGGTTTTAATGTTTCTTGTTCTCGAGTCATGAAAACCAAAGCTTTGAGACCAAGCTGACACGACCCAAAACCCCACCCGGCCTGAACCAAACAAGAATGTGAATTGTTTGAGAACACAACGCATCGGAACGCAAAGCATGAGAATTTTTCATTGCCATTACAACAATATACATCAGAATACAAGAATATCATAGTGCGGAAGATAAATACACAGTGGAAATAAAATTATCAGAGAATAAGTAAATTACATAACAGCAGAAATGTTATATGTATATGTAAATACAATGCAGCGGAAAACATCAACTACCGCAGCTGAAGGAAATACACAGATACAAAGCTTTCCATAGTATAGATCTAGCCGTAAACTAGGATCTTGTTAAATAAATATCTGCAAAACCTAAACTACTAGCTACCCGGGTGGAAAATATGGGCACCCATAGTTTAGGTGGAAAACAATAAACGCCAGGTCAGTCATGGGACTGGTATGAGAACTAAAATAGTTATTAAACTTTACTTTTAAAAGTTGGAAAAGTCATGGGACTACGCCATATGTGATGAAACGGGTTTACTCCACATGAACACTTTTAAAAACAAAAATAAACTCGCAATGCTTTTTGAAAAATTAAGCTATTATAAGACTCAGGTCCCATCACATAATGCAAGCGCAACCCGGAGGATAAAGTTTTACCTTATAATCGCCAAAGATGCTTGATACATTTTAAAACAAATTACTTTGATATTATTATAAGTGCATAGTGCGGAAAACAACCTCGAATATAAATGTATCAATCATAGACGGCATAGTACCTCATCCTACTATGCCGTCATATTGGCTTAGAACTAAAACTGAAAAGTCACGTATTGGAAATAGGATTCCATTTATGAGCGAAGGCAAGGGATCTTCCTCGTCCGATTTGGGCCATCTCTTGCGGGATGCCCAGGATCACACCTATAGGTGACCCTTGGGA
The DNA here is from genome assembly GCA_030737875.1 of Allium sativum. Classification (NCBI taxonomy): domain Eukaryota; kingdom Viridiplantae; phylum Streptophyta; class Magnoliopsida; order Asparagales; family Amaryllidaceae; genus Allium; species Allium sativum. Next base: position 353,878,685 of record CM060919.1, on the reverse strand, counting down.
GTGGCAGGGCCGGTCCACACTTACCTTTGTGGATTAATTATTCATGGACAATATGTTTCCTGGTCCTATTGGACCTCTACCTATCAGTACATCGACCAAATTGGCCTTATGCGGCCATATCTAAGGGCCCTCTCTATCCATTTCAAATTATATGTCGGAACACTCTAGTTATATTAAATCCCCATTTTAATCAAATTCATTATATCAAAGCATTGGGTTCTTTCTTTTTGTTTCCAAACAACTCTTTCTGATAAAAATATCATTTACTGTTCAAAACTTGGAATATTTTGCCCAAACTCTTTTGAAATCATTTATTATGATTTATCATAATTTATTCAAATTTTTAATAATTTTATCAAAGCCCTTACAGTCAGTTTACAATATCGGCCACCGAACTACATCTACAGCGACCTTTCTCAAAACTGATTTGGGTATATTTTAAAGTCTAATTGTTCACTCATATGAAAGATCTTTTTGATATGAACCCACGGTTCCAGTTTTAGGAGAATCCAATGGTCGAATGTCCAGTTACGTCCATTCAAAGTTACGGGTTGATGTTCGCGAAATATCGTTGCGCGACACTTTCTATTCAAGCCCGAATTGATTTACAAATTATAAATAAACTGAAAATGCTTCCAAACTTCCTTTATAAATTATATAAAATATATATAATTATCGTTGAAAATTCGTTTCAGTCATTTATCTTCAAAATCAAACATTCAACGTTCAATCAACTTTTAATATTATTTTAATGAATAAAATAATATTATTTTTCAAAAGTTGTAAGTTTACGTTTGAAATTTCCTTACTGTCATAATAAAAATAAATGAAGAACTTTCGAAACTTCTTTTAAAATGTTCCCTACATATTCTAACCGAACTTCACTTTGAAAAGTTATTATTCATTTTAAATGAAAAAAATTTGACAAGCCATAAGTATATTAAAAATACTTCAAAATCATTCGTTACAGTTACAAATATTCATCAATATTTCAATATAAACGCGTCCATCAAAAATCGAACTTCGGTTTTTCACTGAATATTATATTATTAAAATATTCATATTTATTCCAGATTGGAATAAAATTCAACCAAACATCATATAATTTAACTTATATGAAGTTCGTACATCCAACCATAGCTGCAAACAATTATTAAACGTCCAAATAACATCCAATGTGCACCTATTTTCATATAAGCTTCAAACAAATAGTTAACGCTTATTTTAGTCTATCAATCTATCGATCGACATACTACTACATACAAGGGAGATGTGTAAGTCAAATATCATCCCAAGACCCGTGTGGGGTTTTCAACCAACAAACAAACACTTTAAACTATTACTGATTCATGCATTTAATCATAACTAATTCATGCATTTAATCATAACTAATTCAATTCAAATTACGTTTCAAACTAGCCAATTTCACTTGAACGAGTGATAATAAATTCACCATTTGCACTATAAATGGATATTTAATCCAATTTCAACTACCACAAATAAATTAACATTAATTTAACATGTTAATCACCTTAAAATCACAATCACAACAAAACACAGTCAATCAACGTCCATCGGGTTTGCAAACAATTTGTGATGTGAACTACCATATACCGTATAACACTTTCTGATATTAACCAAATAAAATCTACAGTTTTCGCTACTGTTTAAACTACTAAGTGTCAAATATTTCAATGTCACGCTAACTTCATAATTAGCTAATTTCTAACTTGCAATTCACTTAACATTTCCAAATTTGTTTGTATTACTAAACGGTTAACTATTTAACTGTTCAAACTTATTTAAACTATGCAAATATACTAATTTGAGTGAGAAGCTCTCACCTCAGCCATCGAACTGTAGTACACTACAACGTTGGATCTACGCGTGCGCTACGGGCTAAAAATACCGCCTTTTCTTCGTGGATTAGCTCCAAACTTCTTGGCGACGCTTGTATGCACCCTAGCTAGTGTGTAGAGGAAGAAAGTCACAATTTTTAGTGGATTAGAGGTGAATTGGGCTCAGATCTTCGCTGTCCAGTGGGGTTGGAGGACATGGAAGCAGTCCGCCATGACACGTGGTTTATGGGGGTCCACTAAAGAGGTGCTAAAGAGTGTATAAAGGGTTTAAACACTTAAAGAAGCAACCTTGCCCACATTTGCAGAGTTTGGAGAAGTTTATTGAGGAGAGAGGGAAGGGGAGGCGTGCGCCTAGGTTAGGCGGGTTGCGCCAGCGTCGGCGACGGGTGGCTGGGGATCTCCAGCAGATGGTCCCCTCTAGGCAGTGACGTGGGTAGAAATGTAAGAAGAGGAGGGGGCTATTAACTAGTTTTTGAAGCTTTAAGGTATTTTAATAAAATGGAAGATAACATTACTTTAATTAAACTTAGTTTAGGAACTAATCACTTCATTGAATGACCAACTAATAGGAGAATGCGACATGGAAGAGAGAGGGGATCTTTGTCAAATTTGTATTGGCTAGGCACTATTCATGAATTGATGTATTTTGACGATCTATTAATTGCACATACAAACTTCGTTCTAGTAGCACGGGCGCACGTTACCTTAAAAAATTACAAAATTTGAAATCTAGCTACATTATGAAATTATGGTTCCAACGAATCTTGTCTCGTCAAATTTGGAGACCATTGGAAAAATGGCCGTATTTCTAGCTTAAACAGAATTTAGCTTGAATTTTCAACGTACGTTTATATGTCGTTCTTCAACATCTGAACTCCGTTAGACTTGAAAATTTAAATTATGACATGTTTCGACATTCCGGATCTAATTAAATTGGTTTTGTCGGATTCCAAGACTGTCTCAAAAACGGTCCTTTTATAAGTGATCGATATAGCTTTGAAATATCGATTTTCAAATTAGGATCTTTTAAATTGATTTAAAAAATTTAGTGATTCTATTTTAAGTCAACAAAACATTAAAACTAATTTTAAAATTATTCTTAAATTTTATCAAGTAAAAATAAGCATTTTCTATTCCAAAATTCATTAAAATAATTTAAATTCAAAATTTTAAATTAGCCCAAAAATACGGGTTGTTGCAAAGAAAAAGAGAAATAAGGGAGCTTTGCAATTCCATGTTGATGTGTTTGGATTTTTATCTTCTTTTTGCGTTAGATCTAGACATGGAAGAGCAAGGTGAATGAAGAGTTAAAAAAATAAGCGAATGAGGTGAAGAGAGATATACATGATTTTTATTTGCGCGAGAAGGAAGTTACCAATAACATAATGTCAATTTAAGAAATGTGTCCTCGCAAATTAATTTTTACCCATTCAAATTCAAGCCAGTATTAATACTAATGAGAATGTAAAAGAAGATATAGATTAATTTTGTAATAACCCGGAAATCCGAGCCAATTTAAAAAAATTATTTTGGCAATTTTAGCGAATTTTGATTATTTAAAATGAATTATTTTAAATAAAAATGACAAGAAATTTATTTTGAATAGAATTCGAACGTATATATTATATAGATCGTCGTTAGAATATAAATATTTATTTATATTTATAAAAGGAATTGAAAATGGCGCGGTAGTTCGATAATTCGATTTCAAATTTCAAATGAATGTACCAGGTGCAAAATAAACCGGATTTTAGTGAAACCAAAAATATTTGAATCTAATTGAGAATATCTTTCCAACGAATTAGAAAAATCAAAATTTCATAGAGGGAATCAAAATATACGCCCAGTTGAAAATTCAGAATAGTCGCTATGGAATTCTGGCCCTCAAAAATGGCTATTTTGCAAACGATCTCAGAATTGGACGAAATTAGTTTTGTTAGGACCGTATCGTCAATACGAAGCTAGAAATAATTTTTCTGTAATTTTTAGAGTTCGTATGTAGCCCCGGTAAATTGAAATGCATGTTTAAAATTCAATATAAGGAATTAAATGTTAATTTGAGCGGAAAATGATCTTAACAGTTGAATTGGCTAATGAAACATATCCCATTGTGTTCGGAATGGGGGTATTACGCTAGGGACGATAGTCGGTGGGTTCGATTTCGAGTCTGGAATTTTAAGTTGCTTTTTGGAGAAATTAATTAATTATATAATATATATTTTTTCCTAAATCCCCCTATTCTCTCATATCTGAAGTCAACCCTCCCACGCTAGTCGTTATTCTCCAAATCGATTAATGAAAAAGAAAAAAAAAACAAGAGAACCTGTCGTCTCCAGGTCGCGCCTGCCCAGGCGACCGCCACCCATCCTCCGCCTCCCCTCCGACGTCGATACCCCCTCCCTCTCGTGCCACAGCGCCAAGCAAATCGCGGACCCCGCTCAAGGCCTAGGGTCGTCGCGCCCGAACCCTGTGCCACCACCGCGCCTGCTGGAGCCGCCTCCGCCACCTGCAACCTCCTCCGCCGCGACTCCAGTTCGCCCCCCCTAGACGTGAAGAGCAGCGCCCCTCCCCTTGAAGACCACCGTGAGTTTTTCTTTTTAGAAACCGATTTCTGTTTAAATTTAAAACTTTATTTAGATCAGTTTTTTATGTATATGTTTAACCGCATAAAGAAATGGTTTTTATTGTGTAAAAAGAAATCATTTTTCACTTTAGAAAGATTTGGTTTTTATGTTATAAAAAGATGTGATTCTTTCTTTATAAAAAGACTTGATCTTTAACTGTACAATGATATGATTTTTCTTAGTTTAATTGTTAACTATAGAAAAATAGGATTTTTCATAAGTAAAGGTAAGATAATAAAAATATCATCTTTATATATGTAGCAGAATAAAAATCTGATCTTTCTTATATGTATGTTGAAATAAAAACGAAATCTTTATATTTGAAAAAATGAAATCTTTATATTTGAAAAGGCGAAATCTTTATATTTGAAAAGGCGAAATCTTTATATTTGAAAAGGCGGAATCTTTATATAGAGAATAGCGTGATAAAAATATAATCTTTATTATACGAACATCGTTGTAAAAAAATAGAATTTTTATCTATATAGTAGCGATGTAAAAATAGAATTTTTATCCATAGGGAGTGATTATAAAAATATGATTTTTTAAATTGAAAGTGGATAAATAAAAATGTGATTTTTATTTTAAAGACAACATTATAAAAATGTGATTTTTATATATGTAGTGGCTACGGGCAACGAAAGTGGTAAAAGGCGAGAATGACGAAGATTTCTACATAAGAAGAGTCGTGGAGTTTGGATTAGCTATCGGTGAGAACTTCTCACTTTTAATTTAAATTTTCTAGTTAAAATATATACTAGGATGCAGACGGTGTTTAGTAGCACCCGACACCCGTCGTCCACAGACCATGGACGGCTTGTATGCTTGTTTGTTTGATTTTGATGTGTAGTTGATTGTGTGATGTGAAACGAAATAAAATATTTTATAGTGGAAAATATTATATAGTTAAAAATGGAACTTTTAACGTGTATATGAAATGAAATAAATTAATATAAACAAATCGGAGATTTGTTTATATACACTGATTTGATTGATATTGATTGGGACAATAAATTTTACACATCGCCCAACTTCACAAATAAAATCTGTGTTTGATTGTTTGAAACCCCACACGGGTATTGGGATGATATATGACATACACTAATCCCAATAATTAGTTGTATGTCGATCGATTGATTGACAGACTGTTATAAGCGTTAAATATTTATATTTGATGCTTATACAGTGTAGAATGCACTTTGGATGATGGTTGATTATTCGTCATTGTTGATATATACATGCGTTGTATGGAAATCCATAGAAATAAAATCTATGGTAATTGATTGGGCTTCATTCCAGTTTTGAATAGAAATATTTGAAATTGAAATATTTGGAAAAAATATATTTGAAATAGAATATCCGAAAATAGAAATATATGAAGCTGTGTTAATTAGTTTGACGCCATTTTGACGTGAACGATATTTATATCGATTTTATTCATTTTATAATGAATATCGAAAGTGATTTCAAAATCTGATATTTTGAAAAGAATTAGAATTCGAATTGAAATTGAATAGAAATGAATTCGAATTGAAATTGAATAGAAATGAATTCGAATTGAAATTGAATAGAAATGAATTCGAATTGAAATTGAATAGAAATGAATTCGAATTGAAATTGAATGGAATTGAAAACGAACTGAAATTGAATTAAAAATTGAAATTGAATTGAAATCGTTTTGAAATGAAATTAAAACGAATTTATATTGGAATATTCAATTTTGATTAGAAATTGAATATGAAGTTGAAATCATTTCGAAAACGAATTTAAAACGATTTATAAAATACGTTTTGAAAGGAAATCGACGAAGTATATATTATATATATAATATAATTTCCTGAATAGAATGCGCCGCGCCGCGGCAGTTTCGCGAATTTCGACCATTGACTTCGAACGGATATTACGGGAGATCCGACCATCGGATTCTCCTAAAACCGGAACCATTGGGTTCGTATCGAAAAGAGCTTTCTAACGAATATTAGAAATTTGAAATCTAACGGTTGGATTTGGAATTATGTCCAAATCAAATTTGGAAAAGGTCGCTGTAAGTGTAGTTCGATGGCCGTTGATGGAAATCGACTGTACGGGCCTTGATAAAATTATTAAAAATAGTAATAATTTGTGTAAAATCATAAGAAATGATTTGTGAAGAATTGGGATAAAAAACTCCATATTTGAAAAGATAAAAATAGATTTTTATCGAAATGAACTAGTTTTGAACTAGAATTATAATTCATTTATTTTTGAAATAAATAAAGTGAATTTGAAATGGTTTTGAAATATAACCAGAATTTCCAATAATTGAATTGGAAGGGATTTGAATCGAAATTGTCTTCGGAATATTTCGATGTTGGATTTCGTGATGATACAGATATTGTTATGGGAATTTGAAAGATATATTAATATCGTTATTTCCAATATGATATTTGTTGGTCGTAGAATTTGATATTGAATATATGCCAGTATATTTTCTATTCAGAGCCTTGTATTTAACATCAAATGTGATTTGGGTTTGTCGTGAATGGTGTCTTCATTAACACTGTTCTTAAACTCAGTTGAGAAAAAGATTAACTCTTTTTATTTAGATTTAATGAAGTGTACCAATTAAATAATATTTAATTGGAATTGAATTGGTATTGATTTTTGGGTTTATCGTGAACAGTGTTTTAAATAACACTTGTTCTTTAACTCGATAATTAATGGAATGTGATTTTGGGTTTATCGTGAACCGTGTTTTAAATGACACTGATTCTTTAGCCTAGTTAAAGATTAAAATTAAGTGGAGTTTTAATGAATCTTTAATTAGATTGAAAAGATCGAGAATGGAGTATCACCAGTTTTGCTCCAGGCGATAGTTAAATCTTTAATTAGATTTGAACGTGAAATGGTAATTGAATTTATCAATAACACCGTGGTGTTAGATATGAAGTATTACCAGTTTTACTTCATGGGATAAATAGGTTGGGATTGGGAAATAAAATAAATAATTACTTCGGCGTGCTTCGCTAATCCCGACTAGTTTGAATTGATATTCAAAGAAGATTAAAGAATAAATTTAAAGAATTTATCTTTGTATAATAAATGGGAACCTTTCCCAAAGTGTAAGAATATTTGAATAAAAGAATATTCTGAATTGGAATGAGGCGTATGTTGGGTTTGTGTAACACTCATTTATTATATACGCGAGTTATTCGGAAAGACCGGGTTTATCCCATTCCGAATAACTGATTCGACGTGGTGTCGAGGATGAAGGCGGTGGTCGAAGACCGGGGGTCTTCACGTCGTTTGAGTGATTAGTCATGATCTTGATTGGGCCGTACACCCAAGAGGAGGGAATCAGTTAGTGATCGTCCAGACGTACTTGGAGATCGATGGATATGCGGGGTACTAAGTGCCTCCGGTTTTGTTCAGACCTAGAATGGACTTGTAAATGGACTGTGTGACTGACATTGGATTTTAGTCTGTGTGATTGATTTCTATTAAATATATATCTGTTTGGCGGCAGAGAATTTATTCTTTTGCTTAACGCCCTTCTCTGAGACGTACGAGCTCAGGGGTTATATATTGATGGATATCAAACGCATGGAGTGAATTGCCTATGTGGCATGCCTAAGTGGCACTTGATCAAGGCTTCTGTTGAAAAGCAAAGTCTTGTAGTTGATGATCAAAGCACGGCCTTTGTGGCGTAGCTTTGTGTAGTGTTGATTCGCGAGCCTCACACCCCGGTTGTGAACCAGAAACGGGAGAGGACTTCAGGGAGGACATGCGTTTCTTTCTACCTAGAAGTGGTGTCAGTGGTTTTACACGCCCTGACGAGTTTGACTTATGTTGTTGTTGCTGTTGCGAGGCGCCTCGGATTTATCAGTGACTATGTGAAGCCTATGGAGTCATTCGTTGGCTCATTTGCGCTCCATAGGGCGGGGAAACGTAGTGTTCAGGCATTTTAATCCACATCGGTGGACCGGCCCTGACGCTCCTAGGTGCAGTTGCGGCTGTAGCCTGAGACATGGTAGGCTAGATTGTCTCGAATCGGTAGAGGACGATCCCTGACCTCGGTTCACAGACGGAAATCCAATTTTCAAATATGTGACTTTGCGGTTTTGATTGTAGAGCCTAGTATGGCGACATGATATATGGTACCCATGCCGTCTAGGATTGATACATTTATATTTAAAGTTGTTTTGACACTATACACTTATTATAGTATCGAATGATTTGTTTTAAACGTATCAAGCATGCTTTGGCTATTATAAGGGAAAACCCTATCCTTTGGTTTGTGTTGCATTGTGTGATGGGACCTGGGTCTTATAATAGCTTCATTTTTCTTTATTTAGCATTGCGCTGTTGTTTTATGCACTGGTATTCTTAGGAGGAAACCCGTTCCGTGTTATACGGCGTGGTCCCTTGATTTACCTAACTTTAAAAATAAAGATTAATAACTGTTTTAGTTCTCACACCAGTCCCATGACTGACCTGGAGTTTATTGTTTTAACCTAAACTCTGGGTGCCCTTATTTTGACACGGGCAGCTAGTAGTTTTGGTTTTGCAGATTTATATTCACAGGATCCTGGTTTACAGCTGGAATGATATCCGGAAAGCTTTGTATCCGTATATCTCCTCCAGTTGTATTTTGTATTATTTTCCGCTGCTATGTAATTTATTGTAATCTCTGATATTTATCGAATGTATTTTATTTGTTAATACTCTGTATATTCTTGTATCTGATGGAATTGTTGTAATAGCAATGAAATGTTCTTCTGTCTGCGTCCTTTTGTTTGTTGTTCTCAAAACAATCAGGGGTTTCGAACGGCCTTGATCGGTTTAGCGACTGATTCGGATCGAGCGAAATTCCTTGTTGTCACATTTGGTATCAGAGCTTTGGTTTACAAAGCTCAGAGAACAAGACACATTAGAACCATACGAAAGAATTCATCAGATATTGGATTAGTAATATCCAACAAGAATGACTCGTTAGAGATAGGACCAGTAGTATCCTAGAACGAGTGAGAAGAGTATATTTTAAAAAGTGAAAACAAATTTTGTTTTGAAAATTTAATTCAATTATTCATATTTGAATATTTATTTATATTGATTTGGACTATCCAGTATATAAAGATTTTGCATATACGTCTGAACAACATGTATTCGAAGTTTTAATATATTGGGCAGATATAGAATCACACTCTAGCCGCTCGGGGATAATTCTGGTGATGCCCGGGCATCATCAGTGATTGTGTTCGTGTTTCGAAGGTGTGATATTTATATATTTCCTATTGACTGGTGTGAGAACCGAAATTAGATAGGGCCTATTGTTGTGATTTGGCATCAAAAAAAATCTGATTTTTTGACTATATATCAAAGTTATGAATTTGAAATGATAATCAACTAATTGATTGCTGGTTGTGTTGTTTGATTATTGGTTGATTAATTAGAACGTTGAAACTATAACGAAATTGATCAAATAGTGAATTGTATTGAAAATTTGTCGCATTTGCATGCATATACATGTACTTACATTGAACATGTCATTTCAAAGAGGCTAGAGCAGAAGAATAAAATTGTTTGCCCGACAAATAAGTACATGTTTATTGTATTTCTTGAGTTTTGGGTGATTTTATGGGCCGATTGGCTTTTTCTTTTTCTTTTGGATTGAAGAAGGCCATGGAAGGCTATATGAAATATCCCGAAGTCCCCGGTGCAGGGGAGGTTATGGCGAAATGTTTCGAAAATTTAGGGTGTTAGCCAAATTTTTGAAAAATTTGAAAAGTTCTTAGAAACTGAAAAGTTGAAGAACTTAAGCCGTAGTGGAAATACTGGAAGTTGAGTTGATTAGTTAAACAACTTTCGGCTTCGTTCCTTTTCGGGGACGAAAAGTTTTAAGTGGGGGAGATTGTAATAACCCGGAAATTCGAGCCAATTTAAAATTTTTATTTTGGCAATTTTAGTGAATTTTGATTATTTAAAATGAATTATTTTAAATAAAAACGACAAGAAATTTATTTTGAATAGAATTCGAACGTATATATTATATAGATCGTCGTTAGAATATAAATATTTATATTTATAAAAGGAATTGAAAATGGCGCGGTAGTTCGATAATTCGATTTCAAATGAATGTACAGGGTGCAAAATAAACCGGATTTTAGTTGAACCAAAAATATTTGAATCTAATTGAGAATATCTTTCCAACGAATCAGAAAAATCAAAATTTCATAGCGGGAATCAAAATATACGCCCAGTTGAAAATTCAGAATAGTCGCTATGGAATTCTGGCCCTCAAAAATGGCCAGTTTGCAAACGATCTCAGAATTGGACGAAATTAGTTTTGTTAGGACCGTATCGTCAATACGAAGCTAGAAAAAAAAATTCTGTAATTTTTAGAGTTCGTATGTGGCCCCGGTAAATTGAAATGCACGTTTAAAATTCAATATAAGGATTTACATGTTATTTTGAACGGAAACTGATCGTAACGGTCGAATTGGCTAATGAAACATATCCCATTGTGTTTGGAATGGGGGTATTACGCTAGGGACGACAGTCGGTGGGTTCGATTTCGAGTCCGAAATTTTAAGTTGCTTTTTGGAGAAATTAATTAATTATATAATATATTTTTTTCCCTAAATCCCCCTTATTCTCTCATATCTGAAGTCAAACCTCCCACGCTAGTCGTTATTCTCCAAATCGATTAATGAAAAAGGAAAAAAAACAAGAGAACCCGTCGTCTTCAGGTCGCGCCCGCCCAAGCGACCACCACCCATCCTCCGCCTCCCCTCCGACGTCGATACCCCCTCCCTCTTGTGCCACAGCGCCAAGCAAATCGCGGACCCCGCTCAAGCCCTAGGGTCGTCGCGCCCGAACCCTGTGCCACCACCGCGCTTGCTGGAGCCGCCTCCGCCACCTGCAACCTCCTCCGTCGCGACTCCAGTTCGCCCCCCCCCCCTCGACGTGAAGAGCAGTGCCCCTCCCCTTGAAGACCACCGTGAGTTTTTCTTTTTAGAAACCAATTTCTGTTTAAATTTAAAACTTTATTTAGATCAGTTTTTATGTATATGTTTAACCGCATAAAGAAATGGTTTTTATTGTGTAAGAAGAAATCATTTTTCACTTTTGAAAGATTTGGTTTTTATGTTATAAAAAGATGTGATTCTTTCTTTATAAAAAGACTTGATCTTTAATTGTACAATGATATGATTTTTCTTAGTTTAATTGTTAACTATAGAAAAATAGGATTTTTCATAAGTAAAGGTTAAGATTTTGTTAATATAAAAGTCACGATTTTTTGTTAATATAAGAGTTGAAATTTTTATTAACATAAAAAGATGAGATTACTAAGTATAAAAATATAATCTTTTATATTGTAGAAGTATAAAAATATAATCTTTTATATTGTAGAAGTATAAAAATATAATCTTTTATATTGTAGAAGTATAAAAATATAATTTTTATACTTCTAAGATAATAAAAATATCATCTTTATATATGTAGCGGAATAAAAATCTGAACTTTCTTATATGTATGTTGAAATAAAAACGAAATCTTTATATTTGAAAAAACGAAATCTTTATATTTGGAAAGGCGAAATCTTTATATTTGAAAAGGCGAAATCTTTATATTTGAAAAGGCGGAATCTTTATATAGAGAATAGCGTGATAAAAATATAATCTTTATTATACGAACATCGTTGTATAAAAATAGAATTTTTATTTATATAGTAGCGATGTAAAAATAGAATTTTTATCCATAGGGAGTGATTATAAAAATATGATTTTTTAAATTGAAAGTGAACAAATAAAAATGTGATTTTTATTTTAAAGACAACAGTATAAAAATGTGATTTTTATATATGTAGTGGCTACGGGCAACGAAAGTGGTAAAAGGTGAGAACGACGAAGATTTCTACATAAGAAGAGTCGTGGAGTTTGGATTAGCTATCGGTGAGAACTTCTCACTTTTAATTTAAATTTTCTAGTTAAAATATATTCTAGGATGCAGACGGTGTTTAGTAGCACCCGACACCCGTCGTCCACAGACCATGGACGGCTTGTATGCTTGTTTGTTTGATTTTGATGTGTAGTTGATTGTGTGATGTGATGTGAAACGAAATAAAATATTTTATAGTGGAAAATATTATATAGTTAAAAATGGAATTTTTAACGTGTATATGAAATGAAATAAATTAATATAAACAAATCGGAGATTTGTTTATATACACTGATTTGATTGATATTGATTGGGACGATAAATTTTACACATCGCCCAACTTCACAAATAAAATCTGTGTTTGATTGTTTGAAACCCCACACGGGTATTGGGATGATATATGACATACAATAATCCCAATAATTAGTTGTATGTCGATCGATTGATTGACAGACTGTTATATGCGTTAAATATTTATATTTGATGCTTATACAGTGTAGAATGCACTTTCGATGATGGTTGATTATTCGTCATTGTTGATATATACATGCGTTGTATGGAAATCCATAGAAATAAAATCTATGGTAATTGATTGGGCTTCATTCCAGTTTTGAATAGAAATATTTGAAATAGAAATATTTGAAATAGAAATATTTGGGAAAAAAAAGAAATATTTGAAATAGAATATCCGAAAATAGAAATATATGAAGTCGTGTTAATTAGATTGACGCCATTTTGACGTGAACGATATTTATATCGATTTTATTCATTTTATAATGAATATCGAAAGTGATTTCAAAATCTGATATTTTGAAAAGAATTAGAATTCGAATTGAAATTGAATAGAAATGAATTCGAATTGAAATTGAATAGAAATGAATTCGAATTGAAATTGAATAGAAATGAATTCGAATTGAAATTGAATAGAAATGAATTTGAATTCGAATTGAATAGAAATGAATTCGAATTGAAATTGAATAGAAATGAATTCGAATTGAAATTGAATGGAATTGAAAACGAACTGAAATTGAATTAAAAATTGAAATTGAATTGAAATCGTTTTGAAATGAAATTAAAACGAATTTATATTGGAATATTCAATTTTGATTAGAAATTGAATATGAAGTTGAAATCGTTTCGAAAACGAATTTGAAACGATTTATAAAATACGTTTTGAAAGGAAATCGACGAAGTATATATTATATATATAATATAATGGCCTAATTAGAACGCGCCGCGGCAGTTTCGCGAATTTCGACCATTGACTTCGAACGGATATTACGGGAGATCCGACCATCGGATTCTCCTAAAACCGGAACCGTTGGGTTCGTATCGAAAAGAGCTTTCTAACGAATATTATGAATTTGAAATCTAACGGTTGGATTTGGAATTATGTCCAAATCAAATTTGGAAAAGGTCGGTGTAAGTGCAGTTTGATGGCCGTTGATGGAAATCGACTGTACGGGCCTTGATAAAATTACTAAAAATAGTAATAATTTGTGTAAAATCATAAGAAATGATTTGTGAAGAATTGGGATGAAAAACTCCATATTTGAAAAGATAAAAATAGATTTTTATCGAAATGAACTAGAATTATAATTCATTTATTTTTGAAATAAATAAAGTGAATTTGAAATGGTTTTGAAATATAACTAGAATTTCCAATAATTGAATTGGAAGGGATTTGAATCGAAATTGTCTTCGGAATATTTCGATGTTGGATTTCGTGATGATACAGATATTGTTATGGGAATTTGAAAGATATATTAATATCGTTATTTCCAATACGATATTTGTTGGTCGTAGAATTTGATATTGAATATAAGCCGGTATATTTTCTATTCAGAGCCTTGTATTTAACATCAAATGTGATTTGGGTTTGTCGTGAATGGTGTCTTCATTAACACTGTTCTTAAACCCAGTTGAGAAAAAGATTAACTCTTTTTATTTAGATTTAATGAAGTGTACCAATTAAATAATATTTAATTGGAATTGAATTGGTATTGATTTTTGGGTTTATCATGAACAGTGTTTTAAATAACACTTGTTCTTTAATCCGATAATTAATGGAATGTGATTTTGGGTTTATCGTGAACCGTGTTTTAAATGACACTGATTCTTTAGCCCAGTTAAAGATTAAAACTAAGTGGAGTTTTAATGAATCTTTAATTAGATTGAAAAGATCGAGAATGGAGTATCACCAGTTTTGCTCCAGGCGATAGTTAAATCTTTAATTAGATTTGAACGTGAAATGGTAATTGAATTTACCAATAACACCGTGGTGTTAGATATGAAGTATTACCAGTTTTACTTCATGGGATAAATAGGTTGGGATTGGGAAATAAAATAAATATTTACTTCGGCGTGGTTCGCTAATCCCGACTAGTTTGAATTGATATTCAAGGAAGATTAAAGAATAAATTTAAAGAATTTATCTTTGATAAAATTAATGGGAACCTTTCCCAAAGTGTAAGAATATTTGAATAAAAGAATATTCTGAATTGGAATGAGGCGTATGTTGGGTTTGTGTAACACTCGTTTATTATATACGCGAGTTATTCGGAAAGACCGGGTTTATCCCATTCTGAATAACTGATTCGACGTGGCGTCGAGGATGAAGACGGTGGTCGAAGACCGGAGGTCTTCACGTCGATTGAGTGATTACTGATGATATTGATTGGGTCGTACACCCAAGAGGAGGGAATCAGTTAGTGATCGTCCAGACGTACCTGGAGATCGATGGATATGCGGCGTACTAGGTGCCTCCGGTTTCGTTCAGACCCAGAACGGACTTGTAAATGGACTGTGTGTCTGACATTGGATTTTAGTCTGTGTGATTGATTTATATTAAATATATATCTATTTGGCGGCGGAGAATTTATTCTTTTGCTTAACGCCCTTCTCTGAGACGTACGAGCTCAGGGGTTATATATTGATGGATATCAAACGCATGGAGTGAATTGCCTGTGTGGCATGCCTAAGTGGCACTTGATCAAGGCTTCTGTTGAAAAGCAAAGTCTTGTAGTTGATGATCAAAGTACGGCCTTTGTGGCGTAGCTTTTTGTAGCGTTGATTCGCGAGCCTCACACCCCGGTTGTGAACCAGAAACGGGAGAGGACTTCAGGGAGGACATGCGTTTCTTTCTTGCTAGAAGTGGCGTCAGTGGTTTTACACGCCCTGACGAGTTTGACTTATGTGGTTGTTGCTGTTGCGAGGCGCCTCGGATTTATCGGTGACTATGTGAAGCCGATGGAGTCATTCGTTGGCTCATTTGCGCCCCATAGGGTGGGGAAACGTAGTGTTCAGGTATTTTAATCCACATCGGTGGATCGGCCCTGACGCTCCTAGGTGCAGTTGCGGCTCTAGCCTGAGACATGGTAGGCTAGATTGTCTCGAATCGGTAGAGGACGATCCCTGGCCTCGGTTCACAAACGGAAATCCAATTTCCAAGTATGTGACTTTGCGGTTTTGATTGTAGAGCCTAGTATGGCGACATGATATATGGTACCCATGCCGTCTAGGATTGATACATTTATATTTAAAGTTGTTTTGGCACTATACACTTATTATAGTATCGAATGATTTGTTTTAAACGTATCAAGCATGCTTTGGCTATTATAAGGGAAAACTCTATCCTTTGGTTTGTGTTGCATTGTGTGATGGGACCTGGGTCTTATAATAGCTTCATTTTTCTTTATTTAGCATTGCGCTGTTGTTTTATGCACTGGTATTCTTGGGAGGAAACCCGTTCCGTGTTATACGGCGTGGTCCCTTGATTTACCTAACTTTAAAAATAAAGATTAATAACTGTTTTAGTTCTCACACCAGTCTCATGACTGACCTAGAGTTTATTGTTTTAACCTAAACTCTGGGTGCCCTTATTTTGACACGGGCAGCTAGTAGTTTTGGTTTTGCTGATTTATATACACAGGATCCTGGTTTACAGCTGGAATGATATCCGGAAAGCTTTGTATCCGTATATCTCCTTCAGTTGTATTTTTTATTATTTTCCGCTGCTATGTAATTTATTGTAATCTCTGATATTTATCGAATGTATTTTATTTATTAATACTCTGTATATTCCTATATCTGATGGAATTGTTGTAATAGCAATAAAATGTTCTTCCGTCTGCGTCCTTTTGTGTGTTGTTCTCAAAACAATCAGGGGTTTCGAACGGTCTTGATCGGTTTAGCGACTGATTCGGATCGAGCGAAATTCCTTGTTGTCACAAATTATAAACAAATATATACACATAACAACATCGTCCGTTTTGTGCCCTTCCACAATTACAAACGTGAATTCCATACAGATGAAGTTTAATTCCAACAAACTGAAAAATGTTGCATGCTCAAAATTTACAATAGATTCATATAAAGAAATGAAATCTAATTTTAGCAACTTTTTAATTTTAGTTTGAATTAAAATTTGACCAGAACCGACCTTTTCAGAAAATTTTACATTTTAATAAATTTGGTAAATAAAAATATTCATTAATTCAGTTTCTTTATTTAAATTTAAGTTTTTATAAGTTTACTTAAATTCAATTAACACAAATTGAGTCAGTTTACAATTAAATTCAAATTAGACTGTTGTTGCATCTCACTATTCAAAAGGTATTTATTATCGTTCATTTACAAAATTCAATTCATTATCTCATTCCTTTCAGAATAAATTAATGCTTAAATATTAAAATTTTAAATTTTAGTCAAATCACTAATTTGAAATATATTAAAAATTCAGGTTGTTACAATCTCCCCCTATAACATCCCATATTTTATGTATATTTAATTTTCAATTTAAAATGAATTAAATGGAATAACATTTGATAAAAATCAAATTTTGTTGATTTTAAGGATGACGATTGTTTGAATTTAATATAAACAAATTCTTTTACAAGATATGTTTAAAGATGTTGAAATGTGAAAGTTAATATTTTATAACAATTAGATTTGAGTGGTTTAAGTCAAAAATTTGAATTCCAAATTAATTTGGTAAATCAGGAAATTCCGAGTTGTTAAAATAACTGAAATTCAAATTTAAATAATCAAATTGGGAACTTAAACTTGTAAAATAGATGTATAAAATTTATTTAAGTTGAAATTTTATTTAAATAAAATTTTATTTATAATTAAATTGAATTTAAACAGTTAATCGAATAATTGGATATTTTAATAATAAATTAACTGTGGAATTTAACGGTTTTGGCGACTGTCTCGGAATTCAGCGAAACCAGCGGTATCAGATCTGGAATGGTGGGTTGTTGAAGAGGGCCAAAATTTGTTACAACTGGACTTGTCGTTTGGCCGTACTGGATAAATTGTGAAAGAGAATCAGTGTAATAGGATAACTATGTGTTGATCATATTGGGCCTCCTATATCTATACAAATAAAACCCAACTACCACCTCACCAACTCATTTCTCATCCACGTATTTTTTATCAGCCGATTTCTTTCTTCCATGGCAGAAAATGAAATTCCAAACCTAGATCAAAATAAAAATTATAACTTCAAAATCAAAATTCCTCAAACCATAGCATATTATATTATCAAAGTGTAGATCTTGACGAAAGCAAGCTATGGATACCATCTGTTTTGACATGCAGTGAACGGTGGTGCCGGAATTCGCAGTCAAAGTGTTTATTTTTGTAACCCTAAAGCATAGATTTAGGGGTTTTCAATTCGAAGCTTAATCGAGGATTCTGGTTTCTGGGTATTGTTCGTGTCGTTCTTTGGATTGCAACGAACCAAGCCCCTTCATCTATAATCAAGTAGATCATCGGATTTTTTGCAATTTAGGGCTGGAAACCCTTTTCTTTTGCTTCGTCGGCGGCGTGGCTGAAGGCCACCGGAGGTGGTGAGGCCGACACTGGAGGATGCGGCAGGGGGAGCTGATTCGAGCGGGATAGGTTGGAACTCCTATCGAGGTCGGTAGGAGGAGGAATCAACGGTCAAAGTTCGGATATGAATGGGTTTGTTCGACGGGTTACTGCTCACGGGTTGGGGAGCGGGAATTGTCTAAGGGAAGAATGGCTGAGGTGGAATATTTTTATAGGGTGAGGAATTATTTTAATTATTTTATATATATTGAATTCAAATGGAAAAACAATGATAACTTTCTCGTTTTAACTCAGATTTGGACGCGGTTTATTGCGTTGGGATCGTGGCGGAATTGTGAACGTTTTGGCACTAACCTAGCTGCGTTTGGAGACTGGAAAAGTTTGGGTTTTAATTGGATGCTCAATCAACTAAGGACCCGAAGGTGAGTGATTTTATCGCTCACAATGAACTGAATTATCCCCATATTTATCGAATTAAATTATGAAATAGTTTGGTTGCATGGTTGTGATTGGCTGTTGAATTGGTTACTTAAATTTGATATACCACTGTGCTAACATGCCAATTTTGATCAATAATTAGTTATTTAATTTAATTAGATTTCTAATTGGAAATTTTGATTCTTGATAATCCGTGAAACAGTTTAATACTGATTAATTGGATGGGATGGTTATGATGGATTTTTAGGTTGAAATTTGATATTGAATTGTTGTTGACACTGCTAATGCTCCATATGCAGTATGTCGTATGACATGTTTATTGTGACGATTAATCCCATTTACCCTAGATGTTACGGGCATCAAATAAACCTAGGATTAATCGATTAAAAATAAATTAAGAACACGGATTGAAATGATAAATATCCGTGACCCTGATTTGGATTGAAATGATATATATCCATCCCTGAAATATCGAAAATTAAAATCACTTAGCCATAGGATAGAAAATTATATACGGACATCGGTTGGTTAAATGATTTTAAATATTTGAAATTTCTATTCAATGGAAATTTTACTTAAAAGAAATGCGCTGATATTCGATAAATCTATTTCTTTTAAGATCTGAACTTTGAATGTTATTTGGAATGGCTAAGGAGATTATCTCAACAAATTGGGAGTTTGAAAAATTGGAAATTTGAATATGATTTGGAATTTATTCAAATAATTGGGGTAGATTCAAAATTAATAGATTCCTATTAAGTTTAGTTTTGGAGTAAGAGTTTGGATAATACTGGGGACTATTTTGATTTTAGCATGGATATGAATTTTATCATTCAGATCGAACGGTTGGTTTGAATAGGGATTGAAACAAGATATTGAAACTATGTAAACTCCATTAAGACTGGAGTATAGATTCAAGCATTTGAAATTCGGAAGAAAGGAACAATTTTGGTTTAAGAATTTTATTATACATATATATACACTGTTGATTTTAATAGACTATTCCTTTTCTTAAACATTTATTTATCAAAAACTTTTTACTTATAAACTATTTTGTTATAATTAAATTTTTCCTTATATTTTATTACTTAAAACTAATTAGTAGACTTTTATTTTTGTATATACATAGTAATCTAAATTTATCTTATTTTATTCTAACTATTATTTTATATATACATATGTTTTATATAAAGATTTACTTATAATCATCTATTTTTAAGTTATATTCAATGACTGTAAATTTCTTCTGAATGGAAAGTGTTTGGATTTAAACCGTTGGTTTAAAATGGAGTTGAGATGAAAAAAAATTCATTTTATTTGAATATGAATCGATTTAAACCGACTTTATATGATAATATAAATTATATTCTTCTCGAATACAAATGGATCTCCTAAGGGATTGAAATGAGTTTTAATGAAAATATATATTCTATTTGAATATGAATGGATTTCCAACCATAAATCGATTTTTGAAATGGTTATGGTTTTGATATGAAATATATTCTACTCGAATATGAATCGATTTTGAAATATTATATGATTATAATATATGGATATAAAAAATATGTTCTAGTTGGAATATAATCGGTTTAGGAAGGATTAGGATATTTTGATACGAAATTATATTCTATTTTGAATATAAATTGGGTTCGAAACAAAATATGATATTTTGATATAAAGCGAACCTTTGTGAAATGTAAAAGAACCGATCGATGTCGAAAAATGTAAACGTTGGTTGTTAAAGAGGCCGGAGTCGACAAGTGGCATACTCTCTGTCAGTGTCGATACCACTTTAACAAATGTAGACGTTATGACATATCCAGAATGAAATATGATGACTTGGAGGCAATTCTGGATTGATGAAGATGAACGATGACGAAATAGCCCTGACCTTCAGGTCAGAATTGAAATTACTAAAACAGGAGCTATGCCGTGACTAATTGAGGTATCACCTTTGATCGGACACACTTCTTCGATACTATTTCTATGACTATGATGACGATGATGATGATTTGGGCCCATTTCGATTTTGGGAGTGTGATCCGAGGTGGGCGGTAGTGGCTGCTATGCGTTACCACCAGTCCGGGAGTGCAATTGGTAGAATCCTACCTTGGGCATTGCCTTGAGTGCCTTGTCATATTTATCCATATCGAGCCTTATATGATTTTGATTTAGCATTTCCTTCTATGGAGTGCATGCTGATAACACTAGTACGGTGAATTTACGGTACTATATAGACTGTTGATGCCTGTAAACGGTGTACGGGTAATATGGTAATCCCGCTTACGCTATTTTATGATATTTACTTTACTGGATAGACATTATCATAATAGCGTATTATACTATGTATGTATTAGTTTAACGGATCCTCGAGAGATGGAAAAATCCCGTAACATCTCTTGGGTTACTGCACCCATGACACTCAAATTTATTTCGTATTTTAATTTGACTAATATGAGAATGATTTAGTGTTGATTTGAGTGTTTGTTGTGTTTTCCTCTTTATGTAATACGCTCAGGTCAGGAGACGTTTGTAGTTACCGAAGATGACTGTGCCTTGGAGATTGAAGACGAAGATTGGTATATATCTATCATATATATATATATATATGTGTGTGTGTGTGTGTGTGTATGTGTATTTCTACTACATTTTATTTCCACTGCCATGTGATGAAACTAGTATATGTATAACTCAGATAGTCAATGTATATATGTTTCAACTGTTTTTAAACTACTATTGTGTATTATATGTTGTCCTTCCGCTGTGAGATTCTGTTATTGTTTTTCTCTTCTTTCTTCTTTTTATTCTTTTCCCAATAACTGCCTGTATTTATGATTTATTCGGGTCGACATGTGTGGTTTATTGTCGATTTGAACGGTCAAAAATCTGGGTTGTTACAGTTGGTATCAGAGAAGTGGTTAGCGATAACCTTGGCTCTGTTCGGGAATTAACTCATTAGAGATAGGGTTAGTAATGCCCTAGAATGAGTTGAGAGTATATATGAGGGAGCGTACTTGTATTTTGATATAAAATGGTGTTATATTTTGTTGATTGTTCTTTTGAATATTTATGGATTCTGGTCGATATATGGGACGCTATAGAATTGATAGGAATTTATAAACAATTGAACAGAATGATCGGCATAATATGGTTTTCGATTATATTTTAAATTATATCAAATATATATTATTGGTTCAAGTATGTATGTATTCGTTTTAGTAGGTGGTAATATTAAGTTATTACCCATTATGGTTGATTAGATAATAAATCCAATAAGGAAATTTAACAAATTTAGAAAATATTTGAAAATGAAATGAAATCCTTTAAGTAAAATAGGGTGCGTAATATATTTTGCAAACTAAATAGAAATATACTTGAAAACTTGATTCTGGGAAGCTTTTGAAATAGGTTGCCAAAGTTTGAAATAATATTTTATTATAAGAAATAGTTTTGGAAATAGTTTCAAAAAGATTTTTAAACGAAATGAGTGTAATCTCTACTTAGACCTTAGAAATGACTTCGGTAATGAGTGCACGCATTGTCGATGTTTATTCCGAAAAGTTTGAGTGGGGGAGAAACCACTCAATAATTATTATAACTTGTTTGACCAAAAGGATTTTTGGATTTAATTTCCAATGGTATAAATATTATATAAAGGTATTAGTACAAGTTATTTAAAGTTGAAACTAAATCAAACTAGAATTGGAATTTCTATGCTCTTTGTTAATTAAAGGTTTGGATTTAAAAATTATATGGTATGGTTTCCTATAAACTGTATAAACATATGTTATTTTAAAACTTAGTTTAAACCCGGAATTAAAGTATTTAAGTTCATCCTAACTAATGATGTTGGTTTAATTACTAAAGTAACTCGATTCATTAGAATTTAGGTTTTGAAATCGTGATATGGACTTAAGTATTAAGTATGAGAAAGGGTCGTTAAATGCTTAAGCATGAGTGATAATAAGTTGAACAAATTCCAAATTGGTCGATAGGAGTGCGGGAACAAATCAAAGTTTAATGTGAAACTAAAATTCAACTTAAGTCAACTAAAATGAATTGGGAAATTTGATTGTGTGATATAAGCGATAACTCATGACTTGGTTAATTAATAAGTAGATTAAGTTAGTCGGGAAGGGGTTGAAAGAAATTTATGTTGGTTGATAATATGTAAATGGTCGATAAACCTAAAATGAAGAGAGAGAGAAAAAACCTTAATTCAGACAATATGTCACATGCAAATATAGGTGGGAATAATGAAAATGGGCAGAATGTAAATACTTTTGTCGAAGGGAACATAAGTTAAGTTGCGTAAATGGAATAAACTTTAAGTGGAAATGGAAATAAGAATAAGAGAATAGGAAAATGGTTGGATGAATGTAAAGGGGTGAATGAATGATGAGTTAACATAAATAAAAAAGAACAAGCAATTGAATATAAACGAAGAAAATGAAGAGTAATTTGATATGAATGAAAGAAATAAGGATAAATTGAAACCAATTTCGATGTAAAATCTATTATATGATCAATGAAGTAATAACCATTGGCATTTGAATAAATAGAAATTTAAATAAGTTAAGTGGGATGAAAATTGGAATTTGGAAAAAAGGGCGACTTAATTCAAGTTACTAAACTAAGCTAAAGGGAAGGAAACTTAAGGAAAATTGGTTAGAGCCGATTCAAAATAAAAATAAAGGAATGAAACGTAGTATAAATGGACTTGATTTAAATTTCCTTTAACAACGTAATAGTTTGACATATGAACCAGTCTGGTTGGAAGAAAAGCACGAAAGTGAGTTTAAAGTCTATTTTGGAATTGAAATCATCGGCAATGGAAATGAATGTAAATGGAATTGGCAAATGAACTAGGAAATGAAGCTGAATTTAGTCGAGTCGAATGAATAGAACCAATAAAAGTTGAGTTAAAAGGCCGTATGAAGATCGATTGAGAATTTAGTACTTAGAGAAAGAAAAGGGTCATGGAATTTGGCAAGTTAAACCAGGTTAATGAATTAATGGGTTATCATACTCAAGATAGTGGAAGAAGTTAGAATGAGTTCAAGTTTATTTGAAATTAAATACTTGAATGAAACGAGAAATGGATAGAAATATAGATAGAGTAAGCAATTCAGTGTGAATCCAGTTCTCAAATAATGAAGTAATAACGAATTTTAAGTGTTAAAGATTTACCAAAATTTTGGAATCGAAAGATTGAAACTTCAAGGAAAATAAACCAATGTGATACGAAAATCTGAAATATTCGATAAGCTGAAGTAAAATGGCCATAACTTTTGAATGGCTGATCGGAATTTCGACGACTCCGGACTTTTTGGAAACCTCGGAAACTGATCTAAATTTTTTGTTAATGGGACCCTGTCTAATTTACATGTTTATTAGGTTGAAATCCAATCGTTAGTTATAGTTCAGCGCAGAAAATTTAAAATTGAAGTGTACGTCGATATCGTTTTGGCCATAATTTCCTAATGGGATGTTGGATTTTAATGTGCGAGCACAATCCGGAAAGGCCAGAATCTGAACTAAAACTTTTCCTTAATATGCTTGTTGAAATTTTTATGTTTAAAGGGTTAAAAAACTGGATGGAACAACTTAGACCTGCATTTTTCAGTGTACGGTCTGAGGCGTTCGCCTTCACTAAAACAGCCATAACTTTCAAACGGATTATCTGAATTCGACGAATCTGGACAATTTGGAAACCCTGAAACAAATATATCAACTTTGTCCTAGTGTGCTTCAGTCAAATTCCATCATTTATAGGGTGATAGTCAATGATTTGTCTGCTAGCCTATCAAGAGTATATTGGTTTTGCAGTTGAAATGATTAATATATGTTGTGTAAGTTATATACTTTTGTTATGCATTGTATATATGTTGAATTATCATGCGTATGTGAGTATGTAGCAGGGGTAAGGAAGTCGCGCTATGCTTTGGAGCTCGCTTGCGCTAAATACTAAAGTGCTAAAGTAAATAAAATTGCTAATAACGGTAAAGAAGGTACGTATTTGTGTCATATGGTTTTGTGGTTACATATAAATCTTGTTTTCCCCACTTTTGGGATGCCTCATCGTATGATGGGATGTATATTTGAGTTTTTTTTATATTGTGATTTTCCGGACCTCTCCGTACAAAGGAGATGCTGCCGAAATTTTCTATGATTTCAGAAGTTAGAAAATTTATGAGATTTGACAACTGCATATCTTATTTTATAAATGCTATTCTATAAGTATGGATTTGGAAGTATGACTTGTTTAATACCTTATCTCGTTCTCTTTTCGAGGACGAAAAGATTTTTATGTGGGGGAGAATGTAACATCCCATATTTTATGTATATTTAATTTTCAATTTAAAATGAATTAAATGGAATAATATTTGATAAAAATCAAATTTTGTTAATTTTAAGGATGACAATTGTTTGAATTTTATATAAACAAATTCTTTTATTAAGATATATTTAAAGATGTTGAAATGTAAAAGTTAATATTTTATAATAATTAGATTTGAGTGGTCTAAGTCAAAAATTTGAATTCCAAATTAATTTGGTAAATCGGGAAATTCTGAGTTGTTAAAGTAACTGAAATTCAAATTTAAATTTCAAATAATCAAATTGGGAACTTAAACTTGTAAAATAGATGTATAAAATTTATTTAAGCTGAAATTTGACTTAAATAAAATTTTATTTATAATTAAATTGAATTTAAACAATTAATCGAATAATTGGATATTTTAATAATAAATTAACTGTCGAATTTAACGGTTTTGGCAACTGTCTCGAAATTCAGCGAAACCAGCGCCATCGGATCTGGAATGGTGGGTTATTGTAGAGGTCCAAAATTCGTTACAACCGAACTTGTCGTTTGGCCATGTTGGATAAATTGTGAAAGAGAATCAGTGTAATAGGATAACTGTGTGTTGATCATATTGGGCCTCCTATATTTATACAAATAAAATCCAACTACCACCTCACCAACTCATTTCTCATCCACGTATTTTCTACCTGCCGATTTCTTTCTTCCATGGCAGAAAATGAAATTCCAAACCTAGATCAAAATAAAAATTATAACATCAAAATCAAAATTCCTCAAACCATAGCATATTATATATCAAAGTGAAGATCTCGACGAAAGAAAGCTACGGATACCCTCTATTTTGACATGCAGTGAATGGTGGTGCCAGAATTTGCAGTCAAAGTGTTGATTTTCGTAACCCTAAAGCATAGATTTAGGGGTTTTCAATTCGAAGCTTAATCGAGGATTCTGGTTTCTGGGTATTGTTCGTGTCATTCTTTGGATTGCAACAAACCAAGCCCCTTCATCAATAATCAAGTAGATCATCGGATTTTTTGCGATTTAGGGCTGGTAACCCTTTTCTTTTGCTTCGTCGGCTGCGTTGCTGAAGGCCACCGGAGGTGGTGAGGCCGACACTGGTGGATGCGGCAGGGGGAGCTGATTCGAACGGGATAGGTTGGAGCTCCTATCGAGGTCGGAGGGTGGAGGAATCAACGGTCAAAGTTTGGAAATGAATGGGTTTGTTCGATGGGTTATTGTTCACGGGTTGGGGAGCGGGAATTGTCTAAGGGAAGAACGGCTGAGGTGGCATATTTTTATAGGGTGAGGAAATTATTTTAATTATTTTATATATATTGAATTCAAATGGAAAAACACTGATAACATTCTCGTTTTAACTCGGATTTGGACGCGGTTTGTTGCGTTGGGATCGTGGCGGAATTGTGGACGTTTTAGCACTAACCTGGCTGCGTTTAAAGACTGGAAAAGTTTGGGTTTTAATTGGACGCTCAAACAACTAAGGACCCGAAGGTGAGTGATTTTATCGCTCACAATGAACTGAATTATCCCCATATTTATCGAATTAAATTATGAAATAGTTTGGTTGCATGGTTGTGATTGGCTGTTGAATTGGTTGCTTAAATTTGATATACCACTATGATAACATGCCAATTTTGATCGATAATTAGTTATTTAATTTAATTAGATTTCTAATTGGAAATTTTGATCCTTGATAATCCGTGGAACAGTTTAATACTGATTAATTGGACGGGATGGTTGTGATGGATTTTTGGGTTGAAATTTGCTATTGAATTGATGTTGACACTGCTAATGCTCCATATCCAGTATGTTGTATGACATGTTTATTGTGACGATTAATCCCATTTACCCTAGATGTTACGGGCATCAAATAAACCCGGGATTAATCGATTAAAAATAAATTAAGAACACGGATTGAAATGATAAATATCCGTGACCCTGATTTGGATTGAAATGATATATATCCATCCATGAAATTTCGAAAATTAAAATCAATAGGCCATAGGATAGAAAATTATATACGGACATCGGTTGGTTAAATGATTTTAAATATTTGAAATTTCTATTCAATGGAAATTTTACTTAAAAGAAATGCGCCGATATTCGATAAATCTATTTCTTTTAAGCTCTGGACTTTGAATGTTATTTGGAATGGCTAAGGAGATTATCTCAACAAATTGGGAGTTTGAAAAATTGGAAATTTGAATATGATTTGGAATTTATTCAAATAATTTGGGTAGATTCAAAATTAATTGATTTCTATTAAGTTTAGTTTTGGAGTAAGAGTTTGGATAATACTCGGGACTATTTCGATTTTGGCACGAATATGAATTTTATCATTCAGATCAAACGGTTGGTTTGAATAGGGATTGAAACAAGATATTGAAACTATGTAAACTCCATTGAGACTGGAGTATAGATTCAAGCATTTGAAATTCGGAAGAAAGGAACCATTTCGGTTTAAGAATTTTATTATACATATATATACATTGTTGATTTTAATAGACTATTCCTTTTCTTAAAAATTTATTTATCAAAAACTTTTTACTTATAAACTATTTTGTTATAATTAAATTTTTCCTTATATTTTATTACTTAAAACTAATTAGCAGACTTTCATATTTGTATATACATAGTAATCTAAATTTATCTTATTTTATTCAAACTATTATTTTCTATATACATATGTTTTATATAAAGATTTTCTTATAATCATCTATTTTCAAGTTATATTAAGTGATTGTAAATTTCTTCCAAATGGAAAGTGTTTGGATTTAAACCGTTGGTTCAAAATGGAGCCGGGATGAAAAAAATTCATTTTATTTGAATATGAATCGATTTAAACCGACTTTATATGAAAATATAAATTATATTCTTCTCGAATACAAATGGATCTCCTAAGGGATTGAAATGAGTTTTAATGAAAATATATATTATATTTGAATATGAATGGATTTCTGACCATAAATCGATTTTTGGAATGATTATGGTTTTGATATGAAATATATTTTACTCGAATATGAATCGATTTTGAAATATTATATGATTATAATATATGAATATGAAAAATTATATTCTAGTTGGAATATAATCGGTTTGGAAAGGATTGGGATATTTTGATATGAAATTATATTCTATTTTGAATATAAATTGGGTTCGAAACAAAGTATGATATTTTGATATAAAGCGAACCTTTGTGAAATGTAAAAGAACCGACCGATGTGGAAAAATGTAAACGTTGGTTGTTAAATATGCCGGAGTCGACAAGTGACATACTCTCTGTCAGTGTCGATACCACTTTAACAACTGTAGACGTTATGACGTATCCAGAATGAAATATGATGACTTGGAGGCAATTCTGGATTGATGAAGCTGAACGATGACGAAAAATCCCTGACCTTCGGTGTAACAACTCGGAAAATCCGAGCCAATTAAAATTTTTTATTTTGGCTATTTTAGCGAATTTTGAATATTTAAAATGATTATTTTAATTAAAAACGACGAAAAAATTATTTTGAATAGAATTAGAACGTATATATTTATATAGCTCGACGTTAGAATATAAGTATTTATTTTTAATTATAAAAGGAATTGAAAATGGCGCGGTAGTTCAATAATTCGATTTCAAAGTTCAAATGAATGTACAGGATTCAAAATAAACCGGATTTTAGTGAAACCAAAAATAATAGAATCTATTTGAGAATATCTTTCCAACGAATCCGAAAAATCAAAATTTCATAGCGGGAATCAAAAGATGCATCCAGTTTAAAATTCAGAATAGTCGCTATGGAATTCTGGCCCTTAAAAATGGGAATTTTGCAAACGACCTCGGATTTCGTCGAAAGCACTTTTGTTGGATCCGTGATGTCAAGTTATTGCTAGATTCCAATTTTCATAATTTTTCGAATCAATATGTGAGCGTGGCAAAGGAAAACGCGTTAGACCAGTTTCAGTTGATTTTAATCGACTGGAAAATGGCCATTTTTCCAACGGTCTCAGAATTCGAGGAAATTAGTTTTGTTAGGACCGTATCGTCAATACGAAGCTAGAAAATATTTTTCGGGAATTTTTCTAGTTAGTGTGTGTCCCCGGTAATTTGAAATGTGCGTTTAAATTGAATATATAGAGGTTTATATTTTAATCTAAATCAAAACTGGCCGTAACGATCGAATTGGCCTATGTAACACATCCCATTGTGTTTGGAATGGGGGTAATTAGCTATGGGCGACAGACGGTGGGCTCGATTCCGAGGTCGAAATAAAAAGTTGCTTTTTTTTAAATAAAAAATAATAATATATATATATATTCCTTTACTTAACACCCCCCCTCCTTTTCACTTTTGCTCGATCAAATTGTTTTCCCCCTTCTCAATAAAATCCCGACGCCCTAATCACCACCCCGCCCCCCTCAGTTGATCGATGACGCCGCACCCCCTTCCTTTCTCCTCCACTTCGGCCAACTCCATCGAAGCGCGCACCCCCCTTCTCTTCCCTCATTCGATCCCACACCCCAAACCGAAGCCAAAAACCCTCCCTTTTAGTCGCTGCTTCGCCCACAACCCGCCATCGTCGATCAAACGCGACCCCTCCGACCACCACAGGCCTGGCGCACCTCCCCAACGCCACAGCCCCGCGGTGGGAACCCTCCTTTCACCGTTGACTGTAAATTTTTATTTTTATTTTTATTAATGTAAAATCTGTTTGTTTTATTTATTTAAATCGGTTTAGATCTTTAATTAATCGAGTTTAGATTTTTCTTCACCTAAAGATTAGAATTTTAAAGTGGCAAAGATTTTTATTTTATTTTATACAAGTCTTGATTTTTGTTCATAGTTGTTGCAGAAGGAAAAATATGATTTTTATCATAGGTGAAATATAAAAATATAATTTTTATAAAGTAGAAGTATTAAAAATATGATTTTTATATAATAGAGAATATAAAATTTTGATCTTTATATATGTAGCAAAGTAAAAATTCGATTTTTATATATTGAATAGCAATGTAAAAATTCAATTTTTATATATTGAATAACAAAGTAAAAAATTCGATTTTTATATATTGAATAGCAAAGTAAAAATTCGATTTTTATATATTGAATAGCAAAGTAAAAATTCGATTTTTATATATTGAATAGCAAAGTAAAAATTCGATTTTTATATATTGAATAGCAAAGTAAAAATTCGATTTTTATATATTGAATAGCGAAGTAAAAATGTGATTTTTATATATGTAGTGAATACGGGCAACGTGTCAGACGATGAAGATTTCCTACATAAGAAGAGTCATGGCGTTTGGATTAGCTAGTCTGTGAGAACTTCTCACTTTTAACTTATTTCTAGTTAAAATATATACTAGGATGCAGACGGTGTTTAGTAGCACCCGACACTCGTCGTCCACAGACCATGGACGGCTTGTATGCTTGTTTGTTTGATTTTGATGTGTAGTTGATTGTGTGATGTGATGTGAAATGAAATAAAATATTTATATAGTTAAAAATATTTTATAGTTGAAAATAGAATTTTTAACGTGTATATAAAATAAATATTTATAAACAAATCAGAGATTTGTTTATATACACTGATTTGATTGATATTGATTAGGACGATAAATTTTACACATCGCCCAACTGCACAAATAAAATCGGTGTTTGATTGTTTGAAACCCCACACGGGTATTGGGATGATATTTGGCGTACACTAATCCCAATTATTTAGCTGTATGTCGATCGATTGATGGACAGACTGTTATGAGCGTTAAATATTTATATTTGATGCTTATACAGTGTAGAATGCACTTTGGATGATGGTTGATTATTCATCGTTGTTATTGTATACATGTGTTGTAGAAAATCCATATAATTAACATTATATGGTAATTGATTGGGCCACATTCCAGTTTTGAAAAAGAAATATTTGAATAGAAATATTTGAAAAAGAAATATTTGAAAAAGAAATATTTTAAATAGAATATTTGAAAATAGAATATATGAAGCCGTGTTGATTAGATTGACGCCATTTTGACGTGAACAATATTTATATCGATTTTATTTGTTTTTAATGAATATTGAAAAGTGATTTCAATAATCGAATATTTAAAAAATGAATTCGAATTGAATTGAATAGAAAAGAAATTCGAATTAAATTGAATTGAAATGAATTAGAATTCGAATTGAAATGAATTAGAATTCGAATTGAAAATAAAATGAATTCGAATCGAATTGAAATTGAAGGTAAATCAATTTGAAATGAATTCGAATTGAAATTGAATTGACTTGAAAATGAACTGAAATTGAATTGAAATCGAATTGAATTGAATTGAAATCAAATTGAAATGAATTTAAAACGATTTATAAAATTCGTTTCGAAGGGAAATCGACGAAATATATATAATATATATATTATATATATATAATGGCCTGAATAGAACGCGCCGCGCCGCGGCAGTTCGTGAATTTCGACCATTGACTTCGAATGGATATTGCGGGAGATCCGACCGTCGGATTCTCCTAAAACTGGAATCGTTGGGTTCATATCGAAAAGAGCTTTCTAATGAATATTAGAGATTTAAAATCTAACAGTTGGATTTGGAATTATGTCCAAATCAAATTTGGAAAAGGTCGTTGTAAGTGCAGTTCGATGGTCGTTGATGGAAATCGACTGTACGGGCCTTGATAAAATTATTAAAAATATCAACAATTTGGGTAAAATCATAAGAAATGATTTGGGAAGAATCGGGATGAAAAACTCCATATTTGAAAAGGGTTTTAAAAGTAACCAGAATTTTCAATAACTGAATTGGAATGGATTTGAATCGAAATTGTCTTCGGAATATTTCGATGTTGGATTTAGTGATTATACAGATGTTGTTATGGAAATTTGAAAGATATATATATACATATCATTATTTCTAATACGATATTTGTTGGTCGTAGAATTTGATATTGAATATAAGCCGATATATTTTCTATTCAGAGCCTTGTATTTAATATCAAATGTGATTTGGGTTTGTCGTGAATGGTGTCTTCATTAACACTGTTCTTAAAACCAGTGGAGAGAAAGATTAAATCTTTTATTTAGATTTAATGAAGTGTACCAATTAAATGGTATTTAATTGGAATTGAATTTGAATTGATTTTTGGGTTTATTGTGAACGGTGTTCTACATAACACTTGTTCTTTAACCCGATAATTAATGGAATGTGAGTTTGGGTTTATAGTGAACCATGTTTTAAATGACATTGGTTCTTTAACCCAGCTAAAGACAGGATATTGATTTTTGGAAGATTAAAACTAAGTGGAGTTTTAATGAATCTTTAATTAGATTGAAATAATAAAGGATGGAGTATCACCAGTTTTGCTCCAGGCGATAGTTAAATCTTTAATTAGATTTGAATGTGAAATGGTAATTGAATTTACCGATAACACCGTGGTGTTAGATTAAATATACGTTCCCTGGAAAATTGAAATGCACGTTCAAATTAAATATAAAATGTTTTATTCCTTAATTTGAAAAATAACTGACTGTAACAGTCGAATTGGCCAACGAAACATATCCCATTGTGTCCGGAATGAGGGTATTTAGCTAGGGCCGACAGTCGTTGGGTTGAAATTGGTGTACGTTGGCTAGAAAGGATATTATAGGAATTTAAAAATATTATATATTAGAAAATATATTCCATTTTCTCTCACTTCAGAAAAAGTCGATCGACCCCTAGAACGAACGACGTAAATCGTTCAAGACCTTCCCACCTCGATCGCCGCCGCCACAGTCAATATCGTCGCTGCATCCAGTTAGCAATTCCGACCGCCTTCCTCCCCTCTTCAAATCAAAACAACCCTCGATAGAAATCGTGTAGTATTCGCGTCGTTCTACCTCGAGGAAGTTCGCCCCTTTGGAGCGCCGCCGATCGCTAGAAGAGCCACCGAGTTCGCTGCCACCACCGTCGATAGGAAGCCAGTTCGAAGCCCTTCGACGCCGTATAGTCTGATCGGGACAACGAGGTACAGTTTTGATTCAAAATCAAAACCTAGTTTTGAAGCTTTGTAAACCCTTCTACTTTGAATTTCTGAATTGAAAATAACACTTTTAAGTATTGCAAAACTTTGAAAAATCATATCTTTTTAGTGTGTTAACGAAATTCGATGAAACAGGAAACATCGGGACCGCAGGGAGGCTCTCTACCATTTAGCAGAAGCCGCGGATTTTTCTGATCTTCCTACGATTTTTAGCTCTACGAAAACCAATGTGAGGAATCTAAACTAAATTGTGTGAATGGAATCGTGTTGTATAAATTATATAAGCGAAGTGTAAATTATATACGCATTGTATACCTCATGTACATGTGTATAAGTTATATTAGCGATGTATAAATTATACAAGCGTTGTGTGAAACATATATGCTTTGAATTGTGATGAAATGCAAGTGAATTATAGGAATAATATATATATATATATACTCCCCTCGTCCACAGACCATGGACGATATTTATTGCTTGTGATTGGCGTGATATTATATGGTATGACGAATGGTTGGAAATAATTGTTTGTGGTTGATATTGTGGTTGAAAAATACCTTTGTGGTTGAAAAATACCTTTGTGGTTGAAAAATACCCTCTTGTGGTTGAAACAAATTAGAATAGGATTATGGAATTGAAAATAAAACATGCCGCCTGCGTGCGAACTAGATGCATGATCCCCATTGTCAAAAACCGCGAGGTTTTAAGGTAGAGCGAGGAGCCGTACTAGGGACGGTCCCGGTTTTAACTACCCTGCCGTTATGCTGCCGAAATTTTCTGAAATATTCATGTGTTAGAATAATTTTCTGAAATATTCATGTGTTAGAATAATTTTCATTTGTTGAAATTAATTACATATGTTGAAACCAATATTCATGTGTTGAATTGAAATTCATTCGTTGAGTTGGAATTCATGTGTTGAATATTATTCGAATTTAAACAAATAGATTTAACGATAAAAATCACATTTTTATATATATACAAACTATAGAGAATATTCATGTGTTGAATTGAAATTCATTCGTTGAGTTGAAATTCATGTGTTGAATATTATTAGAATTTAAACAAATAGATTTAACGATAAAAATCACATTTTTATATATATACAAACTATAGAGAATATTCATGTGTTGAATTGAAATTCATTCGTTGAGTTGAAATTCATGTGTTGAATATTATTCGAATTTAAACAAATAGATTTAACGATAAAAATCACATTTTATATATATACAAACTATAGCGAATATTCATGTGTTGAATTGAAATTCATTCGTTGAGTTGAAATTCATGTGTTGAATATTATTCGAATTTAAACAAATAGATTTAACGATAAAAATCACATTTTTATATATATACAAACTATAGAGAATATTCATGTGTTGAATTGAAATTCATTCGTTGAGTTGAAATTCATGTGTTGAATATTATTCGAATTTAAACAAATAGATTTAACGATAAAAATCACATTTTTATATATATACAAACTATAGAGAATATTCATGTGTTGAATTGAGATTCGTTCGTCGAGTTGAAATTCATGTGTTGAATGTTATCGTATTTTAAAATAAAAGGAATAGACAATAAAAACTACATTTTTATTGTGAATATGAAGGGTTAAAAACATTCATGTGTTGAATAAATATTTTTGATGATAAAAATATTTCTTTTATTATGTATACGCTTTGATAAAAATAAACACGTGTTGAAATAAATAATAGTTTGCTAGAAATATTATTATTAGCTTTGTTCTGCATATATATACATGTGTTGAACAGGGAAAATGGATTAGCTGTAGAGTAAAGAAATTATTTGCGTGCCCGACAAATAGGTAAGCCTTGATGAGTTGGCTGCGCAATTTTAATTTTATATCAACTCCTGTGAATGCCATTGGATGCGGAGTGCTGGTTATTCTGTGTGAAATAATAAACATCGCCATAGGATAGTAACAATTAATTTTGAACTACACTACATGGCATACTTCTTGACGATAGGAATACTTCATCATATTCCACATAAGCATTTGGTGTTTGCGTGACGAGGTGGAAGATTTACCATACGAGCGAGAGGCTTGTATGGCGATGATTTTATACTACAGGTTGAACTGATGACTGATATGGACTATATAAAATATAACGATAAATTGTCAGATTAATAAAAAACCCACACGGGTCTGGAGTTGACAATAATCACGTCTCTCTAGTCATTAGATACGGCACATGGACTATTTATTTCCACACGGAACGGGGTGACGAGAATTTATTCTCTGGAGTTATTATCTATACACGCTCCCCCGTAAACACCAGAATATATCACTATAAATATGTGGATGCTTTATAGGATTTATTGGGTACCTAACACGGCCCAATAAATTTCCAAACCCCTTCCCGTACAAAGGAGGTTATGGCGAAATTTTTCGAAATATTAAGGCGTTAGTGAAATATTTGAAATGAAAACGATGTAGAAATTAAAGAATGAGCTATATTTATATATATATATATAAATATAAATAGAATTAAAAGGAATCGAAGCCGTGCAGTTCGTGTTTTGGAATCGTAATTTGAAACGATTAGTACGAGAAGTCCGACCATCGGATTTTCCCGAAACCGCAACCGCTGGGTTCGCCTTGGAAATATCTTTCCAACGGCACCAACCTTGTAAAAATCCAATGGTTGGATTGTCTGGAATGTTTAATTCAAATCTAAAGAAAAACAGCGCCAGAATCGTTTATATTTATATATAAATATAATTATAATTAAATTAAATCGATTAACGATGTTGCAGTTCGAATTTTGGAACCATAACTTCAAACGACTAGTGTGGAAAATCCGACCGTCGGATTTTCACGAAACTGGAACCGTTGGATTCGCTTTGGGAATATATTCCTACTGGCTACTGATATAGACTTTGTGGAAATCCAACGGTTAGATTTTCCGATATGTGTAAAACAAATTAGGGGAAAAACAGCGCCAGTGCCACGGTACGACCTGAAACGTCATTTAATTAAATATGGCCATTTTTAAATAAATAAAAATGGCGAAAAATCGTTATAAAATATTATAAGCAACATAAATTGGAAATAAACCAATTTGGCTTGATCTGCTTGATATTTGATGGTTGTATGTGTTTGACACGAAAATTATACTAAAGAACCGAAATATGAATGTCGAATAATATAACCATGGAAACAATTGTATTGAATTCTAATTACGTGGATTATTTGAAAAGGCCGAGCTAACCCTCATTTCAAATAATTGATCGAACGATTCGAATTGGAAAATACAAAGACGATTCAAGATCGATGATCTTCGTATCGGTTGGATGGGCGCTGCTGAGGTTCCTGATTGGAGTAGCTACCGTGAAGGAACGGAAGTAGTAGCCGTTTGAACGTATGTGTTGATTGTACGGATATACGAGGAATTGACGCCTCCGGTTTCGTTCAGACCCAGAACGGACTTGTAAATGGACTGTGTGTCTGACATTGGATTTTGTTCTATACTGATTGATCTCTATTAAATATATATCTGTTTGGCGGCGGAGAATTTATTCTTTTGCTTAACGCCCTTCTCTGAGACGTACGAGCTCAGAGGTTATATATCGATAGAAATCAGTCGTATGGAGTGGATTGCCTATGTGGCATGCCAAGATGCTGTGATCAAGGCTTCTATTGCAAAGCAAAGTCTTGTGTTTGATGATCAAACCACGGCCTACGTAGCTTGGCTTTGTGTATAGCGTGGATTCGCGAGCCTCACACCTCGGTATGAGTCAAAAACGGGATAAGGACCCAAGGAGTGCATGACATTTCTTTCTAGCTATGGTGATGTCAGTGACCTACCAGCCCTGGCATATATATCTACTTTTCACCCATGTGGTTGTTGGAATTCGAGGCGCCTCGATTATAGGTCTGTAAGGACCGGGAAACGTGTGTTCAGGAATAACTAATCCTCAAACGTAAGAGAGGACCGGCCTTGGAGGATCCAGGGGTTACCCAGAGTGTGTAGTCCTGAGGCATTTGCTAGAATGTCTCGAAGCGGAGAGGAGCTTGCCCCTTGCCTCGACTCATGACGGAAATCCAATTTCCAATACGAAATAACAGATTTGATTGTAAAACTAGTATGGCGACATAGTATATGGTAGCTATGCCGCCTATGATTGATATTTATGATGCTATTCGTTTTTGAAACATATATGCACTAGTAATAATATCAAATGATTTTGCTTTGCACGTATCAAGCATATTTGGCCATTATAAGGTAAAACTCTATCCTCCGGCTTGCGCTGCATTGTATGATGGGACTTGAGTCTTATAATGGTTTCATTCTTTTTTAAAAAGCATTGTGCTGTTTTCAAAGAATATACTTTGTTTTAAATGCACCAGCAATCACTGGAGTAAACCCGTTCCGCGAAAGTGGCGTGGTCCTGTGATTTGCTTATTACTGTTGTTTAAACTGTTAAATAGATTTCTCATACCAGTCCCCATGACTAACTCGTTGTTTGTGTCACTTTGCAAACGCGGGTGCCCTTATTTTCACACGGGCAGCCTAGTTCACAGGTGACAGGTTGTTTTGGCTCAGCACTGTAGTATGGAGTGCGTTTTGGCTCATGGCGAGGCTGACTTCACCGAGATGACTTTGACATTTTCTGCCATTATTGTACTTATATTATGATTCCGCCACTGGCGATGCAGACTGTTTTACTTCCAGTACTTATTATCGTATGTATATGTACCGCCTTCGGCGATGTAGACTGATACCCTTATTATGTCTCACTGCATGTATATATTCCGCCTCTAGCGATGGTGATTGATCATTTCTCTTTTATTTACTAAGTTATATCCTACGTTGTGCTATTCTGATGTTATTGCATGTTATGATTCCGCTGTCATATCCATGTAAAATTATTCTATTTATTGTTTTGATATTATCTGTACTCTGCTATGATGATTGATGTGTTATATTCCAATGATTATCCTTAATACCGTCACACGGATTTTGGGATCGTCACAGTTGGTATCAGATCTTTGGTTAACCTTAGTTCCGGGATCTAACACATTAAACACCTCGTCAGAATAGAATCAGTAGTGTTCTAAGGCGAGTAGCTCATTAGAGATAGGATTAGCAATGTCCTAGAATGTGCTAAGCAGATTAGCAAAACAATTTGATCAGTACATCATTACCTTTCCTTATGTTCCCCTACTTTCTCATTTATGAAAGTTATCAAATCTGTGAGCTTAACTCTTTTCTTGCTTATACAGTACTCTATCTGATGGCTACACGAGAAGCAGCAGCCAGAGGTGGCCGTGGAGGCCGAGCAGGCATAGCAGGAGGACGGGGGAATATCCCCGTAGTTGAGGAGGGCCCTATTATTCAGCCACCAGCACCCCAGGACTTTGAGCTAGACAAAGTAGCGAAGAGGTATAGGAACCTGGGGGGAAAACCCTTTTCTGGCCTCGGTACAGTGACAGAGGCTATTGCTAGGTTGAAGACCTGTGAAAAGATTTTTGAAGGCATGGGATTGGGGACCAACAACAAAGCACGTCTAGGTATTTGGCTCTTACAGGAAGAAGCAGAGTTGTGGTGGGATGCCATCACCTCAGAAGATGTGGCAGGTACTGTTAGGACCTGGGAGCAATTCAAGACCATGTTCAACGAGAAGTTTGTACCTGAGCAGGCCTTAGAGCGTATGCGAGAGCAGTTTGCTAATCTCCAGCAAGGAGATCTCTCTATCCAAGATTACCTCAATAAATTCACTCAGTTGTCGCGCTATGCTTCAGAGCTTATTATGACCAACAAAGCTAAGAACAAGAGGTTTATATTTGGGCTATGGCGCAAGTATCATGACAGAGCCATGAGCAATATCAAACTCTCATTCTCAGAATTAGTAGAAATGGCCTGCAATTATGAAGATATGAATGAAAGACACTCCAACCAAGACCGCGCCAAAAGCCAAGCTGGAAATAAGCACAAAGCTTCAGCAGATCAGCCAGAGTACAGCATTTCAGCGGCCGCTACTCAGAAATCTGGAAAGATACCGAAAGGGAGTTGCTACAACTGCGGGAAGACAGGACATTTTTCTAATGTGTGCAAAGCCCCGAGGAAGATAAAGGAAAATCCAGACCACAGCTCAGCCGAATGCTACAACTGCCATAAGATAGGGCACTATAGCAGGAACTGTCCTCTGAAGCAGAATGCACAAGTGGCTCATGTGTATGACGGGGAGACCCCGCCAGCTATCACCGATGGATCAGGTAAACCCGACGTCTTGGGAGGTACCCTTACCATTAAAAATATTCCTGTTTCTGTACTTTTTGATACCGGTGCATCACGTAGCTTCATTTCTGATAACATTGTTAGTAAGTTAAATTTAAACAAAGAAAGCTTAAAGAACCAATTAAAGTTCAAAACCCGATAGGAGGTTCTGTTAGTCTCAGTTCGTACTGCAGAGTGCTTATCTCCTATTCTTTCTACAAGTTTCCCCATAGGTTAATCGTCATGAATTTATTAGAATTCGATGTTATTCTCGGTTTGGAATGGTTAACAAAATATAAGGCCGAAGTTAGATGTGCCGAAAGAATCGTGAAAGTTAAAACGAAGCTTGGACCTATATATATACCATGCCATGGCTCGGAAATTAATAGAACAGAATTTTGGTCTTCTTTGGAAGTTACTCCCCCCCTCATTAGAAAAGATACCGGTCGTTAAAAAGAACGCGGATGTGTTTGAAGAAGTAGAAAACTTACCGCCGCAAAGAGAAATTGAATTTAGAATAGATCTAGTTCCTAACGCCCGACCAGTGGTACATCCAATTAGAAGAATGGCCCCGAAAGAAAACGAAGAGTTGGGCAGCCAAATCCGAGAATTGCTTTGGAAAGGTCTGA
The DNA here is from genome assembly GCA_030737875.1 of Allium sativum. NCBI lineage: Eukaryota > Viridiplantae > Streptophyta > Magnoliopsida > Asparagales > Amaryllidaceae > Allium > Allium sativum. The sequence continues at coordinate 353,838,778 of CM060919.1, read as the reverse complement.
TCAGACCGAGCTTCTCAGCTTGGGGAGCAGCAGTAGTATTTGTCCCGAAATCAGACGGTACTCTAAGACTTTGTGTTGATTACCGAGATCTCAATAAACAGACACTGAAGAACAAATATCCCTTGCCTCGAATAGACAATCTGTTAGATCAATTAAATGGGGCAACAGTATTCTCCAGAACGGACCTAGCTACAGGTTTCCACCAATTACGTATAGTCGAAGACTGTGTTCCTTTGACAGCCTTCAGGGGTCCCGATTTATTCTACGAACGGTTAGTAATGTCGTTCGGCTTGTGTAACGCTCCGGCATATTTCGTGGATCTTATGAACAGAGTGTTCCATGGTGTATTGAATAAATTTGTTTTGGTCTTCATCGGTGACATTTTAATCTACTCCAAGTCGGAAGGCGAACATGCAAAGCATTTAGAACAAGTGTTGAAAATTCTGAGGAGAAATGTCTTGAAAGCTAAATTTTCTAAGTGTGTCTTCTGGTAGGATGAAGTTAAGTTCCTAGGCCATGTCGTATCAAAAGAAGGGATTGCTGTAGATCCAAGCAAAATTACAGCGATTCAGAACTGGAAACAACCCACTACCCCCACAGAAGTTCGAAGTTTCCTTGGATTGGCTAGTTACTATCGGAAATTCGTTCAGGATTTTTCAAAGATATCTGGTGTATTGACAAAGCTTACAAAGAAGCATGAGAAATTCAACTGGATTACCGATTGTGAAGAAGCTTTCCAGGAGCTAAAACTGAAGTTGACAACTGCTCCAGTATTGATAATTATAGAAGGCAACCAGGACTTGACTGTATGGACAGACGCTTCTATTAGAGGGCTAGGCGCAGTATTAATGCAAAAAGGCCAAGTGGTCGCTTATGTCAGCCGTCAGCTGAAGCCGCATGAAAGAAACTATGCAACTCATGATCTTGAGTTATTAGCTATCGTGTTTGCTTTGAGAATCTGGAGGCATTATTTATTAGGCAAGAAGTTCGAACTATTTACCGATTATCAATCATTGAAATATCTATTCACTCAGAAAGATCTAAACTTGAGGCAACAGCGTTGGTTAGAATTCCTTGCAGCATACGATTTTGAGATCCTATACACTCCGGGGAAAGCCAATGTTGTCGCAGATGCGCTCAGTAGAAAGAATGAAATCATCGCCAGTTTTATCATCACGTCTTCATTAATTGACAGGATCTCGACCCTTCAGAAAGACGATGAATTTATTCAGAGAATCGGTCAGAGAGTCAAGGAGGGTGAATCCACAAGTTTCCGACTCGATGAAATGGAGTTCTTTAATTGAAGGACAGAATTTGCATCCTAAATCTTCCAGAGCTTCGAAGAGAAATACTTGATGAGTGTCATAAGTCCAAACTCAGTATCCATCCCGGTGTGAGCAAAATGTACAATGACATCAAGCGCACATTCTGATGGAGATCAATGAAAAGGGATATTTCATTATATGTTAGCAGATGCTCCACTTGTCAGATAGTTAAGAGCGATCAGCAAAAATTGGCTGGACTATTACAAACTTTAGAAATTCCAGGATGGAAGTGGGAGAAAATTTCGATGGACTTCATTGATGGTTTGCCTCGAACTAAGAAAGGAAACGACAGTATATGGGTGATCGTAGATCGCTTCAAGAAGACTGCCCATTTTATACCTGTCCGATCCAACATAACGGCTCAAAGTTTAGCACAGATTTACTTCAAAGAAATAGTTAAACTACATGGAGTGCTGCTCAATATAGTCAGTGATAGAGATCCCCTATTTACTAGCAAATTCTGGGAAGCATTCCAGATAGAATTGGGAACCAAATTGAATCTAAGCACCGCTTATCACCCTCAGACAGACGGCCAGACCGAGCGGGTGAATAGAATTCTAGAAGATTTACTGTGGGCTTGCGTTATAGATTTTGGAGGCTCATGGGAAGATCACTTACATTTGGCCGAATTCTCTTATAACAATAGCTATCAAGAAAGTTTGGGAATGTCTCCATTTGAAGCATTATACGGTAGACCGTGCAGATCTCCCGCATGTTGGGTAGAACCTGGCAACAGACTTGTGTTAGGGCCCGATATGATTCGAGAAGCATCTGATAAAGTCGATTTCATTAAGAAGCGATTGAAAACCGCACAAAGCCGACAGAAAAGTTATGCTGATGCAAGAAGAAGAGATTTATCATTTGCCGTTGACGATTATGTTTATTTAAGAGTTTCTCCGATGCGGGGAGTAATCAGATTTGGCAAAACTGGGAAGTTGGCACCGAGATTTATTGGTCCCTTTCCTATACTCGAACGGATTGGAACTCTTGCATATAGGGTCTCATTACCTGATTGGTTGCCTGGTGTACATGACGTGTTCCACGTGTCTCAACTCAGAAAACATGTTCATGATCCGGATCTTGTTGTAGAAGAAGCAGCGCAACAGGATATAGACATAACTCCAGAATTAGCGCTCAGAAGAGAGCCATTAAAGATTGTTGGCAAAGAAACCAGAGAGCTAAGGAGCAAAAAGATTCATTTAGTTAAAGTGCAGTGGAGTAGTGATCCTAGAGACTGTACTTGGGAGACTGAGGAAAGCATTAAACAAGCCTACCCCAAATGCAGAGTGGACATCTCTGACTAACTCCGGTGCAAGGTACCTTTACAATACTTTGCATTTACATTTTGTTTCCCACTTTGCTGTTATTTTTTTTTCGAGGACAAAAGGTTTTAAGTGGGGGAGATTGTAATAACCCGGAAAATGTGAACCAATTTAAAATTTTTAAAATTGGTTATTGTCAAAGAATTTGAATAATTGAAATAGCATATTTCAATAAAATAAAGAATTGGGAATAGTGAGGCAGTTTGAAAATTTGAATACAAACTTTGTCTGACTGTACCGGGTGCAAAATATAACAGATTTTAGCGAAACTAAAAATATTTAAATCTGTTTATGAATACCTTTCTAACGAATCTGAAAAATCGAAGTTTCATAACGGGAATCAAAAGTTATGGCCAAATGAATTTTCAGAAAGGTAGCTATATAGCATATATAGCCCTTGAAAATAGATATTTTGCATACGACCTCAGAATTCGACGAAACAAGTTTTGTTGGATCCGGGATGTCAAACTATTGCTAGGTTTCAAATTTCATAATTTTTGAAGCTAGTATGTGAGCGGGGCAAAAGAAAATGTGATTGGTCAATTTTTGTTAAAATGGATCGACCTGAAAATGGACATTTTGCATATGAGCTCAAAATTCGACGAAACTGGTTTTGTTGGGACCGTATCGTCAAAACAAAGCTAGATTTATTTTTCTGGAATTTTTCGATTCAGTTTGTGGCCCTGGCAAATTGAAATGTACGTTCAAATTAAATATAAAATGTTTTATACCTTAATTTGAAAAATAACTGACTGTAACAGTCGAATTGGCCAACGAAACATATCCCATTATGTCCGGAATGGGGGTATTTAGCTAGGGGCGACAGTCGTTGGGTTGAAATTGGTGTACGTTGGCTAGAAAGGATATTATAGGAATTTAAAAATATTATATATTAGAAAATATATTCCATTTTCTCTCACTTCAGAAAAAGTCGATCGACCCCCAGAACGAACGACGTAAATCATTCAAGACCTTCCCACCTCGATCGCCGCCGCCACAGTCAATATCGCCGCCGCCTCCAGTTAGCAATTATGACCGCCTTCCTCCCCTCTTCAAATCAAAACAACCCTCGATAGAAATCGTGTAGTATTCGCGTCGTTCTACCTCGAGGAAGTTCGCCCCTTTGGAGCGCCGTCGATTGCCAGAAGAGCCGCCGAGTTCGCTGCCACCACCGTCGATAGGAAGCCAGTTCGAAGCCCTTCGACGCCGTATAGTCTGATCGGGACAACGAGGTACGGTTTTGATTCAAAATCAAAACCTAGTTTTGAAGCTTTGCAAACCCTTCTGCTTTGAATTTCTGAATTTAAAATAACACTTTTAAGTGTTGCAAAACTTTGAAAAATCATATCTTTTTAGTGGGTTAACGAAATTCGATGAAACAGGAAACATCGGGACCGCAGGGAGGCTCTCTACCATCTAGCAGAAGCCGCGGATTTTTCTGATCTTCCTACGATTTTTAGCACTACAAAAACCAATGTGAGGAATCTAAACTAAATTGTGTGAATGGAATCGTGTTGTATAAATTATATAAGCGAAGTGTAAATTATATACACATTTTATACCTCGTGTACATGTGTTGTATAAGTTATATTAGCGATGTATAAATTATACAAGCGTTGTGTGAAACATATATGCTTTGAATTGTGATGAAATGCAAGTGAATTATAGAAATAATGTATATATATATATATATATATATACTCCCCACGTCCATAGACCATGGACGATATTTATTGCTTGTGATTGGCGTGATATTATATGGTATGACGAATGGTTGGAAATAATTGTTTGTGGTTGATATTGTGGTTGAAAAATACCTTTGTGGTTGAAAAATACCTTTGTGGTTGAAAAATACCCTCTTGTGGTTGAAATAAATTAGAATAGGATTATGGAATTGAAAATAAAACGTGCCGCCTGCGTGCGAACTAGATGCATGATCCCCATTGTCAAAAACCGCGAGGTTTTAAGGTCGAGCGAGGAGCCGTACTAGGGATGGTCCCGGTTTTAACTACCCTGCCGTTATGCTGCCGAAATTTTCTGAAATATTCATGTGTTAGAATAATTTTCTGAAATATTCATGTGTTAGAATAATTTTCATTTGTTGAAATTAATTACATATGTTGAAACCAATATTCATGTGTTGAATTGAAATTCATTCGTTGAGTTGGAATTCATGTGTTGAATATTATTCGAATTTAAACAAATAGATTTAACGATAAAAATCACATTTTTATATATATACAAACTATAGAGAATATTCATGTGTTGAATTGAAATTCATTCGTTGAGTTGAAATTCATGTGTTGAATATTATTTGAATTTAAACAAATAGATTTAACGATAAAAATCACATTTTTATATATATACAAACTATAGAGAATATTCATGTGTTGAATTGAAATTCATTCGTTGAGTTGAAATTCATGTGTTGAATATTACTCGAATTTAAACAAATAGATTTAACGATTAAAATCACATTTTTATATATATACAAACTATAGAGAAAATTCATGTGTTGAATTGAAATTCATTCGTTGAGTTGAAATTCATGTGTTGAATATTATTCGAATTTAAACAAATAGATTTAAAGATAAAAATCACATTTTTATATATATACAAACTATAGAGAATATTCATGTGTTGAATTGAAATTCATTCATTGAGTTGAAATTCATGTGTTGAATATTATTCGAATTTAAACAAATAGATTTAACGATAAAAATCACATTTTTATATATATACAAACTATAGAGAATATTCATGTGTTGAATTGAGATTCGTTCGTCGAGTTGAAATTCATGTGTTGAATGTTATCGTATTTTAAAATAAAAGGAATAGACAATAAAAACTACATTTTTATTGTGAATATGAAGGGTTAAAAACATTCACGTGTTGAATAAATATTTTTGATGATAAAAATATTTCTTTTATCATGTATACGCTTTGATAAAAATACACACGTGTTGAAATAAATAATAGTTTGCTAGAAATATTATTATTAGCTTTATTCTGCATATATATACATGTGTTGAACAGGGAAAATGGATTAGCTGTAGAGTAAAGAAATTATCTGCGTGCCCGACAAATAGGTAAGCCTTGATGAGTTGGCTGCGCAATTTTAATTTTATATCAACTCCTGTGAATTCCATTGGATGCGGAGTGCTGGTTATTCTGTGTGAAATAATAAACATCGCCATAGGATAGTAACAATTAATTTTGAACTACACTACATGGCATACTTCTTGACGATATGCATACTTCATCATATTCCACATAAGCATTTGGAGTTTGTGTGACGAGGTGGAAGATTTACCATACGAGCGAGAGGCTTGTATGGCGATGATTTTATACTACAGGTTGAACTGATGACTGATATGGACTATATAAAATATAACGATAAATTGCCAGATTAATAAAAACCCCACACGGGTCTGGAGTTGACAATAATCACGTCCCTCTAGTCATTAGATACGGCACATGGACTATTTATTTCCACACGGAACGGGGTGACGAGAATTTATTCTCTGGAGTTATTATCTATACACGCTCCCCCATAAACACCAGAATATATCACTATAAATATATGGATGCTTTATAGGATTTATTGGGTACCTAGCACGACCCAATAAATTTCCAAACCCCTTCCCGTACAAAGGAGGTTATGGCGAAATTTTTCGAAATATTAAGGCGTTAGTGAAATATTTGAAGTGAAAACGATGTTGAAATTAAAGAATGAGCTATATTTATATATATATATAAATACAAATAGAATTAAAAGGAATCGAAGCCGTGCAGTTCATGTTTTGGAATCGAAATTTGAAACGATTAGTACGAGAAGTCCGACCATCGGATTTTCCCGAAACCGCAACCGCTGGGTTTGCCTTGGAAATATCTTTCCAACGGCACCAACGTTTTAAAAATCCAATGGTTGGATTGTCTGGAATGTTTAATTCAAATCTGAAGAAAAACAGTGCCAGAATCGTTTATATTTATATATAAATATAAATATAATTAAATTAAATCAATTAACGACGCTGCAGTTCGAATTTTGAAACCGTAACTTCAAACGACTATTGTCGAAGATCCGACCGTCGGATTTTCACGAAACTGGAACCGTTGGGTTCGCTTTGGGAATATCTTCCTACTGATATAGACTTTGAGGAAATCCAACGGTTAGATTTTCCGATATATGTAAAATAAATTAGAGGAAAAACTGCGCCAGTGCCACGGTACGACCTGAAACGTCGTTTAATTAAATATGGCCATTTTTAAATAAATAAAAATAGCGAAAAATCGTTATAAAATATTATAAGCAACATAGATTGGAAATAAACCAATTTGGCTTGATCTGCTTGATATTTGATGGTTGTATGTGTTTGACACGAAAATTATACTAAAGAACCGAAATATGAATGTCGAATAATATAACCATGGAAAGAATTGTATTGAATTCTAATTACGTGGATTATTTGAAAAGGCCGAGCTAACCCTCATTTCAAATAATTGATCGAACGATTCGAATTGGAAAATACAAAGACGATTCAAGACCGACGATCTTCGTATCGGTTGGATGGGCGCTGCTGAGGTTCCTGATTGGAGTAGCTACCGTGAAGGAACGGAAGTAGTAGCCGTCTGAACGTATGTGTTGATTGTACGGATATACGAGGAATTGACGCCTCCGGATTCGTTCAGACCCAGAACGGACTAATAAATGGACTGTGTGTCTGACATTGGATTTTGTTCTATACTGATTGATCTCTGTTAAATATATATCTGTTTGGTGGCGGAGAATTTATTCTTTTGCTTAACGCCCTTCTCTGAGACGTACGAGCTCAGAGGTTATATATCGATAGAAATCAATCGTATGGAGTGGATTGCCTATGTGGCATGCCAAGATGCTGTGATCAAGGCTTCTGTTGCAAAGCAAAGTCTTGTGTTTGATGATCAAAGCACGGCCTACGTAGCCTGGCTTTGTGTATAGCGTGGATTCGCGAGCCTCAAACCTCGGTATGAGTCAAAAACGGGATAAGGACCCAAGGAGTGCATGACGTTTCTTTCTAGCTATGGTGATGTCAGTGACCTACCAGCCCTGACATATATATCTACTTTTCACCTATGTGGGTGTTGGAATGCGAGGCGCCTCGATTATAGGTCTGTAAGGACCGGGAAACGTGTGTTCAGGAATAACTAATCCTCAAACGTAAGAGAGGACCGGCCTTGGAGGATCCAGGGGTTACCCAGAGTGTGTAGTCCTGAGGCATTTGCTAGAATGTCTCGAAGCGGAGTGGAGCTTGCCCCTTGCCTCGACTCATGACAGAAATCCAATTTCCAATACGAAATAACAGATTTGATTGTAAAACTAGTATGGCGACATAGTATATGGTAGCTATGCCGCTTATGATTGATATTTATGATGCTATTCGTTTTTGAAACATATATGCACTAGTAATAATATCAAATGATTTTGCTTTGCACGTATCAAGCATATTTGGCCATTATAAGGTAAAACTCTATCCTCTGGCTTGCGCTGCATTGTATGATGGGAATTGAGTCTTATAATGGTTTCATTCTTTTTTAAAAAGCATTGCGTTGTTTTCAAAGAATTTACTTTGTTTTAAATGCACCAGCAATCACTGGAGTAAACCCGTTCCGCGAAAGTGGCGTGGTCCTATGATATGCTTATTACTGTTGTTTAAACTGTTAAATAGATTTCTCATACCAGTCCCCATGACTGACTCGTTGTTTGTTTCACTTTGCAAACGCGGGTGACCTTATTTTCACACGGGCAGCCTAGTTCACAGGTGACAGGTTGTTTTGGCTCAGCACTATAGTATGGATTGCGTTTTGGCTCATGGCGAGGCTGACTTCACCGAGATGACTTTGACATTTTCCGCCATTATTGTACTTATATTATGATTCTGCCACTGGCGATGCAAACTGTTTTACTTCCAGTACTTATTATCGTATGTATATGTACCGCCTTCGGCGATGTAGACTGATACCCTTATTATGTCTCACTGCATGTATATATTCCGCCTCAGGCGATGGTGACTGGTCATTTCCCTTTTATTTAATAAGTTATATCCTACGTTGTGCTATCCTGATGTTATTGCATGTTATGATTCCGCTGTCATATCCATGTAAAATTATTCTATTTATTGTTTTGATATTATCTGTACTCTGCTATGATGATTGATGTGTTATATTCCAATGATTATCCTTAATACCGCCACACGGATTTTGGGATCGTCACAGGTTTCGTTCAGACCCAGAACGAACTTGTAAATGGACTTTGTGTCTGACATTGAATTTTATTCTGTGTGGTTGATTTCTATTAAATATATATCTGTTTGGCGGCGGAGAATTTATTCTCTTGCTTAACGCCCTTCTCTGAGACGTACGAGCTCAAAGGTTATATATTGATGGATATCAAACGCATGGAGTGAATTGCCCGTGTGGCATGCCTAAGTGGCAATATGATCAAGGCGTCTGTTGAAAAGCAAAGTCTTGTGGGTGATGATCAAAGCACAGCCTGTGTGGCACAGCTTTGTGTAACGTGAATTCGCGAGCCTCACACCCCGGTGTGAACCAAAAACGGGAGAAGGACCTCGAGGAGGACATGCGTTTCTTTCTAGTTAGAAGTGGCGTCAGTGGTTTTACATGCCCTGACGAGTTTGACCTATGTGGTTGTTGCTGTTGCGAGGCGCCTCGGTTAGGTCGGACGATCCGGGTCCGATGGAGTCATTCGTTGGCTCATTTACGCCCCCAAAGGGTGGGGAAACGCAGTGTTCAGGCATTTTAATCCACATCGGTGGACCGGCCCTGACGATCCAAGGGCTCACCTGTGTCTGGGTCCTGAGGCTCGGGCTAGACTGTAATAACCCGGATATTCTGAGCCAGTTTAAAATTTTTGTTTTGGCAACTTCGATGAAGTTTGAATATTTAAAATGAATTATTTTAAATAATATCGACGAAAATTTAATTTGAGTATAGAATCGAACGTATATATTTATACGCGTCGTCGTTAGAATATAAATAATCATATATAATTATAAAAGGAATTGAAAATGGCGCGGTAGTTCGATAATTCGATTTCAAACTTCAATTGAATGTACCGGGTGCAAAACAAACCGGATTTTAGTGAAACCAAAAATAATAGGATCTAACTGAGAATATCTTTCCAACGAATCCGAAAAATCGAAATTTCATAGCGGGAATTAAAAGATATGTCCAGTTGAAAATTCTGAATAGTCGCTATGGAATTCAGGCCCTTAAAAATGGGAATTTTGCAAATGACCTCGGATTTCGACGAAACCACTTTTTTTGGGTCCGCGATGTCAAATTAGTGCTAGGTTTCAAATTTCATAATTTTTCGGATCAATATGTGAGCGTGGAAAAGGAAAACGCGTTTGACCAGTTTTAGTTGATTTTGATCGACTGGAAATTGGACATTTTTCCAACGGTCTCAGAATTCGACGAAACTAGTTTTGTTAGGACCGTATCGTCAATACAAAGCTAGAAAATATTTTTCGGGAATTTATAGAGTTAGTATGTGATCCCAGTAAATTGAAATGCGCGTTCAAATTCAATATATAGAGTTATATGTTGATTTTAACGGAAACTAATCGAAACAGCCGAATCAGCTGACGATACATATCCCATTGTGTTCGGAATGGGGGTAATTAGCTATGGACGAGAGGCGATGGGCCTCGTTTAGAGGTCGTATGTAAAAGTCAATTTTTTTGAATTTAAAATTAATTGGAAATTAATTTCCTCTCTCCTCTCTCTCACCCTATTACCTCTGCCCCCCCCCCCCTTCTCGTTTTTCATTCGTTCAGAAAAAAAAAGAAAAAGAAAGAGAAAGACGGGGGGAACCCGCCGCCGCCCCCCCCCCCACCCCTGATCGATCGCCGCCGCCTCAGAGGTGGGGCGCCACCTCCGAACCCATCCCCCCCTTCCCCCTCAGCCTCGACCGACGCGAGCTACCCCCCCCCCCCCTCAGCCTCGACCGACGCGAGCTACCCCCCCTCAGCCTCGACCGACGCGAGAAAGAAAAAGAAAGAGAAAGACGGGGGGAACCCGCCGCCGCCCCCCCACCCCTGATCGATCGCCGCCGCCTCAGAGGTGGGGCGCCACCTCCGAACCCATCCCCCCTTCCCCCTCAGCCTCGACCGACGCGAGCTACCCCCCCCCTCAGCCTCGACCGATGCGAGCTACCCCCCCTCAGCCTCAACCGACGCGAGCTACCCCCCCACCTCGCGACCTCCCACTAACCTCGCACCCCCTCCCTTCAGTCGGACGCGACGCCCCGCCCCCCTTAATCCTCCACCGCAACCCCCTGCCGCGCCCTGGTGGCGCCGACCACCACCAAACCCCCCTTTTCTCTTCAACGTGAAGACCCGACTGCCTCTGGCCCCGGTGTCGCTTCTATCTCCTCTTTTTCTTCGTTCAAAGCCCGGAAACCCCGTTTCTTCAAATCGATGTAAGTAAATCCCAATTCGACTTTCATTTTCAGTTGTTAATTTAGATAATGATAAATAAAAATATTATTTTTAGTGATAAAAACTGATTTTACCTAGTTATAAAAGCATAGAAAAATATGATTTATATATATTCGTAAAGCATAGAAAAAATATGATTTATATATATTCGTATAGCATACAAAAAATATGATTTTTATATTAGGAGAAGGTTAAAAAAAAATATTTTTTTAAATAGAAAAGATTAGATTTTAAAATAGAAAAGATTAGATTTTTAAAATAGAAAAGATTAGATTTTTAAAATAGAAAAGATTAGATTTTTATAGTAGAAAAGGCGAAATCTTTACAATAGAAAAGGCGAAATTTTTATATAGAGAATAGCGATGTAAAAATAGAATTTTATCTATATAGTAGCGAAGTAAAAATTCAATTTTTATATATTGAATAGCATAGTAAAAATTTGATTTTTATATATTGAATAGCATAGGTAAAAATTCGAATTTTCTATATTGAATAGCAATGTAAAAATTCGATTTTTATATATTGAATAGCATAGTAAAAATTCGATTTTTATATATTGAATAGCATAGGTAAAAATTCGATTTTTCTATATTGAATAGCAATGTAAAAATTCGATTTTTATATATTGAATAGCGAAGTAAAAATTCGATTTTTACATATGTAGAGGATACGGGAAACGAAGGTGACAAAAAGGCGAGAACGATGGAGATTTCTCTAAATGAAGAGTCGTGGTATTGGATATCTTTTGGTGAGAACTTCTCACTCTTCAATTTCTTTTTCTAGTTATATATATATATACTAGGATGCAGACGGTGTTTAGTAGCACCCGACACCCGTTATCCACAGACCATGGATGGCTTGTTTGTTTGATTGTTGTGTTGTGAAAATTGATTGTGTTGTGGAATGATGGAATAATAAAATATTCTTGTGATTGAAAGAAAATAAAATATTTATGTAGTTAAAAATATTTTATCGTTAAAAATATAATTTTTAACGTGAATATGAATCAATAAATATTTATAAACAAATCGGCCGATTTGTTTATATACACTGATTTGACTGATATTGATTGGGTCGATAAATTTTACACATCGCCCAACTGCACAAATAAAATATGTGTTTGATTGTTTGAAACCCCACACGGGTATTGGGATAATATATGACATAAACTAATCCCAATAATTAGCTGTATGTCGATCGATTGATTGACAGACTGTTATAAGCGTTAGATATCTATATTTGATGCTTATACAGTGTAGTGCACTTTGGATGATGGTTGATTATTTATCGTTGCTATTATATAAATGTGTTGTATGGAATCCATATAATTAACTTTATATGGTAATTGATTGGGCCTCATTCCAATCGGGAAAATAAAGAATATTATAAAATAAAGGTTCATGTGTTGACTGTACTCATCCGTTGAGATTAGTCATGTGTTGAACGATATATTTTAACAATAAAATTTACATCTTTATCATATATAAAATTAGAAACTAATTGGAAAATAGATAAGATGAGTGGTCTCCTGGATATTAATCTGATGTTGGTTTCGGCCTTCGGGGTTAATATTTAGGGAATCGTTCTCTTACTAATTTACGATTGGAGTCTGATTTTAAATCAAACGATAGATACCATAATTTTTATAAAATATATTAAATAACAAAAATAGTCACATATGGACAGTACTCATTCGTTGAGATTAGTCATGTGTTGACCAAAATATAGATCAATGGTATTGAATAGAATAAATATTCATTTGTTGAATAGAATAACGGAATTATGGAATTATATAAAGCCGTGTTGATTAGAGATGCGCTATTTTGACGCGAACGATATTTATATCGATTATTTTCGTTTTTTTTTAAAATGAAAATTGAAAAGAGATTTAAAAAATGAATATATAGAAAACCAATTTGAATTGAATCGAATAGAAAACCAATTTGAATTGAATCGAATAGAAAACCAATTTGAATTGAATCGAATAGAAAACCAATTTGAATTGAATCGAATAGAAAACCAATTTGAACTGAATCGAATAGAAAACCGATTTGAATTGAATCGAATAGAAAACCAATTTGAATTGAATCGAATAGAAAACGAATTTATAAGGAAAAATTCAATTTTGATTTCAATTGAAATGGAAGTTGAAATTGTTTTTGAAACGAATTCAAAACTATTTATGAAATTCGTTTTAAATAGAAATCGACGGAATATATATTATATATATTATATATATAATATAATGGCCGGAATAGAACGCGCCGCACCGCGGCAGTTCGCGAATTTCGACCATTAACTTCGAACGGACATTACGGGAGATCCGACCGTCGGATTCTCATAAAACCGGAACCGTTGGGTTCGTATCGAAAAGAGCTTTCTAACGAATATTAGAAATTCAAAATCTAACGGTTGTATTTGGAGATACGTCCAAATCAAATTTGGAAAAGGTCGCTGTAAGTGCAGTTCGATGGCCGTTGATGGAAATCGACTGTACGGACCTTGATAAAATTATTAAAAATATTAATAATTTGTGTAAAATCACAAGAAATGATTTGGGGAAGATTGGGATGAAAAACTCCATATTTGAAAAGATAAAAATAGATTTTTATCGAAATGAACTAGTTTAGAACTAAGGTAACAACTCATTTATTTTAAATAAATAAATTGGATTTGAAACGGGTTTTAAATAGAATTGATTAGTGGGTTTATCGTAAAGAGTGTTTTAAATAACACTTGTTCTTTAACCCGATAATAAATAGGATGTGATTTGGGTTTGTCGTGAACTGTGTTTTAAAAGACATTAGTTCTTTAGCCCAGTAAAAGGAGTTTTAATGAATCTGCAATTAGATTGAAATGTGAATTGATAATTTAAATTATCAAATTTGGAAAGTGAACGAGAATGGAGTATCACCAGTTTTGCTCCAAAGCGATAGTTAAATCTTTAATCAGATTTGAACGTGAAATGGTAATTAATTTTACCGATAACACCGTGGTGTTAGATATGGAGTATTACCTGTTTTGCTTCATGGGATGAATAGGTTGGGATTGGGAAATAAAATAAATAATTACTTCGGTGTGGTTCGCTAATCTCGACTAGTTTGGAAAACCATAATTTGGTTTGAAATGACATCCAAAGGTAGATTAAAGGATAAATTTTAAAGAATTTATCTTGGATAAAATTAATGGGAACCTTTCCCTAAGAATATGAAATTTGCGGTTAATGGCTGCTGAATTGGAATGAGGCGTATGTTGTGTTTGTGTAACATTTGTTTTAATATACGCGGGTTGTTCGGAAAGTCCGGGTTTATACCCATTCTGAATAACCGATTCGACGATATGTCGAAGATGAAGACGGTGGTTGAAGACCGGAAGTCTTCACATCGTTTGGGTGATTACTGATGATCTTGATTGGGCTGTACACCCAAGATGAGGGAATCAGTTGGTTGTCGTCCAGACGTACTTGGAGATGGATGGATATGCGAGGAAAGTGCCTCCGGTTTCGTTCAGACCCAGAACGAACTTGTAAATGGATTGTGTGTCGAACATTGGATTTTATTCTGTGTTGATTGATTTCTGTTAAATATATATCTGTTTGGCGGCGGAGAATTTATTCTCTTGCTTAACGCCCTTCTCGGAGACGTACGAGCTTAGAGGTTATATATCGATAGATATCAATCGCATGGCATGAATTGCCTGTGTGTCACGCTGAGTTACATGGATCAAGGCTTCTGTTGAAAAGCAAAGTCTTGTGGTTGATGATCAAAGCACGGCCTTTGTGGCGTAGCTTTGTGTATAACGTGAATTCGCGAGCCTCACACCTCGGTATGAGTTAAAAACGGGATAAGGACTGCAGGGAGAGCACGACGTTTCTTTCTAGCTTTGGTGGTGTCAGTGACTTACCAGCCCTGACATTTATATACTTTTCACCTATGTGGTTGTTGGATGAGGCGCCTCGATTATAGGTCTGTAAGGACCGGGAAACGTGTGTTCAGGAATAAATAATCCTCTAACGTAAGTGAGGACCGGCCCTGAAGCATCCAGGGTTACCCAGAGTGTGTAGTCCTGAGGCATTTGCTAGAGTGTCTCGAAGCGGAGAGGAGCTTGCCCCTTGCCTCGACTCATGACGGAAATCCAATTTCCAATACGTGTATTTCGGCTTTATTTGTAGAGCCTAGTATGGCGACATAGTGGTATGGGGCACTTATGCCGTCTATGATTTATATTTATGATTGAAATTGTTTCGACACTATACACTTATTGTAGTATCAAATGATTTGTTTTAAACGTACCAAGCATGTTTGGCTGTTATAAGGGAAAACCCTATCCTCCGGCTTACGTTGCATTGTGTGATGGGACCTGGGTCTTATAATAGCTTCATTTTTCGAAAAAGCATTGCGTTGTTTATTCTATGCACTGGTATTCTTGGGAGGAAACCCGTTCCGTGTTATACGGCGTGGTCCCTTGAATTACTCTCTTTTAAAGTAAAGCTTTAAATAACTGTTTTAGTTCTCACACCAGTCACATAACTGACCTAGAGTTTATTGTTTTAACCTAAACTCTGGGTGCCCTTATTTTCGACACGGGCAGCTAGTAGTTTTGGTTTTGCAGATTTATATTCATAGGATCCTGGTTTACAGCTGGAATGATATCCGGAAAGCTCTGTATCCGTATATCACCTTCAGTTGTGCTTTGTATTATTTTCCGCTGCTATGTAATTTATTGTAATCTCTGATATTTGTCAAATGTAATTTATTCATTTATACTCTGTATATTCTTGTATCTGATGGAATTGTTGTAATAACAATGAAATGTTCTTCAGTCTGCGTTCTGATTTGTCCTGTTCTCAAACGATCAGGGGTTTCGAACGGTCTAGATCGGTTTAACGACTGATTCGGATCGAGCGAAATTCCCGGCCGTCACATGACAGTCTCGAATCGGTAGAGGACTATCTTTTGCCTCGGTTCACAGATGGAAATCCAACTTCCAAATACGTGACATTTGCGGTTTTCTTTGTAGAGCCTAGTATGGCGACATAGTGGGATGGGGCGCTTATGTCGTCTGTGATTGATACTTATGAGTTGAAGTTGTTTTATACACTATACACTTATTATAATAGCTTCATTTTTCTTTATTTAGCATTGCGCTGTTGTTTTATGCACTGGTGTTCTTGGGAGGAAACCCGTTCCGTGTTATACGGCGTGGTCCCTTGGTTTACCTAACTTTAAAATAAAGATTAATAACTGTTTTAGTTCTCACACAAGTCCCATGACTGACCTGGAGTTTATTGTTTTAACCTAAACTCTGGGTGCCCTTATTTTGACACGGGCGGCTAGTAGTTTTGGTTTTGCAGATTTATATTCACAGGATCCTGATGTACAGCTGGAATGATATCCGAAAAGCTTTGTATCCATATATCTCCTTCTAGTTGTATTTTGTATTATTTTCCGCTGCTATGTAATATATTGTAATCTCTGATATTTATCGAATGTGAAATATTGATTTATACTCTGTATATTCTTGTATTCTGATGGAATTGTTGTAATAAACAATGAAATGTTCTTCCGTTTGCGTTCTAATTTGTCGTGTTCTCAACACAATCAGGCATTTCGAACGCTCTGGGTCGGTTTAGCGACTGATTCGGATCGAGCGAAATTCCTTTTTGTCACATTCGGGTCAGAATTGGAATGACTAAAATAGGAGCTATACCGTGACTAATTGAGGTAGCACCTTTGATCGGACACACTTCTTCGATACTATTTCTATGACTATGATGATGATGATGATGATGATTTGGGCCCATTTTGATTTTAGGAGTGTGATCCGAGGTGGGCAGTAGTGGCTGCTATGCGTTACCACATGTCCGGGGTGCAATTGGTAGAATCCTACCCTGGGCATTGCCTCGAGTGCCTTGTCATATTTATCCATATCGAGCCCCATACGATTTTGATTTAGCATTGCCTTCTATGGAGTGCCTACTGATAACACCAGTACAGTGAATTTACGGTACTGTATAGACTGTTGATGCTTGTAAACGGTGAAAGGGTAAAATGGTAATCCCGCTTATGCTATTTTTATGATATTTACTTTACTGGATAAATACTATCATAATAGCGTATTATACTATGTATGTATTAATTTAACGGATCCTCGAGAGATGGAAAAATTCCGTAACATCTCCTGAGTTACTGCACCCATGACACTCAAATTTATTTCGTATTTTAATTTGACTAGTATGAGAATGATTTAGTGCTGATCCAAGTGTTTGTTGTGTTTTCCTCTTTATGTAATACGCTTAGGTCAGCAGACGTTTGCAGTTACCGAAGATGACTATGCCTTGGAGATTGAAGATGAAGACTGGTATATATCTATCATATATATATATATATGTATGTATGTATGTATGTATTTCCGCTGCATTTTATTTCCGCTGCCATGTGATGAAACCTATATATGTATAACTCTGATAGTCAATGTATATATGTTTCAACAATTTTTAAACTACTATTGTGTATTATATGTTGTCCTTCCGCTGTGAGATTCTGTTATTGTTTTTCTCTTCTTTCTTGTTTTTCTTCTTTTCCCAATAACTGCCTGTATTTATGATTTGTTCGGGTCGACATGTGTGGTTTATTGTTGATTTGAACGGTCAAAAATCTGGGTCGTTACACCCCCGCTCAAACCTTTTCGTCCCCGAAAAGGAATAAGGTAGGAAAATAGTAATCAAGCAATTTCAGTATATCTAAAAACTTAATTATTAATCTATCATCATACTTATATATATATATATATTGAAATATATATTTAAATCAAAAGTTAAGACAATTCTCACATATTTCACAATAGTTTCAAACATTCACTCAACGTCCTAGTTGGCACTATATATCCATCTCACTTTCAAAACTCAAAAATAAGTACTAATGATACCACGGTCATCAATAGAATTATCCCCAAGCGACTATAGTGTGATACCATATCTATATTGTACGTATAGGATTTAACACGTACGTTGATCAGACGTACACCCCAAATCACTAATTATTCGATATGACAATTTTAACGTCAGATATATACTCAAAACATCTTTCTCTTTTTACACAGAATAGATACCAAACTTTTTGATCATATATTATAAATAATATATTTCAAGTCATTTGTTTATTAGGATTTTTTCGAGTAGGGAAATTATACCTCTCCTCCACTCATTTATTTATTAAAATTCAACTTCAATCTTTAATAAATATAATCAATCTTAAAGTTTGCAATGCAAATCATATAATATTTCAAAATATATCTCGAAAAAAAAATATTATATTAACATATATTAACTTTAAGTCACTTATTATTTAGTACGCAAATTCATTTCATTTTCAATATTGAAATTTTCATCACATTTCAACTTACTTTAGTTTTAAATCTTATCATCATTAAAACACTAACTAAAATCCTATCATATACAATTTCAGTTCATATCTAATTCAATTTTATTAAATCAATTTTGTATCAATATTATTCTACTAGCCTTAGTATAAGCATGTTTAGATCAATTCCAACCTTTTCAAACCCAACCTTTATTAAATGACTAGGCTTAAACTAATACAAGTTCATAAACTTTACACATTTTCATAAATTACAGTTTGCTCAAAATCACATTTATGGTCCATTTAACCCCTTAACAAGTTTAACTTATATTTCAATTTCAAAATCACCATTATTACTTCATTTACTTGTGTCAGATCAATATGTATATTTATTAAGGCTAGCATTTCAATGAATCACGTTTAAGTAGTACAACCAATATTAATATTAATATCATAAATCATACATTTCCGTTTTAGAAATCAATTCATATTATTCAATAGACTACTTTTATTTACTATAAATCATCTTATAAATTTCTAAATACAACTTTAAATTCATATAATATTTCAAAATCTCTATTATTCCAGTTAATAAAGTAAATAATTTCTTTGCCCAAATTATTAACACGTTATGCTTACAATAACTTTTAAATGGGTTATACTAAAAATCACTTTTTCACCATTCATCAATTTAAGAGTTGACTAGGTGTTCACTCAACCTAAGCTCTGATACCAAATGTAGTGGCCCATAAATTCGTACCACCCAAGTTGACTAAATACCACACATGCCCAACTCGAATAACACAGAATTACGAGTCATTATGAGTTAAAGAAGAAAAGATAGAAGAAGAACTAAAGAAATATCAAATCTCACAGTGGAACTGAACTAAATATAATATCATATATCATAACTTTGAAATACAAATCTGTATTGTATATACATACCATATCAGAGTACAACATATATACATCACAGCGGAAATAACTCTAAATAACTAACGATGAAGCCTCCTGCTTCAAGCTCCTCCAAGTGTATTTGTAAAATCCTAAAACATTTGACTGGCCGTACAAATTTGGGCACCCAAGAGTTTAAGGTAAAACAAACAAAATAAACTCTGGGTCACTCATGGGGCTAGCGTGAGTAAAATCCAAACATATTGTTTAAATTTGAAAATCCTTTCGAAGAAAGGGTAATTGTAAGAACGAACCACACATAAATACGGATGATTTTATCTTACGATAACCAAAAGAATTTTGATATCAAAATACAGTGATATTATAATAATGTCTAATCAAACAAACCATCTAGTAGAATGCTTGCATCTCATGCTCTATAAACATAGTATAAAATCAAAAACTGTGGAGCGCTTATTGGAGATTAGATTCCAACTATGACAATGTATGGGACCACCTCCTGATCAATGTACTCTAGAAGGGATACACTAGGGTTCAACAAGAACTTCTTGCAACCCGGCCACACATGATCGGTCACTTATTTAGCTTGAGTGGACCGAATGTATTATCACCCCCAGTTGTCGGCCGTCCAACCGTAATCCATAAGATACAGAAGCGAAAGAAGAACACATGAACTTTTCTCTAGATCGGTGATAATACACCTTGCTTGGATATGACCTAACTAGCCATGCAGCCTTCCTGATTTTTTTTCCATTTCCCGTTTATGAGGTATGAGGCTACGTTTATCATTTTAGAAAATCTGGCCACCATTCACTTTAAATGCCACATCGTCAAACCCATCAAATAACTCGTTGATATTCCTAAAAATATTACAGGTATAAAAAGCTAAGAGAAACAAATTCCTCTATCACCAAATGAAATGCCTTGAAAAGATCGTCTTTTGTAATCCGTTACGAATATTCTATCAGACATTCGTCCATATAAGTTTTTCTTGGGTCTGGACAAACCGAAGGCACTATTCCATCAATCAATCTTAGGCAATTTCTACCTAGGATTAACAGAACAGCCCTTGCACTTTACTCCATCTTCAATTATTTTCGGCATATCTAATTCGCAATGCCTATGCCTAAGCAATGGTTTTCGGATAATAAATCCAACTGATCTCTCCGTGTTGACAATGATGGTCAAAAATTTCGATAATCAGTTATTTAACTATTCTAACTCCATAAATTTTTGGAAAATTTCGCCAATGTATCCTTTGTACGACTCAAGCGATACAACTACAACTCGCCTCTCTAGACCCTTTCCGTTCAAAAAGAAAGTCAAAAAGCCAAGTGGCTTGCCCAACAAGCTTATAAAATCTCATATGGAATTTAAGACATACCTTTTTGTCTAGCACTCAATATAAAATATTTATTCTCTTCGTTCCATACTTGTCTAATATATATCCAACCATTCACAATTTATTTCAGATCAATTCAACACTTTTTGTTTTCCATTCGCTAATAAAATTTCTAATTAGCTTCTTTGCTTAATCTGCTTTTAATTTGAACATATCACGTTCAAATATATATGTAATCACTTATACACAAATCAAACTCAAACTCCTTACTCGCTTCCAAATTCTACTCCACGTTTCATATTCGAATTCCCAATTTCAATTAACAAATTCAAATCATTTAAACAAAGTTAAGTTCGACTCAAAACTCTATTAACTAGTTTCTTTTGAAATTATTTAACTTCATCCGATAATTAAAAATCAGATTTTTGTTCCAAAAGGCAATCCATTTAATCCACTTGAGTTCATATATATTTTATAATTCAAATCTGGTTTTTTCTAATGGAAATTCAGATTTTTATTCACTTAAAATCCTTTAAATTTATTAAATAAACCGTTATGGTATAAACACGATTATAGCGCTGTTTTTCTGAAATTTTGATTTTGACATAACTCAAAATCTATAAGACAAAATTTAGATTTTTCTCTTCTGTTAGAAAACTATCATTTAATAGGTCCGAACGGTTCTTGTTTCATCAAATTTTGACTTATATTGTGTTCTATAAACTCAAATGAAGTTTGAAATGCTAAATTACGGACTACCACATTGCGGCGAATTCGTTTTAATTAAATTTAATTATAAACGTTTAAAACTTTGTTTATAAATAAATTTTAACTCCATTCTCTAATATTTAAATATAAATTCAATCATTTTTCGAAATCTAAGTTAGACATCTTGATTTTCCAAAATTGTTGATTTCTTTATTCAAAATTCATAACTCGGTTATAAATTATTCACAACTCAACTTCAATTTCCTTGGACATAGATTATTTTATGAAAATTCAATATAATCGAATTCCAATTATAAACTTCTTCTGTGGGAATAATCAATTAATTCAACATCCTTTACTGTTACAAACTAATATCATCCCTTAATAATAATGAAGCCGTTCAAGTTAGGGTATTTTATTTAACTGTAATAACCCGGAAAAATGTGAACCAGTTTAAAATTTTTGAATTTGGTTATTAACAAGAAATTTGAATAGTTGAAATAATATATTTCAATAAAATATAGAATTGTGTATAATATGGCAGTTTGAAATTTTGATTACAAACTTTGTCTGACTGTACCGGGTGGAAAAATATAACAGATTTTAACGAAACTGAAAATATTTAAATCTGTTTAGCAATACCTTTCTAACGAATCTGAAAAATCGAAATTTCATAACGGAAATCAAAAGTTATGGCCAAATGAATTTTCAGAAAGGTCGCTATATAGTATATAGCCCTTGAAAATTGAGATTTTGCATACGACCTCGGAATTCGACGAAACCACTTTTGTTGGGTCCGGGATGTCAAATTATTGCTAAGTTTCAAATTTCGTAATTTTTGAAGCTAGTATGTGAGCGGGGCAAAAGATAACGTGTTTGGTCAAATTCTGTTAAAATGGGTCGACCTAAAAATGGCCATTTTTCAAACGAGCTCAGAATTCGACGAAACTGGTTTTGTTAGGACCGTATCGTCAAAACAAAGCTAGATTTATTTTTCTGGAATTTTTCGATTCAGTTTGTGGCCCTGGCAAATTGAAATGTACGTTTAAATTAAATATCGAATGTTTTATATTTTAAATTGAAAAATAACTGACTGTAACAGTCGAAATGGCCAACGAAACATATCCCATTGTGTCCGGAATGGGGGTATTTAGCTAGGGGCGACAGTCGTTGGGTTTAAAAAGGAGTCCGTTTGCAAAAACACTATTTAAAATTTTTCTATAAATATCGACCAATGAGAAATTTTCTTTATAAAAAAAATAAAAATAAAAAAAACCTAAAACCCTAAGTCGCCACACGGAAACGAACAACGCTCGTCGTTCAAACCTTTCCGACGAGAATCCCGCCGCCTCAGGCGACGCCAGCCAACGCCACCACCCTCAATCGACGCCGCTCACCGCCCTCTCCAAATCCGACCAACCCCCGACCTTCCTCCCTTCGCCAGCGTCGAGAAAAACGCCCAAAAAGCCGCCGACTTCACGTCGACGCCACGACCGCCAGAGGCGATCGCACCTGCTCCTCCGACCACCGTTAGGACCGCCTCGCTTCCCTCTTTCAAGTCCCACTCTCTGATCGGAGCATAGATTCACGGATTTGCTGAAAGATTCAACCCTAGTTTCGAAATCAAAAAGGGGGTATACGGCTAAATTGATTTTTACACTTTAAAGCGTTGCAAATTTGTAAAAATCATATCTTTTTGCTATGTTAACGAAATTCGATGAAACAGGAGACACCGTGACCGCAAGGAGGCTCTCTACATTCTAGAAGAAGCCGCGGATTTTTCTGACCTTCCTACGATTTTTAGCACCGCAA
Organism: Allium sativum; assembly: GCA_030737875.1. NCBI lineage: Eukaryota > Viridiplantae > Streptophyta > Magnoliopsida > Asparagales > Amaryllidaceae > Allium > Allium sativum. The sequence continues at coordinate 353,815,492 of CM060919.1, read as the reverse complement.
GAACCAATGTGAGGATTCTAAACTATTTGTCTGAATGAAATCGCGTTGTATAAATTATATAAGCGAAGTGTAAGTTATATACGCATTGTATACCTCATGTACATGTGTTGTATAAGTTATATTAGCGATGTATAAATTATACAAGCGTTGTTTGAAACATATATGCTTTGAATTGTGATGAAATGCAAGTGAATTATTATATTATATATATATATATACTCCCCTCGTCCACAGACCATGGACGATATTTATTGCTTGTGTTTGACGTGATATTATATGGTATGACGAATGGTTGGAAATAATTGGTTGTGGTTGATATTGTGGTTGAAAAATACCTTTGTGGTTGAAACAAAATAGAATAGGATTGTGGAATTGAAAATAAAACATGCCGCCTGCGTGCGAACTAGATGCATGATCCCCATTGTCAAAAACCGCGAGGTTTTAAGGTAGAGCGAGGAGCCGTACTAGGGACGGTCCCGGTTTTAACTACCCTGTCGTTATGCTGCCGAAATTTTCTGAAATATTTATGTGTTAGAATAATTTTCCTTCATTGAAATTATTTACATAAACGATATCGAATATTCATGTGTTGAGTTTCCAATTCATTCGTTGAGTTGAAATTCATGTGTTGAATATTATTCGAATTAAACAAATGGCTTTAGTAATAAAAATCACATTTTTATATATATACAAACGATATCGAATATTCATGTGTTGAGTTGCCAATTCATTTGTTGAGTTGAAATTCATGTGTTGAATATTATTCGAATTTAAACAAATGGCTTTAGTAATAAAAATCACATTTTTATATATATACAAACGATATCGAATATTCATGTGTTGAGTTGCCAATTCATTCGTTGAGTTGAAATTCATGTGTTGAATATTATTCGAATTTAAACAAATGGCTTTAGTAATAAAAATCACATTTATATATATATACAAACGATATCGAATATTCATGTGTTGAGTTGCCAATTCATTCGTTGAGTTGAAATTCATGTGTTGAATATTATTCGAATTTAAACAAATGGCTTTAGTAATAAAAATCACATTTTTATATATATACAAACGATATCGAATATTCATGTGTTGAGTTGCCAATTCATTCGTTGAGTTGAAATTCATGTGTTGAATATTATTCGAATTTAAACAAATGGCTTTAGTAATAAAAATCACATTTTTATATATATACAAACGATATCGAATATTCATGTGTTGAGTTGCCAATTCATTCGTTGAGTTGAAATTCATGTGTTGAATATTATTCGAATTTAAACAAATGGCTTTAGTAATAAAAATCACATTTTTTTATATACAAACTATATAGAATATTCATGTGTTGAATTCCAATTCATTCGTTGAGTTGAAGTTCATGTGTTGAATGTTATCATCTTTTAAAAATAAAATGAATCGACATTGAAAACTATATTTTTATGATGAATATGAAGTGTTAAAAATACACATGTGTCGAATAAATATTTTTGATGATAAAAATATTCCTCTTATCATGTATACGCTTAGTTAAAAATACACACGTGTTAAAATAAATAATAGTTTGCTAGGAATATTATTTTTAGCTTTGTTCTGCATATATATACATGTGTTGAACAGGAAAATGGATTAGCTGTAGAGTAAAGAAATTATTTGCGTGCCCGACAAATAGGTAAACCTTGATGAGTTGGCTGCGCAATTTTATTTATATATCAACTCCTGTGAATGCCATTGGATGCGGAGTGCTGGTTTTTCTGTGTGAAATAATAAACAACGCCATAGGATAGTAATAATTAATTTTGATCTACACTACATGGCATACTTCTTGACGATAGGCATACTTCATCATATTCCACATAAGCAATTGGAGCTTGTGTGACGAGGTGGAAGATTTACCATATAAACAAGAGGCTTGTATGGCGATGACTATGTACTACAGGTTGAACTGATGACTGATATGGACTATATAAATTATAAAGATAAAATGCCAGATTAATAAAAACCCCACACGGGTCTAGAGTTGACAATAATCACGTCGCTCTAGTTATTAGATACGGCACATGGACTATTTATTTCCACACGGAAACGGGGTGACGGGAATTTATTCTCTGGAGTGATTATCAGTACATGCTCCCCCGTAAACACCAGAATATATCACTAAAAATATGTGAATGCTTTTTAGGATTTATTGGGTACCTAATACGGCCCAATAAATTTCCAAACCCCTCCCCGTACAAAGGAGGTTATGGCGAAATTTTTCGAAATATTAAGGCGTTAGTGAAATATTTGAAGTGAAAACGAAGTTGAAAATATAAAATAAACTATAGTTGAAACTATAGATTGAACTATATTTATATATATAAATATAAATATAATTAAAAGGAATAGAGGCCGTGCAGTTCGCGTTTCGGAATCGTAATTTGAAACAATTAGTACGAGAAATCCGAGCATCGGATTTTCCTGAAACTGCAACCGCCGGGTTCGCCTTGGAAATACCTTTCCAACGGCACCAACCTTGTAAAAATCCAACGGTTGGATTGTCCGGAATGTCTAATTCAAATCGGAAGAAAAACAGCGCCAGAATCGTTTATATTTATATATAAATATAAATATAATTAATTTAAATCGAATAACGACGCTGCAGTTCGAATTTTGAAACCGTAACTTCAAACGACTAGTGTGGAAGATCCGACCGTCGGATTCTCACGAAACTGGAACCGTTGGGTTCGCTTTGGGAATATCCTCCCACTGATATAGACTTTGTAGAAATCCAACGGTTAGATTTTCCGATATGTGTAAAACAAATTAAGGGAAAAACAGCGCCAATGCCACGGCACGACCTGAAACGTCGTTTAATTGAATATGGCCATTTTTAAACAAATAAAAATGGCGAAAAATCGTTATAAAATATTATAAGCAACATAGGTTGCAAATAGACCAATTGGGCTTGAATTGTTTGATATTTGATGGTTGTATGTGAATGACATGAAAATAACACTAAATAACTGAAAGATGGATGTCGAATAATATAACCATATAAAGAATCGATTTAAATTCTAATGACGTGAATTATTTGAAAAGGCCGAGCTAACCCTCATTTCAAATAATTCATCGAGCGATTCGAATTGAGAAATGCAAAGACGATTCAAGACCGACGATCTTCGTATCGGTTGGATGGGCGCTACTGAGGTTCCTAACCGGAGTAGCTACCGGAAGGGGGCGGAAGTAGTAGCCGTCTGAACGTATAAGTTGATTGGACGGATGTACGAGGAATTTGACGCCTCCGGTTTCGTCCAGACCCAGGACAGACTTGTAAATGGACTGTGTGTCTGACATTGGATTTTGTTCTATACCGATTGATCTCTGTTAAATATATATCTGTTTGGCGGCGGAGAATTTATTCTTTCGCTTAACGCCCTTCTCTGAGACGTACGAGCTCAGAGGTTATATATCGATGGAAATCAATCGTATGGAGTGGACTGCCTATGTGGCATGCCAAGATGCTGTGATCAAGGCTTCTGTTGAAAAGCAAGGTCTACGTGGCCTGGCTTTGTGTATTTCGTAGATTCGCGAGCCTCACACCCCGGTATGAGTTAAAAACGGGATACGGACTGCAGGGAGAGCACGACGTTTCTTTCTAGCTATGGTGGTGTCAGTGACTTACCAGCCCTGACATATTTATCTACTTTTCACCTTTGTGGTTGTTGGAATGCGAGGCGCCTCGATTATAGGTCTGTAAGGACCGGGAAACGTGTGTTCAGGCATAATTAATCCTCTAACGTAAGTGAGGACCGGCCCTGAAGCATCCAGGGGTTACCCAGTGTGCGTAGTCCTGAGGCATTTTCTAGAGTGTCTCGAAGCGGAGAGGAGCTTGCCCCTTGCCTCGACTCATGACGAAAATCCAATTTCCAATACGAGATAACGGATTTGATTGTAGAACTAGTATGGAGACATAGTAGATGGTAGCTATGCCGCCTATGATTGATATTTATGATGCTATTCGTTTTTTGAAACATATATGCACTAGTAATAATATCAAATGACTTTGCTTTATACGTATCAAGCATATTTGGCCCTTATAAGGTAAAACTCTATCCTCCGGCTTGCGTTGCATTGTATGATGGGACCTGAGTCTTATACTGGCTTCATTCTTTCTAAAAGCATTGCGATTGGTTTAAAAGAATTTACTTTGTTTTAAATGCACTAGCAATCACTGGAGTAAACCCGTTCCGCGAAAGTGGCGTGGTCCTATGATTAGCTATTACTGTTGTCTAACTGTTAATAGATTCCTCATACCAGTCCCCATGACTGACTCGTTTGTTTCACTTTGCAAACGCGGGTGCCCTTATTTTCTCACGGGCAGCCTAGTACACAGGTGGCAGGTGGTTTTTGGTTCTGCACTGCTGCACAGCATGCACTTTTGGCTCATGGCGAGGCTGACTTCATAGAGATGACTTAGATATTTTCCGCCATTACTGTATTTATATTGTGATTCCGCCTCTGGCGATGCAGACTGATTTACTTTCCGTATTTCTTACTATATGTATATGTATTCCGCCTTCGGCGATGTAGACTGATCACTTCCCTTTCTTTTTACTAAGTATATCCCACGTTATGCTATTCTGATATTCCTACATGTTGTGATTCCGCTGTCATATCCATGTAAAATTATTTTATTTATTGTTTCTGCTATTATCTGTACTCTGCTATGATGATTAATGTGTTATTTCCTAATGATTATCCTTAATACCGCACCTCGGATTTTGGGATCGTCACAGTTGGTATCAGAGCTTAGGTTAACCTTAGTTCCGGGATCTAACACATTAAACACCTCGTCAGAATAGAATCAGTAGTGTTCTAATGCGAGTAGCTCATTAGAGATAGGATTAGCAATGTCCTAGAATGAGCTAAGAAGATTAGCAAAACAATTTGATCAGTACATCATCATTATCTTTCCTGGTATTTCCTTGCTTTATCATTTATGTAAAATTCAAATCTGTGAGCTTGACTCTTTTCCTGCTTATACAGTACTCTTAGATGGCTACGCGTGGAGCAGCAGCTAGAGGAGGCCGTGGAGGCCGAGGAGATGCAGCAGGAGGACGGGGGAATATCCCCGTAGCTGTGGAGATCCCTATTATTCAGCCACCAGCACCAGAAGACTTTGAGTTAGATAAAGTGGCAAAGAGATACAGAAATCTTGGAGGGAAACCTTTTACTGGCACTGGCACAGTGACCGAAGCTATCGCTTGGCTGAAAACCTGTGAGAAAATCTTCGAAGGTATGGGCATGGGAACTAACAATAAAGCCCGACTTGGCATTTGGCTTCTTCAGGAAGAGGCAGAGCTGTGGTGGGATGCCATTACTTCTGGGGATGCAGCTGGTACTATCCGGACTTGGGAGCAGTTCAAGACTTTATTCAATGAGAAGTTTGTGCCGGAACAAGCTCTTGAGAGGATGCGGGAGCAATTTGCTAATCTCCAGCAGGGAGACCTCTCTATTCAAGACTATCTGAATAAGTTCACTCAGCTATCGCGCTATGCTCCAGAGCTGGTTTTGACCGACAAAGCGAAAAATAAGAGATTCATATTTGGGCTGAAGCGCAAATACCATGATAGAGCTATGAGCAACATCAAACTCTCCTTTACAGAACTTGTAGAGATGGCTTGCAATTACGAAGACATGGATGAGAGGCATGCTAGCCAAGACCGCGCAAAGGGCCAAGCAGGGAATAAGCGCAAGACTTTAACTGACCAACCCGAATCTAGCATCACCGCGGCCGCAACTCAAAAACCCGCAAAGATCCCGAAAGGAAACTGCTACAATTGCGGGAAGCCCGGTCATTTCTCTAACGTGTGCAAAGCCCCAAAGAAGCCAAAGGCCAGTGACTCAGCTGAATGCTACAACTGCCACAAGAAGGGGCACTATAGCAAGAATTGTCCTTTGAAGAAGAGCGCACAAGTGGCCCATGTTTATGACGGGAAGACCCCACCAGCTACCACCGATGGATCAGGTAAACCCGATGTCTTGGGAGGTACCCTTACTATCAAAAATATTCCTGTTTCTGTACTTTTTGATACTGGTGCATCACGTAGCTTCATTTCTGGTAAAATTGTACACAAGTTAAAATTTAAACAAAGAATTCTAAAGGAACCGATTAAAGTTCAAAACCCGATAGGAGGTTCTGTTAGTCTCAGTTTATACTGCAGAGTGCCTATCTCTTATTCATGTTACAAGTTTCCCATCCACTTAATTGTCATGGATTTATCAGAATTCGATGTTATTCTCGGTTTGGAATGGTTAACCAAATATAAGGCCGAAGTTAGATGTGCAGAAAGAATCGTTAAAGTCGAAACGAAGCTTGGACCAATATATATACCATGCCATGGCTCAGAAATTAATAGAACCGAATTTTGGTCTTCTTTAGAAGTTATTCCCCCTTCATTAGAAAAGATACCGGTCGTTAAAAATTATGCGGATGTGTTTGAAGAGGTAGAAAACTTACCGCCGCAAAGAGAAATTGAATTTAGAATTGATCTAATTCCGAATGCTCGACCAGTAGTTCATCCAATAAGAAGAATGGCCCCGAAAGAAAAAGAAGAGCTAAGTAGTCAAACCCGAGAATTACTTTGGAAAGGTCTGATCAGACCAAGCTTTTCAGCATGGGGAGCCGCAGTGGTATTTGTCCCGAAATCGGACGGTACTCTAAGACTTTGCGTTGATTACCGAGATCTCAATAAACAAACACTGAAGAACAAATATCCTTTGCCCCGAATAGACGATCTGTTAGATCAATTAAATGGAGCAACCGTATTCTCCAGAATGGACCTAGCTACAGGTTTCCACCAATTGCGTATAGCCGAAGACTGTGTTCCTTTGACAGCCTTCAGGGGTCCCGATTTATTCTACGAATGGTTAGTAATGCCGTTCGGCTTGTGCAACGCTCCGGCATACTTCGTTGATCTTATGAACAGAGTGTTCCGTGGTGTATTGAATAAATTTGTTCTAGTCTTCATCGATGACATTCTAATCTACTCTAAGTCGGAAGATGAACATGCAAAACATTTAGAACAAGTGTTGAAAATTCTAAGGAGAAATGTCTTGAAAGCTAAATTTTCTAAGTGTGTCTTCTGGCAGAATGAAGTCAAATTCCTAGGCCATGTCGCATCAAAAGAAGGAATTGCTGTAGATCCAAGCAAAATTACAGTGATTCAGAACTGGAAACAACCTACTACGCCAACTGAAGTTCGAAGTTTCCTTGGATTAGCTAGTTACTATCGGAAATTCGTTCAGGATTTTTCAAAGATATCTGGAGTTTTGACAAAGCTTACAAAGAAGCATGAAAAATTCAAATGGACTCCCGAATGTGAAGAAGCTTTCCAGGAGCTGAAACTGAAATTGACAACCGCTCCAGTATTGACCATTATAGAAGGCAACCAAGACTTGACGGTATGGACAGATGCTTCTATTAGAGGGCTAGGAGCAGTGTTAATGCAAAAAGGCCAAGTGATCGCTTATGTCAGCCGTCAACTAAAGCCGCATGAAAGAAACTATGCTACTCATGATCTTGAGTTATTAGCCATCGTGTTTGCTTTAAGAATATGGAGGCATTATTTATTGGGCGAGAAATTCGAACTATACACCGATCATCAATCCTTGAAATACCTGTTCACACGGAAAGATTTAAACCTGACGCAACAGCGTTGGTTAGAATTCCTTGCAGCATACGATTTTGAAATTATATACACTCCAGGGAAAGCCAATGTTGTAGCAGATGCGCTCAGCAGAAAGAATGAAATCATCGCCAGTTTTATCATCACATCTTCATTAATAGACAGGATCTCGACTCTTCAGAAAAACGATGAATTTATTCAAAGAATCAGTCAAAGAATCAAATGAGGTGAATCCTCAAGTTTTCGACTCGATGACAAGGGAGTTCTAAGATTAAAGGATAGAATCTGCATCCCAAACCTTCCCGAGCTCAGAAGAGAAATACTTGATGAATGCCACAAATCCAAATTAAGTATCCATCCCGATGTGAGCAAAATGTATAACGATATCAAACGCACATTCTGGTGGAGAGCTATGAAAAGAGATATCTCATTATATGTTAGCAGATGCCCCACTTGTCAGCTAGTTAAGAGTGATCAGCAGAAATTGGCGGGATTATTGCAACCATTAGAAATTCCTGGATGGAAATGGGAACAAATCTCGATGGATTTCATCGATGGCCTGCCTCGAACTAGAAAAGGAAACGACAGTATATGGGTAATCGTAGATCGCTTCACGAAGACTGCCCATTTCATACCTGTCCGATCCAACAGAACGGCTCAAAGTCTGGCACAGATTTATTTCAAAGAAATTGTTAAACTTCATGGAGTACCGCTCAATATATTCAGCGATAGAGATCCCCTGTTTACTAGCAAATTCTGGGAAGCATTCCAGACAGAATTGGGAACCAAATTAAATCTTAGCACCGCTTATCACCCTCAGACAGACGGCCAAACTGAGCGGGTGAATAGAATTTTAGAGGATCTATTGCGGGCTTGCGTTATCGATTTTGGAGGTTCATGGGAAGATCATTTGCATTTAGCCGAATTCTCTTACAACAATAGCTATCAAGCAAGTTTGGGAATGTCCTTATTTGAAGCATTATACGGTAGACCGTGCAGATCTCCCGCATGTTGGGTAGAACCTGGCAACAGACTTGTGTTAGGGCCCGATATGATTCGAGTAGCATCGGATAAAGTCGATTTCATTAAGAAGCGATTAAAAACCGCGCAGAGCCGACAGAAAAGTTATGCTGATGCGAGAAGAAGGGATATATCGTTTACCGTTGGTGATTATGTTTATTTAAGAGTTTCTCCAATGCGAGGGGTAATCAGATTTGGCAAGACTGGGAAGTTGGCACCGAGATTTATTGGTCCCTTTCCTATACTTGAACGGATTGGAACTCTTGCATATAGGGTTTCATTACCTAATTGGTTGCCTGGTATACATGATGTGTTCCACGTATCTCAACTCAGAAAACATATTCATGATCCCGACCTTATTGTGGAAGAAGCAGCACAACATGATATTGACATAACTCCAGAATTAGCACTCAAGAGGGATCCATTAAAGATAGTTGGCAAAGAAACTAGAGAGCTAAGGAGGAAAAAGATTCATTTAGTCAAAGTGCAGTGGAGTAGTGATCCTAGAGACTGTACTTGGGAAACTGAGGAAAGCATTAAACAAGCCTATCCCAAATGCAGAGTGGACATCTCTGACTAACTCCGGTGCAAGGTACCTTTACAATACTTTGCATTTACATTTTAGTTCCTGCTTAACTGTTATTTCCTTTTCGAGGACGAAAAGTTTTAAGTGGGGGAGATTGTAATAACCCGGAAAAATGTGAACCAGTTTAAAATTTTTGAATTTGGTTATTAACAAGAAATTTGAATAGTTGAAATAATATATTTCAATAAAATATAGAATTGTGTATAATATGGCAGTTTGAAATTTTGATTACAAACTTTGTCTGACTGTACCGGGTGGAAAAATATAACAGATTTTAACGAAACTGAAAATATTTAAATCTGTTTAGCAATACCTTTCTAACGAATCTGAAAAATCGAAATTTCATAACGGAAATCAAAAGTTATGGCCAAATGAATTTTCAGAAAGGTCGCTATATAGTATATAGCCCTTGAAAATTGAGATTTTGCATACGACCTCGGAATTCGACGAAACCACTTTTGTTGGGTCCGGGATGTCAAATTATTGCTAAGTTTCAAATTTCGTAATTTTTGAAGCTAGTATGTGAGCGGGGAAAAAGATAACGTGTTTGGTCAAATTCTGTTAAAATGGGTCGACCTAAAAATGGCTATTTTTCAAACGAGCTCAGAATTCGACGAAACTGGTTTTGTTAGGACCGTATCGTCAAAACAAAGCTAGATTTATTTTTCTGGAATTTTTCGATTCAGTTTGTGGCCCTGGCAAATTGAAATGTACGTTTAAATTAAATATCGAATGTTTTATATTTTAAATTGAAAAATAACTGACTGTAACAGTCGAAATGGCCAACGAAACATATCCCATTGTGTCCGGAATGGGGGTATTTAGCTAGGGGCGACAGTCGTTGGGTTTAAAAAGGAGTCCGTTTGCAAAAACACTATTTAAAATTTTTCTATAAATATCGACCAATGAAAAATTTTCTTTATAAAAAAAAAAAAAACCTAAAACCCTAAGCCGCCACACGGAAACGAACGACGCTCGTCGTTCAAACCTTTCCGACGAGAATCCCGCCGCATCAGAAGACGCCAGCCAACGCCACCACCCTCAATCGACGCCGCTCACCGCCCTCTCCAAATCCGACCAACCCCCGACCTTCCTCCCTTCGCCAGCGTCGAGAAAAACGCCCAGAAAGCCGCCGACTTCACGTCGACGCCACGACCGCCAGAGGCGATCGCACTTGCTCCTCCGACCACCGTTAGGACCGCCTCGCTTCCCTCTTTCAAGTCCCACTCTCTGATCGGAGCATAGATTCACGGATTTGCTGAAAGATTCAACCCTAGTTTCGAAATCAAAAAGGGGGTATACGGCTAAATTGATTTTTACACTTTAAAGCGTTGCAAATTTGTAAAAATCATATCTTTTTGCTATGTTAACGAAATTCGATGAAACAGGAGACACCGTGACCGCAAGGAGGCTCTCTACATTCTAGAAGAAGCCGCGGATTTTTCTGACCTTCCTACGATTTTTAGCACCGCAAGAACCAATGTGAGGATTCTAAACTATTTGTCTGAATGAAATCGCGTTGTATAAATTATATAAGTGAAGTGTAAGTTATATACGCATTGTATACCTCATGTACATGTGTTGTATAAGTTATATTAGCGATGTATAAATTATACAAGCGTTGTTTGAAACATATATGCTTTGAATTGTGATGAAATGCAAGTGAATTATTATATTATATATATATATATATACTCCCCTCGTCCACAGACCATGGACGATATTTATTGCTTGTGTTTGACGTGATATTATATGGTATGACGAATGGTTGGAAATAATTGGTTGTGGTTGATATTGTGGTTGAAAAATACCTTTGTGGTTGAAACAAAATAGAATAGGATTGTGGAATTGAAAATAAAACATGCCGCCTGCGTGCGAACTAGATGCATGATCCCCATTGTCAAAAACCGCGAGGTTTTAAGGTAGAGCGAGGAGCCGTAATAGGGACGGTCCCGGTTTTAACTACCCTGCCGTTATGCTACCGAAATTTTCTGAAATATTTATGTGTTAGAATAATTTTCCTTCATTGAAATTATTTACATAAACGATATCGAATATTCATGTGTTGAGTTGCCAATTCATTCGTTGAGTTGAAATTCATGTGTTGAATATTATTCGAATTTAAACAAATGGCTTTAGTAATAAAAATCACATTTTTATATATATACAAACGATATCGAATATTCATGTGTTGAGTTGCCAATTCATTCGTTGAGTTGAAATTCATGTGTTGAATATTATTCGAATTTAAACAAATGGCTTTAGTAATAAAAATCACATTTTTATATATATACAAACGATATCGAATATTCATGTGTTGAGTTGCCAATTCATTCGTTGAGTTGAAATTCATGTGTTGAATATTATTCGAATTTAAACAAATGGCTTTAGTAATAAAAATCACATTTTTATATATATACAAACGATATCGAATATTCATGTGTTGAGTTGCCAATTCATTCGTTGAGTTGAAATTCATGTGTTGAATATTATTCGAATTTAAACAAATGGCTTTAGTAATAAAAATCACATTTTTATATATATACAAACGATATCGAATATTCATGTGTTGAGTTGCCAATTCATTCGTTGAGTTGAAATTCATGTGTTGAATATTATTCGAATTTAAACAAATGGCTTTAGTAATAAAAATCACATTTTTTTTATATACAAACTATATAGAATATTCATGTGTTGAATTCCAATTCATTCGTTGAGTTGAAGTTCATGTGTTGAATGTTATCATCTTTTAAAAATAAAATGAATCGACATTGAAAACTATATTTTTATGATGAATATGAAGTGTTAAAAATACACATGTGTCGAATAAATATTTTTGATGATAAAAATATTCCTCTTATCATGTATACGCTTAGTTAAAAATACACACGTGTTAAAATAAATAATAGTTTGCTAGGAATATTATTTTTAGCTTTGTTCTGCATATATATACATGTGTTGAACAGGAAAATGGATTAGCTGTAGAGTAAAGAAATTATTTGCGTGCCCGACAAATAGGTAAACCTTGATGAGTTGGCTACGCAATTTTATTTATATATCAACTCCTGTGAATGCCATTGGATGCGGAGTGCTGGTTTTTCTGTGTGAAATAATAAACAACGCCATAGGATAGTAACAATTAATTTTGAACTACACTACATGGCATACTTCTTGACGATAGGCATACTTCATCATATTCCACATAAGCAATTGGAGCTTGTGTGACGAGGTGGAAGATTTACCATATAAACAAGAGGCTTGTATGGCGATGACTATGTACTACAGGTTGAACTGATGACTGATATGGACTATATAAATTATAAAGATAAAATGCCAGATTAATAAAAACCCCACACGGGTCTAGAGTTGACAATAATCACGTCGCTCTAGTTATTAGATACGGCACATGGACTATTTATTTCCACACGGAAACGGGGTGACGGGAATTTATTCTCTGGAGTGATTATCAGTACATGCTCCCCCGTAAACACCAGAATATATCACTAAAAATATGTGAATGCTTTTTAGGATTTATTGGGTACCTAATACGGCCCAATAAATTTCCAAACCCCTCCCCGTACAAAGGAGGTTATGGCGAAATTTTTCGAAATATTAAGGCGTTAGTGAAATATTTGAAGTGAAAACGAAGTTGAAAATATAAAATAAACTATAGTTGAAACTATAGATTGAACTATATTTATATATATAAATATAAATATAATTAAAAGGAATAGAGGCCGTGCAGTTCGCGTTTCGGAATCGTAATTTGAAACAATTAGTACGAGAAATCCGACCATCGGATTTTCCTGAAACTGCAACCGCCGGGTTCGCCTTGGAAATACCTTTCCAACAGCACCAACCTTGTAAAAATCCAACGGTTGGATTGTCCGGAATGTCTAATTCAAATCGGAAGAAAAACAGCGCCAGAATCGTTTATATTTATATATAAATATAAATATAATTAATTTAAATCGAATAACGACGCTGCAGTTCGAATTTTGAAACCGTAACTTCAAACGACTAGTGTGGAAGATCCGACCGTCGGATTCTCACGAAACTGGAACCGTTGGGTTCGCTTTGGGAATATCCTCCCACTGATATAGACTTTGTAGAAATCCAACGGTTAGATTTTCCGATATGTGTAAAACAAATTAAGGGAAAAACAGCGCCAGTGCCACGGCACGACCTGAAACGTCGTTTAATTGAATATGGCCATTTTTAAACAAATAAAAATGGCGAAAAATCGTTATAAAATATTATAAGCAACATAGGTTGCAAATAGACCAATTGGGCTTGAATTGTTTGATATTTGATGGTTGTATGTGAATGACATGAAAATAACACTAAATAACTGAAAGATGGATGTCGAATAATATAACCATATAAAGAATCGATTTAAATTCTAATGACGTGAATTATTTGAAAAGGCCGAGCTAACCCTCATTTCAAATAATTCATCGAGCGATTCGAATTGAGAAATGCAAAGACGATTCAAGACCGACGATCTTCGTATCGGTTGGATGGGCGCTACTGAGGTTCCTAACCGGAGTAGCTACCGGAAGGGGGCGGAAGTAGTAGCCGTCTGAACGTATAAGTTGATTGGACGGATGTACGAGGAATTTGACGCCTCCGGTTTCGTCCAGACCCAGGACGGACTTGTAAATGGACTGTGTGTCTGACATTGGATTTTGTTCTATACTGATTGATCTCTGTTAAATATATATCTGTTTGGCGGCGGAGAATTTATTCTTTCGCTTAACGCCCTTCTCTGAGACGTACGAGCTCAGAGGTTATATATCGATGGAAATCAATCGTATGGAGTGGACTGCCTATGTGGCATGCCAAGATGTTGTGATCAAGGCTTCTGTTGAAAAGCAAAGTCTTGTGGATGGTGATCAAAGCAAGGTCTACGTGGCCTGGCTTTGTGTATTTCGTAGATTCGCGAGCCTCACACCCCGGTATGAGTTAAAAACGGGATACGGACTGCAGGGAGAGCACGACGTTTCTTTCTAGCTATGGTGGTGTCAGTGACTTACCAGCCCTGACATATTTATCTACTTTTCACCTTTGTGGTTGTTGGAATGCGAGGCGCCTCGATTATAGGTCTGTAAGGACCGGGAAACGTGTGTTCAGGCATAATTAATCCTCTAACGTAAGTGAGGACCGGCCCTGAAGCATCCAGGGGTTACCCAGTGTGCGTAGTCCTGAGGCATTTGCTAGAGTGTCTCGAAGCGGAGAGGAGCTTGCCCCTTGCCTCGACTCATGACGGAAATCCAATTTCCAATACGAGATAACGGATTTGATTGTAGAACTAGTATGGAGACATAGTAGATGGTAGCTATGCCGCCTATGATTGATATTTATGATGCTATTCGTTTTTTGAAACATATATGCACTAGTAATAATATCAAATGACTTTGCTTTATACGTATCAAGCATATTTGGCCCTTATAAGGTAAAACTCTATCCTCCGGCTTGCGTTGCATTGTATGATGGGACCTGAGTCTTATACTGGCTTCATTCTTTCTAAAAGCATTGCGATTGGTTTAAAAGAATTTACTTTGTTTTAAATGCACTAGCAATCACTGGAGTAAACCCGTTCCGCGAAAGTGGCGTGGTCCTATGATTAGCTATTACTGTTGTCTAACTGTTAATAGATTCCTCATACCAGTCCCCATGACTGACTCGTTGTTTGTTTCACTTTGCAAACGCGGGTGCCCTTATTTTCTCACGGGCAGCCTAGTACACAGGTGGCAGGTGGTTTTTGGTTCTGCACTGCTGCACAGCATGCACTTTTGGCTCATGGCGAGGCTGACTTCATAGAGATGACTTAGATATTTTCCGCCATTACTGTATTTATATTGTGATTCCGCCTCTGGCGATGCAGACTGATTTACTTTCCGTATTTCTTACTATATGTATATGTATTCCGCCTTCGGCGATGTAGACTGATCACTTCCCTTTCTTTTTACTAAGTATATCCCACGTTATGCTATTCTGATATTCCTACATGTTGTGATTCCGCTGTCATATCCATGTAAAATTATTTTATTTATTGTTTCTGCTATTATCTGTACTCTGCTATGATGATTAATGTGTTATTTCCTAATGATTATCCTTAATACCGCACCTCGGATTTTGGGATCATCACATTAACCCTCAGACCTTGACCGGCAACGTTCGTATCTTAAGACTGATAAAATCTAGTAATACAAAACTTGATTTAAATCTCATCTCCTATTCCATTTTGTAATATTCTATTTTTATAACTTATATATATATATAAGGAATCTATTTTTATATTTAAATTTTAAATTTTAGTTATATTCAATATAATTCGAATATCTTATCTGGAAATAATTTATTTTTTTATAAATTCGACGTGGTCGAATTCTAATCATAAATCTAATTGGATTTATTTCAATTCATTTCACATTTCGAACATTGGAATAAGTTTCATCTTTTCCTTTTCTTGAAACAATTTCAAATTAAAAATCTTTATTCAAATTTATACTTGAATTCACATTTCCTAAATTATCCAATGATAAATTATTTCACTTCATCATTTATAAATTCACTACTTGTTTTTATTATTCAAAACAAGTTAATATTTTTTAACACATTCGAAATTCAATTTCTATTTCAAAAAATAAAATTTTCCTTTTTAAATCTAAAAATCCCTTTTTATGAAATTTTAAATATTAATATCTAGGGCCAGTGATATGCAAACATTCAACACACAAATATAAATATGTAAACAACAATAAATAAATTTGGGGCATCCAGTTAGATAACTCCAACCTATTTTCCTTTCATCCACAGATGTTAGTCAACATAAATAATACCATTCCTGCTTCAAGGCATAATATCGCGGTATAAAAGGCCATCCACTATATATATTGTGAGGCAATACGGTCATCCACTAATGGTACTGTGGGAAATATCCAATACATATATATAATACCACAACCACCAAGCCTACATATAACCAATATAGCCAAAATTCATCAACAATCATTTAATGCATCCCAACAATCAACATACAACATATAAAAATTTGTATTAAATAAAAGTTCGATTATAATAAATTATAATCGAACCAAAGAGTGAATTTACTCACCTTGATTTTTCCTTTGCTAAATCCATTTCAAATTCCAAATCTTACGGCTACGAATCGTTTTGAATGAATATGTTCAACACCTACGATTATTAAATTTATTTATCGGTTAACCTTTTTTATTTTAATTAACTACTAACGAATAAATAAATAAATTTTTGTATGCATTTTAAAATTCTGTAAACATATACCTTAATCCTCTCGATCATCTATGAAGCAACTCAGCCAACACTGTCATACTATCCACCATTCCAAATTTACATAACCTAGCAGATCGTGACTTCCACCATCCACAATTAAGAAAACAAAGAGAACAAAACCCGTCACTCACCATCCCTTGCTAATCTTTTATTATCTCGTTGTGAAGCCCCAAACCAGAGGCACCTACCTCCTCCGTCGATAGCCTCAACCATCATCCAATTACTTAACCTTCAGTAAACTGAAACCTCATTAGCCATCTCCTCCGTAAGCTCTCCAATTCCATACCCCATATTTTGACTGCCAAACCAAAAAAGGATCGATGTTTCCTTCCATTCATCTGCCATTGAACTCGAAATCAACAAGGAATTCGAACGGCACCCCCCGGTTCAACCATTCGACATCTCACCTCTCCAAAACCCTTCAAAAGTGTATGCAAAACATCGAACTCCTCTGTACACCGCGATTTTCTACCCTAACCCACATTACAGTAAGGACTAGCGATCTATTTTCGAACAGAATAAGATCCGAGTCCCGCTGATCCCAACCTCCACATCTCATCGCGCTACCTTCCAGCATTCACGACATTCACCACCACAACCCAAATGTTGACTTCCCCATTTCCGCGTTCCAGATTCGAATGATAACCAAGCACCGAAATCGAGCTTCAGGTTCGAAGTCGGATTCAAATTCGATTGCACCTTCTTCTTCTTTTTTAATATGAAATTGATTTTTGATTTCGAATAAAACAATTCGTCCATTTTTAATTTTGTGGTCTTTGGGTTGTTTTCAGTAAAAGGAAATGGGAATAAGAAATAGAAAGGAGTTGGTTTTCAAAGGGAAAACTCTAGTCATCGATTTGTAAATAAAAATGAAGGTCGACATTTATTTCACTGTTGAGGAATTGAAAATGTAATAAAGGGAAATGTCGCGATATTTAAAGAAGTGGAAGGGGAGACAACTCGTACCTACGCCATTAAATTATTGCTTCTTAGATATCGGAGGAGGGAGACAATTTTTCTACTCGAGAAAAAACACAAGTTGCGCGATTCTAATACATAGGTCTGTGCAATTTTGAATATTGTCAGCTAAAGTGATTTTATTAATTTAAATTTTATTTTGTTTTAATTAAATAGCTAAATATCTCGCGGTCCCTTAACTCGAGATCCCGAACCGCTATTCAATCGTAACGACCGACGTCTCCAGCATTATTCGCTACTCTGAACTCAATGGAACAATTTCTGAAATTAAATTTGATTGTATAGAGAAAATATCTAATTTAAATTGACCATCAATATTAAATTCAATTGATTTAAAATATAAATCAATTTCAAAACAATAAAATTCATCGACAATAAATTATTATCATTGTTATAATTCAATGTAGATTTTATATTAATCAATTGAATTGTTTTGATTCAGTTTTAACGTCGAATTCAATTATTTAGTTTTATGTATTACGATAATTTGATATATTTGATAAATTCATATTAAAAATCCATTTGTACCACTAAATCAACATTTAAAACAATTTAAATGTTTAAGATTAAACGACTAAAATTTGGGATGTTACATTCCTTCCCCCTTGAAAGAATTTTGTCCCTGAAATCACTAAGGCAGAAGATATGCTGCAAAACCCGTTAATTTTTACAAAATCCTTTTATGTTGGAACTCAACATTTTATACCGCTGCAATTTTAATTCTACCAAGACCTTTGGTTTTTATTCATATTGTACACCATATATGCTTACATTCATTTTATTCGAATGATTTACAATCAATTAATTCACATTCAGTTCATATTATATTTATAAGCATTCAAATTCACTCAATTTGATTTTAATCAATTTTATTGATTTCATTTATGATAACAAAGATTTCTCTATTCATATTTGATATTCTTTGGTTAATAAAAGAGCCACAGATTCCTTTTGGCTAACTTCAATTGATTCCAAATCAATCTATCCATTTCAATTAATTTAACTTGCTTAAGTTAAATTTTAAATTCCAGAATTTAAATCCCCGTAATTTATTTCAAATTCCTTTGAAATCATATATATATACATATATTTATTTCCATCTCAAATCCAAAACATTTGAATTTTTCAAACAACTTGTTTTCTTTTAAAAAAATTTACATTGAATTTTTTTCCTAAGGTAGCAATATGTCACTTAGAAACTCGAAAACGAGTGTTGATGATGCTGCAGTTCATCGTCGGAATTATTTTCCAGTGAGTGAAGTGAGTTCAGTGTCTTCCAATTCAAAAATGATTTTAAAATGAGTACCGATGATGCTGCAGTTCATCGTCAGAATTGTTTTTCCAGCGAGTGAAGAGAGTTTAGTGTCTTACAAAATCCATTCAAAAATGATTTTATTCAAAAATCCTTCCAAAAAAAAGACATATTATTTTAATATACTTCGAAAAATTATTTTTCCAACTTTTTCTGGGACTTAATTTCCAATTCTAGTTTGAATTTAATTCAAATTCCATCTCATTAGTATATTTCATTCTTATACAAGTTCTATTTGGTTATCTATAACCATTCCAATTTTATAACCTTATTTGATTATAATCTCAACCAATACATCTATATATTACAATAATTTTGGAAAATTATTCCTTTCATATAAAAACATAGTTTTGGGTAAATTTATTTCATTTACCCAGTTTTTTTAACATACCATGTCGAATTACTCTGCTCAAGTGTTAAGAAACACCTCCTCTTGTCCTTAATTATATGACCCGTTATACCATAATAACGACAATTCCTCTTGTCTTAGATTTTCCTATTCTTTCCTCTTTTGTGAACCAAGTCCATATCCATGAGTTTCTCATCCTTGGGTTGTGCTCCTTAGCTAAACTCCCTCATTCTCATCTTTTCCATCCTTGTGTGGATTGTTGACAAGTCTCTTGAAAACTGCCTCCATCGCACGGAAAACCCTACAAAGCTTGAAAGAAAATTAGTCGTAGGTGAAACTACTGCGGCTATATGGAAGTTGGGCACTTCTTCGCCCTTTGACAGGTGTCGTAGTCTCATCAAGCCTACGGAACCATGCCACAATGAGGTTATCTCCCAGAAAGCCAGGAGCCCAGGAGACTCAGTAAAGAAGGAAAACAAGGATTCAAACAGAGGATCAAAAGATAGTGCATATGGCTTTGGGGAATATGCCTTTAAAACAAAATTATTCTTTAGAAAATGCTTCTTTTAAAACCGTCTTAAAAATAATTTTTCAAATCTTTTATCTGATCCGGTAACCTTCAGCTCTGACACCAAGTGAAACACCCCACCTCCATTAAGGTCACTCACAAAAGGAATGCATTAACTCCTGTGGAGCGTTATAGGTAAAAGATGCAGATAAAATACAAGACAGACAAATAAAGCAGCGGAAAATAAATAAAACTTTACTTCATTGTTAAAACAGCAGCTTTCCCAACACCAATACCCAGTACAACAAAGTATCTGTCTTGTTTATCAAAATAAAGATGCATACAATGACAATGATATTCCCCAATAAAGCATGAGCCAACCATAGAAGTGGAAAAGAGAGTCCAAAGCAATACATCGACTATCTTCGAGCTTGGAAAGAGAAACGGTCCAAACTAAGCTGAGCTATTCCCTCCCTGACTACCCGTGGGGGAATGGAAGAAAAGAGGCAAAACAAACTAGGTCAGACATAAGTCTGGTAAGTCCAGTGATTTTCAGTATGTAAACAGGTAAAAGTAACATGACATGAATAAATTGAATATAAGACAATACCGTGATAATAAGGATAACGAGATAATATAAGATTAGCATAAGATATGATAAGGCAAGATAAACCGAATGCGCTTCTACTCTTTCTCAGCTTCGCTACTACCCTGTTATTCTGATTTTTATATCTCTGCACCAACTAACTAGTATCCTAACTAGTGTCTTTTATAGAATGGTTCGTATTCCCTACTAGTGTCCCAACTAGTATCTTGTATTATATAATAAGGTGATCCCAACCCCGCAATTATGTTACCTCAATCAGCCTAATTGCCATGAATATGTTAGATGTATCCTTACTACCTTAACCGATCGGCTCCTACTCATATCGATCTAGTTCTAGTTTGTGTCGCTCGGCCCTCGGCTTGTAGATACCTGTGTTGGTCCCACCGTAGGGTGTAT
This sequence comes from Allium sativum, assembly GCA_030737875.1. Lineage (NCBI taxonomy): Eukaryota > Viridiplantae > Streptophyta > Magnoliopsida > Asparagales > Amaryllidaceae > Allium > Allium sativum. The sequence goes on along the minus strand of CM060919.1, from coordinate 353,794,755 downwards.
CAAGCCCTAAGGTGGCAACCCGACACGATCAAGATGCATAGCTTTATATCTACGGATGCCCAGTGGCTAATTCTTCCACTCCGGAATACGTGCACGCCCATGATCCCGTCGGAACCTGCACTGTTGCACCACCTGCCACTACTTTGACCGCTTATAATCAGCCCAGTAATCGTGCCCCACCCTGCCTAGTTCAGGGTACCATGATACATCTATGTGGGTTACTGCTGAAATATGTCCCCGTTACTAGGGTTTCCTACTATTTAAGTTTGTGGGCCTATATATACAAATATTACCCACCTACACGAGATGTAATTAACCCTCCCACTGATTCAAACATGTTTATTTAACGGTTAAGTTTTTGGGCCTATATATACAAATATTACCCACCTACCCAAGGTTTACTTAACCCTCCCACTTATTAAGTCAATATGTATTATTGGTTAAGCTTGCCTTAACCCTATCCACTTTGTTCATGTAATATTGGTTAAGTGTTGTCCATTCATGTTAACTTAACCCACCCACAAATCATGTTGTATTGGTTAAGTGTTTCCTATTAACTCAACCCTGTTCACTCATCGTGTTACATTGGTTAAGTGTTTCTTATTAACTTAACCCCACTCGTTCATCATGCTATACTGGTTAAGCATTTCTTATTAACTTAACCCTGCTCACTTGTCTAATTAACATGTTATAACGGTTAAGTGTTCTAAATTTACTTAACCCCACCCACTTGTCTAATTAACATGTTATAACGGTTAAGTGTTCTAAATTTACTTAACCCCGCCTTCATGTCAAATTAACATGTATAACGGTTAAGTGTTCTAAATTTACTTAACTCCACCTTCTTGTCTAATTAACATGTTATAACGGTTAAGTGTTCTAAATTTACTTAACCCCACCCACTTGTCTAATTAACATGATGTATTGGTTAAGTGTCGCCTATTCATATGTTACTTAACCTTACCATTCTTAGCATGTTTGTTTGTTGGCATTAATTAATTTATTAATGCCCCAACCTCTCACATTAGAACTGTTGTTTGCGGTTGCTGGAAGTGCCGGGCAGTTCCGGGTAGACTTCTACCGCAAACTCATTCTAACCTCGGGTTTTGGGCTAAATGCGCTAACCTCTCACATTAGATCTGTGTTGTTGCGGTTACTGGATGTGCCGGGCGGTTCCGTGCAGTTTTACACCGCAACTCAACCTTACCTCGGGTTAGGCATGTTCATCTTTTAGCCAAATTACATATTTACCGTACATGTCCAAGTCTAGATTTTACATGCTAATTATCCCAATTTCACAAAACTAGTCATGTTTCAATTCTCAAGTTATACCCAACAAATTCAATTACAAGTTATTAATCAAAATAGGCTACACCCAATCTTCCTAAATTTACAGTAATTGTCATGCTCCAAAATCACAATATACATTCTGCTTGGCGTCCCAACCAATAGTTATGCCCAATCTAGTTTTAATATTTCAGTTTGTAGTTTACGCCCAAAACTTGGTTTACATGCCCATTAACCCAAACTTGCAGTTATAATGATAATAATGCCCCAATAGCAATTACAAGTTATGCCCAACAATTTCACTGAATATGTTATGCCCAATTATTTCACCAAATACATTATGCCCAATATTTAACCAAAATAGGTTATACCCAAATATTCCTCGTATTCCAGTTGTTCGTATTTCACGATTTCAGCCTAGGTTCGAAGGTAACCCAGGTTCATAAAAGAAAAAGGAAATAGGGGAAGAGAGAGAAGGAGCATAAAAATAGGCATGTAACAACAGACCTAATACAGGAAATTTAGATCCAACAAAGATAGATTCTTGAATAAAATGATACAATCATTATCGTAGGCATAAGAATAACATCATGAACCAAAAAGGATTATATGCCTGATATACAACAAAGATAGGCATGATTGTATCGATATAATAACTTCTTAGGCATGTAAAATCATGGATTCGATAGAAAGATAGGGATAAATCTAAAAAGATTGTCTTATCATCAAGCATGGACTTAGATTCATTTTATTACATGCCAAGATTATAGTTAGGTATTTAAATCTGAAAATAATGTGAACTTACATTGCTAGGATTAGAAAAGAGAATTGAATCGTTGTTGTTGCAGAAACTCTAATTTGATGTTGATTAAGATTCAAAGTTGATTGTTGATGAAGAACTTCTAATATGATTTAGGTTTTTGAGGTGGCGACTAAGAGAATTGAGAGTTTAGCAGCATAGAGTCGTCATAAGGAATTGTTATGAATTGGGGTTTAGGTTTAGAGATGTATATATAGATGTCTAGGATTAATTCTAGCCTTTAGATTAATCTAGGATCAATCTAAACCATCCAAAAGTCACAAAGACACCTCACCAGGCCAATCAGAACAAGTCACATATGCCCTAAGACACAAAAAATCGTCACTGCCCAGATCTGGCTGATGGGGTAGACCCCTATAGGGGGGTCGACACCTATGTCGACCCCAAAGAGCCTGAGTCGACATAGGTGTCGACCCAACAGGTCTCGGGTCGACACCCCAAACATGGCCGGTTCCGCGTTTCCTCCTCCTGCCCTCGCTATTTTGAATATTTTATTTTAATTCTGGTTTAAACTGAAATCTTCTAACCTCCATAACTTCTTCATACTGTATCCGTTTTACGCAAACTCGGACTCTATCTCAAGCAGAATTCCGAGATGAACGCAATGGTGCAACCCGTTTCCTTTAATTCTTATTTTAAAGAATAATTATTCTTTAATTATCTCTTATGTCCCGTTTTAAAATTATGGGGTGTTACATTCTCCCCTCCTTAAAGGATTTCATCCCCGAAATCTCCAAGTCAAGAAGAATGTTTATCCTACCATCCAACATCCATCTACTCAACCATTCAATCACAGGCATCCATTGTCCTTAAAGGTCTCTAATGCTTTTCATGAACATATGCAAAGTGTGTGTATATGTCCTTACCCAAATGCAAAATCAGGCGGTCTACTGATTCAGTTGACCTCCTTAATGCTAATTATGTCAGTTCCATGAGTCCATCATGTATGCAATTATTCCTAATCGTACTTTATAACTTCTACATGAGTGAACAATCATTCATACAAATGCAACATCCATATGATAACACATCAAGTTTCAATCCATATATATAAATTCACTCATGCATATGCAATATGGAAGTGACGGAGCCGATCTAGTGCCTAATGTATATATATGCATCCATGAGCAACCACTAGCGAACACTTACATCCACTTGCATCCACCAAACATAACATGTCTCAAACACATGTTTACATCCATTGGCTTCTACCTAAGGATCAAGGATAGGATCGAGAGGATATACTTAAAAGATAAAGACTAGCATGCAAATAAACTTTACAGAAAAAGAGAGATCAAGGATATACCCTCAAAAAGGGTATGATGTGTGTAACTAGTCTTCAGTCTTCTAAGTCGCATCTTCTTGAGCTTCACTCCATAGCGCTCTGACTGTCTTAACATCACGATTGCGTAGCTTCTTAATTTCTGTTTCCAGAATATGAGTTGGAACTAATAACACTGTCGCCTCTCGTTCCACCTCTTCTTCTTCTAGTATACTCAGCACTACAACTCCTGCTGTTTCATGCTAACATTTCCTCAAAAGGTCTTCCAAAATCCTATTCACCCTTTCTGTCAGAGGATGATAAGCGGTGCTCAAACATAACTGCGTACTCATGGCTTCATCCAAAATTCACTAGAGGGTGTTCCATATAGAAGAACTATCTCTTGAAAATAAACAGATGCTAACCATGTTACCAAGTGTATTTATTAAGGTGATTAGAGGTCTCTTCTCTACTTAACTTATCCATTGCGTCAGCTATCTGAGAGTCTTTTCTTTGTGAAGTCCCTATTTAATTCAAAAGCGTAGGTCTTACTCCTAGCGATGCCAACTACTAAATTAACCGAAGGTTTTAAAATCAAAGTTTGATATGTATTCTGAACTTTTCCTTTTAAAAAAAATAGGACTTGAAGTCAACCTTTTCTTCTTAAGGCATCCGCTACGACCTTAACCTTCCTTCTTATATCAAAATGGCACCTAGCCCCGTGCCGCATGCATCCGTGTATACCGTAAACCTTTTACCATCGTAAGGTAAAAGTCAAAACTGGGGCCGTTGTAAGAGCCCTCTTCGATTGTTGGAAAGCGACATCACAACCAATATCCCGAGCAAAGGTTAGATTTTTCTTCATCAATCTTGTAAGTGGGGTTAATACCTTCGCAAAGTCCTTAATGAACTTCCTATATTAGCACGCTAGTCTTAGAAAACTTCTTACTTCCATTGCATTCTTAGGAATCTTCCAATCTTGGATTGCCACCACCTTTTCAGGATCCACTACTATCCCTTCCTTAGAGACCATGTGTCTTAAGAACCTCAACTCTTTCCTCTAAAAATGACATTTGGAGAACTTAGCTTTGAGTTGATGTGCTCGGAGGGTATCCGAGACTTCCCTTAGATGCAAAGCATGTTCTTCCTCACTCTTAGAGAAAACCAAAATATCATCTATGCACAAGCAAAGTGAACCATCCGCCTTCGAAGCGAAAACAACTGGAGCACCCCTATTCAGAAATACTTTGCCTTATGAACCCTTTCCCAAGTAACTCTTTTACTTGTTTACTGAGCCCTTCCTTTCCCTTGGAGCCATGTGTCGTACAGGTAATGCAAGTGGCTTTGCATTGTCAACTAGATATATGCGGAAGTCTATCTCACCTTTTAGGGGACAAACCCCTAACTTGATTAAAAACATCTGCGTACTCATGGACTATTCTAATGGATCGCAAATCATCGATAGATGCATCAAGTGATTCTAGGTAGCTAAGCCAAACTGATCCCTTAGGATCGCATGAAATCTCGAGGGCATTCCCGAGGCAAGTCAAAAGTCTAACTACCCTCCTTTCACAATTACTAGCTAACCAATCCATGCCTAGAATCAACCCATAGCCCATGAAACCAAAAAAATATAAGCATTACACTTAAACTCAATACTTAATATAGCTAATCTCAAATCCTCACAAACCAAAGATAAATGAGCCGAACCACTAATTAGATTCGAGACAATAATGGGACCTTCTACTATAAGAGCCACTAAGGTGCAGAGAATCAACTATGGAAGCAGATATAAACGAATGTGAAGCGCTAAAATCAAAAAGAGTACTAACAGGATGATCAAAAAGAAAAACTAGACTTTTTCAATAGAAAATTTACTACCTCTCTCTCAGGTACGCTGGCGGTGAGAGCATGCACCTGCCCACCTGAAAATCCTGTCCTTTGTTCTTGCCATTGTCCTTAATTATATGACCCGTTATACTATAATAACGACACTTCCTCTTGTCTTATATTTTCCTATTCTTTCCTCCTTTGTGAACCAAGTCCATATCCATGAGTTTCTCATCCTTGGGTTGTGCTCCTTAGCCAAACTCCCTCATTCTCATCTTTACCATCCTTGTGTGGCTTGTTGAAAAATCTCTTGAAAGCTGCCTCCATCGCACGGAAAACCCTACAAAGCTTGAAAGAAAATTAACCGCAGATGAAACCACTGCAGCTATATGGAAGTTGGGCACTTCTTCGCCCTTTGACAGGTGTCGTAGTCTCATCAATCCTACGGAACCATGCCGCGATGAGGTTACCTCCCAGAAAGCCAGGAGCCCCGGAGACTCAGTAAAGAAGGAAAACAAGGATTCAAACAGATGATCAAAAGATAGTACATATGGCTTTGGGGAATATGCCTTTAAAACAAAACTTTTATTGAGAAAATGCTTCTTTTAAAACTGTCTTGAAAATAATTATTCAAATCTTTTATCTGATCCGGTAACCTTCAGCTCTGATACCAAGTGAAACACCCCACCTCCATTAAGGTCACTCACAAAGGGAATGCATTAACTTCTGTGGAGCATTATAGGTAAAAGATGCAGATAAATTACAAGGCATACAAATAAAGTAGCGAAAAATAAATAAAACTTTACTTCATTGATAAAACAGCAGCTTTTCCAACACCAAAACACCAATACCCAGTACAACAAAGTATCTGTCTTGTTTAACAAAATAAAAAAGCATAAAATGACAGTGATATTCCCCAATAAAGAATGAGCCAGTCATAGCAGTGGAAAAGAGAGTCCAAAGCAATACATCGACTATCTTTGAGCTTGGAAAGAGAAATGGTCCAAACTAAGCTGAGTTATTCCCTCCCTGACTACCTGGGGGGAAACGAAAGAAAAGAGGCGAAACAAACTAGGTCAGACATAAGTCTGGTAAGTCCAGTGATTTTCAGTATGTAAACATGTAAAAGTAACATGACATGAATAAGCTGAATATAATACAATACTGTGATAATAGGGATAACAAGAAAACATAAGATTAGCATAAGATATGATAAGGCAAGATAAACCGAATGCGCTTCTACTCTTTCTCTGCTTCGCTACTACCCTGTTATTCTGATTTATATACCTCTGCACCAACTAACTAGTATCATAAATAGTGTCTTTTATAGAATGGTTCGTATTCCCTACGAGTGTCCCAATTAGTATCCTGTGTTATATAATAAGGTGATCCCAACCCCGCAGTTGTGGTAGCTGTAACGACCTGCATTCTACGCATCGGAGGATCGTAGAATATTTCTTTCTTTTTCGTATGAAGTCGTATGGTCATGTAACATTAGGGAACGACTATTGGGGTCATTTCCCATGTTCATGATTTTTTTCGATTTTTAAATGACCGTTTTGCCCCTAGCAGATCTTGTTTTGACCATAACTTTTGATTGGTAAGGAGTTTTGACCTGAAACCACTTCCATTAGATTCGGATGATGGTTTACCTTTGGTCACATTAGCCAAATGGGCTTAGCATTTGGGAGATATGGCTGAATTAAGGCTCAGAAGGTGAAAACAGCATTAGCGGGCTTAACCGGGTGATTAACAGCTAGGCCCAATGGGGATTTCGGGATTAAAAGTATTTAAAGGCTGCTATGGTTAGGAATTTCGGTTTTTAGTCATTTTACAGCCACCACAAACATATCTTTAACCCTAGCCATGGCCTCCACTTTCTAAAAACACCCCAAATCACCTTCTAATCACTAATTAAGAAGATCTACACCAAATCAAGGAAGATTATTATCAAATCAGAGTTGGAGCTGCGGCTAAGCATTGGGATTCGACCCAAAACAGAGGATATTTCAGATCTATAGTTTAATTTGTGGCAAAGGTGAGTGATTTGCATTGTTTTCACTAATTACGGCTAATTAGGGTAATTAGCGAAGGTTAGCGAAGATTAGGCCTCAGAAAAATATGGAAAAATTTGTAAAATTCAAAAATATTATTTTAGGGCTCTGATAGAAATTTGGGCTAATTTGGATAAGTTTTGCTAATCATATCATTAGTTTTGTTTAAACATGCTTAAGGGAAAATATGGGTTTTTGGCTATGTTTGATTCATTTTAACCTATTAAATTATTGTTTTGGTGTTAATGGTTTATTATACATGTTGCTATGACTGTATGGTATGTTTTGTGATTGATTAGAAAAGTTAGATTGGTCGAAAACGCCATCGAATGGCGTAAAATAGTCGTTGAAAAGAAGTGCAGGAAATTAGCCGAACCAGATCGGATCGGAGAAGGGGAGCATGATCCGAACCGTGGAGCACCATGCAGCTCCAACCCGACCCGTTCTCCTGAAGTGCGCCACGAAGTCACGATCCGACCCGCCTCCGAACCTGTGTACTCATCTGAACTGATCCGCTTGAGAGGAGGAGCCACGAGCTGGTCATGTTCCACGACCCGATCCGATGAAGGGCGAACACCACGATCCGACCCAAACCCAATGGGTACCCACGATCCGAACCAGAGGAGTTTACATGGACGAACCGATCCAAAGCAAAGTGAAGAGAGAATACCGAACTGATCCGAAGACGACCAGAACCCGAGATGCAAAGGTAGTCCAAATGGGAAGTAGAACTCAGGATCCAGTTGGGAACCAACGAGTTAACTTCATGGTTGGACTTTGTTGCAGGACATGTGCAAAGGGGTTATCGATATCCATAATTTTGGTTCACTACTAAGAGATGGATTAGGGACTTGTAGTGATAGTTATACGGGGTTGGACTCCGTCATGGCCCGAAGGATTAGGTGAACAGTGTAATGGGTATCGTATGCTTTACGCACTGAGTGAGAGATGTGAGGATGGTTGCTATGCTTGATTTCTTTGTTATCACTGTGACATGCACACCCCCTCCCCCGTTATCTTTACACCCTATGCTAGTGTTACCTTAGAGTACTGTACAGTATGTTGTGCTGACTCTTTGGTTGCAGGTCTAGGTTCAGGTATGATTGGATTATACCTGTTATTGTTCTGTTTTGTTGCTTATCGCTCATACCAGACTTTTGTCTGACCTAGAGTTTTATGTCTCTTCTTATTACTCTGGGTGCTCCTAAACGAGCAAACTAGAGACAGGTTAGGTGGCATGCACGTGTAGCTGTACGAGAGACGAGCAGGAGGCTTCCACGTATGATATATAGATATTCTCCGTGTGTTGTTGAAGGTCACTGCTTGGGCATTAGTAGTGTACCTCCTTCTTTTACTTTCTTTTGCTTTAGAGACAGTTTTAAAGTTGTAATAATGATAATGTGGAACATAAGTTGTATTTAGATTTTTCCGCTGCTATGATGTTTAGTTTTCAGCTTATGCACTGTCTCACCTGTTTTATGTTAAGTATGTTATTACTATATTTTATTCCATGCGTTGTGAGATATTCCACAGGTTCTTTGTTAGTTCAACAGTAAGTTCTCTTCTTTTTTTTTCTTTGGCTACCGTCCTGTGCTGGTTGGACATTGGCACAACGCACTTTCTTTGAAATGCCGGCTGGTGCGGGGCGGGCCGTCACATTTGGTATTAGAGCTCTAAGTTGAATAGTTAACCTAGGGAAAGACACCAGGGAGAGATAATACGTATATGAGAGAGCGTATTTGTGATTATTTTGATTTTCAAAAGCTATATATATACTGTTAGTATAGATAAGGATGAAGTCGCACTGCACTGACACCACTGAAGAGATGGCTAATCGTTTTTCTCCTTACAGATTGAACGATGAGCCGAAACTTGAGGAACACGGGTCCAAGGGCTAACAATTGGAATGACCCTAATATGAGGGCGATGTTCACCAACTTCATGAGAGAGATGCTTAGGGCTGTGCAGAGGGCAGGTCTCAATGCTGGTAATGGTGGTTGTCCAGTAGTGCAGGCACCTTGGGCCGATTTCGCTAAGCTGAATAAGGATTATACTAGTCTTGGTGGGATGCCATTCCATGGAACAGAATCAGCTACGGATGTTCAAGATTGGTTGGATAGCTGTGAGCGTATCTTCGAAGAGTTGGGTATCGAGGATGCGATGAAGAGAAGGCTAGCATCCCGTCAGCTGCAAGGACAGGCAATGAATTGGTGGAATGCTATTAAGGCAGCTACTCCAGAGGATCAAGTCACTGGGGATAAGTTTAGAACTCGTTTCAGTGATAAGTTTATTCCAGCTGCTCAGAAGTCAGAATTGTTTAGGAAGTTCTTGGAGCTTAAGCAGAATGGTACGGCAGTCTCGGAGTGTATTGCTGAGTTCGATACTTTATCGAAATATGGATTATCCCTTATAGATACTGCCGAGAAGAAGAACGAGAAGTTCATAACTGGTTTAGATGGGTACTTGGGGGAAAGACTTATAAACCACATCGATGAGACATTTGAATCGATTGTAGGAAAGGCAATAAGGTCAGAGAGTCTTTACCCTAAGCCAAAGAGTGAGGTCGCTATTGCATCCGCAGAGGAGCCAAAGCCGCCAGCAGGCGGTGGAGGCAAGAATAATTCCCAGAATAAGAGGAAACAAGGCCAAACCATGGATGGTCAGAATAAGAAAAATAAGAAAGATGGCGAGTGCTTTAGCTGTGGCAAGAAGGGCCACTATGCCAGAGATTGTCGGGAAAAGCCTGGGGAAAGGAAGTGCTTTAATTGTGGCCAAGCGGGACATCACAAGAATGAATGTCCACAACCTCCTAGGGAGAAGCAGATTGTGAAAGCATATGCTATCAACGTTGTTCCTTCTTCGTCGAATGCCCCAACTGCGGCGTAGAAGGAAAAAGGTTTCTTTATTCGAGGTATGCTTCCTATTTAAGATGTTTCTGTTTGAGTTTGTTTGATATCGGGACTTCCCATTCCTTCGTACCTAGTAACCTGGTAGATAGGTTGGAATTGGAACCCGAGGTAGTCGATAGACCTTTAGTAGTGACAAACCCGATAGGTGGTTTGACTAGCCTTTGTAGGATTTGTCGTAATTTGGTCTTATCGAGTCATGGATGTATGTTTGTTGTGATTGCTTTATTTTTAGCTTTACTAGGTCTAGCTTGATTTTGGGAGCCGATTGACTCCAAAGGTATAGAGTGATAGTAGATTGTGAAGAGTCTTTGACGACCATTATAATGGATGATGGACGAAAGGTGGTATTGGATCGCCTACCTTATGATGAAGATGATAACGGGAGTTAGAGAAGCAAATGTACATTGGATGTACATTAGTTTGGTTAGGACTTGGCTATGCGATCGACGATAGTATCAAGCAAGATTGGCACTGATAGCCAGAGTTAGTTATGGATGCTTGAGTGTTTGGATGTTTTGCTCATATCAACTCACGTAGATTGTCTGAACTCGAGGGAGATATTTCCTTGGGTGCTTGTCTGATATTGGTTTAGGCCTTTGGGGCTTGTGCTCGGGGAATGTCGAAGTCGATTTGTATGGTTTGCATGAGAGATAAGTAGTTGTTGTGATTTTCATTGGATAATATCTTGGTTTACTCGAGGAGTAATGGACATCTGTGACAGGATAAGACTATTCGATGGTATGGACTGCCCCGAGTTAGACTCGATAGGGTTATGAGATGACTCGAGTGGGACTCGAGAAAGATGCAAAGTAATGGATTGTTTAGGACCCTATGTTGATGTTCTTTTTGAAAGAATAGGATGTGTTTGTTGATCATGGAAGATGCAACGAAGGTTACGACGATTCAAGTTGGACTTGAACTCGTAAAAGAAAATAGGTGTTTGTTGATCTTGGAGCGGCAACAAATAGGGAGACGACTCACGTTGGACTAGGGTTTGTAGGTAATGGATACTCAAGACTGGGTCTGAGTTTATGGGTAATAGATTGACTCGAGTTGGACTCGAGAAGGCTGCAAGGAATTGGATTGGCTCGAGTTGGACTCGAGAGGGCAGCAAGATAATGGATAGACTTAGGTGGGACTCGAGTGTTTCAGGCGGACTAAAAGCAAGGGTATCTGGGGACGCCCACTTACCTTGGATCCGTTGGACGTGATCTAGTTATCCTTGGAGGATAAACATGCGTTGGACGTATGGTAGTCCGTTTGGAGGCAAGGCTTCCATTAGTTATTGATGTTGGTTGGACCAGACATACAGGTATCGACGTATTCATGGCTTTAGCAGGTGATAGATAGGATTTGTTTGATGGATGCTATGGTTGTTGTGTTTGTTCCTACCTTTCTCCTCTTGAGTATCACCTGTAGGATCATGTTGAATGGAAATAGGATAAGTTCGTTGATCATGGTGATATGACGGGTGTAAGATACTTTACGTTAGACTTGAAGTATGTTAGGCATTGTGGAGCGTCCGTTGACCTTGGAGATTCTGCAGATATAGGAGCTTCAAGTTGGACTTAGACTCGGAGGTAGAGTACCTAGATTCATTGGATGAGTCTAGTTCACCTTTAGAAGGTGAATGTACGATGGACGTGCAGTACTGGTATAAGTGAAGTACCTAGGTTCATTGGATGGATCTAGTTTGCCTCTAGGAGGTGAATGTACGTTGGATGTGTAGTGCGAATGTAGGAAGGGCTCAAGTTGGACTTGAAAGGACATTTGGAATGTAGTTGGAGATTTGGCGTATAGGGTTGGATTACCTAAGAAGATGACAGTATAGACGGATGCCATAGTACCGGACTGGGTGCGGTAGCTGATGCATTGGGTAGGAGACATGCCAGTTTAGAGGCTATATTTCTGGAATGGAAGCAACTAGAGTATATCACGGGATATGACTTCAGACCTAACTGTGAATTGGATTCAGAAACGCTAGTAAGCTTGACGATTAGATTGATCTGAATTGAGTGGATCGGTTCCAGTCAGAGGGACGATCCTAACCTATTGGAAATCACCTCTAGGGTAGAGATGGGAATCGATGGCGAGAGAACGACTATACTTGAGAAGTAGAGGATGACATAAGAAAGTCGTATCCAAAGCTCTTTGTCTGGTAAGATTTTAGCGGCGATGATTCTTCCCTTGTTAGTAAACTGCATATTAGGACAGATTAGTTCTGTTTGTTTTGCATGTTTGATTGTTGTGTATGGCTGGTAGGCATGCGGGATTCATTGTTTGTTTCTTAGTTACGGAATTTCGAGGGCGAAATTTCTTAAGGGGGGGAGAATGTAACGACCCGCATTCTACGCATCGGAGGATCGTAGAATATTTATTTCTTTTTCGTATGAAGTCGTATGGTCATGTAACATTGGGGAACGACTATTGGGGTCATTTCCCATGTTCATGATTTTTGTCGATTTTTAAATGATCGTTTTGCCCCTAGCTGATCTTGTTTTGACCATAACTTTTGATTGGTAGGGAGTTTTGACCTGAAACCACTTCCATTAGATCCGGGTGATGGTTTACCTTTTCGTAGAGTGGTCACATTGGCCAAACGGGCTTACCGTTTGGGAGATATGGCTGAATTAAGGTTAAGAAGGTGAAAAACAGCATTAGCGGGCTTAACCGGGTGATTAACAGTTAGGCCCATTGGGGAATTTCGGGATTAAAATTATTTAAAGGCTGCTAGGGTTAGGAATTTCGGTTTTTAGTCATTTTCCAGCTGCCACAAACATATCTTTAACCCTAGCCATAGCCTCCACTTTCTAAAAACACCCTAAATCACCTTCTAATCACTAATTAAGAAGATCTACACCAAATCAAGGAAGATTATTGTCGAATCATAGTTGGAGCTGCTACTAAGCATTGAGATTCGACCCAAAACAGAGGATATTTCTGATCTATAGTTTAATTTGTGGCAAAGGTGAGTGATTTGCATTGTTTTTCACTAATTACGGCTAATTAGCGAAGATTAGCGAAATTGGACCTTAGAAAAATCTGGAAAAATTTGTAAAATTCAAAAATATTATTTTAGGGCTCTGATAGAAATTTGGGCTAATTTGGATAAGTTTTGCTAATCATATCATTAGTTTTGTTTAAACATGCTTAAGGGAAAATATGGGTTTTTGGCTATGTTTGATCCATTTTAACCTATCAAATTATTGTTTTGGTGTTAATGGTTGATTATACATGTTGCTATGACTGTATGGTATGTTTTATGATTGATTAGAAAAGTTAGATTGGTCGAAAACGCCATTGAATGGCGTAAAACAGTCACTGGAAAGAAGTGCAGGAAATTAGCCGAACCGGATCGGATCGGAGAAGGGGAGCACGATCCGAACCGTGGAGCACCATGCAGCTCCAACCCAACCCGTTCTCTTGGAGTGCGCCACGAAGTCACGATCCGACCCGCCTCCGAACCTTTGTACTCATCTGAACCGATCCAGTTGAGAGGAGGAGCCACGAGTTGGTCATGTGCCACGACCCGATCCGATGGAGGGCGGACACCACGATCCGACCCGAACCCAATGGGTGCCCACAATCCGAACTAGAGGAGTTGACACGGACGAACCGATCCGAAGCAAAGTGAAGAGAGAAGACCGAACCGATCCGGAGACGACCACAACCTGAGATGTAAAGGTAGTCCAAATGGGAAGTAGAACTCAGGATCCAGTTGGGAACCAACGAGTTAACTTTATGGTTGGACTTTGCTGTGGGTCGTTTGCAAAGGGGTTATCGATATCCATAATTTTTGTTCACCACTAAGAGATGGATTAGGGGCTTGTAGTGATAGTTATACGGGGTTGGACTCCGTCATGGCCCGAAGGTTAGGTGAACAGAGTAATGGGTATCGTATGCTTTACGCACTGAGCGAGAGATGTGAGGATGGTTGATATGCTTGATTTCTTTGTTATCACTGTGACATGCACACCTCCCTCCCCCATTATCTTTACACCCTATGCTAGTGTTACCTTAGAGTATTGTATGGTATGTTGTGCTGACTCTTTGGTTGCAGGTCCAGGTTCAGGTATGATTGGATTATACTTGTTATTGTTCTGTTTTGTTGCTTATCGCTCATACCAGACTTTTGTCTAACCCAGAGTTTTATGTCTCTTCTTATTACAATGGGTGATCCTAAACGAGCAGACTAGAGACAGGTTAGGTGGTATGCACGAGTAGCTGTACCGGAGACGAGCAGGAGGCCTCCACGTATGATATATAGATATTCTCTCTGTGTTGTTGAAGGTCACTGCTTGGGCATTAGTAGTGTACGTCCTTCTTTTGCTTTCTTTTGCTTTAGAGACAGTTTTAAAGTTGTAATAATGATAATGTGGAACATAAGCTGTATTTGGATTTTCCGCTACTATAATGTTTAGTTTTCAGCTTATGCACTGTCTCACCTATTTTATGTTAAGTATGTTATTACTATATTTTATTCCATGCGCTGTGAGATATTCTACAGGTTCTTTGTTAGTTCAACAGTAAGTTCTCTTCTTTTACCTTTCTTTGGCGACCATCCCGTGCTGGTTGGACATTGGCACAACGCACTTTCTATGAAATGCCGGCTGGTACGGGGCGGGCCGTCAAATTTGGTATCAGAACTCTAAGTTGCGTAGTTAACCTAGGGAAAGACACCAGGGAGAGATAATACGTATATGAGAGCGCGTATTTGTGATTATTTTGGTTTTCAAATGCTATATATATACTGTTAGTATACCTAAGGATGAAGTCGCACTGCACTGACACTACTGAAGAGATGGTTAATCATTTTCTCCTTACAGATTGAGCGATGAGCCAAAACTTGAGGAACACGGCTCCAAGGGCTAACAATAGGAATGACCCTGATATGAGGGTGATGTTCACCAACTTCATGAGAGAGATACTTAGGGATGTGCAGAGGGCAGCTCCCAATGTTGGTAATGGTGGTGGTCCAGTAGTGCAGGCACCTTGGGCCGATTTCGCTAAGCTGAATAAGGATTATACTAGTCTTGGTGGGAAGCCGTTCCATGGAACAGAATCGGCTACGGATGTTCAAGATTGGTTGGATAGCTGTGAGCGTATCTTCGAAGAGTTGGGTATCGAGGATGCGATGAAGAGAAGGCTAGCATCCCGTCAGCTGCAAAGACGGGCAATTAATTGGTGAAATACTATTAAGGCAGCTACTCTAGAGGATCAAGTCAGAACTCGTTTCAGTGATAAGTTTATTCCAGCAACTCAGAAGTCAGAATTGTTTAGGAAGTTCTTGGAGCTTAAGCAGAATGGTAGGGCAGTCTCGGAGTATATTGCTGAGTTCGATACTTTATCAAAATATGGATTATCCCTTA
Organism: Allium sativum; assembly: GCA_030737875.1. Taxonomy (NCBI): domain Eukaryota; kingdom Viridiplantae; phylum Streptophyta; class Magnoliopsida; order Asparagales; family Amaryllidaceae; genus Allium; species Allium sativum. The sequence continues at coordinate 353,779,225 of CM060919.1, read as the reverse complement.
TAGATACTGCCGAGAAGAAGAACGAGAAGTTCATAACTGGTATAGATGGGTACTTGGGGGAAAGACTTATAAACCACATCGATGAGACGTTTGAATCGATTGTAGTAAAGGCATTAAGGTTAGAGATTCTTTACCCTAAGCCAAAGACTGAGGTTGCTATTGCATCCGCAGAGGAGCCAGAGCCGCCAGCAGGCGGTGGAGACAAGAATAATTCCCAGAATAAGAGGAAACAAGGCCAAACCATGGATGGTCAGAATAAGAAAAATAAGAAAGATTGCGAGTGCTTTAGCTGTGGCAAGAAGGGCCTCTATGCCAGAGATTGTCAGGAAAAGCCTGGGGAAAGGAAGTGCTTTAATTGTGGCCAAGCAGGACATCACAAGAATGAATGTCCACAACCTCCTAGGGAGAAGCAGATCGTGAAAGCATATGCTATCAACGCTGTTCCTTCTTCGTCGAATGCCCCAAATGCAGTGCAAAAGGAAAAAGGTGTCTTTATTCGAGGTATGCTTCCTATTTAAGATGTTTCTGTTCGAGTTTGTTTGATATCGGGACTTCCCATTCCTTCGTACCTAGTGACCTGGTAGATAGGTTGGAATTGGAACCCGAGGTAGTCGATAGACCTTTAGTAGTGACAAACCCGATAGGTAGCTTGACTAGCCTTTGTAGGATTTGTCATAATTTGGTCTTATCGAGTCATGGATGTATGTTTGTTGTGATTTCTTTATTTTGAGCTTTACTAGGTCTAGCTTGATTTTGGGAGCCGATTGACTCTAAAGGTATAGAGTGATAGTAGATTGTGAAGAGTCTTTGACGACCATTATAATGGATGATGGACGAAAGGTGGTATTGGATCGCCTACCTTATGATGAAGATAATAACGGGAGTGAGAGAAGCAAATGTAATTGGATGTACATTAGTTTGGTTAGGACTTGGCATAAAAATAGGGGAAGAGAGAGAAGGAGCATAAAAATAGGGGAAATAGGAGAAGAGAGAGAAGGTAACACCGTATTCCAATTGTTCGTATTTCACGATTTCAGCCTAGGTTCGAAGGTAACCCAGGTTCATAAAAGAAAAAGGAAATAGGGGAAGAGAGAGAAGGAGCATAAGAATAGGCATGTAACAGCAGACCTAATACAGGAAATTTAGATCCAATAAAGATAGATTCTTGACTAAACTGATGCAATCATTATCGCAAGCATAAGAATAACAACATGAACCAAAAAGGATTATATGCCTAATGTACAACAAAGATAGGCATGATTGTATCGATATAATAACTTCTTAGGCATGTAAAATCATGGATTCGATAGAAAGATAGGGACAAATCTAAAAAGATTGTCTTATCATCAAGCATGGACTTAGATTCATTTTATTACACGCCAAGATTACAATTAGGTATTTAAATATGAAAATAACGTGAACTTACATTGCTAGGATTAGAAAAGAGAATTGAATCGTAGTTGTTGTAGAAACTCTAATTTGATGTTGATTAAGCTTCAAAGTTGATTGTTGATGAAGAACTTCTAATATGATTTAAGTTTTTGAGGCGGCGGCTAAGAGAATTGAGAGTTCCGCAGCATAGAGTCGTCATAAGGAATTGTTATGAATTAGGGTTTAGGTTTAAAGATGTATATATATATGTCTAGGATTAATTCTAGCCTTTAGATTAATCTAGGATCAATCTAAACCATCCAAGTCACAAAGACACCTCACCAGGCTAATCAGAACAAGCCATATATGCCCTAAGACACCAAAAATCGTCACTGCCCAGATCTAGCTGATGGGGTCGACTCCTATAGGGGGGGTCGACACCTATGTCGACCCCGGTGTCAAACCTAAAGAGCCTGAGTCGACATAGGTGTCGACCCAGCGGGCTTCGGGTCGACACCCCAAACATGGCCGGTTCCGCGTTTCCTCCTCCCGCCTTCGTTGTTTTGAATATTTTGTTTTAATTCTGGTTTAAACTGAAATCTTCTAACCTCCATAACTTCTTCATTCTGTATCCGTTTTACGCAAACTCGGACTCTATCTCTAGTAGAATTCCAAGATGAACGCAATGGTCAACCTGTTTCCCTTAATTCTTCTTTTAAAGATTAATTATTCTTTAATTATCTCTTATGTCCCGTTTTAAAATTACGGGGTGTTACACATGTTGTCCTGGGTCCGGACAAACCGAAGGCACTATTTCATCAATCAATCTTAGGAAAATTCAACCTAGGATTAACAGAACAGCACTTGCACTATACTCCATCTTCAATTATTTTCGGCATATCTAATTCGCAACGCCTATGCCTAAGGAAAGGTTTTCGAATAATAAATCCAACCTGTCTCTCCATGTTGGCAATGATGGTCCAAAATTTCGATAGACAGTTATTTAACTATCAAAGAAAACAAATATCCATCAAAAAGTAACTGGCCCTTTTAATATTTCGTTAATTAAACCACTTCCCAAATTCCTTTCGATATTCTATATATATTGATTTCTAGCTATCAAAATTTCTTAAAATTAATCTAACTCCTTAAATTTTTGGAAAATTTCGCCAGCGTCTCTTTTGTACGACTCAATCGATACAACTACAACTCGCCTCTCTAGGCACTTTCCATACAAAAAGAAAATCAAAAAGCCAAATGGCTTTCCTGGTAGGCTCATAAAATCTCATATGGAATTTAAACATGTAACTTTTTGCCAAGTGGCTTACCATTCAAAAAGAAAATCAAAAATCCAAGCATCGCGATATTTAAAGAGGTGGAAGGGAAGACAACTCGTACCTACGCCATTAAATTGCTGCTTCCTAGATATCGGAGGAGGGAGACAATTTTTCTGCTCGAGAAAAAAAAATAAGTTGCGCGATTCTAATACGTAGGTCTGTGCAATTTTGAATATTGTCAGCTGAAGTGATTTAATAAATTTAAACTTTATTTTGTTTTAATTTAATAGCTAAATATCTCGCGGTCCCTTAACTCGAGATCCCGAACCACTATTCAACCATAACGACCGACGTCCCCAACGTTATTCGCTAATCTGAACTCAACGGAATGAGTTCTGAAATTAAATTTGATTGTATATAGAAGATATCAAGTTTAAATCGACCATTATTATTGAATTCAACTGATTTAAAATCTAAATCGATTTCAAAACAAATAAATTCATCGATAATAAATTATTATCATTATTCTAATTCAACGTAGAATTTATATTAATCGATTGAATTGTTTTGATTTAGTTTAACTTCGAATTCAACTATTATATTTTCTGTATTACGATAAATTGATATATTTGATAACTTCACATTAGAAGTCCATTTATACTTCTAATTCAACATTTAAAACAATTTAAATGTTTAAAATTAGACGACTAAAATTTGGGACGTTACAACAAAGGATGGATAACCTAATTAGATCTAATCGAAGAATATTTAAGATTTTGGAAACAATCTATCATAAATTTCTAAAATAGATTCATAATAAGAAACCGAATTCAAAAGGAAGGAACTCTAAGAAAAGGTAAAAAATTTATATCGAAATACTTCAAAATCATTTAAAACCATTTTCAAAACTCTTTATACTTTTCAAAATACGCTCTTTCAAGAATAATTTTGCGATTGATTCTTACTCATTCTAAGATATCGCTACCCCATCTCTAATGAGTTTTAAACCCCAGAAGCTAAAGTTTTCTTAAACCCAAGCTCTGAAACCAACTGTAACGACCTTCCTTTTCGACCGCTTCTATTCGGTAATTAAACCACTCAAACTGTTCGAAGCGACATATTGTTATTGCTATGGGGTTTAATAAATCAATCATAGAATCACAGACACAGAATAGTTGAATATCTCATAGCGGAATAAATGAAATACAATAGTAGTTCATGAAGCTACTAATAAAATTCAAAACTTATACATAATATCATAGTTAAAAAATTAAACACAGTGAAAGTCTGAATACAAGAATTTATAATACAAAAGAGAAATAACCAGAACAAACAGATAGAGATGATATTTAAACATGTCTCCGGCTTTGAAAGATGAAATGTCACTACTGCAATATTCGGCCTAAACCAAGCAATAATGCAAAAAAAACAACTCGGATCAGGACTAACATTCTTTTTTTTTTTTTTGAGCAAACGGATATGTAGCGCGTGGCTACACAGCCGGTTAAATAGTAGATAATAGTGTATATCCAACTGACATACCCAGTTGGTGGTCCAAAATACAAACAACACAGAGTCAAAGATACATCATACAACACACATAGAGAGTAGTGAGGATATAAGTACAAAAGCGATCAGAATAAGCTGAAAACCATCATAATTATACAAGTATTAAGCCAAAAGATAAGGCGCCCTTCGTCAGACATCACACGAGATCCATACTAGTCTCAGTATCATTGCTGTTGACCGAAGAAGCTGGTGAAGAGGCCGCCGGCAGAGCAAACCGGAATGTATCTGCATGATTGGCACCAGAACCTGAAGCGGATGAATAAATATGAATGATGCGGTGACAGATAGAAATGATTGAATTAGCCTTGTTGTTAAAAATTCGTGCGTTTCTTTCTTTCCAAATACACCAACTATAAGCGGCCAGCAAAATATCAAGAGTAGGACTAGAGTCAGATTCCCAATAGGCAAAGAAAGAAGAAATAGTGGGGATGCAACCAATTAAATATGAGCTCACTGATGCCCAGATTGGGAAGGAAAATTCACAGGAGAAGAAGAGATGGTGAATGGATTCAGGATGAGTATTACAGATAGGGCAATTGGGATCGGGAGCGACGTTGCATTTAAAGAGTTTTTCTCTTGTATTGACCTTTTCATGAATCAAACACCATTGGAAGAAGAGAATTCTCGGAGCCAGCTTGCATTTCCATAGTCTTGAGAATTTAAACCGTCTACCCGAAAAATTCAGGTACTTGTAACATGATGAAACAGAAAAACCTTTAGAAGGAGAGAGCACCCAGACATAATGATCATCTGTATTATTTAACTGAGTGATGCTAATGAGAGCAAAGATCTTAAGCAACTGCGAAAGAATATTCCTATCAAAAAGTGAACCTGGAATTAAGCTTACATAATCATTACTAAATGCATCAGCAACAGACAGTGAAGGATTAGTTTGAAGAGAAAAGAGTGAAGAAAATGAAAGAGAGAGAGGTAACTGACCAGACCAAATATCATGCCAAAATAAACAGGATGAACCGCCCCCCAAAGAGACATGAAACAAGAATTTAATATGAGGAAGACAGGATAGAATCCCATGCAAGAAGGGAGAGATTAAAGAGGAAGGACGATGATGCAAAACGAGATGAGGGTTAGAAAAAAAGTAGCGAGCTAAAATCCAATCTTTCCAAATGAAGTTTCCAGTGTTTAGGAGTCTCCAGACCCATTTAGCCAATAGTGCAGTATTGAAGTGGTTTAGGTCAAGAACACCAAGTCCCCCCTGCTCAGGGTGAAGACATACAGTCCTCCAGTTAATTAATTTCTTGATTTTTTGACCATTCCAAAGAAAAGAACTACGAATTGAATCAATCTTGCAGATTACCCACTTGGGGAGCTTGTGAAAAGACATCCAATGTGTAGGGATAGCCGAAAGCACAGATTTAACTAGAGTTAAACGGCCCATGGATGATAATGAGCTTGCCTTCCAAGATGCTAATCTAGATTCAATCTTATTAATAAGGGGGAGCCAATCGGTTTTATGGAGCTTAGAAGGTCTGAGAGGTAAACCGAGGTAGAACCATGGGAATTTTGCTACTTTGCAGTTAAGAGTGGAGGAGATTGAGTCCCCAAGATGATCAGACTTACCAAGCATGTAGATAATACTTTTGTTAAAATTAATGGAAAGACCTGATATCGACTCGAATACATATAACAGGATTTTGAGACACTGGATATGGAAGGGATTAGGTGAAGAGAAAATAATTGTGTCATCTGCAAATTGTAAATTGTTGATGCAAAGTGGAGAATTTGGGAGGGAAATACCATCCAAGTAACCATGAGAGGAAGCTTGTTTAACCATTTGGTTGAACACATCAGCGACTAGCACAAAAATCAGAGGGGAAAGAGGATCGCCTTGTCTAAGCCCACATTTAGATTTGAAAAGGTTTCCAGAGGCACCATTTACTGAAACTTTTGAGCAGCTAGAGTTAAGAATATTATCAATCCATGAACACCATTTATCTGAAAAACCCCTGTGTCTAAAAACATCCATGACAAATGGCCAGCTTACTGAATCAAATGCTTTGGAAAAGTCAAGCTTAAGTAGAACACCAGGGGTAGATGAATGATGATAGAAGGAGATTATTTCTTGAGTTGCGGCGATACAGTCATGAATATTCCTTCCCAGAATGAAGGCAGACTGTTCTGGTCCAACAAGAGTGGCAATAACAGACTGAAGACGATTTGCTAATACCTTTGTAATGATTTTAAAAGTAGTGTTTAGCAGGCTGATGGGGCGGAAGGAAGATAAAGTATTGGCCCCCGAGTGTTTAGGGATGAGGATAATGTTGGCATAGTTTAGCCTGGCAATTGAGGTAGGATCGTTGTAAAATTCGTTGCACATGTCAATAACATCATGTTTGACTAAGGCCCAAAAATGCTTAAAGAAAACTGGGCCAAACCCATCAGGTCCAGGGGCCTTATCATCCGACATGTCCTTCAATGCAGCCCAAATTTCTGATTCAGAGAAGGGATGATCGATATGGATAGGCTCGGGGTTCGGGTAGAGACGATGCCAATCTACTTCAGGTGCATTTGAGTGAGAGCGACCAAGCTGGGATCGGAAGTGATCAGAAAAGAGAGAGAGGATGACATTATGGTCGGAAAAAGAGCGGCCATCTATAATTAATTCCGATATGAATGTTGATCTCCGCCTGCCATTAGCCATTCGATGAAAATATGAAGTATTTCTGTCACCTTCCTCCAACCATTTGGCTTTGGATCTTTGCTTCCAACCAATTTCTTCTTGTTTCATCAATCTATCCAACTCATCTTCTAAAGAACTTAATTTTTCACGTTCAGCTATAAGAAGAGGGCGCTGTTCTTCTAAAATATTGAAGTCAATAATGTCATTTTGAATAGAGGAGATGCGGGAACGAATGGAACCCCATATGTTTTTAGCCCATGGTTTAATAAGTTTTCTGAGGGTTTTCAATTTTAGGACTAACCTTTGAGATGCAGAAGATACATTAAAGTTTTGGGACCAAATTGAATGAATAAAGTCTTCAAACGAGGGTTCGAGAAGCCACAACCTTTCAAATCTGAAGGGACGATTAGTGCATACAGAAATGTTAGAATTTAGTAGAATGGGGCAATGGTCTGATATAACTGAAGCCAAACCATACACAACAGTCAAAGGGAAAAGCTCATCCCAAGCACCATTATAAAGAAAGCGGTCTAGTTTAGCCAATGCTGGTAATGATCTATGGTTTGACCAGGTGAAGGAACGGTTACTAATCGGTTGTATCAATGAATCAACTCAAGTGAAATATTCGATGGAATGCATCGTTAACTTAAAGGATGTTTGGGATTTCCATCCTCTAAGGATGTGTTAAATAAGATATCAAATAATACAATACGCTATTATAATAGTGTCTACGGTAAAATATACTAATCAAAATAGCATAAGCTGGATTACATTTTTATTCTTACACCGCTTATAATGTCATTGTCTATACAGTACTGTAAACCCACCCTAAACTAGTGGCATCAGAGGGCACTCTATAGGTAAGACACAAATCAAAATCATAGGGGGCTCGATCAGGATAATACGATAAGGAACACGAGGAATACCCACGACATGATTCTACCAATGCACTTCCAGACCAGTGGTAACGCATAGCCGCGACTACCGCCCACCTCGAACAACACTCCCATAATCAAGGGTGACCACCAATCAAATCACAAAGTAATAGATATGGTTTGAAGAAGTGCGTTCGATAGGAGGTGCGACCTCACTTAATCACGGTATATCACCTGTTTTAGTCATTTTAATTATGAAACAAACGTCAAGGGCATCCATCATCGTTCTCTTACTTCATTCGACTAGCGTTCGCCAAACCAACCTTCATTCTGGATTCTCCACCATTTACACAGTTGTTAAAGTGGTTTTCGGTATTAGCAGAGTGTATGACAATATCCGGTCTCGGTCTCTTTAACAACCAACGTTTACATTTTCCATACCATGGTCATTTATATTTGAAATCATATTTTAAAATATCATAATCAGTTAACTCTAAATATTGGTTTTATAAACAATTAAGTTCAAATATTCAAACATCACAAATTTTATTTCAATTGATTCATTATTTGATTTCATTCAAGATTTCATATTTCATATTTCATATTTATAAATAGTTCGTTAACAAGAATTACATTTGATTTCAAATTTTATATCACAATCATCATTATTCAAAATTTACATATAAAACATTTTGGATCTAATAGCTCGGATCGGAAATAAACTTTTATATAAGATAATTAATATAATATAAAGTAGTTTAATTTAAAAATAAATAGATTTGTATAAAATAAATTGGTTAAAATGATTATAAAATACATAATGTAGTAGTTGAATAACATAATTGAATTTTAAAATAATTAGAAGATGTTTAATAGTTATATATAATATAAATAGTTATAAAATAATAATTATATAAAATAGTCTAAATTAGTTTTGTATAAAATAAAAGTACGTTAAAAATATGTTTTCAATACTAATCCAATCCGAACCATATCCATATGTTCAATTTCAATTTATAATCAATTCAGTTACCAAAACTTCACTTCAAATTAATTCCAACATATATTCAAATTCCAATCATTATAGATATTATCCAAGTTGGGTTCAAATTTTATTACTTCAATCAAATTCTCAAAATTTCAATTTTACTTCCAATAAAATTTCTATCATTTCACTACTATTAAATCTCAGATTTCAAGTTTAATCAATTCTAAATATTACATCAATTATATTTAGATTTAAACCATTCATTTCATAAATTATTATCAAATCAAATTATTAAGTTTCATTATCTTAATTAATTTCATATAAAACTCATTTCATCATTTTCTAAATTACAATTTTTGGAATATGAATGATCATGCTATTAATCAGGTTTATGTTAGCTTGACTAGTAATGACAACATATTTCCGTGGCACTCAAGAATATGGACCATTAAATCTATACCGAAAGAAAATGTGTTCCTATGGAGGATCTTGAATAATGCTGTGCACTCGAGAGGTATGAAAATGCTATCTATTATTGATGATGCTGTGTGTATGCTATGCGGTAAACATGAAGAAACTATACCTCATGTCTTCTTTGAATGTGAGTACTCTTATTATGTTTGGTTTTGTGTCCTAAGGCACTTTAGTCTGCATATTCCGGCGGTGTCCTCATTTGAAGAATGGTACATTGTGTTCAAAGCTTCTAGGTGGAAGACTACCCGAAGTTGTTTACTTCTAATGTTATTCAAGAAATCTATTTACTTCTTATGGATGGAGAGGAACGCTAGGGTGTTTAGGGATGTTTGTACTCCTAAACATGTAATGGTCCATTCTATCATTAGATGTAGCTCTTGAATTTTATTTTTCCTTCTCTCTTTGTAACAGTGCTTTTGTTTTAATAAAAATGGTAGGGGCCATCTAACCTCGCTTGCTATGCAAAAAAAAAATTACAATTTTATTTTAAAATCAATATAGCTAAAATTTGAATTCCATTTCAATTTAGTCATTAAACACATTAAATTACAATTATATTCCAAATTTCTCTTTTAACCATTATTCATGTGAAGTATTAAGAAAAAAACTATATTTAAATTTTAATAAAATATATATTCATATATTAGATTCAAAATTTAAATAATATTAAATTAAAATAAAAGATTTATTAAATTACTTATTAAATAATTTAAATTATTTAAAATTTAAAATAATATTATAACTAAAATATATTTACATTTAGAAAGTATTTCAAAATAGACCAATGGTGTCCGTATATAATTTTCTACCTAGGCCCAGTAATACGGATATATATCATTTCAATCATAAATATAAAATTTCAAATCTCGGGTATATATCATTTCAACCCGCATCCCAAATCGATTCAACTCATTTCCTAAATCAATACATTGGTTCGAGTATGTATCATTTCAACCCATAGGAAACATGCGGTATGAGAATAAATAAACAACATCCATAAACTAAGCATATCAAACATATACATGAAGTAAACTATAACAACCCGGAAATGCGAGCCAGTTTAAAATTTTTATTTTGGCTAATTTAACGAATTTTGAATATTTAAAATGAATTATTTTAAATAATATCGACGAGAAATTTATTTTGAATTGAATTTGAACGTATATATTTATATAGATCGTCGTTAGAATATAAAATTTTATTTTAATTATAAATAGAATTGAAAATGGCGCGGTAGTTCAACAATTCGATTTCAAACTTCAAATGAATGTACCGGGTTCAAAATAAACCGGATTTTAGTAAAACCAAGAATAATAAAATCTAATTGTGAATATCTTTCCAACGAATCCAAAAAATCAAAATTTCATAGCGGGAATCAAAAGATATGTCCAGTTGAAAATTTAAAATAGTCGTTAAAGAATTCTGGCCCTTAAAAATGGGAATTTTGCAAATGACCTCGGATTTCGACGAAACCACTTTTGTTGGATTCGAGATGTAAAGTTATTGCTAGGTTTCAAATTTCGTAATTTTTCGAATCAATATGTGAGCGTGGCAAAGGAAAACGCGTTTGACCAGTTTCAGTTGATTTTAATCGATTAGAAAATGGCCATTTTTCAAACGGTCTCAGAATCTGACGAAACTAGTTTTGTTAGGACTGTATCGCTAATACAAAGCTAGAAAATATTTTTTGGGAATTTTTCGAGTTAGTATGTGGCCCCAGTAAATTGAAATGCTCGTTCAAATTCAATATATAGAGTTATATGTTGATTTTGACGAAAACTGATCGAAACGATCGAATCAACTTACGATACATATCCCATTGTGTTCGGAATGAGGGTATTACGCTAGGGACGACAGTTGGTGGGTTTGAGTTCGAATAAAAAGGTTGCTTTTAGAAATTTAAATAATAATAAAATTATAAAATTCTTTCTCCTAAACCCCCCCCCCCTCTCTCTTCTGTATTAGATCGAACAGATCAAACAAAAAGAAAAAAAGGGGAGGCGGAGCCCTAGCCACCAGACATCGCGACTCCGCACCCCCTCCCCCCACCAGTCGCCTCCGCCGTCACCCCCCCACCTTCTGCTTCGCCTCCTTCTTCTTCCGATCAAACGCGAGACCCCCCCCCCCAAGACTTCGACCCCGTCGTTCGAGCCCCCACGCCACCCTCCACCGTAACCCCCTGCGCCACCCCTCCCCTGCATCGAATTCCGACGCCAAGCCCCTTCCGACCAGAAACCCCCCTTCTCTTAACCTGTAAGTGTTCTTTTGATATATATATATAGCTTTTCTTTTATTTATGTATATGATTTATTGGTTAATAAAGATAGGATTTTAAATGGTATAAAAATCTAAATTTTATTAGAATAAAATTATGATTTTTATTAGTATCAAGACAGGATTTTTCATCATAGAAAGACAAGATTTTTATAATTAAAAAGATTTGATTTTTAGTTTTAAAAAGATATGATTTTTCATTATATAAAAATATTATTTTTATATAATGTAGATAATAAAAATATGATTTTTATTAGATGTGAAGAATAAAAATACGATTTTTATATTATATAGATAGTAAAAATATAATCTTTATATATGTAGCAAAATAAAAATCTGATCTTTATTATATGTATGTTGAAATAAAAATGTGATTTTTATAGCGATGATATATAAATAAAAAATCAAACTTTATATAAGAAGTAGAAATATAAAAATATAATTTTTATATTGAAATAAGCGTTGTAAAAATATATGAAGTGGAAATAAAAATATGGGTTTTTATTTATTAGAATGAAGCAATAGAAATATAATTTTTATTATTATATGAACAGCATGAAAAGAATTGCATTGGAATTTCAAATAGATTCAGGCGATTCAGCAGTTCAAAAGCAAAGCACGACGGAATGGAACCCTCTGTGAGAACTTCTCACCTTTTAATTTTGTTTTCTAGTTAATAATATATACTAGGATGTAGACGGTGTTTAGTAGCACCCGACACCCGTCGTCCACAGACCATGGACGGCTTGTATGCTTGTTTGTTTGATTTTGATGTGTAGTTGATTGTGTGATGTTATGTTAAATGAAATAAAATATTATATAGTTAGAAATATTTTATAGTTAAAAATAGAATTTTTAACGTGTATATAAAATAAATATTTATAAACAAATCGGAGATTTGTTTATATACACTGATTTGATTGATATTGATTGGGACGATAAATTTTACACATCGCCCAACTACACAAATAAAATCTGTGTTTGATTGTTTGAAACCCCACACGGGTATTGGGATGATATATGACATACACTAATCCCAATAATTAGTTGTATGTCGATCGATTGATTGACAGGCTGTTATAAGCGTTAAATAATTGTATTTGATGCTTATACAGTGTAGAACGCACTCTGGATGATGGTTGATTATTTATCGTTGTTATTTTGTACATGTGTTGTAGAAAATCCATATAATTAACATTATATGGTAATTGATTGGGCCTCATTCTAATTTTGAAATAGAAATATTTGAAATAGAAATATTTGAAATAAAAATATTTGAAATAGAATATTCGAACATAGAAATATATGAAGCCGTGTTGATTAGATTGACGCCATTTTGACGTGAACGATATTTATATTGATTTTATTCATTTTATGATGAATGTCGAAAGTGATTTCAAAATCTGATATTTTGAAAAGAGTTAGAATTCGAATTGAAAGTGAATAGAAATGAATTCGAATTGAAAGTGAAAAGAATTAGAATTGAAAGTGAATAGAAATGAATTCGAATTGAAATTGAATGAAATGGAAAACGAACTGAAATTAAATTAAAAATCGATTTGAATTGAAATCAATTTGAAATGAATTTAAATCGAATTTATAAGGAAAAATTCAATTTTGATTTGAATTTGAAAAGAAGTTGAAATCGTTTTGAAAACGAATTTAAAACGATTTACAAAATACGTTTTAAAAGGAAATCGACGAAGTATATATTATATATGTTATATATATCATATAATGGCCTGAATAGAATGCGTCGCGCTGCGGCAGTTCGTGAATTTCGACCATTGACTTCGAATGGATATTGCGGGAGATCCGACCGTCGGATTCTCCTAAAACCAGAACCGTTGGGTTCATATCGAAAAGAGCTTTCTAACAAATATTAGAAATTAGAAATCTAACGGTTGGATTTGGAATTATGTCCAAATCAAATTTGAAAAAGGTCGTTGTAAGTGCGGTTCGATGGCCGTTGATGGAAATCGATTGTACGGGCCTTGATAAAATTATTAAAAATATTAATAATTAATGTAAAATCATAAGAAATGATTTGTGAAGAATTGGGATGAAAAACTCCATATTTGAAAAGACAAAAATAGATTTTTATCGAAATGAACTAGTTTTGAACTAGAATAATAATTTATTTATTTTTAAAATAAATAAAGTGGATTTGAAATGGTTTTAAAAGTAACCAGAATTTCCAATATTGAATTGGAATGGATTTGAATCGAAATTGTCTTCGGAATATTTCGATGTTGGGTTTCGTGATTATACAGATATTGTTATGGAAATTTGAAAGATATATTTTTATCGTTATTTCTGATACGATATTTGTTGGTCGTTGAATTAGATATTGAATATAAGCCGATATATTTTCTATTCAGAGCCTTGTATTTAATATCAAATGTGATTTGGGTTTGTCGTGAATGGTGTCTTCATTAACACTGTTCTTAAGCCCAGTTGAGAAAAAGATTAAATCTTTTTGTTTAGATTTAATGAAGTGTACCAATTAAATAGTATTTAACTGGAATTGAATTGGTATTGATCTTCGGGTTTATCGTGAACAGTGTTTTAAATAACACTAGTTCTTTAACCCAATAATTAATGGAATGTGATTTTGGGTTTATCGTGAACCGTATTTTAAATGACACTAATTCTTTAATCCAGTTAAGGATTAAAACTAAGTGAAGTTTTAATGAATCTTTAATTAGATTGAAAAGATCGAGAATGGAGTATCACCAGTTTTACTCCAGGCGGTAGTTAAATCTTTAATTAGATTTGAACGTGAAATGGTAATTGAATTTACCGATAACACCGTGGTGTTCGATATGAAGTATTTCCAGTTTTACTTCATGGGATGAATAGGGTGGGATTGGGAAATTAAAATAAATGACTACTTCGGTGTAGTTCGCTAATCCCGACTAGTTTGAGTTGATATTCAAAGAAGACTAAAGAACAAATTTAAAGAATTTATCTTTGATAAAATTAATGGGAACCTTTCCCAAAATAGAAGAATATTTGAATAAACGAATATTCTGAATTGGAATGAGGCGTATGTTGTGTTTGTGTAACACTTGTATACGCGAGTTATTCAGAAAGACCGGGTTTATCCCATTCTGAATAACTGATTCGACTTGGTGTCGAAGATGAAGACGGTGGTCGAAGATTGGATGTCTTCACGTCGTTTGGGTGATTACTGATGATCTTGATTGGGCCGTACACCCAAGAAGAGGGAATCAGTTAGTGATCGTCCGGACGTAGTTGGAGATCGATGGATATGTGGGGTACTAGGTGCCTCCGGTTTCGTTCAGACCCAGAACGAACTTGTAAATGGACTGTGTGTCTAACATTGGATTTTAGTCTGTGTGATTGATTTCTATTAAATATATATCTGTTTGGCGGCGGAGAATTTATTCTCTTGCTTAACGCCCTTCTTTGAGACGTACGAGCTCAGGGGTTATATATTGATGGATATCAAACGCATGGAGTGAATTGCCTGTGTGGCACGCCTAAGTGGCAATTGATCAAGGCTTCTGTTGAAAAGCAAAGTCTTGTGGTGATGATCAAAGCACAGCCTGTGTGGCACAGCTTTGTGTAACGTGAATTCGCGAGCCTCGCACCCCGGTTGTGAACAAGAAACGGGAGAGGACGTCAGGGAGGGCATGCGTTTCTTTCTAGCTAGAAGTTGCGTTAGTGGTTTTACACGCCCTGACGAGTTTGACTTATGTGGTTGTTGCTGTTGCGAGGCGCCTCGGTTATATCGGTCGATCCAGGACCGATGGAGTCATTCGTTGGCTCATTGACACCCTATAGGGTGGGGAAACGCAGTGTTCAGGCATTTTAATCCACATCGGTGGACCGGCCCTGAGGATCCAAAGGCTTGACTGAGTACTTGCCTGAGACACGGGCTAGAGCGTCTCGAATCGGTAGAGAACTATCTTTTGCCTCGGTTCACAGATTGAAATCCAATTCCCAAATACGTGATTTTGCGGTTTTAATTGTAGAACTAGTATGGCGACATGATATATGGTACCCATGCCATCTATGATTGATACTTATGATTTGAAGTTGTTTTATACACTATGCACTTATAATAGTATCAAATGATTTGTTTTAAACGTACTAAGCATGTTTGGCTATTATAAGGGAAAACCCTATCCCCCGGCATGCGTTGCATTGTGTGATAGGACCAGGGTCTTATAATAGCTTCATTTTTCCAAAAAACATTGCGCTGTTGTTTTATGCACTGGTGTTCTTGGGAGGAAACCCGTTCCGTGTTATACGGCGTGGTCCCTTGATTTACCTAACTTTAAAACAAAGATTAATAACTGTTTTAGTTCTCACACCAGTCCCATGACTGACCTGGAGTTTATTGTTTTAACCTAAACTCTGGGTGCCCTTATTTTGACACGGGCAGCTAGTAGTTTTGGTTTTGCAGATTTATATTCACAGGATCCTGATTTACAGCTGGAACGATACTCGGAAAGCTTTGTATCCGCGTATTACTTCTAGTTGTGTATTGTATTATTTTCCGCTGCTATGTAATGTATTGTAATCTCTGATATTTATCGAATGTATTTTAATCATTCATACTCTGTATATTCTTGTATTTTGATGAATTGTTGTAATTAACAATGAAATGTTCTTCTGTCTACATTCTAATTTGTCGTGTTCTCAAAACAACCAGGCGTTTCGAACGGTCTTGATCGGTTTAGCGACTGATTCGGATCGAGCAGAATTTCTTTGTCGTTACAGTTGGTATCAGAGCTTTGGTTTACAAAGCTCAGAGAACAAGACACATTAGAACCATACGAAAGAATTCATCAGAGATTGGATTAGTAATATCCAATAGAGAATAACTCGTTAGAGATGGGATCAGTAATATCCTAGAACGAGTGTGAAGAGTAATGTTTTTAAAATAAAATTTGAAAACAAGTTTTGTTTTGAAAATTTAAATCAATTGTTCGTATTTTATTATTTATTTTATATTGATTTGGACAATTCGGTATATAAAGATTTTGTATATACGTCTGATACACGTGTATTCGAAGTTTTAATATACTGGATAGATATAGAGTCACACTCTAGTCGCCCGGGGATAATTCTGATGATGCGGCCGCATCATCAGTATTTATATTCGAGTGCCGAAAGCGTGATTTCTATATATTTCCAATTGACTGGTGTGAGAACCAAAATTAGATAGGGCCTATTGTTGTGATTTGGCATCAAAAACATGATTTTCTGTATATATATCAAAATTATGAATTTGAAATTCTAATCAACTAATCGATTGATGGTTGTGTTGTTTGAATATTGTTTGATTAATTAAATGTTGAACTATTTAGCCAATTTGAACCAAAAAGTGAGTTGTATTGAAAATTGGTTGCATTTGCATATATGTACATGTGTATCCATTGAACAGGTCATAGCAAGGAGGCTAGAGAAGAGGAATAAAATTGTTTGCCCGACAAATAGGTACATGTTTATTGTATTTCTTGAGTTTTGGGTGATTTTATAAGCCGATTGGCTAGCCGCTTGGCTTTTTCTTTTTCTTTTGGATTGAAGAAGGCCATGGGAGGCTATATGAAATATCCCCAAGTCCCCGGTGCATGGGAGGTTATAGCGAAATTTTTCGAAAATTTAGGGTGTTAGCCAAATTTTTGAAAATCTTGAAAAGTTTTTAGAAACTGAAAAGTTGAAGAACGTAAGCTGTAACGAAAACTGTGGAAGTTCAGTTGATTAGTTAAACAACTTTCGGCTTCGTTCCTTTTCGGGGATGAAAAGTTTTAAGTGGGGGAGATTGTAACAACCCGGAAATGCGAGCTAGTTTAAAAATTTTATTTTGGCTAATTTAACGAATTTTGAATATTTAAAATGAATTATTTTAAATAATATCGACGAGAAATTTATTTTGAATTGAATTTGAACGTATATATTTATATAGATCGTCATTAGAATATAAAATTTTATTTTAATTATAAATAGAATTGAAAATGGCGCGATAGTTCGATAATTCGATTTCAAACTTCAAATGAATGTACCGGGTTCAAAATAAACCGGATTTTAGTGAAACCAAAAATAATAGAATCTAATTGTGAATATCTTTCCAACGAATCCGAAAAAACAAAATTTCATAGCGGGAATCAAAAGATATGTCCAATTGAAAAATTAAAATAGTCGCTATGGAATTCTGGCCCTTAAAATGGGAATTTTGCAAACGACCTCGGATTTCGACGAAACCACTTTTGTTGGATCCGGGATGTAAAGTTATTGCTAGGTTTCAAATTTCATAATTTTTCGAATCAATATGTGAGCGTGGCAATGGAAAACGCGTTTGACCAGTTTTAGTTGATTTTAATCGACTGGAAAATGGCCATTTTTCAAACGGTCTCGGAATCTGACGAAACTAGTTTTGTTAGGACTGTATCGCTAATACGAAGCTAGAAAATATTTTTCGGGAATTTTTCGAGTTAGTATGTGGCCCCAGTAAATTGAAATGCACGTTCAAATTCAATATATAGAGTTATATGTTGATTTTGATGAAAACCGATCGAAACGATCGAATCAGCTTATGATACATATCCCATTGTGTTCGGAATAGGGGTATTACGCTAGGGACGACAGTCGGTGGGTTCGATTTCGAGTTCGAATAAAAAGGTTGCTTTTAGAAATTTAAATAATAATAAAATTATAAAATTCTTTCTCCTAAACCCCCTCTCTCTCTTCTGTATTAGATCGAACAGATCAAACAAAAAAAGGGGGGAGGGCGGAGCCCTAGCCGCCAGACATCGCGACGCCGCACCACCCCCCCAGTCGCCTCCGCCGTCACCCCCCTTCTGCTTCGCCTCCTTCTTCTTCCGATCAAACGCGAGACCCCCCCCCCAGATTTCGACCCCGTCGTTCGAGCCCCCAAGCAACCCACCACCTTAACCCCCTACGCCACCCCTCCCCTGCATCGAATTCCGACGCCAAGCCCCTTCCGACCAGAAACCCCCCCTTCTCTTAACCTGTAAGTGTTCTTTTGATATATATATATATATATTTATAGCTTTTCTTTTATTTATGTATATGATTTATTGGTTAATAAAGATAGGATTTTAAATGGTATAAAAATCTGAATTTTAATGGTATAAAAATCTAAATTTTATTAGAATAAAATTATGATTTTTATTAGTATCAAGACAGGATTTTTCATCATAGAAAGGCAAGATTTTTATAATTAAAAAGATTTGATTTTTAGTTTTAAAAAAATATGATTTTTCATTATATAAAAATATTATTTTTATATAATGTAGATAATTAAAATATGATTTTTATTAGATGTGAAGAATAAAAATACAATTTTTATATTATATAGATAGTAAAAATATAATCTTTATATATGTAGCGAAATAAAAATCTGATCTTTATTATATGTATGCTGAAATAAAAATGTGATTTTTATAGCGATGATATATAAATAAAAATTCAATCTTTATATAAGAAGTAGAAATATAAAAATATAATTTTTATATTGAAATAAGTGTTGTAAAAATATATGAAGTGGAAATAAAAATATGGGTTTTTATTTATTAGAATGAAGCAATAGAAATATAATTTTTATTATTATATGAACAGCGTGAAAAGAATTGCATTGGAATTTCAAATAGATTCAGGCGATTCAGCAGTTCAAAAGCAAAGCACGGCGGAGTGGAACCCTCTGTGAGAACTTCTCACCTTTTAATTTTGTTTTCTAGTTAATAATATATACTAGGATGCAGACGGTGTTTAGTAGCACCCGACACCCGTCGTCCACAGACCATGGACGGCTTGTATGCTTGTTTGTTTGATTTTGATGTGTAGTTGATTATGTGATGTGATGTGAAATGAAATAAAATATTATATAGTTAGAAATATTTTATAGTTAAAAATAGAATTTTTAACGTGTATATAAAATAAATATTTATAAACAAATCGGAGATTTGTTTATATACACTGATTTGATTGATATTGATTGGGACGATAAATTTTACACATCGCCCAACTACACAAATAAAATCTGTGTTTGATTGTTTGAAACCCCACACGGGTATTGGGATGATATATGACATACACTAATCCCAATAATTAGTTGTATGTCGATCGATCGATTGACAGGCTGTTATAAGCGTTAAATATTTATATTTGATGCTTATACAGTGTAGAACGCACTCTGGATGATGGTTGATTATTTATCGTTGTTATTTTGTACATGTGTTGTAGAAAAACCATATAATTAACATTATATGGTAATTGACTGGGCCTCATTCCAGTTTTGAAATAGAAATATTTGAAATAGAAATATTTGAAATAGAATATTCGAACACAGAAATATATGAAGCCGTGTTTGTAACACCCCACACCCGCTACGGTCACTCACTAAGGGAATGCCATAACATTGGTGGAGTATTTTAAGTGAATATAGAACAGAAAAATTACAACAAGACAGATATAAGTAATACTTGAAAATTTAAATCATCATTTCATTTCAGCGGAAAGTAAAACATGTTTGGTTACATCACAAAACCATAACAAGAGTCAAGTACATAATATCCATCCTGATAAAATAGAAGTACATAATCTCACTACATAGACAATAGCCATAATAGAAAAGATAAACCGAGCTTTACTTCTACGATCCAAGCCCAAAAGATAGATATAGCGGTCTGATCCAAGCCCACTAGTGCTAGGCCCACTCTGATAACCTGAGGGTTGGGAAAAAGATAAAAACAACGGGGTCAGACATAAGTCTGAGTGAGTCCTATAACCCTAACAATACAACCATTAAAGTAATTAGGGTATGACATAATTAAGGTACGGTACCTCTGGGGATAATGACTACACTAAGTAGCCAACTAAACACCGGATGTACTACGATAACCGAAAAGACGCATTTATCCACCCAAGGATAATTCTAATACCACCCCAGACTTATTCACCCAAGGGTAATTCCTACACTGCACCACACCAGTTCTACCCACCAAGAGTAATTCCTACTTAAAGGTTGATCCCATCTAAAGTCTTAGAAAATATAACTAGTAGTTTCTGGTACTTCTAACTGACCACGTAGGTGCTGTCTGCCCCTACATCCATTAGGTGTATAACTGACCACGTAGGTGCCGTCTGCCCCTACATCCACTAGGTGTACCTAGTAATCTTACCCAGTAGTTTCGTGTACCCCTACACAGGTGCCGTCTGCCCCTATCTTTACTAGGTGTACTTACTACTACCCATCGATCGGCTCCCTACCATAGATACCCGTGCTGGTCCCACGATTGGGGTGTATCATTCCCCTAAGGTGGCTACCAGATAATATCACGGTGCACGGCTTTATATCTACACGATGCAACAACGACTTACCAACCAGCCCGGGCCCACACACGCATATGAAACCCATTGGTCCCGCGTTGCCACCGCTAACCCGTTTTGGCCTTTTATAGTCAAGCCCAATATGCGTGTCCCGTCACTCGACTTGAGTCGAGCCCACAAAGATACGTTTGGGATATTGGTTGAAATGGGCCCCCACAAGCTACTACTTAAGCTTGTCGTTTAATCTAGTGCATCCCACTTAACCCCTTTTTATAATCATGCCCCCTTACATGTTAAGGTTTGGTTAAGTCATCAATCATATTTCAATTTGCCACTAAGGGCACCCACTAGATTTCCTCATGCAACCCAAAGCACTTACTTGATTCCCACATGCCACCCAAGGCACTTAACCCTTTAATCATGTTTAATTACATGTTCCACTTTGGTTAAGTATTCTAATCGTATTTTTCTATTGCCATCCAAGGCAACCCACTAGTTTCCTCATGCCACCCGAGGCACCCACTAGTTACTACATGCCACCCAAGGCACCCACTTAACCCTCATGTCCCACTACATGCTAATTTGGTTAAGTGTTTCTTAATTAATTAAGACCGTGATCCTCCTAAAGACCTCTCACATTAGACTATCTTTTATGACTGCTGGTTAAGCCGGTTGGGTCCGGGCAGCCTTACGTCATAACCGAGTCTAACCTCGTGTCTTTACGTTAATCACGTATTTAGTTTGTGACTAAGACCTCTCACATTGGGCCAATCATTTGTAGCCGCTGGATGGCCGGTCGGTTCCGGGCAGACTTCCGCTACAAAAGGGTCCAACCTCGTGTCTTAGTTGATTAATTACGCCTAATTAATCACCCCCCCACAATTAATTATCCCTAATTAATTACACATTTTTCATAACATGGGTAGACCTAACTCAATAGGTAAATTCCCATGGGGTAGACCTAACTCAATAGGTAAATTCCCATTTATGTTAATTTATTTTTATGGTATGCTTAATCATACCCAATCATACTTTTATTAACATATTTACCAACCCCATCGTTCCCCACGTAAATCGTTCTCATTTCATGACATAAATAAGGGGAAGATCATCACAAATATTATGGGTTTAGCATACAACTTCGTCATGGGTTAAGAGGATGTCAACTTGCATATATGAACATATATTAACCCAACTACATATAACCCAAACTTGCATATTATCATACACATGATTTGCATAACATATGACATATGAGTTTGCATATTATCATACACATATCTTGCATAACATGTTGAACTTGCATATAAGCATTCTCATAACTTGCATAACATGTTAAACATGCATTTAAGCATATACATAACTTGCATAGCATCATGCACATAACTTGCATAATCTCATACACATAACTTGCATAACACCATTCACATAACTTGCATATGAACTTTGCATCTTAAAGGAGGGTAAACATGCATAGCATATAAGGGTATCATCTTGCATATGTATGCATCATATTTAAAAGGGTATACTTGCATGTTATGATTTATGCATAATACCAACCACTTAGCATGCATAAAACCACTTACTTATCATGCATGAAATCAAATACTTATTATGCATAAACCCACCACTTAACTTGCATAAACCCAAACACTTATCATGCATAAAACCCAATACTTAGTATGCATATAATCAAATACTTAGCATGCATAACGTCAAATACTTTAGCATGCATAACATCAAATACTTAACATGCATAACACCAACTACTTAGCATGCATAAAATCACATGCATAACTTGCATATCATGTTACATATAACTTGCATATATTCTCACATATAGTTTGCATAACATGTCACATATGCATAAATGTTTAACATAGTGTTTTGCATCATAAAACATGGCCTTAAACTTGCATTTAACATAAAACTTGCAAATCACATATCATACAAACTTGCCTAAATACATTTATCCACAAACATAGCCATGTCTTATCACATCCTACCATAATCAATTTAACAATTGATTATTAGAGCCATAGAAACTCACCAAAACACAATTAGCAAGCTAATGAAGAAGATTAAGATACTTAGAATGGATTAGAGGTTGATTAGAGAGTGATTTGGTTGCAACTTCTTCATGAACTAGTGGAGGCCATGCTCAAATTTCATTTTGCCATAGTTTAGTTACAAAACCTAATTATGAATGAATTAGGATAGGGTTAGGGTCTTATTTATAGGATTAGGTTGCATTTTAGACCCTTAGATTAACCCTAGATTAGATTAGGACCCTTAGATTTAGGAAATCTCTAGAACCAGCCCGCCAAGCCAGCCTAGAACCCAACCTGGTGCACCCAGGTTCAATGGACGGTGCCACCTTGTCGACAGGCAAGTCGACAGGCATGTCGACACCCCTGTCGACAGGCCTGTCGACAGCCCTGTCGACATGGGTTGGGCAGGAAGCTTCCCGCCTGACCCCGCCTGGCCCATCCCAAATCTGAATATTTGAATTTTCAAATCTGTTTTAGTTTTAAATTTTTCTGCAAACTTCTTTGGGCCATAACCGGGCCATACGGACTCCGATTCTCGAAAACTCGGACTCTATTTCGCGTATTTTTCCGAGACGAACGCAATAACGCAGCCCGTTACCCCTAATTCCCACGTCTGAGATTATTTATCCTGTAATTAGTGAATTTTAGTATTAACTAAAATTCGGGGTGTTACATTCTCCCCTCCTTAAAGGATTTCGTCCCCGAAATCTCTAAGCTAAGGAGAATGCATATCCTACCATCCAAACAACCATCTACTCAATCCATCAAACACGGGCATCCATTGTCCTTAGAACAATTTCTAATGATGTATGAGCATATGCAAAGAGTGTGTGTATATGTTCCCTATCTAATGTATGAACATATGCAAACCATGATAGTGCCATGCATCCATTATGTATGCAAGAAAACCCTATCGACACATACAATATCTACATGAGTGCACAATCATTCACCAAAATGCATCATCCATGTGATAACACAACCATTATACATCCATAAATATTTTCCTACACACAATTTTATGCAATATGCAATATGAAGTGACTGAGCCGATCTAGTGCCTAGAGTGTGTGTATATGCATCCACGAGCAACCACTAGCAAACACTTGCATCCACTTGCATCCATCAACCATAACATGTCTCAAACACATGTTTCAACCATAGGTTTACCCTATCTAAAGGTCAAAGGTACTAACGAGAGGACATACCAAAGATAAGATAAGTACTAGACAAACGATAAAGGAGAAAGTAAAGACATACCCTCAAAAAGAAATGGGTACAATGAACGCATCTTCGCTTCCGTCTCCCAAGTTGCGTTGCTCTCATCTTCTCCCCATTGCACCTTGACTAGTTGAACCTCTCTGCTTCTCAACTTCCTAGTCTCTGACCCAAGGATGCGAGTAGGAGCTCGTCGAATAGTCGCATCACGCTCTATCTCTATATCTCTAAGCAAGCTTGGCTCTACCACCTCTGCGGTCTCATGTAAGCATTTCCTCAGATGTGATACATGGAATACATCATGAACACCGCTAAGTCTGTCGGGCAACTCCACCCTATATGACATCCGTCCAATCCTTTCCTTAATAGGAAACGGTCCAACAAACCTTGGTACTTACTTCCCAACAGATCCAAAGTGAACCACATTCCGTAACGGAGGTATAAAAAGCATGTCCTAATATCAAACTCAAGCTCTGTTCTCTTCTTGTCCGCATAAGATTTCTGTTTATCTTGCGTCGCTTTCATCCTTCTTTGAATCAAATCAATCTTTTCCCCTTCGTACTTTCTAACCTCATCGGCCCAAGCAAGATCTCATCCGTAGATTCCTACCAACGTGTAGGTGATCGACAAGGCCTTCCATAGAGAGCTTCGAAAGGAGCCATACCAATACTGGACTGAAAGCTGTTATTATATGCGAACTCCACCAATGGAAGATGCTCTTCCCATGTACCTCCAAAATCTAAGATACAAAGCCTCAAAAGGTCTTCTAGGACATGATTCACCCTCTCAGTCTGGCCGTCCGTCTGAGGATGATATGCGGTGCTCAGACACAATTGAGTCCCCACTGCTTCTTGCAAACTTCTCCAGAATTCACTAGTGAAGATAGGATCTCGATCACTCACTATGCTAGAGGGTACCCCATGCAATCGAACTATCTCTCGAAGATATACAGAAGCTAGCCATGGAGCGGTCCTCTTGCTCTTCACAGGTATGAAATGGGCGCTCTTAGTAAGTCTATCTACCACCACCCAAATTCCTGTATTACCCTTCCTCGACCTGGGTAACCCGTCAATAAAGTCCATCGAGACGCTATCCCACTTCCATTGCGGAACCTCCAATGGGTGAAGCAACCCACCTGGTTTCCTTTGCTCCGCCTTCACTTGCTGGCACACCAAACATCGAGCGACATACTCGGCCACATCTTTCTTCATACCGGCCCAGAAGGAAACCCTCTTCATGTCTTGGTACATCTTATCCCTACCGGGATGAATGGTCATCCTAGAACGGTGTGCATCATCAAGAATAGCCTTCCTCAAACCCTCGATTTGCGGTACACAAAGTCTACCGTCTCTATGCAAACACCCCTATCGTCTAGGGTGTTTCTACTCAAATGGCTGGACGACTTCCTCCCCTTATGAGCTTCTCTACCAACTCAACCAACTGTGGGTCGTCCCTCTGTGCTCTTCCAATCCGCCCCAAAAGAGTAGGTCTAACCTCCAAGGAGGCTAGCAAACCGGGTACAAAGTCAACGGAAGGTCTAAAGTCAAACTTAGAAATAAACTCTAAGCTCCGTCGTTCAACGAACAATGAACTCAAGGACAACCTTTTTCTACTTAAGGCGTCCGCTACCATGTTACCCTTACTCATAGGATGCTAAGGATCCCATCCACTTTTGCTGTCCTAAGACTATGCACTCGAAGAGTCTCCAACACTTCCCTAAGATGTAGGGCATGCTCTTCTCCCCAAGGATATCATCCAAAATTTTCACAACTGTCTCCCACGCAGACCACCCTAGTCGAATTCGGCATCCCCCAAATGCAAGCCCCAAAGGCCTAAACCAATATCAGACAAACACCCAAGGGATACCTCCTTCGAATTCAGACGACCTACGTGAGATGATACAAATAAAAATGGCTAAATAATTAAGCCCTTGACCAATTCTGGATGTTCTCGCCAGTCTCGCTCCAAAACCGTCGTTTATCCCATACTGGCTCTGCTCAGCCTATTGAGCACATACGAAAACTTATTTCGCTCCTAGAAAAGACCCAGATGTCATCTACGAACTTATTTAGGTACTCCCTGAACACCCTTCTCATCAAATTAACAAAGTATGCGGGGGCGTTCGTCAAACCCAATGGCATCACCAGCCACTCATAAAAGAAATCATCCGGAGTCCTAAAGGCAGTCTTCTCTATACTATTCTCAGCCACTCTCAACTGATGAAATCCCGTGGCTAAGTCCTACTACAAAAATACTGAGGCGCCAGCTAACTGATCAAAGAGATCATTAATCCTCGGCAATGGGTATCTATTCTT
This sequence comes from Allium sativum, assembly GCA_030737875.1. Lineage (NCBI taxonomy): Eukaryota > Viridiplantae > Streptophyta > Magnoliopsida > Asparagales > Amaryllidaceae > Allium > Allium sativum. Next base: position 353,752,848 of record CM060919.1, on the reverse strand, counting down.
CTTTGTGAGTTTCTTTAGTTCTCTTTAGCCTACACAAAGTCTGAGGGACCCATCCGCCTTCATAACAAAAGCTACTGGAGCGCCCCCCTCCGATATACTTCGTCTTATGAACCCCTTCTCAAGCAAATCGCCTATTTACTTATGGAGTTCCCTCCTCTCACGAGGAGCCATGTGGCACACTGGCCAAGATACTGGTTTAGCATTATCCACCAGATATATTCAGAAGCCAATCTCCCGCTTCGGAGGTAAGCAAACTCTAGACCGACATGTCAAGCGATTCTAGATAACTTAGCATAACAGATTCTATGGGATTACAAGAGATCTCGAGAGTGTTACCCAAACGGGTCATAAGCTTAACAACTCTCCCTTCAAAATCAAAAACGGCACCTCTACTGGATAACCAGTCCATGCCCCAAAACTAACCCATAGCCCGTGAAGCCCAACAAGCATCACCTCTAAACTCAATGCTAAGTATAGAGACTTTCAAACCCAAACACATCATGGAGCCCCAATTGGGTTTGAAACAACTAAGGGATCATCTACCAAACTGGTGTCTAAGTGCAGTGACTTCAACTAACAATGATAAGATAAACGAACTCGATGCATCAAATAAAGTTTGAACCGGATATCATAGAAATCCAAATTCCAACCTAGACGGTCCTATCCCCATCTGGTACCCTAGTCGTGAGGGAATACCACTACCCTCCATACCTTGCCTTTGCTTCTTTGGACAATCCTAATAAGGTGTCCTATCCCTTCAAAAAAAAAAAAATAACTACCAGCCTTCTTCTTCCCTATTCTCCACTCACAACCTCCCACCAATGAGGTTTCATCTTTCATTAACCAAACAACTATTTGAGCCTTCCTCCCATCGTCTATCCAATAGATACCTACCAGTCCTCCTCCTTCTTGAACCAACTTCTAATCCGACTAACGTCTAATTCCTTGAAGTGGTTTTCCATCCTTATCTATCTTAGAAAGATCATCTATACGCGGAGGGGAAACTCAAAACGAGAGAAAGGAAGAGATTCAAAATGGAGAATTCGAAAGATATAAATATGGCTATTGGGGATTATGCTTTTCTTTCAAAAACTTTTCTCTTAAAAGACATGTTTTTGAAAATACTCCTTTCCAAAAATATTCTTAGAAAATAGTTTTTCTAAAAAATTTATCTGTTCCGGTAACCTTAAGCTCTGATACCACGTGTAACACCCCACACCCGCTACGGTCACTCACTAAGGGAATGCCATAACATTGGTGGAGTATTTTAAGTGAATATAGAACAGAAAAATTACAACAAGACAGATATAAGTAATACTTGAAAATTTAAATCATCATTTCATTTCAGCGGAAAGTAAAACATGTTTGGTTACATCACAAAACCATAACAAGAGTCAAGTACATAATATCCATCCTGATAAAATAGAAGTACATAATCTCACTACATAGACAATAGCCATAATAGAAAAGATAAACCGAGCTTTACTTCTACGATCCAAGCCCAAAAGATAGATATAGCGGTCTGATCCAAGCCCACTAGTGCTAGGCCCACTCTGATAACCTGAGGGTTGGGAAAAAGATAAAAACAACGGGGTCAGACATAAGTCTGAGTGAGTCCTATAACCCTAACAATACAACCATTAAAGTAATTAGGGTATGACATAATTAAGGTACGGTACCTCTGGGGATAATGACTACACTAAGTAGCCAACTAAACACCGGATGTACTACGATAACCGAAAAGACGCATTTATCCACCCAAGGATAATTCTAATACCACCCCAGACTTATTCACCCAAGGGTAATTCCTACACTGCACCACACCAGTTCTACCCACCAAGAGTAATTCCTACTTAAAGGTTGATCCCATCTAAAGTCTTAGAAAATATAACTAGTAGTTTCTGGTACTTCTAACTGACCACGTAGGTGCTGTCTGCCCCTACATCCATTAGGTGTATAACTGACCACGTAGGTGCCGTCTGCCCCTACATCCACTAGGTGTACCTAGTAATCTTACCCAGTAGTTTCGTGTACCCCTACACAGGTGCCGTCTGCCCCTATCTTTACTAGGTGTACTTACTACTACCCATCGATCGGCTCCCTACCGTAGATACCCGTGCTGGTCCCACGATTGGGGTGTATCATTCCCCTAAGGTGGCTACCAGATAATATCACGGTGCACGGCTTTATATCTACACGATGCAACAACGACTTACCAACCAGCCCGGGCCCACACACGCATATGAAACCCATTGGTCCCGCGTTGCCACCGCTAACCCGTTTTGGCCTTTTATAGTCAAGCCCAATATGCGTGTCCCGTCACTCGACTTGAGTCGAGCCCACAAAGATACGTTTGGGATATTGGTTGAAATGGGCCCCCACAAGCTACTACTTAAGCTTGTCGTTTAATCTAGTGCATCCCACTTAACCCCTTTTTATAATCATGCCCCCTTACATGTTAAGGTTTGGTTAAGTCATCAATCATATTTCAATTTGCCACTAAGGGCACCCACTAGATTTCCTCATGCAACCCAAAGCACTTACTTGATTCCCACATGCCACCCAAGGCACTTACTTAACCCTTTAATCATGTTTAATTACATGTTCCACTTTGGTTAAGTATTCTAATCGTATTTTTCTATTGCCTTCCAAGGCAACCCACTAGTTTCCTCATGCCACCCGAGGCACCCACTAGTTACTACATGCCACCCAAGGCACCCACTTAACCCTCATGTCCCACTACATGCTAATTTGGTTAAGTGTTTCTTAATTAATTAAGACCGTGATCCTCCTAAAGACCTCTCACATTAGACTATCTTTTATGACTGCTGGTTAAGCCGGTTGGGTCCGGGCAGCCTTACGTCATAACCGAGTCTAACCTCGTGTCTTTACGTTAATCACGTATTTAGTTTGTGACTAAGACCTCTCACATTGGGCCAATCATTTGTAGCCGCTGGATGGCCGGTCGGTTCCGGGCAGACTTCCGCTACAAAAGGGTCCAACCTCGTGTCTTAGTTGATTAATTACGCCTAATTAATCACCCCCCACAATTAATTATCCCTAATTAATTACACATTTTTCGTAACATGGGTAGACCTAACTCAATAGGTAAATTCCCATGGGGTAGACCTAACTCAATAGGTAAATTCCCATTTATGTTAATTTATTTTTATGGTATGCTTAATCATACCCAATCATACTTTTATTAACATATTTACCAACCCCATCGTTCCCCACGTAAATCGTTCTCATTTCATGACATAAATAAGGGGAAGATCATCACAAATATTATGGGTTTAGCATACAACTTCGTCATGGGTTAAGAGGATGTCAACTTGCATATATGAACATATATTAACCCAACTACATATAACCCAAACTTGCATATTATCATACACATGATTTGCATAACATATGACATATGAGTTTGCATATTATCATACACATATCTTGCATAACATGTTGAACTTGCATATAAGCATTCTCATAACTTGCATAACATGTTAAACATGCATTTAAGCATATACATAACTTGCATAGCATCATGCACATAACTTGCATAATCTCATACACATAACTTGCATAACACCATTCACATAACTTGCATATGAACTTTGCATCTTAAAGGAGGGTAAACATGCATAGCATATAAGGGTATCATCTTGCATATGTATGCATCATATTTAAAAGGGTATACTTGCATGTTATGATTTATGCATAATACCAACCACTTAGCATGCATAAAACCACTTACTTATCATGCATGAAATCAAATACTTATTATGCATAAACCCACCACTTAACTTGCATAAACCCAAACACTTATCATGCATAAAACCCAATACTTAGTATGCATATAATCAAATACTTAGCATGCATAACGTCAAATACTTTAGCATGCATAACATCAAATACTTAACATGCATAACACCAACTACTTAGCATGCATAAAATCACATGCATAACTTGCATATCATGTTACATATAACTTGCATATATTCTCACATATAGTTTGCATAACATGTCACATATGCATAAATGTTTAACATAGTGTTTTGCATCATAAAACATGGCCTTAAACTTGCATCTAACATAAAACTTGCAAATCACATATCATACAAACTTGCCTAAATACATTTATCCACAAACATAGCCATGTCTTATCACATCCTACCATAATCAATTTAACAATTGATTATTAGAGCCATAGAAACTCACCAAAACACAATTAGCAAGCTAATGAAGAAGATTAAGATACTTAGAATGGATTAGAGGTTGATTAGAGAGTGATTTGGTTGCAACTTCTTCATGAACTAGTGGAGGCCATGCTCAAATTTCATTTTGCCATAGTTTAGTTACAAAACCTAATTATGAATGAATTAGGATAGGGTTAGGGTCTTATTTATAGGATTAGGTTGCATTTTAGACCCTTAGATTAACCCTAGATTAGATTAGGACCCTTAGATTTAGGAAATCTCTAGAACCAGCCCGCTAAGCCAGCCTAGAACCCAACCTGGTGCAACCTGGTGCACCCAGGTTCAATGGACGGTGCCACCTTGTCGACAGGCAAGTCGACAGGCATGTCGACACCCCTGTCGACAGGCCTGTCGACAGCCCTGTCGACATGGGTTGGGCAGGAAGCTTCCCGCCTGACCCCGCCTGGCCCATCCCAAATCTGAATATTTGAATTTTCAAATCTGTTTTAGTTTTAAATTTTTCTGCAAACTTCTTTGGGCCATAACCGGGCCATACGGACTCCGATTCTCGAAAACTCGGACTCTATTTCGCGTATTTTTCCGAGACGAACGCAATAACGCAGCCCGTTACCCCTAATTCCCACGTCTGAGATTATTTATCCTGTAATTAGTGAATTTTAGTATTAACTAAAATTCGGGGTGTTACAGTGTTGATTAGATTGACGCCATTTTGACGTGAACGATATTTATATTGATTTTATTCATTTTATAATGAATATCGAAAGTGATTTCAAAATATGATATTTTGAAAAGAAGTAGAATTCGAATTGAAAGTGAATAGAAATGAATTCGAATTGAAAGTGAAAAGAATTAGAATTCGAATTGAAAGTGAATAGAAATGAATTCGAATTGAAATTGAATGAAATGGAAAATGAACTGAAATTGAATTAAAAATCGATTTGAATTGAAATCAATTTGAAATGAATTTAAATCGAATTTATAGGGAAAAAATCAATTTTGATTTGAATTTGAAAAGAAGTTGAAATCGTTTTGAAAACGAATTTAAAACAATTTATAAAATATGTTTTAAAAGGAAATCGACGAAGTATATATTATATATATTATATATATAATATAATGGCCTGAATAGAACGCGCCGCGCTGCGGCAGTTCGTGAATTTCGACCATTGACTTCAAATGGATATTGCGGGAGATCCGACCATCGGATTCTCCTAAAACCGGAACCGTTGGGTTCGTATCGAAAAGAGCTTTCTAACAAATATTAGAAATTAGAAATCTAACGGTTGGATTTGGAATTATGTCCAAATCAAATTTGAAAGAGATCGCTGTAAGTGCAGTTCGATATCCGTTGATGGAAATCGACTGTACGGGCCTTGATAAAATTATTAAAAATATTAATAATTAATGTAAAATCAAAAGAAATGATTTGTGAAGAATTGGGATGAAAAACTCCATATTTGAAAAGACAAAAATAGATTTTTATCGAAATGAACTAGTTTTGAACTAGAATAATAATTTATTAATTTTTAAAATAAATAAAGTGGATTTGAAATGGTTTTAAAAGTAACTAGAATTTCCAATATTGAATTGGAATGGAATTGAATCGAAATTGTCTTCGGAATATTTTGATGTTGGGTTTCGTGATTATACAGATATTGTTATGGAAATTTGAAAGATATATTTTTATCGTTATTTCTGATACGATATTTGTTGGTCGTTGAATTTGATATTGAATATAAGCCGGTATATTTTTTATTCAGAGCCTTGTATTTAATATCAAATATGATTTGGATTTGTCGTGAATGGTGTCTTCATTAACACTGTTCTTAAGCCCAGTTGAGAAAAAGATTAAATATTTTTATTTAAATTTAATGAAGTGTACCAATTAAATAGTATTTAATTGGAATTGAATTGGTATTGATCTTTGGGTTTATCGTGAACAGTGTTTTAAATAACACTAGTTCTTTAACCCGATAATTAATGGAATGTGATTTTGGGTTTATCGTGAACCGTGTTTTAAATGACACTGATTCTTTAACCCAGTTAAGGATTAAAACTAAGTGAAGTTTTAATGAATCTTTAATTAGATTGAAAAGATCGAGAATGGAGTATCACCAGTTTTACTCCAAGCGGTAGTTAAATCTTTAATTAGATTAGAACGTGAAATGGTAATTGAATTTACCGATAACACTATGGTGTTAGATATGAAGTATTACCAATTTTACTTCATGGGATGAATAGGGTGGGATTGGGAAATTAAAATAAATGATTACTTCGGTGTAGTTCGCTAATCCCGACTAGTTTGAATTGATATTCAAAGAAGACTAAAGAATAAATTTAAAGAATTTATCTTTGATAAAATTAATGGGAACCTTTCCCAAAATAGAAGAATATTTGAATAAACGAATATTCTGAATTGGAATGAGGCGTATGTTGTGTTTGTGTAACACTTGTATACGCGAGTTATTCAGAAAGACCGGGTTTATCCCATTCTGAATAACTGATTCGACGTGGTGTCGATGATGAAGACGGTGGTCGAAGACCGGAGGTCTTCACGTCGTTTGGGTGATTACTGATGATCTTGATTGGGCCGTACACCCAAGAGGAGGGAATCAGTTAGTGATCGTCCAGACGTACTTGGAGATCGATGGATATGCGAGGTACTAGGTGCCCCCGGTTTCGTTCAGACCCAGAACGAACTTGTAAATGGATTGTGTGTCTGACATTGGATTTTAGTTTGTGTGATTGATTTCTATTAAATATATATCTGTTTGGCGGCGGAGAATTTATTCTCTTGCTTAACGCCCTTCTCTGAGACGTACAAGCTCAGGGGTTATATATTGATGGATATCAAACGCATGGAGTGAATTGCCTGTGTGGCACGCCTAGGTGGCAATTGATCAAGGCTTCTGTTGAAAAGCAAAGTCTTGGGGTGATGATCAAAGCACAGCCTGTGTGGCACAGCTTTGTGTAACGTGAATTCGCGAGCCTCACACCCCGGTTGTGAACCAGAAACGGGAGAGGACGTCAGGGAGGGCATGCGTTTCTTTCTAGCTAGAAGTGGCGTCAGTGGTTTTACACGCCCTGACGAGTTTGACTTATGTGGTTGTTGCTGTTGCGAGGCGCCTCGGTTATATCGGTCGATCCGGGACCGATGGAGTCATTCGTTGGCTCATTGACACCCCATAAGGTGGGGAAACGCAGTGTTCAGGCATTTTAATCCTCATCGGTGGACCGGCCCTGAGGATCCAAAGGCTTGATTGAGTACTTGCCTGAGACACGGGCTAGAGCGTATCGAATCAGTAGAGGACTATCTTTTGCCTCGGTTCACAGATGGAAATCCAATTCCCAAATACGTGATTTTGGGGTTTTAATTGTAGAACTAGTATGGTGACATGATATATGGTACCCATGTCGTCTATGATTGATACTTATGATTTGAAGTTGTTTTATACACTATGCACTTATAATAGTATCAAATGATTTGTGTTGCATTGTGTGATAGGACCTGGGTCTTATAATAGCTTCATTTTTCCAAAAAGCATTGCGCTGTTGTTTTATGCACTGGTGTTCTTGGGAGGAAACCCGTTCCATGTTATACGGGGTGGTCCCTTGATTTACCTAACTTTAAAACAAAGATTAATAACTGTTTTAGTTCTCACACCAGTCCCATGACTGACCTGGAGTTTATTGTTTTAACCTAAACTCTGGATGCCCTTATTTTGACACGGGCAGCTAGTAGTTTTGGTTTTGCAGATTTATATTCACAGGATCCTGATTTACAGCTGGAACGATACTCGGAAAGCTTTGTATCCGCGTATTACTTCTAGTTGTGTATTGTATTATTTTCCGCTGCTATGTAATGTATTGTAATCTCTGATATTTATCGAATGTATTTTATTCATTCATACTCTGTATATTATTGTATTCTGATGAATTGTTGTAATTAACAATGAAATGTTCTTCTGTCTGCATTCTAATTTGTCGTGTTCTCAAAACAATCAGGCTTTTCGAACGGTCTTGATCGGTTTAGCGACTGATTCGGATCGAGCGGAATTTCTTTGTCGTTACATAAACTCAACAAATCAAACATATATATGAAATAATACATGTCACATGTGCACATGCATATCATATATATCAATAGTGTCATAAATGTGTGTCATCTATGCACAACATATAATAAGATTTTCTAAAAAAATCCTAGACATTTCATAGCATTTCAAATGTGGAATATCACTTAAACAAAAATTGTAAGTCAAGTGTGAGATAAACTCACCTTATATACGAAAACGGATACGAAAAGCATGTTGCACCATTCTAATTATAAGCACACCTACGCTCTCTTTAATACCATGGTTTGAACATATTCAGAAATCAATACCTCAAGCTATTTAAATGACGGGAGTAGAAAGGTTTTAGCTTAGGAAGATGGATTTCGAATTTTACAAAAATTTTATAAAATGCAAACAAATTTTAGTCATCTTAGAATAAAATTTGGGACCAATAACCATTAGAATCTCAAAATGCTGCAAACAGTAAAATTATTGCAAATTCTTTTCTCTTTAATTTAAAAAAAAAATTGGTTTTCGATAAAAATTGAAGGAGATATGAAAAAAACAGCGATAACCAAATTTTTAAGTAAGAAATCTAGGTACAAAAATGCATCTGAAAGATTGGCAGCCTCGACCTAAATATATTCAAAATCTAAAAAAAGTTTCAATTCTACACAACTTTAAAAAAAAGTTGAATTTCTACTTTCTAACGAAAAGTTATGACCACCGCAACACAGGTTAAAAATTCAAAAAAAACTAAAAATAAAAAGGTATTTGATTTCAAAGGGAAAAGTGGTCATCGCTAGCAGGTGAGGACTGCTTACCGGAGGTAGAGGAAGGTCGGATATGTGTGGTTAGGTCAGTGGTGAAGGTGGTGGCCAAGAGGATGATGAGTAGAAAGCTCTTGATTGGAAAGAAAAATGGTTGTTTCCATTTCCGGATCTAAAATTTCAGAATTCCAAATCAAATGCAACTTGAAATTAAAATGGATTAGATAATATAGATAGAGACTAGGAATCATTAAAATAATAAGAATTTACCTGCGGATTGATTTGTGAAAGGAAGAAATGTCAGATTTGAAGAAAGGTTAATGAGGAAGAAGGAAGAAAGAGGGAGGCTTTCAATCCCATGTTGTTTTGTTTTGATTCTGATCTTCTTTTTGCGTGCAATTCATTTTCATCAAATATCTTTTCCATTGCAATTTGATTTGTAAAAAACAATTATGTGAGATGTAGATTTGGATCTAGACATGGAAGTGTAAAGAGAATGAAGAGTTTCAGAAAATAAGTGAATGAGGTGAAGAGAGATATAGTGATTTTTATTTGCACGAGAAGGAAGTTACCAAATAAATCATGTCAATTTAATAAATGTGTCCCCGCGAATTAATTTTCATCCATTCAAATTCAAGCCAGTATTAATACTAATGAGAATGTAAAGGAAGATACAGATTAATCAAATATATACACATAACAACATCGTCCATTTTGCAATCTTTCACAATTACAAACGCGAATTTTGGACAAACGAAACTCAATTTCAACGAACCAAAAAATTTTGCATGCTCAAAATTCAGAATAGATTCATATAAAAAAATGAATTCTAATTTTGACAACTTCTGAATTTTAGTTTGAATTCAAATTTGACAAGAACCGACCTTTTCATAAAATTTTACATTTTGATAAATTTGGTAAATTAAAATATTCATTATTCAAATTTAAGCTTTTATAAGTTTACTTAAATTTAAATAACACAAATTGAGTTAGTTAATAATTAAATTCAAATTAGACCGGTGTTGCATCTCACAATTCAAAAGGTATTTATTATTTTCCATTTAGAAAATTCAATTCATTTATCTCATTCCATTCAGAATAAATTAATGCTTAAATATTAAAATTTTAAATTTTAGTCAAATCATTAATTTGAAATCTATTAAAAATTCAAGTTGTTACAAGATCAATTTCAAGTGGGACCAATTACAAGTGCGTTATTTAAGGTGGTGTATGGTGGAGGACTGAAATTGAGAAATGCTGAAGGTGAGATGAAGCGATTGGATTTATATTTATTATGGTCAACACATAAGTGAAAGGGTATTTTGGTAACTTATGGTGTATTAGATTTGCAAAAAAAAAATCAATAGAGAAAAAGTACTTACTGATGTATAAAACTAAGATTGTTTTTCACTTTGTTTAATGTTTGTAGATGTTATGAAAAAATTATTTTACTGAACACTGAATTAGGGTTGTCAACGGATACTTTCAGATACAAATATTGCTATATCTGTATCTGCATCCAAAATCATTTTGAAATATCGGATATTCGTTTCCGCGGATACTGAAGGATATCGGATAATTATCCTATCCGTTAGTGATCTATAAATCATGAAACATAAACGAAAATTTTAAGTTTGACATGAATGTTTTTCCAAATCCATTGATCACAAAAGTGTTAAAAACAAACAAATATAATGAAATTAAATATATTTGAGTAGTTAATATGCATTTAGTCCATATAATATAAACCTTCGGCTTAGTAAAGTAATAAATAAATCTCATTAATCATACAAAAAACATATAATTTAAAGCATAATGTTAAGAAAAATCAAATGGATAATTTTGGATGTAGATATCTATGTATCCATATCCGCATCTGTTTTTTCGGATATTGGATATTTAACCACTTTTCGGATACGGATGCGGATAGATTTCAGATTTTTCGGGAATCAATTGATAACCCTATATCAAATACTTTCTAAAGTCTAACAACTTTATTGGAATGTACTATCATTCTTTGGTTTATTTTGACTACTTTTTCCTACAAAGACAGAAATGTTAAACTCTACCTAACTTTCCACTTGTTTTACGTTTTTGAGTACTAAAAAAGGAAAAACATAATCCAGAAAAAAAGATTTAGTTTTTCTATAATAATTCACTGATCCAACATCTTAGTATATATTTAACTCATTATCAAGTTGCCTAGCTAATCCCTAGCATCCCTTTTATCCAATTCATTCCCTCTTAGATTCCTTTCAACATGCTCTTCAAATTCCAGTATGCCTGGTGTTGTTTCTGAACAACTCAAATACCATCCCAATTTGGCCTCTATGCTCCATTGTATTCCCATAGCCGCAAAGCATTCTAACACAATAACATAGGCCAAGATGACACGTTTGATATCTGGGATGACAACATCCAGACTAACTACGATCATTGCTTTATCGATATTCACAGCTAGCTCACCACATTTTAAGCAATACACCTTATGTTTTGCTTTCTATACATGATATCTACATGGAAAGAAATAAGTAATTGAGGAGGCATGGATTATTGAGCCATTATTCCTTTAAATGAACAATCTTATATAAAACAAATGGAAGAAGTTAAGACATGCCCTTTACATATCACCCAATCTATTTTCCTTAGAATAATGCAACAAAAACAGTCAAATGATGCATAATTTTATGATATGCTCCAAAAAAAGTATATTACATGTCCTCAAACTCCACAAACATGTAAAAAAAATGTTAATAATGACATTAACTGAAAGAAAGAATACAACAAATGCATACAAATAATTCTGGAACCATGCATCTTATTTTACTGGTGCCTTATTCTTACCGATTAAGAGCATCCTGATATAACATGTACAACCTAGACATCTTGGGTAGTAAACAATTTTTGGAACTTATTTTCAGCACTTGGTCAAAGTGATTTCATTTGCAAAACCAGCCTTATTCACAACCTGTTAACGATATTTTTCGTCAACACCCGAACTAAGAGAAATGATGCACATACTTTGTAGTTTGGTGGAAGGGAGATCTAAAGGTCACATGGATGCAACCTTGGATCAGTGTTCTTTAACTAGTTCCATCGTTATCTAGGCACCATGACCCTAATCTGAAGATTAGTTACTCTTCCCTCAAGGGGTGAGTATCAGCTTACAAGACTATGAAGTCAAAGACAACCTTGGAGAAAGGTTTCTACTAGTTAGATAAAACCGAAGCCTTATACAATAGTTGCCTTTAGATCAAGAATAAAATAATATACATTGTGCATAGAGAAAACAAGCTAATGTCTCGCAAATCTCGGATCACTTTCATGCCATAGCACTTATCAACTTATACGATACTTTCGCATCAAATTAGACTGGAAAGGCCTTGGTTGCATCAGTTATCATGTAACACCCCGCATTTTTAAGTATAATTAAAAATGAAATAAAATATATGAAAATATTCTTATGATAGGTAAATAATGGTGATGCATAAGAAGGATTAATTAATACATGAAAGAAAAAAAAAATTAGTTCGATAACGGTGTGTGTAACAAAAAAGATAGTAAAATGAGGATAATTAATTTAAGAATCAGGAATTAGGTAAAATGGACATCACCATTGCGTTCCTCTCGAAATTTTACATGAAATAGAGTCCGAGTTTTCGAAAATCGGAGTCCGGATGAAGAAGTTATGGCCTGTAGAAGATTCAGAAGGTTTCGGTCAGCACAGAACTGGGCAGGTCGACCTGGGGGTCGACCTGGGGGCCAGGTCGACCAGGGGGTCGACCTGGGAGTCGACTATAGTGTCGACCCCCCCCCCCACCTGCAGGTCGACCTGGTCAGCCTGTTTCGGTCCAGAACACGTTTTTGAAGCCCTGAGATGATTTTTGATGGTCCGGATTGGTTTTAGGGTTAATCTGATGGCTGAAATGAGTTCCTACACCTATAAATACACCCTAAGACCTAGCCTCCTCTACACACAATTCTATTCTTCTTCTTCTCTGCCTCTGTTCTAAATAAAAATAAAAATGGCGTCGCTACTCTGTTGGAATCAAAACTAGAAGCTAATCAACATCAACCTAAGCAACTCAATTCAAATTAGAGATTAAAGCTTCTGCAACAATTATGCAACAACTAAAGTTCTTTCTTTAATCCAATCAAGGCAAGTGCGGTTATTTTCTGATATAAACGTTAATTCTGATTGTGACATGAATTATAAATCTGAATCTGAGGTTATATCTGTTCTGTTCTGTTTGGATCTATCTTTGTATCTTTTTCCTCTTTCTGTTCTATAGCCAGGCTACCACGAGCCTGAGCCAATCTCATAAGAGATTAACCTACGCTAAAATATTTGGGACAGTAAAATGAATGATGCATAAATTGGGCATGAACAATACGTGACTGATTTGAGGAAAGAACATGGACTGTAGCTAGAACAAAATCTGAGACATATGACTGGACATGTTATATTTATAACATAAATGGGTATTGAACATATGATTTGTGATAAAAAGAATATGGCTTAGGTATAAAGATATACATGAGAGTAGGGCATCTATTAATGTAAATAAACACCTAAGTAAGGGATCTTTGGGATATATGACATGCATAGTAATAGATGGCTATATTTGGTATATAATCATATTGTGAATCATGACAATTATTTATGCATGTGAACTTAGGCAAGATTTATAATTAGGCAAGATATGTTTGTGAAACTTTAAGAAATGATTAAATCTGTTATATTTTCCTAATTTGCTAGTTTTGTTACATTGCCTAATCTGCTAGTTCTGTTATATTGCTTAATCTGCTAGTTCTACTCTACTGCCTAGTCTGCTAGATCTGTTCATCTACCAAATCTGTCATCTGCTATGCTAAATCTGCTAGTTTGCTTAATCTGATAAATCCGTTAAGTCGCCTAATCTGAAGAATCTGTTATCTACTACATCTATTGAGTTGGTATAATTAGTCCGCTATTGGCATAATCTGAATTAGCTATGAATAATTGACATGTATATTAGGCGTGGGTATAAATGGTAAATCATTAATTAATTGGCCGCAAAGATAAACATGGCTAACTCGAGGTTAGAATGAGTTTGCAGCGTAATTCTGCCCAGAACCGCCCGGCATATTCCAGTGGTCGCAAACAATAGGTTCTAATGTGAGAAGTTAGTCATAACGTGCTTGAAACCCGAGGTTAGACTCAGTTTGCGACAGAAACCTGCCCGGAGCTAACCGGCCTAACCAGTAGCTGCAAACTGTCAGTCTAATGTGAGAGGTTTGGGCATTAAAATTTAATTAATGAAAATCTGAGATAATTATGATGTCTAAAACGTGTTGGGTAAGGTTAAACCAATTGGACCAATGAATCTGATAAACCCGTTTCGTGAATCCGTAGGCCCAATACAAAGTTAGATAATCTGTAACCAGTTAATCTATAAGTCTGTTAATCTGTAACCAGATAATCTGTAAGCCTGTTAATCCGAACATCTGATCCGTTAGTCTGAAAACCTGTTAACTTGATTGTCTGATCTGTGAACTAGTTAATCTAAATTTTGTATGTCTGAAACTTGTAAAAATCTGTTAGTCTGGGGACACAAGGTTAGGAGGGGAATCACTTGTGTCATCTGTTGTTTGGGACCCATATTAGTCAGTAACCCTTTCTGGTATCAAAACTTTGACCCAACAGTAAGTAGGGTCCGGGCACGCTTACTGAACTAATTATAAGCGGTTCATTCTGATAATGGCGAGGGGTGTTGATGGTGCGTTCCAACCGGGTCATGTGCGTGCATGGATCCCGGTCTGCCTCTGAGGATGTAAGACGCCGTGACATCTGTAAATAGGTCTGTGCCAATTGGTTGTCACTTTAGGGAGTGATACACCCTACTGTGGGGCCGACACAGGATATTTATGTATTAGGGAGCCGATCGCTTGGGGTAGGGTTTTAGGGTACACTTAGTTCTGTCTGTTTCTGCTTGGTACCGTCTGTTTCTGTTGGGTGGTAACACCTGTCTGTTTCTGCGTGGTACCGTCTGTTCGAGTGGTAAAGGCCCATTACTAGTGTACATCTAATTCTACATTCTGTTTCCGTAGGGATTAATCTGTTTCTGCTTCTGTCTGTTTCTGATCGGGTAGTAAAAGCCCATTATTAGCATTTTGTTTCTGTTAAATTATTCTATACCCGTTTCTGTTTCAGTTTAGACATTAGGGTGACACCTAATTCTGTTATACTAGTATTAGTGCAGAGAAGTGTAAAGCAATAGTTTATATCATTCTGTTCTTCTGTTATATCTGCTACACCTGTTACAGTTATCTCTCATCCAGTTTTATGTTCATGTCATATTATTATTATCTGTTCATATGCTGAAAGTCACTGGACTTGCCAGACTTTTTGTCTGACCCTTGTTGTTTCGCCTCCTTTCTTCCGTTCCCCCCAGGTTATCCAAGGAGGGAATACTTTAGCTTGATCCGGATTTCTCTCTGCTTGAAGTGCTTAAAGTATGGCTTGGCTCTGTATAGCTTCCGTTCTATGGGGATTATGATTTTAAACCATGCATTTTGAAGGCTTTTGTACAAGACTGATATTTTGTACTTGAATTCTGAGATTTGAAAGGATGTAACCATATTGATTTCTGTTTCCGCTGTAATAAAGTTAAAAATTTTCAAGTACTGTTTTATCTGTCTTGTAAGTTTCTGTTCTGTTTACTAAAACGCTCCACCAAAGTTAAGGCATTCCCTTTGTGAGTGACCTTAATAGAGGTGGGGTGTTACACTTGGTATCAGAGCTGAAGGTTACCAGATTAGATAAAAGTTTTTGAAAAACTATTTTCAAAAAGGTTTTGAAAGGAAGTATTTTCAAAAATAAATCTTATTTTGAAAAACATGATCCCCAAGAGCCATATATCTTTCCTTCAGTCCTTTTTGTATTGAATCTTTCCTTTTTTTCGTTTCAGCATGTCTGAAGCATCTGAGATACCAGAGGGTGTTCATGTACCCGGTTGATTTCGTCAATATCTTGAGGCTAGGACCGCCGCCGCAGGTCCAGCAAATGATCCCCCTCCTCCTCCGCCCCCTCCTCGCGCAATTGCTTTCTCAAAGATCTGTAGAGATTTTAGGGCCATGGGTGGAAAGGATTTCAAGGGAACGGAATCATTCGTCGAAGCGAGGAACTGGCTCAAAGAAACTGAGGATCTATTCGTTATCTTTGAGGTGGACGATAGGCAGAAGGTACAGTTGGCGGTATGGCTGCTCAAAGACGAAGCTTCCTACTGGTGGGAAGTCACTAATGCCGAGAGGCCGGTTGAGACATGGATGGATTTCAGAACAAGGTTTGAGACAAAATTTCTCTCGCAAGCTGAACGGAGTTTACAACTGGAAAAGTTCTTATCTCTTAAAAAGGAAGTATGACGGTCAAGGAATACGTCAACCAGTTCAACCTACTAGCTAGGTTCGGATTGGATTTAGTCAGCACTCAGCATAAAAAGGCTCTGCGCTTTGTTAAAGGAATTGAACGAGCCACTGCACAGCCTAGCCATGACCCACGTACCCATGGGAGCGACTTACGAGAAATTGGTGGACATGGCACTACTGCACGAGGAAGACAAGGGCCTGAAAGAGCCAAAGAAGGAAGAACCACAGAATAAGAAAGCATGGCCCAAAAAGGAAACACAAAAGAAGGATGACAAGTCTGAAGATAAGAAGGGGAAAAAGTGCTTTACTTGTGGGAGCTCGACTCATCTGAACAAGGATTGCAGAAAAAGGAAAGGCACTTGCTTCAACTGTGGAGAGATGGGACACTTCACTAGGGACTGCCCAAAGAGACGAGGGCAAGGAGGGCAGGCGAACACTGTAGAGGCTAGTGGCTAGGATAGAAATAGGAAAATTTCTATAGTAGGTTTAATTTCTTTATCTGATTATGGAGTTAAGACTTTTTCAGATTCTGGTATTTTGAATCGATACTCTGCACTTTAATACTAGTATTATTTCTGAATTCCGCAGTAGAGTCAGACCCATAAGGGTTATGGCTCATCTGTTTGAGATTGGGGTTTGAGGGATATCTGTGTTAGGCGTCAAGTATGACGCATACATTCTGAGTTTTCGTGGGGTATGATTTTATCATGCTTAGCTTCCTAAGAATCATTAGGGAACCTGATCTGTACCAGTAGTCTGTAAATATCTGAATACTTCTGATAAGATTTCCAATTTTGACATTGTTTAAAGAAGGTAATCCTTTGGGTGTCAATTTGATGTTGGTTTCGGTCTTTGGGGTCGATACTTAGGACCCATGTCTAATGGGAACCAAGTTTTTGTTCTATCTGTACTCGCTTCCATCATTTGACTGTATCCTATCGATCGAATCTTCGAACTTTAGGTAGAAACTAATGGGTGTAAACATGTGTTTGAGACATGTTATGTTTGATGGTTGCAAGTGGATGCAAGTGGTTGCTAGTGGTTTCCCGTGGATGCATATACACACACTACGCACTAGATCGGCTCGAAAACACTCTCATACTGCATACGGATGTGTGAGCATTTTTAAATTTTGTGGATGCAAAATGATTGACTCAACACATGGATGTTGCATATGACAGAATGGTCGTGCACTCATATAGAAATGATATGTATCGAGTAGGAAAATTGCATACATGTTGGACTCATGGCACTGGCATAATTCACATTAAGGAGGTCAACTGAATCAGTGGACCGCCTGATCTTTGCATTAGACAAGGAACATATACACACACTTCTTGCATATGTTCATACAGCATTAGAAATCTCTTAAGGACAATGAATGCCTGTGATTGATGATTGAGTAGATGGATGATTGGATGGTAGGACACATTCTTCTTAACTTGAAGATTTCGGAGACGAAATCCTTTAAGGAGGGGAGAATGTAACACCCCGCATTTTTAAGTATAATTAAAAATGAAATAAAATATATGAAAATATGCTTATGATAGGTAAATAATGGTGATGCATAAGAAGAATTAATTAATACATGAAAGAAAAGAAAAATTAGTTCGATAACGGTGTGTGTAACGAAAAAGATAGTAAAATGAGGATAATTAATTTAAGAATCAGGAATTAGGTAAAATGGACATAACCATTGCGTTCCTCTCGAAATTTTACATGAAATAGAGTCCGAGTTTTCGAAAATTGGAGTTTGGATGAAGAAGTTATGGCCTGTAGAAGATTCAGAAGGTTTCGGTCAGCACAGAACTTGGCAGGTCGACCTGGGGGTCGACCTGGGGGCCAGGTCGACCAGGGGGTCTACCTGGGAGTCGACCTCCCCCATGGGGGTCGACTATAGTGTCGACCCCCCCCCCACCTGCAGGTCGACCTGGTCAGCCTGTTTCGGTCCAGAACACGTTTTTGAAGCCCTGAGATGATTTTTGATGGTCCGGATTGGTTTTAGGGTTAATCTGATGGCTGAAATGAGTTCCTACACCTATAAATACACCCTAAGACCTAGCCTCCTCTACACACAATTCTATTCTTCTTCTTCTCTGCCTCTGTTCTAAATAAAAATAAAAATGGCGTCGCTACTCTGCTGGAATCAAAACTAGAAGCTAATCAACATCAACCTAAGCAACTCAATTCAAAATAGAGATTAAAGCTTCTGCAACAACTAAAGTTCTTTCTTTAATCCAATCAAGGCAAGTGCAGTTATTTTTCGATATAAACGTTAATTCTGATTGTGACATGAATTATAAATCTGAATCTGAGGTTATATCTGTTCTGTTCTGTTTGGATCTATCTTTGTATCTTTTTCCTCTTTCTGTTCTATAGCCAGGCTACCACGAGCCTGAGCCAATCTCATAAGAGATTAACCTACGCTAAAATATTTGGGACAGTAAAATGAATGATGCATAAATTGGGCATGACCAATAGGTGACTGATTTGAGGAAAGAACATGGACTGTAGCTAGAACAAAATCTGAGATATATGACTGGACATGTTATATTTATAACATAAATGGGTATTGAACATATGATTTGTGATAAAAAGAATATGGCTTAGGTATAAAGATATACATGAGAGTAGGGCATCTATTAATGTAAATAAACACCTAAGTAAGGGATCTTTGGGATATATGACATGCATAGTAATAGATGGCTATATTTGGTATATAATCATATTGTGAATCATGACAATTATTTATGCATGTGAACTTAGGCAAGATTTATAATTAGGCAAGATATGTTTGTGAAACTTTAAGAAATGATTAAATCTGTTATATTTTCCTAATTTGCTAGTTTTGTTACATTGCCTAATCTGCTAGTTCTGTTATATTGCTTAATCTGCTAGTTCTGTTCTACTGCCTAGTCTGCTAGATCTGTTCATCTGCCAAATCTGTCATCTGCTAAGTCTGTTGAAAATGCTAAATCTGCTAGTTTGCTTAATCTGATAAATCCGTTAAGTCGCCTAATCTGAAGAATCTGTTATCTGCTATATCTGTTGAGTTGGTATAATTAGTCTGCTATTGACATATTCTGAATTAGCTATGAATAATTGACATGTATATTAGGCGTGGGTATAAATGGTAAATCATTAATTAATTGGACGCAAAGATAAACATGGCTAACTCGAGGTTAGAATGAGTTTGCGGCGTAATTCTGCCCGGAACCGCCCGGCATATTCCAGTGGTCGCAAACAATAGGTTCTAATGTGAGAAGTTAGTCATAACGTGCTTGAAACCCGACGTTAGAATCAGTTTGCGACAGAAACCTGCCCGGAACCAACCGGCCTAACCAGTAGCCGCAAACTGTCAGTCTAATGTGAGAGGTTTGGGCATTAATTTTTAATTAATGAAAATCTGAGATAATTATGATGTCTAAAACGTGTTGGGTAAGGTTAAACCAATTGGACCAATGAATCTGATAAACCCGTTTCGTGAATCCGTAGGCCCAATACAAAGTTAGATAATCTGTAACCAGTTAATCTGTAAGTCTGTTAATCTATAACCAGATAATCTGTAAGCCTGTTAATCCGAACATCTGATCCGTTAGTCTGAAAACCTGTTAACTTGATTGTCTGATCTGTGAACTAGTTAATCTAAATTTTGTATGTTTGAAACTTGTAGAAATCTGTTAGTCTGGGGACACAAGGTTAGGAGGGGAATCACTTGTGTCATCTGTTGTTTGGGACCCATATTAGTCAGTAACCCTTTCTGGTATCAAAACTTTGACCCAATAGTAAGTAGGGTCCGGGCACGCTTACTGAACTAATTATAAGCGGTTCATTCTGATAATGGCGAGGGGTGTTGATGGCGCGTTCCAACCGGGTCATGTGCGTGCATGGATCCCGGTCTGCCTCTGAGGATGTAAGACGCTGTGACATCTGTAAATAGGTCTGAGCAAATTGGTTGTCACTTTAGGGAGTGATACACCCTACTGTGGGGCCGACACAGGATATTTATGTATTAGGGAGCCGATCACTTGGGGTAGGGTTTTAGGGTACACTTAGTTCTGTCTGTTTCTGCTTGGTACCGTCTGTTTCTGTTGGGTGGTAACACCTGTCTGTTTCTGCGTGGTACCGTCTGTTCGGGTGGTAAAGGCCCATTACTAGTGTACACCTAATTCTACATTCTGTTTCCATAGGGATTAATCTGTTTTTGCTTCTGTCTGTTTCTGATCGGGTAGTAAAGGCCCATTATTAGCATTCTGTTTCTGTTAAATTATTCTATACCCGTTTCTGTTTCAGTTTAGACATTAGGGTGACACCTAATTCTGTTATACTAGTATTAGTGCAGAGAAGTGTAAAGCAATAGTTTATATCATTCTGTTCTTCTGTTATATCTGCTACACCTGTTACAGTTATCTCTCATCCAGTTTTATGTTCATGTCATATTATTATTATCTGTTCATATGCTGAAAGTCACTGGACTTGCCAGACTTTTTGTCTGACCCTTGTTGTTTCGCCTCCTTTCTTCCGTTTCCCCCCCCAGGTTATCCAAGGAGGGAATACTTTAGCTTGATCCGGATTTCTCTCTGCTTGAAGTGCTTTAACTATGGCTTGGCTCTGTATAGCTTCCGTTCTATGGGGATTATGATTTTAAACCATGCATTTTGAAGGCTTTTGTACAAGACTGATATTTTGTACTTGAATTCTGAGATTTGAAAGGATGTAACCATATTGATTTCTGTTTCCGCTGTAATAAAGTTAAAAATTTTCAAGTACTGTTTTATCTGTCTTGTAAATTTCTGTTCTGTTTACTAAAACGCTCCACCAAAGTTAAGGCATTCCCTTTGCGAGTGACCTTAACAGAGGTAGGGTCTTACATATCAAGTCACAAGCTCATAGCAAGCTCCCTCCCGAGGTTGGGTTGCACTAGATTTACTATGAAAGAGCTAAGTCACTTACTAACCATTCAAAAAAGGGAAATCCTTAGTTTTATCCAGGACCTTTTTCGCCCACGAAAGGGCTGCGATTAACCCTTTCATAAGAAAGGTTAGCGTTAACTCCCTGTCTTATCAGTATAAACACAATATGATTATCAAATCGAGAAATGCTTAAGTCCCAGACTTCTTTTTTATCAATTGAAGATATATTAGAAGAGTTGAAGAAATCCCCAATTCGATTTAGAAATTAGGGTAAGCTCTTGAAAGAAAAAGAAGAAGATTGAGAAATGAGAATTCAGCCTCGAAAATGAGACCCCTGGCGTCTTATTTATAGATAAATTTGGGCCCCTTCTATTATTGGGCCAGCAAAGGCCCCTGTCGGCCGCTTTTTCTTTGATTTTTGAAGCTTTGACTCTCGGCCGCTTTTCCCCTTGGTTCCGGGGGCTATAAGGTGTCGGCCCTGGCTCTTGGAGAGATGGTCTCAGTCTTTAGAGTTTCTCTTTGATGTTGTTTTCATCTTCTTAGTATCGATACCAAGCCTGTCGGCATGGATAGCTTTGGGAAGGCTCTAGGCTCTCGGATGTTGGCTCCTAGATATAGTCTTCTGGATGTATGCTTTCGGCTTTGCCATTGACTCTTTATGGAACTTGCCTTTAGGATTCAAGTGGATGGCTTCCGGATCCATCACCTCTGTTGGTATCGACACTAAGAAGATTAGTGTGGATAGCTTGTCTCTCTTCAAGGTTTCGGCTTTCTTGTCTGTAGATCTCTGAAGTGTATCTTGGCTCTCCAAAGGATTTCTTCCGGTGCTTTACGAGTTGCTTACTAAAATGGCCTCTCGGTAACCATCTGACTAGGGTGTTGGTAACTTGCTCCCGGTCTATTTGCTTATGCCTCAAACTTCGTGCTTTTGATGCTTTTGTCCTTTTAGTGTACCGACATTAAGCAAGTTAATGCCGATAGCACTTTTGTCCTTCCGGGTCTCGGTTTGTAGAGCTCTTGGCCCCTTTCTTCATTGGCTCTCGGCTTTGTATGACCTTCCGTTTTCTACCTTTCGTACCGGAACTACCCTGCTGGTATCTTTTCTTTCTATCGGCTTTGAGCTCTTTTCTTTAATGATGGTATCGGTTGCCTGACTCTCAGGTTATTCCCTTATGCTCCAATTTATTACCATGTCCATTTATGGTTTATAATGGGCTAGACCTCCCACATTAGGCCTGCAACTTGCGGACGCTGGATATGCCAGTCGTGTCCGGGAAGACTTATTCCACAAGTTGGGCCTAACCTCGTGTCATAGCCGATCTCGTATTTGCGCACTTAGACCTCTCACGTTAGGTTCAACATTAGTGGTTGCTGGATATGTCGTTCGGGTCCGGGCAGACTTCCACCACTAATGCAACCTAACCTCGTGTCATAAGTGCAATTACAATTTCTAATTGTAATTATTAGACATTTCATTCTTATCCAATTCTTACCGATGTCTTTATAGGTGGTTATGTCCCCACTCCCCCATTTTGAATTATATGTCCAATTCATATAAACATTATTTAAATTATGTCAATTCTAACATTTTCCCCCCCGTTCCTTAACTAACGCATTCGCATATATTTGGCAGCATCTAGGCTAGAAAGTAGCCTAGTCATAAACAATAAAAGGGAAAGGTGATGGGAAAAATGACAATAGTGATCATTCTAAAAGTGACATAAACATATATACTGGCATAAACAAGTAATAGGCATAATAAGGTGGACATAAAAACAAATCTAGTAAAAAGGGTAATGATAAAACTAGATCCATTTTACTTAGGATGAATAGATCCAAATAAGAGTTCATATGTCCAATAATAGCAGATCTCAATTAATCACAATATGATGATCTAGATCTAAACAAAGTTTCAATTGTCCATATAATAATAATCCAAAATTAACCACAAACTTGACAAAGGTTCAGATCCACAAACGTGACATGATAAACTAATCATAGGTGAATTAGATCTATAAAAATAGATCTAGCATAATAAAGTTTGAGATCCAAGAATAACATAGGTTTATGATTCAAGACGGATCCAAATCACAGTACTATCACGTTATACTTTTAGTCATTTAAATCTAAAAGTAACCTAGAACTCATAGTGTTTGGCTAAGAAGATAGAACTAGAAAAGAAGCTAGTTGGGTTGTAGATCTACGCTTGAGTCTCTAATTGATTTGCAAAGTTGATAGTTGTATAAGATAGGATCCATCTCAGTTCAAACACCTACAGCATTTGGTCTCCATGATTTCCAATGAAGAAAACAAAAGAAATGGACACATATTTATAGCTGCCAGCACCTCCAAAACCGACTGCCATGTCAGCCCTAGGGGCGTCAACACCCCTGTTGGGGAGTCGACCCCGGTGTCGACACCCCCTAGGGGGGTCGACCCCCTAGAGCGGGAACTTTGCCGCCTCCTACCATTTTGAATTTTTGAACGATTTTGGATAAGGTTTTGACTCATATCTTACTCATATGTATGTATATTTTTCTTCTGCATGTATACAAACTTAAAATCCTCATAACTTCTTCATACGGTGTCCGTTTTACGTAAACTAAATGTCTATCTTGACCAGAATTTCGAGACGGACGCAATGGCATAGTCTGTTTCATTTAATTTCCAATATTAAATTAATCATTATTTAATTTATCCTCTTTTAGTGTTGTTAAAAATACGGGGTGTTACATTCCCCCTACTTAAAGGATTTCGTCCCCGAAATCTCTATGTTGAGAAGAATGCATATCCTACCATCCATCATCCATCTACTCATCCATCAGTCACTCGCATTCACTGTCCTTAAAGATTTATAATGCTTATATGAATATATTCAAAGGCATGTGTATATGTCCCAATACTAATGCAAAGATCAGGGGGTCTACTGATTCAGTTGACCTCCTTAATGCAATGTTTGTTAGTGCCAGTGCCAAATATGTATGCAATTAATCCTATTATAATATGTAATTTCTATATATGTGCACATTCATTCGTGCAAATGCAATATCCATATGCTAATACATCCATTTCCATCTATAAAAGAAAAGAAGATGCACACACATCCATATGCAGTATGAGAGTGATTGAGCGGATCTAGTGCCTAATATGTGTGTATATGCATCCACAGGCAGCCACTAGCAAACACTTGCATTCACTTGCATCCATCAAACATAACATGTCTCAAACACATGTTTACATCCATAGGATTCCTATCTAAAGGTCAAAAAAACTATGGATATGATATATTCACATGATAGAAACAAGCACAGATAAAATTTTGGAAAAGGAGTTAATGACATACCCTCGAAAAGAAAAGGGTACGAAGCCTGAATCTTGTCTTCGGTCTCCCAAGTCGCATCCTATGGGTTATCTCCCCATTGATCCTTTATCAGCTTGATCTCTTTATTGCGTAGCTTCTTAACTTCTGATCCAAGGATACGGGTATGGACTCGTCTGACTGTCGCCTCCCACTCTACTTCCACCTCTTCCAATATGCTTGGCCCAACCACTTCCGCGGTATCATGCAAACAATTTCGCAGATGAGAAACGTGGAAAACATCATGAACACCAGATAAATTTTCTGGAAGCTTTATTCTATATGCCATTTGGTCAATCCTCTCGGTTATGGAAATGGTCTCACAAACCTAGGTGCCAACTTCCCTACCGATCCGAAGCGAACCACATTCCTCAGAGGTGACACTTTGATAAAAAACTAAGTCTCCCACTTCGAATTCAATGTCGGTCCTTCTCTTGTCTGCATAGGATTTCTTCCTATCTTGGGCTGTCTTCATCCGCCATCGAATAAAGTCAATCTTCTCAGATGTTTCTCTAACCATGTCTGGTCCAAGCAATAATCTTTCTGTAGATTCCCACCAACAAGTTGGTGATCTACAGGGTCGTCCATACAATGCTTTGAAGGGTGCCATGCCGATGCTAGCTTGATAACTGTTGTTATAGGCAAACTCAACTAAAGGAAGATGCTCTTCCCAAGTCTCTCCGAAGTCCAGGATACACAGACTTAAAAGATCTTCAAGAATTCTGTTTACCCTCTCCGTCTGCCCATCGGTCTGAGGATGATAAGCGGTGCTCAAATACAACTGTGTACCAAATGCTTCTTGCAAGCTCCTACAAAATTCACTGGTAAAGATGGGATCACGATCGCTCACGATGCTGGAATGTATCCCATGAAGACGAACTATCTCTCGGACATAGATTGCTGCCAACTATGATGTCGTCCTCTTAATCTTCACTGGAATGAAATGAGCGCTCTTAGTGAGTCTATCTACCACAACCCAGATACTGGTGTTGCCTTTCTTCGATCTAGGCAACCCATCTATGAAATCCATAGAGACGCTCTTCCATTTACACTGTGGAACCTCCAAAGGATGAAGTAAACCACCAGGCTTCTTTTGCTCATCTTGGACTTGCTGGCAAACTAAACATTAAGAAACAAATTCGGCCACATATTTCTTAATCCCAACCCAAAAGAAAACCCTTTTCATGTCTCTGTATATCTTATCACCGCCTGGATAAATAGTCATCTTAGAATTGTGGGCTTC
Organism: Allium sativum; assembly: GCA_030737875.1. Taxonomy (NCBI): domain Eukaryota; kingdom Viridiplantae; phylum Streptophyta; class Magnoliopsida; order Asparagales; family Amaryllidaceae; genus Allium; species Allium sativum. Next base: position 353,726,885 of record CM060919.1, on the reverse strand, counting down.
TTCTAGGACTGCCTTTATCAAGCTTCCATTTTGAGGAAAACAAAGCCTTCCATCTCGTCGCAACCACCCCTTTTCATTATGGTATATCGACTGAGGTGACTAGAAGTCTCCCTTTTTCGGAGCTTATCCATGATGTCCAAAATCTGTGGGTCACCTTGTTGCGAAGCTCCTATCTGATCCATAAGAGTTGGTTGTATCTCCAATGATGCAAACAAGTCTGGCAAAATCTCGATGGAGGGTTTAAAATCAAAAGTTGAGATGAACTCCGAGCTCTTCCTCTCCACAAACAGAGGACTTAAGGCCATCCTCTGCCTACTTAGTGTGTCAGCCACCACATTACCTTTGCCAGGGGTATAAGAGATTTCAAAATCATCAGAGGCTAAGAACTCCATCCACCTTTGTTGCCTTAAATTAAGATCCTTCTATGAGAACAGATACTTGAGAGATTTATGATCGGTGTATAACCCAAACTTCTCTCCAAGTAAATAATGACGCCACATCTTTAGCGCGAATACTATGGCAGCTAGCTCTAGATCATGGGCAGGGTAGTTCTTCTCATGAACTCTCAACTGTCTACCCCCATGACACACTACTATCCCTTCTTGCATCAGAACCGCACCTAGCCCTGTACCACATGCATCAGCGTAAACTGTAAACACTTTGTTCCCATCGGGCAAAGTCAAGACTGGGGATGTAGTAAGAGCCCTCTTCAAACATTGGAAAAGCAACATCACAATCTATATCCTATGAAAATGCCAAGTTCTTCTTCGTCAGTCTGGTGAGTGGGGCTGATATCTTTGCGAAGTCCTTAATGAACTTCCTATATTAACCTGCCAATCCAAGAAAGCTCCTCACCTCTGTTGCATTTTTAGGAATCTTCCAATCTTGCACTGCAACTACTTTCACGGGATCCACAGCTATCCCCTCATTGGAGACTACATGCCCTAAGAATCTCACCACCTTTCTCCAAAAATGGCATTTGGAGAACTTTGCCTTAAGCTGATGGTCATAGAGAGTTTTTAAAACTTCTCCAAATGCTGGGCATGCTCTTCTTCGTTCTTGGAGAAGATCAAAATTTCATCAACAAAGACTACGACAAATTTATTTAGGAACTCCCGAAATACCCTACTCATCTGATCGACAAAATAGGCAGGTGCATTCGTCAGCCCAAAAGGCATAACTAGCCATTCAAAGAAACCATCCAGAGTCCTAAAAGCAGTCTTTCCTATACTGTCCTCAGTCACCCTCAACTGATGAAACCCCGTGGCCAAGTCTAACTGGGAAAATACCGAGGCCCCGACAAGCTAGTCAAACAAGTCGTCTATCCTCGGAAGTGGGTGTCTATTCTTCTTTGTGAGTTTGCTCAATTCTCTATAGTCCACACACAAATGAAGCGAACCATTCTCCTTAGTTGCGTACATAACTGGAGCACCCCATTCAGATATGCTTCGCCTAATAAATCCTTTCTCAAGTAGCACCCCTACTTGCTTACTCAGCTCCCTCCTTTCCCTTGGAGCCATATGGCGCACTGGTAATGCAACTGGCTTTGCATTGTCAACCAGATATATACGAAAGTCGATCTCGCACCTCGGAGGTAAACCACGTACCTCATCAAAGACATCTGAATAATCTCGGACTACCAGAACAGATTGCAAATCATCTATAGATGCATCAAGAAACTTTAGGAAGCTGAGCATAACAGACCCTTAGGGATCACAAGAAATCTTGAGGGTCCTCCCATGAAAAGTCAGAAGCCTAACAACCCTCTTCTCATAATCCAGAATAGCCCCATGTGTGGTAAGCCAATCGATTCCTAGAATCAACCCATAGCCCATAAACCCGAGCACTTATGCATCGCACTCAAACTTGACGCCTAACACAGATATTTTCAAACCCCGACAAATCATAGATAAATGAGTCGTACTACCAATGGGGGTTGAAACAACTACAAGATCCACTACCATACTAGTAACTAAGTGCAGAGATTCAACAATAGAACTAGATATAAATGAATGTGAAGCACCAGAATAAAAAAGTGTTCTAATAGGATGGTTTGAAAGAGAAATTAAACCTTCCACATAAATTTTTCTACCTCTATCGGGAGCACTGATCGCGAGAGCATGCACCTTCCCTCCAGAAGTTCCTGCCCTTTGACCTGTCCCTGTGATCCCTGTTTCTTCAGGCACTCTCTAGCAAAGTTTTTGACTTCTCTGTAATTAAAGTAAGTGTTCTTCCTTCTTTTATAGTATTTGATCAAGTGACCCTCTTTCCCACAACTGTGACACTTTATTTTTTCCTTACCCTTGTCATTCTTTCCTTCTTTCTTCTGTTGTTGTTGTTGTCCCTACTTGGGCTATGTCTTCTTATTTTGCGTTGTTTCCTCAGCTTTAACCTCCTTCTTTTCCCTTTTCTCTTCCTCATACATTACGGCCATATCAATAAGTCTTTCAAAGGTGGCTCCCATTAGGATGTGGGACATAGCTAAGCAATGAAGGGGTTCATTTAGCCCTTTAGCAACCGCAAAGCCTTCTTATGCGGCGTGTCTACCAGTTGCAGTCCAAATCTTGCCTGTTGGTTTAATTTGTTCACATACTCTTTAACCGTTATGTTCCCTTGTTTGAGTGCTAAGAACCTCTCCATCTGCATGCTCTTCTCAGCTTGGGAAAGGAATTTCATCTCAAACCTCTATCTAAAGTCATCCCAAGTTTCCACCGTACGGCCTGCTTGGGTTACCTCCCACCAAAATGAAGCTTCATCCTTCAATAGCCAAGAAGCTAACTGAATCTTTCCTCGATCCTCTACTTCAAAGATTATAAACAAGTCCTTGGTCTCCGTAAGCCAGTTCCTAGCTTCCACAAACGTCTCGGTTCCATGGAACAACTTCCCTCCCATGGAACATAAATCTTTGCAGATCTTTGAGAAGTTGTCTGGACGCGGAGGAGGAGGAAGAGGAGGAGGAGGAGAAACAACGTGTGCAGTTGGGGGAGGAACATTTCCTTGGCCTTTGGCAGGCGCCGTGGCCTCCAAATACCTACGGAACCATCTTGGTATCGTAACGCCCTCTGGATTGTTGGGTTCCCCAGACATGTTGAAAAAGAAAAGGAAAGAGATTCAGACAAGGGATCGAAAGATATTACTTATGGTTTTTTTTGGGGAATGTTTTTTAAAACAGACTTTTTTTTTGAAATTGCTTTCTTTTAAAACCTTTTTGAAAATAGCTTTCAATTTTTTTTATCTAATCTGGAAACCTTCATCTCTGACTAAAAACAAAAAATATTATGATTTCCTTGTTCCTGAAAATATTTTATCCCCCAGACGTCGTAGAGAATTGAGAATTTTCGTTTGTTTTAATTCTCAGAATTGTAATATTATGGGTAGAAGTTCAATAAGTGTGATACCCCACGTCCGTTAATGTCACTCACAAAGGGAATGCATTAAGTTTCGTGAAGCGTTATAGTAAATAGAACGGAAATATTACAAGACAAGCATATATGATAACAACGGAATAAAAAACTTTATTTATCATAAGATACCATGGTCCATAAACATCACATGTCTGAAATACAAAAGACCATTACAACACAAAAGCTGCAGTCTTGTACTTCAAAAATATCAGAGTACATAAAAGAAAAAAAATTCCCCAAAAACAAAATATAGCCATAGCAACAAGGATAGGAGCTTAAGCCATACATATCAGTAGCTCCAACAAAAGTAAGCATAATCATGGTCAAGCCTGAGTGTTTCCTCCCTGAGAACCTGGGGGGGAACGGAAGAAAGAAGGAGAAACAAAAAGGGTCAGACATAAAGCCTGGTGAGTCTGGTTACTTTTAGCAAGTAAATAAATAAAAGTAGCATGACAGGCATAGAAAGTGGATAAGAGAGATTACTACATAAAAGTCAGTGTGACAAGGCAGACAGGATAAGGTATATACGCTTCCCTAAAATGATTACTCTGCACTATTACTAGTATATCCAGAATGAGATGATCCTTTCCACTATGAGGTGGTAGACTTAGGCATACATCCAAGTGTACCCTAACTACTACCCTAATCGATCGGTTCCCTAATCCGCGTAGATACTCCATGCCGGCCCCACCATAGGATGTATCACGTCCTAAAGTGGCAACCCCTCACTGATATGCACAGCTCCATATCTGCAGGTGTCACGGTCGTCTTATCCCCTTCTGTCTGGCTCATGCACGCACATGGCCCGGTCGGTTTGGGCCGCCCACACCGTCCTCCACATTTGGATCTCTTATAATCAATCCAGTAAGCGTGCCCCTTCTCCGACCTAGTACGGAGTACATGTTTTGATACTTACTCCGGGTTACTAGATGAAACGGGTCCCACACAATATGATACAAGCTCTCCCCTTTGTCTTGTATCCCCCACTAGGTTTTCTTTGGCTATGTATAACACTAGGTGTCTTTAATTACATAACCCTATCATTTCCACTAGTTATGTTTACCCTAAAAGGTGTCTTTAATTACATAACTTTATTATTCTCACCGGTCATGTATACCACTAGGTGTCTTTGATAACATAACCTTATCGGGTTAAGTTTGTGGGCCTATATGTAAATATTACCCACCCCCTCCCGATTTGCTTAACCCATCCATTGTCCAACCAATTTTACTTAACCTTAACTTTAGTTCATATTCATACAATCCCTTATGGATTAGATTAGGATAAGTAGTCCAATTTATTACCATGTCCATTTACGATTTATAATGGGCTAGACCTCCCACATTAGGCCTGCAACTTGTGGATACTGGATATGCCGGTCAGGTCCAGGCAGACTTATTCCACAAGTTGGGCCTAAACTCGTGTCATAGCCTGTCTCGTATTTGCGCATTTAGACCTCTCACATTAGGTTCAACATTAATGGTTGCTGGATATGTCGGTCGGGTCCGGGCAGACTTCTACCACTAATGCAACCTAACCTCGTGTCATAAGTGCAATTACAATTTCTAATCGTAATTATAAAACATTTCATTCATATCCAATTCTTACCTATGTCTTTATAGGTGGTTATGTCCCTACTTCCCCATTTTGAATTATATGTCCAATTCATATAAACATTATTTAAATTATGCCAATTCTAACATTTCCCCCTATTCCCTAACTAATGCATTCTCATATATTTAGCGCCATCTAGGCTAGAAAGTAGCCTAGTCATAAACAATAAAAAGGAAAGGTGATTGAAAAAATGACAATAGTGATCATTCTAAAAGTGACATAAATATATATACTGGCATAGACAAGTAATAGGCATAATAAAGTGGACATAAAAACAGATCTAGTAAAAAGGGTAATGATAAAACTAGATCCAATATACTTAGGATGAACAGATCCAAATAAGAGTTCATATGCCCAATAATAGCAGATCTCAATTAATCACAATATGATGATCTAGGTCTTAAAAAAGTTTCAATTGTCCATATAATGATAATCCCAAATTAACCACAAACTCGACAAAGATTCAGATCCACAAAGTAACATGATAAACTAATCACAGGTGAATTAGATCTAGAAAAATAGATCTAGCATAATAAAGTTTGAGAACCAAGAATAACAAAGGTTTATGATTCAAGATAGATCCAAATCACAGTATTATCACATTATACTTTTAGTCATTTAAATCTGAAAGTAACCTAGAACTCACAGTGTTTGGCTAAGAAGATAGAACTAGAAAAGGGGCTTTTTGGGTTATAGATTTACACTTGAATCTCGTGATTTGCAAAGTTGATAGTTGTAAAAGATAGGATCCGTTTCAGTTCAAACACCGGCAGCATTTGTCCTCCATGATTTCCAATGAAGAAAACAGGAGAAATGGACACATATTTATAGCTGCCAGCACCTCTGAAACCGACTGTCACGTCAGCCCTAGGGGTGTCAACACCCTTGTAGGAGGGTCGACCCCGGTGTTGACACCTCTGTAGGGGGTCGACCCCGGTGTCGACACCCCCCTAGAGTGAAAATTTTGCCACCTCCTACCACTTTGAATTTTTGAACGATTTTGGATAAGGTTCTGACTCATATGTATATATATATATATATTTCTTCTGCGCATATACAAACTTAAAATCCTCATAACTTCTTCATACAGTATCTGTTTTACACAAACCAAACGTCTATCTTGACCAGAATTTTGAGATGGATGCAATGGCGCAGTCCGTTTCCCTTAATTTCCAATATTAAATTAGTTATTATTTAATTTATCCTCTTTTAGTGTTGTTAAAAATACAGGGTGTTACAGAAATCATTGAGGCAAATTGCAGAGGCAACAAAATGTGCAAACATATGAAGTAAATCAATTCCTTTCCTTAGCATAGATGGAAGAAATTAATGCCTGCATTTATTTCTTTCCCATCTCATGAAAATGCAATCAATAATTATTCATTTTTCATAATGAACATATGTGATAATTTCTCCTTTTGCATATTTGTTTCCACCAATTTGTGATTTCTTATCACCAAAATTTAACACTCCACTTTGATGCAAGATCATATATCTCCAACGCCCCACCTCTAATGAAATTTTTCAAAATAAAACTCTTCAAAAGAACTCCGCTTTAAACCAAAATCTCACAAGAGATAAAAACTAGACATGAATATTTACCTAATGGGTTCCAGCAAAGCTACCCCCATCACACCTTGTTGATGAGCTCGGACTATGTCCCGCCCGCCAACAAAATGTTGCAAATATCCAAAATCAAAAGAAGGTAGATTCCAAGGTAATCTCAACTCCGCCAAAGTCAAAAATAACTCTCTCAATCACAAATTCAACTACAGAGCCAAGGTCCAAATCTCCGTGTAACGACTCGGATTTTTAGTCGATTAATTTTAAACATTTAATATTATTTTAAACGTTGAGTTAGAAAATATAAATAGATTTTTATATGGAGTTTATCGATTTAGTAATCGATATACGATTAAATTTCGAGTATATCGGATTATCGTAATATGAAAATGAAATATAAATGAATTCGAAGATAAACCTGAATCGAAGCAATTCAGATGATCAATATAACTTCTATTTGTACAAAAATGATAATAATAATTTATTATCGGGGAGTTGTTTGTTTTAAATTTAAAATTTAATTATACTGATTTAATACGGTACTTAAGAATAATTGATTTACAAATGACCTCAGTTTTCAATGAAACCAATTTTATTGGGTCCGCAATGTCAAAACATAGCTGTGTCATTTTTCATTGAAATTGGAGTTCATCTGCAGTAGTTTTAGCATATTACTTCAGACAAAAGTTTCACGAAAATAAAATATTATAAAATTCTTAGCTTATACACTTCAATGAATCTTCCTTAGAACGCTGGTATGAAGTTTATAAATTGACCAGTCCCCCTTTCTTTCAGAAAACACAAACAAAATAGATTGAAATTCTCCCTTCTCAATTCAAAATCGCTTGTCTTCTATTTTTGGTCCCTTCTAAACGAATTAAAATCACGAGTATCTCTACTCTTGAAATCAGTTCAGCATAAAACCGTAAAGTCCCTTTTCAAAATAAAAACATTATAAAATAAAAGAACATTTGGAATCGAATCAAACTTGATTCTTTGGACTTCTGTAGGCATTTGTTTCATTCTGGTATGTGAGTTGTAGCGTGCGATGTGAGTTTTGGGTGATTCGACCTGGGTGAAAATGCAATTAACGTTGCGCGTTGATCTCGTGGGAGGTAGCAGAGATGATAAGGTAATAGTCAATTTCTAAAGAGGGCAGGCGAGGTTGTCAGGGGTGCGCAAGGATTTGGGATCGAACTTTTGTTCAATTTAGGGCTTAAGCATTATTGCGATAGGTTCTAGTGAGGAGATCAACGTGATTCATGTTCGAATTGGGTAAATAGATGTGGGATCGATCATAGGCTCATCGCGATCTGTTGAGGGTGAAGTCGCGTTCGTGTTCATAAGATCGAGTTTCAGTTGTTCCTGCATAAGTGAAGAGGAAGAATAACGACAGTGACTGGTGAGTCTATGTGCAAATTCGACGAGCGAAGAGGAGGTTACAAGGAGAGAAGGTATGTGATGTTTGGATCTTTGTTGATGTGTTCTTGCATGTGTTAGCAAGGAGAAGACGCTGGCTGTAAAATGAGGAAGAAGGGTTAGTTTTGGGTAAGGTAATTAACATTAGCTCATTCAAATTTATTTAACCATGTTTAGTTTAATTGTTTGTCTAAAAGCAATATGTTATTCATATAAAATCAGATGCAAACACCGTAAATCACATTGGTTTTATAGCTTTAAAATGTATGAGCTATAGTTGATTTGGGAAATTTTGGGATCAGTTGTGAATTTTAAATTTAAATCGAACATTATTAGATTTAATTTAAAATTTGAACGGATCGTAAATAAAAACCCTGGTGCGTAAACTCACTCTCTAGTTCGATTATAATTTATTATAATCGAATTTTTATTTAATATAAATATTTAAATGTTGCCAGTTGGTTGATTGGTTGCATTGCTATTTATTGATAAATTGTGGTTATTGTATATATTAGTTATTTAGGATTGGTGTTTGTGGCTATTATATATATATATATTGGTGATTGGATATTTCCCGCAATACCATTAGCGGATGTTGCAGTACCATTAGAGGATGACCCTATGTGCCCCACAATATGATAGTGGATGACCTTCTATACCGCGATATCCAATCTCGAAGCAGGATGGGTATTACTTAAGTTGGCTAATGTTTGTGGATGCAGGGAACAGATTGGAGGGATCCAACTGGATTCCTCAAAAATATTATTATTATTTTGTTTTCATATATATTATCATATATAATGTGTTAGAAAACATGTAATTTGATAATTGGGTGTTTTTAAATGTTTAATTATCACTGGGCCCAAGTGTTGATTTATAAAAATATTGTGAAAAACGGGAAAATCTATTTTTTCTAAAAGTAGAATTTGAATTTCGAATGGGATAAAAGATATTAACTTGTTTTGAGTAATAAAAACAAGTAGTGAATTTATAAACGGTGTTTATAAATTAAATAACGCAGAAATTGAAGTGAATTTATAAACGATGTTTATCGATTAAATAATGCGGGGAATTTAAGTGAATTTATAAATGGTATTATAATTGAAATGGAAAATTTATCATTTGGATAATTTGGGAAGTTTAAATTTAGATGTGAATTTAAAAAGGAAAATTGAAATTAGTTTAAAAAAGAAACTATAAAATCTATTCTGATGTTCAGAATGTAAATTGAATTAAATAAATCTGTATGGATTTATGTTTTAAATTTGATTAGATCGAATTTATTTAAATAAAATATTTTCAGAAAAGATATTAGGATTGTATTAAATAGAAGTTCAACTTTAAATGTGAAAATAGATTCACTGTTTATATATATATAAGTCATATTAAATAAAATATTCCAGAATAGGAATTGGGTTTCAGATGATTTGAAATGGAAACATGTTTTAAATTACAAAACAAGGAAGTTAAATTTATAAACGACGTTTATAAAATAAGTGAGATAAATTATAATTAGATAATTTAGAGGTTTAAATTCAAGTATGAATTTAAAAGTGAAATTGGAAATCGTTTCGAAGAAGAAATGGCGAGTTTTATTCTAGAATTCGGCTTAAAAACGGAATTGAAATAAATCCAAAGGATTTATCATTAGAATTCGATTTTTATTAATTCTATAAATAATTTATCTCCAAAGGAATTGGAATATTATATATAAGATTGAGTTGCAAATAATTATAACTAAATTATGGAAAATTGACAATTTAGAAAAAATCGAAATGTTAAGTTAAATTTGGAAAGCCGATCTAATACATGTTTAAAATATATTAGAATGGAGTTGAAATTTACTAATAAACAAAGTTTAAACGTTTATATTTAAATATAATTAAAACGAACTCGCCCACCGTGGGAGTTCGTAAATTGGCGTTCTGAACTTCATTTGAGTATATAGAACTCAATTTAAGTTGGAATTCTTTGAAACAAGAATAATCAGGACTGTCTGAATAATAGTTTTCTAATGAAAGAGAAAAATCTGGATTTCATCTTGTAGATTTTGAGTTATGTCAAAATCAAATTTCCAGAAAAATAGCGCCATGATCGTTTAAAAACTATAACAGTTCATTTAAATTAATTAAAAGATTTTAAGTAAATAAAAATCCGAATTTCCATTAGAAAAATCTAGACTTGAGATATAAAATAAATATGAACTCAAGTGGAGTAAGTGAACTGATTTTTAAAACAAAAATCAGATTTTTAATTATTGAATAGAATTAACTGATTTGAAGAATAATTAGTTTAATCGAGTTTTGATATGAAATTGGGTTTTGGTTAAGTAAATTGAACTAGTGAATTTATATTTGAAATCGAACATAAAACTCGAGTTAAAAATGGAATTTGATTGGTATATAAGCAAATTAAAATTGCATATGAACGTGATATGTTCTATTAAAAAATGAAATAGGCAAAAGAGTTAATTAAAGAATAAATTAGCGAATTAAGTTAAAATGATCAGATTGAGTTGGAATAAATTAGGAATGGACGTATATGGGTTAGACGGAAAAGGAATGAAGTGTATGAAGATTTTAATTTGAGTGCCCAACAAAAAGGTGCATGTTTAAATTCCATATGAGGTTTTATGCACCGAATCGGCAAGCCGCTTGGTTTTTTGATATTCTTTTTAAATGGAAAGGGCCTAGAGAGGCGAGTTGAGGTTTGAGCTATTGACCGATACAAAGGAGGTGCTGGCGAATTTTTTTTGGAAATTTAAGGAGATAGAAAATTTTAACAAAAGTTAGATAACTAGAATTGACTTATCAATTATATATGAAATTTAATAAATGAATAAATGTAAAGTGGGATTTTATATGAAGAAAGGCAATTTATAAATTAAATCCTAGGAGATTGGAAGGATAAACGTATAAACGTTTTAAAGTGATTGATGATTTAAAATCAAAATATTTGCAGATTAAAATGATTGTGTTGATAAGAAGTTAGGAAATGGAGTTGAGGAAATTAGAAACTGACTGGAGACTGATTGAGTTGAATGGCTTCTTGAGTGTCGATCTGACGTTGGTTTCGGCCTTCAGGGTTGATACTTAGGAAATCGTTCTCTTACTTGTTTACAGTTAGGGATTGATAAATAGAAAAGAATAGTTATATGTAAATAAGAAAAGGAAATGTTTTCCGACGTTAAAAAGTGATATTTTCTGGAATATAGAAAATAAATAGTTATGAGAGACGGAAATGTTTTTTTATAAGAATTGTGAGAGGCTAATCGAGTTTGGAGAAATATCTGGGTAAAGATATTGAAGAGATATTGGGGCATGATAAATTTAAATTAATAAAATATTAATTAAGGGGCCTAATAATTGTTTGATGCTTTAAATGTATGTTTGTTTTCTTCGATAGTTAAATAACCGACTATCAAAGTATTTGCCAATATCATTGTTAATATGGAGAGACCGGTTGGATTATTATCCGAGAACTACTGCGTATTGAGAGTAGCGTTGCGAATCAGATTATATAAAGATAATCGAAGATGGGGTAAAGTGCAAGGGCTTTTTCTATTAATCCTAGGTAGAAATTTCCAAAGATGGATTAACGGAAATTGTGCTTTCGGTTTCGTTCAGTCCCAGAACGAACGTGTATGGACTAATGTCTGACAGAGTATTTCTAATGATCGCATATATTAGTCTGTACAAATATACACCTGGTGGCGGAGAAATTTATTCTCTTAGTATAATATCCACAATATCTTTGTGCGATTCAATTAGTGATTAACATATTTGACGATGTGGCATTCAAAGTGGTTGTGTTATCAATGAAAGGTAGTAACCGTAACCTCAAGCCTCAATCGGAAAATGGTATGAAATCAGGTAGGTCGCATGGCTAAGTGGGTCACACCTAAGTAGGGTGTATTGTCACCTGATATAGAGAAATTCCATTTGCTTCTTTAATCTTTTGATGTTGTCCCTTTCATGAAACGGTTGTTGATCCCAACCGTTGGTGATAATACATTCGGTACTCTTAAGCGAAATGAGGGGCAGGTCATGTTTAGCCTGGGTTGCAAGATGTTCATGTTGTACCCGGTGTATTCCTCTCTAGAGATACACTGTCGGAAGGTGGTCCCATACCTTGCCAGTTGGAATCCATTCTCCAATAAGAGCCCATGGTTTTGATTGTATACTATATATGTACAGTGTGAGATGCAAGCGTTCTGCTAGATTGTTATTTACTTGTTTTAGACACTATTATAATATTAGAAAAGTATTGATTTTAAGAATGGTTTGGGTTATCGTAAGGTAAAAACCATCCGTGTTTATATGGATCGGTCTTACGATTATCTTTTTTTTTACAAGGATTTTTAAAAGTTAAACCAAGTGGTTGGAGTTTACTCACAACAGTCCCATGTCTGACCCAAAGTTTATTTTGTTTTGTTTTACCCTAAACTCTTGGGTGCCCAAATTTGTATAGGCAACCAAGTAGTTCATGTGTTTACATATATACTTGGAGGAGCTTGGAGCAGGATGCTTCAGCATTAGATATTTACTATTTATTTTCCATTGTATTGTACTCTGAAAATGGTATGTATATGTATGTATTGTAAAAAATTTGTATCCCAAAAGTTATTGTTTATATTATATTTTATTCCGCCGCGATGTGAGATTCTGTGTTGTTATTTCTGTTCTTCTATTCTAATATTTCTTTCTTTTTATTTCTCATCCTCTAACTTCTTTCTATTAATGATTCGTATTTCTGTGCAATTTGGGTTGGACGTGAGGTGTATTTAGTCAACTCAGATAGTATGGAAACACGGGTTATATTATATTTGGTATCTGAGCTTAGGTTGAGCGAATACCTAGGCTTTGGTAGGGGTTTACTCATTAGAGATAGGGTCATTAGTACCCTAGAATGAGTTTGAGTGTATATATACGAGAGAGCGTATTTGTTAATTGATATAAAAATATATTTTATATTGTGTTGGCTAGTCTGTTGAGTATCTTATGAATTCAGATCGAATCGTAGGACGCCACGAGGTCGATAGGAATTTCTAAATAATTGAATAGAGAAATGTGATACAATATTGTTTTTAAGTGGGTAAATGAAATAATTTTACCCAAAAATTCTATTTTGGTATAGAAACAATAATTTTCTGAAATTATTATGATATAAGGATGAGTTGGTTGTTATTAATATAATCAAACAAGATTATATAATTTAAATGGCTAGTTATAACCAAATATAATTTGTATAAGAATGAAATATACAAATGAGATGAACTAGAAGTTGATTCAAACCAGAATTTGGAATTTAATCCTCAGAAGTTGAAAAATATTTTTCGAAGTATATCAAAATAATATAGCATTATTTTGGAAGGATTTTTGAATAAAAAACATGTTAGATGGATTATTAGAGTAATAAACCACTGAACTCACTTCAATGGCTGGAAAATAATTCTGATGATGACTACAGCATCATCAGTGTCCATTTTTGAGTTTCTAAGTGATGAATTGCTACCTTAGAAAAGTGTTAATGGAAATTTGTAAAACAAGTTGGTTTGAAAATTGAAATGTTTTGAATTTGAGATGGTTATAAACCTATGCATGTATTTATGTTAATTTAAAAGAATTTAAAATGAAAAATTGGGAATTTGAATTCTAGAATTTAAATTTAACTTAAGCAAGTTAAATACATTGAAGTGAATAAATTGATCAAAATCAATTTCAATGAATATGAATGGAATATGAATTGAATGTGGATATATTGGTTGGAAATCATTCAGATTAAACGAATGTAAGCATATATGGTGTACTATATGATTGAAAACCAAAAGTTTTGGTAGAACGGAATTCGTAGAAGTATGAAATGTTGAGTTTCAACATAAGTAATTTATGGAAAAGTCAATGGGTTTGTAGCATTTTTGCTGCCTTAGTAATTTCGGGGACGAAATTCTTTTAAGAGGGGAAGAATGTAACGACCCGGATTTTTGGTCGATTAATTTTAAACATTTAATATTATTTTAAATGTTGAGTTAGAAAATATAACTAGACTTTTATATAGAGTTTATCGATTTAGTAATCGATATACGATTAAATTTCGAGTATATCGGATTATCGTACTACGAAAACGAAGTATAAATGAATTCGAAGATAAAACTAAATCGAAGCAATTCAGATGATCAATATAACTTCTATTTGAATAAAAACGATAATAATAATAATTTATTATCGGGAAGTTGTTTGTTTTGAATTTAAAATTTAATTATATTGATTCAATATGGTACTTAAGAATAATTAATTTACAAATGACCTACGTTTTCAATGAAATCAATTTTATTGGGTCCGCAACGTCAAAACATAGTTGTGTGTCAATTTTCATTGAAATCAGAGCTCATCTACGGTAGTTTTAGCATATTACTTCAGATGTAAGTTTCACGAAAATAAAATATTATGAAATTCTTATCTTGTTAAATACACTTCAAAAAATCTTCTTTATAACGCTGCTATGAAGTTTATAAATAAACAATTCCCCTTTCTTTCAGAAACCACAAAAAAAATAGATCAAAATCCTCCCTTCTCAATTCAAAATCGCTTGTCTTCTTTTTTTGGTCTCTTCTGAACGAATTAAAATCATAAGTATCTCTTCTCTTAAAACCAATTTAGCCCAAAACCATAAAGTCCCCTTTTCAAAATAAAATCAGTATAAAATAAAAAAAACCACGGAATCGAATCTAACTTGATTCTTTGGACTTCTGGAGGCATTTGCTTCATTCTGGTATGTGAGTTGTAGCGTGCGATGTAGGTTTGGGTGATTCGACCTCGGTGAAAACGCAATTAGGGTTGCGCGTTGATCTCATGGGAGGTAGCGGAGACGTTAATGTGGTAGTCGGTTTCTGATGAGGTGCAGCCGAGGTTGTTAGGTAGCGTATAAGGATTTGTGTGAAAACCCGTAACTTCCCCGGTGAGGAAAGCGCGGATAGTTCGAGAACAACACCCATCGGAACGCAGACGAAAGAACATTTCATTGTATATTACAACAATTCCATCAGAATACAAGAATATACAGAGTATAAATGAATATTACACAGAAATATCAGAGATTTAAATTACATTTAAATACATAGCAGCGGAAAATAATACAATACACAACTAGAAGTAATACGCGGATACAAAGCTTTCCGAGTATCGTTCCAGCTGTAAATCAGGATCCTATGAATATAAATTTGCAAAACCAAAACTACTAGCTGCCCGTGTCAAAATAAGGGCACCCAGAGTTTAGGTTAAAACAATAAACTCCAGGTCAGTCATGGGACTGGTGTGAAAAGTAAACAGTTATTAATCTTTATTTTAAAATTAGGTAAATCAAGGGACCACGCCGTATAACACGGAATGGGTTTCCTCCTAAGAATACCAGTGCATAAAACAACAGCGCAATGCTAAATAAAGAACAATGAAGCTATTATAAGACCCAGGTCCTATCACACAATGTAACGCAAGCCGGGGGATAGGTTTTTTCCTTATAATAGCCAAACATGCTTAGTACGTTTAAAACAAATCATTTGATACTATTATAAGTGCATAATGTATAAAACAACTTCAAATCATAAATATCAATCATAGACGGCATGGGTATCATATATCATGTCGCCATACTAGTCCTACAATTAAAACCGAATTATCACGTATTTGGAAATTGGATTTCCTTCTATGAACCGAGGCAAGAGATAGTCCTCAACCGATTTTAGACAATCTAGCCCATGTCTCAGGAACAGCCGCAACTTCCCCTTGGATCGTCAGGGCCGGTTCACCGATGTGGATTATTATGCCTGAACAATACGTCTCTCCGCCCTATGGGGCGTAAATGAGCCAATAAATGACTCCATCGGACCTGGATCGTCCGATCAAACCGAGGCGCCTCGCAACAGCAACAACCACATAAGTCAAACTCGTCAGGGCGTGTAAAACCACTGACGCCACTTCTAGCTAGAAAGAAACGCATGCCCTCCCTGAGGTCCTCTCCCGTTTTTGGTTCACCGCCGGGTGTGAAACTCGCGAAGTAAACGTTACACAAAGCTACGCCACAAAGGTCGTGCTTCGATCATCAACCATAAGACTTTGCTTTTCAACAGAAGCCTTGATCATTTGCCACTTAGGCATGCCACACAGGCAATTCACTCTATGCGTTTGATATCCATCAGTATATAACCCCTGAGCTCGTACGTCTTAGAGAAGGGCGTTAAGCAAGAGAATAAATTCTTCGCCGCCAAACAGATATATATTTAATAGAAATCAACCACACAGACTAAAATCCAATGTCAGACACACAGTCCATTTACAAGTTCGTTCTGGGTCTGAACGAAACCGGAGGCACCTAGTACCCCGCATATCCATCGATCTCCAAGTACGTCTGGACGATCACTAACTGTTTCCATCTTCTTGGGTGTACAGCCCAATCAAGATCATCAGTAACCACCCAAACGACGTGAAGACCTCCAGTCTTCGACCACCGTCTTCATCTTCGACTTATCGTCGTATCAGTTATTCAGAATGGGATAAACCCGGTCTTTCCGAATAACTCGCGTATATTTTAAATAAGTGTTACACAAACACAACATACGCCTCATTCCAATTCATCAGTCACTAACCATAAATTAATCAAGAGAATAATTCTCCAAATATTAACCCCGAAGGCCGAAACCAACATCAGATCAATATCCAGAAAACCATTCTGCTTAGCTAACCGACAGTTAGTTTCTAAATTTCACATTCATAGGGAAAGGTTCCCATTAATTTTATCAAAGATAAATTCCTTGAATTTATTCTTTAATCTTCTTTTGAATTTCGATTCAACTAGTCGGGATTAACGAACCTTACCGAAGTAATCATTTGTTTTAATTTCCCAATCCCAACTTATTCATCCCATGAAGTAAAACTGGTAATACTTCATATCTGACACCACGGTGTTATCGGTAAATTCAATTACCATTTCACGTTCAAATCTAATTAAAGATTTAACTATCGCCTGGAGCAAAACTGGTGATACTCCATTCTCGATCATTTCAATCTAATTAAAGATTCATTAAAACTCCACTTAGTTTTAATCTTCACAGAAATCAATATCCTATCTTTAACTGGGTTAAAGAACCAATGTCATTTAAAACACGGCCCACAATAAACCCAAAATCATTCATTAATTATCGGGTTAAAGAACAAGTGTTATTTAAAACACTGTTCACGACAAACCCAAATCCCAAATCCTATTTGATATTAAATACAAGGCTCTGAATAGAAAATATATCGGCTTATATTCAATATCAAATTCTACGACCAACAAATATCGTATTGGAAATAACGATATTAATATATCTTTCAAATTTCCCGAACAATATCTGTATAATCACGAAATCCAACATCGAAATATTCCAAAGACAATTTCGATTCAAATCCATTCCCACTTTATATATTGGAAATTCTGGTTATTTTCAAAACCATTTCAAATCCACTTTATTTATTTTAGAAATAAATAGAATTATAATTCTAGTTCAAAACTAGTTCATTTCGATAAAAATCTATTTTTATCTTTTAAAATATGGAGTTTTTCATCCCAATTCTTCACAAATCATTTCTTATGATTTTACACAAATTATTATTATTTTTAATAATTTTATCAAGGCCAGTACAGTCGATTTCCATCAACGGCCATCGAACTGCACGTACAACGACCTTTTCCAAATTTGATTTGGACATAATTCCAAATCCAACCGTTAGATTTCTAATTTCTAATATTCATTGGAAAGCTCTTTTTGACACGAACCCAACGGTTCCGGTTTTAGGAGAATCCGACGGTCGGATCTCCCGTAATATCTGTTCGAAGTCAATGGTCGAAATTCGGGAACTGCCGCAGCGCGGCGCGTTCTATTCAGGCCATTATATTATATATATAATATACATAATATATACTTCGTCGATTTCCTTTTAAAAACGTATTATATAAATCGTTTTAAATTCATTTTCAAAACGATTTCAACTTCTTTTTCAAATTCAAATCAAAATTGAATTTTCCCTTACAAATTCGTTTTAAATTCATTTCAAATTGATTTCAATTCAAATCGATTTTGAATTCAATTTCAGTTCGTTTTCAATTCAATTCAATTTCAATTCGAATTCATTTCTATTCAATTCTATTCAATTTCAATTCTATTCAATTTCAATTCTATTCAATTTCAATTCGAGTTCATTTATATTCGGTTTCAATTCGAATTCATTTTCAATTCAGTTTAATTCGAATTTCAATTCTTTTCGAAATATCAGATTTTGAAATCACTTTCGATATTCATTATAAAATGAATAAAATCGATATAAATATCGTTCACGTCAAAATGGCGTCAATCTAATCAACACGGCTTCATATATTTCTATTTTCAAATATTATATTTCAAATATTTCCTTTCAAATATTTCTATTTCAAATATTCTATTTCAAATATTCTATTTCAAATATTTCCTATTTCAAATATTCTATTTCAAATATTCTATTTCAAATATTTCTTTTTCAAATATTTCTTTTTCAAAACTGGAATGAGGCCCAATCAATTACCATATAATGTTAATTATATGGATTTTCTACAACGCATGTATACAATAACAACGATGAATAATCAACCATCATCCAAAGTGCATTCTACACTGTACAAGCATCAAATATAAATATTTAACGCTCATAACAGTCTGTCCATCGATCGATCGACATACAGCTAATTATTGGGACTAGTGTATGTCATATATCATCCCAATACCCGTGTGGGGTTTTCAAACAATCAAACACGGATTTTATTTGTGCAGTTGGGCGATGTGTAAAATTTATCGTCCCAATCAATATCAGTCAAATGTGTGTATATAAACAAATCGTCCGATTTGTTTATTTTTATTTCATTTCATATACCCGTTAAAAATTCTATTTTTAACTATAAAATATTTTCAACTATATAAATATTTTATTTCAACTATATAAATATTTCATTTCATTTCACATAACATCACACAATCAACTACACATCAAAATCAAACAAACAAGCATACAAGCCGTCCATGGTCTGTGGACGACGGGTGTCGGGTGCTACTAAACACCGTCCGCATCCTAGTATATATCATTAACTAGAAAACCAAATTAAAGGTGAGGATTTCTCACCGACAAGCTAAACCAACGCCACGACTCTTCAAGTGTAGAAGTCTTCGCCGTTCCTTCTTTCATCACTTTCGTCATCAGTATTCACTACATATATAAAAATCGAATTTTTACTTCGCTATTCAATATATAAAAATCGAATTTTTACTTCGCTATTCAATATAAAAAAATCGAATTTTTACTTCGCTATTCAATATATAAAAATCGAATTTTAACTTCGCTATTCAATATATAATAATCGAATTTTTACTTCGCTATTCAATATATAAAAATCGAATTTTTACTTCGCTATTCAATATATAAAAATCGAATTTTTACTTCGCTATTCAATATATAAAAATCGAATTTTTACTTCGCTATTCAATATATAAAAATCGAATTTTTACTTCGCTATTCAATATAAAAAAATCGAATTTTTACTTCGCTATTCAATATATAAAAATCGAATTTTTACTATCATAAAAATCAAATCTTTTCACTGTTAAAAATCTAATCTTTTCTCTAAAGAAAATCATAACTTTCTTCGTATAAAATTTTTATTTTTAGATAAATAAAAACCCTCTTTTTACTTCATCCAAAATCTAAACTTCATATTGATAAAAATCTAATCTTTACTCCATGAAAAATCTAATCTTTACTCCATGAAAAATATAATCTTTATAACGTTAAAAACCAAATCTTTATGTAATTAAAACATTATAAAATTCATAACTATAAAAATAAAGAAAATCATATTTTTCAAACTCGCTTATATATTTCAAACGGAAGATAAATAAGAAAATATAAATAAAATAATTAAAAACTCACCTTTACTTTAGTTTTCTGAGGAGGGAGAGGTTCCATCGCCTGAGGCGACGCTGCAGGTGGGTTAGGGGGGAAGGGCAGGCGGCGTCGGCTTTGAAAAAGGGGGGGTTGGGTTGCGGCTCTTCAAATCGAAGGGGGGGACTAGGGCTTGGAAATTTGGGGGTTTGGGAGGGCTGCGGTTTCGTGTGGGGGGAGAGGGGGAGGTAGGCCGGCGTGGGGCGGCGCTCCGGCGAGGGCGGTAGGGGGCGACATCGACGAGGCAAGCCGCGGTTTTTTTTATTCTTCTTTCAGAACGAACTAAGGAGAGAGAGGGAAACGAGGGGGTTAAAGAGGGAAAAGGTATTTTTATATTTTATTTATTTAATATTTAATTAACCCAAAAAGCAACTTTTACCTTCGACC
This sequence comes from Allium sativum, assembly GCA_030737875.1. Classification (NCBI taxonomy): domain Eukaryota; kingdom Viridiplantae; phylum Streptophyta; class Magnoliopsida; order Asparagales; family Amaryllidaceae; genus Allium; species Allium sativum. Next base: position 353,706,499 of record CM060919.1, on the reverse strand, counting down.
TCTAAACGAGACCCACCGCCTGTCGTCCATAGCTAATTACCCCCATTCCGAACACAATGGTCTATGTACCACAGTCTGATTCGACTGTTTCGATTAGTTTTCGCCAAAATTGAAATATAACTCTATATATTGAATTTGAACGCACATTTCAATTTACCGGGGTCACATATTAACTCGAAAAATTCCAGAAAAATATTTTTTAGCTTCGTATTGACGATACGGTCCTAACAAAACTAGTTTCGTCGAATTCTGAGACCGTTTGAAAAATGGCCAATTTCCAGTCGATTAAAATCAACTGAAATGGTCAAAACACATTTTCCTTTGCCCCGCTCACATATTGATTCGAAAAATTATGAAATTTGAAACCTAGCAATAATTTGATATCGCGGATCCAACAAAAGTGGTTTCGTCGAAATCTGAGGTCGTTTGCAAAATGGCTATTTTTAATGGCCGAAATTCCATAGCGACTATTCTGAAATTTCAACTGGATATATCTTTTGATTCCCGCTATGAAATTTTGATTTCCCGGATTCGATGGAAAGATATTCACAAATAGATTCTAATATTTTTGGTTTCGCTAAAATCCGGTTTATTTTGCACCCGGTACATTCATTTGAATTTTGAAATCGAATTATCGAACTACCGCGCCATTTTCAATTCCTTTTATATATATAAATAAATATTTATATTCTAACGATGATTCGAATAAATATATACGTTCGAATTCTATTCAAAATAAATTTCTCGTCGATATTATTTAAAATAATCATTTTAAATATTCAAAATTCGCTAAAATTACCAAAATAAAAATTTTAAATTGGCTCGGATTTTCGGGTTATTACAATTTGGGATCGAACTTTTGTTTGACTTGCGGCTTAAGAATTATCGCGATAGGTTCATGTGAGGAGATCGACGTGATTCAGATGTTCGATTTGGGTGAATGGATGTGGGATTGATCATAGGGGAAACGATATATGTTGAGGGTGAAGTTGCATTCGTGTTCATAAGATCGAGTTTCAGTTGTTCCTGGGTAAATAAAGAGGTAGAATAACGACAGTGAATGGTGAGTCTATGTGCAAATTCGACAAGTGAAGAGGAGGTTACAAGGAGAGAAGGTGTGTGATGTTTGGATCCTTGTTGATGTGTTCTTGCATGTGTTAGCAAGGAGAAGACGCTGGTTGTAAAATGAGGAAGAAATGTTAGTTTTGGATAAGGTAATTAACATTAGCTCATTTAAATTTATTTAGCCATGTTTAGTTCAATTGTTTGTCTAAAAGCAATATGTTATTCATATAAAATCAGATGCAAACACCGAAAATCACATTGGGTTTATAGCTGCAAAATGTACGAGCTAGAGTTGATTTGGAAATTTTCGGAATCAGCTGTGAATTTTAAATTTAAGTCGAACATTGTTCGATTTAATTTAAAATTTGAACGGATCGCAAATAAAAACCCAAGTGAGTAAACCCACTTTGTGGTTCGATTATAATTTATTATAATCGAATTTTTATTTAATATAAATATTTATATGTTGTTTGTTGGTTGATTGGTTGCATTGCTATTTATTGATAAATTGTGGTTATTATATATATTAGTTATTTAGGCTTGGTGTTTGTGGCTATTATATATATATATATATATATATATGTATATTGGTGATTGGATATTTCCCGCAGTACCATTAGCGGACGCCCGCAGTATCATTAGCGGATGACCCTATGCACCCCACAATATGATAGTAGATGACCTTTCTATACCGCAATATCCTGCCTCAAAGCAGGATGGGTATTATTCATGTTGGGTAACGTCTGTGGATGCAGGGAACAGGTTGGAGAGATCTAACTGGATTCCTCAAAAATATTATTATTTGTCTGTTTTCATATATATTATCATATATGATGTGTTAGAAAACCTGTAATTTGATAATTGGGTGTTTTTAAATGTTTAATTATCACTGGGCCTAAATGTTGATTTATAAAAATATCATGAAAAGGGATTTTGAGATTTAAACAGGAAAATCTATTTTTCTAAAAATAGAATTTGAATTTCGAATGGGCTAAGAAATATTAACTTGTTTTGAATAATAAAAACAAGTAGTGAATTTATAAACGGTGTTTATAAATTAAATAATGTGGAATTTGAAGTGAATTTATAAACGATGTTTATAAATTAAATAATGCGGGGAATTTAAGTGAATTTATAAATAGTGTTTATAACTAAAATGGAAAATTTATCATTTGGATAATTTGGGATGTTTAAATTCAGATGTGAATTTAAAAAGGGAAATTGAAATTAGTTTCGTAAAGAAATGATAAAATCTATTCTGATGTTCAAAATGTGAACTGCATTAAATAAATCCTTCTGGATTTATGATTTGAATTTGATTTGATCGAATTTATTGAAATATAATATTTTCAGGAAAGATATTAGGATTGTATTAAATAGAAGTTTAAATTTAAATGTGAAAATAGATTCACTGTTTATATATGTATATATAAGTTATATTCAATAAAATATTCCAGAATATGAATTGGGTTTCAGATGATTTGAAATGGAAACTTGTTTTAAATTATAAAACAAGGAATTTGAATTTATAAACGACATTTATAAAATAAGTGAGATAAATTATCATTAGATATTTTAGAGGTTTAAATTCAAGTATGAATTTAAAAGTGAAATGGGAAATCATTTCGAAGAAGAAACGACGAGTTTTACTCCAGAATTCGGATTATAAACGGAATTGAAATAAATCCAATGGATTTATAGTTAGAATTCGATTTTTATTAATTTTATAAAATAATTTATCTCGAAAGAAATTGGAATATTATATGTAAGATTGATTTGCAAATAATTATAATTGAATTATGGAAAATTGACAATCTAGAAAGAAATCGAAATGTTAAGTTAAATTTGGAAAGACGATCTAATACATATTTAAAATATATTAGAATGGAGCTGAAATTTATTTATAAACAAAGTTTAAACGTTTATATTTAAATATAATTAAAACGAACTCGCCGCAGCCTAGTATTTCGTAAATTGGCATTTCAAACTTCAATTGAGTATATATAATTCAGCTTAAGATAGAATTCTTTGAAACAAGAATAATCAGGACCGTCTGAATAATAGTTTTCTAATGGAAGAGAAAAAAACTAGATTTCGTCTTGTAGATTTTGAGTTATGTCAAAATCAAATTTCCAGAAAAACCATGTTGTAATCGTTTAAAAACCATAATGGTTTATTTAAATTAATAAAAGGATTTTAAGTAAATAAAAATCCAAATTTCCATTAGAAAAATCCAGACTTGAGATATAAAATAAATATGAATTGAAGTGGAGTAATGTAACACCCCGTGTATTCTATAACATGAGACTCACAAATTAAAGTATAACTAATTTCAAATCAAAGAATTAAGGGAAACGGGATATGCCATTGCGTTCGTCTCGGAACTCTGCTTGAGATAGAGTCCGAGTTTGCGTAAAACGGATATCGTATGAAGAAGATATGGACGGACGAAGTTGGGCGAAAAACCAGAAAACGGGTCAGAATGCACTGGCGCACTTGGGAAGTGCGCCAGAACAAAAGTGAACTGGCGCACTTGGGAAGTGCGCCAGTGCATTTTTAGCCTGGCGCACCTGCCAAGTGCGCCCAGGTCAGAACAGGCTGGCTGGTTAGGTCTTGGCTGGCCTGATCTGTGTTTGGTCGATTTTCTGAGCCTTACCTTGTCACTAGGGCTAGGTGTCAGCTCCTGATTGGCCTCTCCTTCAAATGAACGGTTATTATTGAATCAAGCTCCATCGACGGTCTAAAACAACTTGCAAACATTATAAAAAGGACCTAAGACCTAGCCTAAATCATACTATTTCATTTTAGCCTCAGGCCGCCGCCATTAAACCTAGAGCTCTGAATCAAAAATACAAAGAACAAAATTATAGAAGATGAAGGACGATTCTTGAAGGCTACAACTAGAAGCTACAACAACTACGACGCTTTAGACAACGAATTTGGGACTATTTGATTTGGGATTTTTATTTGGATTATTTGCTTCATATTGTAAGTTCTATGTTACTTTTTAGGCAAAAACGCTAAAACAATATGGACATGCCATGAATTGAAACCGGATTTAGGAACTATTGTTAATCCATTGTTTATATTGTTTATCTTTGAATTATAATTTGGGGATATTGCTATGGCAACGTTGCAAGTTAAACTTGTCATGATTTTGATGTTGTTATGAATCACTTGGGCTTAATTGTTTGGCAAGTTGGACTAATACATGTCCATGGAATCACTATGTTTATTGAAATATTTATGTTGATTAAACCATGCCTATGATGCTAATTAAACCATGGCTATGACTATTGATGGAATTATGCCTGTGATGTTAATATACCCATCATGATTAATGAAAAATTGGGTATTGCTAGGTTATGATGAAAAATTGGAATCATTATGTCTATAATGTTAGTTGAGAATCATTATGTTAAAAATGCTAAATTGGAACCATTATGTTTATAATGTTAGTTGAGAATCATTATGTTAAAAACGCTAAATTGGAATCATTATGTCTATAATGTTAGTTGAGGATCATTATGTTAAAAATGCTAAGTTGGAACCATTATGTTTATAATGTTAGATGAGAATCATTATGATAAATTGGAATCATTATGTCTATTAGAATTATTATGTTAAAAATGCTAAATTGGAATCCACTATGCCTATTAGGATTACTATGCCTTTAATGTTTCATGTTTATAATAAAATTATTATTATGCCCGCAATGATTATTATGCCTATGATGTAAAGTTGAAATCATCATATTAAATTAAGTTGGAATCATTACTATGCCAAGTTATCATCATGCTAGTATTGAAACCATGTGATATGTTATAGCCTGTTTATTATGCAAGTGGTGTTGGAATTGTCACATATGCCTATCACATGTTTGGTGTTATTCCCCTTTATCTCTTGAATTGTTTATGCTTGTGAACGAAGTACGTTTATATACGTTGGGGATACGATTGGATAGAATAGGCAAAACTTGAATTAATTATAAGCATAAACTGTGAAATTTGGCATAAGTAGAACATGAAATATGGCACGAAAACTTGACTTGAACATGCCATAACTTGACTTTAAACATGCCTTAGTTGGGCACGAAGTTGATATATGAACATGATGTGGAAATAGCAAAATCTGATAAGAACATGGGCATGACTTTAGAAAACAAGAAAGTGGCCAACTCGAGGTTGGGTTGAGTTTGTAGTGTAAATCTGCCCGGAACCACCCGGCAAATCCAGTTGCTACAAACAATAGGATCCAATGTGGGTAGTTGGTCACATCGCGCTTGAAACCCGAGGTTGGGTTGAGTTCGTAGCGTAAACCTGCCCGGAACCACCCGGCAAATCCAGTGGCTACGAACAATAGGATCCAATGTGAGTGGTTCGGTGCATTAACGAATCAATTAATGCCAATTAGGGTTAAGTCATGAACATGAAAAGACAACTTAACCAACTTGAACACAATTTGTAGGGCTAAGTCATGAACTTGAAAACGACAACACTTAGCCAACCCGACATGACACATATGCGGGTTAAGTCGTGAACTGAAATGACGTACTTAACCATCTTGACATGACTAGACTGGAAAAGGATTAAGTCACGAATTACATGACTTAATCTGTTAGGCGGGTTAGGTCACGAATTACATGACCTAATCTATTAGGAGAAACCCTAGACACGACCCCTTTCAGCAGTAACCCTCTAGATGTATCAAGGTACCCTGGGGCTAGGCCGGGTGGGGCACGATTACTGGGCTGATTGTAAGAGGTGAACGACGGCAGTGGGGTACGCTAGTGTAGGTTCGGTGGACTACGATCGTGTACGTATCCGGGGCAGACACTGGGTATCCGTAGATTTATCTGTGCATCTTGAATCGTGTCAGAGGTTGACACCCTAGGGCTGATACACCCAAAGGTGGACCCAGCACAGGTGACTACATTCGTGATTAGCCGTATGACACGGACACTTGACGAGCTAGAACTTGTAGGGAGCCGATCGACTAGATAATCGCTCCGTAGGACCCCGTACTTGGGTCAGACCCCGTTTCAGGGTCATTTCATGATATTGGGCCGTGGGATTTATTTCGTGATTAACTTGTGATATGGGCTTAGTATACTAGTACAGTCGATGCAACGAATCTCGAACATGTGATGCTTTACTTGACTTGTCTTGACTTATCCTGATCACCTTAGTCTATCTTTTTCACCTTGACACCATTCTTAAGTTTAGTTCCAGTTCATACATGACAGGTTGTTTTAATCGTTTCTACACTGAAAGTCACTAGAACTTACTCAGTCTTTATGACTGACCCTTTTCCTTTCGCCTCTTTTTCTTTCGTTTCCCCCCCTAGGTTCTCAGGGAGGGAATACCGCAGCTTGATCAGTTTTCACATCCAGCTTGAAGAGAAAGAATGTATTGCTTGGATCTTTTTCCGTTTTGGACTATGGCTTTGGACAGCAATTAGGGGACTTTTGCAGTTTATTTATGTTTTCTTTATGCTTCTTTAAATAATGTAATCAAGACAGTTATGATTTTGGAAGTATTGTAAGGCAGATTATGGCATGGTTTGTGTAACACGTATTTTGATGAAATAAAAGTTGTTATTTTCCGCTGTTCAAAAATATGTGTTATTATATCTGTCTTGTATATCTGTGACTTATACTTATAAACCTCCACCAAAATTAGGGCATTCCCTTTGAGAGTGACCCTAACGGAGGTGGGGTGTTTCACTTGGTATCAGAGCATAGGTTTACCAGATAAGATAAAAGTTTCGAAAAAAAAATTTCAAAGGAAAATTTAAAGAAGCATTTTTAAAAGATAAAATATTATTTTATTTTAAAAAAAACAAAGTCCCCCAAAGCCATAGGTGTTATCTCTTATCCTTTGTTTTGAATCTATCCTTCTTGTTTCAGCATGTCCGAAGAACTTAACTTGCCAGAGGGTGTACCAATACCTGGTTGGTTTAGACGATTCTTAGAAGCAAGGGCCACCCAGCCAGGTCCTACCGTTCCTCCTCCCCCAGCTGCAGGAAATCATCCAGCTGCAGCAGCACCTCTTCCTCCACCTCCTCCGCGGGGAAACACTTTTGCTAAGATATGTAAAGATTTTAAAGCTATGGGAGGAAAGGATTTTCATGGAACTGAGTCCTTCGTGGCAGCTAGAAATTGGCTGAAAGAAACCGAGGACTTATTCGTCATCTTTGAGGTAGAAGACAGGCAGAAAGTACAACTGGCAGTGTGGCTACTAAAGGGTGAGGCTTCCTACTGGTGGGAAGTCACTAATGCAGAAAGACCAGTGGAAACATGGGAGGACTTTAGGGCAAGGTTTGAGGCTAAATTTCTCTCAGAAGCCGAAAGGAGTCTTCAGTTGGAAAAATTCTTATTTCTTAAGCAAGGGAATATGACAGTCAAAGAGTATGTTAATCAATTCGATGAGCTGGCTAGGTTCGGACTAGACCTAGTCAACACCCCGCACAAGAAGGCTCTCCGCTTTGTCAAAGGGTTGAATGAGCCATTACACAGTTTGGCCATGACCCATATACCCATGGGAGCTACGTACGAAAGGTTGGTGCAGATGGCATTGCTGAACGAGGAAGATAAGGGCAAGAAGGAGACAGAGGCAGAAAACTCTCAAGGGAAGAAAGAGGTCAAGCCCAATGATTCTAAGAATAAGAAGGTAGACTCCGAGAAAGGAGGCAAGAACAACAACTCACGTGATAAAAGGAAATGCAATTACTGTGGTACGGAAGGGCACATAGCCAAGGATTGTAGAAAGAGGAAGAGAAAGCAAGGTGAATGTTTTCATTGTGGGAAGACTGGACACATCAGCAAAGACTGCCCTGAGAAGCAGACCGGACCTTCTGGCGGTACATCATTAACTTATTCTAGATGCTTTGTTTTATCTTATTTCTCTCCTCGATCCTATCTTGAGAACCATAGGTAGAATCTTTTTGGATGTAAACATGTAATTGAAACATGTTATGATTGCGAAATGGTTGCAAGTGGTCGCAAGTGGTTGCTCGTGGATGCATGAATACACATTAGGCACTAGATCGGCTCAGACACATTTTCATGTTGCATATGCATGAGTGTTTATTTTGGAAACTTGGTTGTGCTATCATTTGGTTGTTGCATATGATTGAATGTTCGAGCACTCATGTAGAAATTATGAATTATAATAGGAAAAATTTGCATACATATTGGATTCATTTCACTAAACATATTTTGCATTTAGAAGATCAATCAGGCCTGATCATTAGCATTAGCTAAGGAACATATACACACACTTCGCATATGATCATAAAGCATTAGAAGTCTTTTAAGGACAATGGATGCTCGTGTTTGATGGATGAGTAGATGGATGTTTGGAAGTTAGAATGTACATTCTTCCTGAACTTGAAGATTTCGGGGACGAAATCCTTTTAAGTGGGGGAGAATGTAACACCCCGTGTATTCTATAACATGAGATTCACAAATTAAAGTATAACTAATTTCAAATCAAAGAATTAAGGGAAACGGGATACGCCATTGCGTTCGTCTCGGAACTCTACTTGAGATAGAGTTCGAGTTTGCGTAAAACGGATATCGTATGAAGAAGATATGGACGGACGAAGTTGGGGGAAAAACCAGAAAACGGGTCAGAATGCACTGGCGCACTTGGGAAGTGCGCCAGAACAAAAATGAACTGGCGCACTTGGGAAGTGCGCCAGTGCATTTTTAGCCTGGCGCACCTGCCAAGTGCGCCCAGGTCAGAACAGGCTGGTTAGGTCTTGGCTGGCCTGGTCTGTGTTTGGTCGATTTTCTGAGCCTTACCTTGTCACTAGGGCTAGGTGTCAGCTCCTGATTGGCCTCTCCTTCAAATGAACGGTTATTATTGAATCAAGCTCCATCGACGGTCTAAAACAACTTGCAAACATTATAAAAAGGACCTAAGACCTAGCCTAAATCATACTATTTCATTTTAGCCTCAGGCCGCCGCCATTAAACCTAGAGCTCTGAATCAAAAATACAAAGAACAAAATTATAGAAGATGAAGGACGATTCTTGAAGGCTACAACTAGAAGCTACAACAACTACGACGCTTTAGACAACGAATTTGGGACTATTTGATTTGGGATTTTTATTTGGATTATTTGCTTCATATTGTAAGTTCTATGTTACTTTTTAGGCAAAAACGCTAAAACAATATGGACATGCCATGAATTGAAACCGGATTTAGGAACTATTGTTAATCCATTGTTTATATTGTTTATCTTTGAATTATAATTTGGGGATATTGCTATGGCAACATTGCAAGTTAAACTTGTCATGATTTTGATGTTGTTATGAATCACTTGGGCTTAATTGTTTGGAAAGTTGGACTAATACATGTCCATGGAATCACTATGTTTATTGAAATCTTTATGTTGATTAAACCATGCCTATGATGCTAATTAAACCATGGCTATGACTATTGATGGAATTATGCCTGTGATGTTAATATACCCATCATGATTAATGAAAAATTGGGTATTGCTAGGTTATGATGAAAAATTGGAATCATTATGTCTATAATGTTAGTTGAGAATCATTATGTTAAAAATGCTAAATTGGAACCATTATGTTTATAATGTTAGTTGAGAATTATTATGTTAAAAACGCTAAATTGGAATCATTATGTCTATAATGTTAGTTGAGGATCATTATGTTAAAAATGCTAAGTTGGAACCATTATGTTTATAATGTTAGATGAGAATCATTATGATAAATTGGAATCATTATGTCTATGAGAATTATTATGTTAAAAATGCTAAATTGGAATCCACTATGCCTATTAGGATTACTATGCCTTTAATGTTTCATGTTTATAATAAAATTATTATTATGCCCGCAATGATTATTATGCCTATGATGTAAAGTTGAAATTATCATGTTAAATTAAGTTGGAATCATTACTATGCCAAGTTATCATCATGCTAGTATTGAAACCATGTGATATGTTATAGCCTGTTTATTATGCAAGTGGTGTTGGAATTGTCACATATGCCTATCACATGTTTGGTGTTATTCCCCTTTATCTCTTGAATTGTTTATGCTTGTGAACGAAGTACGTTTATATACGTTGGGGATACGATTGGATAGAATAGGCAAAACTTGAATTAATTATAAGCATAAACTGTGAAATTTGGCATAAGTAGAACATGAAATATGGCACAAAAACTTGACTTGAACATGCCATAACTTGACTTTAAACATGCCTTAGTTGGGCACGAAGTTGATATATGAACATGATGTGGAAATAGCAAAATCTGATAAGAACATGGGCATGACTTTAGAAAACAAGAAAGTGGCCAACTCGAGGTTGGGTTGAGTTTGTAGTGTAAATCTGCCCGGAACCGCCCGGCAAATCCAGTTGCTACAAACAATAGGATCCAATGTGGGTAGTTGGTCACATCGCGCTTGAAACCCGAGGTTGGGTTGAGTTCGTAGCGTAAACCTGCCCGGAACCGCCCGACAAATCCAGTGGCTACGAACAATAGGATCCAATGTGAGTGGTTCGGTGCATTAACGAATCAATTAATGCCAATTAGGGTTAAGTCATGAACATGAAAAGACAACTTAACCAACTTGAACACGATTTGTAGGGCTAAGTCATGAACTTGAAAACGACAACACTTAGCCAACCCGACATGACACGTAGGCGGGTTAAGTCGTGAACTGAAATGACATACTTAACCATCTTGACATGACTAGACTGGAAAAGGATTAAGTCACGAATTACATGACTTAATCTGTTAGGCGGGTTAGGTCACGAATTACATAACCTAATCTATTAGGAGAAACCCTAGACACGACCCCTTTCAGCAGTAACCCTCTAGATGTATCAAGGTACCCTGGGGCTAGGCCGGGTGGGGCACGATTACTGGGCTGATTGTAAGAGGTGAACGACGGTAGTGGGGTACGCCAGTGTAGGTTCGGTGGACTACGATCGTGCACGTATCCGGGGCAGACACTGGGTATCCGTAGATTTATCTGTGCATCTTGAATCGTGTCAGGGGTTGACACCCTAGGGCTGATACACCCGAAGGTGGACCCAGCATAGGTGACTACATTCGTGATTAGCCGTATGACACGGACACTTGACGAGCTAGAACTTGTAGGGAGCCGATCGACTAGATAATCGCTCCGTAGGACCCCGTACTTGGGTCAGACCCCGTTTCAGGGTCATTTCATGACATTGGGTCGTGGGATTTATTTCGTGATTAACTTGTGATATGGGTTTAGTATACTAGTACAGTCGATGCAACGAATCTCGAACATGTGATGCTTTACTTGACTTGTCTTGACTTATCCTGATCACCTTAGTCTATCTTGTTCACCTTGACACCATTCTTAAGTTTAGTTCCAGTTCATACATGAAAGGTTGTTTTAACCGTTTCTACACTGAAAGTCACTAGAACTTACTCAGTCTTTATGACTCTTTATGACTGACCCTTTTCCTTTCGCCTCTTTTTCTTTTGTTCCCCCCCCCCCCCCCCCCAGGTTCTCAGGGAGGGAATACCGCAGCTTGATCAGTTTTCACATCCAGCTTGAAGAGAAAGAATGTATTGCTTGGATCTTTTTCCGTTTTGGACTATGGCTTCGGACAGCAATTAGGGGACTTTTGCAGTTTATTTATGTTTTCTTTATGCTTCTTTAAATAATGTAATCAAGACAGTTATGATTTTGGAAGTATTGTAAGGCAGATTATGGCATGGTTTGTGTAACACGTATTTTGATGAAATAAAAGTTGTTATTTTCCGCTGTTCAAAAATATGTGTTATTATATCTGTCTTGTATATCTGTGACTTATACTTATAAACCTCCACCAAAATTAGGGCATTCCCTTTGAGAGTGACCCTAACGGAGGTGGGGTGTTTCAAGTAAGTGAACTGATTTTTGAAGCAAAAAAAAATTTAATTATTAAATAGAATTAACTAATTTGAATAATAATTAGTTTAATCGAGTTTTGATACGAAATTGGGTTTTGGTTAAGTAAATTGAACTGGTGAATTTACATTCGAAATCGAACATAAAACTCGAGTTGAAAATGGAATTTGATTGGTATATAAGCAAATTAAAATTGTATATGAACGTGATAGTTCTATTAAAAAGTGAAATAGGCAAAAGAGTTAATTAAAGAATAAATTAGCGGATTGAGTTAAAAATGATCGGGTTGAGTTGGAATAAATTAGGAATGGACGTATATGGGTTAGACGGGAATGGAATGAAGTGTATGAAGATTTTAGTTTGAGTGCCTGACAAAATGGTACATGTTTAAATTCCATATGAATTTTTATGCGTCGAATCGGCAAGCCGCTTGGCTTTTAAATTTTCCTTTTCAATGGAAAGCACCTAGTGAGGCGAGTTGAGGTTTGAGCTATTGACCAGTACAAAGGAGGTGCTGGCGAATTTTTCCGAAAATTTAAGGAGATAGAAAATTTTAACAAAAGTTAGAAAACTAGAAATTGACTTATCAATTATGTATGAAATTTAATAAACGAATAAATGTATAATGAGATTTAATATGAAGAAAAGGAATTTAAAAATTAAATCATGGGAGGTTGGAAGGAGAAACATATATATGTTTTAAAGTGAATAATGATTTAAAAGCAAATGATTTGTAAATTAAAATGATTGTGTTGATAAGAAGTTAAGAAATGGAGTTGATGAAATTAGAAACTGAATGGAGACTGGTTGAGTTGAATGGCTTCTTGAGTGTCGATCTGATGTTGGTTTCGGCCTTCGGGGTTGATACTTAGGAAATTGTTGTCTTACTAGTTTACAGTTAGGGACTGATAAATAGGAAAGAATAGTGATATGTAAATAAGAAATGGAAATGTTTTCCGACGTTAAAAACTGATATTTTCTAGAATATAGAAAATAAATAGTTATGAGACATAGAATTTTTTTTCTTCAAGAATCGTGAGAGGCTAAACGAGTTTGGAGAAATATCTGGGTAAAGATATTGAAGAGATATTGGGGCATGATAAATTTAAACTAATAAAATATTAATTAGTGGCCCAGTGATTGTTTGATTCTTTAAATGGATGTTTGTTTTCTTTGATAGTTAAATAACCGACCATCGAAGTATTTGCCAATATCGTTATCAATATGGAGAGATCGGTAGGATTATTATCTGAGAACCACTCTGTATTGGTAGTAGCATTGCGAATCAGATTATATGAAGTTAATCGAAGATGGAGTAAAGTGCAAGGGCTTTTTCTATTAATCCCAGGTAGAAATTGCCTAAGATGGATTAATGGAAATTGTGCTTTCGGTTTCTTTCAGTCCCAGAACGACCATGTATGGACGAATGTATGACAGAGTATTTCTAAAGATCGCATATGTTGGTTTGTACAAATATACATCTGGTAGCGGAGAATTTGTTCTCTTAGCATAATATCCAGAATATCTTTGTGCAAATCAATTAGTAATTAACGGTTTTAACAATGTGGAATTCAGAGTGGTTGTACTATCAATGAAAGGTAAGTAATCGAAACCTCAAGCCTCGCAATTGGGAGATGGTATAAAATTGGGTAGGTCGCGTGGCTAATTGGGCCGCACCTAAGTAGGTGCATTGTAACCTGATCTAGAGAAATTCCATTTGCTTCTTTAATCTTTCGATGTTTTCCCTTTCAGGAAACGATTGCTAATCCCAACCGTTGGTAACAATACACTCAGTACTCTCAAGCGAAATGACGGGCCGGTCATGTTAAGCCTGGGTTGCAAGAAGTTCTTATTAAACCCGGTGTATTCCTCTCTAGAGATACACTGTCGGAATGTGGTCCCATACCTTGCCAGTTGGAATCCATTCTCCAATAAGAGCCCCCGGTTTTGATTGTATACTATATATGTAGAGCGTGAGATGTAAGCGTTCTGCTAGATTGTTATTTACTTGTTTTAGATACTATTATAATATTAGAAAAGTATTGATTTTGAGAATGTTCTGGGTTATCGTAAGGTAAAAACCATCCATGTTTGCGTGGATTGGTCTTACGATTATCTTTCCTTTTAAAAAGGATTTTTAAAAGTTAAACTAAGTGGTTTGAGTTTACTCACACTAGTCCTATGACTGACCCAGAGTTTATTTTGTTTTGTTTTACCCTAAACTTTTGGGTGTCCAAATTTGTATGGGCAGTCAAGTAGTTCAGGTGTTTACAGATATACTTGGAGGAGCTTCGAGCAGGAGGCTTCATTGTTAGATATTTACTGTTTATTTTCCGCTTTGTTGTATTGTACTCTAAAAATGGTATGTATATGTATGTACAGAAAAAAAATTGTATCCCAAAAGTTGTTATATATATATATTATATTTTATTCCGTTGTGATTTGAGACTCTGTGTTGTTATTTCTGTTCTTCTATTCTAATATTTTTTTTCTATTTCTCATCCTCTAACATCTTTCTATTAATGATTCGTATTTCTGTGCAATTTGGGTTAGACGTGAGGTGTATTTAGTCAACTCAGGTAGTATGGAAATGCGGGCTATTACACTCCGTACGCAAGATAAATCTCTCTCCTTCCCCATACCTGCATGTAGAACCACTCCTTTAAGATGGCATCACAAAATCGATGATGTACAATAGTGGCACCAAATCCGCCAAAATCAGCTCTATGAACTGAACTCTCCAAGATGACATCACAAGTCGATAAGTCTCAACATCGTCAAATCCGTCACCAAAATCAGCTACATCAGATATAGTTTCTAAATCCAGTGGTCCTTTCAACACACTAAACTCTTTATCACCTAACTCTCATACAATGCGAGCATTTCTCAACTGAACATGAAGATATATGGAGTCCTCAAACACTTGGAAAGGTCGCTAACACCTTCAGCGGTTCGTCTTAGGTCGCTACCACCTCTAAGCAGTTTAGGCAAGTTGTTTTCTATAAATAGTCTTTTTTGTATGGTTAGTCAGGCCGCGTTCTAACATATAACTCCACCTTAATGAGAATTCAGAGCTCAAGCTACATCAAAGTTCTAAGCCTGAAACACTCTTCTCTCTTAACATAATCTTATCCAACAAAATATCCTTTTTCCCAAAATAGTAATACCATAATCACCACTAAATCTACCAACCTTTGTAGAAATAATTGATGCACAATTTAAAACAAATCGCCTTACTTCGATATTGTTGTGCAAAAATTGCATAGGTGCAGAAGAACAGTAAACAACATCTAGATTTGCCAATTGAACATCAATCTAATATGATAGCAATTATTCTATTACATCAACAAATGATAAATAACTATAACAGAGAAACAAAGAGACACACAATATTTATACTGGTTCCACTACCATTGAGATAGTGTACATCAAGTCCAAAGAAGAGAGATTTTATTCCACTTGAGAGAATTGCAAGAGATAACATATCTAAACCTCAAATTGGGCTTAACAAGAAGTGACACTCCATTGGGGGATCACTGGCTCTATTCTAGGATGGGTTTACAATAAAGTCTACCCCTTAATATATAGTCAATGAAATATTTGTGAGCCATCAATCAAATTACCAATATATGGTAAGAAATAATGGAGGCAAATTGCAGAGACAACAAAATGTGCAAACATAGGAATTAAATCAATCCATTTCCTTAGCATAGATGGAAGAAATTAATGTGTACATTTATTTCCTTCACATCTCATGCAAATGCAATCAATAATTATTCATCTCCATATTGAACACATGTGATTACTTTTCCCTTTGCATATTCGTGTCCATCAATTTGTGATTATGTATCACCAAAATTTAATGGTTTTAAACTACAATTATAATTTAACAATATACATTGAAATACTATACATTATCAAATCTAAAAACCTATAAAAAATGTATACGAATAAACACGAAGTCTATAAATTAGGGTTGTCCTGAATATTACAGGGGTTGTGACTACAGTGCGAACAAATTGGAAACTTAAATTTATAATGCACGCAAAGTACATTACAATAATAACATTGAAGGGGTAACTATCATTTGAACTGATTATTCAATACCCACAAGAAATATTAAAGTCATTACCTACAAAAATATTATTTCTAGATGGTTAAGACATGGGATTGTAAAACACAGTGTGTACCAAGAAAGGACAAAGCTAGAGTGTAGTGATCAGACAGTTGTAGGAAAAAGAGTTCTATATTACCATGTTCTATTAAAAACATAATAATAAACAAACTTTCTTACATACTTTGAATGTAATATCCACTTGTAATATTAGAAGAAAGGATTAGAAAAATGTGTTGTAGCATAACATAATTTTTATCACTGAATTACAATTGCATAAACATATAAATCTGCTCTTCGCAGTTCACATTATAATTTAAAAAATGGTCAGTTAAAATTCCTAAAGGAAATTTAAACATCACAAAAGATACTAATTTTTGATATTGTGCATGTTATATTTCACCAACATTGTAACAGAGTAATGATTAAATTCATCAACGGCTAAGTGCTAGAGCTGTAAACATATTTACGATATGTTACTAACAATAATTACCTTGGTGCTAGACGTCTTTCTTAATTAATGGAGAAGTTTGACTCTTCTCATAGTTATAGAAACATAAATATATGTAGAAAAGTGATTTACTTTCACACTTGAATTGATAAAAAAAAGGTGCATTTTTTACAGGTCCCTATTACAATTTCACATACTTTCCACGTCCCTCCCATGTTTTCTCTTCAAACCCGGTCCCTGTTTTTGAATTGCCGCCACCTACTTTTCAGCTTCCGCCTCCTCCTTTTTTGGTTACGCCTCCTTCAATTATGGGCAGAAAAATATGCGGCATGCAGTAAATTTTTTTTTTTCTAAAATCTGGAAATAATCCCAGGAGTCCACGCCAATTAATTTTTTTTTTGCATACATGTATGCAACTATTGCCAAAAGTTGCACACATGTATGCAACTATTGCATAAAGGAAATTCATCTAAAATTTTTCCTACAAATATGTTGCACACATGGGTGCATGTTTTCTGTTTTATTTGCACGCTTGAATGCAAATAAAAATGAACTGAGTTGCACTGGGATGAACTATTGCACATTTATATGCTATAATTATGCTATAATTGCACTGAAATATGCAAGTAAATCAACACGGATGCAAAAATTGGAATACATGCATGTATGTATGAAAGAAAATTCATAAATATGCATAATATTATTCATTTAACTGCACTTTTTCGCTATTTGTGCTGTTTTCTTGTTTTCGCCGTGTTTTTTGATGTTTTTTGGACTGATATTTTTGTCGACTACATAAATTTTTTTAATATTAATTTACGTAATTTTTTATATTTTTTAGTTTATTATTTGATCAAGTTTTGAAAAATAGGGACCTAATTTATAATAAGTTTATCAACGGATGTGAGCCTAATTAAGTTTCGTAATTGGGATGTGTGCCTAACATTCACATAAAAAAACTATACTGATCTTTTCTAGGCGGACGATTGAGCACATTTTAAGTTATTATGGAAGTCCACCTATTTAAATTTTACGCATATTTTTTTTATATACTGAAACAGTCATGTAACATTTGATATTATAAACAAACATGACCGTCAGACTAATATTTGACTCCATGTCATCCAAAAATAATCTCTTATAAATATCAAACTTAATACATAACATGTTTGTCAATCTAAAGCGGAAACTAACCCAATTTTTTCTACTGAATATTTCTAGTAGACTGTATATGCAAGTCATATATTCCTGTCTTTTGATTTAGCTAAGAAATCAAAATTACTCATATATCATTTCATTTGGCATTCCATCTAACTATGTAATAGATAATAAAATCTATGCCTTTTCTTAAACCTGAGATTAGTACCATTTACTTTACCACCATATATTGCTTTGACATCCATATAAAGTAAGCTTTAACGTATGGAAATCAAAATAATGCGCGATTCATTTGGAGTCCAAACATCCCTATAAAATTCAAAGCTTTATGTTTGTACTTTTGTAACAACCCGGAAATTCTGAGCCAATTTAAAATTTTTATTCTGGCAATTTTGATGAATTTTGAATATTTAAAATGATTTTTTTTAAATAATAACGATGAGAAATTTATTTTGAATAGAAATAGAAAGTATATATTTATTTGAATCGTCGTTAGAATATAAATATTTTATTTTAAAATATAAAAGGAATCGAAAATGGCGCGATAGTTTGAAAATTCGATTTTAAATTTCAAATGAATGTACAGGATTCAAAATAAACCGGATTTTAGCGAAACCAAAAATATTAGAATCTATTTGAAAATATATTTCCAACGAATCTGAAAAATCGAAATTTCATAGCAGGAATAAAAAGTTATGCCCAGTTGAAAATTCAGAATAGTCGCTATGGAATTCTGGCCCTTAAAAATGGAAATTTTGCGAACGACCTCGGTTTTCGACGAAACTACTTTTGTTGGATCCGGGATGTAGAATTATTGCTGGATTCCAAAATTCATAGTTTTCTGAATCAATATGTGAGCGTGGCGAAGTAAAACGTGTTTTGATAGTTTCAGTCAATTTCGATCGACCAGAAAATGACCATTTTTCAAACGGTCTCAAAATTTGATGAAATTGGTTTTGTTAGAACCATACCGTCAATACGAAGCTAGAAAATATTTTTCGAGAATTTTTAGAGTCCGTATGTGGCCCCAGAAAATTGAAACGTGCGTTCAAATTCAATATATAGATATATATTTTGATTTTGACAAAAACTGATCGAAACAGCCGAACTGGCTCACGATACATATCCTATTGTGTTCGGAATGGGGGTAATTAGCTAGGGACGACAGGCGGTGGGTTCGATTTCGAGTTCGAAATAAAAAGTTGCTTTTTGGAATTTTAAAATATTAAAATATTTATATTTATAATTAGCCCCCTCCTTTTACCTTCTCCCTCCCTTTTTATTCACCGTAGACCTCAGAAAAAAAAAGAAAAAAAAACTAAAACTAAATCGCGACCGCCGCTCCCCTCGCAGCCGCCACCGCCCACCGCAACCGTCTAGCCGCCGCCTCCACCTCCTCCTCCCTCCAGTTATCTCCCCCTCCGCCGATTCGAACACCCCCAACCGCCCCAAAACCCGTGAACCCCAAACCCCTCAGTCCCCAAATCGAGCCGCGCCTCCGCGACCACCAACCGCCTCCTCCGCCGCTTGCGTTGCTGCATCACACCCTCGACCATCTCCGATGCCTCGCCCAAATACGACAGCGAACCCCCCCCCCCCACTCTTCGACAAAAGCTTCGTCTTTTAAAAAAAAGGTGTGTTTTTAATTTATTATTTATTTTTCTTTTTGGTTTTATAGATGTTAGGACCTTGATAAACATATATATGATTTTTTTTTATATAGGTAGGGTGTAAAGAAATGATTGTTAAAATAAAGGTATGATTTTTCTTAGTTTAAAGATATGATTTTCTTTAGAGAAAAAAATAGATTTTTATAACGAGAAAGATTAGATTTTTATACGAAGAAAGTTATGATTTTCTTTAGAGAAAAGATTAGATTTTTAAATGTGAAAAGATTCGATTTTTATCGTAGTAAAGACGATATTTTTTATATAGGAAAGTTCGGTATTTTTATATAGGAAGGTTCGATATTTTTATATATAGAAAGACGGGATTTTTATATATGTTGTAGCGAAATAGAAAATTCGATCTTTATATAAGAAGTAGGAATATAAAATTATAATTTTTATATAGAAAGAAGCGTCGTAAAAATATATGAAGTAGAAATAAAGATGTGATTTTTATCGAAGTAAAAATATGGTTTTTGTATACTAGAGAATATAAAAATGTGATTTTTATATGAGTGGCAATATAAAAATATAATCTTTATTAGTAGAAGAGCGATATAAAAATAGAATTTTTATCTATATAGTAGCGGTATAAAAATAGAATTTTTATATAAATAGCGAAGTTATAAAAATGTGATTTTTATATACTAGAGAATACAAAATTGTGATTTTTATATGTGTAGTGGCTACAGACAACGAAAGTGACAAGAGGCGAGCACGGCGAAGATTTTCTACATATGAAGAGTCACGGTATTTGGATTAGCTAATCGGTGAGAACTTCTCACTTTAATTCTTGTTTTCTAGTTAAAATTATATACTAGGATGCAGACGGTGTTTAGCAACACCCGTTGTCCACAGACCATGGACGACTTGTTTGATTTTGTTGTGTGGTGAAAATTGATTGTGTGATGTGGATTGAATAAATATTTTATAGTTAAAAATATAATTTTTAACGTGCATATAAAATAATTAAATATTTATAAACAAATCAGACAATTTGTTTATGTACACTAATTTGACTGATATTGATTGGGACGATAAATTTTACACGTCGCCCAACTGCACAAATAATATTCAGTGTTTGTTGATTTGAAACCCCACACGGGTGTTGGGATGATATTTGGCGTACACTAATACCAATTATTTAGTTGTATATCGATCGATTGGTTGACAGACTGTGTAAGCGTTAATTATTTATATTTAATGCTTATGCAGTTGTGTGGTGCACTTTGGATGATGGTTGATTATTTATCATTTCTATTATATACATGTGTTGTATGGAATCCATATAATTAACATTATATGGTAATTGATTGGGCCTCATTCCAATTTGGAAAATAAAGAATATTATAAAATAAAGATTCATGTGTTGAATAGAATAAATAGTCATGTGTTGACGATACTCATGTGTTGAGAATATTCATGTGTTGAAACTTATCATGTGTTGACCGAAATATTTTAATAATAAAATTTACATCTTTATCATATATAAAATTAGAAACTAACTGGAAACTAGTTAAGATGAGTGGTTTCCTGGTAATGATATGATGTTGGTTTCGGCCTTCGGGGTTAATACTTAGAGAATCGTTCTCTTACTAATTTACGGTTGGAGCCTGATTAAGAATTAAACGATTGAAATCATAATTTTATAAAATATATTAAATAACAAAATAGTCATGTGTTGACGATACTCATGTGTTGAGAATATTCATGTGTTGAAAGAAATATAGATTCTGTGTTGAATAGAGAAAATATTCATTTGTTGAATAGAATAACGAAGTTATTGAAATATATAAAGCCGTTTTGATTAGATTTCCGCCATTTTGACACGAACGATATTTATATCGATTATATTCGTTTTATAATGAATATAGAAAAGGAAGTGATTTCAAAATCTAATATTTTGAAAATAATATCATTTATATATTAATGATATGGAATATTCAGGTTTGATTTAAAAATTGAATATGAAGTTGAAATCATTTTTAAAACGAATTTAAATGAATTATAAAATACGTTTAGAATTGAAATCGATGAAATATATATATTATATATATTAAATGGCCTAAATAGAACGCGCCGCGGCAGTTCGCGAATTTTGACCATTGACTTCGAATTGACGTTATGGGAGATCCGACCGTCGGATTCTCCTGAAACCGGAACCGTTGGGTTCGTATCAAAAAGAGCTTTCCAACGAATATTAGAAATTTGAAATCTAACGCTTGGATTTGGAATTATATCCAAATCAAATTTGGAAAAGGTCGCTGTAAGTGCAGTTCGACGACCGTTATTGGAAATCGACTGAACGGGCCTTGATAAAATTATTAAAAATATTAATAATTTGTGAAAAATCATAATATATGAATTGGAAAGAACTGGGGTGAAAAATCCCATATTTAAAAAGGATAAAAATATATTTTTGTCAAAATGAACTAGTTTTGAACTAGATTTGAAGTTGTTTTAAAAATAATCAGAATTTCCAATATACGAGTTGGAATAGATTTGAATCGAAATTATCTTCGGAATATTTCGATGTGGGATTTCGTGATTATACAGATATGGTTGTGGAAATTTGAAAGATATATTTATATCGTTATTTCCAATACGATATTTGTTGGTTTCAGAATTTGATATTGAATATAAGCCGATATATTTTCTATTCAAAGCCTTGTATTTAATATTAAATTGGTCTTTGGGTTTATCGTGAGCAGTGTTTTGAATAACACTTGTTCTTTAACCCGATTAACAATGGAAAGTGATTTTGGGTTTATCGTGAACCGTGTTTTAGGTGACATTGGTTCTTTAACCCAGTTAAAGACATGATATTGATTTTTGGAAAGATTAAAACTAAGTGGAGTTTTAATGACTCTTTAATTAGATTAAAGCGATCGAGAATGGAGTATCACCAGTTTTGCTCCGAAGCGATAGTTAAATCTTTAATTAGATTTGAACGTGAAATGGTAATTAATATTTACCGATAACACCGTGGTGTTAGATATGGAGTATTACCAGTTTTGCTCCATGGGATGAATAGGTTGGGATTGGGAAATAAAATAAATAATTACTTCGGTGTGGTACACTTATAACGACCCGAACATCCCCGTAAAGGAAAGCCCGGATTGAGATGAAAACAAGCCACATCGGAACGCAGACAGAAGAACATTTCATTGTTAATTACAACAATTCCATCAGATACAAGAATATACAGAGTATGAATGAATAAAATACATTCGATAAATATCAGAGATTACAATAAATTACATAGCAGCGGAAAACAATACAAAACACAACTAGAAGTAATACACGGATACAGAGCTTTCCGAGCATCGTTCCAGTTGTAAATCAGGATCCTGTGAATATAAATCTGCAAAACCAAAACTACTAGCTGCCCATGTGGAAAATAAGGGCACCCAGAGTTTAGGTTAAAACAATAAACTCCAGGTCAGTCATGTGACTGGAGTGAGAACTAAAACAGTTATTAATCTTTATTTTAAAAGAGAGTAATTCAAGGGACCACGCCGTATAACACGGAACGGGTTTCCTCCCAAGAACACTGGTGCATATAACAAAACAGCGCAATGCTTTTTGGAAAAATGAAGCTATTATAAGACCCAAGTCCCATCACACAATGCAACGCAAGCCGGAGGATAGGGTTTTCCCTTATAATAGCTAAACATGCTTGGTACGTTCAAAACAAATCATTTGATACTATTATAAGTGTATAGTGTCAAAACAATTTCAATCCTAAATATCAATCATAGGCGGCATGGGTACCATCTATCATGTCGCCATACTAGTTCTACGAATAAAACTGCACATCACGTATTGGAAATTGTATTTCCGTCATGAGTCGAGGCAAGGGGCAAGCTCCTCTCCGTTCGAGACACTCTAGCAAATGTCCCAGGACCCCACTATGATCCTTGGAATCGGTTGGGCCGGTCCTCTCTTACTTTTGAGGATTAGTTATTCCTGAACACACGTTTCCCGGTCCTAACTGACCTAATATCGAGGCGCCTCATCCAACAACCACACAGGTGAAAAGTATATAAATGTCATCCAGTTTAAGCACTGACACAACCACTAGCTAGAAAGAAACGTCGTGTTCTCCCAACGGTCCGTAACCCGTTTTTGACTCATACCGAGGTCTGAGGCTTGCGAATTCACGCTATACACAAAGCTGCGCCACACAAGTCGTGCTTTGATCATCAACCACAAGACTTTGCTTTTCAACAGAAGCCTTGATCAATTGCCACTTACGCGTGCCACACTGGCAATTCACTCCATGCGACTGATGTCCATTGATATACAACCTCTGAGCTCGTACGTCTCAGAGAAGGGCGTTAAGCAAGAGAATAAATTCTTCGCCGCCAAACAGATGTATATTTAATAGGGATCAATCAACACAGAATAAAATCCAGTGTCAGACACACAGTCCATTTACAAGTTCGTTCTGGGTCTGAACGAAACTGGAGGCACTTTCCTCGCATATCCATCGATCTCCAAGTACGTCTGGACGATCACCAACTGATTCCCTCATCTTGGGTGTACAGCCCAATCAAGATCATCAGTAATCACCCAAACGATGTGAAGACTTCCGGTCTTCAACCACCGTCTTCATCTTCGACATATCGCCGAATCGGTTATTCAGAATGGGTATAAACCCAGCCTTTCCGAATAACCCACGTATATAATAAACAAATGTTACACAAACACAACAAACGCCTTATTCCAATTCAGAATATTCTTTTATTCACAAAATCACATTCTTAGGGAAAGGTTCCCATTAATTTTATCAAAGATAAATTCTTCTAAATTTATTGTTTAATCTTCCTTTGGATATCATTTCAAACCATATTATGGTTTTCCAAACTAGTCGGGATTAGCGAACCACACCGAAGTAATTATTTATTTTATTTCCCAATCCCAACCTATTCATCCCATGAAGTAAAACTGGTCATACTTCATATCTAACACCACGGTGCTATCGGTAAATTTAATTACCATTTCACGTTCAAATCTATTTAAAGATTCAACTATCGTTTTGGAGCAAAACTGGTGGTACTCCATTCTCAATCACCTTTCAGATTTGATAATTTAAATTATCAATTCACAATTCAATCTAATTAAAGATTCATTAAAACTCCACTTAGTTTTAATCTTTTCAAAAATCAATATCCTGTCTTTAACTGGGTTAAAGAACCAATGTCATCTAAAACACGATTCACGATAAACCCAAAATCACACTCTATTGTTAATCGGGTTAAAGAACAGGTGTTGTTCAAAACACCGCTCACGATAAACCCAAAAACCAATTCAAATTCAATTCCTGTTAAATATTATTTAATTGATACATTTCATTAAATCTAAATAGAAAGATTTAATCTTTTTCTCTATTGGGCTTAAGAATCGGTGTTAATGAAGACACCATTCACGACAAACCCAAATCACATTTGATATTAAATACAAGGCTCTGAATAAAAAATATACCGGCTTATATTCAATATCAAATTCTGAAACCAACAAATATCGTATTGGAAATAATGATATAAAATATATCTTTCAAATTCCCATAACAACATCTGTATAGTCACGAAATCCAACATCGAAATATTCCGAAGATAATTTCGATTCAACTCCAGTCCAATTCACGTATTGGAAATTCTAATTATTTTCAAACCCACTTTCAAATTCAATTTATTTATTTCAAAAATAAATTGATTTTAATTCTAGTTCAAAACTAGTTCATTTCGATAAAAATCTATTTTTATCTTTTCAAATGTGGAATTTTTCATCCCAGTTCTTCACAAACTATTTCTTATGATTTTACACAAATTATAGATATTTTTAATAATTTTATCAAGGCCCATACAGTCGATTTCCATCAACGGCCATCGAACTGCACTTACAGCGACCTTTCCCAAATTTGATTTGGACATAATTCCAAATTCAACCCTTAGATTTCTAATTTCAAATATTCATTGGAAAGCTATTTTCGATACGAACCCAACGGTTCCGGTTTTAGGAGAATCTGACGGCCGGATCTCCCGCAACATCAATTCGAAGTCAATGGTCGAAATTCACGAACTGCCGCGGCGCGGCGCGTTCTATTCAGGCCATTACATATATAATATATATATATATATATATATATATTATATATATATATATTTCATCGATTTCCTTTTAAAACGTATTTTATAAATCGTTTTAAATTCGTTTTCGAAACGATTTTAACTTCCCTTTCAATTTCAAATCAAAATTGAATTTTCCTTTATAAATTCGTTCTAAATTAATTTCAAATCGATTTCAATACAATTTCAATTCGAATTCATTTCAATTCAATTTCAATTCGATTTCAATTCAATTCCAATTCGAATTCATTTCAATTCACTTTCAATTCGAATTCATTTCTATATATTCGATTTTGAAATCACTTTTCGATATTCATTAAAAAAATGAATAAAATCGATATAAATATCATTCACGTCAAAATGGCGCATCTCTAATCCACACGGCTTTATATATTTCAATAAATTCGTTATTCTATTCAACAAATGAATATTTATTCTATTCAACACATGAATATATATTTCTTTCAACACATGAATATTCTCAACACATGAGCACTGTCAACACATGACTATTTTTGTTATTTAATATATTTTATAAAATTATGGTATCTATCGTTTGATTTTCAAATCAGACTCCAACTGTAAAGTAGTAAGAGAATGATTCCCTAGGTATTAACGCCGAATGCCGGAACCAATATCAGATCAATACTCTGGAAACCACTCATCTTATCTATTTTCCAGTTAGTTTCTAACTTTAAATATGATAAAGATGTAAATTTTATTGTTAAAATATTTCTTTCAACACATGATTATTTATTCTATTCAACACATGAATATATACTTCATTATATTCTTTATTTTCCCAATTGGAATGAGGCCCAATCAATCACCATATAATGTTAATTATATGGATTCCATACAACACATGTATATAATCACAACAATAAATAATCAAACATCATCTAAAGTGCACCATACTGTATAAGCATCAAATATAAATATCTAACGCTTATAACAGCCTGTCAATCAATCAATCGACATACAACTAATCAATTGGGATAAGTGGATTTCAAATATCATCCCAACACCCGTGTGGGGTTTCAAATCAACAAACACATATTTTTATTCACACACACACACGTTAAAAATAATATTTTTAACGATCAAATATTTTATTTTTATATAAATATTTTATTTCATTTCACATCACACAATCAATTTTCAAAACACATCAAACAATCAAACATACAAGCCATCCATGGTCTGTGGATGACGGGTGTCGGGTGCTACTAAGCACCGTCTGCATCCTAGTATGTATTTTTAACTAGAAATGAAGATTTAAAGTGAGAAGTTCTCACCGACTAGCTAATCCAAACGCCACGACTCTTCTTATGTAGAAATCTTCGTCGTTCTCGCCTTTTGTCACTTTCGTTGCCCGTAGCCACTACATATATAAAAATCACATTTTTATATTGTTGTTATATAGATAAAAATTATATTTTTACACCGCTACTATATAGATAAAAATTATATTTTACACCGCTACTAAATAGATAAAAATTATATTTTTACATCGACGTTCATATAATAAAGATTATATTTTTATCACGCTATTCTCTACATAAAGATTTCGCCTTTACTATCTATATAATGTAAAAATCGTATTTTTATACTTTCTATACTATAAAAATCATATCTTTACAGTGCTACTACTATAAAGATCACATCTTTATTACTCTACATTATATAAAATCATATTTTTATTCTTCTAAAAATATAAAAATCATATTTTTAACCTCTACGTTATATAAAAATCACGCCTTTCATTATATAAAAATATCGTCTTTGTTTTACTACACCTTTCATGAAGTTAAAGATCGAACCTTTTCATGTTTAAAGATCTTATATTTTTATTCCTACCCTCTTGATAAAAATCATATCTTTATTTGCATAAAAATTATATAAAAATCATTTCTTTGTTAAATTTAAAAACCACTGCTTTATTCAAACGTTATTCATACAAAAATCCTAGCTTTTACAATCTAAAAATAAAATAAAATAAAACAATGTTGTTTAAATTAAATTAGTTAAACTGAAATAAACAAATAAATACTCACTGTATAATTTATTTGGACCTTCTTCCCTAACCAAAATCGTCTCAAGAAGCTCGAAGGCCACTCGCCGCCTAGGGTTGCTTGCGGTGATTCACGGCAGCTTTGATTTGAGGGGGAGGGTTTGTTGTGCGTCGTCGGGGGTCTTGTGCGCTGGAGTTCCTTGCGTTGGGGCTGGAGATGGACGGGGTAGGGGAAGCGATGGGCAGAGGAAGAGGCGGACTTGTCTTGGGGGTTTCACGGTGGGGCTTTTTCACGTCGAGGGGGGTTTGGGGTAGAAGAAGAGAGAGAGGATCGGGAGGAGAAGAGGGTGGGGGTTCCTGGTGGAGGGCGCCGCCTTGGGCGGTGGCAGCGGCGATGGAGGAGGCCGCTCCGCCCCTCCGTCCTCTTCTTCTTCTTTCTTTTCGATTTTAAAAATGAACATGGGGGGGGGGACTTGAGAGGAAATAAGGAGAGAGGGGGAGATTTTATTTTTAATTATTTTATTTTATTTCGAAAGGTTGACTTTTCTTATTCGACCTCGAAACGAAGCCCACCGCCTATCGTCCATAGCGTTTCACCCCCATTCCGAACACAATGGGATATGTATCACAGGCCAATTCGATCGTTACGATCAGTTTTCGTCAAAATCAACATATAACTCTATATATTGAATTTGAAAGCGCATTTCAAATTACCGGGGCTACACACTAACTCGAAAAATTCCAGAAAAATATTTTCTAGCTTCGTATTGACGATACGGTCCTAACAAAACTAATTTCGTCAAATTCTGATACCGTTTGAAAAATGACCATTTTCCAGTCGATTAAAATCAACTAAAACTGGTCAAACGCGTTTTCCTTAGCCACGCTCACATATTGATTCAAAAAATTATGAAAATTGGAATCTAGCAATAACTTGACATCGCGGATCCAACAAAAGTGGTTTCGTCGAAATCCGAGGTCGTTTGCAAAATTGCTATTTTTAAGGGCCTGAATTCCATAGTGACTATTCTGAATTTTCAATTGGACATATCTTTTGATTCCCGCTATGAAATTTTGATTTTTTGGAATCGTTGGAAAGATATTCCCAATTAGATTCGAATATTTTTGGTTTTACTAAAATCCAGTTTATTTTGCACCCAGTACGTTCATTTGAATTTTGAAATCGAATTATCGAACTACCACGCCATTTTCAATTCCTTTTATAATTTAAAATAAATATTTATACTCTAACGACGATCTATATAAATATATACGTTTGAATTATATTCAAAATAAATTTCTCGTCGTTATTATTTAAAATAATTCATTTTAAATAATCAAAATTCATTAAAATTGCCCAAAATGAAAAATTTAAACTGGCTCGCATTTCCGGGTTGTTACAATCTCCTCCACTTAAAAATTTTCGTCTCCGAAAAGGAACGAAGCCGAAATTTGTTTAACTAATCAACTCAACTTCCTTTATTTTCTCTATGGCTTAAGTTTTTCAACTTTTCAGTTTCTAAGAACTTTTCAAATTTTTCAAAAATTTGGTTAACACCCTAAATTTTCGAAAAATTTCGCCATAACCTCCCATGCACCGGGGACTTCGGGATATTTCATTTAGCCTCCCATGGCCTTCTTCAATCCAAAAGAAAAAGAAAAGGCCAAGCGGCTAGCCAATCGGCTCATAAAATCATCATCACCCAAACAAAACAGTAAACTATGGTAAACATGTATCTATTTGTTGGGCAAACAAATTTTATTCTACTGCTCTAGCCTCCTTGCTATGACCTGTTCAATGTAAGCACATGTATATGCAAGCAAACGCGACCAATTTTCAATACAATTCAATATTCGATTCAATTAGGCTAAATGGTTCAAAATTATCAAACAAATGAACAAACAACACAACCATCAATCAATTAGTGAATTGTCGTTTCAAAATCATAATTTTGATACATATACCGAAAATCATGTTTTTGATGCCAAATCACAACAATAAATCTATATAGTTTTGGTTCTCACACCAGTCTAATGGAAATATATAGATATCACACCTTCGAAACTCGAATATGAATACTGATGATGATGCACCATCATCAGAATCATCCCCGGGTGTATATAATATGATTCTATATCTATCCAGTATATTAAAACTTCGAATATACGTTCATGACGCGTATACGCGAAATCTTTATATATTGGATTGTCCAAATTCAATATAAATAAATATTCAAATACGTATACTTGAATTTAATTTTCAAAACAAAATTATTTTCATTTGAAAAATATACTCTTCACACTCGTTCTAGGATACTACTGATCCTATCTCTAACGAGTCATTCTAATTGGATATTACTAATCCAATATCTGATGAATTCTTTCGTTCGGTTCTAATGTGTCTTGTTCTCGAGCTCTGTAAACCAAAGCTCTGATACCAAACTATAACGACGCGAACTTCCCCGTAAAGGAAAGCCCGGATTGAGATGAAAACAAGCCACATCAGAACGCAGACAGAAGAACATTTCATTGTTAATTACAACAATTCCATCAGATACAAGAATATACATAGTATGAATGAATAAAATACATTCGATAAATATCAGAGATTACAATAAATTACATAGCAGCGGAAAAACAATACAAAACACAACTAGAAGTAATACACGGATACAGAGCTTTCTGAGCATCGTTCCAGTTGTAAATCAGGATCCTGTGAATATAAATCTGCAAAACCAAAACTACTAGCTGTCCGTGTGGAAAATAGGGGCACCCAGAGTTTAGGTTAAAACAATAAACTCCAGGTCAGTCATGTGACTGGTGTGAGAACTAAAACAGTTATTAATCTTTATTTTAAAAGAGAGTAATTCAAGGGACCACGCCGTATAACACGGAACGGGTTTCCTCCCAAGAATACTAGTGCATATAACAAAATAGCGCAATGCTTTTTGGAAAAATGAAGCTATTATAAGACCCAGGTCCCATCACACAATGCAAGGCAAGCTGGAGGATAGGGTTTTCCCTTATAATAGCCAAACATGCTTGGTACGTTCAAAACAAATCATTTGATACTATTATAAGTGTATAGTGTCAAAACAATTTCAATCATAAATATCAATCATAGGCGGCATGGGTACCATCTATCATGTCGCCATACCAGTTCTACAAATAAAACTGCACGTCACGTATTGGAAATTGGATTTCCGTCATGAGTCGAGGCAAGGGGCAAGCTCCTCTCCGTTCGAGACACTCTAGCAAATGTCCCAGGTCCCCACTATGATCCTTGGAATCAGTTGGGCCGGTCCTCTCTTACTTTTGAGGATTAGTTATTCCTGAACACACGTTTCCCGGTCCTAACAGACCTAATATCGAGGCGCCTCATCCAACAACCACACAGGTGAAAAGTATATAAATGTCAGCCAGTTTAAGCACTGACACCACCACTAGCTAGAAAGAAACGTCGTGTTCTCCCAACGGTATGTATCCCGTTTTTGACTCATACCGAGGTGTGAGGCTCGCGAATTCACGCTATACACAAAGCTGCGCCACACAGGCCGTGCTTTGATCATCAACCACAAGACTTTGCTTTTCAACAGAAGCCTTGATCAATTGCCACTTACGCGTGCCACACTGGAAATTCACTCCATGTGACTGATGTCCATTGATATACAACCTCTGAGCTCATACGTCTCAGAGAAGGGCGTTAAGCAAGAGAATAAATTCTCCGTCGCCAAACAGATGTATATTTAATAGAGATCAATCAACACAGAATAAAATCCAGTGTCAGACACACAGTCCATTTACAAGTTCATTCTGGGTCTGAACGAAACCGGAGGCACTTTCCTCGCATATCCATCGATCTCCAAGTACGTCTGGACGATCACCAACTGATTCCCTCATCTTGGGTGTACAGCCCAATCAAGATCATCAGTAATCACCCAAACGATGTGAAGGCTTCTGGTCTTCAACCACCGTCTTCATCTTCGACATATCGCCGAATCGGTTATTCAGAATGGGTATAAACCCGGCCTTTCCGAATAACCCACGTATATAATAAACAAATGTTACACAAACACAACAAACGCCTTATTCCAATTAAGAATATTCTTTTATTCACAAAATCACATTCTTAGGGAAAAGTTCCCATTAATTTTATCAAAGATAAATTCTTCTAAATTTATTCTTTAATCTTCCTTTGGATATCATTTCAAACCATATTATGGTTTTCCAAACTAGTCGGGATTAGCGAACCACACCGAAGTAGTTATTTATTTTATTTCCCAATCCCAACCTATTCATCCCATGAAGTAAAACTGATCATACTTCATATCTAACACCACGGTGCTATCGGTAAATTTAATTACCATTTCACGTTCAAATCTAATCAAAGATTCAACTATCGTTTTGGAGCAAAACTAGTGGTACTCAATTCTCGATCACCTTTTAGATTTGATAATTTAAATTATCAATTCACAATTAAATCTAATTAAAGATTCATTACAACTCCACTTAGTTTTAATCTTTTCAAAAATCAATATCCTGTCTTTAATTGGGTTAAAGAACCCATGTCATCTAAAACACGATTCACGATAAACCCAAAATCACACTCTATTGTTAATCGGGTTAAAGAACAGGTGTTGTTCAAAACACCGCTCACGATAAACCCAAAAACCAATTCAAATTCAATTCCAATTAAATATTATTTAATTGATACATTTCATTAAATATAAATAGAAAGATTTAATCTTTTTCTCTATTGGGCTTAAGAATCGGTGTTAATGAAGACACCATTTACGACAAACCCAAATCACATTTGATATTAAATACAAGGCTCTGAATAGAAAATATACCGGCTTATATTCAATATCAAATTCTGAAACAAACAAATATCGTATTGGAAATAACGATATAAAATATATCTTTCAAATTCCCATAACAATATCTATATAGTCACGAAATCCAATATCAAAATATTCCGAAGATAATTTCGATTCAACTCCAGTCCAATTCACGTATTGGAAATTCTGATTATTTTCAAACCCACTTTCAAATTCAATTTATTTATTTCAAAAATAAATTGATTTTAATTCTAGTTCAAAACTAGTTCATTTCGATAAAAATCTATTTTTATCTTTTCAAATGTGGAATTTTTCATCCCAGTTCTTCACAAACTATTTCTTATGATTTTACACAAATTATAGATATTTTTAATAATTTTATCAAGGCCCGTACAATCGATTTCCATCAACGGCCATCGAACTGCACTTACAGCGACCTTTTCCAAATTTGATTTGGACATAATTCCAAATCCAACCGTTAGATTTCTAATTTCAAATATTCATTGGAAAGCTATTTTCGATATGAACCCAACGGTTCCGGTTTTAGGAGAATCTGACGGCCGGATCTCCCGCAACATCAATTTGAAGTCAATGGTCGAAATTCATGAACTGCCGCGGCGCGTTCTATTCAGGCCATTACATATATATATATATATATATATATATATATATATTATATTTCGTCGATTTCCTTTTAAAACGTATTTTATAAATCGTTTTAAATTCGTTTTCGAAACGATTTTAACTTCCCTTTCAATTTCAAATCAAAATTGAATTTTCCTTTATAAATTCGTTTTAAATTAATTTCAAATTGATTTCAATTCAAATCGATTTCAATTCGATTTCAATTCAATTTCAATTTGAATTCATTTCAATTCAATTTCAATTCGATTTCAATTCAATTCAATTTCAATTCGAATTCATTTCAATTCACTTTCAATTCGAATTCATTTCTATGTATTCGATTTTGAAATCATTTTTCGATATTCATTAAAAAAATGAATAAAATCGATATAAATATCGTTCACGTCAAAATGGCGCATCTCTAATCAACACGGCTTTATATATTTCAATAAATTCGTTATTCTATTCAACAAATGAATATTTATTCTATTCAACACATGAATATATATTTCTATCAACACATGAATATTCTCAACACATGAGCACTGTCAACACATGACTATTTTTGTTATTTAATATATTTTATAAAATTATGGTATCTATTGCTTGATTTTCAAATCAGACTCAAACTGTAAAGTAGTAAGAGAATGATTCCCTAGGTATTAACGCCGAAGGCCGGAACCAATATTAGATCAATACTCGGGAAACCACTCATCTTATCTATTTTCCAGTTAGTTTCTAACTTTAAATATGATAAAGATGTAAATTTTATTGTTAAAATATTTCTTTCAACACATGATTATTTATTCTATTAAACACATGAATATATACTTCATTCTATTCTTTATTTTCCCAATTGGAATGAGGCCCAATCAATCACCATATAATGTTAATTATATGGATTCCATACAACACATGTATATAATCACAACAATAAATAATCAAACATCATCCAAAGTGCACCATACTGTATAAGCATCAAATATAGATATCTAACGCTTATAACAGCCTGTCAATCAATCGATCGACATACAACTAATCAATTGGGATAAGTGGATTTCAAATATCATCCCAACACCCGTGTGGGGTTTCAAATCAACAAACGCATATTTTTATTCACACACACACGTTAAAAATAATATTTTTAACGATCAAATATTTTATTTTTATATAAATATTTTATTTTATTTCACATCACACAATCAATTTTCAAAACACATCAAACAATCAAACATACAAGTCATCCATGGTCTGTGGATGACGGGTGCCGGGTGCTACTAAGCACCGTCTGCATCCTAGTATATATTTTTAACTAGAAATGAAGATTTTAAGTGAGAAGTTCTCACCGACTAGCTAATCCAACCGCCACGACTCTTCTTATGTAGAAATCTTCGTCGTTCTCGCCTTTTGTCATTTTCGTTGCCCGTAGCCACTACATATATAAAAATCACATTTTTATATTGTTGTTATATAGATAAAAATTATATTTTTACACCGCTACTATATAGATAAAAATTCTATTTTTAAACCGCTACTATATAGATAAAAATTATATTTTTACATCGACGTTCATATAGTAAAGATTATATTTTTATCACGCTATTCTCTACATAAAGATTTCGCCTTTACTATCTATATAATATAAAAATCGTATTTTTATACTTTCTATACTATAAAAATCATATCTTTACAGTGCTACTACTATAAAGATCACATCATTATTACTCTACATTATATAAAATCATATTTTTATTCTTCTAAAAATATAAAAATCATATTTTTAACCTCTATGTTATATAAAAATCACGTCTTTCATTATATAAAAATATCGTCTTTGTTTTACTAAAAATCTAAGCTTTCATGTTATTAAAATTCCACCTTTCATGAAGTTAAAGATCGAACCTTTTCATGTTTAAAGATCTTATATTTTTATTCCTACCCTCTTGATAAAAATCATATCTTTATTTGCATAAAAATTATATAAAAATCATTTCTTTGCTAAAATTAAAAACCACTGCTTTATTCAAACGTCATTCATACAAAAATCCTAGCTTTTACAATCTAAAAATAAAATAAAATAAAACAATGTTGTTTAAATTAAATTAGTTAAACTGAAATAAACAAATAAATACTCACTGTATAATTTATTTGGACCTTCTTCCCTAACCAAAATCGTCTCAAGAATCTCGAAGGCCACTCGCCGCCTAGGGTTGCTTGCGGTGATTCACGACAGCTTCGATTTGAGGGGGAGGGTTTGTTGTGCGTCGTCGGGAGTCTTGGGCGTTGGAGTTCCTTGCGTTGGGGCTGGAGATGGACGGGGTAGGGGAAGCGATGGGCGGAGGAAGAGGCGGACTTGTCTTGGGGGTTTCACGGTGGGGCTTTTTCACGTCGAGGGGGGTTTGGGGGTAGAAGAAGAGAGAGAGGATCGGGAGGAGAAGAGGGTGGGGGTTCCTGGTGGAGGGCGCTGCCTTGGGCGGTGGCAGCGGCAATGGAGGAGGCCGCTCCGCCCCTCCGTCCTCTTCTTCTTTTTTTCTTTTCGATTTTAAAAATGAATGTGGGGGGGGCCTGAGAGGAAATAAGGAGAGAGGGGGAGATTTTATTTTTAATTATTTTATTTTATTTCGAAAGGTTGACTTTTCTTATTCGACCTCGAAACGAGGCCCATCGCCTGTCGTCCATAAAGTTTCACCCCCATTCCGAACACAATGGGATATGTATCACAGGCCAATTCGATCGTTACGATCAGTTTTCGTCAAAATCAACATATAACTCTATATATTGAATTTGAGCACGCATTTAAAATTACCGGGGCCACACACTAACTCGAAAAATTCCAGAAAAATATTTTCTAGCTTCGTATTGACGATACGGTCCTAAAAAACTAATTTCGTCAAATTCTGAGACCATTTGAAAAATGACCATTTTCCAGTCGATTAAAATCAACTGAAACTGGTCAAACGCGTTTTCCTTAGCCACGCTCACATATTGATTCGAAAAATTATGAAAATTGGAATCTAGTAATAACTTGACATCGCGGATCCAACAAAAGTGGTTTCGTCGAAATCCGAGGTCGTTTGCAAAATTGCTATTTTTAAGGGCCTGAATTCCATAGCGACTATTCTGAATTTTCAATTGGACATATCTTTTGATTCCCGCTATGAAATTTTGATTTTTTGGATTCGTTGGAAAGATATTCCCAATTAGATTCAAATATTTTTGGCTTTACTAAAATTCGGTTTATTTTGCACCCGGTACGTTCATTTGAATTTTGAAATCGAATTATCGAACTACTGCGCCATTTTCAATTCCTTTTATAATTTAAAATAAATATTTATACTCTAACGACGATCTATATAAATATATACGTTCGGATTATATTCAAAATAAATTTCTCGTCGTTATTATTTAAAATAATTCATTTTAAATAATCAAAATTCATTAAAATTGCCCAAAATAAAATTTTAAACTGGCTCGCATTTCCGGGTTGTTACATCACTAATCCTGACTAGTTTGGAAAACCTTAACATGGTTTGAAATGATATCCAAAGGAAGATTAAAGAATAAATTTAGAAGAATTTATCTTTGATAAAATTAATGGGAACTTTTCCCTAAGAATGTGAATATTTGAATGGAAGAATATTCTGAATTGTAATGAGGCGTATGTTGTGTTTGTGTAACATTTGTTTATTATATACGCGAGTTATTTGGAAAGGCCGGGTTTATACCCATTCTGAATAACTGATTCGA
Source organism: Allium sativum (assembly GCA_030737875.1). NCBI lineage: Eukaryota > Viridiplantae > Streptophyta > Magnoliopsida > Asparagales > Amaryllidaceae > Allium > Allium sativum. Next base: position 353,669,787 of record CM060919.1, on the reverse strand, counting down.
CGATAAGTCGAAGATGAAGACGGTGGTTGAAGACTGGAGGTCTTCACATCGTTTGGATGATTATTGATGATCTTGATTAGGCTGTACACCCAAGAGGAGGGAATCGGTTGGTGATCGTCCAGAAGTACTTAGAGATCAATGGATATGCGAGGAATAAGGTTCCTCCGGTTTCGTTCAGACCTAGAATGAACTTGTAAATAGACTGTGTGTATGACATTGGATTTTACTCTGTGTAATTGATTTCTATTAAATATATATCTGTTTGGCGGCGGAGAATTTATTCTCTTGCTTAACGCCCTTCTCTGAGACGTACGAGCTTAGAGGTTATATATTGATGGATATCAATCGCATGGCATGATTTGCCTGTGTGGCATGCCTAAGTGGCAGTTGATCAAGGCTTTTTGTTGAAAAGCAAAGTCTTGTGGTTGATGATCAAAGCATGGCCTACGTGGTGTAGCTTTGTGTATAGCATTGATTCGCGAGCCTCACACCTCGGTATGAGTCAAAAACGGGATAAGGACCCAAGGAGTGCACGACGTTTCTTTCTAGCTATGGGTGATGTCAGTGGCCTACCAGCCCTGACATTTATATTATTTTTACCTGTGTGATTGTTGGAATGCGAGGCGCCTCGAATATAGGTCTGATAGGACCGGGAAACGTGTGTTCAGAAATTGCCAATCCTCAAAAGTAAGAGAGGACTGGCCTTGGAGGATCCAAGGATCACTGTGTGTGGTCCTGAGACATTTGCTAGAGTGTCTCGAATGGAGAGGAGCTTGCCCCTTGCCTCGACTCATGATGGAATCCAATTTCCAATACGTGATAATTCGGTTTTATTTGTAGAACCTAGTATGGCGACATAGTAGATGGTAGCTATGCCATCTATGATTGATACTTAAGATTGAAATTGTTTTGGCACTATACACTCATAGTATCAAAATAATCTTTTTTTAAACGTATCAAGCATTCTTTGGCTTTATAAGGTAAAACCCTATCCTCTGGCTTACGTTGCATTGTGTAATGGGACCTGGGTCTTACAATAGCCTCATTTTTTTATTTAGCATTGCGCTGTTTGTTTTATGCACTGGTATTCTTGGGAGGAAACTCGTTCCGTGTTATATGGCGTGGTCCCTTGATTCACCTAACTTTAAAAATAAAGATTAATAACTGTTTTAGTTCTCACACTAGTCACATGACTGACCTGGAGTATATTGTTTTAACCTAAACTCTGGGTGCCTTTATTTTCCGTATGGGCAGCTAATAGTTGGGTTTTGCAGATTTACATTCACAGGATCCTGGTTTACAGCTGGAACGATATTCAGAAAGCTCTGTATCCGTATATCGCCTTCAGTTGTGCTTTGTATTATTTTTCCGCTGCTATGTATTTAAATGTAATTTGAATCTCTGATATTTTTCTGATGTATAATATTTATTCTTACCCTGTATATTCTTGTACTCTGATGGAATTGTTGTAATAAACAATGAAATGTTCTTCTGCTTGTGTTATGATTTGTCTTGTCCTGAAAGCAATCCGTGCTTTCCTTCATAGGGAAGTTCGGGTCGTTATAACTTTTCACTATAATTAAATATCTAAGCCGACTCCTTTTTTTCTTGGTTATTTCTTCAAAGACGTATCAAAAATACCATGTAACTATATACTATATACAATCACGTTACTGACACTTGCACCTATTTATATTTAGTTAGCTTTTGAACTTAGAAATGTTAAATTTATTAAAAAGCATGAAAGTAAAAAAATGTTTACTTTTGATAAGAATTTTAGGAGTTAATTTTATATAATGATATTTGAAACATTAAACTTCACTTAAATTAGGTAATAATAGCAGCAAATATTCAATCAATCCATGATTTAAAATTACCAACTATGAACTTAGGTTCTAGAGGTTGCTTAAATGTACTTGTTTACCAAATCAAATCTTGATCACAAAATACACCATAGTGGAACGACATAAGCGAGGCTATAATATACTATTGTTTTTAATTCAAGGTTAAATCAAATTTCAATGTTTTAAAAAATGTTGTTGTTTGCTGTAAATAAAATATAAAAGTCATATGATCATTTCTTTTCGTCATCATTGAGCATAGCTTTAAAGGCAGTAATAATGAGCACATGATTCGAAATTGCTGTAAACGAATATAACGACTGAAACAAAGATCTAAATTTTCAACTTTCAAACAGATATGAATATTAAATTATAGAAAATACCATGTTAATATTTGAGTGGAAGCAGAAGTTTTGTTTGATTGCATTTCAAATATAAGATATAAATGGATAATAGATGCATTTATGTTATGTTTTGTTTGATTTTTCCATTTAAAAAAAAGAAATAAAATAGATGCATCATGTTATGTATCAAATATGTCGTGCTTTTCTTCTTTTAAGCCAGAACACGTTGATAGAACAAACTCATGTTAGGCACACGGCTTTCCATTATCGTTGTTAGATGTAGGGAAATCTTTCAATTTGAACACGTTGTTTGTTTAAGTTAAAATTTCAGATCAGTTTCTAACAGCTTGAAATTTAAATCAATGGTAAAAGATTAACCAAAATTCAAGTGTAAGATATACCGCACAAATATTCTCATATGTTATTTTTTTTTAGTTAAAAGTGTATGTTCAATGAATAAAAAAAGGAAAAGAAGTTTGAAAGTTTGTCAGAAGAGCTAAGATGAAAGTGTCATTTGAAAAATGGGGCAGTTACCCTATGGTTAGTGCACTGCACATGATCTGAAGCCAGTAGTACAAAAAAAGATAGGTTTACATGTTTGTTGATTTAGAAATATATTGTCTAGTTTAGATTCCTCATTAAATAAGACAAAAAAAATCAAGGTAACAATTATAAGAAATGAACATAGGTGCCATGTATGTATATTCAACATTCAATCTAGGCTATAACACAGTTATTCCTACGTTAAATAACTTAAATGTGGCATAAAAATCAATTCATACGCTATATTCACATCACTTCTTAAATGTAAAGCACATCCAAATTTTATACAAATTTATTTTGGTGTAGTCATGTACAATTTAGGTGGTGCAATGACATCCATTCAGTTAATATCTCATAAGTGTGTGGAAAAAGCACATCCAAAATGATTCACACTTTAGTAACTCCCAAATAAAAATCCATAAGATAAAGTGAACAATTACAATATGGGATAAAGTGTATGGGGGAGTGACTTAACAATTTAATTGTTAAAAAAAGAAAAAAAGGCCAAAAAACAAAAAGTGCAATTAACCATAAAAATCCAATTCCATGAAACTTTTTTTATTGCTAGTGAAGAAAAATGATGTAAATGTCATTTATTGTACACCTGCTAAAACAAAGGTATGATATGATTTAAAATAAATGTAGCAATAAGCATGTATTTGTGCAAAAACTATAGAATTATTAAACAAAACATAGTAATACCGTGTATATCATGTCCATTATTATAGTCAAAGGAAGTGAAGTATCTAATGTTTACGGATATAACCAATTAATTAGCGGAGAGTAAAATAATTTAAAATTTTCATCCACAACACTGAAAGTGTAGATGAAAAATACAGTATAAAAAAGATGCACCTTCACATAGAGAAACCAACCCAAGCCATGGACCACACAATGGCGATAGATCAATGGCTTCTATGTGACAACCTGAAACTTCAAGCAGTAAATATTTAAATATCGAGGTTATTTAAATATTTAAAACTTGGATTTAATGGTATTAAAACCTTGATTAAATCCCTTTATAAACAATAATTAGTGAGAAGAAAACTTGTTGTTGAAATTTTGTTTACCAAGATAAGTAGATCGAAGAAATATCAATAATGTGACCCGAAGTCGTTTATCAAATTCTCGACCTTTCATCATTCAAAACATATCAAAAAGGTTATGAAACTCTTGTGCATGCTAACACACATTATATATTAAGTTAGCACGGTTGTTAAACATGAATATATTATTCATATAAGGGAAAAATAAATTTAAAATGAGAAGCTTATCATGTAAGCTAAAAATCTAAATTTAAAATGAGAAGCTTACCATGTAAGCTAAAAGATATAAATTTAAAATGAGAAGCTTACCATGCAAGCTAAGAGACATAAATTTAAAATGAGAAGCTTACCATGTAAGCTAAGAGATATAAATTTAAAATGAGAAGCTTATCATGTAAGCTAAGAGATACAAATTTAAAATGAGAAGCTTATCTTGTAAGCTAAAAGATATAAATTTAAAATGAGAAGCTTACCATGTAAGCTAACAGATATAAATTTAAAATAAGAAGCTTATCATGTAAGCTAAAAGAAAAAGAAAAAGAAAAAAAACAGAGATAAGGACACATAACCCTGTTAGGTGTCCATGTATAGAAATATCTTAGGATACCTAAGCAGGCATGTGTCATCATCTTAGGGTTTGCATGAATGATGAAGGACAAGTGTCCAAAACTAGATTAACAAACTAACCTTGAAAATTTCTATATAAAGGGTGGAAGGGTTAATTTCATATCATGGATTCAAAAACGAAAAACAATAGAAAGATAAAGAATAGAAGTTTGGGAGAAGCCAAGAGGATAAATATAAGATCAAGGCACAAGTATAAGGTGAGAAATTCTATTTAAGTTCGTGTATTCATTTCATGTTTTGTAGAAAAATTGTGAAAGTTATGAAGAAACAATAGAACCCGAATCACTAAAAATGACGTTCGGTATTTTGGGCATAACTTTTGCAATTCTTAATGAAATTACGACTTCTCTATCAATTAGGAAATCTAATTCAAAGGGCTATAACTTTCAGTCTTTGCACTTTTCCTAATTCGGTCATTTGTATACCTGAAAAATGGACGCAAGGTCAGGTAAAAATAACCCGAACTGGACATGTTAAAAATGCCTCATGATGTTTGATTTTATATATAAAATTGATAAATGATTTTGAGAGTTTATTTTGATGGTAATTAAGTATACTAAAAGAGCTTCTTACTGTAGAAAATTTAGAGTCAAAATCTATTTTTATTATAGAGAAACAGCACCAAACATTTTGTCCAAAAAATAGGCTAAAATCTGATTTTCAGAACTTTTTATAGCACTCTGAAACACTAGCTTTTCGAATTATGAAACACGGAACCAAGCCAGAACCTTTTATAGCGCCCAGAAACACTATAGTAAGTTGTTTTTAGTCTAAAATCATTATAAACCACCGAGAACCTGTCGCAGCATTTCAGGAAGCGTTATCTTTTTCTGAGATGATTAAGAAGTACTTAAAAAACGAACAGAACTTTTCATAGCGTGACAGAAACGATGTAAATAGCTGTTTTGAGTCTAAAACTATTATAAACTACCCAGAATTTTTCACAGCGTAACTGTAATGTTGCTATAGATGTTTTGAGTATAAAATCATGGTAAACTATTCCAAATCCTCTCAAATTTGGACTTGAGTTTCCTTATAGTATTATAAACAAACTGATAAAATCGAGGATGTTAAATCAAAGTAAAAGAGGGTCAAAACGTGTCAAAATTAAGAACAAGGAAGGTTGACGAATTTCGATGATTCGAGGAAAATAAATGATTGCTTTGGAATGATGGTAATTACAATATGATGTTCTACGAGACCTTTGCATGAAGATAGCAAGGAATATTGTAAGTATACTTATCATCTAATCCATTATTATTTCATAAGCTTGTGTTTTAATTTAAAGATGCCTATGACTTTAACATACTATATTGGTTCCGATCTTTGCTTTGACAAGCAATCAACATATTCGACTAATGATTGAGGACATTTATGATTAGTGTTTAAACGAGGTATGATTAGTGTTTAAACGAGGTATGAATAGTGTGCACACGAGGTATGAATACTATTCAATCGAGGCATGAATAATATGTAGTTAAACAAAGTATGATTGGTGTTTTAAACGAGGTATAAATTGGGTGTGTTTCAGTTTTAGCGATGTAATGAATGGTGTTGAACTTAACTATTTCAATTCAATCTTTGGAGATATTTCCAAACATATATTAGAGAAATATAAAGGTAGTCTGAGATTTGTTTATGAAGGAGTTTTTGCATCAAGTAGATGATTATTATTTATAATAAAAGATGTTTGCCTTTTGAAAGAAAGTTCTATAAGAGATATATAGATGTATTTCCAAATGAGCATTAACAAAAGGTATTTTACCCCTACATGATATAAAGGGTATTTTTGGAAGTAAATATTGATTTTAAATGTTTTGAGTAAAGAAAAACTACGTTGGCTTGATCCTGTATCTAATTGCTTACCCAATTAGATAAAGGTACATAGGCAGTCACAAGGGGTAGTGAAGTAGCTGCTTTATTAATAAAAATATATTTATTTTTGTTTATTAGCTGATATTTCGTCTTATGTTGGTTATTTAAGCCATGAGACCGTGTTTATCAAGTGTACAGGAATGAATATCGATGTCCATCTCATTAGAGTTGCACAATGGTAGATTTACGTCAATTGTGTTTAATTCATATTTAAGCACAAATGGTTAATTAGATAAGTGGTATTTATTAAAGCTTTATCCAGAGCATTTAGTGATGTTGTATATTTATCAAATAAAATGGTAATTGTCATTGTTTGTTTTGAACGGAAGGATTTTTGGCAAATTTTTGTTCCGAAATTCCAGGGCGTTACAAAGTGGTATCAGAGCGAGGTTAGGTGCCTAAATATTTTCATATAAGAACAGAAAATCGTTTTTAGAAATTTTAAATGAAGTTACCTTAATTTGATGAATAAAACTAGATAAGGTAAGGCACCATTCCTTTGACCAGATATATGAGCAATATTTATTTAACTTTTGTTTATAGAATAATGTGTTGATTCATTTTTAATTGCCACATAAAGAGGTTTAACGAAGTTGTAAGTGCATATGATTAGGTATAAAGTAACGATGAATGAAGTGGCTGTAAAGGAAGGAATGTTGCATCTTGAAATGGATGCAACAGAGTGGCATAAGAGGAATAGGTATTGCAACTTATCAAGGAATGAGTTAAATGAGCTTGGGCAAATAAACTTGAGGAAAAGCAAGAGGAGTAAAATTGAGCACTACATTCATGCAAAATCGAGGTAAGAAATTTTTATATAATAAGATATTAGAATTGTTTAGCATTAACGGTGTTAGCATAAAAAGCTATTGAAAAATCTCTCATCAATTTAGCCATAACTATTGATTCCTTGATTTGGGTTTAGTCGAAGTTAATTTTATTGGGAATCTAGATTAATTATCTAGAATACTTATATCAGATATATTTCAAAATTTTGAAAGTTTGTTATCTCAAAACTTTGTTGCAAACTGACTATGTATTTAAAAAAAAGGATTCATACTTGAGATAATTTTCGAAGCTGAGAAAACGGATTTTCCAAAATAAAATGGTTATCCATATGAGAGTAATGATTACAAAGTATAAAAGTGTTTTGAGAGTATACTTTGTTTAAACTTACTAAAGATTTTTATTGATTATTTCATCAAGGATGGATACCTTCGGATGATGACGATGACGATGTGCGATATAAGACAATAGATCTTGGGTAATGCACTATTACTCCATGTTAGTATCGAGCCGAGTAGAGTACATCCTATTTGATGAAGAGATGCCAGCATAAGACAATAGATCTTGGATGGTGCAACTATTACTCTATGTTGGTATCGAGCCGAGTAGAGTACATCCTATTTGATGATAGGATGCCGACCGCAATAGGATAAAATATCATAGATTGAGTGTGTGGCTTGGATCCACTATGATGAATATAATCATATTATATAAAAAAAAATTGAAGATATTATTTGAGGTGTCTATTACTCTCTGGTACATTTTGATGGGTATTGCAACAAGGAGAGTAACGCACTATTTGACGAGGTGACTTCGATGAATATAATCATATTATATAAAAAAAATTGAAGATATTATTTGAGGTGTCTATTACTCTCTGGTATATTTTGATGGGTACTGCAACAAGCAGATTAACTCATTATTTGACGAGGTGACTGCGATGAATATAATCATATTATATTAAAAAATTGAATGGGTGTCTATTACACTTCGGTACATTTTGATGGGTACTGCAACAAGGAGAGTAACTCATCATTTGACGAGGTGACTTTGATGAATATAATCATTTATTAAAAAAAATGAGGATATTATTTGAGGTGTGTATTACTCTCCGGTTCATTTTGATGGGTACCACAACATGGAGAATACATCCTTGCTTGATGATGATGATGAGTCGGAATGGCCGGAGTACGATGAATCTTTGGTACATTTAGATGGGAACCACACAAGAAGAGTATGTTTTTACTGGATGATCTGAGCGTATGTTCACGGGATGGAGGCTGGGTATCGATGTGGATTGCAAAGAACATAATCCTGAATTTGGGCATAAAAAGAAACTACGGCGTGCCTGATCCAGTAATAGCTTGCAGATTTGATGGAATATTGGTCAGAAATTGAAAGGTTCAGGTATGTCTTAGAATTTCGATTTATGAAATTGTTTTGAAAGTATCCTTCCAAGAAAATGCCTTGAATACTTAGAGTTTTATGTGTGGGACTTTTGTCATTCTTTTGATTAAGTATAGCATAGAATTTCGGGGACGAAATTCCTTTTAAGGGGGAAAGAATGTGACAACCTGAAACTTCTAGCAGTAAATATTTAAATATCGAGGTTATTTAAATATTTAAAACTTGGATTTAATGGTTTTATAACCTTGATTAAATCCCGTTATAAACAATAATTAGTGAGGAGAAAACATGTTGTTGATATTTTGTTTACCAAGATAAGTAGATCGAAGAAATATCAATAATGTGACCGGAAGTTGTTTATCAAATTCTCGACCTTTCATCATTCAAAACTTATCAAAAAGGTTATGACACTCTTGTGCATGCTAATACACATTATATATTAAGTTAGCACGGTTGTTAAACATGAATATATTATTCATGTAAGGGAAACATAAATTTAAAATGAGAAGCTTATCATATAAGCTAAAAGATCTAAATTTAAAATGAGAAGTTTACCATGGAAGCTAAAAGATATAAATTTAAAATGAGAAGCTTATCATGTAAGCTAAGAGATATAAATTTAAAATGAGAAGCATACCATGCAAACTAAGAGATATAAATTTAAAATGAGAAGCTTACCATGTAAGCTAAAAGATATAAATTTAAAATGAGAAGCTTACCATGTAAGTTAAGAGATATAAATTTAAAATGAGAAGCTTACCATGTAAGCTAAGAGATATAAATTTAAAATGAAAAGCTTATCATGTAAGCTAAGAGATATAAATTTAAAATGATAAGCTTATCATGTAAGCTAAAAGATATAAATTTAAAATGGGAAGCTTACCATGTAAACTAAAAGATTTAAATTTAAAATAAGAAGCCTATCATGTAAGCTAAAAGAAAAAAAGAAAAAATAAGAGATAAGGACACATAACCCTCTTAGGTGTCCATGTGTAGAAACATCTTAGGACACCTAAGTAGGCATGTGTCATTATCTTAGGGTTTGCATGAATGATGAAGGACAAGTGTCCAAAACTAAATTACCAAACTAGCCTTGAAAATTTCTATATAAAGGGTGGAAGGGTTCGTTTCACATCAAGGATTCAAAAACGAAAAACCAAAAATAAATAAAGAATAGAAGTTTGGGAGAAGCCTAGAGGATAAATATAAGATCAAGGCACAAGTATAAGGTGAGAAATTCTATTTAAGTTCATGTATTCATTTCATGTTTTGTAGAAAAATTGTGAAAGTTATGAAGAAACGATAGAACCCGAATCACTAAAAATGACATTCAGTATTTTGTGCATAACTTTTGCAATTCTTAATGAAATTACGACTTCTCTATCAATTTGGAACTCTAATTCAAAGGGCTATAACTTTCACTCTTTGCACTTTTTCTAATTCGGTCATTTGTATACATGAAAACTGGACGCAAGGTCAGGTAAAAATCAGCCCGAAATGGACATGTTAAAAATGCCTCATGATGGTTTATTTTATACATTAAATTGATAAATGATTTTGAGGGTTTCTTTTGATGGTAAGTAAGTATACTAAAAGAGTTTCCTACTGTAGAAAATTTGGAGCCAAAATCTATTTTTATTGTAGAGAAACAACAACATTTTCCCAAAAAACAGGCTAAAATCTGATTTTCAGAACTTTTTATAACACTCCAAAATGCTATCTTTTCTAATTATGAAACACGGAACCAAGCCAGAACCTGTTACAGCGCCCAGGAACGCTATAATATGCTGTTTTTAGTATAAAATCATTATAAACCACCCAGACTTGTCGTAGCATTTCAGGAAACGCTGTCTTTTTCTGAGATGATTAAGAAGTATGTGACGACCCCAAAACCCGTACTAACGGTGTTAAGGGTAATCTTTGGAATATAACACGGAAACAGATAATAGCAGAACAGAAATAAATAAATACACCAGATAATGAACAAATAATACTGGATAAACAATAATCATCAGAGTTACACGATATACAGGATCATGCTTAGTACAAATACAGTTCAACTATACATAAAAGTTTACAGCGGATACAAACATAATATGTACAATAGGAGCTGAACAACATAAAAAGAGATAAATGATGGAATCCATCTTCAGCTCCAGCTATCCAGAAAGAGCCTGCTAATACCTGAAAACAAGGCTGCCCGTGTAGAAAAAGGGACACCCGAGTTTGCAAGTGAAACAAACTACGAGTCAGTCATGGGACTGGTATGAGAAATCTACTTAACACATTATATAATTTGGCTAATCACAGGACCACGCCACTTTCGCGGAACGGGTTTACTCCATTGGATTGCCAATGCTTTAAAACAATTAAATCTTTTAAACATCGCAATGCTTTTTATAAAAATGAAGCCGATATAAGACTCAAGTCCCATCACACAATGCAACGCAAACCGGAGGATAGAGTTTTACCTTATATCGACCAAAATATGCTTGATACGAGCAAAACAAATCATTTGATAATCAGACTCCAACTGTAAAATAGTAAGAGAACGACTCCATAGGTATTAACCCCGAAGGCCGAAACCAACATCAGACCAATACCCAGAAAACCATCCATCTTATCTCGTTTACGGTTAGTTTCTAATTTCATACACAATCATAAATATCAATCATAGACGGCATGGGTACCATATATCATGTCGCCATATATAGGTATACAATCAAAACCGCACTTGTGGTATTTGGAAATTGGATTTCCGTCAGGGCCGGTCCACCGATGTGGATTAAAATGCCTGAACACTGCGTTTCCCCGCCCTTTGGGGCGTCAATGAGCCAACGAATGACTCCATCGGTCCCGGATCGACCGATATAACCGAGGCGCCTCGCAACAGCAACAACCACATAGGTGAAAATAATATAAATGTCAGCCAGATAAAGCACCGACATCACCTCTAGCTAGAAGGAAACGCATGCCATCCCTGAGGTCCTTCTCCCATTTCTGGTTCATACCGGGGTGTGAGGCTCGCGAATTCACGTTATATACAAAGCTATGCCACACAGGCGGTGCTTTGATCGTCAACCACAAGACTTTGCTTTTCGACAGAAGCCTTGATCACTGCATCTTAGCATGCCACACAGGCAATTCACACCCTGTAACTGATGGTTATCAATCACACAGAATGAATTCCAATGTCAGACACACAGTCCATTTGCAAGTCCGTTCTGGGTCTGAACAAAACCGGAGGCACTATATACCTCGCAAACCCATCGATTTCCACGTACGTCTGGACGATCACCACTCATTATCCATATTTCGGGATGCCTCCCAATCAGGACATCAGTTACCATCCAAACGAGGTGAAGATCTCCGGTCTTCGACCACCGTCTTCATCTTCGATTTCTTATCGTCGATTTAGTTATTCAGAATGGGATAAACCTGGTCTTTCTGAGCAACTCGCGTATATAATAAACAAGTGTTACACAAACACAACATACGCCTTATTTCAATTCATTAGTCACTAACTGTCAATCAGTAAGAGAACGATTTCCCAAATATTAACCCCGAAGGCCGAAACCAACATCATATCAAAATCCAGGAAACCATTCAACTTAGCCAACCTTCGGTTAGTTTCTAAATTTTACATCCATATCGTTTATAATATTTTATAACGATTTATCGCTATTTTATTTATTAAAAATAGCCAATTTATTTAAACGACGCTTCGGGCCATAACGAGGCCGTGGCGCTGTTTTTCTTCAGATTTATTTTACACATATCTGAAAATCTAACCGTTGGATCTTCACAAAATTTACATTATTAGAAAGATCTTTTCAAAACGAATCCAACGGTTCCAGTTTTGGGAAAATCCGACGGTCGGATCTCCCGGTACAATCGTTTGAAGTTTCAATTTCAAAATACGAACTGCAGCGTCGTTATTCGATTTAATTTAACTATATTTATATATATAAATATAATCGATTCTGGCGTTGTTTTTCTTCATATTTGAATTAAACATTCCAGACAATCCAATCGTGGGATCTTTACAAAGTTGGTGTTGTTGGAAAGATATTTCCAAAGCAAACCCAACGGTTGAGGTTTCAAGAAAATCCGATGGTCGGATCTCCCGCACTAATCGTTTGAAATCACGGTTTCAAAACACGGACTGCTGCTTCGTTATTTGATATATTTCAATTCTATTTATATATATATATATATCGATTCTTCGATTTCAAAACTATATTCTTTTCATACATTTGATAAAAATGATATTTTTATCCAACCGACAATCATTTCAACACTTCGCTGTTTTTAACTATTCATGTACATAGTAAAAATGTGATTTTCATTGTAAAACAATTTATTTCAAAACATGATTATTTTATATAGTTCATATAGATGATAAAAATATGATTATTATTATAAAACAATTTATTTCAATACACGAATACCATTCAACACATGAATTTCCATTCAACGAATGAATTTCTATTCAACACATGAAGGTTTTCTATAGTTTATATATATAGATAAAAAGGTGATTTTTATATTTAAAACACGAATACCATTCAACACATGAATTTCTATTCAATGAATGAATTTCAATTCAACACATGAAGGTTTTGTATAGTTTATATATATAGATAAAAAGGTGATTTTTATATTTAAAACACGAATACCATTCAACACATGAATTTCTATTCAACGAATGAATTTCAATTCAACACATGAAGGTTTTCTATTATATATAGATAAAAAGGTGATTTTTTATATTTAAAACACGAATACCATTCAACATATGAATTTCTATTCAACGAATGAATTTCAATTCAACACATAAAGGTTTTCTATAGTTTATATATATAGATAAAAAGGTGATTTTTATATTTAAAACACGAATACCATTCAACACATGAATTTCTATTCAACGAATGAATTTCAATTCAACACATGAAGGTTTTCTAGAGTTTATATATATAGATAAAAAGGTGATTTTTATATTTAAAACACGATTACCATTCAACACATGAAAATAATTCTAACACATGAATATTATTCAAAATTTCGGCAGCATAACGGCAGGGTAGTTAAAACCGGGGTCGTCCCTAGTACGGCTCCTCGCTCTACCTTAAAGCCTCGCAGCTTTTGACAATGGGGATTTCATGCATCTAGTTCGCACGCAGGCGGCATGTATATTTTTTTTCATTTCCACAAACTAATCCTATGTGGTTTCAACCAAATAATTCTCAACCACAAACAGGTATTTTTCAATTACAATCAATCAATTTCAACCACAAACAATTCTAATCAACCATTCGTAATCAATCATTCGTAATCAATCAATTTTCACACCAATCACAACCAATAAATATCGTCCATGGTTTGTGGACGAGGGGCGTATATATATATATAAGCATTTCACTTCTATTCAACACATATATAATTTTTACAACGCATATATAACTTATATATCGAACGTACAACTTATACAACGCTTATACATGAGGTGTACAACGCTTATATAACTCATACATCGACTATATAATTTATACATCATCGTTTTCCATATCGTTTATTGTTTAGAAATCTCACATTGGGTTCCACTCTACCAAAAATAACAGAAGGCTCATAAAAATATGCGGTCTCTTCTAGAATCTAGAAGACGTCCACACGAGTCCACTGTCTCTTGTTTCACTGAATTTCGTCAAGAAACGAAAAAGATATGATTTTTACAATGAAATCAAAAACCGTAGCGCTTAGAACTGCTATTAAATAGTTTATATAATTTAACAGTCGTACCTTTCTATTTCTTTCAAAACTAGGTTTTGATCTTGCGCTAAATCCGTTATGCTATAGGTCGATCAGCCTTCACCACGAGTAAGAGCTTGGAATCGCGCTCTGGCGCGTGGGGGTGGGGTCCAGTTCGACGCTGGCAGGAGGTGGCGGCGGCGGTTTCAAAACACGAACTTTCGAAGCTCGATTCTCTCTCAACACTCAACGAAAAATCTCACAACTTATATGGATTTGAAGGTGGGAGAAAACTCTACAAAAACTTCCAAAGGAGCATGCGGTTTTATTGCGTGGATTGATCAGAAAATGAACGGGAAAGGAGGAAGGGCTAATCGGCGTCGATCTGGAGGGTTTTCGGGGAGAGAGAAAAGTGATTAGCCAATAGGGTTTATTTTATTAATTTATATATTTTTAAATTTCTAAAATACCCTCTTTCACACATGAACACCAATTCAAACCCAACGACTGTCGTCCCTAGCGTTTTACCCCCATTCCGAACACAGTGGGATATGTTTCGTAGGCCCATTCGACTGTTTCAGTCATTTTCATTCAAATTAAAATATAAAACATTCAATATTTGATTTGAACGTACATTTCAATTTGCCAGGGCCACAAACTGATTCTGAAAATTCCTGAAAAATTAATCTAGCTATGTTTTGACGATACGGTCCCTACAAAACTAGTTTCGTTGAATTCTGAGACCGTTTGTAAAATGGCCCTTTTCTGGTCGATCCAATTTAACTGTAACTGACCAAAACACATTTTCTTTTGCCACGCTCACATATTAACTTCAAAAATTATGAAATTTGAAACCTAGCAATAATTTGACATCCCGGATCCAACAAAAGTGGTTTCCTCGAATTCCGAGGTGGTTTGCAAAATGTCTATTTTCACGGGCTATATAATTCCTATAGCGACCTTTCTGAAAATTCATTTGGCCATAACTTTTGCTTCCTACTATGAAACTTCGATTTTTCAGATTCGTTAGAAAGATATTCACTAACAGATATAAATATTTTTCGTTTCACTAAAATCCGTTTTGTTTTGCACCCGGTACCATTAGGCAAAGTTTGAATTCAAATTTTGAAACTACCGCGCCATTTCAGGCCTTGTTTATAATTAGAATTAATTATATTTATTTTCAAACTTCGATTCAACCTTACTTTTCATCGTTATTATTTAAAATATTTATTTTAAATATTTAAAATCCACTAAAATAGCCAATTTAAAAATTTTAAATTGGTTCAGATTTTCTGGGTCGTTACAATCTCCCCCACTTAAAACTTTTCGTCCCCGAAAAGGAACAAAGTCGAAAATGGTTTGATTAATCAACTCTACGTTCAATCTGGCTTCCATTCTCCAACTTTTCAGTTTCTGAGAATTTTCAAATTCTTCAAAAATTTGGCTAACACCCGGAATTTTCGAAAATTTTCGCCATAACCTCCTTTGTATGGGGAGGGTTTTGGAAATTTATTGGGCTGTATTAGGTACCCAATAAATCCTATAAAGCATACACATATTTATAGTGATATATTCTGGTGTTTACAGGGGAGCGTGTATAGATAATAACTCCAGAGAATAAATTCTCGTCACCCTGTCAAAGCCTGAGGGAGTGTGTATTTTAATTGCTCCAGAGAATAAATTCTCGTCACCTCGTCCCGTGTGGGAAATAAATAATCCATGTGCCGTATCTAATGACTAGAGAGACGTGATTATTGTCAATTCCAGACCCGTGTGGGGTTTTTATTAATCTGGCAATTTATCATTACAATTTTATATGGTCCATATCATCATCAGTTCAACCTGTAATATATAGTCCATAGTTGTCATCAGTTCAACCTGTAATATATAGTCATCGCCATACAAGCCTCTCGCTAGTATGGTAAATCTTCCACCTTGTCACACAAGCTTCAAATGCTTATGTGGTATATGATGAAGTATGCAATCTTCAAGAAGTATGCCATCTTCAAGAAGTATGCCATGCAGTGTAGTTCAAAATTAATTGTTACTATCCTATGGCGACATTTATTAATTACACACAGTATAACCAGCACTCCGCATCCAATGGCACTCACAGGAGTTGATATAATAATAAAATTGCGCATCCAACTCATTAAGGTTTACCTATTTGTCGGGAACGCAAATAAAATCTTTACTCAACAGCTATCCATTTACCTGTTCAAACATATATAGTACACATGTATATATTTCTATCTATTTTCATATCAGTTCAACGTGTGATTTAATCGAATAAATTCTACTATCACACAACACAAACAACAATCGATTTGTTTTTAACTTTTCAAATATATATCTTTTATATATGTTCAAAAATCATATTTCTAAAACCAGAATATAATCACAAATACGTTATTTATAAACATATAACTCTCGACTCGTTCTAGGGCACTTCTGACCCCATCTCTAACGAGTTATTATGATTCTGCTGCACACTTACTAGGATATTACTGATCCTATCTGTAATGAGTTATCCGTCCCAGAACACTACTGGTTCTATTTCTGACGACTTCGTTAATGTGTTATATACCAGAGCTAAGCTTAACCAAAGCTCTGATACCACGATGTGACGATCCCAAAACCCGTACTGACGGTGTTAAGGGTAATCTTTGGAATATAACACAGAAACAGATAATAGCAGAACAGAAATAAATAAATACACCAGATAATGAACAAATAATACTGGATAAACAATAATCATCAGAGTTACACAGTATACAGAATCATACTTAGTACAAATACAGTTCAGCTGTACATAAATGTTTACAGCGGATACAAACATAATATGTACAATAGGAGCTGAACAGCAAAAAAAGAGATAAATGATGGAATCCATCTTCAGCTCCAGCTATCAAGAAAGAGCCTGCTAATACCTGAAAACAAGGCTGCCTGTGTAGAAAAAGGGACACCCGAGTTTGCAAGTGAAACAAACTACGAGTCAGTCATGGGACTGGTATGAGAAATCTACTTAACACATTATATAATTTGGCTAATCACAGGACCACGCCACTTTCGTGGAACGGGTTTACTCCATTGGATTGCCAATGCTTTAAAACAATTAAATCTTTAAACATCGCAATGCTTTTTATAAAAATGAAGCCGATATAAGACTCAAGTCCCATCACACAATGCAACGCAAACCGGAGGATAGAGTTTTACCTTATATCGACCAAAATATGCTTGATACGAGCAAAACAAATCATTTGATAATCAGACTCCAACTGTAAAATAGTAAGAGAACGACTCCATAGGTATTAACCCCGAAGGCCGAAACCAACATCAGACCAATACCCAGGAAACCATCCATCTTATCTCGTTTACGGTTAGTTTCTAATTTCATACACAATCATAAATATCAATCATAGACGGCATGGGTACCATATATCATGTCGCCATATATAGGTATACAATCAAAACCGCACTTGTCGTATTTGGAAATTGGATTTCCGTCATGAACCAAGGCAAAAGATAGTCCTTACCGCTTCGAGACGCTTTAGCCCGTGTCTCAGGATCAGAGCTCGAGTGACCCTAGGATCGTCAGGGTCGGTCCACCGATGTGGATTAAAATGCCTGAACACTGCGTTTCCCCGCCCTTTGGGGCGTCAATGAGCCAACGAATGACTCCATCGGTCCCGGATCGACCGATATAACCGAGGCGCCTCGCAACAGCAACAACCACATAGGTGAAAATAATATAAATGTCAGCCAGTTTAAGCACCGACACCACCTCTAGCTAGAAGGAAACGCATGCCCTCCCTGAGGTCCTTCTCCCGTTTCTGGTTCATACCGGGGTGTGAGGCTCGCGAATTCACGTTATATACAAAGCTACGCCACACAGGCGGTGCTTTGATCGTCAACCACAAGACTTTGCTTTTCAACAGAAGCCTTGATCACTGCATCTTAGCATGCCACACAGGCAATTCACACCCTGTAACTGATGGTTATCAATCACGCAGAATGAATTCTAATGTCAGACACACAGTCCATTTGCAAGTCCGTTCTGGGTCTGAACGAAACCGGAGGCACTATATACCTCGAGAACCCATCGATTTCCACGTACGTCTGGACGATCACCACTCATTATCCATATTTCGGGATGCCTCCCAATCAGGACATCAGTTACCATCCAAACGAGGTGAAGATCTCCGGTCTTCGACCACCGTCTTCATCTTCGATTTCTTATCGTCGATTCAGTTATTCAGAATGGGATAAACCCGGTCTTTCTGAGCAACTCGCGTATATAATAAACAAGTGTTACACAAACACAACATACGCCTTATTTCAATTCATTAGTCACTAACTGTCAATCAGTAAGAGAACGATTTCCCAAATATTAACCCCGAAGGCCGAAACCAACATCAGATCAAAATCCAGGAAACCATTCGACTTAGCCAACCTTCGGTTAGTTTCTAAATTTTACATCCATAACGTTTATAATATTTTATAACGATTTATCGCTATTTTTATTTATTAAAAAAAAGCCAATTTATTTAAACGACGCTTCGGGCCATAACGCGGCTGTGGCGCTGTTTTTCTTCAGATTTGTTTTACACATATCTGAAAATATAACCGTTGGATCTTCACAAAATTTACATTATTAGAAAGATCTTTTCAAAACGAATCCAACGGTTCCAGTTTTGGGAAAATCCGACGGTCGGAACTCCCGGTACAATCGTTTGAAGTTTCAATTTCAAAATACGAACTGCAGCGTCGTTATTCGATTTAATTTAATTATATTTATATATATAAAAATATAATCGATTCTGGCGCTGCTTTTCTTCATATTTGAATTAAACATTCCAGACAATCCAACCGTGGGATCTTTACAAAAGTTGGTGTTGTTGGAAAGATATTTCCAAAGCGAACCCAACGGTTGAGGTTTCGGGAAAATCCGATGGTCGGATCTCCCGCACTAATCGTTTGAAATCACGGTTTCAAAACACGGACTGCAGCATCGTTATTCGATATATTTTAATTCTATTTATATATATATATATATATATATATCGATTCTTCGATTTCAAAACTTTATTCTTTTCATACATTTGATAAAAATGATATTTTTATCCAACCGACAATTATTTCAACACTTCGCTATTTTTAACTATTCATGTATATAGTAAAAACGTGATTTACATTGTAAAACAATTTATTTCAAAACATGATTATTTTATATAGTTCATATAGATGATAAAAATATGATTTTTATTATAAAACAATTTATTTCAAAACACGAACACCATTCCATGCATGAATTTCCATTCAACGAATGAATTTCTATTCAACACATGAAGGTTTTCTATAGTTTATATATATAGATAAAAAAGTGATTTTTATATTTAAAACACGAATACCATTCAACACATGAATTTCTATTCAACGAATGAATTTCAATTCAACACATGAAGGTTTTCTATAGTTTAATATATAGATAAAAAAGTGATTTTTATATTTAAAACACGTATACCATCAACACATGAATTTATATTCAACGAATGAATTTCAATTCAACACATGAAGGTTTTCTATAGTTTATATACATAGATAAAATGGTGATTTTTATATTTAAAACACGAATACCATTCAACACATGAATTTCTATTCAACGAATGAATTTCAATTCAACACATGAAGGTTTTCTTTAGTTTATATATATAGATAAAAAGGTTATTTTTATATTTAAAACACGAATACCATTCAACACATGAATTTCTATTCAACGAATGAATTTCAATTCAACACATGAAGGTTTTCTATAGTTTATATATATATATAGATAAAAAAGTGATTTTTATATTTAAAACACGAATACCATTCAACACATGAAAATAATTCTAACACATGAATATTATTCAAAATTTTGGCAGCATAACGGCAGGGTAGTTAAAACCGGGGCCGTCCCTAGTACGGCTCCTCGCTCTACCTTAAAGCCTCGCAGCTTTTGACAATGGGGATTTCATGCATCTAGATCGCACGCAGGCGGCATGTATATTTTTTTTCATTTCCACAAACTAATCCTATGTGGTTTCAACCAAATAATTCTCAACCACAAACGGGTATTTTTCAATCACAATCAATCAATTTCAACCACAAACAATTCTAATCAACCATTCGTAATCAATCAATTTTCACACCAATCACAACCAAGAAATATCGTCCATGGTTTGTGGACGAGTGGCGTATATATATATATATATATATATAAGCATTCCACTTCTATTCAAAACATATATAAGTTTTACAACGCATATATAACTTATATATCGAACGTACAACTTATACAACGCTTATACATGAGGTGTACAACGCTTATATAACTCATACATCGACTATATAATTTATACATCATCGTTTTCCATATCGTTTATAGTTTAGAAATCTCACATTGGGTTCCACTCCACCAAAAATAACAGAAGGCTCAGAAAAATATGCGGTCTCTTCTAGAATCTAGAAGACGTCCACACGAGTCCACTGTCTCTTGTTTCACTGAATTTCGTCAAGAAACGAAAAAGATATGATTTTTACAATGAAATCAAAAACCGTAGCGCTTAGAACTGCTATTAAATAGTTTATATAATTTAACAGCCGTACCTTTCTATTTCGTTCAAAACTAGGTTTTGATCTTGCGCTAAATCCGTTGTGCTATAGGTCGATCAGCCTTCACCACGAGGAAGAGCTTGGAATTGAGCTCTGGCGCGTGGGGGTGGGGTCCAGTTCGACGCTGGCAGGAGGTGGTGGCGACGGTTTCAAAACACGAACTTTCGAAGCTCGATTCTCTCTCAACACTCAACGAAAAATCTCATAACTTATATGGATTTGAAGGTGGGAGAAAACTCTACAAAAACTTCCAAAGGAGCATGCGGTTTTATTGCGTGGATTGATCAGAAAATGAACGGGAAAGGAGGAAGGGCTAATCGGCGTCGATCTGGAGGGTTTTCGGGGAGAGAGAAAAGTGATTAGCCAATAGGGTTTATTTTATTAATTTATATATTTTTAAATTTCTAAAATACCCTCTTTCACACACGAACACCAATTCAAACCCAACGACTGTTGTCCCTAGCGTTTTACCCCCATTCCGAACACAGTGGGATATGTTTCGTAGGCCCATTCGACTGTTTCAGTCAGTTTTCATTCAAATTAAAATATAAAACATTCAATATTTGATTTGAACGTACATTTCAATTTGCCAGGGCCACAAACTGATTCTAAAAATTCCCAAAAAATAAATCTAGCTATGTTTTGACGATACGGTCCCAACAAAACTAGTTTCGTCAAATTCTGAGACCGTTTGTAAAATGGCCCTTTTCTGGTCGATCCAATTTAATTGTAATTGACCAAAACACGTTTTCATTTGCCACACTCACATATTAACTTCAAAAATTATGAAATTTCAAACCTAGCAATAATTTGACATCCCGGATCCAACAAAAGTGGTTTCGTCGAATTCTGAGGTCGTTTGCAAAATGTCTATTTTCACGGGCTATATAATTCCTATAGCGACCTTTCTGAAAATTCATTTGGCCATAACTTTTGCTTCCTACTATGAAACTTCGATTTTTCAGATTCGTT
Organism: Allium sativum; assembly: GCA_030737875.1. Taxonomy (NCBI): domain Eukaryota; kingdom Viridiplantae; phylum Streptophyta; class Magnoliopsida; order Asparagales; family Amaryllidaceae; genus Allium; species Allium sativum. The sequence continues at coordinate 353,647,941 of CM060919.1, read as the reverse complement.
AGAAAGATATTCACTAACAGATTTAAATATTTTTGGTTTCACTAAAATCCGCTTTGTTTTGCACCCGGTACCGTTAGACAAAGTTTGAATTCAAATTTTGAAACTACTGCGCCATTTCAGGCCTTGTTTATAATTAGAATTAATTATATTTATTTTCAAACTTCGATTCAACCTTACTTTTCATCGTTATTATTTAAAATATTTAAAATCCACTAAAATAGCCAATTTAAAAAATTTAAATTGGTTCAGATTTTCTGGGTCATTACAAAGTACTTTAACAACGAATAGAACTTTTCATAGTGTGACAGAAACGCTGTAAATAGATGTTTTGAGTCTAAAACTATTATAAACTACCCAGAACTTTTCATAGCATAATCAAAACATTGCTATAGTTGTTTGAGTATAAAACCATGGTAAACTATTTCAAATCCTCTCAAATTTGGACTTGAGTTTCCTTATAGTACTATAAACAAACTGATAAAATCGAGGATGTTAAATCAAAATAAAAGAGAGTCAAAACGTGTCAAAATTGAGAACAAGGAATGTAACGCCCCACCCCAAAACCCACCCTAATAAAGAGCATTATTGGGTAATGTTGTTTATTAGAGCGGAGAATAGGGCTGGTTAAGGGCGACCACTCGTAGGTTTGCATTAGCAAGTCTTAAGTATGTCGATAAAGTGATTGCTATTTTTTTTCTAGAGGCTCGACATACTTAATACTTTATGTAGTACAATTCTACGGTGGCTCCAGAAAGCTCAGAACAAAGTACGTATAATTGCACCATTATCGATCACAGAACAGTTACATAATATTACATCGTTAGAGTACAACAATTACACGTGCTACAAAAAGAATAGATAAACTTATCTAGCTTACAATATGATACAACAATGAAATAATAGAAAGTTCTACTATTCAAACTCGACTACATAAGCTCGAGTGAATGAAGGTACAACGAAGATAGAGTAAAGAGAACATGCTAACCCCAAGCTCAGCGACTACACTTGAAATACCTCGGTCTGACCCGAGCAATACACACACAGGTCAGTCTAATTTACAAATCAGTATAAGAAATAGATAAGCACAAGACATACAACTCTTTACCCTAAGAGTTGTGAATATGATGACATAAAGGGATTAATTAGTTTCAGTTCACATGACATAATAGAAGGGATAAATATACAAGTCTCAAGGACTAGATATAGGCTAAGTATATCACCATACTCGAGCCACAACAGAAACATAACATCAAAATCATCAAAATTTTCATATACATCTCAAACGAGTTGATTTATCAATAAAGGGAGTATGTAACGACACGGATTTCACCCAGACTTAATCGATCGCTAAATCGACCAAGACCGTTCGAATCCCGCATATGCTAACTCTGGGCATACAACACATCAGAACAAATAACAGAAGACTTTTATAAACATTATAATAATGTTACATCAGAGTACAGAATATCAGAGTACATTGAATATAATACAACGGAAGATAATTTACGATAAATGTAACACAATGCACAGCGGAACAATAAACTAACGCAGCGGAAGACTATCATTGCTCTGGACACAGCTTTAAGTTTCGATCCAGAATCATGCTCAATATATCTGAAAAATAAGCTACTCGACTGCCCGTGTGAAAAATATCGACACCCGAGTTTGCAAGTGAAACAAACTATGAGTCAGTTATGGGACTTGTATGAGAAATCTTACTTAACTTATCTAATAATGAGGCTAATCACAGGACCACGCCGCTAACGAGGAACGAGTTTACTTCATTGGATTGCCAGTGCATAGAATAAGTAAATCTTTTAAACAATGCAATGCTTTTTAGTAAAATGAAACCATTATAAGACTCAGGTCCCAACACACAATGCAACGCAAGCCAGAGGATAGAGTTTTACCTTCTAACGGTCAAAAATGTTTGATACGTATAAAATTTAATATTATTACTAGTGTCTAATCAGGTTAAAACACTTTCAAAATAAATGTATCAATCCTAGACGGCATAGTACCCCGTCCTACTATGTCGCCATATATAGGTTTACAGTCAAATCCGTAATGTCGTATTGGAAATTGGGTTTCCATCATGAGTCAAGGCTAGGGATGGTCTCCTTACCAATTCAAGACACTCTAGCAAATGTCTCAGGATCCCCCGTAGTGAACCCTTGGATCCTGCAGCGTCGGTCCATAAATATACCTTAGTGGATTGGCAATTCCTAAACACACGTTTCCCGGTAGTTGAACCTATCATTTGGCATGTAGCGACCAATAAATCGAGGTACCTTACAATCCATCATCCATATAAGTAAAAATGTCTGGGCTCCATACCATGACACCACGTCTAGCTACAAAGAAACGTGTACACTCCCTCGTTCCCTTATCCCGTTTCGGACTCTTACCGAGGTGTAAGGCTCGCGAAATAACGCTTATACACAAAGTTATGCCTAAATAAGTTGTGCTTTGATCATCAACCACAAGGCTCTGCTTTTCAACAAAAGCCTTGATCATTTGCATCATGGTATGCCACACTGACAATTCACGCCACACGACTGATATCTATCAATATATAACCTCTAAGCTCGTACGTCTCAGAGAAGGATGTTAAGCAAGAGAATAAATTCTCCCTCACCAAACAGATATATATTAAATAGAAATCAATATACACAGAACGAAATCCAATGTCAGACACACATCCATTTACAAGTCCGTTCTGGGTCTGAACGAAACAGGAGACACCTAGTTCCTCAACCCGTATGTCCAATACGGAATAGAGGTTCTCGCATATTCGGACAATCAACAAGTATGTCCGGACAACTATCACTTTTAACCCTTTACTGGGAGCTACCCAATGTCGGGCATCAATAGTCGTCCATTCGATGTGAAGATCGCCGGTCTTCAATATCTTTGATTTAAATCGTCGTATAATTATTTGAAATGAGATTGAACTCGGTCTTTTCAACTCGAATATATATAATTTAAAATCATTTCGTATCGTTAATATTATTATATAACGATTTATCGCTATTTTTATTTATATAAAATAGTCCAATTTAATCTAACAATGCTCCAGTCAATAGATGGCCCTGGTGTTGTTTTTACCCAAACGTGATTTACGAATTTCTCAAAATCTAACCGTTGGATTTTAATAAAATTGATATATTTGGAAAGATCTTCCCAAAACGAACCTAACGGTTCCAGTTTTGGGAAAATCTGACGGTCAGATCTTAGGGTATAATCATTTAAAGTTACGATTGCCGAAACACGAACTACTGCGAGCGATTCGTTTAGTTTTAATATATATATATATATATATATATATATATATATATATATATATATATAAATCGTTCGACGATTTCACTAACATAATAAAAATGATGGTTTCAACCAACAAAGCATATATATTAGTCCCTAACCATTTTCCTATTTTACTATCAAGTAAAATGTACATTTTAATTACAAATCCTTTTTATCTAAATATACATGTAAAATGTGACATTTTTAATGAACTAATAAACATTAAAATGCCCCTTTTAATATATTATCCAATGTACCTGTTATTTTTATTAATGAGTCATTTTATGCATTTAAAATGTTTCTTTTACTGTTCAACAATTTTGACCATTCCTGTGTTCACATTTACACAATAAAAGAAAGTTTCATTATCTACACAATTCCTTCATTTCATATGCATAAAAAATGAAAAGGAGAATTTTATTTATACAACAATTCTATCTTTTATATGATAAATAAAAAGAAAATTTCATTTTCATAACATTCCTATGTTATTAATGGCAAATAAAAAGATAAATTTTTATTTTCATAACATTCCTATGTTGCTAATGACAAATAAAAGATAAATTTTCATTTTCATAACATTCCTATGTTGCTAATGAGAAATAAAAAATATTTTTTTTCATAACATTCCTATGTTGCTAATGACAAATAAAAGATAATTTACATTTTCATAACATTCCTATGTTGCTAATGACAAATAAAAGATAATTTTTTTTATTGTCATGTCATTTTCTATGTTCTCTAATGACAAAGTAAAAAGAGAATTTATTTTCATAACATTCCTATGTTGCTAATGACAAACAAAAGATAATTTTGTCTACATGACATGTTATATAATTCTAATGACAAAATAAAATGATAATTTTGTCTACATGACATTTTATATAATTCTAATGACAAAATAAAGGATAATTTTGTTCACATGACATGTTATATAATTCTAATGATAAAATAAAATGATAATTTTGTATACATGACATGTTATATAATTCTAATGACAAAATAAAAGACAATTTTGTCTGCATGATATGTTATATAATTCTAATGACAAAATAAAATGATAATTTTGTCTACATGATATGCTATATAATTCTAATGACAAAATAAAAATAATTTTGTCTATATGACATGTTATATAATTCTAATGTCAAAATTAAATGATAATCTTGTCTGCGTGACATGTTAATATAAATCTAATGACAAAATAAAATGATAATTTTGTCTACATGACATGTTATATAATTCTAATGTGCATTTATGACAAATAAAAATATGCTTTTTATTTGTATACAAATTTCTATATTTCTATTGACTAATAAAAAGAATGATTTATTTGCATACATTTTTTATACTTAACATAACAAATAAAAAAAATGAATTCTTATTTGTATATTAATTTCTTTCTTTTCAATGAAAAATAAAAAGAATGGATTTTTATTTGTCTACATATTCTACATTTCTAATGTCAAATAAAAAGAATGAATTTTTATTTGCTTACATATTCTACATTTCTAATGTCAAATAAAAAGAATGAATTTTTGTTTGTCTACATTTCTACATTTCTAATGCCAAATAAAAAGAATGAATTTTTATTTGTCTACATTTCTAATGTCAAATAAAAAGAATGAATTTTTATTTGCATACAAATTTCTATATTTTCTAATGACAAAAAAGGGATATTTTATTTGTATACAATTCCAATATTTAACATGACAAATAAAATTGATTATTTTTATTTGTATAAAATTTCACTATTCAACATGACAAATAAAATTGACTATTTTTATTTGCATAAAATTTCACTATTCAACATGACAAATAAAATTGACTATTTTTATTTGCATAAAATTTCACTATTCAACATGACAAATAAAACTGACTATTTTTATTTGCATAAAAGTTCACAATTCAACATGACAAATAAAATTGACTATTTTTATTTGCATAAAATTTCACTATTCAACCTGACAAATAAAATTGACTATTTTTATTTGCATAAAATTTCACAATTCAACCTGACAAATAAATCTGGCTATTTTTATTTGTATAGAATTTGCAACAATCCCATTATATTCAATTTAATCAAACAGATCATCACAAACAGCATCAATCAATCCAAATCAAATCGCATACAACAACAAACTGAATTTAGCAGTGTATATGCAAGAATTACTACACACGATAATAATTAATTAAATTTAATTATTTAAAAAGAAATATCACAGTGATTTTACTCCTTCGTATTTGATGACTAGCCCCAAATCTGTTCCAGTCTGTTCTGAAATGTAGATCTCGAATTTACGGTTCCAACGGATCCAAAATTGTCCGATTCTGATTTCATATGACAAAGATATGGACATTTAAACATTTTACAATTCAAATAAACAATTAATTAAATTAACTAATTCTTAATGACCTTTCCCTATCTCGTTCGTTACTCTAGACATCGTCCCCTTTTCAAACCCAACTTCGACCTTGCCATACCCATAACGCACGCCAACCGGAGCCACTTGAACCCGATCCACCATCGCCACACCTTCCATCTTCATATGCGCCACCCATTGCCGTGACCTGGGCCCACTCGCCGCCCCTTAGGCCCCCAATCAAGGCACGAACGACGGCCACATTGAGGCCACTTCCGACCACCAGAAGATAGTACAACCCATCACCACCGTCAATTAGAAGCATCTCATTTAGACAAAGATTTTTGCAGTTATTTGTGTTTGAAAATATTGCGTGAGGGAGGAGGAATTTTTGGATTTGTTTTGGAAGTTTGTCCATTGAAGAAGATAAGTGGCGGCGACTCATGATATGAATTAGGGTTTTGTAAATGTTAGGTTATTTATAATATAATATTATATAATTCCTTTATTTCAAAAAAAAGGACCGTTTATCCTTATGTTGTATGTTACAAAGAAATTAAATGAACTGATAGGGATGAGGTGTTCATCTATTTAACATTTATTTACTATTCAAAGATTCAAAAGAAAGCATAAGAAAAGAAAAAAAATGGGAATGTGATTAATACATGATTTATTCTCTATAAATAATTGAATCGGAAAGCTGTACTTTATAATAAAGGAGAAGTTGCGTGAGGTAGAAATGGAAAAGAAAATAAGAGAAGGAGGAAATATGGTAAATATAAAGGAGAGGACAAATAAAATGAATGCGTCATCTTGATGGAGAGGAATGATGTAGTTATTAGAAAAATAACAAATAGAGGAAGGCATTAAAAATAGCTGTAACTATTCACATTTCAGAATTAACTAATTAATGAAGGTTTGAACATGTAACCCACTTTTTGAATTCCTAAAGGTTACATTTTGAATTGACAGCGGAAATATTTAAGAGTATAGCCAAAGGTACACACACACACACACACACACACACATATATATATATACATATATATATGTGTGTGTGTGTGTGTGTGTTGTCATAATTTATTTCATTTAGAACCTACACATTATTTTCAATTAATATTTTAAAATAAATTAATAGATTTTATTAAAGTTCCTAAGGCATATCTTTTTCCCCTGGCATGTAGTCAAAGATTGTTGGAATTTAAGGATAACATCCTTGCTATTAACATTTAATTGAGGAAACATTTTAAAGTTATTTTTTTTCTCTTTGTATATTTAGAACGTGCATTAAACAAGCGCCTACATGAATTAAGTCAATCAACATTTAAATATTAGGATTTAAGTTTTCCATCAATAAATGTAATCTTACAATCAAACTTAAATATTAAATTAAAATATAAATTTAATCATTTAATCTTAATATTTAATTCAATCTTTCAGGAACAAATTAAATTAAACAAACTAGAAATTCACGTATAAATCTCTACGTTCAAATCCTAATCCAAACTTACAATTTCAAATTGAATATCATAAATTGTTATACATAGTCAAATAAAAATTAACTATTTTGAGTATTCGTTCATGCAATTATTCATAAACAATTCAATCAATTATCCTAGCAATTATCCACAACAACCAAATAATTTTCAATTAAGATTCATGCAATTATGAACTGAACAATCACAATACTAACTAAAATATTATCAATATTCTATGTGATATTGATAAACTTGAAATCAAATGTTAATCATGAGTGAGAGACTCGCCTTTTGTAGATATGATGAGACAAGCAATAAACACGGACAACGACTAATCCTAAGCAGCAAATTTGAAATATATATATATATTCCTTTTCTTTTTTTCTTATTTTTTTAATTTAATAATGGAATTTTTAAAATTTGACGCATTTTCTAACAAAATTTCCTTGAAATAAATTTTTAAAGTTGGTTCTGACTTTCCGGGTTGTTACAATCTCCCCCACTTAAAATCCTTTTGTCCTCGAAAAGGAACGGAGCTGAAAGTTGTTTTACTAACCAACTCAACTTTCATTCTTTTATTGGTTTCAATAATTTTATTAATAGAACTAATAATCACACAACACAATCATCAATCTATTAGTTGATTAAAATTACAAATTCATATAACTTTTATATATTCAAAAATCATATTTTCTAAATTTGAATTATATATATAATTATAAATACGTTAATTATAAACTTGTCACTCTCAACTCATTCTACGGCATTTCTAATCCCATCTCTAACAAGTTTTTCTCATTCTAGGATACTACTGATCCTATTTCTAATGAGTATTCTTTTATAGGATATTTCTAATCCTACCTCTGATGCGTCTTTTGTTCAGTTCTAATGAGTTGTACCCCAAATATTTAAATTAACCAAAGCTCTGATACCAGCTGTAAGGACACAGATTTCGCCCGGACCTAATCAATCGCTAAATCGACCAAGACCGTTCAAATCCCGCGTACGCTAACTCTGGGCACACAACACATCAGAACAAATAACAGAACTTTTATAAACATTATAATAATGTTACATCAGAGTACATGATATCAGAGTATATCGAATATAATACCAAGATAATTTACAATAAATGTAATACAATGCACAACGGAACAATAAACTAACGAAGCGAAAGACTATCATTGCTCTGGACACAGCTTTAAGCTTCGATCCAGAATCCTACTCAATATATCTGCAAAAAAAGCTACTCGTCTGCCCGTGTGAAAAATATGGGCACCCGAGTTTGCAAGTGAAACAAACTACGAGTCAGTCATGGGACTGGTACGAGAAATCTTGCTTAACTTATCTAATAATGAGGCTAATCAAAGGACCACGCCGCTAACGCGGAACGGGTTTAAGCCATTGGATTGCCAGTGCATAGAATAAGTAAATCTTTTAAACAACGCAATGCTTTGTAGAAAATGAAACCATTATAAGACTCAGGTCCCATCACACAATGCAACGCAAGCCAGAGGATAGAGTTTTACCTTCTAACGGTCAAAAATGCTTGATACGTATAAAATTTAATATTATTACTAGTGTCTAATCAGGTTAAAACACTTTCAAAATAAAAGTATCAATCCTAGACGGCATAGTACCCCATCCTACTATGTCGCCATATATAGGTTTACAATCAAATCCGTAATGTCGTATTGGAAATTGGGTCTCCATCATGAGTCAAGGCTAGGGATGGTCTCCTTACCAATTCGAGACACTCTAACAAATGTCTTAGGATCCCCCGTAGTGAACCCTTGGATCCTGCAGGGTCGGTCCACAAATATACCTTAGTGGATTGGCAATTCCTGAACACACGTTTCCCAGTCCTACTGAACCTATCATTTGGTCTGTAGCGACCAATAAATCGAGGTACCTCACAATCCATCATCCACATAAGTAGAAATGTCTGGGCTCCATACCATGACACCACTTCTAGCTAGAAAGAAATGTGTGCACTCTCTGCGTTCCCTTATCCAGTTTCTGACTCTTACCGGGGTGTGAGGCTCGCGAAGTAACGCTTATACACAAAGATATGCCTAAATAAGCTGTGCTTTGATCATCAACAACAAGGATCTGTTTTTCAACAAAAGCCTTGATCATTTGCATCTTGGTATGCCACACTGACAATTCACGCCATGCGACTGATATCTATCAATATATAAAATCTATGCTCGTACGTCTCAGAGAAGGATGTTAAGCAAGAGAATAAATTCTCCGCCACCAAATAGATATATATTAAATAGAAATCAATACACATAGAACGAAATACAATGTCAGACACACATCCATTTACCAGTCCGTTCTGGGTCTGAACGAAACCGAAGACACCTTATTCCTCGTCCCGTATGTCCAATACGAAGAGAGGTTCTCGCATATCCGGACAATCAATAAGTATGTCAGGACAACTACCACTTTTAACCCTTTACTGGGAGCTACCTAATGTCGGGCATCAGTAGTCGTCCATTCGATGTGAAGATCGCCGGTCTTCAATCACCGTCTTCAATATCTTTAATTTAAATCGTCGTATAATTATTTGAAATGAGATTGAACTCGGTATTTTCAATTAATTCTTGAATATATATAATTTAAAATCATTTCATATCGTTAATATTATTTTATCGCTATTTTTATCTATATAAAAATAGTCCAATTTAATTTAACGACACTTCAGGTTAATAGGCGGCCCTGGTGCTGTTTTTACTCAAACTTGATTTATACATTTCTTGAAATCTAACCGTTGAATTTTAACAAAATTGATACCATTGGAAAGATCTTCCCAAAACGGACCTAACGGTTCCAATTTTAGGAAAATCCGACGGTCGGATCTTTCGGTATAATCGTTTAAAGTTACGATTGCCGAAACGTGAACTATCGCGCGCGATTCGTTTAATTTTAATATATATATATATATATACATATATATATATATGTATATATATATAAATCGTTCGACGATTTCACTAACATAATATAAATGATGGTTTCAACCAACAAAGCATATATTAGTCGTTAACCATTTTCCTATTTTACTATCAAGTAAAATGTACATTTTAATTACAAATCCTTTTTATCTAAATATACATGTAAAATGTGACATTTTTAATGAACTAATAAATATTAAAATGTCCCTTTTAATATCTTTTCCAATGTACCTGTTATTTTAATTAATGAGTCATTTTATGCATTTAGAATGTTTCTTTTAATGTTCAACAATTTTGACCATTCCTGTGTTCACGTATATACAATAAAAGAAAGTTTCATTATCTACACAATTCCTTCATTTCATATGTACAAAAAATAAAAAGGAGAATTTTATTTATACAACAATTCTATATTTTATATGACAAGTAAAAAGAAAATTTCATTTTCATAACATTCATATGTTGCTAATGGCAAATAAAAAGATAAATCTTCATTTTCATAACAATTCTATGTTGCTAATGACAAATAAAAGATAAATTTTCATTTTCATAACATTCCTATGTTGCTATGACAAATAATTTTTTTTTTCCATTACATTGCTATGTTGCTAATGACAAATAAAAGATAATTTTCATTTTCATAACATTCCTATGTTGCTAATGACAAATACAAGATAATTTTTTTTATTATCATGTCATTTTCTATGTTCTCTAATGATAGAGTAAAAAAGAGAATTTATTGTCATAACATTCCTATGTTGCTAATGACAAATAAAAGATAATTTTGTCTACATGACATGTTATATAATTCTAATGACAAAATAAAATGATAATTTTGTCTACATGGCATGTTATATAATTCTAATGACAAAATAAAAGAAAATTTTGTCTACATGACATGTTATATAATTCTAATGACAAAATAAAATGATAATTTTGTCTACATGACATGTTATATAATTCTAATGACAAAAAAAAGAAGATAATTTGGTTTACATGACATACTATATAATTCTAATAACAAAATAAAATGATAATTTTGTCTACATGACATGTTATATAATTCTAATGACAAAATAAAAGATAATTTTGTCTACATGACATGTTATATAATTCTAACGACAAAATAAAAGATAATTTTGTCTACATGACATGTTATATAATTCTAATGACAAAATAAAATGATAATTTTGTCTACATGACATGTTATATAATTCTAATGACAAAATAAAATGATAATTTTGTCTACATGACATGTTATATAATTCTATTGTCCATATATGACAAATAAAATTATGATTTTTATTTGTATACAAATATCTTTATTTCTATTGACTAATAAAAAGAATTATTTATTTGCATACATTTTCTATACTTAACATAACAAATAAAAAAAATTCTTATTTGTATATTAATTTCTATCTTTTCCAATGATAAATAAAAAGAATGAATTTTTATTTGTCTACATATTCTACATTTCTAATGTCAAATAAAAAGAATGAATTTTTATTTGCTTACGTATTCTACATTTCTAATGTCAAATAAAAAGAATAAATTTTTATTTGTCTACATTTCTAATGTCAAATAAAAAGAATGAATTTTTATTTGTTTACATTTCAACATTTTTAATGTCAAATAAAAAGAATGAATTTTTATTTGCATACAAATTTCTATATTTTCTAATGACAAAAAAGGGATATTTTATATGTATACAATTTCAATATTTAACATGACAAATAAAATTGACTATTTTTATTCGTATAAAATTTTGCTATTCAACATGACAAATAAAATTGACTATTTTTATTTGCATAAAATTTCACTATTCAACATGATAAATAAAATTGACTACTTTTATTTGCATAAAATTTCACTATTCAATATGACAAAAAAATTGACTGTTTTTATTTGTATAAAATTTCACTATTCAACATGACAAATAAAATTGACTATTTTTATTTGCATAAAATTTCACTATTCAACATGACAAATAAAATTGACTATTTTTATTTGCATAAAATTTCACTATTCAACATGACAAATAAAATTGACTATTTTTATTTGTATAAAATTCACTATTCAACATGACAAATAAAATTGACTATTTTTATTTGCATAAAATTTCACTATTCAACATGATAAATAAAATTGACTATTTTTATTTACATAAAATTTCACTATTCAACATGACAAATAAAGTTAACTATTTTTATTTGTATAAAATTTGCAACAATCCCATTATAAACAATTTAATCAAACAGATCATCACAAACAGCATCAACCAATCCAAATCAAATCGAGTACAACAACAAACTGAATTTAACAGTGTATATGTAAGAATTTCTAAACATGATAATATTTAATTAATTTTAATTATTTAAAAAGAAATCTAATAGTGATTTTACTCCTTCATATTTGATGACTAGCCCCAAATCTGTTCCAGTCTATTATGAAATGTAGATCTCGAATTTACGGTTCCAACGGATCCAAAATTGTCCGATTCTGATTTCATATGACAAAGATATGGACAATTAAACATTTTTCAATTCAAATAAACAATTAATTAAATTAACTAATTCCTAATGACTTTTCCCTATTTCGTTCGTTACTCCAAACATTGGCCCTTTTTCAAACCCAACTTCGACCTTGCCATACCCAAAACGCACGCCAACCGGAGCCACTTGAACCCGATCCACCATCGCCACGCCCTCCATCTTCATGTGCGCCACCCACTACCGCGACCTGGGCCCACTCACCGCCCCCTAGGCCCCGCAATCATAGCACGAACGACGGCCATATTGAGGCCAATTCCGACTACCAGAAGATGGTACAACCCATCACCACCGTCAATTAGAAGCATCTCATTTAGACAAAGATTTTTGTAGTTATTTGTGTTTGAAAATATTGCGTGAAGGAGGAGGAATTTTTGGATTTGTTTTGGAAGATAATGGCCATTGAAGAAGGTAAGTGGCGGCGGTTCATGATATGAATTAGGGTTTTGTAAATGTTAGGTTATTTATAATATAATATTATTTAATTCCTTTATTAAAAAAAAGGACCGTTTATCCTTATGTTGTATGTTACAAAGAAATTAAATAAACTGATTGGGATAAGGTGTTCATCTATTTAACGTTTATTTCCTATTCAAAGATTCAAAAGAAAACACAAGGAAAGAAAAAATGGGAATGTAATTAATACATTATTTATTATCTCTAAAAATAATTGAATGGGAAAGCGGTACTTTATAATAAAGGAGAAGTTGCATGAGGTAGAAATGGAAAAGAAAATAAGAGAAGAAGGAGGAAATATGGTAAATATAAAGGAGAGGACAAATAAAATGAACGCGTCATCTTGATGGAGAGGAATGGTGTAGTTATTAGGGAAATAACAAATAGAGGAAGGCATTAAAAATAGTTGTAACATTCACATTTCAGAATTAACTAATTAACGAAGATTTGAACATGTAACCCACGTTTTGAATTCCTAAAGGTCACATTTTGAATTAACAGGGGAAATATTTAAGAGGATAGCTAAAGGTATATATATATACACATACATATATATACACATATATATACATATATATATATATATGTATTGTCAGAATTTATTTCATTTAGAACCTACACATTATTTTCAATCAGTATTTTAATATGAATTAATATATTTTATTAAAGTTCGTAAGGCATATTTTTTTCCCCTTGGCATGTAGTCAAAGATTGTTGGAATTTAAGGATAACATCCTTGTTATTAACATCTAATTGAGGAAACATTTTAAAGTTGTTTTTTTTCCTCTTTGTATATTTAGAATGTGTATTAAACAAGCGCCTACATGAGTTATGTCAATCAACATTTAAATCTTAGGATTTAAGTTTTCCATCAATAAATGTAATCTTACAATCAAACTTAAATATTAAATTAAAATATAAATCTAATCATTTAATCTTAATATTTAATTCAATCTTTCAAGAACAAACTAAATTAAACAAACTAGAAATTCAAGTATAAATCTCTACATTCGAATCCTAATCCAAACTTACAATTTCAAATTGAATATCATAAACTGATTTACACAGTCAAATCAAAATTAACTATTTTGAGTATTCGTTCATGCAATTATTCATAAACAACTCAATCAATTATCCCAGCAATTATCCACAACAACCAAATAATTTTCAATTAAGATTTCATGCAATTATGAACTGAACAATCACAATACTAACTAAAATATTATCAATATTTTATGTGATATTGATAAACTTGAAATCAAATGTTATTCATGAGTGAGAGACTCGCCTTTTGTAGATATTGAAGACAAGCAATAAACACGGACAACGACTAATCCTAAGCAGCAAATTTGAAATATATATATATATATATATATATATTTCCCTTTTTCTCTTTTTTTTAATTCAATAATTTAATTTAATAATGGAATTTTTAAATTTTGACGCATTTTCTAACAAAATTTCCTTAAAATAAATTTTTAAAATTGGTTCTGATTTCCCGGGTTGTTATAGAGTACCTCGCTCCAAAACATCTAAATTTCAAAATATGATGGATTAGAAATCCATATGCACTTTGCAAATGTTCGATCGTCCCGATCGAGTCAAAACCATCAAACCCAACTCAAAAAAGAAATCATAAGAAATGTGTACATGCCATGATAACAAAGTCCATCCTGAGCTATATTGTTACTCATCCCGAGCAATAGCCAAATATTAGCAAATGAAAATCATCAACATCAAATCATAACGTGAAATCATTGAATAATGTGCACGTGCTATTAAGTAAATCATAGACCACCCCGAGCTATAGTATTGCCCATCCCGAGCAATAGCCAAGTACTTATACATATTCAAATTTAGGCGCCTCTCACTGCGACTACCCCAGTCGAGTGTATCTTGACCATCCCGATCAAGTGAATACGTATATAAGACCCATCCCGAGTCTCGGCTTCATCCCAAAGCTAGTATTGGCTTAACATCCACGGAATGCGTCACTGACTCCCATTTAGTAATCCAAACAGTGATAACAGTGTGTCCCATACCACACGTTCTCACAGCTTGGTTTACTTGTCGCTCGTCAACTCCGCATTGGAAAATATAAAAAACATCAAATCATCATTCATAAGACATCAGCTTCAATCTAACTATACTGGAATTAACCGATTTCGTATACTTTCGTGTCCCATACCACGGAGTGTACGATGTCGTTTAAAATCCAATACGTTATCTTGAAGGGTTCAAGGTTGTGTAATTTACATAGATAAGAAAATACTTGATTTCCATACAAGTTATGAAATATTTTACAAAACCAATAGTTTTCTTTCCTGGAAAGCTATAGATTTGAAAATAGGTTTTTCTACTATTGTTTCGAGGCCACTTAGTGTAAAAACTAAAATTATAAACCACATTTAGCCTCAAAACTATAATGAAAACTTAATTTATACATATATCAGAAAACTAGTTTAAATCGTCCAATGTGTGCTCAAAACTCATCACTAAATACATAAAACCCAAATTATGCATTAGTGATAATTTAGGCTTCTCCATTAATAAAGTAAGACAAAACATAACACAAAAAACAAGGTTTAAAAGTAGATCAAGAAAAGCATAAAAACATTTAAGGGAAGACGCCCAAATATACACCAAGGCATGAAATATGCACAGAAATCAATCAAGGTTGCAACTTTCAGAATAGTTTCAAATGACCAAACGATCTCCAAATGGTCTAAAATTTTATATGTATAAACTAGAAAGACCTGGATTTCAGATGCAAAAAAGATTCACTGAATTCCGACATCGCCTGAAAAAGATATGGTGCTCCAAACTTAGACTTTGGACTGAATTTCAACTGGACTGAAATCATTTCTAGGTTCAACTTTGTGACCAAGTTTGAACATCCAAACTATCTCGGACTGATCTACAAAATTTGAAGCATATAGACAACATCCCAAAATTTATAACATAAAAAGAATCACTCAAAACGGATAGATAACGAAGGAGATATAGAACCCTAAAGTTAGGTCTTGGCGCTATTTTCACTCTGGAAATTCAAACTTAGGTCTGAATCACGACCAAAGTTCGACTTTGAGGTCAGTTTAAAACATTCAAATGACCTATAAATGATTTGAAAACTGACATGCATATAGTAGAAAACCTTAGCTTTCCAACAAAAAAAGAATCAATGAATTCCGACTTAGCATAAAAAAGATATAGGGCTCTAAACATGGACTTTGAACTGAATTTCAGCCTATGCTGAAATCACTTTCAGGTCCAACTTTGGGACCAGGTTTGAGCAACCAAACGACTTCGGACTTGACTAAAAATTTGCAGGCATGTAGAAAAAGTATCAATCTTTAAAGATAAAAAAGAATCATCTTGAACGGCTCAAGGTTCATGAAGTTATAACAGCCCAAAGTTATACTTTGTCTGTGATTTCAGCAACTAGAACAAAATGAGCAACAATCATGATGAAACCCCAACTTTAGCAATATGTTTGACCACCAAATCAACCCAGAATGACACCAAAATTTGCAGTCTTATAGATAATATTCCAAGCTTCGAACCAAAAAAGTAATAACTCAATTCCGATCAACAACGAAGGAGATACAACACCCTGAATTCGGACCTAGGTGTTGTTTTGTTCCAGGTCAAAATCCCAACGGAACCTCTACTTTGGTGACCCGTTTACCTACCCAAATCAACTCGAAATGACATAAAAAATTCATTTAAACTCACCAAACATTATAGCATGCAAAAGGTTTCAGGCAAAAACACATAAGAATCAAGAGGTTATTAAGACTCAAAGGTAAGATTTTGCTGTTTTTGCAACAAAGAGGAAATAAATATGAAAAGCTACCGGAAATCAACGTATTTTCTCCCAATACAGAAAAATCTTATTCTAATAATATATAATAACTGCAAACAAGAAAGTGTGAGTTAATCAACTCACCTTGATTGGATTTTAGGAAGATTTCCATTGATTTATAGCCGGTAAGAGCCAAATCAAAGCATAGAATCGCAAAAGAGGAACATGCAGTAGCCATGGCTACTTGAAGCTTATAGATCCTGATCTTCTCTTCATTGGATAATGGTTTTGGGCTGAAATTGGCTAGGGAATAGATTAGAGAGCAGCTAGATTGATTTAGAACTCAAAATTTCTTCATTGGATAATGGTTTTGTGATTTTCTCCCATAAGAAGTAAAAAAAGAAAGGTGAGGAGGAAAATGAACGTATCTCCCCTGAGAAAATTTCCAGAAGCCACTAAAGAAAGGTAAATGGGCTAAAACATCCCAAATCAAGCCCAAAAACAAGTTATTATGCTAATTAAACATAATAGCACTACTTTAATTATTAAAACTAAACACAAATTTGTGTATGATTTGCAAAACCCAAACACACACTTCAATGATCTCTAAAACATTATAAAAATATTTTAGACACATTTAAATACAACAAAATAATATAAGCATGCTTAACACTATAACTATTTACATAAGAAATATTTTTATATTTCAATAACAAGTTTGCATCCTCCATAAATCATTAAGTTATCCCAAAATTTAATTATCCATTTTTGACATAACACATTAAAATAAAAATGTTTGTCCAAAATATATTTATTTATACCTTTGCAATCTCTACAAAACACAAGCAATTCTCATCAATGACTTATTTTAACAAAATAAGTCATTAATGTGTCAAACACATTTATTTTAATTATTTTTTTACAACAATCTATTATAACCCAAAATTACGATAATCGTTTTGCAATTCAAACATTTACCATTATTGTTATCAAAGCACAATAAATGGTTTTAACTCTATATTTGCAACATGTTTTAAATGTTAATTACAACACTATGCACTAACATAAATGTGTTTTGACAAATAATTATCTTTATTTAAATATATATGCACAATCTCTAAACACAAAGACAATTGTCATCAATGACTCATTTAACAAAATATGTCATTACCATGTCAAAACACATATTTTTTATATTTATTATTAAACAAACAAATTTTGAACACTTAATATTTATACAACAATATATATCATAAAACAAAATTACAATGATTGTTTATGAAACTCAAATATTTACAGTCATTGTTATTAACCCATCATAAGACGGTTTCAACTTGATAATAATACCATAGAACACTTTTACTCTTTTATTTATATTCTATAATACATATATATTATAAGTATTGTAGGCATTTAAATCACAAATTTCCCAATTTATTAATACAACAACGTTGTTGTACATTTATTAATTAAACAATTTAAATTTATTATTAACAATAATAAAATGCACAAAGACTATAAATATTGATTCACATCAATATATATATATTCCCACACAATCAACAACCAAATTAACTCATTGATTAACATTTTAAAAGCCCCATGTGCACTTTAAATTAATTATGATAATTTAAACACAATTTCTCTATTGATATTATTATCAAAAGTACACCTAGTATTTAAAACCGTGGTTAATAATTTAAGAATTACAACCAACAATTAATCTCAAATATTGAAAATATATTTTCCCTCTTAAGTACTAGTACCCAATCAATATAAAAATATATTTATTTTCAATATGCCCTCAATTATATAATTACAATCTTAAAAATCACAAAACACAGTAAATCTGCATTTCCTGATTACCCGAAAATCCGGGTTGTTACAAGGAAGGTTGACGAATTTCGATGATTCGAGGAAAATAAATGATTGCTTTGGAATGATGGTAAGTACAATATGATGTTCTACGAGACATTTGCATGAAGATAGCAAGGAATATTGTAAGTATACTTATCATCTAATCCATTATTATTTCATAAGCTTGTGTTGTAATTTAAAGATGCCTATGACTTTAACATACTATATTGGTTGCGATCTTTGCTTTGACAAGCAATCAACATATACGACTAATGATTGAGGACATTCATGATTAGTGTTTAAACGAGGTATGAATAGTGTGCAAACGAGGTATGAATACTGTTCAATCGAGGTATGAATACTGTTCAATCGAGGCATGAATAGTGTGTGATTAAATGAAGTATGATTGGTGTTTTAAACGAGGTATAAATTGGGTGTGTTTTTGTGTTAACGAGGTAATGAATGGTGTCGAACTTAACTATTTCAGTTCAATCTATGAAGATCTTTCCAAACATATATTAGAGAAATATAAAGGTGGTCTGAGATTTGTTTATGAAGGAGTTTTTGCGTTAAGAAGATGATTAATATTTATAATAAAAGATGTTTGCCTTTTGAAAGAAATTTCTACAAGAGATATATAGATGTCTTTCCAAATGAGCATTAACAAAAAGTATTTTACCCCTACATGATATAAAGAGTATTTTTGGAAGTAAATATTGATTTTAAATGTTTTGAGTAAAGAAAATATACGTTGGCTTGATCCTGTATCTAATTGCTTACCCAATTAGATAAAGGTATGTAACACCCCACCTCCGCTAGGGTCACTCACAAAGGGAATGCACTAGTTCTGGAGGGGCGTTATTGAGGTAAACAAACACAGAAATATTACAAGACAGAACATAGATAAAACAGCGGAATGATCAAAAGATAAATTTCATTACTTTCAAAAAAAGTCAAAACCTTTTACATTCAAAGTACCAAACAGCCAAAGTCATTATTTTTCATTACAACAAATTCTGTTTTGCATAAATAAAGAAGCATAAACTTAAAACAACAAAAGTAGCTTAATTCCCCAAAGGTATCAGAAATGCAGCCATAGCATAGCTCAAGATCAAACCGTACATGAGCTGAACCGAAAGCAAGCGAAATCCAAGCTAAGTGCTAGAGTTCCCTCCCTGAGAACCTGGGGGGAACGAAAGAAAAAGAGGCAAAAGAAAACGGGTCAGTCATAAATACTGGTAAGTCCTATTGACTTTCAGCATAAAAATAGGTAAAGGTAACATGACATGTATAAACTGAAAGTAAACATAAGGATGCTATCAAGATGTGCAAGATAGACTAAGATAACATAATAAATCAAGTATAGCATCGCATGTTCAAGGTCCGCTGCACCGATTGTACTAGTATCCCAAATCCATGTCTTATATTAACCATGAAATGATCCCTTGGCCCAATATCATGAAATGACCCATTACTAGGTCCAACGGAATGATCCACTAATCGATCGGCTCCCTACAAGTTCTAACTCGTCGTGTGTCTGTGTCATACGGCTCTATCATGAATGTAGTCACCTGTGCTAGGTCCACCATAGGGTTTATCAAGCCCTAGGGTGCCAACCACCGACACGAATCAAGCATGCACAGGTAAACCTACTGATGCCCAATGTCTGCTTTTTCAACTCCGGACTACGTGCACTACCATAGTCCGCCTGAACCTACACTGGCACACCAACTCAGCCGTCGTTCTGGTCGCTTACAATCGGCCCAGTAATCATGCCCCACCCTGCCTAGTTCCAGGGTACCATGATACATCTAGTGGGTTACTGCTGAAATGGACCGCGTAACTAGAGTTTTCGTCCAATAGGTTAAGTGTTGTCATTTAAATTCGTGACTTAACCCTTATCAGTCTAGCATGTCAAGTTGGTTAAGTGTTGTCATTCAAGTTCATGACTTAACCCTATCATGTGGCATTAATTCATTAATGCACCCCAACCTCTCACATCAGACCTGTTGTTGTGGTCACTGGATATGCCGGGCGGTTCCGGGCAGATTTACACCACAAATCAGTCTGACCTCGGGTTTTAAGCGCGATATGACCAACTACCCATATTGGATCCTATTGTTTGCAGTAACTGGATTTGTCGGGCGGTTCCGGGCAGAATTACACTGCAAACTCAACCCAACCTCGAGTTGGCCATTTTCAAGTTCATTCTAGTGTCATGTCCATGTTCGATGTTATCAAGATGTGCAAGATAGACTAAGATAACATAATAAATCAAGTATAGCATCGCATGTTCAAGGTCCGCTACACCGATTGTACTAGTATCCCAAATCCATGTCTTATATTAACCATGAAATGATCCCTTAGCCCAATATCATGAAATGACCCATTACTAGGTCCAACGGAATGATCCACTAATCGATCGGCTCCCTACAAGTTCTAACTCGTCGTGTGTCTGTGTCATACGGCTCTATCATGAGTGTAGTCATCTGTGCTAGGTCCACCATAGGGTGTATCAAGCCCTAGGGTGCCAACCACCGACACGAATCAAGCATGCACAGGTAAACCTACTGATGCCCAATGCCGGCTTTTTCAACTCCGGACTACGTGCACGACCATAGTCTGCCTGAACCTACACTGGCACACCAACTCAGCCGTCGTTCTGGTCGCTTACAATCAGCCCAGTAATCGTGCCCCACCCTGCCTAGTTCCAGGGTACCATGATACATCTAGTGGGTTACTGCTGAAATGGACCGCGTAACTAGGGTTTTCGTCCAATAGGTTAGGTGTTGTCATTTAAATTCGTGACTTAACCCTTATCAGTCTAGCATGTCAAGTTGGTTAAGTGTTGTCATTCAAGTTCATGACTTAACCCTATCATGTGGCATTAATTCATTAATGCACCCCAACCTCTCACATCATACCTGTTGTTGTGGTCACTGGATATGTCGGGCGGTTCCAGGCAGATTTACACCACAACTCAGTCTGACCTCGGGTTTCAAGCGCGATATGACCAACTACCCACATTGGATCCTATTGTTTGCAGTAACTGGATTTACCGGGCGGTTCCGGGCAGAATTACATTGCAAACTCAACCCAACCTCGAGTTGGCCATTTTCAAGTTCATTCTAGTGTCATGTCCATGTTCAAATTTCATATCAAGTTCGTTTCAAGTTTCAAGGCAAGTTTCATGTCCATATCCAAATTCAAGTTATAACAATGTTCATGTTTCAGTTTATGCCTATTATCAAGTTTATGATTCATGTTCATAACCAATTCATGTTTTGCCTAATCTACCCAAATCATATTACCATCGTATGTAAATGTGAATCGATCTATATTACAAGTAAATCTAAATCCCGAAATAAAGGGAATAACATCAAAACTATGATAGGAAAAAAGGACGAGCATAAAGTGATAAAAGGGATTACAAGTCTAGCATGATATAACTTGAGATAATTGGTTACAACATCACTGGCATATGGAATAATAGCCTCAAAACATTAGGATTTCAAATCTAGTATGATAAGGTGATAGTCATGATAAAAGTTGACATAAGGTGATAGTCCCAAACTTGTGAATAATAACTGATTCAACATCACAGGCATGATAATATTATGAACATGAAAGGGTTCGATTTACAACATGAATAGGCCCAAATTAATCTCATAGCAATATTCCCAAAAGTCAAGATCCAAGATGAACAAGAATAGATATGAATCAATTATCATACATAGATCCAATTCCAATTTATAACATGAATAGGCCCAAATTAATCTCATAGCAATATTCCCAAATGTCAAGATCCAAGATGAACAAGAATAGATATGAATCAATATTACATAGATCCAATTCCAATTTATAACATGTTCATATTAAATTTATAGTTTTTATCTAAAAGTAACTTGGACTTACAGATCGTGGTCTAAGAAATTGAGATGCAGAAGTTGAATCTATAAACTAGTCATCGAATAGTTGAATCATTGAATCTTGATTTGATTGTAGAAGCAAATCCCCAATATGCAATTCCTAGTCGTAGTCTTCAAGAAATAGTCTTCGTGTTTTATTTTAATTTATCTTAATTTAATTTAGAGGAAGAAGAAAAAGCCATGTCCATCAAGAATTTGTGCAGCATAAGGTTAGAGAAGAATGGTGCAAAGAGAATGAGGCTAGGAGGCTGTTTATAAAGGATTAGGCGGACGAATCTAGACAGAAAACGAGACCAGGTACATCAGAACGAACCCAGGCTCAAAACTGGGCTTCAGCACCAGGTCGACCCCCAGGTCGACCATAGGGTCGACCTGGTCCCTGGGAGGTCGACCATAGTGTCGACCCCCAGGTCGACCTGGTCCTGGGCGGGAAAATTCCCGCCCAGTCTGCGCTGGAGTTTGAATTCGAATTTTGAATTCGATTTTCGAGCTGTTTTTTATTCTGAAAATTACTGAAACTTCGGAGGGTCATATCTCCCTCATACGTACTCCGATTCTCGAAAACTCGGACTCGTTTCCAAGCAGAATTTCGAGACGAATGCAATGGCGCAACTCGTTTCCCCTGATTATTATTTTAAAATTTAATTCTGCCTTGATTTATGGTTTTAACATGTTATTAAAATTCGGGTTGTTACATTCTCCCCTCCTTAAAGGATTTCGTCCCCGAAATCTTCAAGTTAAGAAGAATGCATCCTATCATCCAATCAACCATCTACTCACCCATCATCCACAAGCAACCATTGTCCTTAAAAGATTCCTAATGCTATATAAACATATGCAGAAAGTGTGTGTATATGTTCCTTATCTAATCCAAATGATCAGGCCTGATTGATCTTCTTAATGCAAAATATGTTTAGTGCCATGAACCCAACATGTATGCAAATAGTCCTAGTCACATAAACACTATATGTGTGCACAAACATTCATCCATATGCAACATTCATATGATAACACATTCAATTTCATCCATAAACAAGTATAAACACTCATGCATATGCAATATGAAAATGTGTCTGAGCCAATCTAGTGCCTAATGTGTGTTATGCAACCACGAGTAACCACTTGCGACCACTTGCAACCATTTGCAAACATCAACCATAACATGTTTTAATCACTTGTTTACATCCAAAAGGGTTCTACCTAAGGTTTTCAAGATAGGATTGAGAAGATAAGCAAGAT
The DNA here is from genome assembly GCA_030737875.1 of Allium sativum. Taxonomy (NCBI): domain Eukaryota; kingdom Viridiplantae; phylum Streptophyta; class Magnoliopsida; order Asparagales; family Amaryllidaceae; genus Allium; species Allium sativum. Next base: position 353,623,996 of record CM060919.1, on the reverse strand, counting down.
AAAACAAAGCATCAAGGAGAAGAAGTTAAAGATGTACCCCCAGAAGGTCCTGCTTGCGGGGCTTGCCCTTGCTTCTTAGGGCAGTTCTTGCTGATATGTCCAGTATCACCACACTGAAAGCATGCTCCCATCTTCATCTTCTTCTTTCTACAATCCTGGACTATATGCCCCTCAATACCACAGAAGTGGCATTTTCTTTTCTCACGTGTCTTGTTATCATTATTGTTGTTGTTGTTCTTGCCTCCTTTCTCAGAGTCTACCTTCTTGTTTTGAGACTCATTCGCCTTGACCTCCTTCTTTCCATTGTTGTCTTCTTAATTTAAGAGCGCCATGTCCACTAACTTTTCGTAAGTAGCTCCCATAGGTATGTGGGTCATAGCCAAGCTGTGAAGTGGCTCATTCAATCCCTTGACGAAACAGAGAGCCTTCTTATGAGGAGTATTCACTAAGTCCAGTCCAAATCGGGCCAGCTGATTGAATTGATTGACATATTCCTTGACCGTCATACTTTCTTGGTTAAGAGATAAGAACTTTTCCAACTGTAGACTTTGTTCAGCTTGTGAGAGGAATTTCATCTCAAACCTTATCCTGAAATCCATCCATGTTTCAACCGGCCTCTCAGCGTTAGTGACTTCCCACCAATAGGAAGCTTCGTCTTTGAGCAACCATACTGCCAACTGTACCTTCTGCCTATCGTCCACCTCGAAGATAACAAACAGATCCTCCGTTTCTTTGAGCCAGTTCCTCGCTTCTACGAATGATTCCGTTCCCTTGAAATCCTTTCCACCCATGGCCCTAAAATCTTTACAGATCTTTGAGAAAGCAATTGCACGAGGAGGGGGCGGAGGAGGAGGAATCGCTGCAGCTGGAGGAGGAATATCTGCTGGGCCTCCATCGTTGGCCCTAGCCTCTAAGTACCTCCTGAACCAGCCAGGTATTGGCATGCCTTCTGGAAAGTTAAGATTCCCAGACATGCTGAAATGAAAAAGAAGAGATTCAAAATGAGGAAACAAAGGATAGTGCTAATGGCTTTTGGGGAATAGTCTTTAAATAAAACAAGACTTTTCTTGAAAAATGCTTCTTTGTAAACAGTTTTGAAAATAATTTCAGAAGGTTTTTTAAAAAAAAACTTTTGCCCAGTCTGGTAACCTTCTGCTCTGATACCAAGTGTAACACCCCACCTCCGCTAGGGTCACTCACAAAGGGAATGCACTAGTTCTGGAGGGGCGTTATTGAGGTAAACAAACACAGAAATATTAAAAGATAGAACATAGATAAAACAACGGGAGGATCAAAAGATAAATTTCATTACTTTCAAAAAGAGTCAAAACCTTTTACATTCAAAGTACCAAACAACCAAAGTCATTATTTTCCATTACAAAAAATTCTGTTTTGCATAAATAAAGAAGCATAAACTTAAAACAACAAAAGTAGCTTAATTCCCCAAAGGTAGCAGAAATGCAGCCATAACATAGCTCAAGATCAAACCGTACATGAGCTGAACCGAAAGCAAGCGAAATCCAAGCTAAGTGCTAGAATTCCCTCCCTAAGAACCCGGGGGGGGGACGAAAGAAAAAGAGGCGAAAGAAAACGGGTCAGTCATAAAGACTGGTAAGTCTAGTGACTTTCAGCATAAAAATAGGTAAAGGTAACATGACATGTATAAACTGAAAGTAAACATAAGGATGCTGTCAAGATGGGCAAGATAGACTAAGATAACATAATAAATCAAGTATAGCATCGCATGTTCAAGGTCTGCTGCACCGATTGTACTAGTATCCCAAATCCATGTCTTATATTAACCATGAAATGATCCCTTGGCCCAATATCATGAAATGACTCATTACTAGGTCCAACGGAATGATCCATTAATCGATCGGCTCCCTACAAGTACTAACTCGTCGTGTTTCTGTGTCATACGGCCCTATCACGAATGTAGTCACCTGTGCTAGGTCCACCATAGGGTGTATCAAGCCCTAGGGTGCCAACCACCGACACGAATCAAGCATGCACAGGTAAACCTACTGATGCCCAATGCCTGATTTTTCAACTCCGGACTACGTGCACGACCATAGTCCGCCTGAACCTACACTGGCACACCAACTCAGCCGTTGTTCTGGTCGCTTACAATCAGCCCAGTAATCGTGCCCCACCCTGCCTAGTTCTAGGGTACCATGATACATCTAGTGGGTTACTGCTGAAATGGACCGCATAACTAGGGTTTTCGTCCAATAGGTTAAGTGTTGTCATTTAAATTCGTGACTTAACCCTTATCAGTCTAGCATGTCAAGTTGGTTAAGTGTTGTCATTCAAGTTCATGACTTAACCCTATCATGTGGCATTAATTCATTAATGCACCCCAACCTCTCACATCAGACCTGTTGTTGAGGTCACTGGATATGCTGGGCGGTTCCGGGCAGATTTACACCACAACTCAGTCTGACCTCGGGTTTCAAGCGCGATATGACCAACTACCCACATTGGATCCTATTGTTTGCAGTAACTGGATTTACCGGGCGGTTCCGGGCAGAATTACACTGCAAACTCAACCCAACATCGAGTTGGCCATTTTCAAGTTCATTCTAGTGTCATGTCCATGTTCAAATTTCATATCAAGTTCGTGTCAAGTTTCAAGGCAAGTTTCATGTCCATATCCAGATTCAAGTTATAACAATGTTCATGTTTCAATTTATGCCTATTATCAAGTTTATGATTCATGTTCATAACCAATTCATGTTTTGCCTAATCTACCCAAATCGTATTCCCATCGTATGTAAACGTGAATCGATCTATATTACAAGTAAATCCAAATCCCGAAATAAAGGGAATAACATCAAAACTATGATAGGCAAAAAGGACGAGCATAAAGTGATAAAAGGGATTACAAGTCTAGCATGATATAACTTGGGATAATTGGTTACAACATCACTGGCATATGGAATAATAGCCTTAAAACATTAGGATTTCAAATCTAATATGATAAGGTGATATTCATGATAAAAATTGACATAAGGAGATAGTCCCAAACTTGTGAATAATAACTGATTCAACATCACAAGCGTGATAATATTATGGACATGAAAGGGTTCGATTTACAACATGAACAGGCCCAAATTAATCTCATAGCAATATTCCCAAAAGTCAAGATCCAAGATGAACAAGAATAGATATGAATCAATTATCATACATAGATCCAATTCCAATTTATAACATGAATAGGCCCAAATTAATCTCATATCAATATTCCCAAAAGTCAAGATCCAAGATGAACAAGAATAGATATGAATCAATTATCATACATAGATCCAATTCCAATTTATAACATGAATAGGCCCAAATTAATCTCATAGCAATATTCCCAAAAGTCAAGATCCAAGATGAACAAGAATAGATATGAATCAATTATCATACATAGATCCAATTCCAATTTATAACATGTTCATATTAAGAGTTAGTTTTTATCTAAAACTAACTTGGACTTACATATCATGGTCTAAGAAATTGAGATGCAGAAGTTGAATCTATAAACTAGTTGTCGAATAGTTGGATCGTTGAATCTTGATTTGATTGTAGAAGCAAATCCCCAATATGCAATTCCTAGCCGTAGTCTTCAAGAAATAGTCTTCGTGTTTTATTTTAATTTATCTTAATTTAATTTAGAGGAAGAAGAAGAAGCCATGTCCATCAAGAATTTGTGCAACATAAGGTTAGAGAAGAATGGGAGGCTAGGAGGCTGTTTATAAAGGATTAGGCGGACGAATCTAGACAGAAAACGAGACCAGGTACATCAGAACGAACCCAGGCTCAAAACTGGGCTTCAGCACCAGGTCGACCTGGTCCCTGGGAGGTCGACCATAGTGTCGACCCCCAGGTCGACCTAGTCCTGGGCGGGAAAATTCCTGCCCAGTCTGCGCTGGAGTTTGAATTCGAATTTTGAATTCGATTTTCAAGCTGTTTTTGATTCTGAAAATTCCTGAAACTTCGGAGGGTCATATCTCCCTCATACGGACTCCGATTCTCGAAAACTCAGACTCGTTTCCAAGCAGAATTTCGAGATAAACATAGTGGCGCAACTTGTTTCCCCTGATTCTTATTTTAAAATTTAATTCTGCCTTGATTTATGGTTTTAACATGTTATTAAAATTCAGGTTGTTACAAGGTACGTAGGCAGTCAAAAGGGGTAGTGATGCAGCTGCTTTATTAAAAAAAAAATTATTTTTGTTTATTAGATGATATTTCATCTTATGTTGGTTATTTAAGCCATGCTAACGTGTTTATCAAGTGTGTAGGAATGAATATCGATGTCCATCTCATTAGAGTCGCACAATGATAGATTTACGGTAATTGTGTTTAATTCATATTTAAGCACAAATGGTTAATTAGATAAGTGTATTTATTTAAGTTTTATCTAGAGCATTTAGTGATGTTGTATATTTATCAAATAAAAGGGTAATTGTCATTGTTTGTTTTGAACGGAAAGATTTTCGGCAAATTTTTGTTCCGAAATTCCGGGGCGTTACATTCTAAGTGCGAGCCGAGGTAGATTTTTTTTCTTCTTCTAGATAATAAGTTTTATTCCATTTTTACATAAATGTGCAGTAACATATGAGGTTACAATGATATTTTCTTTAAAAAACAACCATGCAATAAGTTGAATATTAATCAATAGAATGTTGTAAAATATATGTGTGAATATGCTTTTGTCATATATGGTTTAGTCCCACATTGGTGGATAAGTTTTACTCCATGCTCCCAAGCCTTTACATAAGGAGCTCATGTAATGTAAATTGTGTATAAAAATTCTGGAATGAATAAAAGTATCCTCTTTGTCCTCCTCTAATGCCTTTCTTATTGTATATTGTTTATAACACGTTATCAGCACGAGATTCTATTAGAGCTATTGTTTAAAATATTCTAGATCCACATCTATGGATCTATCATGTAAGTAATTTTTATTTAAAGATATCAATTCATGAATTTATATATTTTTTATATAATTATTTTCTGTTTGAGAATATTAGATCAATGGATCTATGAATTTGTCATATCTTCAGTTCTTTTAGATCTGACTCAAACTTCTAGATCTCTTTTCCTGTATATTTTTTTGTAGATCTAGATTGTAGTCTAATGGATCTAACTTTTTAAATCTAATTATTTTTGTTGATCCTAAATATGTGTAGATGTATTTTTTCATTTTCTTTGCGGATCTAATTTGAATTTTTCAAATCCAATTTGATGGAGATTCGATTGTATATATATTATATTCATTATTGATGATGTAGAGGTAGATCTAGTATTATCCTTTTCGATCTACTATTACTTTTTGCATGTAATTCTTTTGGATAGACTGAAGATAAAATAAGTATGATTTTTTTTATGTACACCCAAAAGTATTATGAGTATAAAATATGATGATGTAGCATTTAAGCTCAATAGCAATATTGATTTTATCACCGGAAATGAAATTGAAAACTCGTCATGTAAACAAACTTTTTCAAATGAGGAACCTGAAGTTCATATTCCAATGAGGAACCTGAAGTTCATATGCAAATGAAGAACCTGAAGTTCATATGAAAATGAGAAAGATGAAATAAAATCCTCGAAGCATGTAATTGCATTTAATTTTTTCTTATAGCAAATGACATGTAATAGAAAAGGATTTGAAAAGGCAATGGAAGGAAAAGTTTCATTGCTACACATTATTTCTGAAAGAAATTTATTGTTAAATGAGATAATTACTTATAATAAATATTATTTTCTTGAAGAAAAATAGTAAAAAGACTCTCATATGTGATCAAAAGCACTTTCTAGAAAAGACGCTTCAATTTAAAATATACAATAACGATATATGGATTATGATAAAACTTGAAGTTTTATTATAGTCATTTTAGAACATATTATATTTCTAGAAGAAATATTTTGTTGTTTCTTAGGAAAACATTTACAAAAAAAAATGCATCCTGAAGATCATATTAAGTTAAGATCTATATATTGATCTTAATTTTGCACACCAGAAGTGAATGCAAAAGTAAGTTTTGTTATAAAATGGAAATCTCAGAACCTGCAGTTTCTATGATGGTAAGAAGTAATTTTGATGCAAAAAGAAAGATCTTAAAGATCTTTATATGGATTGCATAATTTGAATCTAAAGCATGTAATTTATATTAGTTAATTTTATGTATAGATTTGCAAGTTTTTAGAATCATCCATATTAAGGAATGTAAAATCTCGGTTCTATAATTATGCATTTCTACTCAATTCTTGATTAGATATTATGCATATATACGATATTTTAGAAAATTAGATTATTGAGAAATGCAGTACAACTATAAGTTGTTTATTTCAGTTTTGTCGTTAACCAATACTATAGTTAGATCAAAAATTTATTCTGTTGATTTAAGTAAAATTTATTTATTTGATTCATATATTTAGATCATATAATGGTTATTTCCGTTATTTTTACAATAAATGCATTAAATTTATCGTTATGGTAATATATATTGTATTGCCATATTATTATAAATGTTAATTGCAGTTACTATTATCATAAATGCATTGGTATTGTAAATTAAATGTTATATGTTCATGCTCAAAATATGGATATAAGTATGATTTTTTTATGTATTTATTTGGCAAGTAATATATGATATAATGGAAGAAATAGGTTCAACAACCTGAAGTTGTGTGAAGAAATTATTTTAACAAGGAGTTGTATAACTCAAAATCCAAGACCTGAAGTCTTGAATTCATATCAATATTTTTCTTAACTTGTCAAAATTTATAAGCTTCCAAACAAGAAGCATACACATAATTTGAGAACACGAAGTTCATAAAAAAAATGAACTTTAAGTTCATGAATAAGTAGCCTGAAGGTATGTTGAAATTATGTAAAATGATAAGATTTTACTTCCTAAAGAAGTTAAAGGAAATAAATAAATCATAATACTCAAGAAATAGAAACCTGAAGTTTTCTTGAAGTTGTGACATGAAAGGATTATACTTCCAGAAGAAGTTAAAAGAGGCACACACATAATAATATGTGGCAATGATATTGGATTCAATAGAAAATCTCTAAACGGGTTTCATCTAACTGACATCTTTCATGTACAATTTATATTAACTGAATATCCTGAAGATATAACATGCATATTAATCTCTTGAAGAGATGTTCTAGAGATTCATTTTTATGTAGAAAATCCAACATCCTAGAAGAGATGTTAGAGATTTTTATTTGTTGAATTGCAATTACATAAATAAAAGATATGTTCCCTGAAGGAATATCATACACTCCAGAAGTAGTATTTTTTTGAATCTTATTTTTATTTAATGCATCTAATTTTATTACCGCATTTAAAGTTTGATATGTATTTTTGTATATTGATATGACATATCAATAGTTTGTATATATTTATCTCTGGAGAAGATAAGTTCATCCCAGAAGCGGTGATAACAAAATATCTTTAGAGGATATTTGTATATTTGGAAATGGTAAGATATCTCTAGAAGAGATCTATTTATTTGAAAGTAATAAAATATCTCCAGAAGAGATTTCTACAATTAATAGTGATAAATATTTGTAGAAAAGTTCATAAATTTCTCCTAAACGAGAAAATATGTATTAAAACTCCACAGATGGTGTTTATGGAATATCCCAGAAGCGATACTAAAACTCCATCAACTTGACAACTTGAAGTTGTTTATATATTTATTTGGACCAGAAGTTTGATATGTTTTCAAACCAGAAGTTTTGAACATTATCATACGATCCTGAAGAATTTGTAATGACATTGATCAACACATTGAAATCAATAGTTTGATCTTTGTAATAATTTATTCTAAAATCACTAACTCAAATGATAAAGACTATGCAAATTTATAATACGTGGACGCACGTAATTATATATTCATATCTGTAAATATTTAACTAACAACCTGAAGTTTGTTATAAGCTTATTTTATAGATTATGCATAAATATTATTTAGTGATTTAAATTTCAATCAACATGAATGTTGAATGACCTGAAGTCATATGCGTATTTAAATGATTTGTATAATAAGAAAATTCCTCCAATATTGCTGATCAATGAAAGAGAATAAGTAATAAAAAAAATGAATGCATCTTATCAACTAACTAAAAGGTTATCCTCCTACAACTGATATACATATAATATATTTGCTAGCAGCAATGTGATAATGGATCAAAATGAGAATCCCATGATGATTATTATTTAGTGTGACAATGTTTGTCAACATTGAGGGGGAGGATAAAAGGGATACAATTTCATATTGAGTATCAGTGTTAAATAATTGACACATGAATAAATTATAAATAATATCCCTTGTAGACTTACTTCAATATATATTTGAATCCCTGAAGGATCAAAATGCATAAACCACATTTAAAGATTGGTTTAAAAGTCAGTTCGAAATACTTTTGAAGTAAGTAATAAAGATGTCAAATGAAGGAGGTGAGTGTTCTTGAAGAAACACCTAAGGAGTCTCTTGAGGAGATCCATGACATAATTGTCAAATAACCCCAGAAGTGGTTTACGTACCTAAAATAGATAAATAAAAAGATCTCAATAAATTATATCTAGAACTGACAATATATAATCATCGATGATAAATTTATAAAAAGTAAAGCGCTTATGTTAAATCATGATTGGCCATCATGAATCCTTCTCTAATTGAGAAATGTGGACCTGTAGTCCGCAGAGTAGTGAATAAACCTCGAAGGTAAGAATATTTGTGAAATCACACTAAATGATGAAAGAATATTAGTTCCTGAAGAACATAAACTACTTTGTTGGTTATCTAGAATATAAAGAATTGATTACAACATGCTTTTAAGTATTGTTGTAATGGAACATTTAATATACTTCTGAGTACAGTTGTGATATGCAATATTCATTGAAGTATACAGGTTCCTGAAGAACATATGCAAAATTCATTGAAGTGTACAGGTTCCTGAAGAACATAAATAACTTTAGTAATTACAAAGAATGCAAAGAACATAGAATATAGATTACAACATGCTTCTAAGTATTGTTGTAATGAAAATCTTAATATAATTCAAGATGAGTAGATTACTTCCTGCTTTTAAGTATTGTTGTAATGAAACTATTATTTTTCATTACAAATGTATTGCAGTGTGCAAACCTGATTGAAGCACAAAATTGTAAACACTCGAAGTGTATAGCAAGCAGGCGCAAACAAAAGGTGCTTTAAATAAGAAAACATGCCTGAAGCATGAAAATGCACACAAAAGTTTTTAAAGTAAAGTTCATTAAGAATTATCTTGTGATGTTGTACTCTTTTTCCTTCACTTTGGTTTTTTCCCATAGGGTTTTCCATTGTGAAGGTTTTTAATGAGGCAAATGTTAATAAATGATGAACATCGGAAGTATGAAGACTAAAGATTATTATATCTTGATTTTATTTTCTATACAAGATTTGTTTGAGTAATATTGTCAATGAGATACAAAATTATGGATCCAGAAGTATCTATAACGAAATTTGAGATATCAAAGACGTATTATCCTCAAAGTAATATTTGAAAGTTTAAACGAGGCAGTATCTTGATCTAGAAGAATCAAGCACCACATCAAGGAATAACATCTCAAATATATTATTTAAGTTAATCTATATTTTTATCCTTAACTAAGGTTTTTCCCACTGGGTTTTCCTTTGTAAGGTTTTTACTGAAGAATTATATGATCCAGAAGTATCATTCTACATTTAATGTAGTAAATTGTTGAAAATATGTTTTTGTACTCTTTTTTCCTTCACTAAGATTTTTCCCATAGGGTTTTTCTTTGTAAGGTTTTTAATGAGGCATTACATCGATCCTGAAGTATCGGAATCTTAGAAGAAATATCATTTTAATATAATTTCAAGAGTTGCACTCTTTTCCTCGTTCAAGGTTTTTCCCATTGGGATTTCCTAATAGAGCTTTTTAGTGAGGCAACAAACAATATCTATGTCATCCGAATAGATATTTGCAAGCAATATACTATGAGGGGGAGCAATAATCTTTCAAAGGGGATAATTTCAAGTTACTATAAGAAGCATTCAAGAATTTGAAGACACATATTCAAGGAGTGTTAAAGTTACCTTTCTGATCCACATAAAGCAAAATCACAAACTGGATAGTGTTTAAAACAACAATGCAACTATTTCGTGGAGATCTACAAAGCAAACATTACACATGTCAACTTCCCACAACTACAGAAAGATCAATTATTTATAAAGACAATGCAGCATGCGTAGCTCAGATTCAAGCAGGATATATCAAGGGTGATAGGACAAAACACATTGCTCCCAAATTCTTTTTCACACATGAGCTCCAAAAAGGGACAATAAGATAGAAGTGAAGAAAATCCAGTCTCAAGAAAATCCAGTAGATCCAATCACGAAGGCACTTCCAAAATCAACGTTGCAGAAGATAATACATAAAATTGGTATGCGCCGCTTGCATCACCAAACTATTTGAATAATGTGTTACGAATCAGGGGGAGCATATATCATGCTGTAATGTACTCTTTTCCTTTACTAATATTTTTCCCACTGAGTTTTTATTAGTAAGGTTTTTAATGAGGCATTATTTTGATCCAAAAGTATCAACCCTCATTGGAACATTGTCAATATGTTACCTAGAGATGAAATAAAAATTGTACTCTTTTCCTTGTTTATGATTTTTCCCACAGGGTTTTTCATAAAAAGTTTTTTAACGAGGCAATTAATCTTATCATCTTTATATACGCATATTCAAGGGGAAGTGTTGTAAAATATATGTGTGAATATGCTTTTGTCATATATGGTTTAGTCCCACATTGGTGGATAAATTTTACTCCATGCTCCCAAGCCTTTATATAAGGAGCTCATGTAATGTAAATTATGTATAAAAATTCTGGAATGAATAAAAGTATCCTCTTTGTCCTCCTCTAATGCCTTTCTTATTGTATATTGTTTATAACATAGAATCAATTATTAAATATTCAAGTCCAACTATGTTAATTTAATGTGTTGGACATGATAACTGTTTAAATCTGCTAACTTTTCTCATGAAACGTAGGAAGCAAATATGGAATTTGTTTACCTCAAATATACTTCAATCTGCTGCTCTTTAATGCATATAAAACAAATGTAATCCTTTTCGACTATCAAGCTGCATTGAGTGGAGATGTATATCATTCGGTTATTATGAGACATCATTCACATATAATTTACATTTTGGTATAAAATAGTCGGACATGTATTAATGAAAATAAATACGAACTTATTTCGTCAATTGTAAAATATAATTCTATACATGGAAAAAAACACTGCTTAAAACTAAATTGAGTTCTCAAAGAGTCAAACTACATTTAGAATGTACTGTTGTTTGTAAGGAATAAGTAGAGATAGATAAAATAGAAAAAAAAGATCAACATTCAAATGTATAACGTTTGAACCTTAGAAGCATTATTGATATCTCCTAAGAAAACAAAAAGATCTTAACCACTGTAATTAATAGTAGTGTCCTTTTTATCTAAATGGGCATCTATTTATTATACAACACAACACAAGGGTATATATCACCTAATATGTACAAATGAGGGAAATTTTAAGAAAATGTTTTCAACTTGTTAACTTAAGATTTCTTAGCTAATAAAAATATGTAGTGAACATGATACAGTTCAAACTGTTAGATGTTATGCATAGATGGATAAATAAAAATCAATATCCATGTCTTAAGCATTCGATAATTTGCAAAAGTGTGAAATAACACATATGAAAACAAATATTATAAAGAAACTAAACCAAATCAATCAATCATCTTTATGGAAAAAAAATAGAGGCGGCTTTTTCAATCCAACCATCGAATTCTAGTAATATCCTTATATTAATACTAAATATAGATATTATTTTAACTTAAGTTTGTAAAAAAATTAGCAAGTCCAAAGGTAAATGAAAGGTTCCCAAAATAGGCTATGTTATCCAAAAATTATGTCTAGGCGATACCACTCGGGATAAACACTTCAATGATGACATCGGAAAATAAGCTAATATACAATGATTCTATCAAATGTAATTATAAATGATTTAAATAGTCAAATGATTAATTGTCATGATGATTTGAAAAAAAATGGGTTGCTCAATTTGATCTTATGCATGCATATATACATACATATAAACATCTTATTAAAGTGGAGTAAAGAAACAATTATTTTAATATACTATATGATTATTCCACATAAGCTAATAAATATATAGAATAATTAGTCAGTCAAATTTCTAATGAGTTAAAGTTAGAATTAAATAGTACAACAAATAATTGATCAATTTTTTGATATAGATTGCAATTTAGATTTTCCCTTCATTTGAGCATTATTGTAGAGTCTCCATAGTGAAGCCACTGTTTCAATATACCTATCTGGTTTGATGTAAAGCTTTTGATTGTTCAAAGTTCAAAATTAGTCAAATGTGCTGGTAATCAAATATTTTATTCTAAATTTAACCGTGCCATTTTTAAAAATCAAAGTAATTTTCCTGTTGTTATAAATATCAAATGTCAATTTTATTCTTTTTGCATATATAGTACAAAATTCTAGTATCTATGGTAAAATAAAATTTACGAAGGCTAACAAATATATGTAACTAATATAAAATACAATAAGTATGATCCATCTCAACATCCAGGTAAGATACATATATGTTTATTAAAAAAAGGTTTATTATGAGATCATGTAAAAATATAGAACTAGTTTTTTTTTACGAAATTCAATCATGTCCTAGATATAAAAATTTCTAGAAGTTTGCCTGGTTTTTTAATAATTAAAATCCAGTTCCTTAAGGTGTATGGTTTAAAGATTCAATTTTATGGTTTGAACATTTTTTTAAAGTGAATTTGTCCTTTTCTCATTGTATAGATCTATACATAAGCAAATCATAAAATTGGGAACAAAATCAGAAAATGTAACGGGAATACGACAAAATATAATATTTTAATATAAAATTTAGCAAGAATAAGACAATGAGTTTGAAATATCATCACTTTGAAGTGCTTTGCAGTTTTTGTTCATTTTATGAGCATACCATAAATCACTAATGTAAAACATATTGTCATTAAAAAGAACCTCGAATTTTTCTTTACGATACTAAATTTGAACTAAAACGCAAGCCTTGTGATAACTGTATTTGTATTACCTATTGTATTATAAAAGTACAGTATTCTTGGATACACGTAATTGACCATGTTATTTAAAATCTTTATTTTGAAAATTTATGAATATGGATCACTGTGTTTTTGATCAATGCAATAGCGAAGTGAAACTATATTACTTTTATTATGAGATCAATCATAGCTTGACAGAAAGTGCATTTTCCACGATAAAAGATACATCACTACCATAACCACTCATTTTATCGTCAAATAACTAAAAACTATCAGTTAAGAGCTGATAACAAATTAAACAACATAAGTTCGTATCAATGGATAGATTAACAAAATAGTCTCCACAAACACATTCAATATTCTAAGGATGGAAGAAAGTGATGTCGAAATCAAATATAAGTCGTAGGATTTATGGAAGTGATGAAAACAAATAATTGGCAACTTGACTATGTACTATATCATAATTAACAGAAATAACTTCCGACTTAAATGGAAGTCGGTCTTTTAACTATTATCACACTTATCGGTATGTAATAATTGACTATTTAAAATGGCATTTGGTTTGTATTTTATTTTAATTTGTAACCTATCATTAGTAATGTTTTATTTATTTTATCGTCGTGCTTACCAATGTTACTGGTACTATTTATCTTTGCAGTAAGAAATATACATAAACTATACTACGAAAGCACTTAAAATATTTTGTGCATTCTTGTAAAAAAAAAAACCAGTTTGCTTATTTTAAAATAAAAATAAAAGACATTTGAACTATGGTGATTGACAACCATTGAAAACATTTATCTTACTCTGATATAACTTCCAAAAATAAAAAACAAAGAAAAATGTATCATAGATGTTAATATAGCAGCAATAATATTTACCAAAAGATATAGTCACATATTGTTGATTTCGTGAAGAGCATCCAATCCATAAAGAAGTGACATGCAAGTAATATTCTTCTCTTCTCTTCTCTATATCTACATCTTCTGGGAATTTACTAAGCACATGTAATACATGTTAAGCTTTATATAAATAAGTATATAAACACAAAACTTACTAATACATTAAGTAGATTTACTTGATCGATTGATATCCATTCAGAACTGTGGATTACTAATTCAAATTCAAAACATTTCTGATTTCCGTTGGAATAAAAGATCTTTAATGACATTAAATTTGACTTCTGTCACATTCTGCAATTCTAGTCAAATTAAGTTATAAAGGAAGAAGTACATTGCAATTGGTTAAAAAACTTCTGTGGTATAAATAAAATATTCATATTACAAACTTGCTTCAGTAACTATACATGACTTTTACACTACACAGTAGGTTCTACCATAGGCCCATAATTTTGTCTTGTTTGCCATATTAATCCACAAATACAAATTTCATGGTGATTGCCCTTTAATTTTAAAGATTGAAATACTTTGTAATTAAAGGCCTAAAGTGAAGGATGATGATTCATGAATTGAGAGGGTTACTACTAATAAAAAGCAATAATACCAGTAAATCTCAATATTACAGTTAAATAAGAAACAAAAAAACTTGCGAAGGCTTAAATACAATTGATAGCCAAACTGGGTCGGTCATCAACTTCTTAACGTAGATAAATTCTATATAAACACAGTGAATATTTATACATATTTATACAGAAATATTTTCATTTTCCTTTCCACAACATCAAAAAGATAGCATTGGATGAACACATAAGAGAAACGTAATGCATTTTGAAAGCATCAATGCAAAATCACCAACAAATAAGTAAGAAAGATAATATTTAGATGTAAGAAAAAGTTGAAAATTTCTGTTTTAAATCAGAACAACCTTAGTAGAAAAACCCTACGAATGCATCACTCATTGATGCATTCACCATAAGTCAATTCCGAGTATCAAATGTATGAAAAGGAAAAAGAGACAACATGAAAAAAAGGTAGAATAAGTCATGCATTGCCGATCCCTTAAAAATCACGAAATAAGGCCAAAGATAAATCCACTATATTGGCTTCATAACATTTTCAATAGCCAGAAAACAAATAAAGAAATTGAATGAATCAAGGATTTTAAGTATTTATACCCATAAAATACTTAAACACCAAAGTCAAATCTAATAGAAAAACGAAGAAGGTAGGAGAAAAATTAGGGCAATTTTCACCTTTACTAGAGGCATGAATCAAGGCTGGTGTAGGGCTGACAATTAGAACCGAAAACCTGAACCGACCCAACCCGAAAAGACTCGAACCCGAACTGAACCCAGGGCGTCTCGGGTCGGGTCAAGGTAATGAATATACAATTAAGACTCAATCAAAACTGGCCCGAATTGAGCTGACCCAGAAGACCCAACCCAAAAACATTGAAATATATGTATTTTTAGTGTTACTTTCCAACCGAACCCGAACCGAAGCTCGGGTCGGGTTAGATCCAGATTTTTTAAATGTATGATTCTGACCCGGCAAATCCGACCCGCCTAGAACCGAGACCCACCGGGTCGGGTCGAATTGCCACCCCCTAGGCTGGTGAATGGTAGACCAACCCACAAATGTGTAGACTAAGATGAGGGAAACCGTAAACAATATTGACTTTGCCAAATACCTATATGTAAACTAATTGGTTTTAGGACTTTGCCATATCCAAACTATCATGTTACTTGTTAATATCAATCTCGACTTTGCCAATATATAAAATCAATATATGCTCGACATATCTTTAATAATAGTTGGAATAGGTTTGGTGTCACACTTTTTTGGTGTACATGCAAACTACCGAAAATGCCCTTTACTCAATTTGAACAGATCTTAATAAATCCACAAAAAGTTCCATCCACGCATTAAAGGGCAATTCAAGTATATAAAAGGAATCTTTTAGCACCTAAATAAATTAGATCCAAAATATTAGCATTGGCGCATGGTATAACAATTCAAATAAATAGATCTTCTTAAACATAGAAACCACGCCAAAATCATAGCAACTTTCACGCATGCTCATCTACACATAGGTACTAGAATTTTCTTTTGTTATTGTGAAACATTCAAGGCTTCATTTGAACAAATACAGAATGTTGGAAATATCCATGGATCCCTTTATATTATACATCTTATCATTATTAAATGTTGTCACGTCATTTACATGAAATAAAAATTTATATTATTAAATGTCTCCACGTCATTTACATGAAATTAGATTTTATATTATACTTATTTCGGGAAAATAATACATTATATCTTTTATTATTACAAAATATGTCATCGCCTTTATTTAATTATCTGCGTTGATATATATATTTCCTCCTTGAATACTGGATCATAATATATTATACCTTTTAATCAATTTAAACATATCTTAATAGATCCACAAAAAGTTCCGTTCGCGCATTGAAGGGCAATTCAAATATATAAAAGGAATCTTTTAGAACCTAAAGAAATTAGATCTAAAAAATTAGCATTGGCGCATGGTATAACAATTCAAATAAAAAGATCTTCTTGAACATGGAAACCGTGCCGGTCATAGCAATTTTCACACATGAGCATCTATTAGAATTTATATTATACTTATTTCGGGAAAATAATATATTATATCTTTTATTATCACAAAAGATGACATCACATTTACTTAATTATATGCGCTGATATATATGTTTCCTCTTTGAATATTGAATCATTATATTTTCTTGGTCAATACATCTGCTAGAATCCCGCAATATTTCATTTATAAATGCACATACCTTCTTCTATTCTTCAGTCCCACATATCAACTTCTCTACTTCTCTCTCTTTTTTCCTTCCTCTTTCAGCTACTCTGCAGAAGTATTTGGTTTCAGGTAAACTCCACTTTAAAGATATATATTCTACAATATTTCAAAACCCTATTTTATATTCCATAAATCTACATGCTTTCATCATCACCTGTTTTGAAGATCGACCGGTTTGGTGGTAGGCTTTAATTATTTACTGCTTCACTTTTTTTTAACTGTGATATGTTTAGTGAATTTTGTAGGGCAGATATTAGGTAAAAACTTAATTTTGTCTTTGGTAAGTTCTTAGAAAAATTATGCTGCTAGATTTTTAATGTTTATCAATAATGCATTTTACTATAGTATTCATTATCTCTACAAAACTCATTCTATATACTTCAGGATGAGGAAGCAAGCCATTCCAATGTATCTAAATGCTGATGAACCAACTCAAGAAGATAAAACAAATTAGGCCCATGCATATTCAAATGTTAATGTGTCTGATGATACAGTTTACACAACCATCGATGACAATGAAGGAGCATAGCATACACTGGATGCTATAATCTTTCCATGTAATGTTACAAGGAAACAGTGTTACAATAAGGCCATGTTTGCTAGCGGAAAATATTTATTGTCCCAACGGTGCTTAAGTGTCATTTGTTTATATGTATATTAGCGATTACACAAACTTTTGAACATCATAAAAGATAGAGAAATTTAAAACACGAAAATAGGAGCAGAAATGTTTAATATCTCCTGAAAGATAAAATAATTGAATAATATTTTGTAGCCAATACTTTAGAATTTGTTTATATTTAATATTTTTATTTCTTTTTCTTGCATTGACAGTTTATAAATTATGCAACATTTGTACTTGCCTATAAAAATATAAAATATTTGAGAATTAGTAACCCATGCGCGGAGCGTGTGCCACGATCACGTGCAGAGCACGTGCCGTTACACTCGTACTTAATAAGTAAACTGGTTTCTGATGTTAGATCGACTTAAATTGTCATAATGAGAAGATATATCAGTGTCTATAAATCTAACAGTAGGACAACAACAAGCCATTAAAAAAAAAAGGATGCGTTTGTCTCAAGTCCCTATTAAGTTTCAAAATTATGTTCACATCTGGTCCTAAACTTATTGTAAATTACATCTCTATTTTTCAAAAATTCATTTAAAAAAAATAAAAAAAATCATGAAAATTAATATTTAAATAAAACAAGTACACGTCAAAAAATTCAAGTGGAAAAACATTCGAAAAACACACCAAAAACCAAAATTACAGAAAAACAACAAAGCTGCAGTTAATTGTATACTAATATGCATGTATTTTGAATTTCATGCATACATCCATGCAAGTATTTCATTCATTCATCTGCGTTGGTTTTCTTGCATGCAAGTATTACAGAAATTTTGCATACAAGTGTGCAAAATTCACATTTCACATGCATGCAAACTAGTTCATATTTATTTGCATACATACATGCTGGTATTTCAGAATACTTGCACACATGTGTGCAACAATACGCAGACATATTTTTCAACGTGAAACCTTCATGCAATATTTGCATGCATGTGTGCAAATATTTCAAAATAGCTGCATACATGTATGCAATAATTTTTGAAGATTTTCACCGTTAACTGCTTCGTGAATACTTGCATACATGTGTGCAACTATTGTGAATATTTGCACACATGTATGCAAGTTTTTTTTTTTTTTTTTTTTTCCGTTGTTTTCTGGGAATATTTGCATAATTTAGTTTTTTTTTAAAGTGCCAGCACATTTTTTTCTGGCCAAAACACGTAGCAACGAAAATACGGACCGGGTTCGAAACGAAACTTAGGGAGAGGGGCCGTTTTTATTCTAAAATGGTTTAGGAATGACACACTAATTTTCACAAAATAAATCTCCTCTATCGGAACGACTAAAAATCGATGTATGGAGACAAAAGCAAAATCGAAAAGCGAAGCAGGCAGAGGGGGTGGGACAGACAATGCTACAAAGGATAGAAAGAACGTGGATATAAAACCCACGAATAACAAATAAAAAAAATATGCTAAGCTCAAAATCCGTAAACGCAGTACAAAGAGGAGAACAAATACATACCTCCGAGATGTGGAAAGAGATGAAGGAAACGCGAAATCCATCTAGGCTTAGAGATACAGACGGAAGGAGGAGCGACGCAGCCGGTCTCCATGAAATTGGATTAATTCTATAATCGAGGATTGGACAGATGGAACTAATGATGGTGAAAGAGGCAAGGGGTTCAATAGCTAGGAACCAAAATGGAAATTGTATGTAGAAATTTGAAGAGTTAGGGTTTTTGGGACAAACATGGAAAAAGAGGTGGAGAACGATGAACGGGAAGAGGCATAAATTAGAATAGAGGCTGAAATGCAAGGACGGACCGGGGATGGGACAAAAATGCGGATGAGAAAAATATATATTTATGTGCGACGATTGAGTTTTAATTTGGTTAAGAATGCCTCATAGCCCTCCAAACCAAATTCAATATTTATAATATAGTATATATATTATTGTTGAACTTTAGTTTTCAGGTTTGGCTATTCGCACCCCATTGTTTGCTCTTCACCCCCCGATTAAAATTTTAGAATTTTATTTTCAAATTTACCCTTTAACGGCCGATTAGATAACTTGTTCAATATTGTACAATGATTAAAAAATAATAATATTAGCCATATATATGGTTGTTCGATGTCAAATTACAAACAATAATTTAAGATTTAAAATTAGCATTGCACATGATCTTAAAAAAAAAAAAAAATTAAAGATAGAAAACACAAATAGTGATTAGAAAAATTAAAACAATGATTAAAATTTTAAAAACTGTACTATCAACGATGTGTATCATTATATATTCTAAAACCAACATGTCGCTTACAAATGTTAATTACTTTAATCAGATTAAAACAAAAAAGAACAGTAGAAACAAATAACAAGCTGAAAACTAGAAAACAAAGAAAAAATGTAGTGAGTATGAAAATGCAGTGAGGACATTTTTTGATTAAACGAGGTGGGAAGAGGAAATGATAGGATGCACATTTTATTTTCTAGTTAATGCGGGCTGAAGAGCAAATAAATGAGTGTTAATAGATGCATCTTGTTTTTCATTCAATTGAATCAATTTAAAACATAGCGCAAAACGTATCCACAAAAGTGCAAAACCACCAAATTGCTTCCCACCATAGTTCCACCAAAGAAGTCCTCGTCCGAAGCAAAGCACCGTCTTTTTTCCTCTTCCCTTTTCAAAATAAAGCACCCAAGGCGCAACCTATGCCAGATACACCTAAAAAGCAACATAACTCTTTCTATACAAACATCTGAATCAAACCAATCTATTGTAGCAGGACTTGCAATCTTGTCTCACTAGAAATGAATAAGAAAATCGCCTTCTCCTCCGTATGGCTTCTATTGTTGCTTTTCTGCACCGGCCGAGTTGTATCAGACGCTTCCAACCACCAATACAAAGAAGGCGAGCCCGTGCCGCTCTATGCCAATAAAGTCGGCCCTTTTCATAACCCTAGGTAAATGATTTTTTAATATTTATTCTTTAGACCTTAGATCTAGCTTAATTATTGCTAAATCTGATGATTTAGGGTTACGTGGATTGTTTATGGGTTGTGTGCTGCATTTATGGTGATATATTGATTGAAAGGATTGCAACTTATGTGTGAATTTTTGAGATCTATACTGTGACTAACTTAAGTTAGTGAGATGTTTATTGTGTTTGATGAAGAGATGACTCCTGGGATAAATTAAAATTGTTCAAGATTATAAATATAAGAACTGCAGATTGGAACTTAACATATTCGATTTTAAACATATTTTATAGGTTGTTTGGGCATTGCAACCTTGATATACTACTAACTGGGCAAAAACCGGAGGGCTTTGCTTTTGTGTTTTATTATAGGCTAATTCTATTCGTACACCAAAACTTGTTAAACATACACAAAAAATATAATAAATTACTACACACCCAATATTAGTTTACATATACCATGTCTTTTACTAAATTATTCTTATTTTCATCTTTTTCTTTTCCTCTTTCAAACTTAAAACACATAGGGCCAAAATAAAAAAATCATTACACCAAATTGAGTAAAATTTAACAAAATGAAAATTAGTTCTTGCAGTAATATTGTGGCTATATTAATTTTTTCAAAAATTTCTCCTGAATTGCTTAAATTTTAGAATATAAATTTACAAATCTAAATTACAACAATTATTTCTGAATCTTGCCTTAATTGAAAATTCAAGTTTCATATTGAAATAATTCATTAACATTTGAATTAACATATATGGTTTGCATCAAATTTTACTGCTCTTAAGACTAATTTGATTTATTATGTGCAAAAGTTTAAAATAAGTAACCAAGAGAAAATGGTATTTTAGTAATAGATTTTTATAAAAAAAGTAAGAGTGTGTGTTAAGTGATTTTTGGTGTATGAATAGAATTTTCCTTTATTATATTTGCTGTATAGTAAGAAGTGTTATTTGTTGGGTCTTCAACATTCTGAAAATCAAACTTCACAGGTTTGAGTAGCAATTTTGAGTGTTATTAACAATTAGTTTATCATTATTCGCATTCTTTACTCTAAAATTAGTGCATAACCGTACATTTATTATACCAGATTCGTAATTTATGTTTATCCATGGTATCCCTGCCATTAAATGTATACACATGTTTTGGTATGTACAATTTTACAATTTCCAATGTCGTAGTTTCAATATTTCTATTTTCCAGTATAAATATAATTTATCCCTACTACTAATAACCAAGAACATGCAATTTCAGCCATGGTTCCGTAAATGGCATCAGTATCCCTACCCATCTTTGATGTTTGTTGTGAACCATCGTCAAATATAACCTTTCAAAATTTCTATTCTATCACATCCCCACATCATATGCATCTATGCGCACATTGCTCATATCATAGAGTAGTCAGAAATAATAATAAAATGTCAGTTTATTATGCTAGTTCCAGTTTAAACCATGGTATGCATTTCTATGTCTGTATGGTATACTCATGTTTTGGGCCTTTCTGCGCATACATTTACACTATTATTAGTCTCAACATATAAACAGTTGCATGATCAGTTAAAGAGCATTTCATAAACTTCCAGAGCAAATATAATTTTATACTCGTATAATGTATTTAGTTGTTAATGCAACAGCATAGTTTCATTAAGATGTTATCACAAGTTAACACCTTATTTCTTTGTTTGTAACCACAAAAAACTTGCGCTGATTATAATTTATTCTCTATTTTCAGTGAGACATACCGGTACTTTGATCTCCCCTTCTGCTCTCCAGGTTGTTCTGAGTACAGTCACATACATCATCGCTTTAATGTTTATTTCCTTGCACGTTAATTAATCGTGAACTCTATTTTTTTGCTTGATATCAAAACAGAGCATGTTCATGAAAAATCAGAAGCCCTTGGTGAAGTTCTGAATGGTGATCGTCTTGTTGACGCTCCATATAAACTTGATTTTCGTGTCAATGTAAAATCAGAATCTGTTTGCAAGAAAACACTCACCAAGGAAGATGTGGCCCAGTTTAGGAGTGCTGTTCAAAAGGATTATTATTTCCAAATGTACTATGACGATCTACCCATCTGGGGATTCATTGGAAAAGTAGACAAAGATGGGAAAATTGATCCAAGTGAATACAAATACTATCTTTACAGGCATATTAAATTTGAGGTTGGGTACAACAATGATCGGGTGATTGAGGTCAGTGTCTATACTGACTCAGATGAGTTACTAGATGTTACCACAGACAGAGAGGTGGAGGTTGAATTTTTATATTCAGTTACTTGGAAAGAGTCAGATACACCATTTGAGAAAAGGATGGAGAAATACTCTCAGTCTTCTGCTACACCTCACCATTTGGAAATTCACTGGTTTTCTATTATAAATTCATGCGTCACTGTTCTTCTCTTGACTGGATTTCTTGCCACTATTCTCATGAGGGTTCTCAAGAACGATTTTGTCAAGTGAGTGGTATTCCTTCCTTTATTATATATATATATATATATATATATATATATATATATATATATATATATTCTATTTTTCTTTCTTGTTGATATTGACACGATTAATCTGAATAGTTAAACATGTGGTGCAATAAAGTTAAAGAAAGGTGCAAAATAACAGTTTGACCTGATTATTCATCTGGATGATTTTATCACAGTATAAATATATTAACCAGTTATTTTTATTCAATAAAATAAGTACAAAGTGGCTTACACTTGCTTTAAAACATAGATAAATGCCTCTTTTATGAATGGTTACATTTTTATATATCTTGGTTTGGGAACTACTATAATCATAATAATGTGAAGAAAGACTTTATCAAGTGGGTGGTATTTCTGGGTTTATTTTATTATGCTTATATATTGTTTTTCATTCATGATTATAAGTAGCCTATGCATGCGGAAAAACACAAACAATGCCTTGTCATGAACGGTTCCCCTCCTATAGTGGATTGGAAGTTATTAAGATGTTAGTGGTGACATGCAGTAAATAATGCACCCTGCTGCATGAGAGGGTATGGTGTTAAAAGCTTCCATTTGACATGTACTCAAAATTACGACCAGCGCTATTGTAATTATTCACCTCATCATAGCTCGAAGGCCTTCGCTTAACCATATACTGTTAGATCTCTCCCTCTCCCTCTCCCTCTCCCTCTCTCTCTCTCACACACACACACACACACACAGAGAGGGAGGGACAGGTGGCTAAGTAACTAATATTGAGTACAATATATTATATATGTAATAATAATTACGACTATATGCTGAATTTTTTTAATCAGCAGCTGATTGAGTGTAACCTTAGATTAGCAACATGCATGAATCTTGCCAATTATATAGTTCCTTGGTATGAATCTACAAACATAAGGCTTCCTAATAATGTCTAGTGGCTGCTAGGATGCACTGTGCTACTCCATATTGAACCATCGTTTTTGACTGGAAAACACGATATGATATTCATTAAGTCATAGTTGTATTAGGAAGGAGCATTTATGACTGTTCTTAATTTCGATCTTAGCCATCTTTTCTTTCAATCTTGCTATCAAAGGTACACTCATGATGAGGAAGAAGCTGATGAACAGGAAGAGACTGGTTGGAAATACATTCACGGAGATGTTTTTCGGTACCCAAATCACAAGTCTTTATTTGCTGCTTGTCTTGGTTCTGGCACACAGCTATTTGCGCTGTAAGTTTTTCAGCCACTATGAAGTGTTTCTTTTGCTATTCTGTGAAGAGATTTACTTCCTATTAGTAAAGATCAGTCACCTATGACTATAGAAGCCTTTATATGTTTTTTTCAGGACAATTTTTATTTTTATCCTTGCACTGGTGGGAGTATTCTATCCTTATAATCGAGGAGCTCTTTTTACTGCATTGGTGGTAATCTATGCTCTTACATCTGGCATTGCTGGCTATACTGCCACTTCTTTCTATTGTCAGCTTGAAGGAACAAACTGGGTATGTTGTATTTTTTTAAGTTACTTCAGTCATTATCAATGTTTTAGTTTGATATTTTTTTTCTCACCCAGCAAAATTATGAGTGGCATATGGAATAAATCCGTGGAAAAACAAAAGGTTCCAAATGCTTTGTTTGTATTAAATGTATGGGTACATAGGATTGTTATTAACTGACATTCTCTATTTTACTGCAACAAGAAATGAATGATTTGTTTGTATTTCTGATGGAGAACTACTGTTAACTCTAAACATAAGCTATACCTGAAGCTAGAAGTGAAGTGGCACAAATACTTTAGTACCAAAATTGAGATAGACGTTTAATTAATCTGGGATTATTATATTCCATTCTTCAACGTATTGCAACAAGGAACAAATGTTTTGTTTGTATTTCATAATAGGAACCAGGAATGTATTCAATTCTAAACCACACATTAGCCTAGAAATAAAGTTGCATTAAAAGCTGTTCATACCTAAATGCCTAACTATTAATTCTTATAAAGTCTTGGATTACTAGACGTAGTTCTTCAATTTATTGCATCAACACATGATTTTCTTTGTATTTTGTGTGGAGAAACCATGTTCAACTCTAAAATGCATATAATGCTTGAAGTGAAGATGAACTAACATGTTTCATTCAAAAATCCGCCTTACAATTTCATATGGCTCTAACCATTGTGTTGGCAGGTAAGAAACCTACTATTGACAGGAGCTCTCTTTTGCGGCCCTCTTTTCCTGACCTTCTGCTTTCTAAACACCGTTGCTATTGCATACAGTGCTACTGCAGCACTACCATTTGGTACGATTGTTGTTATTGCACTAATATGGGCACTTGTCACCTCACCATTGCTTGTTTTGGGTGGCATTGCTGGTAAAAATAGCAAAACAGAGTTCCAAGCTCCTGTTCGCACTACTAAGTACCCTAGAGAGATTCCACAACAACCCTGGTATAGGGGACTAATTCCACAAATGGCCATGGCTGGTTTTCTTCCATTCAGTGCTATCTATATTGAACTCTACTACATATTTGCCAGCGTTTGGGGCCACAGGATTTATACCATATATAGCATTTTGTTCATTGTCTTCATCATTCTAGTTATTGTCACCGCCTTTATTACTGTGGCCATCACCTATTTTCAGCTGGCTTCTGAAGACCATCAATGGTGGTGGAGGTAAGCTAGTAGTTACATTTTATATTTTACTATGATGCATAACACTATATTTTAGTTTTGCACATATCACAATCCTTGATTCCTAGCACGTCCCATGGTAAGGTTATTTGCCTAAGTGAAATTCTGCAAATTGCAAAGTTCTATAACATAATCTAAGATATTTTACTGTTGTTTTTGTATCTACAAACAAGGTTTCCAAAGTTGGATTCAAATGGTAAATTCTAAAGCTCAAACATCAAATAGAAACGAGATTTAAATCATGGATTAAAAAGACCTATGGTATTAAGGTTTATAGTTCATAAACCTAAAACTCGATTTCTTTCTTCTTCCGTCTTTATTTTGTTTAGAAACATTAAAAATGGAATTGTAGATTCAAGTATCCTGAGTGTGGCATTATGGATTAAATGATGGTTCTTGATTTAAACAAAATTTGAGTTGTAAAATTAAATCATAAAGTGATATTCAATTTGAAATGAGATCCGATCGTAAGATGTAAGGTTTTCAAAAAGTCTATTATGTTCGTAAGCTTGATTTGAATTTGCCTCTTTGTTACTTTTTCTCGTTATTTTTTGATGCTGCCACAGTATTTAGGTAGCAGTTTACTACTATAATGTTTCAATATCTGTAGATTTAGCATGTTGTTGGAGTCTTATTTTGTTCTAGTAGGGTTTAATATTAATATTTCAATAGAATTTATAAGGAGTTTTGGTGATATAACATTTAAAACATATATTTTGGAATTCTAATAATTTTTAGTTTTTCAGTATCCACAGATTTAGCATATTGTTGGGGGCTTGTTTGTTTTCATATTGCTTAATTTTAATATCTGACTAAAACTTCGTATAGGAGTTTCGATGGTAGCAGAACATTTTGGAATTGTAAAAACTTCTAATTTTTCATTTACAAGTTGTATTGAAATGATAATAAATTTAATTTCTGATGGATTGGGTTTTATTTTTGGGACGGTTTGGCTATAAGATCCTGTTAAATTTCAAAATGCACAAAAACTTCCGCCTTAAAACTTTATAAATTAGGTCCCTATTTTGTTCGAAAATAATCAAAAAACATAAAAAATTAACGTAAAAAACTATCAAAACTCAAACTTAATTCAATATATAATCCAAGGTTCGAAAACTCAGTTTCGGTATCGATTTCGGTCGTTTGAAAATTTGTTAATTTCGGTTAGTTTCGTAAATTTTGGTAGTTTCGGTTTCGGTCTAGATTTCAATTTTTAGTATTTTGTTAATGAAGTCAACACAGATAAATGTGGACCTGAGATGAATTGTTTGTGTACAGTTCCAAATATATGTGGGCTGGCTTTTTTTTCAGCCGAAAAAGTATTGATCTATTATTAGCCCACTCTCTGAAAACATTGTGTTCCACCTGTAACCATTCGGAGGACAAATATGTTGTGATAATATTCTATATTCCCATAACCCAAACCCCACTCTCCATAAACACGTATCCTACCACATCAGCCCGCTCTCCAAAAGCTTAAACAAAACAAATGAGAAAAAAAGCCGTCCTTTATACGAATCGAACGAAATTGAAAATTAAAATCGATCAATTTCTCAAAGTCAAAATGTTCGATCCATGAAATAATCGATCGATCAACAGATAGGGAGAAGAGATAACATCGTTCTCTGAAGCCCTAACAGCAATCGTTGCTGAAGAAATCACCGTCGCTGCTGTAAGTCTTTGATTTTGTCCATCTCTTTTCTTCTATCGATGTCTTCAGTTTATGATTCCTGCTGTGTCGCCTCTTTCTTTCTTTCTTTTTTATCGAGCTTTTTTTTGCCTAAGTCCGAAACCGATTTTCATCGACGGTTTTGGACCGTCGATGACCGGTACCGGTCCGGTAACCCCGAAATTTCGGGGGTACCGGACGAAATTTCGGACCTTGATATAATCATCTTCGTATTTATGTAAGAAAAGAAAAAAAACATTTTAAAAAACCACGCTTCAACAAATATTGCAGGAATAACTGCATTTTTTTCATAAATGCCGACATCATCGCAATTATTTACAAAAATTGCATACTTCTATGCAATTTTTGCTGTTTCAATACCTGCACTTATTCAAATATCAGATTATTGCAGAAAAATCATCCAAAAAATGATGTACATTGCATACAAATGGTAAATATCTCACTTTCAGTAGAAATGCAGAAAAAGAAGCGACTATGCAGAAAAATTGCTGATATGTCTGCAGTTTTTTGATGCATTGGCACATGTCTGCAATGTTATAGAATAGTTGCAGATGTATATGTAGTTCTTCACAATAAGTGCAGATATTTTTGTTCCTGTTTTTTTTTCCTTTTCAGTGCTGCAATCATTGGAATAGTTGCAGATATGTCTGCACCTTTTCACAGTAACTGCAGATATTTTTGCAGTTTTTTATGTTCTTTTATGGTAATCTTCTGTTAATATTTACAATTTTTTGATTTTTTTTTTAAGTAGTAGCGCAAAAAGTCATGGCAAACACGTTGCTGCAGTAATAACCCTCTTTACATTTCAAGTTAGAGGAGAATGCACGCTAAATGAAGTTTCATTTTAGGGACTCGTCCCGAATATTCACTTTATATTTTTGTTGAGTTTAGGTTTTTATTTTCTTTCTTTTTTCTTTTTGGGTTTGAATGGAATTTTGAATTTTGTGTTTTCAGTATGTATTCAAAAAGGTGTGGAATACGAGGAGGGCGTGGGAAGGAGTGGACAATGTGGGAAGGGGAAAAAAGAAGAGTAAAAGCGATAGGAAACAAAATAAATTCGTTTTCAGTTTAGTATGTCAACCATTTCTCGGATTGATCATTTCCGGAAATCCAATGCATTTTATCATACGAAAATTCAAAATTATGAATCAAAGGGGACCATAATTTATTGCATTGCACGATTTTTACATGATTGGATGTTCTGCTGATATTTTTTTGTTGGTTCTCGCATGCTATTTCTTTAGTATCCTATTCAGGAGAACAGATAGATCTGGTCTTGCTTCACAAAATGAATGTCCTTGAAGTTGATCGTACCCTGCTTCATTTGTAGGTCATTTATCTGTGGTGGGACAACTGGGCTATACATATATGGATACTGCTTATATTACTACCATGCTAGATCAGACATGTCAGGCTTCATGCAGACATCTTTCTTTTTCGGGTACATGGCCTGCATCTGCTATGGCTTCTTCCTCATGCTGGGCATGATCGGATTCAGAGCCTCGCTCTTGTTCGTTCGCCACATTTACCGATCCATCAAGTGTGAGTAGGCTAGCTGTTCCCAAAGATTTCATATTCTCTAGAAGCAGTTGCGGATAGGTGGGTGTAACATGGATGAACTACTCGTATTTGTTAAAAATATAGATAATTTTTTGGTTCTGCTTCTGAGCAAACTTGAAAATGTATCCAGTTTCAGTGAACGGTCTATATTTCTTTTGCTGTCTTTGTTCTACTCTTTACTAATTAGCTTTTCATGATTCAACTGAGTATTTATTCTCTCGTTCAGTTGCAGTTTTTTCCCCCCCTCTTCTTTTTGAAAAAATAACTACTCGGATCCTTTATTCATTGATCAAAAGAAAGAAGCATGTATTAAGCGATTCTTCTTTGAAAAAGCCCCTAATATAAATTTCCCGTTTTGCTTGTGCATGAAAAAGAGTTTGAACGCTTGGTATATAAATTAAGTATGCATGTACTTTGTATTATTGCAAAGGAAATTAGAGGTTAGCTTCGGATTGCAGGCAACTTTAAAAGCCTTGAAGGAAATGATATTGGAGATTTTCAATGTCATCTCGAGTTTCCAATATAAAGTTTGAGAAGGAAGCGACTTTTCTGAATGGTGATGTTGATTCAAATGATAGCTTCACTTCGTGTGGTTATGGGAATGTAACATGTAAAAGTTGAGATTTGGAGGGATTCTGTACTCTCTTTTCATTCTAGAAAAAGAAAAAAAGAAAAAAAAAAAATCAAGTAAATCATGCATTAAACAATTTAAGTTCTAATATTAAATAGAATATAACAGACAAAATTTAGGTACTGGAATATATATGGGCACTTAACTAAAATGCACAACTATGTGAGATTAAGAGACGTGGGGTGTCACAGCTGTCCTTAACTTAAATGCAGCCAAGGCATTCTCTGTAGATGAAACCGTACAGACCTGCCTCTGTGGATACAACTTCGTTAGGCCTACCACAGAGAGTCATCTCGGAGTATCCTCACGTTTCCTAGAAGTCTCACACTTTCTTCCAGTTCCATCGAATAATAAGTTGGACGTGCTTCCGCCATGTCTTCGGACACCTACGATGATTTGTCTTGTTGGGCTCTTTATCCTTTTAGACCGAACCAAACACGTATCACTATTTTATTGGATCCCATGTCTAATTTACCATTATGCGTTTTACTTACTTTTCTCTCGTTAATTTATAATATTCTTTAATCCATTTAATTCGAATATTCATTTTTTGTTAACCAATTTTATTAGTTATCATAGAACCATTTAATTATCGCAAAATTTTAGCCTTGTAACTTAATCGTCAGTCAATACGTTCATATTAAAGCCTAACGCATAATCAAAAGACTACCATAGAATTTTAGGTTCGTAATTTATCACTTTTTAAGTCAATGTGTTCATATTAAAGCCAACCGTCATTTCCATCATTCCTTGTCATATTCATATTTACAAATATATATTATAATCTGTCACAACTTGCACCATAGTCATAGAATTTCAACCAATATCCATGTAAATAAACTTATATGGATTACGTTCATCATTTACATCCAACGATAGTTGAAAACAACTATCAACATCCAAAATGACATCCATTGTGCGTTTTATTTTTATATAAGCTAAAAATGATTTATTGACACTCATACAAATCCGTCAATCAAACGATTAACCGAAATTTCACATAAGGAAGATGTGTGAGTCAAATATCATCGCAAGACCCGTGTGGGGTTTTCAACCAACAACAATTATTTAATGAATCATCACTCTCATATAATGCAAACATAAATAAATAAATACTCAACTACCAATTGTCATTTAAGACGCCACAAGTGTCCATACACGGAGTCTGAAATGCGAGTCTCACATATTCACACAACGCTTCTAATACAAATGATTTGTGAAGAGTTCATGTGTTGAACTCCAAAAATATATTATAACTAAATGATGCAATTTCTAACTTGAAACTTAAAATGCATAACTAACTACGCTAATATACTAATTTAAGATAGAAGTTCTCACCGAGATTTTTGATCGTTATAACAACAATCACTTTTGAGTTAAATTAAACGCAGGTTTAATTTAACTCAAATTTCCAACTGGCTCCAAATTTGACCAAATTAATTTCATTGCGAAGCTCTCGTCGATACGGTTCCAACGCATCTTAAATCGCCTAATTTCGAGTTTGTATGAAAATGTTATGACCTTTACAAGTTCGCATATATATGTTAACCAAACACTTAGCAAAATATCTATGATTTTAACTACACAAACTATATAAGCTAAATGATAAATCTCACCTCGAGCATTCCAACACCCCGACACTTCACCGTAGGAACTCCACGCGCTTGCTACGAGCCAAAGATCTCGCATTTTCAATCCAAGTCAACTAAACACTTCTCACACACAGTCAAACACTCACTAACACAAAGCATACAAGCTAAAGGCGGGATTTTTATCGTTGTTTGAGCTTGTCGGACCCACGGGCTCACTGTTTGGAGCAGTACTGCGGATGGGGGTGATGTGGCAGGGTTGTGAGGTGGTGTCGTGGCCATGTGGAGGCCACGTGAGGTGGTTGGTAGTGGCAGAATTGGTGTGAGGTGCTAAAGGAGGCACCTTTGCTCAAAAAAAGGAGATCTAAGAGGTTCTCGAGGGGAGGAGGGGACACGGCCACGTTGGTCTAGTGGTAGGGGTGAGCGTTTGGTTGGTTTGGTTTATCCAATGATAAAAATTGCAGACCAAACTAAAATCGATAAAAAATGAAAACCAAACCAAACCAACCAAATTAAGATTGGTTGGTTCAGTTGGTTATCCGATTTAACCGAACTAAAAATATTTTAGATTTTATGTTCAAAATATTAACTATAATTTTATTTAAAATATAAATATATGATTAAAATATTAATATTTATTGCTTTTATGCTTCTCAAAAATAATTCCGGTACATATGTGATGATTAAAATTAACTTAGATAACTAAATTAAGCTAAAATATTTACAATAATTTCGATAAATTTGAAAACATAATAAAAGTTTGGTTAATTTGGTTAAACTGATAACCAGAATAAATATTTTTCCGGACCGATTACAAACCGATCTAATTTCAAAACCGAACCCAATCGACCAAAATCAATTGGTTTGGTTGGTTTATTCGGTTTAACCGAGTAATGCTCACTCCTACCTGGTGGTGGTTGTTGCTGACGTGGCACAGCAGTGGGGAGAGGTGGCGGCGGCCTCCTAGGGCTCGATGGTGGTGGTAAAAGAGGAGGGAGGAAGAAGGGCTTCCACTAATGAAGTTTAAAGCTCCTTCAGATCTAATTTGCAAATGAAATGAACCCTTAGCCTAATTCCACTTAATTAGGAACTCATCATGTCATGGAAGCACCAAACAAGGAGTGGGTGCCAAGTGGAGGGGAGAGGGGGTTGCTTGTTTGATTTTAATAGGTTGGTTACTATTCACGATTTGATAGTTTATGACAATGTATTAATTCTACATTGCAAACTTTGTTCTAGCCTCATGGCGACACGTTAACTCCAAAAATTACGAACTCTGAAATCTCGCTACATTATGGAATTACGGTTCCAACGAACCTAGTTGCGTCGAATTTGGAGACCATTCAAAAAATGGCCTTATTTTCATCTTAAACTGACTGAATTTTCAGCTTACATTTATATACCATTCTCTCACATACGAACTCCGTTGTACTTGGAATTTGGAATCCTGACATATTTCAATATTCCGGATCCAACAAAAGTGGTGTCGTCCGAATTTCGAGACTGTTAAAAAAATGATCCCTTTTCAAGTGATCAATACAACTTTTAAAATGTCGATTTTTAAATTCGTACTTATAAATCGAATTAATAATTTTACTAAGTTTGTTTTAGGTCAAATAAAATATAAAAACTAAATTTAAAATTATTCTCAATTTTTATCAAGCAAAAATTAGCAATTTATATTTAAAATACAATAAGATAGATTAAATTAAAATTTTAAATTGGTTCTGAAATTCCGGGTTGTTACAATCTTCCCCACTTAAAACTTTTTCGTCCTTGAAAAAGAATAGAGCTGAAAGTTGTTTAACTAACCATCTCAACTTTTATTCCGACTTTCGTTCTTCAACTTTTCAGTTTCTAAGAGCTTCTAAATTTCCCTGAAATTTGGCTAACACCTCAAATTTCTGAAAAAAATCGTCATAGCCTCCTTTGTATGGACCGATCTGAATAAATTTACTAGGCCGTATTAAGCACCCAATAAATCAATATATCGCATACAAATCAATGTGAATTACCTATGCTCAAGGGAGATGTGTAAAATATCGTCCTTTGACCCAATGATGGGAATTAATCATAATCCATGTGCCGTATCTAAAACAAGAGAGACGTGTATATTTTTGTCATCTCCAGACTTGTGTAGGGTTTGTTATTAAATCCTGCAATTTTCCTTTATATGTTATTAAGTCCCATGATCAGTCTTCAGTTCAATCTGTAATTCAGTCAACGCCATATAAACATCTTGCTCATATGGTAATCCAAACCTCGTCATATAAGCACCAAATGCTTATATGGAATCTGATATGCTATGACATCTTCAATAGTATATTATGCGGTATAGTCCATAATCTATTTGTAACTATCCTATGGCGTATGTTTTGATTTCACACAGAACAACCATCACAACGCATCCAAATCATTCATAGTAGTTTAATAATAAATAAAATTGCGCAACCAACTCATTAAGGTGCACCTGTTTGTCGGGCACGCAATTTATTTCTTTACTCAATTGTAAATCTATATCTTGCTCAACAAATATATGCATATATATATATATATATATATATATATATATATATATATATATATGTCAACTTCGAACTAACTTTCAATTCTATTTTAGATTTGATTTGGCTTAATTTACATTCCATCTTTTATTGGTTTTATCATTCCAATATTTTTATTAGTTATACTAATAATCATCCATCACAACCAGCAATCGACTGGTTGATTAGCTTATCAAATATATAACTTTTATATACTCAAAAATCATGTTTTAAATGCCAAATCAACACAATAAACTATAACTAAGTTTTGGTTATCACATCAGTCAATTGGAAATATATAGATATCCCACTTTCGAAACTCGAATACAAACACTAATGATGTTGCAACATCATCATAATTATCCCCGGACGACTAGAGTGTAATTTTATATCTATCAAGTGTATTTGGGACTTTGAATACACATTAATTACGCGTATATTCAAAATCTACTTATACTCCATAGTCCAAAATGAATATAAAGCATTTAAATGTTTATTAATAAGATATAATTTTCCAAATTGAATTCGTTTTTAGAAATAACACTATTCAAACTCATTCTAGGGTATTACTAACCTCATCTCTAATGAGTCATTCTTATAGGATACTACTAATCCTATCTCTGATGAATTCTTCGTTCGGTTCTAATGTGTCTTGTTCTCGAGCTTTGTAAACCAAAGCTCTGATACCAAGCTGACACGACATGAAATCCCCATCCGGCCTAGACTGAACGAGAATGCGGATTGCGTGAGAACATGACGCATCAGAATGCAAAACAAGAGAACATTTCATTGTTATTACAATAATTTACATCGGAGTACGAGATATCAGAGTACAAAGTATACAACGGAAAATATCAGAGATTTAAATTACAAAACAGCAAAAATATAATACACAAATATAATGTGCAGCGGAAATCATCAACTACCCCAACTGAAAGAGATACATGGATACAAAGCTTTCTGAATATAGCTCCAGCTTTAAACCAGGATCCTGTGAAAATTAAAATCTGCAAAACCAAACTACTATTTGCCCGTGTGGAAAATATGGGAACCCAGAGTTTAGGTAGAAACAATAAACTCTGTGTAAGTCATGGGAATGGTGTGAGAACTAAAACAGCTATTAACTTTATTTTAAAGTTGGGTAAAAAATCATGGGACCACGCCGTATGTCACGGAACAGGTTCATTCCCATGAATACTCTGAAATAAAACAATTTGTAAACAACGCAATGCTTTTTTGAAAAATGAAGCTATTATAAGACTCAAGTCCCATCAAACAATGCAACGCAAGCCGGAGAATAGAGTTTTACCTTATAATAGCCAAACAGCTTGGTACGCTTTAAAACAAATCTTTGATATTACTATAAGTGCATAGTGTAGTAAACAACTTTGAATATAAATGTAACAATCATAGACGATATTGGTACCATATATTATGTCGCCATATAGGTTACAACTAAAACCGCACAATGTCGTATTGGAAATTGGATTTCCATCGTGAGTCAAGGTAAGGGATGGTCTCCTTACCGATTCGGATCACCTCTAGCAAGATGACCCAGGATCACACACTTGGGCAACCCTTGGATCCTGCAGGGCTGGTCCCCCAAACAGATATATATTTAATAGAGATCAATCAGCATAGAACAAAATCCAATGTCAGACACACCATCCATTTACAAGTTCATTCTGGGTCTGAACGAAACCGGAGGCACCTTATACCTCGCATATCCATCGATCTCCAAGTACGTCTGGACGATCACCACTTATTATCTATATTTTGGGATGCCTCCTAATCAAGACATCAGTAATCATCCAACCGATGTGAAGATCTCCGCTCTTCAACCACCGTCTTCATCATCGACTTCTTATCGCCGATCAATTATTTGAAATGAGATTTAACTTGGCCTTTTCAAATAATTCACGTATATTTAGAACTTAAATCAATTCATTTCAATGGTTAAATTATTCGACATCAATAATTCTGTTCTTAAATGTAATTTTCATGCCAAACACATTCAACCATCAAATATCCAATAAACCAGGTAAATTCGATTTATTTCCATTTCATATCGTTTATAATATTTTATAACGATTTATCGCTATTTTTATTCATTTAAAAATAGTCAATTCATTCAAACGACGATTCAGGCCATAACACGGCCGTGGCACTGTTTTTCTTCAGATTTGATTTATACACATCTGAAAATCTAACCGTTGGATCTTCACAAATTTTATATCATTAGAAAGATCTTTTCAAAACGAATCCAACGGTTTCATTTTTGGGAAAATCCGACGGTCAGATCTCCCGGTACAATCGTTTGAAGTTACGATTTCAAAATGTAAACTGCAGCGTCCTTATTCGATTTAATTTAATTATATCTATATCTATATCTATATATATATATATATATAATCGATTCTGGCGCTGTTTTTCTTCGGATTTGAATTAAACATTTCAGACAATCCAACCGTTGGATCTTTACAAATTTGGTATCGTTGGAAAGATATTTCTAAAGCGAACCCAATGGTTTTGGTTTCGGGATAATCCGATGGTCGGATCTCCTGCAATAATCGTTTGAAATCACGGTTTCAAAACACGAACTGCAGCTTTGGTATTCGATTTATTTTAATTATATATGTATATATATATAATCCATTCTTCGATTTCAAAACCATATTCATTTCCTATATTTGATAAAAATGATATTTTTGTCCAACAGATCTTTATTTCAACACATCGCTATTTTCACAATTCATATATATAATAAAAATGTGATTTTTATTGTAAAACAATTTATTTCAGAACACGATTATTTTATATAATTCATTTAGATGATAAAAGTGTGATTTTTTTTTGTAAAACAATTTATTTCAAAACACGATTATTTTATATAGTTCATATATGTGATAAAATGTTATTTTTATCTTTCAAAGAATTTATTCAACACATGAATTTCTATTCAACACATGAATATAGTTTCAACACATGAATATTTTCTATAGTTTATATATATAATAAAAATGTGATTTTCATTGTTAAAACAATTTATTTTAAAACACGAACAATTTATATAGTCTATATATGTGATAAAATGTTATTTTTATCTTTCAAAGAATTTATTCAACACATGAATTTTTATTCAACACATGAATATAGCTTCAACACATGAGTATTTTCTATAGTTTATATATATAATAAAAATGTGATTTTTATTGTTAAAACAATTTATTTTAAAACACGAACAATTTATATAGTCTATATATGTGATAAAATGTTATTTTTATCTTTCAAAGAATTTATTCAACACATGAATTTCTATTCAACACATGAATATAGTTTCAATACATGAATATGGTTTCAACACATGAAAATATTTCTAACACATGAATATTATTGAAAATTTCGGCAGTTAAAACCGGCACCGTCCCTAGTACGGCTTCTCGCTCTACCTTAAAGCCTCGCAGCTTTTGACAATGGGGATTTCAATATCTAGTTCGTACGCAGATGAATTTTCCCATATACTAATCCTATTGGGATTTCAACCACAATCATTTCCAATCAACCATTCATGATATTCACCAAATTTCACATCAATCAATAATCCAAACAATATCACAACCAATATATATCGTCCATGGTCTGTGGACGAGGGGAGTATATATATATATATACGTATATAACTATATTTCGATTTCATTTCAATATCACTTCAATTCATTTCAACTCATATATCATTTTTACAATGAACATACAACTTATACAACGCTTATACATGAGGTGTACAACGCTTATATAACTCGTACATCGACTATATAATTTATACATCGTTGTTTCCATATCGTTTATAATTCAGAAATCTCACATTGGGTTCCACTCCTCCAAAAATTGTAGAAGGCTCAGAAAAATATCCGGTCTCTTCTAAAATGTAGAAGACGTCCACACGAGTCCACTGTCTCTTGTTTCACTGGATTTCGACCACACAGCAAAAAGATATGATTTTTATTTGATAATCATAATTTGCTACGGTTTTAAGTGTTTAAAACAGTTAAAATAAATTAGCCGTATACCTCCACTTTATCTTCAAAACTAGGTTTTGATTCTGAGTTCAATCCGCGAAGCTAGGGGCAATCGGCCAGCACCACAGCGTAGAGCGTCGAGAGGGCTTCCAGGCGAGGGGTACCGCGTTGAACTCGCGACAGCGGTTCACCCTGGGCGGCGGTGCGAAGTGACGCACTTCGGGGAGGAAGAACTCGACGAAGACGCGATGAGGAGGGGCGAAGCCGGCGTTTATTTGAAGAGGGTGGAAAGATCTATAAAATGTTCAACTGCGGTGAGGGTTTCTGGTGAAGGAATCGGTGAGAAATCAGGAGAGAAGGGGAGGAAGGGTAGCCGCCGTTGATCGTGTTTAACGGGGGGAGGGGGGGTTTGATTTTTTTTATATTTTTAATTTATGAAAGAAAATATATGATTGGCCGATATATATATTGTAACGACCCGTATTCTACACATCATAGGATTGTAGAATATTTATTTCTTTCCCATGTGAAGTTGTATGGTCATGTAACTTTGGGAAACATCTATTAGAGTCATTTCCCATGCTTATGATTTTTGTCGATTTTTAAATGACCATTTTGCCCTAGTCGGTACTGTTTTGGCCATAACTTTTGATTGGGAAGGAATTTTGACCTGAAACCACTTCCATTAGATTCGTTTGATGGTTTCTCTTTCCGTAGAGTGGTCACATTAGCCAAACGGACTTACCGTTTGGGAGATATGGCTGAAACAAGGTTTGGAGTGTGAAAAACTGCTTAACCGGGCCAAATCGGGTGATTAGTGAGTAGGCCCATAACCCATTTCGGGATTAGGGTTATGGGAGGGATGAAATGAGATGGAGAATCATTCCATTTCAGTTTTCTAGCCTCAACTTATCACCAAGGATCCCTAAAAATGGCCTCCAACCTCTAAATCACCTCCAAATCACCTTTAGGTTAAGGATTTGGCTTAGCAACCCCTAATCAAGGAAGATCTTCACCAAATCAACAAAGGAGCTGCTGGTTGGAATTGAAATTCGCATCAAATCAGAGAATCATTTCAGATCTTAGTTTATTTTGTGGCTAAGGTGAGTGATTTGCTTAGTTTTGCACTAATTATGGCTAATTAGGGGTGATTAGTGTTAATTAGCGAATTTAAACATGATAAAATTCTGGAAAAATGTTCATAAATTCCTAAATGATGTTTTAGACCTCTGATATGAATTTGGGTTAATTTGGTTAAGTTTTGCTAATCCTATCATTAGTTTCACCTAAACATGCTTAAGGGGAAATATGGGATTTTGGGTATGTTTGATCCATTTTAACTTATGATATTGATGTGAATGAAGTTTGTGGTTGATTATGCATGTTGCTATGACTGTATGAAATGCTTTGTGATTGATTTCAATAGTTAGAATGGTCGAAAACGTCGTCGAATGGCGTAAACACTTGCTGGAATAGTTTCAGAAAACAGTGCAGAGTTCGGATCGGATAAGGGGGCTTGGACCGGATATGTGGAACTGAGCAAGGAATCTGATCGGATCGGAACCCAACACTTGGAAAAGTGGCAAAAAGGAAGGCCACGCTAGCTGAACTGGGATCGGATCGGATAGAGGAAGACGGATCAGATCGAAGGGGACGGATCGGATCGGAAACACCAAGGCGAATCAGAGCAGGAGCACGAAAGCGGATCGGATAGGAGCATATGAAGGGGAGCATGAAGATGTATCTAAAGCACGAACCAAGAAGGAACCGAACCGACCTGAAAGGAAGCACCGACCCGACCCGAAGAAGAAGAAGCAGTTGACTCGAACCCAGAGGAATGCCGACCCGAACCGCATCAGAAGGGGGACCCGACCCGAACGGATAAAGAACACCGACCCGAACCGATGACCTGAGGAAGAACCCGACCCGACCCAGTATTGACCAATAACCCGAGATGCAAAGGTAGTCCAATAGGGGAAGTTAGAGCTCAGGATCCCAGAACCAGTTGGGAACCAACGAGTTCGCTTCATGGTTGGACTTTGCTGCGGGACGTGTGCTAAGGAGTTGTCGACGTTCATAACTTCGATTCACCACTAAAAGGAATGATGGGCTACTTATCAGTGCAGTAGGGTCATTACGACCTGAGGGGCAAGGTGATGGTAGCAAGACTACGCTATCAGTGCAGTAGGGTCATTATGACCTGAGGGGCAAGGTGATGCGTAGTAAGACTATGAGCCAGCGCAGATGGAGTGAATAACTCCATGGGGCAAGTGGACATAGTAAGGATTAGTAAGGCTATGAGCCAGCGCAGATGGGGTGAATAACTCCATGGGGCAAGTGGACATAGCGAGGAATTAGTGGCTACATTATCAGTGCAATGAAG
This sequence comes from Allium sativum, assembly GCA_030737875.1. Classification (NCBI taxonomy): domain Eukaryota; kingdom Viridiplantae; phylum Streptophyta; class Magnoliopsida; order Asparagales; family Amaryllidaceae; genus Allium; species Allium sativum. The sequence continues at coordinate 353,583,985 of CM060919.1, read as the reverse complement.
CCATTTATGACTTCATGGGGCAAAGTGATCGTAGCAAGGTATGTGGGTGATCGAAGTGGTGAATATCGTATGCTTTACGCACTGAGTGAGAGATGTGAGGATGGATGCTATGTTTGATTGTTTGCCATCCCTATGACATGCACACCTCCCCCACCTCCGTATCTTTATGTTGTTTGATATGATACCTTAGAGTGTTGTACAGTATGTAGTGCTAACTCTTTGGTTGCAGGTCCAGGTTCAGGTATGTTTTAGTCTACCTGTTATTGTTCACTTTAGATGCTTATCGCTCATACCAGGCTTTATGTCTGACCCAGAGTTTTATGTCTCTTCTTATTACTCTGGGTGCTCACACGAGTAGACTAGAGACAGGTTAGCTGGTGATGTGCGAGTAGCTGATTCGGAGGCGGGCAGGAGGCTTCCACGTATTATATATATATACACATTCTCCCTGTGTCGTTGGTGGTCGCTACTTGGGCATTAGTAGTGTACCTCATTTATCTTACTTTTGCTTTGAGACAGTTTGAAAGTTGTAATAAGCTGTATTCTGAATTTCCGCTGCTATGATGTTTAGTTCTGATTTTCAGCTTATGCACTGTCTCTCCTGTTTTATGTCAAGTATGTTACTATTATATTTTGTTCTATGCGCTGTGAGACATTCTACAGGTTCTTTGTATGTTCATTTCCTTCTCCCTTTTTCCTTCTGGCGACCCGTTCCGTGCTAACTGGACATGTGTACAGCGCACTTTTGGAGTAAATGTCGGTTGGTGCGGGGCGGGCCGTCACACTTGGTATCAGAGCTCTAGGTTGCGTAGTTAACCTAGGGAAAGACACTAGGGAGAGTTAGTACGTATATGAGAGCGCGTATTTGTGATTACTTTGGTTTTCAAAAGCTATGTATATATATATACTATTAGTAGTATAAGAATGAAGTTGCACTGCACTAGTACCGCTATGGGGTCGTTGATCGTTTTCCTTTTTCAGATTGACGATGAGCCGACATGTTAGAGGTACCGGTAGAGGGGCCAATAATGGGAATGCTGCTGACATGAGGGCGATGTTTACCAACCTCATGAGAGACATGCTTAGAGAAGTGCAAGGGGCAGTTCCCAATCCCGGAGCTGGTGATGGCCCAGTAGTGCAGGCGCCTAGGGTCGATTTCGCCAAGTTGTGCAAAGATTACACTAACCTTGGTGGGAAGCCGTTCCACGGAACGGAGTCGGCCACGGATGTTCAAGACTGGATGGATAGCTGTGACCGTATCTTTGATGACTTGGGTCTTGAGGATGCGATGAAGAGAAGGCTAGCGTCTCGTCAGCTGCAAGGGCGAGCGATGAATTGGTGGAATGCCATTAGAACAGCTACTCCAGAGGACCAGGTTACTTGGGTTCAGTTCAAGGCTCGCTTTAGCGAGAAGTTCATTCCAGCTGCCCAGAAGTCGGTATTGTTTAAGAGGTTCTTGGAACTCAAGCAGGGTGGCAGGGCAGTTTCTGATTATATTGCTGAGTTCGACACTTTGTCGAAGTATGGACTGTCTCTCATTGATACCCCTGAAAAGAAGAATGAGAAGTTCATTACTGGTTTGGATGGGTACTTGGGGGAAAGGCTTATCAACCACATCGATGAGACTTTTGAATCGATCGTGGGGAAAGCTTTGAGGTCAGAGAGTCTTTACCCTAAGTCAAGGACTGAGGCTGCATCTGTAGAAGGGCCAAAGCCGCAAGTAGGCGGTGGAGGCAAGAATAATTCTCAAAATAAGAGGAAGCAGGACCAATCAAAAGGTGGCCAGAAAAAGAGCAAGAAGGATGTTGAGTGCTTCAGCTGTGGAAAGAAGAGCCATTATGCTAAAGAGTGTCGGGCCAAGCCAGCGGAAAGGAAGTGCTACAACTGTGGTCAAGTGGGACATCAGAAGGACAAGTGTCCGCAACCTCTTAAGGAGAAGCAGATTGTGAAAGCATATGCTCTTGATGTTATTCCTTCTTCGTCGAATGCCCCAACTGCGGCGGAGAAAGGAAATAATGTTGTTATTCAAGGTATGCTTTCTATTTATGATATACCAGTTCGAGTTTTGTTTGATACTGGGGCTTCCCGTTCCTTCATATCTAGTGACCTGGTAGATAGGTTGGGACTGGAACCCGAGATAGTCGATAGACCATTGATTGTGACGAACCCGATTGGTGGTTCGACTAGCCTTAGTATGATTTTCAGGAATTTGGTCTTATCGAGTCATGGATGTATGTTTGTATGTGATTGCTTTGTTTTGGGCTTTACTGGGTATGGCATTATATTGGGAGTCGATTGGCTCCAAAGATACGGGGTGGTTGTAGACTGTGAGGGCTTTTTGGTGACAATGAGGGCGGATGATGGGCGGAGGGTAGTGTTTGGTAGCCTACCTAGTGATGGGGTTATGGCTAGTTTTGTAAATTCCCTCGATATCCCGCAGGATGAGTTGTCAGATGTGCCCGTGGTTGGCCAGTATCCGGACGTCTTCGAGGAGGTGACCGGGCTTTCACCACACCGAGAGATTGAGTTCCGTATTGATTTAGTGAAAGATGCCAGACCTATAGTGATGCCACTTCGTCGTATGGCACCAAAGGAGCAGCGAGAGCTCGGGGTGCAAGTTAGCAATCTTTTGAAGAAGGGGTTGATTAGAAGGAGTGTCTCCGAGTGGGGAGCACCAGTTGTATTTGCCACTAGGGCAGATGGTTCCCTTCGTTTGTGTGTGGATTATCGCGAGTTGAATAAGGTAACGAGGAAGAATAAGTATCCTCTACCGCGAATAGATGATTTGTTTGATCAGCTGGAAGGAGCAAGAGTGTTCTCCCAGTTGGACCTCGCGACAGGATTTCATTAGCTTCGAGTAGCAGATGAGAGTGTTCCGAAAACGGCATTTAGGACGCCGTCTGGATTTTACGAGTGGTTGGTTATGCCATTTGGGTTGACCAATGCACCAGCTTATTTTGTGGATCTTATGAATCGAGTATTCAGAGATCAGTTGAATAAGTTTGTTCTTGTGTTCGTGGATGATATCCTTGTTTATTCAAGGACAGAGGAGGAACACAAGGGGCACTTGAGGATAGTGATGGAGGTGTTGAGGAAACACCAATTGAAAGTGAAATTCTCTAAGTGTCATTTTTGGAGAAGGGAAGTGAGATTCTTGGGTCATGTTGTTTCAGAGAGTGGTATTGCCGTGGACCCTGCGAAGGTGGCTACGGTACAGGATTGGCCTACGCCCAAGAATGCAACAGATGTAAGAAGTTTCTTGGGATTAGCCGGATATTATCGTAAGTTTATCCAGGACTTCTCCAAGATAGCAGCACCGTTGACTCAGTTGACTAAGAAGAATCAGTCCTTCGTCTGGGACGGAGTGTGTGAGGATGCCTTCAAGAGTCTAAAGGAGAAGTTGACGCGTGCGCCAGTGTTAGTCATTCCTAAAGGGAATGAAGAGATGACGGTATACACGGATGCTTGTGGTACCGGACTGGGTGTTGTATTGATGCAAGGAGGTAGGGTTGTAGCTTATGCTAGTCGACAGCTAAAGCCGCATGAGAAGAAATATCCTACCCATGATTTAGAATTGGCAGCGATTGTATTTGCGCTGAAGATGTGGAGACACTATCTCTTGGGAGAAAGATTTGAGTTGTTTACCGATCACAAATCGTTAAAGTATCTCTTCTCTCAGAAAGATCTGAATCTCCGTCAGCAGAGATGGTTAGAGTTCTTGGCTTCGTATGATTTTGATATCGCGTATACACCTGGGAAGGGTAATGCGGTAGCCGATGCCTTGAGTAGGAGACATGCCAGCTTAGGGGCAATGTTTCTTGAATGAAAGCAACTGGAGTTTATCGCGGGGTTTGATTTCAGACCAAGGTGCGAATTGGATCCAGTTATGCTAGCTAGTTTGGCGATCAGACCCACTTTGATAGAGCGGATTGGTTCTAATCAGAGGGACGATCCTAACCTATTAGAAATCATCTCCAAGTTAGAAATGGTAGTTGATGAGGAGATGAATGTGTATGGGCTTGATCGAGATGGATGGCTTCGAAAGAATGGAAGACTAGTTGTGCCCAACGTGAATGGTTTGAGAGATGAAGTGCTTAGAGAATATCATCACTCAAAACTGACTATACATCCTGGTGGTAATAAGATGTATCGAGATATGAGACAGACCTACTACTGGGAAGGGATGAAAAGAGATGTTGGGAAGTTTATATCCAAATGCATGAATTGCCAGCTAGTTAAAGCCGAGCAAAAGAAGCCTAGTGGGTTGTTGCAACCATTAGAAATTCCCGAATGGAAATGGGAGCAAGTCTCGATGGATTTCATCGATGGCCTACCAAGGACTAGATCGGGATATGATAGCATTTGGGTAATTGTGGATCGATTGACTAAGAGTGCAAGATTTATACCAGTCAAATCGACCAGAACGGCAGCCAAGTTGGCAGAATTGTATATTAAGTGGGTAGTGAGATTTCATGGAGTACCCAAAAGCATTGTGGGTGACCGAGACCCGTTGTTCACTAGTGGGTTTTGGAAGAGCTTACAAGAGGCTCTAGGGTCAAGATTACATCTCAGTACCGCATATCATCCTCAGACCGACGGTCAGACGGAGAGGGTGAATCGTATATTGGAAGATCTCTTGAGAGCTTGTATATTGGATTTTGGTGGATCATGGGATGACCATTTGCATCTAGTAGAGTTTGCATATAATAATAGCTACCAATCCAGTATCGGTATGGCTCCATATGAAGCTTTGTACGGAAGACCGTGCAACTCACCATCATGTTGGATAGAGACTGGCGAGAAGTTTGTGCTTGGACCAGACGTGGTGAGAGAAACTTCAGATAAGATTAAGATCATTCAACAACGAATGAAAGCTGCCCAAGATAGGCAGAAGAGTTATGTTGATAAGAGGAGAAGAGATTTGAAATTCTCCGTAGGTGACTTGGTGTTTGTCAAGATCTCTCCGTTGAAGAGCGTGATTCGATTTGGTAGGAGAGGCAAGTTGGCACCAAGATTTGTTGGCCCGTTCCCTGTTCTTGAATTAGTCGGGAATTTGGCGTATAGAGTTGGCTTACCAGAGAAAATGGCGGGAGTTCATAATGTATTTCATGTTTCCCAGTTGAGGAAGTTCGTTCACGACTCAAATGTGACTATTTCACCTGATCAGTTTGAGGACTTCGAGGTAGAACCTGAGGCGGTTGGGAACCGCAAGCCGATTCGTATTGTGGGGCACGATACGAAGCAACTTCGAAGGAAGTTGGTGAAGCTAGTCAAGGTTCAGTGCGGCGAGGACGAGAATGATTGTACTTGGGAGACAGAGGAGAGCATTAGAAAGGCATATCCAAGACTCTTTGCCTGGTAAGATTTACTTTGTGATTTAGTTATTCCGCATGCTAGGATAAACTTATTTTTACTTGTTTTGTATGTTTGATGGTTGCTTTATGGTTGATAGGCATGCGGGACCTTTGTGTGTGTTTGGATTAGGGAATTTCGGGGGCGAAATTTCTTAAGGGGGGGGGAGAGTGTAACGACCCGTATTCTACACATCATAGGATTGTAGAATATTTATTTCTTTCCCGTGTGAAGTTGTATGGTCATGTAACTTTGGGAAACATCTATTAGAGTCATTTCCCATGCTTAAGATTTTTGTCGATTTTTAAATGACCATTTTGCCCTAGTCGGTACTGTTTTGGCCATAACTTTTGATTGGGAAGGAATTTTGACCTGAAACCACTTCCATTAGATTCGTTTGATGGTTTCTCTTTCCGTAGAGTGGTCACATTAGCCAAACGGACTTACCGTTTGGGAGATATGGCTGAAACAAGGTTTGGAGTGTGAAAAACTGCTTAACCGGGCCAAATCGGGTGATTAGTGAGTAGGCCCATAACCCATTTCGGGATTAGGGTTATGGGAGGGCTGAAATGAGATGGAGAATCATTCCATTTCAGTTTTCTAGCCTCCACTTATCACCAAGGATCCCTAAAAATGGCCTCCAACCTCTAAATCACCTCCAAATCACCTTTAGGTTAAGGATTTGGCTTAGCAACCCCTAATCAAGGAAGATCTTCACCAAATCAACAAAGGAGCTGCTGGTTGGAATTGAAATTCGCATCAAATCAGAGAATCATTTCAGATCTTAGTTTATTTTGTGGCTAAGGTGAGTGATTTGCTTAGTTTTGCACTAATTATGGCTAATTAGGGGTGATTAGTGTTAATTAGCGAATTTAAACATGATAAAATTCTGGAAAAATGTTCATAAATTCCTAAATGATGTTTTAGACCTCTGATATGAATTTGGGTTAATTTGGTTAAGTTTTGCTAATCCTATCATTAGTTTCACCTAAACATGCTTAAGGGGAAATATGGGATTTTGGGTATGTTTGATCCATTTTAACTTATGATATTGATGTGAATGAAGTTTGTGGTTGATTATGCATGTTGCTATGACTGTATGAAATGCTTTGTGATTGATTTCAATAGTTAGAATGGTCGAAAACGTCGTCGAATGGCGTAAACACTTGCTGGAATAGTTTCAGAAAACAGTGCAGAGTTCGGATCGGATCGGATAAGGGGGCTCGGACCGGATATGTGGAACTGAGCAAGGAATCTGATCGGATCGGAACCCAACACTTGGAAAAGTGGCAAAAAGGAAGGCCACGCTAGCTGAACTGGGATCGGATCGGATAGAGGAAGACGGATCGGATCGAAGGGGACGGATCGGATCGGAAACACCAAGGCGAATCAGAGCAGGAGCACGAAAGCGGATCAGATAGGAGCATATGAAGGGGAGCATGAAGATGGATCTAAAGCACGAACCAAGAAGGACCCGACCCGACCTGAAAGGAAGCACCGACCCGACCCGAAGAAGAAGAAGCAGCTGACTCAAACCCAGAGGAATGCCGACCCGAACCGCATCAGAAGGGGGACCCGACCCGAACGGATAAAGAACACCGACCCGAACCGATGACCTGAGGAAGAACCCGACCCGACCCAGTATTGACCAATAACCCGAGATGCAAAGGTAGTCCAATAGGGGAAGTTAGAGCTCAGGATCCCAGAACCAGTTGGGAACCAACGAGTTCGCTTCATGGTTGGACTTTGCTGCGGGACGTGTGCTAAGGAGTTGTCGACGTTCATAACTTCGATTCACCACTAAAAGGAATGATGGGCTACTTATCAGTGCAGTAGGGTCATTACGACCTGAGGGGCAAGGTGATGGTAGCAAGACTACGTTATCAGTGCAGTAGGGTCATTATGACCTGAGGGGCAAGGTGATGCGTAGTAAGACTATGAGCCAGCGCAGATGGAGTGAATAACTCCATGGGGCAAGTGGACATAGTAAGGATTAGTAAGGCTATGAGCCAGCGCAGATGGGGTGAATAACTCCATGGGGCAAGTGGACATAGCGAGGAATTAGTGGCTACGTTATCAGTGCAATGAAGCCATTTATGACTTCATGGGGCAAAGTGATCGTAGCAAGGTATGTGGGTGATCGAAGTGGTGAATATCGTATGCTTTACGCACTGAGTGAGAGATGTGAGGATGGATGCTATGTTTGATTGTTTGCCATCCCTATGACATGCACACCTCCCCCACCTCCGTATCTTTATGTTGTTTGATATGATACCTTAGAGTGTTGTACAGTATGTAGTGCTAACTCTTTGGTTGCAGGTCCAGGTTCAGGTATGTTTTAGTCTACCTGTTATTGTTCACTTTAGATGCTTATCGCTCATACCAGGCTTTATGTCTGACCCAGAGTTTTATGTCTCTTCTTATTACTCTGGGTGCTCACACGAGTAGACTAGAGACAGGTTAGCTGGTGATGTGCGAGTAGCTGATTCGGAGGCGGGCAGGAGGCTTCCACGTATTATATATATATACACATTCTCCCTGTGTCGTTGGTGGTCGCTACTTGGGCATTAGTAGTGTACCTCATTTATCTTACTTTTGCTTTGAGACAGTTTGAAAGTTGTAATAAGCTGTATTCTGAATTTCCGCTGCTATGATGTTTAGTTCTGATTTTCATCTTATGCACCGTCTCTCCTGTTTTATGTCAAGTATGTTACTATTATATTTTGTTCTATGCGCTGTGAGACATTCTACAGGTTCTTTGTATGTTCATTTCCTTCTCCCTTTTTCCTTCTGGCGACCCGTTCCGTGTTAACTTGACATGTGTACAGCGCACTTTTGGAGTAAATGTCGGTTGGTGCGGGGCGGGCCGTCACATATATATATATATATATATATATATATATATCAAAAATTAGGGTTTTCCCAAACGAACTCCAATCCAAACCCAACGACTGTCGTTCCTAGCTAAATACCCCCATTCCAAACACAATGGGATATGTTTCATAGGCCCATTCGACTGTTTCAGTTAGTTTTTCTTCAAATTAAAATATAAAACATTCAATTTTTGATTTGAATGTACATTTCAATTGCCGTGGCCATAAACTGATCCCAAAAATTCCCGAAAAATAAATCTAGCTATGTTTTGACAATACGGTCCCATAAAAACTAGTTTCGTCGAATTCTGAGACCGTTTGAAAAATGGCCATTTTCTGGTCGATCCAATTTAACTGAAATCAACCAAACACACTTTCCTTCGCCACGGTCACATATTAATTACAAAAATTAGAGAATTTGAAACCTAGCAATAATTCGACATCTCGGATCCAACAAAAGTGGTTTCATCGAATTCTGAGGTCGTTTGCAATATGGCTATTTTCAAGGGATATATAAACTCTATAGCGACCTTTCTGAAAATTCACTTGGCCATAACTTTTGATTCCTACTATGAAACTTCGATTTTTAAGATTCGCTAGAAAGATATTCATAAACTTATTTAAATATTTTTGGTTTCACTAAAATCCGTTTTATTTTGCGCCCGGTATAGTCAATCAAAGTTTGAATTCAAATTTTTAAATTGTCGCGCCATCTCAGGCCTTGTTTAAAATTAAAAATAATTATATTTATTTTCAAACATAGTTTTCGTCGTTATTATTTAAAATAATTTATTTTAAATATTTAAAATCCCCTAAAATAGCCAAATTAAAATTTTTAACTTGGTTCTGATTTTCCGGGTTGTTACAAAAAATCATATTTTTGAGTATTGAATAGGATTAAATAATTTGAATAATAATTCGTTAATCGATTTTTGAATCGAAATTGGCGTTAGATAAGTAAATTGGTTTTGTGAATTCATATTCGAAATCAAATATGAAACTTAAGTTGGAAATGAAATTCTACTTGTTTATAAGCAAATTAAAATATATTTGAACATGATATGTTCAAAATAAAGGGATTTGGCAAAATAGCTAATTAAAGAATAAATTAGAAAATTGATTTAGGAATGACCGGATTGAGTTGGGATAAATCGGAAAATAGGTGAACATAAATTAGACAGGTTTGGAGTGAAGTGTATAAAGATTATAATTCGTGTGCTCGACAATAAGGTACATGTTTAAATTCCATATGAGGTTTTACGCGCCAAATCGGCAAGCCACTTGGCTTTTTGATTTTCTTTTTGAATGGAAAGGGCATAAAGAGGCGAGTTGAGGTTTAAATTATCGACCGGTACAATGGAGGTAATGGCAAAATTTTCCGAAAATTTAGGGAGTTAGAATATTTTTTATAATTAGAAATCGATATATTAATATATATAAAATTCGATAAGGAAACGGAATTAAAAAATAATATTGTAAACAAAAAGGAAATATATAAATTAGATTTGTTAAAAATAGAAAGCGAACCATATACACGTTTTTAAAATGAATAATTGGTTTTTATGGTGTTGTTTATTCGAGGTAAGTGGTCTTGTCTGTTTTGAAGTTAACGACGTTTTCAGTCATGGTCTGAGAGGTAGTTATACCCCAACTTGATTGATTTCATTATTAACCAATAAGTAACAAGATTCAGTCTCGAAGAGAAATGTTTAAAGAAATTTAGTTGAATGAAATATTTTGGGTTTTGTAACAATGTTTTATACAACATTCGTTTTAACCCAAGGAAGTAGAATTGTGGAAATATAATAAATAAATATTTCCTGAGTGTAGAAATGAATGTGCGTGAAAATGATAAGTAATTGGAATGTTTTCCAATTATAAATAGAAGATATTTTCTACGTATAGAAGATATCAGAAAGCGAGATATGGATATGTTTTCCAAATAATGTAAAAGGCCAAGATGTTTGTTGAAAAGATTTGGTTAACAAATATTGATAAGAAAATGGAGTAAAGATTTAATTAATGAAATATTAATTAAGGGCCCAGTGATTGTTTGGTGCTATGAATGGATATTTGTTTTCCTTCGATAGTTAAATAACCGACTATCGAAGTGTTTGCCAATATCGTTGTCAATATGGAGAGACCGGTTGGATTATTATCCGAGAACTACTCCGTATTGGCAGTAGCATTGCGAATTAGATTTTATGAAGATAATCGAAGACGGAGTAAAGTGCAAGGATTTTTCTATTAATAGAAATTGTGCCTTTGGTTTCGTTCAGTCCTAAAACGAACGTGTATGAACGAGTGTCTGACTAAGTATTTCCAATGATCGCATCTGTTGGTCTGTATAGATATATATGGTGGCGGAGAATTTATTCTCTTAGCATAATATCCAGAATATATTTGTGCAAATCAACTAATGATTTACGGATCTGATAATGTGGCATTCAAAGTGATTGTGCTATCAATGAATGATAAGAAATCGTAGCCTCAGGCCTCAACAACCGGGAAATGAATAAAATCGGGCAGGCAACATCGCTATGTAGGTCGCTCCCATTAGGGTGTATAATCACCTATCTAGAGAAATTCCATTTGCTTATTTAATCTATTGATATCGTCCTTTTCGGGAAACGGTTGCTGATCCCAACCGTCATGTGTGGGCTGGGTTGCAAGTTGTTCTTGTTGAACCCGGTGTATTCCCCTCTAGAGATACACTATAGGCAGGTGGTTCCATACCTTGTCATAGTTAGAACCCAATCTCCAATAAGTGCCCGCGGTTTTGATTGTATACTATATATGTGGAGCGTGAGATGCAAGCGTTCCGCTAGATTGCTATTTATTTGTATTTAGACACTATTATAAAATCAGAAGATATATTTAATTCCAAATGTTTTGGGTTATCGTAAGGTAAGCACCATCCGTGTTTATGTGTGGATCGGTCTTACGATTATATTTTCTTTCCAACCGTTTTTGAAAGTTAAACCGAGTACTTGTGATTCTCATAAGAGAAAACCCGTTCCGTTTTCACGGCGTGGTCTTGTGAGATATCCTTCATTAATCTAGTTGTTTTAAAATCATTTACTCACACCAGTCCCATGACTAACCCAGAGTTTATTTTGTTTTTGTTTTCCCTAAACGCTTGGGTGCCCAAATGTAATGGCCTGGTTCTTAACATATATCGCTAGCACAAATATTGATCGATCGTAAGTACAACTTTACAAATACGATTTAAATTCCACGCTTTAACAATTCAAACATGTCAAAACCTTGTGTATCATAGCATTTGCTTAAATTCATTTAACGCATGTATGTATGGTAGCATTTGTAAACTCATTTTTACATGTGTATGTAAAGTAGCATTTTTGTAAAATTCATTTAAAACATGGTAGCATTGGTAAGATCATCTAAACATGTGTGTAGCAAGTTTGAAATGCCTTTTTTTTACACATACCTTTTTCACTTTTTTTAAGGGTTTTTAGTTTTAGGAAATTCTCAAGTTTTAAAACAAAAGGACATTTGGACAATTTTTATAAAAAGATACTTATTTTTTTACAATATGAGTTTCAAAAGGAAAATCTTTTTGTTCACATGAGCATCAATCAAAAACCTGAAGTGCCCTTATTCTTACAAGGCATGTTTCCATTTATAAACTTAAGTAGGTAGCCTACACTAGAAATAGGCTAGCAAATAGGATCTTGGTAGAAATATATTTCACATGGCCGAATTGTTATGATCAAAATATTTTCAGTTTTCCTGAACATAAAACCTAGGAAAATAAAAACCCATTTTTCTCATGTTCTCAAGAAAAGATATTTCCCTTAAGATTTTGAGTAGACTTGAGTATTTTAACTTAATATTTGTATACACTAGGATCTATGTAGCATCTAGATCATCTAGGATTTTCTTTCATGCATATATCCATCATGGTCGTAGCCTTTTGTACATGATTTCATATTTTTGCAACTCCTTGGAAGCAAAGTTAGAGTTTAAAATATATTTTTGTTAAATCAAAAGATCATGGCCAACCTGTAGTGAGAAAACCGAAAATTTGTTGAGCATTAGTGGTACAAAGGAATGGCTACTACAATTGTTTTTACCAATGCAAGAATTGGAGAGGAACATGGTTGGGTACAAGAGCATTAAATGTGATATTACATAAGAAACCAATAAGAGAAAAATGTGTACATGTTCAGGAATTTTCAGAGCAAAGATTTGCTTATGGTAACCATGTAAAACTATAAGAGGAGTGTATTGTCATCTCAATATTTAGGAGAGAAAGGATATTTTAATTTGTCAATAATTTGTCAACCTGAAAACCGTTTCTCTTTTCCAAGACCAGTAATAAATGCACCAAATATTTTATAATTTCCTATCCTTATATAAGGACCTGGCCATGCATTACCTCCTCACAACAAAACCATTCGAACTAAAATCTGTGAGAAGGAGAGAAAACACTGAGAGTTCAAACATTTTCTGGTGAGTAAATTTTTCCATAAAAAATTACATCACGTATTTCTGTTTTGAACTGTTAAGTTAAACCTACCAATTAGATGTTTTCTATTGGATGCCTATTTTGTTTGAATACCCCTTTTTGCCAATAAAAGAACTATTGGTTGGTACTTAAACTATTAGGTATCGAATGGTTTAGGAGGTTATATTATACTGTATGTTGCTGAATCCTATCTCTTGGTTTCAAATTTTTCGTAACCTAACTGATGATCCTTGATCAGAAAAAACCTAGGTTAGAGGATTGAAATACACTATCATATTATTTTTAAAACCTTTACATAGCTACATAGTTGTGTGGAAGTAAGGCAAACACTTAAAATAAACACAGAACATGAAAGTAGAAAACTGTCTGTTGTTTGCAACCTCTCTATTTACACAAAGATTCAATCCTCGTAGAAGTCAGATTGAAGTATATAAATGGAATGATATAGGAAAATGATGATTTTTGGTGGTCGTTTCGCAATTTTTATATTTCTGGATAATGAGATATAAGGGGATGATCAGAATTGAAACATTGGTCAAATTCCGATCATCCAGACCATCGAAAGCCATGCGGTTGAGAGGAGAACTTCATCTAGGGTAGGAGCCTCTAGGAAAAATGTAAATTAATTTTTCTAATGAAGGGATTGCGAGAATGAGGTGAAATTAGGTTTTTGGGTTGGTTTTTGTCCACCTTGGGTCTCGCCGTAACTGCTTGGTGATAGGGGCATTTTGGGGGTGCGGTCCAGGGGGGATGAAGGCGTTAGAGGACCGTGGTGGCGTAGCAGGAAGGGGATGTCGATCGTTGGTTAGAGCGGAGCGCAGTGGGGACTTTCTTGGATGATCCCAAATCTACCATGAAGAACTCGAACAGTGAAATCACTGTAGCTTCTAGGTGGTGGTGATCGGAGGGTGGTAAAGTGATCCTGGGTTGCAAAGTGACGTGTGGTGGTGGTCGGAAGTGGTGAGCGTGGGCTCAGGCGTGTGTGCACGTGCACGAGTCTGGGGGTGATCATAAGTGAAGACACCAGTATTTTGAAGTGATCGGACGTCAAAACATGGGGGTGGTACTTTGGTACCGGCACTTTGGCATTGGGCTGGTACACAGGAAATTGGGACGGATCAGCAAGTGGATCATGTGATTTTGAAATGGTGCTTTGGGCTGATCAGGCACATGGTACTTCGCTCAGATCATGGGGGATGGGTAGGTTTATACCATGCGCGCGCATAAGTTTTCAAACTGGTACTTTGTCCAAAGTGGTACTTTGGCATAAATGCTTTCAAAGGATCAAGCGAATCAGGTATAGAAGATCAAGCGAATAAGGAAAGGGGGAAGTGAATCAGGTATAGAAGATCAAGCGAAGTTTTTGACAAAGTTAAAAGTAAAGTGTAAAAGCTGAAATATAAATAAAATATAAATTATAGTTTATTTATAAATAATTAGAATGAGAAATAATTTTCAAAAGAATAATGTAAGTATTCATTTATAAAGTCGACAACAAAGTGGAAAGAAAAACTATGTGCGATGCGCACACTGAAATTGTCAATTTTTAAAAACATAATCAAAATACCCAGATATAACCAAAATAATCATATATTGTTTTGTTGACTAAAATTCATATATAAAAGGTATTTAAATTAAACTATAATCATGTTAGACTAATAATTTAAAAATAAATATTACGCTAATCATTTTGAATAATCCGGAATTTATATTCCACTTCGACTTCATTTATACGCCGCGCGTCAGAGATTATCAATGATAATTGAAGACGGATATATACAAGGGCTATTCTTAAATAGTGCCTTCGGTTTATCCAATCCCAGGAGAACTTGTATGGTCGAATGTCTGATAAAGTAATTCTAACTGATCATGTACGTTGATCTCTTCAAACGTATTTATATGGTGGTGGAGGAATTCGTTTCTCTCGCTGTATACCTATAATATATTTTTGGGGAAGTCAATTAGTGGATTGGCGAGTTTTGACGATGTGGCATTCAAAGCAATTAAACAGTGATGATAAAAAGGTGAGTCTAGCCTCAGGCCTCACACCCAGAAAATGAAAAAAATCGGGCAGGCAGCATGGCTATGTGGGTCGCTCCCATTAGGGTGTAGCATCACCTATCCAGAGAAATTCTTTTTGTTTCTTACTCTATCGATTCTATCCCATTTGGGAAATGGTTGCCGTACACAACCATTGGTGATAAACATTCGATACAGTCAAGAGAAATGAGTGGTCGGTCTTGTGTGGGCCGGTTGCAAGACGTTCTTGTTGAACCCAGTGTATTCGCCTCTAGAGATACATGATCGGAAGGTGGTTCCATACCTTTTCATAGTTGGAAATCCATTATCCATACGCGCCAAGCGGTTTTTAATTGTATACTATACAGGAGAATGTGAGATGTAAGCATTCTTCTAGATTCTAGATTATTTGTGAAAACCCCTAGACACTATGATAATATTTGATTTAAAGTATACAAAGTGTTTTTATTCTCATCAGATAAAAACCCGTTCCGTATTCACAGCGTGGTCTTATGACATATTTTTATTTGCTTCAAATCGTTTACTCATACTAGTCCCCTGACAGACCCGGAGTTTAATTTTCTGTGTTTTCCTTAAACTCTTGGGTACTCATAACCCTTGTTATGAGTAGACAATTGAATCAGGTCATGATAAAACTTGAGAAGCTGGATGAAAACTTTCTATTTGCTGATCTACTTGTCATGTCTATTGTATAATTATAAGTCTGCAAATTAGTCATCGATGATATGTATAATTAAGTTGTACTATGAAGTGGCTTGTATCCCTAGACCTATTATTGTAACACCCTGTAATTTTATAACATTAAAATTCACAAATTAAAGTATACTTAATTTCTAGAAGAAGAATTAAGCGAAATGGGTTGCGCTATTATGTTCGGCTCAAAATTTTGGGTCAAGATAGACATTTGGTTTGCATAAAAGGATAACTTATGAAGAAGTTATTAAGCCTTGAAGTTTGTATGCATATGAGAGAAATATATATATATATATAATATTCAAAAAAAGTTCAAAACAATGAATCGGGAGGGGGAATAGCCGAACCGCACCATTTTTGGAGTCGACCCGAGCCTCGCTGGGTTGACAAGGGGTCGATCCAGGGTGTTTGGCTGTCAACCCGTGGCCCGACTCGCCCTAAGGGCTGATGTGGCATCTGAGTGGTCCTGATGGTTCTGGTTATCCCTAGGTTAATCTGTGGCTCTTGTTAAATTAAACTTCTATAAAAACACTCCTAAACCCCTAACCCTAATCACATTAATTCATAACAAGAGCCACCATGCCGTCAATGGAGAACCTAGAGTAGCCGCCATACACTTTCAACCCTAAAGCAAGATAGAAGCTTGAATCAAATTCCAATCAAATCTAAATAACGATTAGTCTACATCAAAGGCGATCAATTCGGCTTCAGAATACAGATCCCAGAAAGACAAGACTATTCTTTTTAATTGTGAGTATAATAGCTTTCACAAATTAATTAATTAATTTAATTATGATAAGATATAATTGGGATTATGAGAATATGATTTTGAATCATGTGATGTAAAGTATATGTATGTTTGTGGTGTTGAATCATATGTTAGTCTTATGCAAGTTGGATCATATGTTAGCTCTTATGTGAATCTTATGCAAGTTGAATCATATATCTTATGCAAGTTTTTGATGATTGGATCATATATTCATGTATGAATCTTATTCAAGTTTGGTTTGTTAAAATATATGTGAGACATGTATATGCATATGCTAGTTTATGTGACATTAACCTTTATGTCTAGATCCATATGAAAGTTTACGTCTTTATGTTTAGACCCATGTGCAAGTTTACATCTTTATGTTTAGATCTATATGCAAGTTTACATCTTTATGTTTAGATCTATATGCAAGTTTACATCTTTATGTTTAGATCTATATGCAAGTTCACACCTTTATGTTCGGATCTATAGCAGTACATAAGTTATGCAAGTTTATGCCCATTACAAATGCTAGTTTTGTATCATATGCTAGTTTGAATGAAATTCATATGCAAGTTATTGGCTATGTAATCTTATGTCATGATCCTTAGATCTATTTTATGTGTTATGTGATGTTGTTTTTCTTTTTATAAGTTAGACTATTTGCGAGTCTAACATATGTCATATGAAAACATACGAATAGCGTGGGGATGATGGGATAATATTGAATATACATAAATTGTGAATTGGCATAAAATGGCCTTAAAAGGCATATAATTAATTTGAGACATTAATTGGCATAATTGGTATTTATGGACATAATTTTAAGAGAAAATTATGGATATAAATAAATTTGGAATTTATTGAAAAATTTGAATAGGGATATTAATCCAATTTGGGGTTAAATAAAGATGTGTAATAATTAACAGCCTAAGGCACGAGGTTAGACTCTTTTGTGGTGTAAGACTGCCCGGACCCGCCCGGAAAATCCAGCATCCATAAATGCCAGTCTAATGTGAGAGGTCAAAGGCACGAATTAAATGCGTAACAATTGTAAAGACACGAGGTTAGGCTCGTTTGCGGTATAAGACTGCCCGGACCCGCCCGGCAGATCCAACAACCACAAATGTCAGCCTAATGTGGGAGGTCTTTACAAGGTTGCGGTTCTAATGAATTAAGTAACACTTAACCAGATAAACATGTGGTGAGACATGGGGGGTTAAGTGGGTGCCTTGGATAGCATGTGAAATTAAGTGGGTGCCTTGGGTGGCAAGTGAAATACGATTAGATGCACTTAACCAAGATTGAAATATGTAAGAAGACATGAATAAGAATGGGGTTAAATGGGGAAACCTTAGTGGGGACCAAGCATAGGTGGAAGGCTTGTGTCAAGCATGGGGGCCTTTTTCAAACCAGTAACTCATTAAGTATCTTTGTGATCTCGACCCAAGTCGAGGACGGGACACACTTACTGGATTTTATTGTAAGAGGTCAAAACGGGTTAGCGGTGGCAACGCAAGTCCAAAGGGGTCATGTGCATGCGTGGGCCCGGGCTGGTAGGTAAGACGTTGTTGCATCGTGTAGATATAAGCTGTGCATCTTTAGTTGTATCGGGTTGCCACTTTGGGGAGTGATACACCCCACTGTGGGACCAACATGGGTGTTTACGAGTTAGGGAGCCGATCGAATGGGGGTAGTGGGTACAACTAGTGGAGAGAGGGGTAGGCAGGACCTATGAAGGCAGCTAGGGGTACATGAAACTACCATTATCATTATTAAGTTCTGTAGGCGGGATCAACTTTTAGGGTGACTAGTGGTGGTGCAGTATAGTAATTATACTATAGTGATTAGGTACGAGATTAACGCCAAAATATTCCTTTTATTTGCTTTGTCAAGCCCACTTGTTTCATGGTCATATCTTATCTTACCAGTTAATGCCTTATCCTAGTTACTTTAATAATTATATTGTTAAAGTTATTATACTCACCAGACTTTATGTCTGACCCCCTTGTTTTCTCCTCTTTTCTTCCTTTCCCCCCAAGGTTCTCACGGTGGGACTAGTACTAGTGGAGCTTGATCTCGGATCTCTTTCTCTCTCTTTTGGAAGTGCTTGGATTGCTGAAAGTAAAGTTCAACTCATCTCTTTTATGGCTACTTGTGTTGGGGTTTATGCTTTTTATTTTATGTACTCTGAAACAATTTATCAAGACGGATATTAAGTATACTTGGTTTATGAAGTTGTTGTAATCAAACTATTTCTCCGCTGTAATAAAAGTTGTTTAAAAATTTTTAGGTACCATTATTTATATCTATCTTGTTATATTCTGTTCTATACACTAAATACGCTCCATGGAAGTTAATGCATTCCCTTTGTGAGTGACATTAATGGACGTGGGGTGTTACACGTGGTATCAGAGCTGAACGTGAAACGACCCGAACTTCCGTACCCTTTGAGTTGACTAATCATACCACATATCCAACCCAAATTGCACAAAAATACGAATCATTTTTAGAAATAAGTTAGAGGATGAGAAATAGAAAGAAAGAAATATTAGAATAGAAGAAAATGAAGATAACAAACTCACAGCGGAACGAATAAAATATATTAGATAACATAAACTTTGAAATAGAAATAATAACTTTATATACATACCCTTTACCAGAGCACAACGGTTATCCCTGGAACAGTTATAAACACATGTTTCCAGATACAACATAGTACACAGCGGAAAATATGATAGTCTATAGCTAACTGGTGAAGCCTTCTGCTTCCAGCTCCTCCAAGTGAATCTGAAAAATCCCGACTACTTGACTGCCCATACAAATTTGGGCACCCAAGAGTTTAGGGAAAACAAACCAAAATAAACTCTGGGTCAATCATGGGACTGGTGTAAGTAAACTCCAATCATTTGTTTAACTTTCAAAATCCATTATAAAGAAAAGATAATCGTAAGACCGATCCACACATAAACACGGATGGTTTTTACCTTACGATAACCAAAAATAATTTTGATATCAAATCCACTGATATTATAATAATGTCTACATCAGATAAATAGAATCTAGCGGAACGCTTGCATCTCATGCTCCATATATAATATAAAATCAAAAACCGTAGGGCGCTTATTGCGGATTGGATTTCCAACATGACAAGGTATGGGACCACCTGCTGATAGTGTATCTCTAGAGGCGAATACACTGAGTTCAATAAGAACATCTTGCAACCCGGCCCTCACAAGACCGACTACTCATTTCACTTGAGTGTATCGAATGTATATCACCAACGGTTGGGATCAGCAACCGCTTCCCAAAAGGGACAGCATCGATAGATTAAAGAAGTAAATGGAATTTCTCTAGATAGATGATTATACATCCTAATGGGAGCGACCCACTTAGCCATGCTGCCTGCCCGATTTTTGTCAATTCCGAGTTGTGAAGCTTGAGGTCATTACGTATCTTTTAGAACACCTGACCACCATTCACTTTGAATGCCACATCGTTATACCCACCAAATCACAAATTGATTTCCCCAAAAATACCACGGGTATAAAGCTAAGAGAAAAGAATTCCACCGCCACCGAACGTAAGTACATTTGAAGAGATCAACTTACGTGATCCGTTAGATATACTCCGTCAGACATTCGTCCATTCACGTTGTCCTGGGACTGGACAAACCGAAGGCACTATTCTATAAAAAGGATAGCCCTTGCATAACTCCACTTCAATTTTCTTCATCATATTCGATCGCAATGCTAACTTCTATATAGAGTGGTTTTCAGATACTGGATCTGATCCCGGTCTCTCCGTTTTGACGACGGAAAAATGGTCAAAAGCTTCGATAGTCTGTGATTTAACTATCAAAGAAAAATAAGTATGCAACCAACGATCTTATTTCCAGGTAGGAATTCGATCGATCAATCATCAATCAACATTGGGCCCCTTTAAATCAATTCCTTATTATCATTTACAATCTCATTTCTCATCTTTTGTAATCTTTTGTAGCTTGATTTCCCCTCTCGATCCTTTGGAAAACATTTCCAATATTATAATTCCTTTATTCGAGAAAATATATCTTATTCCAGTTAGAATACATTTCTAAATATTCACGAATCCTTATTTTCTATGTTCAGAAAATATACATTATTAATATCGGAGAATATTTCCGAATTCCCTTTCTTAATTCCTCGTTGACCAATTCCTTTCATTTTAACAACAGCGTTACAATCGCTGTTTCCAAATATTTGATTTATAAAAAATTACTTTTAACCACAGCGTTACAATCGCTGTCTAGAATTATAGAACACTTAGTATAACAATAGTATTAAGATCGCTGTTAAAATAGTTATTATAACAGCGGCGTTAAAATTTCTATTTAGAGTTACCAAAACACTTGTTATAACAGCAGCGTTTAAAATCGCTATTTAAAAATATTTGGTTTATTAAAATGCAATCTTGTATTTATTTATTTCAATAAATAAATTATTAAATTGATTCAATGGGAAGTAAAATAACTACTTCCCTAAATTCGATATATTCGAATTCCAATAACAACTCTCATTCGAATACTCTATATTCGATTTATATTCTGAACTTCAGAATTTATTTACCATTTCAGGTAAATTCAAATTTCAAATTCACTATTGAATTTATCCTTTTCAAATCCTTTCCCAATTCTTTTATAACCCTTTTGGTTTACCAAAACGTTATTACAATTTATTTTTTTATTCCAAATGTTGGAATAGAACTCATTGTTTTATTTTAAAACAATGATCCATTTCCCTTTCTCATTCACGTTCTAATTTGGATTCATATTTCAAATCCAAATTTCCTTTAAAGATATTTTATTTGCAAAATATTTCATTTAAACTATTATTCACTTTATTCATAAATACATTCCTTTTATATATAATCAAATCAGTTTGATTTTTCATACTAAAAATATATTTTAATCCCAACTTCTATTTAATGTCTATTCAGAATAATTCATATAAGTCTCATTTCCTTTTATTTAATCATTAAAAATCTCTTTCAACATTTCCTTAATAATTTCTAAGTTTACATCTCATTTCAAATATTGGCTTCAAAACCCATTCCACTTCGCTATATAAATTCAATGTATCCAATGATAAATAATTCAATTCATATATATTCTCATTCATAAACAAATTCTTGATTCATTCATTCGAACAGGTTTTTTATTTTCAACTCTATTCAAAATTAAAATTTTTATTTTGAAAATAAAATTACTTTTTAACACTCAAATTTCCTTTTCTATATTTGAAAATATTTTATGGTATTTAAATACCAAAATTCTAGATCAGGGTAGCTCAACCACAACAAAGTCAATCACCGACCATATATATCACACCACACATCAAAATCAAGGAAAAACAATAATATAAATATTGAGGAACCCAGTTGGGTCCCTCCAACCTGTTTCCTTGCATCCACAGATGTTAATCAACATTAATTAATAACAGAAATAATTGTCGATCAACTATATAACCATATCAACCATTCAACCAATTTTATCAACCATTCATTCAAACAACCATCACACAGTATAAAATTACTAGAAATAAATTAAAACTCGTTTATATAAAAATATAAACGAGTCAGAGTTACTGAGTTTACTCACCTTGATTCATAGTTGACGGTGCTGCTTTTGTTTCATTTAAAATGAAACAGAGTTTTAATTTCTCTGTGAAATTCTTGGAACTCTACTCTCTGCCATATCAGTCAGTGTAGATCTCATTGTCAAGATTTCAGTGTGATTGATTTCGTTCGATTCTGTTCAGAAACGAACAAGTTACGGTGGTTATAAGTTAAATTAAATTAAACTTCCTTAATTATTATTAATTCAAAATAAATTAACTAAAAGATTATACCCTTAATTACGTTATAAGCGAATTCAAACCACCCCATAAATCATGTGTTTTGCTCAATTCTCTGGTAGTCTTGACTTCCCTTCCTCCTATATCTGGTTCGAACTGCGAATTTCCACCTCACCTCAAACTTCTTACCAATTAACTTTCGATCCTTTCTCTAGTATGAAATTCACCACCGAAAACTTCCTGTTTGTTTGTCCAAGTCGCAACTTTGGATTTCCATGCAACAGGACCTCGATCCCTTCAGAAATCAGATCAACGTTGGTCACTATGTACTCACTTACCTTTCAATTTCAATTATACAATCTATCTTACCAAACCGTCCTTCACCACTCTCGAGTATCCAGCAGTACCAAAATGAACCCAACCTTCCTCAAACCCATTTCCTCCCTATTTAAAAATAACCGAACCAATGAAAACATCTGAGCTCCTCTTGGTAATCTGTGATAGCCCGTAACTTCCCCGGTAAGGAAAACCCGGATTATCTTGAGAAGACGACAAAATAGAACGCAAACAGAAAAACATTTCATTGTTTATTACAACAATTCCATCAGAATACAAGAAAACACAGAGTATGAATAAATATTACACATTTGACAAATATCAGAGGTTTAGATTACATTTAAATACATCGCAGTGGAAAATAATACAAAACACAACTAGAAGTAATACACGGATACAAAGCTTTCCGAGTATCGTTCCAGCTGTAAATCAGGATCCTGTGAATATAAATCTGCAAAACCAAAACTACTAGCTGCCTGTGTGGAAAATAGGGGCACCCAGAGTTTAGATTAAAACAATAAACTCCAGGTCAGTCATGTGACTGGTGTGAGAACTAAAACAGTTATTTAAAACTTTACTTTAAAAGAGAGTAATTCAAGGGACCACGCCGTATAACATGGAACGGGTTTCCTCCCATGAATACTAGTGCATATGACGAAACAGCGCAATGCTTTTGAAAAAATGAAGCTATTATAAGACCCAGGTCCCTTCACATAATGCAACGCAAGCCGGAGGATAGGGTTTTCCCTTATAATAGCCAAACATGCTTGGTACGTTTAAAACAAATCATTTGATACTATTATAAGTGTATAGTGTCAAAACAATTTCAATCATAAATATCAATCCTAGGCGGCATGGGTACCATCTATCATGTCGACATACTAGGCTCTACAAATAAAACCGCAATATCACGTATTGGAAATTGGATTTCCTTCATGAGTCGAGGCAAGGGGCAAGCTCCTCTCCGTTCGAGACACTCTAGCAAATGTCCTAGGACCCCACTATGATCCTTGGATCTTCAGGGCCGGTCCTCTCTTACTTTTGAGGATTAGTTATTCCTGAACACACGTTTCTCGGTCCTAACAGACCTATATCCGAGGCGCCTCGCATTCCAACAACCACACAGATGAAAAGTATATAAATGTCAACCGGTTTAAGCACAGACACCACCACTAGCTAGAAAGAAACGTCGTGCTCTCCCTGCAGTCACTATCCCGTTTTTGACTCATACCGAGGTGTGAGGCTCGCGAATTAACGCCATACACAAAGCTGCGCCACACAGGCTGTTCTTTGATCATCAACCACAAGACTTTGCTTTTCAACAGAAGCCTTGATCATCTGCCACTTGGGCGTGCCACACAGGCAATTCACTCCATGCGACTGATGTCCATCGATATACAACCTCTGAGCTTGTACGTCTCAGAGAAGGGCGTTAAGCAAGAGAATAAATTCTCCGACGCCAAACAGATGTATATTTAATAGAGATCAATCAGCACAAAATAAAATCCAATGTCAGACACACAGTCCATTTACAAGTTCGTTCTGGGTCTGAATGAAATTGGAGGCACTTTCCTCGCATATCCATCGATCTCTAAGTACGTCTGGACGACCACCAACTGATTCCCTCATCTTCGGTGTACAGCCCAATCAAGATCATCAGTAATCACCCAAACGATGTGAAGACTTCCGGTCTTCAACCACCATCTTCATCTTCGACTTATCGTCGAATCGGTTATTCGGAATGGGTATAAACCCGGCCTTTCCGAATAACCCACGTATATAATAAACAAATGTTACACAAACACAACATACGCCTCATTCCAATCCAGAACATTCTTTTATTCAAATTTTCACATTCCTAGGGAAAGGTTCCCGTTAATTTTATCAAAGATAAATTCTTTTAAATTTATTCTTTAATCTTCCTTTGGATATCATTTCAAACCATATCATGGTTTTCCAAACTAGTCGAGATTAGCGAACCACACCGAAGTAATTATTTATTTTATTTCCCAATCCCAACCTATTCATCCCATGGAGCAAAACTGGTAATACTCCATATCTAACACCACGGTGTTATCGGTAAAATTAATTACCATTTCACGTTCAAATCTAATTAAAGGTTTAACTATCGCCTTGGAGCAAAACTGGTGATACTCCATTCTCGATCACTTTTCAGATTTGATAATTTAAATTATCAGTTCACTTTTGATCTAATTAAAGATTCATTAAAACTCCACTTAGTTTTAATCTTCTCAAAAATCAATATCCTGTCTTAAACTGAGTTAAAGAACTAGTGTCACCTAAAGCACGATTCACGACAAACCCAAATCACATTTGATATTAAATACAAGGCTCTGAATAGAAAATATATCGGCTTATATTCAATATCAAATTCTGAAACCAACAAATATCGCATTGGAAATAACGATATAAAATATATCTTTCAAATTTCCACAACCATATCTGTATAATTATGAAATCCAACATCGAAATATTCCGAAGATAATCTCGATTCAAATCCATTCCAATTCGTATATTGGAAATTCTGATTATTTTTAAAACCACTTTCAAATTCAATTTATTTATTTCAAAAATAAATTGATTTTAATTCTAGTTCAAAACTGGTTCATTTCGATAAAAATATATTTTTATCCTTTCAAATGTGGAATTTTTCATCCCAGTTCTTTCCAATTCACATATTATGATTTTACACAAATTATTAATATTTTTAATAATTTTATCAAGGCCCGTACAGTCGATTTCCATCAACGGCCATCGAACTGCACTTACACCGACCTTTTCCAAATTTGATTTGGACATAATTCCAAATCCAACCGTTAGATTTCAAATTTCTAATATTCATTGGAAAGCCCTTTTCGATACGAACCCAACGGTTCCAGTTTTAGGAGAATCCGACGGTCGGATCTCCCGTAATGTCCATTCGAAGTCAATGGTCGAAATTCACGAACTACCGCGGCGCGACACGTTCTATTCAAGCCATTTAATATATATATAATATATATACTTCGTCGATTTCAATTCAAAACGTATTCTATAATTCGTTTTAAATTCGTTTTCAAAACAATTTCAACTTCATATTCAATTTTGAATCAAAATTGAATATTTCATATCATTACTATATAAATGATAATATTTTCAAAACGTTATATTTTGAAATCACTACCTTTTCTATTTTCATTATAAAAACGAACATAATCGATATAAATATCGTTCACGTCAAAATAGCGCAACTCTAATCAACACGGCTTTATATATTTCAATAAATTCGTTATTCTATTCAACAAATGAATATTTATTCTATTCAACACATGAATCTATATTTCCTTCAACACATGACTAATCTCAACACCCGAGTACTGTCAACACATGACTATTTTTGTTATGTAATATATTTTATAAAATTATGGTATATATCGTTTGATTTTCAATCAGACTCTACCGTAAAGTAGTTTCTAATCTTAAATATGATAAAGATGTAAATTTTATTATTAAAATATATTACTCAACACATGAATAGTTTCAACACATGAACATCGTCAACACATGAATATTTATTCTATTCAACACATGAATATATATTTTATAATATTCTTTATTTTCCCAATTGGAATGAGGCCCAATCAATTACCATATAATGTTAATTATATGGATTCCATAAACCACATGTATATAATAGCAACGATAAATAATCAACCATCATCCAAAGTGCACCACACAACTGCATAAGCATCAAATATAAATAATTAACGCTTATGACAGTCTGTCAATCAATCGATCGACATACAACTAATTATTGGGATTAGTGTATGCCGTATTTTATCCCAATACCCGTGTGGGGTTTCAAATCAACAAACACTAAATATTATTTGTGCAGTTGGGCGATGTGTAAAATTTATCGTCCCAGTCAATGTCCTTCAAATAGGTGTACATAAACAAACCGTCCGGTTTGTAAATGAATATTTATTTATTCACATTCACGTTAAAATTATATTTTTAACGATAATTAATTTATTTCAACACATTTCACATCAACATCACAAACAAACTTCACAACACATCAAACAAGCATACAAGCCGTCCATGGTCTGTAGACGACGGGTGTCGGGTGCTACTAAGCACCGTCTGCATCCTAGTATATAATTTAAACTAGAAAAGAAAATTTAAAGTGAGAAATTCTTACCCAAGCTAAATCCATTCACCGCGACTCTTCTTATGTAGGAAATCTTCACCTTTCTCCTCTTGTCACTTTCCTCGTCCGCATACGCTACATATGTAAAAATCGAATTTTTGTATTCTCTACCTTATAAAAATTATATTTTTATAATTTTTACTGTATAAAAAAAAATCATATTTTTAACTTACTACTCGAATAAAAATTATATTTTTAGCCTTTCTATAATGTAAAAAAAATTATATTCTGAACCTTCCTATAGTATAAAAATTATATTTTGAACCTCTTGCTTATATAAAGATTATATTTTGAATTTTCTACATAAACAAAAATCATATTTTTACGTCTTTTACATAATAAAGATTATATTTTAATTGTTCAAAAATCAAATCTTTTCATGTTTAAAACTCTACTCTTTTCGTGTTTATAAAATCGAACTCTTATCTATATAAAATATGAACTTGACCTATATAAAAATATAATCTTTATATTTATAAAAATCATTTCTTTCTCATAATAAAAATCTAATTTTTGAACAATAAAGATCCCATCTTCCTAGAAATAAAATCACTTCTTTCCTAATCTAAAAATCTAAGCTTTATAACGCCTCTCATATGATAAAAAAATCTGATTTTTATCGCATTTATATAAAGGAAAAATCCTATCTTTTCTGTTTTCAAAAAGTAAATCTTTTTATTTTTAAAACTCTATGCTCTTATGTACAAAATTGATTTTTATACTAACTTTTATCATATAAAAATTAAACCTTTTATCATGCATAAAATTTAAAACTGAAAAGAAAATAAAAGTAAAAAGTAAAAAGGCTCACTTTTTAATTTCCAGAGGTGGTGGAGTTCGCTGGGAGTCGATTCGAGGGCTATGGCATGGGTTTCTGAACAGCATTGGGCGTCCTAGGGCTTGGGTTCGAAGGGGGATGTGGCTTGACTGCGTCGGGGCTGATGGGTTCGTGGGCTAGGTCGAGCAGGAGGAGGGAGGGAGCGAGGGGATGGATCAGAGAAGGGGCTGCCGGTGTCGGGTATGGGGGTCGGCGTTGGGAGTTTCGTGGGAAAGGGGGGGCTCGGTCAGGGAAGAAGAAGGGGAGGAGGAAGGGGGGTCTCGCGCGCCAGGCGCGGCGGCTCGCTGGCGGAGGAGCGACGGCTCCTCCCTCTTCTTCGTTTTTTTTCTTTCTTTCCATTGAAATGATACCGGGGGGGGGGGGGGGGGCTGAGAGTATAGAGAGAGGGGAGAAGTTTTTATTTTATTTTATTTAATTAAATTTCAAAAAGGTACTTTTTATTTCGACTTCAAAACGGGACCAACCGCCTGTCGTCCCCAGCGTTTTACCCCCATTTCGAACACAATGGGATATGTATCGTAAGTTGATTCGACCATTTCGACCAGTTTTCTTCAAAATCAACATATAACTCTATATATTGAATTTGAACGTGCATTTCAATTTACTGGGGTCACATAAGAACTCTAAAAATCCCCGAAAAATATTTTCTAGCTTCGTGTTGACGATACGGTCCTAACAAAACTAATTTCGTCGAATTCTGAGACAGTTTGAAAAATGACTATTTTCCAGTTCGATTAAAATCAACTAAAACTAGTCAAACGCGTTTTCCTTTGCCACACTCACATATTGATTCGAAAAATTGCGAATTTTGAAACCTAGCAATAACTTGATATCACGGATCCAAACAAAGTGGTTTCGTCGAAATCCGAGGTTGTTTGCAAAATTCCCATTTTTAAGGGCCTGAATTCCATAGCGACTATTCAGAATTTTCAACTGGACGTAACTTTTGATTCCCGCTATGAAATTTCAATTTTTTGGATTCTTGGAAAGATATTCTCAATTAGATTCAAATATTTTTGGTTTCGCTAAAATCCGATTTATTTTGCACCCGGTACATTCATTTGAAATTTGAAATCGAATTATCGAACTACCGCGCCGTTTTCAATTCCTTTTATAATTAAAATAAAATATTTATATTCTAATGACGACGTATATAAATATATACATTCTAATTTTATTCAAAATAAATTTCTCGTCGATATTATTTAAAATAATTCATTTTAAATGTTTAAACTTCATTAAAATTGCCAAAATAAAATTTTTAAATTGGCTCGCATTTTCCGGGTTGTTACAATCTCCCCCACTTAAAACTTTTCATCCCCGAAAAGGAACGAAGCCGAAATTAGTTTAACTAATCAACTCAACTTCCATTATTTTCTTTGTGGCTTAAGTTCTTCAACTTTTCAGTTTCGAAGAACTTTTCAAATTTTTCAAAAATTTGGCTAGCACCCTAAATTTCCGAAAAATTTCGCCATAACCTCCCCTGCACCGGGGACTTTGGGATATTTCATATAGCCTCCCATGGCCCTTATCAATCCAAAAAGAAAAAGAAACAGCCAATCGGCTCATAAAATCATCATCACCCAAACAAAACAGTAAATTATGGAAACATGTACCTATTTGTCGGGCAAACAATTTTATTCTCTGCTCTAGCCTTCTTGTTATGACCTGTTCAATGTAAGTACATGTATATGCCTGCATTTGTAATCATTTTCCAATACAGTTCAATATTTGGTTCAATTAGGCTTAAATGGTTCAAAATATCAACCAAATAAACAAACAACACAACCATCAATCAATTAGTGGATTAGAATTTCAAATTCATAATTTTCATATATATATACAAAAATCACATTTTTGATGCCAATTCACAACAATGTGTTCTAGCTATATTTTGGTTCTCACACCAGTCTAATGGAAATATATAGATATCACACCTTCGAAACACGAATATAAATACTGATGATGTCCGGACATCACCAGAATTATCCCCAAGCGACTAGGATGCGAATCTATATCTATCCAGTATATTAAAACTTCGAATATACGTTCATGACGCGTATATGCAAAATCTTTATATATTGGATTGTCCAAATTCAATACAAATAAAATATTCAAATACGTATTAAACGATTTAAATTTTCAAAACAATATTGTTTTCATTTTAAAAACATACTCTTTACACTCGTTCTAGGATACTACTGATCCCATCTCTAACGAGTCATTCTAATTGGATATTACTAATCCAATATCTGATGAATTCTTTCGTTCGGTTCTAATGTGTCTTGTCCTCGAGCTCTGTAAACCAAAGCCCTGATACCAAAATGAGACGACCCATAACTTCCCCGGCAAGGAACGCCCGGATTGCTTTGAGGACAAGACAAATCAGAACGCAACCAGAAAAACATTTCATTGTTTATTACAACAATTCCATCAGAATTCAAGAATATACAGAGTATGAATAAATATTACACATTTGACAAATATCAGAGGTTTAGATTACATTTAAATACATCGCAGCGGAAAATAATACAAAACACAACTAGAAGTAATACACGGATACAGAGCTTTCCGAGTATTGTTCTAGCTGTAAATCAAGATCCTGTGAATATAAATCTGCAAAACCAAAACTACTAGCTGCCCGTGTGGAAAATAGGGGCACCCAGAGTTTAGGTTAAAACAATAAACTCCAGGTCAGTCATGTGACT
This sequence comes from Allium sativum, assembly GCA_030737875.1. NCBI lineage: Eukaryota > Viridiplantae > Streptophyta > Magnoliopsida > Asparagales > Amaryllidaceae > Allium > Allium sativum. The sequence goes on along the minus strand of CM060919.1, from coordinate 353,553,858 downwards.
GGTGTGAGAACTAAAACAGTTATTTAAAACTTTACTTTAAAAGAGAGTAATTTAAGGGACCACGCCGTATAACATGGAACGGGTTTCCTCCCATGAATACTAGTGCATATAACAAAACAGCGCAATGCTTTTTGGAAAAATGAAGCTATTATAAGACCCAGGTCCTATCACACAATCCAACGCAAGCCGGAGGATAGGGTTTTCCCTTATAATAGCCAAACATGCTTGGTACGTTTAAAACAAATCATTTGATACTGTTATAAGTGTATAGTGTCAAAACAATTTCAATCATAAATATCAATCCTAGGCGGCATGGGTACCATCTATCATGTCGCCATACTAGGCTCTACAAATAAAACCGCAATATCACGTATTGGAAATTGGATTTCCGTCATGAGTCGAGGCAAGGGGCAAGCTCCTCTCCGTTCGAGACACTCTAGCAAATGTCCCAGGACCCCACTATGATCCTTGGATCTTCAGGGCCGGTCCTCTCTTACTTTTGAGGATTAGTTATTCCTGAACACACGTTTCCCGGTCCTAACAAACCTATATCCGAGGCGCCTCGCATTCCAACAACCACATAGATGAAAAGTATATAAATGTCAGCCGGTTTAAGCACTGACACCACCACTAGCTAGAAAAAAACGTCGTGCTCTCCCTGTAGTCACTATCCCGTTTTTGACTCATACCGAGGTGTGAGGCTCGCGAATTAACGCCATACACAAAGCTGCGCCACACAGGCCGTGCTTTGATCATCAATCACAAGACTTTGCTTTTCAACAGAAGCCTTGATCATCTGCCACTTGGGCGTGCCACACAGGCAATTCACTCCATGCGACTGATGTCCATCGATATACAACCTCTGAGCTTGTACGTCTCAGAGAAGGGCGTTAAGCAAGAGAATAAATTCTCCACTGCCAAACAGATGTATATTCAATAGAGATCAATCAGCACAGAATAAAATCCAATGTCAGACACATAGTCCATTTACAAGTTCGTTCTGGGTCTGAACGAAACGGGAGGCACTTTCCTCGCATATCCATCGATCTCTAAGTACGTCTAGACGACCACCAACTGATTCCCTCATCTTCGGTGTATAGCCCAATCAAGATCATCAGTAATCACCCAAACGATGTGAAGACTTCCGGTCTTCAACCACCGTCTTCATCTTCGACTTATCGTCGAATCGGTTATTCAGAATGGGTATAAACCCGGCCTTTCCGAATAACCCACGTATATAATAAACAAATGTTACACAAACACAATATACGCCTCATTCCAATCCAGAATATTCTTTTATTCAAAATTTCACATTCCTAGGGAAAGGTTCCCATTAATTTTATCAAAGATAAATTCTTCTAAATTTATTCTTTAATCTTCCTTCGGATATCATTTCAAACCATATCATGGTTTTCCAAACTAGTCGGGATTAGCGAACCACACCGAAGTAATTATTTATTTTATTTCCCAATCCCAACCTATTCATCCCATGGAGCAAAACTGGTAATACTCCATATCTAACACCACGGTGTTATCGGTAAAATTAATTACCATTTCACGTTCAAATCTAATTAAAGGTTTAACTATCGCCTTGGAGCAAAACTGGTGATACTCCATTCTCGATCACTTTTCAGATTTGATGATTTAAATTATCAGTTCACTTTTGATCTAATTAAAGATTCATTAAAACTCCACTTAGTTTTAATCTTCTCAAAAATCAATATCCTGTCTTAAACTGGGTTAAAGAACCAGTGTCACCTAAAGCACGATTCATGACAAACCCAAATCACATTTGATATTAAATACAAGGCTCTGAATAGAAAATATATCGGCTTATATTCAATATCAAATTCTGAAACCAACAAATATCGTATTGGAAATAACGATATAAAATATATCTTTCAAATTTCCACAACCATATCTGTATAATTACGAAATCCAACATCGAAATATTCCGAAGATAATCTCGATTCAAATCCATTCCAATTCGTATATTGGAAATTCTGATTATTTTTAAAACCACTTTCAAATTCAATTTATTTATTTCAAAAATAAATTGATTTTAATTCTAGTTCAAAACTAGTTCATTTCGATAAAAATATTTTTTTATCCTTTCAAATGTGGAATTTTTCATCCCAGTTCTTTCCAATTCACATATTTTGATTTTACACAAATTATTAATATTTTTAATAATTTTATCAAGGCCCGTACAGTCGATTTCCATCAACGGCCATCGAACTGCACTTACAACGACCTTTTCCAAATTTGATTTGGACATAATTCCAAATCCAACCATTAGATTTCAAATTTCTAATATTCATTGGAAAGCTCTTTTCGATACGAATCCAATGGTTCCGGTTTTAGGAGAATCCGACGGTCGGATCTCCCGTAATGTCCATTCGAAGTCAATGGTCGAAATTCACGAACTGTCGATGCGCGGCACGTTCTATTCAGGCCATTTAATATATATAATATATATACTGTATATATATTTCGTCAATTTCAATTCAAAACGTATTCTATAATTCGTTTTAAATTCGTTTTCAGAACAATTTTAACTTCATATTCAATTTCGAATCAAAATTGAATATTTCATATCATTACTATATAAATGATAATATTTTCAAAATGTTATATTTTGAAATCACTACCTTTTCCATATTCATTATAAAAACGAACATAATCGATAGAAATATCGTTCACGTTAAAATAGCGCAACTCTAATCAACACGGCTTTATATATTTCAATAAATTCGTTATTCTATTCAACACATGAATCTATATTTCCTTCAACACATGACTAATCTCAACACCTGAGTACTGTCAACACATGACTATTTTTGTTATGTAATATATTTTATAAAATTATGGTATCTATCGTTTGATTTTCAATCAGACTCAACTGTAAAGTAGCTTCTAATCTTAAATATGATAAAGATGTAAATTTTATTATTAAAATATTTTACTCAATACATGAATAGTTTCAACACATGAACATCGTCAACACATGACTATTTATTCTATTCAACACATGAATATATATTTTATAATATTCTTTGTTTTCCCAAATGGAATGAGGCCCAATCAATTACCATATAATGTTAATTATATGGATTCCATACAACATATATATATAATAGCAACGATAAATAATCAACCATCATCCAAAGTGCACCACACAACTGCATAAGCATCAAATATAAATAATTAACGCTTGTGACAGCCTGTCAATCAATCGATTGACATACAACTAATTATTGGGATTAGTGTATGCCGTATTTTATCTCAATACCCGTGTGGGGTTTCAAATCAACAAACACTAAATATTATTTGTGCAGTTGGGCGATGTGTAAAATTTATCGTCCCAATCAATGTCCTTCAAATAGGTGTACATAAACAAACCGTCCGGTTTGTAAATGAATATTTATTTATTCACATTCACGGCTAAATTATATTTTTAACGATAATTAATTTATTTCAACACATTTCACATCAACATCACAAACAAACTTCACAACGCATCAAACAAGCATACAAGCCGTCCATGGTCTGTGGACGACGGGTGTCGGGTGCTACTAAGCACCGTCTGCATCCTAGTATATAATTTAAACTAGAAAAGAAAATTTAAAGTGAGAAATTCTCACCCAAGCTAAATCCATTCACCGCGACTCTTCTTATGTAGGAAATCTTCACCTTTCTCCTCTTGTCACTTTCCTCGTCCGCATACGCTACAAATGTAAAAATCGAATTTTTATATTCTCTACCTTATAAAAATTATATTTTTACAGTCTTTACTATATAAAAAATCATATTTTTTAACTTACTACTCGAATAACAATTATATTTTTAGCCTTTCTATAATGTAAAAAAAATTATATTCTGAACCTTCCTATAGTATAAAAATTATATTTTGAACCTCTTGCTTATATAAAGATTATATTTTGTATTTTCTACATAAACAAAAATCATATTTTTACGTCTTCTACATAATAAAGATTATATTTTAATCGTTCAAAAATCAAATCTTTTCATGTTTAAAACTCTACTCTTTTCGTGTTTATAAAATCGAACTCTTATCTATATAAAATATGAACTTGACCTATATAAAAATATAATCTTTATATTTATAAAAATCATTTCTTTCTCATAATAAAAATCTAATTTTTGAACAATAAAGATCCCATCTTTCTAGAAATAAAATCACTTCTTTCCTAATCTAAAAATCTAAGCTTTATAACGCCTCTCATATAATAAAAAAATCTGATTTTTATCGCATTTATATAAAGGAAAAATCCTTTCTTTTCTGTTTTCAAAAAGTAAATCTTTTTATTTTTAAAACTCTATGCTCTTATGTACAAAATTGATTTTTATACTAACTTTTATCATATAAAAATTAAAGCTTTTATCATGCATAAAATTTAAAACTGAAAAGAAAATCAAAGTAAAAAGGAAAAAGGCTCACTTTTTAATTTCCAGAGGTGGTGGAGTTCGCTGGGAGTCGATTCGAGGGCTAGGGCATGGGTTTTCGAACAGCATTGGGCGTCCTAGAGCTTGGGTTCGAAGGGGGATGTGGCTTGACTGCGTCGGGGCTGATGGGTTCGCGGGCTAGGTCGAGCAGGAGGAGGGAGGGAGCGAGGGGAAGGTTTGAAGAAGGGGCTGGCGGTGTCGGGTATGGGGGTCGGCGTTGGGGGTTTCGTGGGTAAGGGGGGGGCTCGGTCAAGGAAGAAGAAGGGGAGGAGGAAGCGGAGGAGGGGGTCTCGCACGCCAGGCGCGGCGGCTCGCTGGCGGAGGAGCGACGGCTCCTCCCTCTTCTTCGTTTTTTTCTTTCTTTCAATTGAAATGATACGGGGGGAGGGGGGCTGAGAGTATAGAGAGAGAGGGGAGAGGTTTTTATTTTATTTTATTTTATTAAATTTCAAAAAGGTACTTTTTATTTCGACCTCGAAATGGGACCCACCGCCTATCATCCCTAGCGTTTTACCCCCATTACGAACACAATGGGATATGTATCGTAAGCTGATTCGACCATTTCGATCAGTTTTCGTCAAAATCAACATATAACTCCATATATTGAATTTGAACGTGCATTTCAATTTACTGGGGTCACATACGAACTCTAAAAATTCCCGAAAAATATTTTCTAGCTTCTTATTGATGATACGGTCCTAACAAAACTAATTTTGTCGAATTCTGAGACCGTTTGAAAAATGACCATTTTCCAGTCGATTAAAATCAACTAAAACTGGTCAAACGTGTTTTCCTTTGCCACGCTCACATATTGATTCGAAAAATTACGAATTCTGAAACCTAGCAATAACTTGACATCACGGATCCAACAAAAGTTGTTTCGTCGAAATCCGAGGTCGTTTGCAAAATTCCCATTTTTAAGGGCCTGAATTCCATAGCGACTATTCAGAATTTTCAACTGCACGTAACTTTTGATTCCCGCTATGAAATTTCAAATTTTCAGATTTGTTCGAAAGATATTCTCAATTAGATTCAAATATTTTTGGTTTCGCTGAAATCCAGTTTATTTTGCACCTGGTACATTCGTTTGAAATTTGAAATCAAATTATCGAACTACCGCGCCGTTTTCAATTCCTTTTATAATTAAAATAAAATGTTTATATTCTAACGACGACATATATAAATAAATACGTTCTAATTTTATTCAAAATAAATTTCTCATCGATATTATTTGAAATATTTCATTTTAAATGTTCAAACTTCATTAAAATTGCCAAAATAAAATTTTTAAATTGGCTCGCATTTTCCGGGTTGTTACATAATCACGTCCACCCAGTACGATATATATACACTTCTCAACCTCACATCTTCAGCAAAAATACCATCACCGTGTCCCTACTCTTCATCAAGCTGTATGCGGTCACCACAAAATGATAACCCAATGAACAAATAGACCAGCATTAAATTTATATCGAAATTTATTCTGATTTGTTTATAACTGCTTCAGTCCTTCCTCTTTATTTAATACCAACTCTTGTTGAAATGATGAAACCACCAGCTTCACATTGTCATGACCAAACTTCTGTTTTTAAACTGAATCTGTTGTCCACATTTCAACCCTTCCTCCTACAACTATACCCAAGGCTATTCTTCACGTTGTTGACTACCGTTTACTACAATACCAATCTCCTCAACTGCTACAACATCTATACTCCACCGTGACCAACTTGTTTCCATCACCAGGCCATCCATCTACTCTCCGATGCCGCCAATACTTCGGCAGACCCAAAGGTCTTGACTCGCTGCTCAAAAAGATGCGGAAAAAAGAAAAAACATCGTGATTCCCTTACCCATATAGAACTGGAGTTTCCACTTCCAGGACCTGAACGCACCAAAGATTTCTCGATTTTTGTTTCAACTTCAACTTTATATGATTTTGTAAATCCTTGAAATGGAAAAGCTGCGTTTACAAAAAGAAAGAGAAGCAGCGGTTCGAGTTCTAATGATTTTCCCCAACAACATCGGATACGAGAAGACAACAAATCGAAAGGCGTCGGCTTCTCGATCCACAAAGAATTTTGTTTTAGAATTTATCGGAATTTCTTTGATTTTGAAATCACGAATTTTTTTTGATTTTTGATAATAGGAAGAAAATAGAAGAACGAGTGAGGGAAGTTAATTGGTACAGTATTTAAAGTTGAAGAGAATTGGGGTGCACGGCAGAGGATAACTTTACACGCACAAAATTCAATTCCTTGGGGCACACGGAATTGAAATGCCTTGACCGGCACGGTGTTGAGATGGCTTGCAAGGCACGATGTTCTGAGGGGTATAGGAAAAACTAGTAATGTATATATATTAGAGGTTTATGTGGTACCCGTTATAAAGAATTCCATTTATTTACGACAACTACATACAGAAGTAAGAATACGGTCATGTCCAGCGAGGTACCACGATTCCAAAAATATAATAATATCGGTAGTTTACCTTATATTATGAAACCCCAAAATATTGATATAGGGTGCAAAATACTCCAAATAAAAAGTTGCTTATTCAATTAATTAAAAATTGCAGTAAAATTCTAAAAATTTAATTATAACTACGCCTCAAAAGAACCTTGTCCAAATTCAAGACCGATATTTAAATATATTAAATAAACCGTTATGGTCTATATGCGATTCCATAACGACTTTCTGAAAATTTGATTTGGACATAACTTTTTAATCCTGCTATGAAATTTGGATTTTTCACATTCGTTGGAAAGATATTTCCAAACAGATTCAAATATTTCTTGTTTCGCTAAAATCCGATTTATTTTGAATTCTGTACATTCATTTGAAATTTGAAATCGAATTTTCAAACTACCACGCCATTTTGAACTCGTTTTAATTATATAATAAATTATACGTTAAATATCGTTTTATTAAATAAACTCCTATATATAATCCAAATAAAATATTTAAAAAAATTTTAGATATTCAGAATTCAACGGCTGAAAAATCCGGGTCGTTACATTCCTTCCCCCTTAAAATAATTTCGTCCTCGAAATTGCTAAGGTAGTAAAATGCTACATACCCTATTAACTAGGTCTAAAAATTCTTTTTGTTCACTTCTTAACTTCAGTTTAACTGGACCAATTTATTTCAATTAAAATATTAATTTATCCTTACTAACGAAAATTTTAAAAAAATTATGAAAATTTTCTAACACTTTAAATTTTCGAAAAATTTCGGCAGCTTCTCTTCTACACGGCTCAATCGACACAATCACAACTCGCCTTTATAGGCCTTTTCCAATCCAAAAAAAATCAAAAAACCAAGCGGCTTGCCCCCATAGGCTCATAAAATCATCAAACCCAAGTAATATTGTAAACGTGTACCTTTTTGTCGGGCATAATTCCATCTCTTGCATTTGCTTCCATTCAATGCCAATTCAACATCTACTTCAATCGATTCCAAATCAATTCAAATCTCGGTTTCCAGTTCACTAATCAATCTCCTGACTGGTTCACTTTCATTCTATAGCTCAAACTTGATTTGTATTTCAAAACCAATATACTTATCCCACTTGGGTGCAAATTCATCACAACTTGATTCCAATTTAACACCTCCAAATTATATATTCAACTTGTTGTGTACAAGACGAATTTACATTAATAATTCAAATCTCAAACATCTCGCTTTAGTTAATTTCATTCGAAATTATTTCTTATTCAATCCAATTTTATTTAACCTAAGTTAAATTTCAATTTATTTGATACACTTTTACCATTTCCATATATTCAACTTATACAAGTTAAATTTCAATTTCAAAATTCAAATTCCCGGGTTTTATTTCAAATTTGTTTGAAATCATATATATTTATATTCATGTTTTTATAATCAAATCAATTCAAAACATTTGAATTTATAAATCTCATTTCCTTTTCAAACAAAATTTTCATTCTCAAATTACTATGGTAGCAATCTGTCACTCAAAAGCTGAAAAATGAATACCGATAATGTCGCGACCCATTATCAGTACTATTTTCTCGCCTCCTGAAGTGATTTCAGTGCTTAATCACTTTTAAAATCCATTTAAAATCATTCTTATTCAAAAATACTTTAAAGTAATGTTATATTACTCTTAAAAATATTTCAAAAAATATTTCTAAACTACCGGGATTTAAATTCAAATTATGGTTTGAATTTAATTCTAGTTTATCTCATTTGTATACATTATATAACTATTTCAATATTTGATAATTTCCTTTGATCGTAATAACAATCAACACAATCAATAATTTCAGAAAATTATCCCTTTTGTATCAAAAATATCTTTTGGGCAAAATTATATCATTTACCCATCTTTCAAACAATACTGCGTTGAATTGCTTTGTTCGAGAGTTTAGAAACACCTATCGATACAGTTGTACATCCTATATCGACCAGAATTCATAAACTACTCAACAAACCAGTCAACACAATATAAAATAATTTTATGTCAAATCCACAAATACGCGCTCATATATATATATATATATATATATATATATATATATATACTTAACTCAATCTGGGGTATTACTAACCCCATCTCTACCGAGTTACGCCACAGAGCCAAAGTTATCACTCAACCTTCAGCTCTAATACCAAATGAAACGACCCGAACTTCCGTACCCTTTGAGTCGACTAATCATACCACACGTCCAACCCAAATTGCACAGAAATACGAATCATTTTTAGAAAGAAGTTAGAGGATGAGAAATAGAAAGAAAGAAATATTAGAATAGAAGAAAACGAAGATCACAAACTCATAGCGGAACGAATAAAATATATTAGATAACATAAACTTTGAAATAGAAATAATAACTTTATATACATACCCATTATCGGAGCACAACGGTTATCCCCGGAACAGTTATAAACACCTGTTTCCAGATACAACATAGTACACAGCGGAAAATATGATAGTCTATAGCTAACTGGTGAAGCCTTCTGCTTCCAGCTCCTCCAAGTGAATCTGAAAAATCCCGACTACTTGACTGCCCGTACAAATTTGGGCACCCAAGAGTTTAGGGAAAACAAAACAAAATAAACTCTGGGTTAGTCATGGGACTGGTGTGAGTAAACTCCAATCATTTGTTTAACTTTCAAAATCCTTTAGAAAGAAAAGATAATCGTAAGACTGATCCACACATAAACACGGATGGTTTTTACCTTACGATAACCAAAAATAATTTTGATATCAAATCCACTGATATTATAATAATGTCTACATCAGATAAATAGATTCGAGCGGAACGCTTGCATCTCACGCTCCATATATAATATAAAATCGAAAACCACAGGGTGCTTATTGGAGATTGGATTTCCAACATGACAAGGTATGGGACCACCTGCCGATAGCGTATCTCTAGAGGCGAATACACTGGGTTCAACAAGAACGTCTTGCAACCCGGCCCTCACATGACCGACCACTCATTTCACTTGAGTGTATCGATTGTAAATCACCAACAGTTGGGATTAGCAACCTCTTCCCAAAAGGGACAGCATCGATGGATTAAAGAAGTAAATGGAATTTCTCTAGATAGATGATTATACATCCTAATGGGAGCGACCCACTTAGCCATGCTGCCTGCCCGATTTTTGTCAATTCCGGGTTGTGAGGCTTGAGGTCATTACGTATCTTTTAGAACACCTGACCACCATTCACTTTGAATGCCACATCGTCATACCCGCCGAATCACAAATTGATTTCCCCAAAAATACCATGGGTATAAAGCTAAGAGAAACGAATTCTTCGGTCACCAAACGTAAGTACGTTTGAAGAGATCAACTTACGTGATCCGTTAGATATACTCTGTCAGACATTCGTCCATTCACGTTGTCCTGGGACTGGACAAACCGAAGGCACTATTCTATAAACAGGATAGCCCTTGCATAACTCCGACTTCAATTTTTATCATCATATTCGATCGCAACGCTAACGTCTATACAGAGTGGTTTTTAGATACTGGATCTGATCCCGGTCTCTCCGTATTGACGATGGAAAAATGGTCAAAATCTTCGATAGTCGGTGATTTAACTATCAAAGAAAAATAAGTGTGCAACCAACGATCTTATTTCCAGGTAGGAATTCGATTGATCAATCATCAATCAACATTGGGCCCCTTTAAATCAATTCCTTATTATCATTTACAATCTCATTTCTCATCTTTCGTATTCTTTTGTAGCTCGATTTCTCGTCTCGATCCTTTGAAAAACATTTCCAATATTATAATTCCTTTATTTGAGAAAATATCTCTTATTCCAGTTAGAAAACATTTCTAAATATTCGTGTATCCTTATTTTCTATGTTTAGAAAATATACATTATTAATATCGGAAAATATTTCCGAATTTTCTTTCTTAATTCCTCGTTGACCAATTCCTTTCATTTTAACTACAGCGTTACAATCGCTATTTCGAAATATTTGATTTATAAAACATTACTTTTAACCACAGCATTACAATCGCTGTCTAGAATTATAGAACACTTATTATAACAATAGTATTAAGATCGCTGTTAAAACAGTTATTATAACAGCAGCGTTAAAATTTCTATTTAGAGTTACCAAAACATTTATTATAATGGGAGCGTTTAAAATCGCTATTTAAAAATATTTGGTTTATCAAAATGAAATCTTGTATTTATTTATTTCAATAAATAAATTATTAAATTTGATTCAACGGGAAGTAAAATAACTACTTCCCTAAATTTGATATATTCGAATTCCAATAACAACTCTCATTCGAATACTCTATATTCGATTTATATTCTGAACTTCAGAATTTATTTACCATTTCAGGTAAATTCAAATTTCAAATTCACTATTGAATTTATCCTTTTCAAATCCTTTCCCAATTCTTTTATAACCCTTTTGGTTTACCAAAACGTTATTACAATTTATTTTTTTTATTCCAAATGTTGGAATAGAACTCATCGTTTTATTTTAAAACGATGATCCATTTCCCTTTCTCATTCACGTTCTAATTTGGATTCATATTTCAAATCCAAATTTCCTTTAAAGATATTTTATTTGCAAAATATTTCATTTAAACTATTATTCACTTTATTCATAAATACATTCCTTTTATATATAATCAAATTAGTTTGATTTTTCATACAAAAAATATTTTAAACCCAACTTCTATTTAATGTCTATTCAAAATAATTCATATAAGTCTCATTTCCTTTTATTTAATCATTAAAAATCTCTTTCAACATTTCCTTAATAATTTCTAAGTTTACATCTCATTTCAAATATTGGCTTCAAAACCCATTTCCACTTTGCTATATAAATTCAATGTATCCAATAATAAATAATTCAATTCATATATATTCTCATTCATAAACAAATTCTTGATTCATTCATTCGAACAGGTTTTCTATTTTCAACTCTATTCAAAATTTAAATTTTTATTTTGAAAATAAAATTACTTTTTAACGCTCAAATTTCCTTTTCTATATTCAAAAATATTTTATGGTATTTAAATACCAAAATTCTAGATCAGGGTAGCTCAACCACAACAAAGTCAATCATCGACCATATATATCACACCACACATCAAAATCAAGGAAAAACAGTAATATAATTATTGAGGAACCCAGTTGGGTCCCTCCAACCTGTTTCCTTGCATCCACAGATGTTAATCAACATGAATTAATAACAGAAATAATTATCGATCAACTATATAACCATATAAACCATTCAAACAACCATCGCATAGTATAAAATTACTAGAAATAAATTAAAACTCGTTTATATAAAAATATAAATGAGTCAGAGCTAGTGAGTTTACTCACCTTGATTCGCAGTTGACGGTGCTGCTTTTGTTTCATTTAAAATGAAACAGACTTTTAATTTCTCTGTGAAATTCCTGTAACTCTACTCTCTGCCATATCAGTGTCAGTGTAGATCTCATTGTCAAGATTTCAGTGTGATTGATTTCGTTCGATTCTGTTCAGAAACGAACAAGTTAAGGTGGTTATAAGTTAAATTAAATTAAACTTCCTTAATTATTATTAATTCAAAATAAATTAACTAAAAGATTATACCCTTAATTACGTTATAAGCGAATTCAAACCACCCCATAAATCACGTGTTTTGCTCAATTCTCTGGTAGTCTTGACTTCCCTTTCTCCTATATCTGATTCCAACTGCAAATTTCCACCTTACCTCAAACTTCTCACCAATTAACTTTCGATCCTTTCTCCAGTATGCAATTCACAACCGAAAACTTCTAGTTTGTTTGTCCAAGTCCCGACTTTGGATTTCCATGCAATAGGACCTCGATCCCTTCAGAAATCAGATCAACGTTGGTCACTATGTACTCACTTACCTTTCAATTCCAATTATATGATCTATCTTACCAAATCGTCCTTCACCACTCTCGAGTATGCAGCAATCCCAAAATGAACCCAATCTTCCTCAAACCCATTTCCTCCCCATTTAAAAGTATTTTTTAACCAAACCAATGAAAACATCTGAGTTCCTCTTGGTAATCACGTCCACCCAGTATGATATATATACACTTCTCAACCTAACAGCTTCAGCAAAAATACAATCACCGTGTCCCTACTCTTCATCAAGCGGTATGCGATCACCGCAAAATGATAACCCAATGACCAACTAGACAGGCATTAAATTTATATCAAAATTTATTCTGATTTGTTTATAACTGCTTCAGTCCTTCCTCTTTATTCAATATCAACTCTTGTTGCAATGATGAAACCGCCAGCTTCACATTGTCATGACCAAACTTCTGTTTTTAAACTGAATCTGTTGTCCACGTTTCAACCCTTCCTCCTACAACTATACCCAAGGCTATTCTTCACGTTGTTGACCACCGTTCACCACAATACCAGTCTCCTCAACTGCTACAACATTTATAATCCACCGTGACCAACTTATTTCCATCACCAGGCCATCCATCTACTCTCCGATGCCGCTAATACTTCGACAGACCCAAAGGTCTTGACTCGCTGTTCAAAAAGATGCGGAAAAAAGAAAAAACATCGCGATTCCCTTACCCATATAGAACTGGAGTTTCCACTTCCAGGATCTGAACGCACCAAAGATTTCTCGATTTTTGTTTCAACTTCAACTTTATATGAATTTGTAAATCCTTGAAATGGAAAAGCTGCGTTTACAAAATGAAAAAGAAGCAGCGGTTCGAGTTCAAACGATTTTCCCCAATAACATCGGATACGAGAAGACAACAAATCGAAAGGCGTCGGCTTCTTGATCCACAAAGAATTTTGTTTTAGAATTTATCGGAATTTCTTTGATTTTGAAGTCACGATTTTTTTTTTGATTTTTGATGACAGGAAGAAAATAGAAGAACGAGTGAGGGAAGTGAATTGGTACAGTATTTAAAGTTGAAGAGAATTGGGGTGCACGGCAGAGGATAACTTTACACACACATAATTTCAATTCCTTGGCAGACACGAAATTGAAATGCCTTGACCGGCACGGTGTTGAGATGGCTTGCAAGGCATGATGCTCTGAGGGTTATAGGAAAAACTAGTAATGTATATATATTAGAGGTTTATGTGGTACCCGTTATAAAGAATTCCGTTTATTTACGACCACTATAGACAGAAGTAAGAATATGGTCGTGTCCAGCGAGGTACCACGATTCCAAAAATATAATAATATTGGTAGTTTACCTTATATTATGAAACCCCAAAATATTGATATAGGGTGCAAAATACTCCAAATAAAAAGTTTAATTAAAAATTATAGTAAAATTCTAAAAACTTAATTATAACTATGCCTCAAAAGAACTTTGTCCATATTCAAGACCAATATTTAAATATATTAAATAAACCGTTATGGTCTATATGCGATTCCATAGCGACTTTCTGAAAATTTGATTTGGACATAACTTTTTAATCCCGCTATGAAATTTGAATTTTTCACATTCGTTGGAAAGATATTTCCAAACAGATTCAAATATTTCTTGTTTCCCAAAAATCCGGTTTATTTTGAATTCTGTACATTCATTTGAAATTTGAAATCGAATTTTCAAACTACCGCGCCATTTTGAACTCGTTTTAATTATATTATAAATTATACGTTAAATATCGTTTTATTAAATAAACTCCTATATATAATCCAAATAAAATATTTAAAACAAAATTTAAATATTCAGAATTCAACGGCTGAAAAATCCGGGTCGTTACAGAAGGTTACCAAACCAGATATGAATTTGAAAAACTATTTTTCAAAAAGCATTTTATAAAGAAATACTTTCAAAAGTATGTTTTAAGGAAAGTATTTTCAAGAGAAAAGTTTGTTTTAAAAACATAACCCCCAAGAGCTATATATATCTTTCTTTCGAATTCTCCGCTTTGAATCTCTTCATTTTCTTTTCAGCATGTCTGGAATTCCCGAGATACCCGAGGGGATACCGATATTAGGATGGTTTAGAAGGTATCTGGAAGCTAGGGCCAATGTCGAAGTCCAACAAATGCTCCTCCTCCTCCCCCCTCCTCCTCCTCATCCCCGTGTTGATACTTTTGCAAAGATATGCAACGATTTTAGGGCAATGGGCCGGAAACCTTTTCACGGATCAGACACGTTTGTTGAAGCTCAAAATTGGCTTAAGGAGGTGGAATATTTAATTGGTATTTTCGAAGTAGAAGATGGAAGGAAGGTCCAATTGGCTGCTTGGTTAATGAAAGACGAAGCCTCGTTTTGGTGGGAGGTCACGAACGGAGAGCGTCCGGTGGAGACATGGATGGATTTCAAGCGTAGGTTCGAAATGAAGTTTCTCTCATGAGCAGAAGAGAATTTATATATGGAAAGATTCTTGGCATTGAAGCAAGGGGATTTATCAGTAAAGGAGTACGTCAACAAGTTCAATCAGTTGGCGAGATTTGGCTTGGAATTGGTAAACACACCTG
Source organism: Allium sativum (assembly GCA_030737875.1). Taxonomy (NCBI): domain Eukaryota; kingdom Viridiplantae; phylum Streptophyta; class Magnoliopsida; order Asparagales; family Amaryllidaceae; genus Allium; species Allium sativum. The sequence goes on along the minus strand of CM060919.1, from coordinate 353,538,460 downwards.
AGAAGAAGACCCTGAGGTTCGTTAAAGGTTTGAATGAGCCGCTACACGGGTTGGCGATGACCCACATTCTGATGGGGGCTACCTTTGAGAAACTGGTTGACATGGCGCTTATGCATGAGGAAGAGAAAGGTGCGAATGCTAATAAGGTACAGGAGAAGAAAGGAGACCAGAAGAAGCCACAACAGCAAAACAAGAAAGGCAGGAAGAACAATAATGGCAAAGGAAAGAAGAAGTGCTTTAATTGTGGGATACCAGGCCATCTGAGCAAAAACTGTAGGAAAAAGAAGAAGACTGGCTGTTTCCACATTGGAGAGCAGGTCATCAAGTTAAGGACTGTCCAAGGAAACAGGGGCAAGGGCAAAGTACTTTTGGAGGGCAGCTTCAGGCTCTCATGGCACCAGGGCAGGCGAGAGGGCAGATTCAAGCTCTCATGGCACCAGGACAGGAGAGAGGTAGAAACATTTCTGTTGAAAGTTTAGTTTTTCTATTTGATCATCCTGTTCATACTTTGTTTGACTCAGGTGCTTCACACTCGTTTGTATCTGCTTCGTTAGTTGAAACACTGCACCTAAATACTAGTCTAGTTACGGATCCCATAGTAGTCTCAAATCCTAATTGTGGTTCGGCTCATCTTTCTATGATTTGTCGGGATTTGAGAGTGTCTATCTTGGGCTTTGGCTTTGAATGCAACGCCTTTGTTCTTGGCTTCATGGGCTACGGCTTGATTCTAGGTATGGATTGGCTAACTAGACAGGTGCCATCCTAGATTGTGAAAGAAGGGTAGTTAGATTGTTGACTCGTTGTGGAAAGACCCTTGATATTTCTTGTGACCCTAGAGGTCCGGTAATGCTTAGCTACCTAGAATCCCTAGACGGATCCAATGATGATTTGAAATCTGTTCGTGTGGTCCGTGAATATAGCGATGTCTTCGATGAAGTTCGAGGTTTACCCCCGAGGCGTGAGATAGACTTTCGAATATATCTAGTAGATAATACAAAGCCAATTGCATTACCAGTGCGCCACATGGCTCCGAGAGAGAGAATAGAACTCAGTAAGCAAGTGAAAGAATCGCTTGAGAAGGGGTTCATAAAAAGAAGTATTTTGGAGTGGGGTGCTCCAGTCGTTTTTGCTACAAAAGCTGATGGTTCACTTAGATTGTGCGTGGACTATAGAGAGCTGAATAAGCTAACAAAGAAGAACAGGCACCCATTGCCGAGGATAGACGATTTATTCGATCAGTTGGTGGGTGCTTCAGTTTTCTCGCAACTGGATTTAGCTACAGGGTTTCATCAGCTAAGGGTGGCTGAAGATAGCATCGATAAGTCTGCCTTTAGAACTTCTGATGGTTTCTTTGAGTGGCTCGTCATGCCTTTTGGTTTGACGAATGCACCCGCATACTTTGTTGACTTAATGAGTAGGGTGTTTAGGGAGTTTCTAAACAAGTTTGTGGTAGTCTTTGTAGACGATATTCTGTTTTTCTCTAAAAATGAAGAAGAGCATGCCCTACATCTTAGGGAAGTCTTTGAGACCCTACGAGCGCATCAACTAAAAGCTAAGTTCTCTAAGTGCCATTTTTGAAGAAAAGAAGTGAGGTTCTTAGGACACGTGGTCTCTAAGGAAGGGATAGCTGTGGATCCCGCCAAGGTGGTGGCAATCCAAGATTGGAAAACTCCTAAGAATGAAACAGAAGTAAGAAGCCTTTTAGGGCTGGCTGGCTATTATAGGAAGTTCATTAAGGACTTCGCGAAGATATCAGCCCCTCTCACTCGATTAACGAAGAAGAATTTGACTTTTACTTGGGACGTTGACTGTGACAATGCTTTCCAACGTCTGAAGAGGGCTTTGACAACAGCTCCAGTTTTAGTTTTGCTAGACGGGAGTAAGACATTCGCTGTATATATCGATGCTTGCGGGACAGGGCTTGGCGCAGTTTTAATGCAAGAGGGAAGGGTGATATGATATGGTGGAAGACAGTTGAAAGCCCACGAGAAAATTTACCCTACCCACGACTTAGAGTTGGCGGCCATAGTTTTTGCGCTTAATTCATGGCATCATTATTTGCTTGGCGAGAGGTTTGAGTTGTATACAGACCATAAGTCGCTAAAGTACTTATTCTCTCAGAAGGACCTAAACTTGAGGCAATAGAGATGGATGGAGTTTTTGGCATCCTACAATTTTGAGATCGCATATACCCCTGGCAAGGGTAACGTTGTAGCTGACGCCTTAAGTAGAAAGAAATTAACTTTAAGTCCTTTGTTCGTAGAGCGGCAGAGTTTGGAGTATATATATCTTCCTTTGACTTCAGACCCTCTGTCGATTATGTACCCGGATTATTGGCATCATTAGAGGTGCAACCTACACTTTTGGGTCGAGTTGGAGAGGCATAGCAAAATGGCCCACAGTTGGTTGAGATAGTAGGCAAGCTTATATGAGGGGAGTCCTCGAGTCATCTTGATAGATATGCTATAGATAAGAGAGGTTGGCTACGTAGAGATGGAAGACTTTGCGTACCACAAGACAAGAGTTTGAAGAAGGCAATTCTTGAAGACTCGCATTGCTCTAAGATGACCATACAACCTGGTGGTGATAAGATGTATAGGGATAGGAAGCGAGTTTTCTTTTGGGCTAGAATGAAAAAGGACGTGGCCGAGTTTATTGCTAGATGCTTAGTGTGCCAACAAGTCAAGGTGGAGCAAAAGAAGCCTGGAGGTTTGCTCCATCCCTTATAGATTCTGCTTTGGAAATGGGAAAGAGTTTCCATGGATTTTGTAGATGGGTTACCAAGATCAAGGAAGGGTAATACGGGGATTTGGGAATTTGTAAACAGACTTACCAAAAGTGCCCATTTTATTCATGTTAAAAGTAGAAGGACCGCCACGTGGTTAACATCTGTTTACCTTTGAGAGATAGTTCATTTGCACAACATACCCTCTAGCATTGTGAGCGATAGAGATCCCATTTTCACAAGTGAATTTTGGAAAAGCTTACAATAGGCGGTTGGAATGCAATTATGCTTAAGTACCGCTTATCACCCTGAGACGGACGGCCAGACCGAGAGAGTAAATCAGGTTCTAGAAGACCTTCTGAGACTATGCATCCTAGACTTTGGAGGAACATGGGAAGAACTCCTTCCACTAGTGGAGTTCGCCTATAATAATAGTTTTCAGGCTAGCATTGGCATGGCACCTTTTGAGGCTCTTTATGGACGACTGTGCCGATCACCTACATGTTGGTGGGAATCCACTGATAATATTTTGCTTGGACCCGACATGATTAGGGAGATTTCGGAGACGATAGACCTGATTCGACGGCGAATGAAGACGGCGCAGGACCGACAGAAGTCATATGCTGATAGGAGACGAACCGATCTTGAATTCAATTTTGGGGACATGGTTTTTGTTAAGATGTCACTGTTAAGAAACGTAGTCCATTTTGGATCAGTAGGGAAGTTGGCACCGAGGTTCGTAGGACCCTTTATAATTACGGAGAGGATTGGACAGATGGCGTATAAAGTAAAGTTACCAGAGAAGCTCAACGGAGTTCATGACGTGTTTCACGTTTCGCATTTGCGTAAGTGTGTACACGATACGGCAGAAGTGATAGAGCCGAGCACGCTCAAAGAAGTGGAAATAGAGTGCAATGCCATGATCAGACGAGCTCCTACACGCATTCTCGGATCGGAGGTCAAAAAGCTTCGCAACAAAGAGGTCAAGTTGGTCAAAGTGCAACGGGGAGATGATCAAAGAGACGCGACTTAGGAGACGGAAGACAAAATGCGTACGTTGTACCCTTTCCTTTTTGAGGGTATGTTTTAATTTCTCCTTTTTCTACCGCTTTGTCGACACTTGTCCTACCTTTTAGTATTATATTTGCGATGACATCTTCGATCTTTAGTTAGGAAGAACCCTATGGTTGAAAACATGTGTTTGAGACATGTTATGTTTGGTGGATGCAAATGGATGCAAGTGCTTGCTTGTGATTGCTCGTGGATGCATGTACACACACATTAGGCACTAGATCGGCTCAATCACCTTCATGTTGCAAATAAATGCGTGTGCATATCTAAATTAATGGATGTATAATGGTTGTGTTATCATATGGATGCTGCATTTTGATGAATGTTTGTGCACACATGTAGAAATAATATGTATCGATAGGATTCTTTCACATACATAATGGACGCATGGCACTATCATGATTTGCATTAAGGAGGTCAACTGAATCAATGGACCCCCTGATCTTTGCATTAGATAAGGAACATATACACACATTTTTGCATAAGTTCATATAGCATTAGAAATTTCTTTAAGGACAATGGATGCTTGTGGATGATGGTTGAGTAGATGGATGATTGGTTGGTAGGATACATTCTTCTTAACTTAGAGATTATGGGGACGAAATCCTTTAAGGAGGGGAGAATGTAACTGTGACACCCCGTATTTTCTATGAACGTGTAAGTAAAAAATCAGAGAATAATTAATTTTTAAAATAAGAATCAAGGGAAACAGGTTGTGCCACTGCGTTCGTCTCGAAATTCTGCTTGAAAACGAGTCCATATAAGGGAGATATGACCCTCCGAAGTTTCAGGAATTTTCAGAACCGAAAACAGCTCGAAATTCGAATTCGAAATTCGAATTTAAACCCCGGAGCAGACTGGGTGGGAATTTTCCCGCCCAGGACCAGGTCGACCTGGGGGTCGACACTATGGTCGACCTCCCAGGGACCAGGTCGACCTGGTGCCTGAACCCAGTTTTGAGCCTAGGTTAATTCTGATGTATCTGGCCCCGTTTTCAGTCTAGATTCGTCCGCCTAATCCTATATAAACAGCCCCCTAGTCCCATTCTCTTTACACCATTCTTCTCTCCTTATGCTGCCTCTGAAATATTAGAAATAAATATATAAAATGGCGTCGCTACTCTGCTGGAATCAAAACTAGAACTAGTGCATCTTCTTCCAAATCCGAATAAGATTAAAAAGAGAATAACTGCATCTCTTCTTCTATAATCCAACCAAGGCAAGTACAATTATTTTTAGATATGAATTTTAATCATGATCGTGACATGGTTGTAAATCTGAATCTGAGGTTATGCATATTCTGTTCTATTTAGATCTATCATATTGTAACTATTCTATATCTCTCTTCTTTCTGTTCTATAGCCAGGCTACCACGAGCCTGAGCCAAATCACATAAGAGATTGACGCACGAATGCCAAACTTTTGGGGCAAATAATGAATGATGCATAAATTGGGCATGACTGATCTGTGATTGATTTGAGGAAAGAATATAGGCTGTAGCTAGAACATAAATCTGAGACATATGGCTGGACATGTTTAAAACATAAAAGTGTATTGAACATATGACTTGAGGCATAGAAGAATATTGGACATATGACTTGGGTTTTGGGCGTAAAAAGATTTAATTGTAAATAAGTAATTGATTTATATGCATAGCACATGTTGTAATTCAGGACATAAAGTGGAGGCATATTATATGAGATTTTTTATGACTTCGAATATAAAGAACATAAGTTGTAATTCTAGATCTGGACATACTTTATATATTATAGTCTGTAATTTAGAAGAAGGAGAATCATTTTATATATAACTTAGGCGTAAAGACCTATATTAAATAGGATAACCATTAATGTGAACACGCCTAAAAGTGGGTTTTGGATATGTGACATGCATTGTAATTAATGACTATATTTGGCATAATTTATATGTGAATCACGATTAGGGCCTTTGGAGAATATTCTGAACTATGCAAGTTTAACTAAAATTTGGGACATATGGTAAATATGACCATAACTTAGGCATGTAAGTTTAGGCTCACTCCATGATTAGGCAAGATATGTGAATAAGACTTTGAGAAATGTTTAAATCTGCTAAAACAGTTATCTGCTTAATATGTTAAATTTTCCTAATCTGCTAAATCTGTTACCTGTTTAATTGCCTAAACTGTTAAATATGTTGAATCGCCTAATCTGCTGATTATGCCTAATCTGCTAGATCTGTTGAGTTGCCTAATCTGCTAAATCTGTTGAACCGTCTGAGCTGCTAAATCTATCGAAAAAGCTGAATGATTGTAATTTGTGTAGGCTCGATTTAAGATTGTGTAAAACTTGTTAATTTGTTTAATCTGCTGCGACTTGGAAAGAAGTCAAATCTGTTAAATTAACAGAATTAGTTTGATAGTTGTATAATCTATAATGGAATAAATGGGTTATAATAAAAATGCTGAGACATGAGGTTAGACTCATGTTTGCGGTAGAAGCCTGCCCGGACCCAACCGGCTTAACCAGCAACCGCAAACTGCTAGTCTAATGTGAGAGGTCGTAGGCATAACTAAAATATGCTTAGACACGAGGTTAGGTCTGGCTTGTGGCAGAAGTCTGCCTGGAACCGCCCGACATATCCAGTGGCCACAAGCTACCGACCTAGTGTGAGAGGTTTGTGCATTAATATTTAATTAATGCAAACCTGAGACAAATATGATGTCTAAAAAGTGTTGGGTGGATAGGGCTAAACCAACTAGACTGGTGAATTTAATAAACCTGTTTCGTGAATTTGTAGGCCCAATACAAAGTTAGACAATCAGTTAATCTGTTAAAACTGTACATCTGATCCATTAGTCTGAAAACCTGTTAACCTGATTTTCTGATCTGTGAACTAGTTGACTTGAACTCTGTATGTCTGGAAACTTGTAAACAAGTTAATCTGAAATCTGTTAGTCTGGGGACACAAGGTTAGGAGAGAAATTACTTGTTTCATCTATTGTTTGGGACCCATATTAGTCAGTAACCCTTTCTGGTATCAAAACTATGACCCAACAGTAGTTAGGGTCCGGGCACGCTTACTGAACTAATTATAAGCGGTTCATTCTGATAAAGGCGAGGGGTGTTGATGGTGCATTCCAACCGGGTCATGTGCGTGCATGGATCCCGATCTGCCTCTGAGGATGTAAGATGCCATGACATCTGTAAATAGGCCTGTGCCATTCAAAGGTTGCCACTTTAGGAAATGATACACCCTTTTGTGGGGCTGGCACAGGGTATTTATGTATTAGGGAGCCGATCGCGTGGGGTAGGATTTAGGGTACACTTATTCTGTCTGTTCTGTGGGGCACCGTCTGTTTCTGTTGGGTGGTAACACCTGTCTGTTTCTGCATGGTACCGTCTATTGGGGTGGTAAAGGCCCATTTACTAGTGTATACCTAACTCTATCATTCTGTTTTCGTAAGGATTATTTTGTTTCTGTTCGCGTACCTTTTATTCGGGTGGTAAAGGCCCATTATTCTGTTTCTGTTTAGACATTAGGGTAACACCTAATCCCGTTATACTAGAGTTAGTGCAGAGAAGTAAAACATAAGTAAGAAGCATAACTTGGGCTATATCATTCTGTTTCTTCTGTTTAGCTTAAGTATATCAGTTACTCCTGTTGATATTGTCTCTTATCCAGCTTTATTTTCATGTCATGATATTATTATCTATTCATATGCTGAAAGTCACTGGACTTGACAGACTTTTTGTCTGACCTTGCTTGTTTTCGCCTCTTCTCTTTCGTTCCTCCCCCTAGATTTGTAGGGTGGAAATTTAGGAGCCTGATTCGGATCTTCTCTGCTTGAAGTATCGCTTGGCTTTGGCTCTATCTTTCCATGACAGTTTATGTTGGGGATTATGACTTTAAAAACTATGCATTCTGAAGGCTTTGTACAAGACTGATATTTTGTACTTGAATTATGATATTGTGATTTGAAAAGATGTAACCAAACTTATTTCGGTTTCTGTTGTAACAAAGTTATTAATTTTTCAAGTACTGTTTTATCTGTCTTGTAAATTTCTGTTCTGTCTACTAAAACGCTCCATCAAAGTTATGGCATTCCCTTTGTGAGTGACCATAACGGAGGTGGGGTGTTACAGTAACACCCCATAATTTTATAACATTAAACTTCACAAACTAAAGTATACTTAATTTTTAGAAAAAGAATTAAGTGAAATGGGTTGCGCTATTATGTTCGTCTCAAAATTTTGGGTCAAGATAGACATTTGGTTTGCATAAAATGGATAACTTATGAAGAAGTTATTAAGCCTTGAAGTTCGTATGCATATGATATATATATATATATATATATACAAAAAAAAGTTCAAAACAGCGAATCGGGAGGGGGAATAGCCGAACCCCACCATTTTTGGAGTCGACCCAAGCTCTGCTGGGTCGACTAGGGGTCGATCCAGGGTGTTTGGCTGTCAACCCATGGCCCGATTCGCCCTAAGGGCTGATGTGGCATCTAAGTGGTCCTGATGGTTCTGGTTATCCCTAGGTTAATTTGACGGCTTTTATTAAATTAAACTTCTATAAAAACACTCCTAAACCCCTAATCCTAATCACATTAATTCGTAACAAGAGCCGCCATGCCGTCAATGGAGAACCTAGAGTAGCCGCCATACACTTTCAACCATAAAGCTAGATAAAAGCTTGAATCAAAATCAAATCAAATCTAAATAACGATTAGTCTACATCAAAGGCGAGCAATTCAGTTTCAGAATACAGATCCCAGAAAGACAAGACTATTCTTTTTAATTGTGAGTATGATAGCTTTCACAAAATAATTAATTAATTTAATTATGATAAGATATAATTGGGATTATGAGAATATGATTTTAAATCGTGTGATGTAAATTATATGTATGTTTGTGGTGTTGAATCATATGTTAGTCTTATGCAAGTTGGATCATATGTTAGTTCTTATGTGAATCTTATGCAAGTTGAATCATATATCTTATGCAAGTTTGTGATGATTGGATCATATATTCATGTATGAATCTTATGCAAGTTTGGGCTGTTAAAATATATGTGAGACATGTATATGCATATGCTAGTTTATGTGACATTAACCTTTATGTCTAGATCCATATGCAAGTTTACATCTTTATATTTAGACCCATATGCAAGTTTACATCTTTATGTTTAGATCTATATGCAAGTTTACATCTTTATGTTTAGATTGATGTTTACATCTTTATGTTTAGATCGATATGCAAGTTTACATCTTTATGTTTAGATCTATATGCAAGTTTACATATTTATGTTTAGATCCATATGCAAGTTTACATCTTTATGTTTAGATCCATATGCAAGTTCACACCTTTATGTTTGGATCTATAGCAGTACATAAGTTATGCAAGTTTATGCCCATTACCTATGCTAGTTTTTTTTATCATATGCTAGTTTGAATGAAATTCATATGCAAGTTGTTGGCTATGTTATCTTATGTCATGATCCTTAGATCTATTTTATGTGTTATGTGATGTTGTTTTTCTTTTTATAAGTTAGACTATTTGCAAGTTTAACATATGTCATATGAAAACATACGAATAGCATGGGGATGATAGGAAAATATTGAATATACATAAATTGTGAATTGGCATAAAATAGCCTTAAAAGGCATGTAATTAATTTGAGACATTAATTGGCATAATTGGTATTTATGGACATAATTTTGAGAGACAATTATGGACATAAATAAACTTGGAATTTATTGACAAATTTGAATAGGGATATTAATCCAATTTGGGGTTAAATATAGATGTGTAATAATTAACCGCCTAAGACACGAGGTTAGACTCTTTTGTGGAGTAAAACTGCCCGAACCCGCCCGTCAAATCCAGCAGCCACAAATGCCAGTCTAATGTGAGAGGTCAAAGGCACGAATTAAATGCGTAACAATTGTAAAGACATGAGGTTAGGCTCGTTTGCGGTATAAGACTGCCCGGACCCGCCCGACAAATCGAGCAACAACAAATGTCAGCCTAATGTGGGAAGTTTTTACAAGGTTATGGTTCTAATGAATTAAGCACTAAACCAGGTAAACATGTGGTGGGACATGGGGGGTTAAGTGGGTGCCTTGGGTGGCATGTGAAATTAAGTGGGTGCCTTGGGTGGCATGTGAAATACGATTAGATGCACTTAACAAAGATTGAAACATGTAAGAAGACATGAATAAGAATGGGGTTAAGTGGGGAAACCTTAGTGGGGACCAAGCATAGGTGGAAGGCTTGTGTCAAGCATGAGGGCCCTTTTCAAACTAGTAACCCAAGCTCGACCCAAGTCGAGGACGGGACACGCTTACTGGATTTGATTGTAAGAGGTCAAAACAGGTTAGCGGTGGCAACGTAAGTCCAACGGGGTCATGTGCGTGCGTGGGCCCGTGATGGTAGGTAAGATGTTGTTGCATCGTGTAGATATAAGTTGTGCATCTTTGGTGGTATCGGGTTGCCACTTTGGGGAGTGATACACCCCACAGTGGGACCAACACGGTTATATATGAGTTAGGGAGCCGATCGAATGGGGTAGTGGGTACAACTATTGGAGATAAGGGAAGACGACACCTATGAAGGCAGCTAGGGGTACACGAAACTACCATTATCGTTATTAATTTCTGTATGTGGGATCAACTTTTAGGGTGACTAGTGGTGGTGCAGTATAGTAATTATCCTATAGTGATTAGGAACGAGATTAACGCCAGAATATTCCTCCTATTTGCTTTGTCATGCCTACTTGTTTCATGGTCATATCTTATCTTACCAGTTTACGCCTTATCCTAGTTACTTTAGTAATTATATTGTTAAAGTTATTATACTCGCCAGACTTTATGTCTGACCCCCTTGTTTTTGCCTCTTTTCTTCCTTTCCCCCTCCCCCTAGGTTCTCAGGGTGGGACTAGTACTAGTGGAGCTAGATCTCGGATCTCTTTCTCTCTCTTTTGGAAGTGCTTGTATTGCTGAAAGTAAAGTTCAGCTCATCTCTTTTATGGCTACTTGTGTTGGGGTTTATGCCTTTTATTTTATGTACTCTGAAACAATTTATCAAGATGGATATTAAATGTACTTGGTTTATGAAGTTGTTGTAATCAAATTATTTCTCCGCTGTAATAAAAGTTGTTTTAAAATTTTCAAGTACCATTATTTATATCTGTTTTGTTATATTCTGTTCTATACACTAAATACGCTCCATGGAAGTTAATGCATTCCCTTTGTGAGTGACATTAATGGACGTGGGGTGTTACAATTATGCTCTGATGTAATATGTTCTAATGTGTAATATTATGAAGTATCATCTTTTGTAAAAATTCCGCTAAGAGATTCTGAAGTTTCTAAAATTTTATCTTCTATCTATTCTTATTCTTATATAATGGCACGAGTTCCGATGTGTTCGAAAGTTGGGGCGTTACAGTCGGTATCAGAGCTTAGGTTACTGATTACCTAGGCTTTGGGTGAGTGTGAGAGAACTTGTTTTATTAAAATTTAAAACAAATTTAGATTAACTTAAATGATATACCTAAGTTAGTTATATCCAATCAAGTCTTGATTATCAACTTGTTATATTCAGGTGATTAGAATGAGTAACCTAGGACGAAGAGGTCGAGCTAGTGGGACTTCCACCACTACTGGTCGTAATACTGCCTCCCAAGATAAAGGAGAAACTGTGGAGGAAGTTACACCAGTCCAGCAGGAAAAAAGCTTTGCAACTATCTTTAAGGAGTATACCACTCTAGGAGAGAAAGTATTCAAAGGGACTGAATCTTTCATTGAGGTTCATGGTTAAGGTCCCGTGAGAGGATTTTCAAAGGACTGAAATTGAATGATGAGCAGAAACGTCTCTTAGCTTCGTGGAACCTCCAAGAAGCTGCTGCAATTTGGTGGGATGCTCAAACTACGAATGTTCCTGAAGAGGATTTCACTTGGGACAAATTCAAAGAGGCATTCGAATCGCAATTTCTTCCTGCCGCTGACAAAACTAGGATATATCAGGATTTCATTGATCTCAAACAAGGGAACATGAAGATATCTGAATATGAAAATAAGTTCAATTCACTTTCCTGCTTTGGGCCAGAGTTAATCAACACCCCGCTGAAGAAGAATGAAATGTTTATAGCTGGATTGAAGGATAGGTTGCAAGTTAAAATGATTGGGCATCTCAAGATTCCATTTGTTGATATGGTGGATATGGCATTTCGTTATGAGGCACTGGAGGGAAAGAAGCCGGTTGCAAAAGCATAGGCAGGAGAACCCAATGGTGAGAACTCCAATAAAAGGAAATTTAACCCAAACTGGAACAACAAGGGAGTACCAAAAATGGGGGAGAAAGCAAAGGATCAATTCAAAGATACAAAATGCCACAATTGCCAGTAGAAGGGGCATATTGCTAAGTTCTGCACAAAACCAGCAGCGAAGAAACCACATCAAACTCAGCAGAAGCAACAACCTCAACAGCAACAGCAGAAACAACAGCAAGGCCCTGGTAATGCAATGGTCATGAAGACTCTATGTTTCAACTGCCATCAGCCTAGGCACATGGTTAAGGACTACCCACTCATGAAAAAGGCACAACAACCAAAAGTATATGCTATTAAAATTGAACCATCAACTTCCCAGGATGTGAAAGGAAAGGGGGTTCTCGAAGGTACTTTTGATTTAAATGGAATTGACGTTCATGTTTTATTTTACACCAGTGCCTCTTATAGTTTTATTTCTTCTGGAACGGTAGGAAAATTCCAATTTATCCCAAAGATTACCTCGACTCCGATTTGCGTATCAAATCCCATTGGCGGAAAAACTGAACTAAAAATGTATTGCGATAATGTGGCACTCTCGTACCTTTCGCATTCCTTCCTTTTCGATTTATATGTTTTGGATTTTAAAGGATTTAATTTTATACTTATGATAGACTGGTTGAGTAAATTCCAAGCTAAGATTAAATGCTACAAAGAAATCATAACTCTAATCACCAATATCGGAAGCAAAGCTAGGATACTGTGTGAAAAACCCGGTATTCATATGTGTAGTTTCTTGTATGCTTTGGAAGCACCACAAGAAAATTTGGAGACGTTAGAAGTAGTCAGAGATTTCTCTGACGTATTTGAAGAAGTTAAGAGTTTACCCCCACATCGCGAGATAGAGTTTCGCATCGATCTAATTCCAGGAGCCAGGCCGATAGTTCAACCTAAAAAACGAATGGCACCAAAAGAAGTCATGGAACTCGAAAAGCAAACTCAAGATTTGTTGGCTAGAGGATTGATCAGGCCAAACTTTTCAAGCTGGGGTTCAGTAGTAGTTTTTGTGGTTAAGTCTGATGGATCGCTAAGATTATGCGTTAACTATAGAGAGTTAAATAAAGTGACCATCAAAAATAAATATCCTTTACCTCGAATTGACAATCTCTTTGACTAGTTGAATGGAGCCACGGTATTTTCTCAAATGGACCTTGCAACAAGTTTCCACCAGTTGAGGATTGCCAAAGATAGTATTCCTTTATCTGCTTTCAGAGGCCCGGATTTCTTTTATGAATGGTTAGTTATGCCATTCGGACTAACCAACGCACCTGCGTATTTTGTTGATTTGATGAACCGTGTCTTTAGGAGAATTCTGAACAAATTCATCCTAGTTTTTATCGATGATATCTTAATCTTTTCAAAGACAGAGGAAGAACACCGATATCACTTGGAAGTGGTATTGGAGACTCTAAGGAGAAATGTATTAAAGGCAAAGTTTTCTAAATGTCATTTTTTGCAATCTGAAGTTAGATTCTTGGGGCACATTGTAAATGGAGATGGTATCTCTATGGACCCAATCAAAGTAGAAGCAGTACAACAATGGAAGCAGCCCAGAACACCAACGGAAGTCCATAGTTTCTTGGGATTAGTAGGATAAAATAGGAGGTTTATCCAAGATTATTCTAAAATATCTTCTCATTTGACTAAGCTGACTAAGAAGGGTGAGAAATTTATATGGACTCCAAAATGTGAAGAATCATTCAAGGAGTTAAAGAAGAAACCGACAGAAGCACCATTTCTAGTTGTTCCCGACGGGAAAAATGGATTTGTGGTTTATACTGATACTTGTGGAGTTGGACTGGTGCAGTATTAATGTAGAATGGGCGTGTAATTGCGTATGCTAGTAGACAATTAAAGATTCATAAGAAGAATTACGCTACACACAATCTGAAGTTATTGGCGGTTGTTTTTGCATTAAAAATGTGGAGACACTACCTGTTAGGAGAGAAGTTCAAGCTTTTCACAGACGACAAACCGCTCAAATATCTGTTTACCCAAAAAGATCTCAACCTAAGGCAACAAAGGTGGTTGGAATTCCTTGCATCATACGATCTGGATATCATCTATACGCCAGGAAAAGCAAATGTCGTAGCAGACGCTCTAAGCATAAATGAAATATTATCTCTCCTAAAAGTTACCCCAACACTTCAAGGAAGAATAATGGCAAATCAACGGAGAGACGAAAATCTAGAGAAGTTAATTCAAGGAATTATAAGAGGAGGGGAGTCAGATTTTGAAGTGGATAGCCAAGGTATTCTCAGGATTAATGGGAGACTGTGTGTTCCCGATGTTGACGGGCTAAGGTAAGAAGTTTTGGCAGAATGCCATAAATCAAAGCTAAGTATTCATCCAGGAGTACAAAAAATGTATAGAGATATGAGGTGAGTATTTTGGTGGCCTGGGATGAAGAGAGATATTCTGACTTATATAAATCAGTGTCTATGTTACCAGCAAATAAAAGGTGATCACCAGAAAGCAACAGGATTACTGAAACCTTTAGAGATTCCCAACTGGAAGTGGGAAATGATATTAATGGATTTCATCGAAGGTTTACCCAAGACTAGAAGGGGATATGAGGGAGTTTGGGTTATAGTAGATCGACTGACGAAGAGTGCGCATTTCATTCCGGTGAAACCAACTCGAACTGCAGCTTCGTTAGCCGAGATTTTTATAAGGGAGATTGTACGATTACATGGAGTCCCGGTAAGTATTATAAGTGATAGAGATCCCATTTTACCAGTAAATTTTGGGAAGCACTCCAAACAACCTTGGGAACTAAGCTGAATTTAAGTACCGCTTACCATCCCCAAACAGATGGCCAAACAGAAAGAGTAAACAGGATATTGGAAGACCTGTTAAGAGCATGTATTCTTGATTTTGGGGGATCATGGGAGGATCACCTACATTTAGTTGAATTCTCTTACAACAATAGCTACCAAGCAAGTATAGGCATGGCACCATATGAAGCTCTCTATGGAAGACCGTGCAGATCACCAACTTGTTGGGTGGAATCAGGAAATAAACTTGTTCTCGGACCAGATATGATCCGAGAAGCAACTGAGAAGGTTGAGTTAGTTTAAAGACGGATGAAGGAGGCCCAGGATCGATAGAAAAGTTATGCGGACAAAAGTCGAAGGGATCTTAATTTTTCTGTTGGAGATTTTGTGTTTGTTAAGATTTCACCAATCAAAGGAATGGTCCGATTTGGTAAAACTGGAAAGTTAGCTCCACGATATGTGGGACCTTTCCGTGTTCTTGAGAAGGTTGGATCTCTTTCTTATAGGGTGGAATTACCAGAAAAAAATGGCAGGGATTCACAATGTTTTTCATGTGTCTCATCTTCGCAAATGTGTTCACGACCCGTCTTTAATTTTGGAACCGTCGGTTCAGGAGGGTCTTGAAATTGAATCAAACTTGACTGTGGTCAGATATCCAGTCTATATGGTGGATAAAGAAGAAAAGCGACTTCAAAATAAGGTTGTGAAACTGCTCAAGATACAATGGAGTGAGAGTCCGTATGATTGTACTTGGGAAATGGAGAAACACATCAAGGAATTCTATTCGGATTTTGTTTTGAACTAGGTGTTGGCTATCCTATGTTTGATTGGGATGTATCCTATGTATGGTGATATTGTATGGTTTGTTATGGATGCTATCTTATGTCTGGAAATGGAATTTTGGATTTGTTAACCTCTGTGGATTATTGAGGACTCAGTATTCGTAGGGCTTATGAACTCTTTCGGTTTACTACCACTTGTACTGAAATCTGTTCTTTGTTTCTTTTCTAGATGGCACCCATCTTCAAAAGGACTGCAAGGAAGCACTTGACCCCACTACAGAGGTTGAGGTTTCACACTGACATTAGCATACACGAGATTGTAGGTCCTCATGATAGTATGGGACATGCTCAGCATGATGAGGGGGAGAGACGATATGTGGACATAGAGGAGTCAGGGATTTACCATGAGGAGTCTTCCGTTGAGGAGGAATGTATGGATTTCCATCAGGAGCCCGAGTATGAGGGAGAGACCGGACATGAGGAGTACCATGAGGAGTCTTCCGTTGAGGAGGAATGTATGGATTTCCTTCAGGAGCCCGAGTATGAGGGAGAGACCGGACATGAGGAGTATTATGCAGGTGAGGGAGGTGATGATGGAGGTAGTGGTGATAGTGGTAGTGGAGATGATGATGACAGGGATGATGATGATAGGGATGACGAGGAGGAGGAGCCTGAGGAGGATCCAGAGGAAGAGCCTGAGGAGGAAATCATACCAGATTAGCCACAGTACGAGCCATGGGTTCAGATCCCACCAGTACCATTGGATGGACAGTTAGCGGTCTTGTGGGAACAACTCGCTCAGGAGATGATACAATTTCAGGCAAATGGATGGAATTTGGGTATACCCATGGATTATACCTACCCTGATATGATGCTATACCCACCTTCTCCCATTGAAATCATAGAGCTCTAGAATGATGACGACCCTGAGGAGAATGATGAGGTAGTAGAGGTCATTGATATCTCAGATAGCGAGGAAGTGATTATTATTCCAGACGATGAGGAAGTGATTATCATTCCAGATGATGAGGAGATGATTATCATTTCAGACGATGAGGATATCATCGAGATCAGTAGCAGCTCAGAGTAGGATGGATTAGGATGGTATTGTACATATGGTAGTACTAGTAGTATGGCAGATGTGTATTATAGTAGTCTATAACTCGATACTAGTCGAGTATAGTACTTATATTCTGATGTAGTCAGTTTGACATGCTATGATATGATATATTATCTTTTTCCTATCTTATGTTTACAAATTTCGAGGATGAAATTTTTATAAGGGGGTAGATTGTAATGGCCCGGTTCTTAACATATATCGCTGACACAAATATTGATCGATCGTAAGTACAACTTTATAAATACGATTTAAATTCCACACTTTAATAATTCAAACATGTCAAAACCTTGTGTATGTATGTATGGTAGCATTTGTAAACTCATTTTTACATGTGTATTTAAAATAGCATTTTTGTAAAATTCATTTAAAACATGGTAACATTGGTAAGATCATCTAAACATGTGTGTAGCAAGTTTGAAATGCCTTTTTTTTACACATACCATATTCAATTTTTTTAAGGGTTTTTATTTTAAGGAAATTTTCAAGTTTTAAAACAAAAGGACATTTGGACAATTTTTATAAAAAGCTACTATTTTTTTACAATATAAGTTTCAAAAGGAAAATCTTTTTGTTCACATGAGCATCAATCAAAAACCCGAAGTGCCCTTTTTCTTATAAGACATGTTTCCATTTATAAACTTAAGTAGGTAGCCTACACTAGAAATAGGCTAACAAATAGGATATTGGTAGAAATATATTTCACGTGGCCGAATTGTTATGATCAAAATATTTTCAGTTTTCCTGAACATAAAACCAAGGAAAATAAAAACCCATTTTTCTCATATTTTCAAGAAAAGATATTTCCCTTAAGATTTTGAGTAGACTTGAGTATTTTAACTTAAAATTTGTATACACTAGGATCTATGTAGCATCTAGATCATCTAGGATTTCTTTTATGCATATATCCATCATGGCCGTAGCCTTTTGTACATGATTTCATATTTTTGCAACTCCTTGGAAGAAAAGTTAGAGTTAAAAATATTTTTCTGTTAAATCAAAAGATCATGGCCAACCTATAGTGAGAACACCAAAAATTTGCTGAGCATTACTGGTACAAAGGAATGGCAACTACAATTGTTTTTACCATTACAAGATTTGGAGAGGAACATGGTTGGATACAAGAGCATTAAATGTGATATTACATAAGAAACCAATAAGGGAAAAGTGTGTACATGCGCAGGAATTTTCAAAGCTAAGACTTGCTGATGGTAACCATGTTAAGCTATAAGAGGAGTGTATTGTCATCTCAATATTTAGGAGAGAAAGAATATTTTAATTTGTCAATCATTTGTCAACCTGAAAACTGTTTCTCTTTTCCAAGACCAGTAATAAATGCACCAAATATTTTATAATTTCCTATCCTTATATAAGGACCTAGCCATGCATTACCTCCTCACAACAAAAACATTTGAACTAAAATCAATGAGAAGGAGAGAAAACACTGAGAGTTCGAACATTTTCGGTGAGTAATTTTTTCCATAAATTACTTCCTATATTTTCTGTTTTGAACTGTTAAGTTAAACCTAACAATTAGATGTTCTCTATTGGATGCCAGTTCTGTTTGAATACCCCTTTTTGCCAATAAAAGAACTATTGGTTGGTACTTAAACTATTAGGTATTGAATGGTTTAGGAGGTTATATTATACTGTATGTTGTTGAATCCTATCATTTGGTTTTAAAAATTTTATAACCTAACTGATGATCCTTGAACGGAAAAAACCTAGGTTAGAGGATTGAAATACACTACCATATTATTTTTAAAACCTTTACATAGCTACATAGTTGTCTGGACGTAAGGCAAACACTTGAAATAAACACAGAACATGAAAACAGAAAACTATCTGTTCTTTGCAACCTCTCTGTTTACACAAAAATTCAAACCTCGTAGAAGTCAGATCGAAGTATATAAATGGAATGATATAGGAAAATGATTATTTTTGGTGGTCGTTTCGCAATTTTTATATTTCTGGATAATGAGATATAGGGGGATGATCAGAATTGAAACATTGGTCAAATTCCGATCATCCAGACCATCGGAAGCCATGCGGTTGAGAGGAGAACTTCATCTAGGGTAAGAGCCTCTAGGAAAAATGTAAATTAATTTTCTAATGAAGGGATTGCGAGAACGAGGTGAAATTAGGTTTTTGGGTTGGTTTTTGTCCACCTTGGGTCTCGCCGGAACTGCTTAGTGACAGGAGCATTTTGGGGGTGTGGTCCGGGGGGATGAATGCGTTGGAGGACAGTGGTGGCGTAGCAGGAAGGGTACGTCGGTCGGTGGTCAGAGCGGCGTAGTGGGGACTTTCCTCGATGAACCCAAACCTACGATGAAGAACTCGAACAATGAAATCACTGAAGCTTCTAGGCGGTGGTGATCGGAGAGTGGTAAAGTGATCCGGGGATGCGAAGTGACGTGTGTTGGTGGTCGGAAGTGTGAGCATGGGCTCAGGCGTGTGTGCACGTGCACGAATCTGGGGGTGATCAGAAGTGAAGACACTAGTAACTTTAAGTGATCAGACGTGAAAACATGTGGGTGGTACTTTGGTACTGGCACTTTGGCATTGGGCTGGTACACAGGAAATTGGGACGGATCAACAGGTGGATCATGTGATTTTGAAATGGTGCTTTGGGCTGATCAGGAACATGGTACTTCGCTCAGATCATGGGGCTGGCTGGATTTTTACCATGCACGCACATGAGTTTTCAAACTGATACTTTGTCCAAAGTGGTACTTTGGGATAAATGCTTTCAAAGGAGATTTTTGAATAAATTTTTAATTAAAACCAGTTTAAATAAATAAATAATGGATTGGATTATAATAGAAATAAATAAGGAAAATGAAAAATAAAATTTTTATTTAAACTATCGAGTGGAAAGGGAGAAGTGAAGTTTTTGACAAAGTTAAAAGTAAAGTGTAAAAGCTGAAATATAAATAAAATATAAATTATAGTTTATTTATAACTAATTAGAATGGGAAATAATTTTCTAAAGAATAATGTAAGTATTTATTTATAAAGTCGACAACAAAGTGGAAAGAAAAACCGTGTGTAACGCGCACACAGAAATTGTCCATTTTTAAAAACATAATTAAAATACCCAGATATAACCAAAATAATCATATATTGTTTTGTTGACTAAAATTCATAAATAAAAGGTATGTAAATTAAACTATAATCATGTTAGACTAATAATTTAAAAAGAAATATTACACTAATCATTTCGAAGAATCCGGAATTTATATTCCACTTCGACTTGATTTATACGCCGTGCGTCAGAGATAATCAAAGATAATTGAAGACGGAGATATACAAGGGCTATTCTTGAATAGTGCCTTCGGTTTATCCAATCCCAGGACAACTTGTATGGACGAATGTCTGACAAAGTAATTCTAACTGATCATGTACGTTGATCTCTTCAAATGTATTTATATGGTTGCAGAGGAATTCGTTTCTCTCACTGTATACCTATAATATATTTTTGGGAAAGTCAATTAGTGGTTGGCGAGTTTTGACGATCTGGCATTCAAAGCAATTAAACTGTGATAATAAAAAGGTGAGTCTAGCCTCAGGCCTCACACCCTGGAAATGACAAAAATCAGGCAGACAACATGGTTATGTGGGTCGCTCCCATTAAGGTGTAGCATCACCTATCTAGAGAAATTCTTTTTGTTTCTTACTCTATTGATTCTGTCCTATTCGGGAAATGGTTTCCGTACACAACCATTGGTGATATACATTCGATACACTCAAGAGAAATGAGTGGTCGGTCATGTGTGGGTCGGGTTGCAAGACGTTCTTGTTGAACCCAGTGTATTCGCCTCTAGAGATACATGATCCGAAGGTGGTTCCATACCTTGTCATAGTTGGAAATCCATTATCCATACGCGCCAAGCGGTTTTTAATTGTATACTATATAGGAGAATGTGAGATGTAAACATTCTTCTAGATTCTAGATTATTTGAGAAAACCCCTAGACACTATGATAATATCTGATTTAAAGTATACAAAGTGTTTTTATTCTCATAAGATAAAAACTCGTTCCATATTCACGGCGTGGTCTTATGAGATATTTTTATTTGTTTCAATTCGTTTACTCATACCAGTCCCCTGACTGACCCGGAGTTTATTTTTCTGTGTTTTCCTTAAACTCTTGGGTACTCATAACACTTGTTATGAGTAGACAAGTGAATCAGGTCATGATAAAACTTGGGAAGCTGGATGGAAACTTTCTGTGTGCTGAGCTTCTTGTCATGTCTACTGTATAATTATAAGTCTGCAAATTAGTCATCGATGATATGTGTAATTAAGTTGTACTATGAAGTGGCTAGTACCCCTAGACCTATTATGCTCTGATGTAATATGTTATAATGTGTAATATTATGAAGTATCATCTTTTGTAAAAATTCCGCTGTGAGATTCTGATGTTTCTGAAATTTTATCTTCTATCTATTCTTATTCTTATATAATGGCATGACTTCCGATGTGTTCGAAAGTGAGTCTTACACCAAATTTGTACGGGCAGTCAAGTAGTCGGGATTTTTCAGATTCACTTGGAAGAGCTAGAAGCAGGAGGCTTCACCAATTAGCTATAGACTATCATATTTCCACTGTGTACTATGTTGTATCTAGAAACAGGTGTTTATAACTGTTCCAGGAATAACTGTTGTGCTCTGATAATGGTACGTATATACATTTACTGATTTGTATTTCAAAAGTTATGTTATTTAATATATTTTGTTTGTTCCGCTGTGAGATTTGTGTTCTTCTTTTTTCTTCTATTCTAACTTTTATTTCTTTCTATTCCTCGTCCTCTAACTTCTTTCTACTAATGATTCGTATTTCTATGTCAGTTGGGTTGGACGTGTGGTGTTATTAGTCAACTCAAAGGGTACGGAAATTCGGGCCATTGCAGTTGGTATCAGAGCTTAGGTTGAGCGAACATCTAGGCTTTGGTGGGGTTGTGCTCATTAGAGATAGGATCAGTAGTATCCTAGAATGAGTTGAGTCTTGTATATATATATGAGAGAGCATATTTGTTAATTAGTATAAAAGTTGTTTTATACTGCGTTGGCTAGTTTGGTTAGTGGTTTATGAATTCTGATCGAATCGTGGGACGCCACGAAGTCGATAGGAATTTATAAACACTTGAACAGAAAATTTTGACACAATAACGTTTTAAAATGGGTAAATGAAATAATTTACCCAAAAATTCTATTTTTGATAGAAAAAAATATTTTTTTTTGAAATTATTAGAATATATGGATGTGTTGGATGTTAATATTATAATCAAATTAGATTATAAAAATTGGAATGGTTATATATAACTGAATAGAATTTGTATATGAATTAAATATACAACTGAGGTGAATTAAAATTGAATTCAAACTAGAATTTGGAATTTAAATACTGGGAAGTTTGAAAATATTTTCTGAATTATATTAGAACAATATAGCTTTGTGTTTGAAGGATTCTGAATAAAAATCATCTTGAGATGGATTTTGAAAGTGATAAAGCACTGAACTCACTCTAGTGGTTGGGAAATAATTCTGATGACGATCGCGACATCATTAGTGTTCATTTTCGAATTCTAAGTGATGGATTGCTGCCTTAGAAAAGATTTTGAAGGAAATTTGTTTGAAAGAAAACAAGTAAGTTTGAATATTCAAATGTTTTGTATTTGAATTGGAAATAAATATATGTATATATTTATGTGATTTCGAAAGAATTTGAAATAAAAAACCGGGAATTTTAATTCTGGAATTTAAATTTAACTTAAGCAAGTTAAATGGATCAAAGTAAATAAATTGATTAAAATCAATTTGACTGAATCTGGAATGAATATGAATACATATGAATAAAATATGGATTAGATATGAACTGATTATAAATCACTCTAATAAAATGAATATAGGCATATATGATATTCAATATGAATGGAAGGCAAAAGTTTTGGGTAGAACTAAATTGTAGAAATATGAATTGTTGAGTTCAACAAATTGAATTTTTGAATAGTTAATGGGATTGAAAGTCCTACCTTAGTAATTTCGGGGACAAAATTCTTTTAAGAGGGGAAGAATGTAAAGACCCGGATTTTTGGTCGATTAATTTTGAATATTTAATATTTATTTTAAATATTGATTTGATAATATAAATGAATTTTTATATTAAGTTATCGATTTCGATTTAATATCGAATATATTAAATTTTCGTAATACGAAAAATAATTCAAATCGAAGTCAAAAACTGAATTAAAACAATTCAGATGATCAATACTAATTATGTTTGAATATAGACGATAATAGAAATAATTTATTACCAATGAATTTATTAGTTCTGGAATTAAATTAAATTATATTAATTTAATATGGTATATACGTTGAAATTAAATATAAACATATATTCTGAATTGTTCAGTACAACGCTATAATATTGAAATGTCGGTCTATAAGCTAAAATAGCGGTTCGTGATTTAAATTAATGGACCCTCGATATTTGATTGTGGATAGGTTCGAAATCAAATCAGTATCTTTTTAAAAAGAAACAAAATCTTTTAAAACTCAAATCACATTAAATTCAAAGTACCATTGCACAGTACTATCTCCTTAACAATGAAGTATTCATCTGTATATAAACGCAACACCCCCTCTTACACATTTCATTCCTTTCCTCAGTAAATAAAAGAAACCTATGGTTTTTCCCTTTGCAATTTTGAAATAAAATCCAAAACTAATTCTAAAAATCCTAAATCTGTTTCACTCAAACCCGTATAGGGTTAGCGTTCAAGTAGTGGCCCTTGCTCGAGTCGCGAAGGGGTTAGGGCACTCGAAGTTCTCACTGGCGACGATAGACATCGGGGAGCGGTCGTGATAAGGAGGCTGGCAGGGTTTCTCGAAGGCAGAAGGTTGATTTTAGGAGGAGTTGGACAATCTCAGTGGCTTGAATCAAAAAGCGACAACAAATGTCGCAGTAAGAAATGGAGCAGGTCACGATCCCTTTTTTTCGAGAAATGGAGTTGTGTCGAGTAGATAAGGGAGCGATGTGGAATTGAGTATGCGGAAGTGCAATCAAGTTCAGGGCATGGAAATCTGGAGTGAGTGACAGCGTTGAAAAGGGAAGCGACTTTCTATTGACGACGTTTGTAAGGAGCTGAAGGGGAAATGGTAGCTACTCCATCGTTGTATAAGCAGGTCAGCGTGAGGAGTTGAACTGTAAAGGCACGAAAAAAGCAGTTCTGTAGCAGGTGTTTAGAAATGGGAAAAGAAGTGTGGTTGTTTATGGAAGGTCAATGATTTACTTGCTATGTGTTCAGTATAAAGAAGTTAATGTTTTAGAGGAGAATGAGGATAGGCGGCCTTAGGGTTCTTAGCATGGATTACATGTAATTTACTTAAATAACCTAGGTTTTTTTTAACTGATCACATATATATAATCATATTTACTTATAAATGGAATATTAAAACATGATTAAAGTAGATTAAGGAATGAGATGGAAGTAAATTGAATGTGGTTAATTAAGTTTTAGTCGCTAATTTAGTTAATCAATTCCTTAGAAATCTTGTGTTTAATTTATACAAGGTTGGAAGATCAGGAAGTAGGATATTTGGATTCATAGTTGCAGATCGTACAATCTAGAATTTTATTTGGAGCAAATGAGGATTCTCGATTAAATTAAACTTATGTTTAATTTAATCGAAAATAAATCGCTATATCGACGACAAAATTCATGGTGAGTAAATCTCACTAAAATTTATTTAGAATTATTTTTATTTGCTAAAAAAAATTGTTTGTTGGTTGTTTGGTTGCATTAAAATATTACTATGGCTATTATAAATATATATTAGTTATTTAGGATTGGTGTCTGTGGCTATTATATATATATTGGTGGTCGGATTCCCGCAGTATCATTAGCGGATGTCCGCGGTATCATTAGCAGATGATTTCCCTATGCGCCCTACAATATATATAGTGGATGACCTTCATACCGCGATATCCTACCTCGAAGCAGGATGGGTAGTATTTATATTGGCTAACGTCTGTGGATGCAGGAAAAACAGGTTGGAGGAATCTAGCGGGATTCCTCAAAATTTATTACTGTTTGTTTTCACATATATTATCATATATGATGTGTTATAAAACCTGTGATTTGATAATTGAGTGTTTTTGGATATTTAAATATCACTGGGCTAAAATGTTGATATATAAAAATATTGTGAAAATGGTACTTGAGATTTAAATGTAAAATTCTATTTTTCTACAAATAGAATTTGAAATTCGAATGGACTAAAAATATTAACTTGTTTTGAATAAGTAAAACAAGTATTGAAATTTATAAACGATGTTTATAAATAAAAAAATAAGGGAATTGAAGTAAATTTATAAATGGTGTTTATAAATAAAATAGAATGATCTTCATTGGAAAATGTGGAAACTGAAGTGAATTTATAAACGATGTTATAAATGAAGTATCATTTGGATAATTTGGAAAATATAAATTCAAAAGGTGTATTTAAAAGGGAATTGAAATTAGTTTCAAAAAGGAACGATAAATCTGTTCTGATATTCAGAATGTAAAGTGAAATTTAAATAAATCCGTATGGATTTATGTTTTAAATTCGATTAGATCGAATTTATTTAAATAAAATATTTTCAGAAGAAAATATTAGGATTTTATTTAATAGAAGTTTAAAGTTAAATATGAAAATAGATTCTATATTTATAAAGATAAGTTATAATAAATAAAATATTCCAAAATAAGGTTTGGTTTTCAAACAGATTCTGAAATGAAGCTTGATTTATTTTATAAAAGAAGGAAGTTGGACTTATAAACGATATTTATAAATATAGCGAAGTAAATTATCATTAGATAATTTAGAGGTTTAAATTCAAGTATGAATTTGAAAAGTAGAATTTGAAATGGAATCAAAATGGAAACTTGATTTTATAAAACCAGAAAGTTAAATTTATAAACAAATTTTATAAATTAAGGAAAATAAGTTATCATTTGATAACTTAGAAATATAAATTCAGGTATGAATTTAACCATGAATTGGAAATCGTTTCAGAAAGGCAAAGACGGGTTTTATTTCGATATTCTGAATATAAACTGGATTAAGTCAAATCCAAGGGATTTAAATTAGAATTCGATTATATCGAATTTTATAAATAATTTATTTATAAAAGGATTTGGAATTTAATATAACAAATTGAGTTATAAACAAATTTATAACCAAGTAATGAAAAATCGATGATTTGAGACAATCGGAAATATTAAGTTGGATTTGAAAACTGGATTTAATATATATTAAAAATA
Source organism: Allium sativum (assembly GCA_030737875.1). Classification (NCBI taxonomy): domain Eukaryota; kingdom Viridiplantae; phylum Streptophyta; class Magnoliopsida; order Asparagales; family Amaryllidaceae; genus Allium; species Allium sativum. Next base: position 353,512,363 of record CM060919.1, on the reverse strand, counting down.
TATTAGAATAGAGTTGAAATTTATTATAAACGAAGTTTAAACGTTTATATTTAAATGTAATTAAAATGAACTCACCGCAGCATGGTAGTTCGTAAATTGGCATTTCGAACTTCAACTGAGTATATAGAACTCAATTTAAGTCGGAATTCTTTGAAACAAGAAACGTCAGGACCAATTTGATAATAGTTTTCTAATTTGAATAATAATTCATTAATCGAGTTTTGAATCGAAATTGGCGTTGGATAAGTAAATTGGGTTTGTGAATTCATATTCGAAATTGAATATGAAACTCAAGTTGGAAATGAATTTCTACTTGTTTATAAGACAATTAAAATATATTTGAACATGATATGTTCAAAACAAAGGGATTTGGCAAAATAGCTAATTAAAGAATAAATTAGCAAATTGAGTTAGGAATGACCGAATTGAGTTTGGATAAATCGGAAAACAGGTGAACATAGATTAGACAGGTTTGGAGTGAAGTGTATAAAGGTTATAATTCGTGTGCTCGACAATAAGGTACAGGTTTAAATTCCATATGAGGATTTATGCGCCGAATCGGCAAGCCACTTGGCTTTTTGATTTTCTTTTTGAATGGAAAGGGCCTAGAGAGGCGAGTTAATGTTTGAACTATCGACCGATACAAAGGATGTTATGGTGAAATTTTCCGAAAATTTAAGGAGTTAGAATATTTTTAGATAATTAGAAATCGATATATAGATATATATAGAATTCGATAAGGAAACAGAATTAAAAATAGAATATTGTAAACAAAAAGGAAATCTATAAATTAGATTTGTTAAAAATAGAAAGTGAACCATATACATGTTTTTATAATGAATAATTGGTTTTTATGGTGTTGTTTATTCGAGGTAAGTAATCTTGTCTGTTTTGAAGTTAACGATGTTTTCAGTCAAGGTCTGAGAGGTAGTTATACCCCAACTTGATTGATTTCATTATTAACCGATAAGTAACAAGATTTAGTCTCGAAGAGAGATGTTTAAAGAAATTTAGTTGAATGAAATATTTTGGGTTGTTGTAACAATGTTTTATACAACATTCATTTTTAACCCAAGGAAGCGGAATTGTGGAAATATAATAAATATATATTTCCTGATTGTAGAAATGAACGGGCGTGAAAGAGATAAGTAATTGGAATGTTTTCCAATTATAAATAGAAGATATTTTCTACGTATAGAAAATAAAAGAAGGCGAGATATGGAAATGTTTTCCAAATAATGTAAAAGGCCAAGATGATTGTTGAAAAGATTTGGTTAACAAATATTGATAAGGAAATGGAGAAGAGATTTAATTAATGAAATATTAATTAAGGGCCCAGTGATTGTTTGATGCTATGAATGGATGTTTGTTTTTCTTCGATAGTTAAATAACCGACTATCGAAGTGTTTGCCAATATCGTCGTCAATATGGAGAGTCCGGTTGGATTATTATCTGAGAACCACTACGTATTGGCAGTAGCGTTGCGAATTAGATTTTTTGAAGATAATCGAAGACGGAGTAAAGCGCAAGGACTTTTTCTATTAATAGAAATTGTGTCTTTGGTTTCGTTTAGTCCCAGAACGAATGTGTATGGACGAGTGTCTGATAGAGTATTTCCAATGATCGCATCTATTGGTCTGTATAGATATATATGGTGGTGGAGAATTTATTCTCTTAGCATAATATCCAGAATATATTTGTGCAAATCAATTTATGATTTACGGATCTGGCAATGTGGCATTCAAAGTGATTGTGCTATCAATGAATGATACGAAATCGTAGCCTCAAGCCTCAATAACCGAGAAATGACAAAAATCGGGCAGGCAACATGGCTATGTGGGTCGCTCCCATTAGGTTGTATAATCACCTATCTAAAGAAATTCCATTTGCTTCTTTAATCTATCGATATTGTCCTTTTCGGGTAACGGTTGTTGATCCCAATCGTTGGTGATATACATTCGATACACTCAAGCGAAATGAGTGGTCGGTCATGTATGGACTGGGTTGCAAGGTATTCTTGTTGAACCCAACATATTCCCCTCTAGAGATACACTATCGGCAGGTGGTTCCATACCTTGTCATAGTTAGAACCCAATCTCCAATAAGTGCCCGCGGTTTTGATTGTATACTATATATGTGGAGCATGAGAGCAAGCGTTCTGCCGGATTACTATTTACTTGTATTTAGACACTATTATAATATCAGAAGATAGATTTGATTCCAAAATGTTTTGGATTATCGTAAGGTAAAAACCATCTGTGTTTATGTGTGGATCGGTCTTATGATTATCTTTTCTTTCGAACCGTTTTTGAAAGTTAAACCGAGCACTTGTGATTCTCATAAGAGAAAAACCCATTCCATTTTCACGGCGTGGCCTTATGAGATATCCTTCGTTTATCAAGTTGTTTTAAAATCGTTTACTCACACCAGTCCCATGACTGACCCAGAGTTTATTTTGTTTTTGTTTTCCCTAAACTCTTGGGTGCCCAAATTTGTACGAGCAGTCAAGTAGTCGGGATTTTTTAGATTCACTTGGAAAAGCTGGAAGCAGGAGGCTTCACCAGTTAGCTATAGACTATCATATTTCCGCTATGTACTATGTTGTATCTGGAAACATGTGTTTATAACCGTTCCAAGAATAACTTTTGTGCTCTGATGATGGTATGTATATATAGTTACTGATTTGTATTTCAAAAGTTATGTTATTTAATATATTTTGTTCATTACGCTGTGAGATTTATGTTCTTCGTTTTCTTCTATTCTAACTTTTTTTCCTTTCTATTCCTCATCCTCTAACTTCTTTCTACTAATGATTCATATTTTTGTGTCATTTGGGTTGGACGTGTGGTGTTATTAGTCAACTCAAAGGGTACGGAAATTCGGGCCATTACAACGGTGGTTGAAGACCGGAGGTCTTCACATTGTTTGGATGATTACTGATGTCTTGATTGGGCGGTAAACCCAAGACAAGGTAACAAGTGGTGATCGTCCAGACGTACTTGTAGATCGACCGGATATGCGAGGACCTCTCTCCTGTATTGGACATATGGGGCGAGGAATAAGTTGCCTCCGGTTTGTTCAAACCAAGAACGAACTAGTAAATGGAAGTGCGTATGACACTGGATTTTATTCTGTTTGTATTGATTTCTATTAAATATATATCTATTTGGCGGGGGAGAATTTATTCTCTTGCTTAACACCCTTCTCTGAGACTTATGAGCTCAGAGGTTATATATCGATAGACATCAGTCGCATAGCGTGAATTGCCTATGTTGCATGCTGAGATGCAAATGATCAAGGCTTCTATTGAAAAGCAGAGTCTTGTGGTTGATGATCAAAGCACGGCTTTAATATAGCATAAATTTGTGTATAGCATTAATTCGCGAGCCTTACACCTCGGTATGAGCCAAAAAAGGGATAAGGGACAGCAGGGAGTGCATGACGTTTCTTTTTAGCTATGGGTGGTGTCATGGTATGGAGCCCAGACATTTATTTATTTTTACCTATGTGGATGATGGATAGCGATGCGCCTCATATATATCGGTTACTACGGAGCTGATGGATATAGGTCCTATAGGACCGAGGAACGTGTGTTCAGGAATTACCCATCCTCAAACATAAGAGAGGACCGGCCCTGCAAAATCCAGGGGTTTCCCAGAGTGTGCAGTCCTGAGGAATTTGCTAGAGTGTCTCGAAGCGGTTAGGAGTACATCCCTTGCCTAGATTCATGACGAAAATCCAATTTCCAGTACATGACATTTCGGTTTTGTTTGTAGAGCCTAGTATGGCGACTTGATAGATGGTACCCATGCCGCCAATGATTGATCCATTTTTATTTGAAGTTGATTTCTTCACTTATAGTAATAATAAAAGATAAGATTTCACGTACCAAGCATTATTTGGCTATTATAAGGTAAAACTCTATCCTCCGGCTTGCGTTGCATTGTGTGATGGGACCTGAGTCTTATAATAGCTTCATTTTCTTTAATTAGCATTGCACTGTTTTTTTTATGCCCTGGTATTCTTGGGAGGAAATCTGTTCCGTGTTATACAGCGTGGTCCCTTTTACTTAAAATCAAATTAGTAACTGTTTTAGTTCTCACACCGGCCACATGACTGACCTAGAGTTTATTGTTTTAATCTAAACTCTGGGTGCCCCTATTTTCCACATGGGCAGTTAATAGTTTTGGGATTGTAGATATTATATTCAAAAGATCCTAGTTTATAGTTGGAGTTATATTCGGAACTCTCTGTATCCGTGTATTTCTTTCCATTGTGATTTGTATTATTTTTCTCTGCATAATCATTTGTAAATCTCTAGCATTTATCAAATGTATATTATTTGTTCATACCCAGTATATTCTTGTACTCTGATGTAAATTGTTGTAATAAGCAATGAAATGTTCTTCTGTTTGTGTTCTGATTTGTCGTGTTCTCAACTCAATCCGGGCTTTCCCGAAAGGGCGAGTTTGGGTCGTTTCAACCAACGTCTTTATCCAGAATATATATATATGTGTGTGTGTGTGTGTGTGTATGTGTGTATGCAGGAATTACATGCAGGAAATATATATTGAAGACTGTACAGTTAAGAGTTTAAGAGATTCAAGATTTCAAGAATCATGAGAATCAAGATATCAAGATTTCAAGAGCTCAAGAATATCTAAGTAATAGAGTCTAGATAATATGTAAAACTCCGGTTAGCACTTACAAATTTTGTTTTCAAATCATATTATTTTCAAACTCCTTTCTAAAATGATTTCAAATTATTAAGATTCTTACTTATGGTTTCAAATATATATATATATATATATATATGTGTGTGTGTGTGTGTGTGTGTGTGTTTATCATATAGTTATATTTTAAAGTTTTATGTTTACATTATACATATGTTTATAATTAAAATATAGAGTTTTATATCATATAATTATAATTATATATATATGTTTACATGTTTAAATTATATATTAATATATTTTTATACTTTAGAAAATTTATTTTAAACAACTAGTTTTGATTCAATAAATTCCAGAATGTATATTGGTTTAAACATTTGAAAAATGATTTTAAAAATTCAAAATTCATATATATGTCAACATGTATAATTTGGTATGTCGACATATAACTACTACAATTTTAATTTTCAAAAGAAGTGTCTTTTCATTATTTGAAACGCTTCGGAACTGTTGCTACCTTTGGGACTCTATATAAAAGAGACATTTTCGAATTTTTAACAATCTTTTCTTTTCCTTCTTAATCTCTTCTCTTACCACCATTATTACACTTTAATTTCTTGATTTCAACACTTATATTTTGCCGATTTCAGTACAAATTACATCATTCTCTTTCTCTTCTCAATCTCTATCAAATACTCTCTGTTTAGAAGTACTATTCAAGGGTTCTAGTGCTGTTTGTAATTGTTAAGAAAAAGGTGTGTTCCTTGTAGCCTGTAAATCAAGGAATGGGAGTGGTGTGAACCGTGTACCTGTGAAATCAAGGGTGTTGAATTGGTGTGAGCCTTGTAGTTGTGAAATCAAGAGTGTAGAATCGGTGTTAACCTTGTAGCCGTGAAATCAAGGGTGTTGTAAGATTGATACTAGTATTATTAAAACTCTGCGCAATCTAGCATTGCGTGGGACTGGATGTAGGAGTAATCCGAACCATTATAAAATCCGGTGTGTTCTTTCCTTTTCTACACTTTTGTTTATATTTATATTTGCATCTGTGATTGTTTCTGTTGTGATATTCGTTATGTGATTCATATAGTTGTTTGAATAATAATTAATTGTTCAAGTTTTCCATAATCTCGCTAAAATACTACGTAACAACCTGGAAATTTGGAACCAATTTAAAAATTTTATTTTTGAAATTTTAATGGATTTTTTAATATTTAAAATAATTTATTTTAATAATAACGACTAAAAAAATTTATTTTAATCAAAATTAGAACGAAAATTTTCAATTTAATTATAAAAGGAGTTTAAATAGCGCGGTAGTTTGAAATTTTGAATTTGAACGTTGACTGAATGTACAAGATTCAAAATAAATCGGATTTTAGTAAAACCAGAAATATTTAAATCTGTTTAAAAATATATTTCCAACAAATCTGAAAAATTCAAATTTCATAGAGGGAATAAAAAGTTATGGCCAGTTTAAAAGTCAGAATAGTCGCTATGGAATTTATATACATATTTTAATATAATAAATAGCCATTTTGCAAACGACCTCCGTTTTTGACGAAACCACTTTGATTGGATCCGAAATGTAAAATTATTGCTAGATTCAGATTTTCATAATTTTTGGAATTAATATGTAAGCGTGGCAAAATAAAACGTATTTTGTCAATTTAGATCGACCAGAAATTAACCATTTTTCAAACGGTCTCCAAATTCAACAAAATTAATTTTGTTAGGACAGTATCGTCAAAACATAGCTAGATTTATTTTTCGGGAATTTTTGGAGTCAGTTTGTGGCCCCGGTAAATTTAAATGTATAATCAAATTAAATAATTAAATGTTTTATATTTTAAATTAAAAAAGTAGGCTGAGACGATCAAACTGGCTGACGGGACCTAGTCCATTGTGTCCGGAATAGGGGTATTTGGCTTGGGGCAACATTCTTTGGGTCAGATTTGGAGTTATTAAGAAGTAATGGGTTTTTTGTAAAATAATGATTTTAATAATATTTTATTATAAATAACCCTAAACTAATCAAAACCCTAATTTGTTCTAAATGAAACCCGCCGCCATCATGCTCTCAATGGCTATGGAGCTCTGAAATAAAACCATAAAGATCTAATCTAGATCAAATTAAATCCTGAAGTTAAAGCAGAAACTGAAGAGCATCTCATGCTCTTCGATTTCATACGACAAGATCAAGTATGGTGAAAGGAGAGGCTCGAATTTTGGTGAGGAAGCGGCGGACTTTGGAGTGGTTTCTAGAAGCATAGGGTCCGGCGAGTGGGCCCTAACTCCTGGCGTTGGACAAGGTGGCAGAGTACTTCGAGGTGGTGGAGTTGGATCGGGTGGCGGCAGTGTAACTTCCCGTATTTTTGGCAGTCAGATATTTAATTTAATTTATTATTTTAAATATTGATTTGGATTATAAGTGGATTTATGATATATAATTCATTTATATAACGAAGTTTGAATGTTATATATATATATATACAATTTGAACTCGTAAACGTCGAGGTATTTCATAATTCACGATTTGAAATTAATGTATATCAGTACGAATATAAAATGCCCAACAACAACTGACTGTGAAATTATATAATCATACAAAATAGAACGTCCAAATCAACGCGTTGTTTTCTTATGATGAGACCCATGCTTCGCACACGGAAATTGTTCAATATATTATATAAGCATTAAAAATATTTTCTTTTCAAACGACCTCCGTTTCCGATGAAACGAGTTTTAATGGAAAACATATAATTAATTATTGCTAGATTTCTGGTTTGGAATCAACCGGAATTGTTTTATCGGTGTATAAAATTTAAGGGTGAACCAATAAATTAAAATAGCGTTGTTGTGCAAATGGAGTCCGTTTTCAATGAAATTAAATTCATTAAGATCGGAATGTTGAGTCGTAACAATGTGTCCATTTTCATTACATTTGAAGTTCACGTGTATTAATGCGATTTTTAACGGTCAATAAATATAGCGGTACCCCGTACAATTTAACCGACCTTATATTTCACCTATTTATCCCTTACCTTCCCCAGTATAACCCGCTGCCCTGCCTCTTCTATTTCTTCAGGCCGTCTACGAGTTTCCAATTCAAATTTTCTTATCGAACAACACTGCAAAGTCTTGTCATCGCGGGCTACTCTATATTTTCACTTCTACACATGCTATGTTTTAAAATTGGCCTACCTATCTTTGCACCTATATCCGATTATATGTACAGCACTAATGAAAGCAGAAATAGCTTAAACTATGTTTCCTTTTTTCAACAAGCCTACTCTATTGCCCTTTTTATTTCCAACGTTCCTAACTGATTTCACATACCCAGACTAATCTACTTTTATTACTTCAGCCGCAAAAAAAATAGATGCAACATATTGTACGCCCACTTTCTCTTATCCTATAGTTGTGTTGTATCCCATCATCAACGTCGAAATATAAACCCATGAACTGATTTTCCAGCAGAGCCTAACCTATATATTAATTAGCAGCATACCCATATGCCAGACCCTATCGTCATCTGCAATCCCTTTTTTTCACATGGCCTGATACTTGAAAACACTCAATTGAAAAGAAAAGACACATTACGCCTCACTACCTAAACGCACAGCTACAAGTAGGATTTGCAGCTATACTATGGCACGCATGCACAGACTACTCACGGCACAACTTCATGGTTTAGATACACCCTGTAATATAATTGCACAGACTTCACATGCTAAGCTTTCCCCCTCATATTTTCACATCACCAGCTATCCCTTATTAGAGATGAAACACACTGAAAGCAAACTGACCTGCAGCTTTACCGTGATATGTCTTCTCCGTCAATCGACCTATTGGTGCTAAGGCACATGCCTATAGAAAAGACATGGTTCTTATCTCTGGTCCTTCATGTGTATATATCCAGGCATGCCTGTCTATTTCTCTTTACCAAATAAACAAGCCTAAGCTTTCGAAATGAAACCATCCTCTTGCCAACTATATTTCACAGCCCCTTTGTAACGGGAACCAATTCCCTCACCATTTTAATTCGAACCGCAACCCCATTGTTCAGTTAAATCAAAACCAAGCTCTCCTATATTCTCGTGCATGTGAAATACTAGGGGAACATGGGGTATAAATGGTAAAGCTTCACTTATGAAGCATTAGGTGCGAAGAAAATTAAAAAAAATGAAATAAGGGGAACACGCTGAGACAGAAAAAGAAAGAGAGGGGCTCAGTGCCTCAGAAAGGAGGATTGACTCTCGAAGGGGTATGTGAGGCTACGTTTTGGGTGGAGAGGTGTGTAAAAGAACACGGATTTGCAAGGAGTATGGTGAATGAAGAGGAGACTGGATTTGAAAGCAGCAGGTAAAAGCAAAAGATGATGAATAGTAAACATTTTAATGTGCCATTTGTAGTTAGCTTTGCATAATCCTACTTAACAATGCCTAATCATGTGATATCACGTAGCCTGGGTATATGCGTATAAACACCAAAATCCCATTTGCTTAAATTTTATATCATGTATATATACTGTACATTATAACATAATTGAAAATTTAAATGTGCCAAACAAAACAGTTCGTGCTAGCTATATATTAAAGTTGCCTAATTAAATTGCCTAATCACGGTTAGCATATCAACGTATCGGTTTAGTTAAACACATATATAAGTTAGTACACGAAATTTCGTCCTACTTTATATTGCCTAATCCTAGCCATTAACATAAGTAATAAAATATACATTGAGTTATTCATAGACGTGGCTAGTTTTAAGTTATTATATGTACCTAACCATTTTTGTTTATAACATGATGAACCTTAATAATAGAAGTGGTCTGCTATAAATAACATATATGCCTAATTTAGATTTACACTATGCCTAACCTTTAGAATTTACAGGGGGTATTAGGCCATTTAAGGAACAGTAAGGTAGAAGGTAAGTCTGTTCGTTTGTTTAATGTAAGCAAGGGATCAGTCTAAGAATCTAAATATCCGGATAGTTTTATATTGAGGGAATGTCGACGTGTTAATAAATTAAATGATTTGATTAGTATTATTTAAAATTTAAATCAAGAAATAGGTTAGTTAAATTTAAACGTGTAACTTGTATAACTTGATCATATTTTATCAGAATTAGAGAAAGCCAGAAACGATGGAACCGAATCGGCAGAGACAATGTGATGGAGCTGATTTGATCAGAGATGATAGCTATTAGAGTTTTAATTAAATTAAACGTCAGTTTAATTTAATTAGGGCGAACTGTTCTAGATGGAAAATGAAATCAAGGTGAGTGCAACTCACTCAGTTTTATCTCACTTATATTTTATATAAGTGGGGTTTAAATATTTGTGTGCTATGATTGTTATTTGGTTGAGGGATGCTGAATATATATTTATATGCGGTGACTGAACCGATTAAATTAAACATTTGTTTAATTAAATTTAAATCAATCGTTATTTTTAACGATTGTAACCGATGGAGGTAACCTACCTCATTGGTCTTGCTGTCTGATTGTTGAATTTTTTTTTATTGAAATAAATGATATTTGTTGAAATAACATATTTGGATGCAGAGAAAAACAGGTTGGAGGGATCGAACTGGATTCCTCAAATTTACTTTTTGTTTTCATATTGCAATTATATGAACTGTTAACTGAGAAGATTGGATAATTAAATTGACCATTGATTGTTGAATCTGAATTCAACATTTATTCTGTTTTAACCCATGGACAGTATTGGTTGAGTAATTGGTAACAGTTGGCCCAAAAATATATCGTTTTATAAATATTGATTTACCGTCTGATGAATCGATGGTAATAAAGTTATAAAATATATTTTGTAGCTGAAGATGTTTTTTTGAAATTGAGATAAGGTTTTAATAAAAGGAAATTAACATGTATTATTTATTATTTAAGAAGTTATTAAATGATTTTGTAAAGTAAACCTTTTATGTAATAAGATTTGTAAGTGGACAAGCAGAAGCTAACACAATGGTTAAGAGTTGGATTAATTATTTTCAGAAGACAATTAAAAGAAATTATTTAAATTAATTATATTATTAATTAATTTAAAAAAAGGACTAATTTGAGTTGATTAACGAGATAATCATGGTTTGAGCTGATAAAGTAAACTAATCGGGATTAGTTATTTGATTAATTTATTTAAATAGTTTAACAAATATTTATCTTAACTTTAATAAGATTTAAAAAGAAATTTTCTGTTTAATTGAGTTAAATAAGAAATTAACTATTTCTATAATAGTCAATGATGAAGTAAATTATTATTTTAAATGAATAATAATTTGAGTGATCAATTTATAAATGGGATTCTTTAAGGTAAGTAATCAAAGTTGATATTGAAACACAATTGGATTTTTGAAAAGTATTGATGAACGGTTTTATATTAAAATCGAGTTTTACAACTAAGTTATAAAGGAGATTTTAAGCCAAGACAATAGCTTAAAGTAAGTGTTTGAATTAAGGGGAAACAAGCGAGATAAAAAAGGATTGTATATTAAACCCGAATTTTATAAACAAGGTTATAAAAGGAGTGTGAGGCTAAACGTTAAGATTAGATTAACGTTACTTAATTCTGGAAGTATAAGATGTGGTCTAAGTTCATTATATTTAATAAGAGATGAGGTTTCATCAGTTATAACTAAAATGAGATTTGGTTTGATATTGGAAACGAATATAGGTTTGGTATTACAACTGATATCTATCTTAAGATAAGAACGTTGTTGATCAAGGTCTGAGAGGTAATTTAAAATACCCCAACTTGAACGACTTCAGAATTATCGAGAGATGATATTAGTTGTAGTGGTGAAGATGTTAAAAGGAGTTTAGTTTGAGAAATAATAATGTAACATTAGAAAAATATATATAATAGATTCCAAAATAAAAGGAAACTAAAACGGGCTATAGAATATGAAAAGGTATTTCCGTAGTAAAGGAAATAAAGGAGATTTTGTGAAGATATAACGATGTTTTCAAAGTAAGAAGATAAGATTTAGAATGGGTTTATTGTAAAAGGATAAGTGACTGGTATAGTGTTCAAATGAGGAAACCAAAGGAGAGGTCGTAACGATTGTTTTACGCATGGCAAGTCAAATCCATGATAAATAATTAGTGGTGTTGTAATTAATGTTTTGGAATAATAGTAAAATAGAAATTGGGTATTAAATATTTCCTAAATATTAGATTAAAAGGGTTTTGAAAAGACAAATATATTTAAATGAGAATTGAATACCATGTTTATAAATATGGAATATTTTTTCAAAAGTTTAAATTAATCATTCGTAAATTATTTATAAGGGCCCAATGATGCTGAGTACTTAACCAATGAACTCATTATATCCACACAACTATTATTTGATAGTTAAATCACCGACTATCAAATCTGACCTATACGATTGATTGGTACGGAAAGACCGGGATCGAATTATATTCGAAACCCATTCTGGACCAACAAATACGTGAAGATGAAGATTGAAGATGGAGTATAAAAGATGGAGCATTGAAGACTGTAGATCTTCATAAGTGGAAGGATTACTCATAATCTCTGGTTTAGAGGCTAGAGATAACCTGTGATTCTGTCATGGTTGGAATCTACGAATTTGCAAGGACCACTCGCTACCAATCCATAGGGTGATTCCTAGGATGTGGTAGTAGTGTACCTTCGGTTCATCCCATCCCTGGATGACTTGTATAGACGAATGTCTGACAAAGTATTTCCAAAGGATCACGTACATTGATGTTTACAAATGTAATTCTGTTAGCTGCAGAGTATTTTTGTGGACATCAATTAGTGATTTGACGGATCCGATAATGTGGCATTCAAAGTGAATGATGACCAGATGTTCTAAAGGTGAATTCAAACCTCAAGCCTCACAACTGGGAAATGACAAAAATCGGGCAGGCAGCATGGCTATGTGGGTCGCACCCATTAGGGTGTATAATCACCTTTCTAGGGAAATTCCTTTTGTTTCTTTAATCTATCAATGTTGTCCCTTTCAGAAACGGTTGCTGATCCCAACCGTTGGTGATATAAATTCGATACAATCAAGCAAAATGAGTGATTGGTCATGTGTGGGCCAGGTTGCTAGACATTCTTGTTGAACCCAGTGTATTCGCCTCTAGAGATACACTATCAGCAGGTGGTTCCATACCTTGTCAAAGTTGGCATCCAATCTGCAATAAGCGCCCGCAGTTTTGATTGTATAATATATAGTGGAGCGTGAGATGCAAACGTTCTGCTAGACTGTTATTTATTTGTATTTAGACACTATTATAATATCAGACGATATATATGATTTCAAAATGTTTTGGGTTATCGTAAGGTAAAAATCGTCCGTATTTATTTGTGGATTTGGTCTTATGATTATCCTTTTCTTTTATAAAGATTTTTGAACTTAAAACTCAAGTTGGATGATTCCCCTTAAACTTTTCGAGTTGTTCTCACTCTGGTTCACCAGACTGACCCGGTATTTGTAATGCTCGGGTTAGACCAGTTTGTACAGGTTCAGATTATCGGATGCCGAAAGAGACGAGCTAGAAGAGTCCAGACTATGATGTTATACAGTTATTATTCCACTGTGTGTTGTGTATGAGGACAGGTTATTATAACTGTCCAGATGAATTGATGTACTCTGATGATTGTAAGTATTTTACAAGCTCTCAATGAAAGTTATTTCTATATTACATTTTTCCGCTGCGATGTGAGGCTTTGTGTTATGTTGATACTTCTTCTTCTTCTATTCTAATATTTCTTTCTTTCTTATCTCATCCTCTAATTTCTTTCTATTGACATCTGAGTTTCCAGTACAGTTTTGGGTTGGACTGGTGTTGTTTGGTCAGCTCAAAAGGTACCGAAAATTTGGGTCGCTACAGTTGGTATCAGAGCTGTTGGTTTAGTAATAACCTTGGCTCTGTGGCGTAACTCGATAGAGATAGGGTTAGTAACACCCTAGATTGAGTTTGAGTGTATATATATATAAGAGAGCGTATTTGTAAGTTTTATATACAAATGTTTTATATTGTGTTATTTGATTGATTCAATTTTGAACTGGCAACTGACACTATATTATTTTGTAAAGATGGTCAAATGAATTAATTTTGGCCAAATTATATTTTTGTATAGAGAGGAAATAATTTTATAAAATTACTGAGATATTGGTTTGTTTGATTGATTGGACTGAATTCAAATTGGATTAGAAATTTGAATTGGAAATTTCACATATGAAATTAGTAAATCTTATGGAATTGAATGAATGAGATTTGACTAATAAAAGTTAAATAGAATTGTATGAATCAGAATTTAACTGGGAGATAAGTTAAATAAAAACAAAATGAATGATATTCGAAATAAAAATCAGAATTCGGATTTGAAATGGAGGTGAATAAATTAGAAAATTAAATAGTTAAGTGAATATGGATCTGGAACAAATTAACTTGGTTAAGTCAAATTGATATAAGAAGGGATATTGAAGTTAAAATGGACACTGAAGTTAAATAAAATAAATTTGAAATTTGGAAACTGAGTAAAATATAAATTAATTGGTTAGTTGTACATTGATTATGGTTGCACACTTAGTGTTGATTGTTTGTTAGATGAATTGATTAGGATTCATAAATGGTTTCATAATAGAACTGAATGAATTAAAAACAAAATTCCAGTACGTATAATGAATTTGAATAAAACTCGATTATGAAATAAAATCAAATAAGCCCTGGGTTATTACTTGTATTATCAGTTGAGCTGAGCACATATTTTGGAAAGGTATGGAACTGATTAGGTTACACATATTTGAAGTACAAATTGGTGAGGGGATGTTAGTTGATTTACTTTGAAGTTAGAATTTGGTTCCCCGACAAACAGGTAATCCTTAATTTTGTGGATTAGTGATTGAATTTATACCCATAAGTTGGATAGCCATTTGGTTTTGTTTTCTTTTGAGATATGTAAGGCCAAGAGTAGCGGTTGTAGGTTTACCAATCGAATAGTGAAGAGGAGATGCTGGCAATTTTTTTTATACTTAGATATTTTAATGATAATTCTATAATAATTATTTTGAAAATAATTGGGACTGAACATTCCTCTTACTTAGCAATTTCGGGGAAGAAATTCTTTTAAGGGGAAGGAATGTAACGTCCCATATTTTTGGCAGTCAGATATTTAATTTAATTTATTATTTTAAATATTAATTTGGATTATAAGTGGATTTATGATATATAATTCATTTATATAACGAAGTTTGAATGTTAAATTTATACACATATATATATTTACAATTCGAACTCACAAACGTCGGGTATTTCACAATTCATGAATTGAAATTTATGTATATCAGTACAAATATAAAACGCCCAATAACAACTGACTGTGAAATTAAATAATCATACGAAATAGAACGTCCAAATCAATGCGTTGTTTTCTTATGATGAGACCCATGCTTCGCACACGGAAATTGTTCAATATATTATATAAGCATTAAAAAAATCTTTTCAAACGACCTCCGTTTCTGATGAAATGAGTTTTAGTGGAAAACATATAATTAATTATTGCTAGATTTCTGGTTTGGAATCAACCGGAATTGTTTTATCGGTGTATGAAATTTAAGGGTGAACCGATAAATTAAAATAGCATTGTTTTGCAAATGGAGTCCGTTTTCAATGAAATTAAATTCATTAAGACCGGAACGTTGAGTCGTAACGATGTGTCCATTTTCATTACATTTGAAGTTCACGTGTATTGATGCGATTGTTAACGGTCAATATAATATAGCGGTACCCTGTATAATTTAACCCACCTTATATTTCACCTATTTATCCCTTACCCTCCCCAGTATAACCCGCTGCCCTGTCTCTTCTATTTCTTCAGGCCATCTACGAGTTTTCAATTCAAATTTTCACATCGAACAACACTGCAAGTCTTGTCATCGCGGGCTACTCTATATTTTCACTTCTACACATGCTATGTTTTAAATTTGGCCTACCTATCTTTGCACCTGTACCCGATTATATGTACAACACCAATGAAAGCAGAAATAGCTTAAACTATGTTCCCTTTTTTCAACAAGCCTACTCTATTGCCCTTCTTATTTCCAACGTGCCTAACTGATTTCACATACCCAGACTAATCTACTTCTATTACTTCAGCGCAAGAAATATAGATGCAACATATTGTACGCCGATTTTCTCCTATCCTATAGTTGTGTTGTATCTCACCATCAATGTTGAAATATAAACCCATGAACTGATTTTACAGCAGAGCCTAACCTATATATTAATTAGCAGCGTACCCATATGCCAGACCCTATCGTCATCTGCAAACCCATTTTTTTCTTTCACATGGCCTGATACTTGAAAACACTCAATTGAAAAGAAAAGACACATTACGCCTAATTATCGAAACGCACAGCTATAAGTAGGATTTGCAGCTATACTACGGCACGCATGCACAGACTACTCACGGCACAACTTCATGGTTTAGATACACCCTGTAATCTAACTGCACTGACTTCACATGCTAAGTTTTCCCCCTCGTATTTTCACATCACCAGCTACCCCTTATTAGAGATGAAAACACACTGAAAGCAAACTGACCTGCAGCTTCACCGTGATATGTCTTCTCCATCAATCGACCTACTGGTGCTAAGGCACATGCCTATAGAAAAGACGTGGTTCTTATCTCTGGTCCTTCATGTGTATATATACAGGCATGCCTGTTTGTTTCTCTTCACCAAATAAACAAGCCTAAGCTTTCGAAATGAAACCATCCTCCTACCAAATATATTTCGCAGCCCCTTCGTAACGGGAACCAATTCCCTCACCATTTTAATTCGAACTACAACCCCATTGGTCAGTTAAATCAAAACCAAGCTCTCCTATATTCTCGTGGATGTGAAATACTGGGGGAATGTGGGGTATAAATGGTAAAGCTTCACCTATGAAGCATCAGGTGCGAAGCAAAATAAAAAAAAAAGAAAAAAGAAATAAGGGGAACACGCTGAGACAGAAAAAGAAAGAAAGGGGCTCTGTGTCTCGGCAAGGAGGATTGACTCTCGAAGGTGTATGTGAGGCTATGTTTTGGGTGGAGAGGTGTGTAAGATAACACGGATTTGCGAGGAGTACGGTAAAGGAAATTAACATGTATTATTTATTTTTTAAGAAGTTATTAAATGATTTTGTAAAGTAAACCTTTTATGTAATAAGATTTGTGAGTGGACGAGCAGAAGCTAACGCAATGGTTAAGAGTTGGATTAATTATTTTCAAAAGACAATTAAAAGAAATTATTTAAATTAATTATATTATTAATTAATTTAAAAGAAGGACTAATTTGAGTTGATTAACGAGATAATCATGGTTTGAGATGATAAAGTAAACTAATCGGGATTAGTTATTTGATTAATTTATTTAAATAGTTTAACAAATATTTATCTTAACTTTAATAAGATTTAAAAAGAAATTTACTGTTTAATTGAGTTAAATAAGAAATTAACTATTTCTATAATAGTCAATGATGAAGTAAATTATTATTTTAAGTGAATAATAATTTGAGTGATCAATTTATAAACGGTATTCTTTAAGGTAAGTAATCAAAGTTGATATTGAAACACAATTGGATTTTTGAAAAGTATTGATGAACGGTTTTATATTAAAATCGAGTTTTACAACTAAGTTATAAAGGAGATTTTAAGCCAAGACAATAGCTTAAAGTAAGTGTTTGAATTAAGGAAAGAAAAGCGGGATAAAAAGGGATTGTATATTAAACCCGAATTTTATAAACAAGGTTATAAAAGGAGTGTGAGGCTAAACGTTAAGATTAGATTAACGTTACTTAATTCTGGAAGTATAAGATGCGATCTAAGTTACTATATTTAATAAGAGATGAGGTTTCATCAGTTATAACTAAACTGGGATTTGGTCTGATATTGGAAACGAATATCGGTTTGGTATTACAACTGATATCTATCTTAAGATAATGTGACGGCCCGCCCCGCACCAACCGACATTTACTCTCCAAAGGTGCGCTATACACATTTCCAGTTAGCACGGAACGGGTCGTGAGAAGGGAAAAAGGGAAGAAGGAAATGAACATACAAAGAACCTGTAGAATGTCTCACAGCGCATAGAACAAAATATAATAATAACATACTTGACATAAAACAGGAGAGACAGTGCATAAGCTGAAAACCAGAACTAAACATCATAGCAGCGGAAATCCAAAATACAGCTTATTACAATTTTCAAACTGTCTCAAAGCAAAAGTAAGATAAAGGAGGTACACTACTAATGCCCAAGTAACGACCACCAACGACACAGGGAGAATGTGTGTGTATATATATATATCATACGTGGAAGCCTCCTGCCCGCCTCCGAATCAGCTACTCGCGCATCACCAGCTAACCTGTCTCTAGTCTGCTCGTGTGAGCACCCAGAGTAATAAGAGGAGACATAAAACTCTGGGTCAGACATAAAGCCTGGTATGAGCGATAAGCATCTAAAGTGTACAATAACAGGTAGACTAAAACATACCTGAACCTGGACCTGCAACCAAAGAGTTAGCACTACATACTGTACAACACTCTAAGGTATCATATCAAACAGTGTAAAGATACAGAGGTGGGGAAGGTGTGCATGTCATAATGATGGCAAACAATCAAGCATAGCATCCATCCTCACATCTCTCACTCGGTGCGTAAAGCATATGATATTCACCACTTCGATCACCCAACATACCTTGCTACGATCACTCTGCCCCATGAAGTCATAAATGGCTTCACTGCACTGATAACGTAGCCACTAATTCCTCGCTATGTCCACTTGCCCCATGGAGTTATTCACCCCATCTGCGCTGGCTCATAGCCTTACCAATCCTTACTATGTCCACTTGCCCCATGGAGTTGTTCACCCCATCTGCGCTGGCTCATAGTCTTACTACGCATCACCTTGCCCCTCAGGTCATAATGACCCTACTGCACTGATAACGTAGTCTTGCTACCATCACCTTGCCCCTCAGGTCATAATGACCCTACTGCACTGATAAGTAGCCCATCATTCATTTTTAGTGGTGAATCGAACTTATGAACGTCGACAACTCCTTAGCACACGTCCCGCAGCAAAGTCCAACCATGAAGTGAACTCATTGGTTCCCAACTGGATCCTGAGCTCTAACTTCCCATATTGGACTACCTTTGCATCTCGGGTTATTGGTCAACACTGGGTCGGGTCGGGTTCCTCCTCAAGCCATCGGTTTGGGTCGGTGTCCTCCATCTGTTCGGGTCGAGTCTCCTTCTGGTGCGGTTCGGGTCGGGTATTCCTCTGGGGTCGGGTCGGGTGCTTCACTCCGGGTCGGGTCGGGTATCATCTCCCCTCCAGCTCGTGCCTCCGTTCCGATCCGTCTCCTCGTCCTTCACATGCTCCTATCTGATCCATCCTCATGCCTCCGCTCCGATCCGTCCTCCTTAATCCGATCCGATCCCAGTTCAGTTAGCGTGGCCTTCCTTTTTGCCACTTTTCCCAAGTGTTGGTTTCCGATCCGATCGGATTCTTTGCTCAGTTCAACATATCCGATCTGAGCCCCTTATCCGATCCGATCCGAACCCTGCACTATTTTCTGAAACTGTTCCAGCAAGTGTTTACGCTATTCGACGACGTTTTCGACCATTCTAACTATTGAAATCAATCACAAAGCATTTCATACAGTCATAGCAACATGCATAATCAACCACAAACATCAAAACATCAATATGATAGATTAAAATGGATCAAACATACCCAAAATCCCATATTTCCCCTTAAGCATGTTTAGGTGAAACTAATGATAGGATTAGCAAAACTTAACCAAATTAAACCAAATTCATATCAGAGGTCTAAAACATCATTTAAGAATTTATGAACATTTTTCCCGAATTTTATCATGCTTAAATTCGCTAATTAACACTAATTACCCTTAACTAGCCATAATTAGTGTAAAACTATGCAAATCACTCACCTTAGCCACAAATAAACTAAGATCTGAAATAATTCTCTGATTTGATGTGAATCTCAATGCCAAACAGCAGCTCCAATGTTGATTTGGTGTAGATCTTCCTTGATTAGGGGTTGCTAAGCTTAATCCTTGACCAAAAGATGATTTGGAGGTGATTTAGAGGTTAGAGGCCATTTTTAGGGATCCTTGGTGATAAGTGGAGGTTAGAAAACTGAAATGGAATGATCCTCTATCTCATTTCAGCCTTCCCGTAACCATAATCCCGAAATGGGTTATGGGCCTACTCACTAATCACCCGATTTGGCCCGGTTAAGCAGTTTTTCAACCTCCAAACCTTGTTTCAACCATATCTCCCAAACGGTAAGTCCGTTTGGCTATTATGACCACTCTACGGAAAAGTAAACCACCAAACAAATCCAATGGAAGTGGTTTCAGGTCAAAATTCCTCTCCAATCAAAAGTTATGGCCAAAACAGTACCAACTAGGGGCAAATTGGTCATTTAAAAATCGACAAAAATCATGAACATGAGAAATGACTCTAATGGATGTTTCCCAAAGTTACATGACCATACCACTTCATATGGGAAAGAAATAAATATTCTACGATCCTATGATGTGTAGAATACGGGTCATTACAGATAAGAACGTTGTTGATCAAGGTCTGGGAGGTAATTCAAAATACCCCAACTTGAACGACTTCAGAATTATTGAGAGATGATATCAGTTGTAGTGGTGAAGATGTTAAAAGGAGTTTAGTTTGAGAAATAATAATGTAACATTAGAAATATATATAATATATTCCAAAATAAAAGGAAATTAAAACGGGCTATAGAATATGAAAAGGTATTTCCGTAGTAAAGGAAATAAAGGAGATTTTGTGAAGATATAACGATGTTTTCAAAGTAAGAAGATAAGATTTAGAATGGGTTTATTATAAAAAGATAAGTGACTGGTATAGTGTTCAAATGAGGAAACCAAATGAGAGGTCGTAACGATTGTTTTACGCATGACAAGTCAAATTCATGATAAATAATAAGTGGTGTTGTAATTAATGTTTTAGAATAATAATAAAATAGAAATTGGATATTAAATATTTTCTAAATATTAGATCAAAAGGGTTTTGAGAAGACAAAAATATTGAAATGAGAATTGAATACCATGTTTATAAATATGGAATATTTTTTTAAAAGTTTAAATTAATCATTCGTTAATTATTTATAAGGGGCCAATGATGTTGAGTACTTAACCAATGAACTCATTATATCCACACAACTATTATTTGATAGTTAAATCACCGACTATCAAATCTGACCTATACGATTGATTGGTACGGAAAGACCAAGATCAAATTATATTCGAAAACCATTCTGAACCAACAAATACGTGAAGATGAAGATTGAAGATGGAGTATTAAAGATAGAGCATTGAAGACTGTAGATCTTCATAAGCGGAAGGATTACTCATAATCTCTGGTTTAGTGGCTAGAGATAACCTGTAATTCTGTCGTGGTTGGAATCTACGGATTTGCAAGGACCACTCGCTACAAATCCATAGGGTGATTCCTAGGATGTGGTAGTAGGGTACCTTCGGTTCATCCCATCCCTGGATGACATGTATGGACGAATGTCTGACAGAGTATTTCCAAAGGATCACATACATTGATCTTCACAAACGTAATTCTGTTAGCTGCAGAGTATTTTTGTGGACATCAATTAGTGATTTGACGGATCTGATAATGTGCCATTCAAAGTGAATGATGACCAGATGTTTTAAAGGTGAATTCAAACCTCAATCCTCACAATTGGGAAATGATAAAAATCGGGCAGGCAGCATGGCTATGT
The DNA here is from genome assembly GCA_030737875.1 of Allium sativum. Lineage (NCBI taxonomy): Eukaryota > Viridiplantae > Streptophyta > Magnoliopsida > Asparagales > Amaryllidaceae > Allium > Allium sativum. The sequence continues at coordinate 353,490,859 of CM060919.1, read as the reverse complement.
GGGTCACACCCATTAGGGTGTATAATCACCTATCTAGGGAAATTCCTTTTGTTTCTTTAATCTATCGATGTTGTCCCTTTCAGGAAACGGTTGCTGATCTCAACCGTTGGTGATATACCTTCGATACACTCAAGCGAAATGAGTGGTCGGTCATGTGTGGGCCGGGTTGCAAGACGTTCTTGTTGAACCCAGTGTATTCGCCTCTAGAGATACACTATCGGCAGGTAGTTCCATACTTTGTCAAAGTTGGCATCCAATCTCCAATAAGAGCCCATGGTTTTGATTGGATACTATATATGTGGAGCATGAGATGCAAGCGTTCCGCTTGATTGTTATTTATTTATATTTAGACACTATTATAATATCAGACGATATATATGATTTCAATATGTTTTGGGTTATCGTAAGGTAAAAACCGTCCGTATTTATGTGTGGATTTGGTCTTACGATTATCCTTTTCTTTCAAAAAGATTTTTGAACTTAAAAATCAAGTTGGATGATTCCCCTTAAACTTTTCGAGTTGTTCTCACTCTGGTTCACCAGACTGACCCGGTATTTGTAATGCTCGGGTTAGACCGGGTTGTACAGGTTCAGATTATCGGATGCTGAAAGAGACGAGCTAGAAGATTCCAGACGTATGCTGTTATACAGTTATTATTCCGCTGTGTGTTGTGTATGAGGACAGGTTATTATAATTGTCTAGATGAATTGATGTACTCTGATGATTGTAAGTATTTTACAAGCTCTCAATGAAAGTTATTTCTATATTATATTTTTCCGCTGCAATGTGAGACTCTGTGTTATGTTGACACTTCTTCTTCTTCTATTCTAATATTTCTTTCTTTCTTATCTAATCCTCTAATTTCTTTCTATTGACATCTAAGTTTCCAGTACAGTTTTGGGTTGGAATGGTGTTGTTTGGTCAGCTCAAAAGGTACCAGAAATTTAGGTCGCTACAGGCGGTCCCTGGTGCTATGCGTGGTGGAGTTTTCTGGTGAAGCATGGGTTTTGCAAACCGGCTTGAAAGAGGAAATGAGAAAGAGGGTGTAACCATGATTAAGGAAAAGTAAATTAATTTAATTATTTAATAATTATTTCAAATTATGTAATTAAGTTCGAACTATCATAACCTTTTGATAGGACACGGAAATCGATGATTTCAGAAGCATTTGAATCATGAAATCGAGATCTTCACGATGGAACTGACTAGAGCTTAAACAGAGCATGTTGGGAATTCAGACAAATCCAAATTCGAAAACACTGTAGCAACTCTGAATTTTCGACACTTGAATTCTGACACTAATACCCCCCGTGTCCAAACTCAGATATCGAAAACCCAGAAAGCTAATAGGAAGAAGTTAGAGGGTGAGAAAAGAAGGAAAGAAATATTATAATAGAAGAATAAGAAGATCAGTCTCACAGTGGAATGGACAAAATATAATAATCAATAATACTTTATACAAAAAGAACTGTATATATATGATTACCCATCAGAGTATATATTCAGATCAATACAACACACAGCGGAAATAAACTAGTACCAGTAAATATATGGATTACGTCTCGACTTCAACTCCTTTCCTGAAGCTCCAAGCGATACCTAACCTGATAATATACTTGGTCTAACCCGAGCACATTTGAAGCAAAGCAAAATTCACCCGGATCAGTCTGGAATACTTTCAGTGGTAAATTCATAACACAAACAACTTGCTTAACTTTGAAAATCCTTCTTTTGAAAGAAAAGGATAATAGTTAGACCGGTCCTCACATAAACATGGATGGTTTTTACCTTACTATAACGCAAAACATTTTGAAATCAATATCTTGTTCTGATATTATGATAATGTCTAAATACAAATAGATAGAATCTAGCAGAACGCTTGCATCCCACGCTCCACATATATAGTTTACAATCAAGATCGCGGCGCTTATTGGAGATTGGATTCCAACTATGACAAGGTATGGGATCACCTGCCGATAGTGTATCTCTAGAGGCGAATACACTGGGTTCAACAAGAAAATCTTGCAACCCGGCCCACACATAACCGACCACTAATTTCTCTTGAGTGTATCGAGTATATTGTCACCTTACGGCTTTTTGTCGCGACCACCGTAGTTCCCGGGAGATACAGAAATGAAAAAAAGTAACAAATATGAATATTCTCTAGATGGTGACAATACACCCTAATGGGTGCGACCCACATAGCCATGTTGCCTGCCCGATTTTTGTCATTTCCCGGTTGATGAGGCTAGGGCTACGTTTATCTTTCTCGAACATCTGGCCACCATTCACCTTGAATGTCACATCGTCCATACATCATCCAGGAACAGGAAGAACTGAAGGCACCCTCCTACCGCATCCTAGGAATCACCCTATAGATCAGTAGCAAGTAGTCCTTGCAATCCGTAGATTCCAATCACGATAGAATCACTGCCAAAATATCTCTAGGGATCAGCTAGAGAAATTCAAGAAGTAGTTCTTCCGCTCATGAAGATTTACGGTCTTCAATTTGCTCCATCTTGATCAGCATCTTCCACGTTTCGTGTTTATTGGTCGGAATGGTTTTCGAATATAAATTCGATCCCGGTCTTTCCGTACCAATAACGTTGGGCCAGATTTTGATAGTTGGTTATTTAACTATCAAAAATAAACAATCATAAAAATGAAACAGATCCATTGGTTTATTACCCAGTATCACTTGGCAATTTAAAATAATATATTAGTCCTGATATATTAATATTCTTAAATCACTTTATTGTGTACTTGGAAAAATTCCTTAAACCATATCAAATTTCTCGTTAACTACCATTTCAAAACATTTGCTATGACCTTACTTATTATCTAAAATTTGGAAATCGATTCAACTTACCAACGTAAAACATCGTTACAAATCTCCTTTTGTTTCCGTTATTTGAACACAATAATCATCGCTTATTCTTTTAGAACGAACTCATTCTAAATTTCATTTCTTACTTTCAAAAATATCGTTATATTCTCACCAATCCCATTTTTTTATATATTTCTATTATGGAAATATCATCTCACATCCTCAAGCCCCTTTTTATTTCCTTTTATTTTTGGAACCCCATCATATATATATATATATACACTCCCAACATTTTCAAATAACGTTACATTATTTTTCAAACATCTCCACCGTTACGACTAATATCATCCTTCGATAATCCTGAAGTCGTTCAAGTAGGGGTATTTTAATTACCTCTCAGACCTCGATCGACAACGTTCTTATCTTAGAACAAATAGTAGTTCATAAATAAAAATCATCTTTCTCAGTATCGATTAAATTTTATCCCTCTATTTTATATAAATTACGATTTATAACCAGTATCTTTACTTTGAACAATCTCAATCAATTATGACCATTTTATTTAACTTCCCGCTTTTAACTTCGTTAAACGATTATGTTTATAATTAGAAACCTAATTCATTTCCAAATATTTTTCCCAATCATTCGCTCTCATATTTGTAAAACTAATTGGGATTCTTATGAACAAAAATACGTTTAAAGATTTAAAGACCATTAACATCATTCTTTGACATCTTTTCGACTTCCTCTTTTAATTCCATCCTTTACTTAATTCAATTTAAGTAATCACCTTCTTGAAGATTATATTTTGATCCTAAATTCTTTAAATAACTCTTCCTATCATGTTTGGATGAAAACCCTTTTTACAAATGTTCCAAATGTTAATTGTAACCTTATTATAAACTCAGTTGCTTTCTTAAATGAATATCATTTAAGGAATAACTACTTTAATGATTAATAATTAAAATAATAATCAACTTCCGTATTTGCCGAAGTAAAAACTGTTTCACTTCTTCATCATTGTCTAAGATAAATTAGTTAATCACCTTTAATATTATAACAATAATTGACTATATAAATTATTTCAATAACCTTTAACATCGGTAACAAAGGTAAATTATAATTCAAGAAATCTTATTAAATTTGAGCGACTGTTCATTAATACTCACTTTCGATCAAACAGTTGACTTAGTCAACTTAAACTATCGGTCAATTCGTTAATCGATTTCAATCACTTCTCCCTATTAATTAAACTAATCTAATAATACTGCTTAATTATTTACCCTAAGTGTACTTATTCAGATTATTAACCCGGAGGTTAATTATAACTTATCTCGCTTATGAATATTTTTCAGTGTCAAATAATTCTTTGTGATATTTTATAAAACTGACTTATAATCATTTTTCATTTTTAAACTTCATCACCGTTCAAAATATAATTAAAAACTCGCTTCAGTTATAAAATGATTTTATAATCTTGAGTTTCATTAATCTGCCTAGTGATAAATCAACGCTTAAACAAAAAGTGGCGTTTGGGCCATTCGCTGCCAAATCATTAATTAGTATGGGCTATTCATTTCAATAACACAGCGTTAAATTACAATTCAACTTCTAACAATCAAACTGGTTATAATAATAGTGGAGTTCAATCAGTTCATAAAAACAAACAACACACATAAAACATACATAATATTTTGAGGAATCCGGTCAGATTCCTCCAACCTGTCCTTCCCTGCATCACATAGCAATAAAATATTTTATAACAGCCATTAAACGATGATAATATAATTAACGTTATCCATTCAACCAAACATAGACATCCAAGGCATCCAATCAAATAAATTAAATGAATTTAGCACATCCAGTATTTCTAAAATGTGTGAGAATTAACTCACCTTTATTTCGATGACTGGTTCACCTTGTTTAATCTTAAGCCGGCGTTTATAATTAAACGGAAAATTCGGTTGCTTCCGTTCTTTTCTGAATAGCACCACAGTGTAGTGCTTCTTACTGCGATTTCATCGCTTCAGGGTTTTCGCGGTTCTGATAATGTTTGAATTACCATCAATACAAGATTTAATGTATGTATATCTTATAAATTAAATAATCATTAGGTAATTAGAATATATTAATCTCACCTCAACTAATTTATTACCCACGTCATCAGATGACCAGGCTTTCATGCGTTTTATCCCAATGGAATTTCCTGAAGCCCGATACCATTTTCTTCTCAACTATTCGCTAGTCTTTCCTTCTTTACCGAACACATGACTTCACCACCCACCCAAAAACTGATTGCTTGCACCATTCCACAAAGTCATGGTTTCCAAATCACGTTGTCTAACCTGCTACCATATAAACCCAATGTAACGCAAAACACAGTACCAGCCTTCTCTTTGTTTACACACCACCCCATCGTTTTTATCCCAAAGCTCAACCGTTCTTTCCTGAACCACTGTCTTCGAAACCTTCACCCCCTTTGTTCTTCATATTATCATCCACATTATGTACATTTTCTTTCCTAGTCAAGAATTTATAACCCACCATTACACACCTGCCTCTTCATGGCATTTTGTGAACCACCTACTAGCTTTCGAAAACCCAGCATCTTTCCTTTTCCGTGTATACACCCAAACAGCTCCACTCCCATATTTATAACCTCATGCAGTATTTTACCATTAATACGCACAACTTCCTCTAGACATCACCGTTCTCGAGTGACATGCAACATCACCCACAGTTTCAACCATCGACAACAACTGCTGCCATCGCCAAACAGCCCAGACCCTCCCCAACTTCGGCTATGACCTCCGCCATCACACCAGAAAGCCACCGGACCCACCACCGGCGTTGCTGCCAGTCTTCACCACCTCAAACAGCACCTAATGCCATCGGACTGACCCCCTGAGCACCACCACCACAGTCATCGCCACTGATCCCTCACCCAGCACCCTGGCATCCACTCTCGCGTCCCCCATCCTTGGTCCTCATTAACGACAACCCATCGCTCCCCGCTGCTCGCGTAACATAGTCTCCAACGGCATGTGAAAAGGGATGAAATGCTTTGTAGGTTCTTCAATTAAACGGAAGTAGTGAAAAGTTAAATATGTATTTTGTTTTTTGAGAAGTGGAGATCTGTTTTTATGAAGGAGCAGGGAGTGAGTCTGTTTTAATAGAAGGAGAATTCACTGCTTTATATAGGATGGGCAATTTGATGGCCACGGATGATGGATTGGCACACAAGGAGATGGAAAGCTTGGCAGGCAAGGTTATCAGTTGTTTGGTCTCCACGCGTATATTATAGATAGTACTGGGTAGCTATGGGTATAGGTTGGCATGACATAACATAGGGGTTGGCAGTTTTTTGATTTGAAAACACTTACCTTGCTGAGTGAAAATGATGCGTACATGTTTTGTACAGGGATCATCGGCATGCTTCTTTCCTTTTTCTTTAAGGAAACGTACAACGTATCCCAAACATCACTACGCAAATCCAGAAATAGAATGGCCGAAAGAGTTATAGGGTTGATGTTTTAATTATTTTAATTTATTTTGTTGATTTGATTTCTGAGGTGATTAAAGATTTTTATATGAAGGCAACTACCAATTTTTTTTTATATGTAGAGTCAAACGTATCCGCTATATAAAATTTTGTCCATATACAACTTGCTATCGACAGAAATAACTATACCGTCTCGTCCAGCAGTGCGCCACGATCACAAATATATAATAATATCAGTAGGTTGACTTATATTGTGGAACCTCAAAATGCTGATACAGGGTGTAACCAAATAAAAAGTTGCTTATTTTACGTATTAAAAATTACAGTAAAATTCTAAAAATTAAATTATGACTACGCCTCAAAGGACTTATCCAAATTCGAAGTCAATATTTAATTATAATTAAATAATCGTTACGGTTTATAATCGATTCTACAGCGACTATACGAAAATTTGATTTGGACGTAAAATAAAATCCACCCTACGAAAATTCGATTTTTCTCCTCCATTAGAAAAATATTATCAACGAGATTCAGACGCTTCTCGTTTCACCGAAATCTGACTTAACACGGATTCAGTATAGTTAATTGAAGTTGAAATTCAATTTTACGAACTATCGCGCCGTTTTCGAGTTCGTTTTACAATTAAATATAAACTTAAACTTTCAACCGCCATTTACTTAATGTTTTCGATATTGAATTTATTAATAATTCTAATATAATATTTAAAATAAATTTATATATTCGAATTTAAATAGCCGAAAAATCTGGGTCGTTACATTCTTCCCCCCTTAAAAGAATTTCGTCCCCGAAATTACCAGGTTAAGAAGAATGTTTAAACTCCAATTATTTTCTAAAATATTTAAATTTAAATTATTATCAAAAATGTTTCTAAGTTTAAATATTTCATGAAAATTTCGCCAGCACTTCCTCTGTACTGTTCGATCCAAACAACTACAAACGCCACTCAGGGCCTCTCATATTGATCCAAAGAAAATAAGAGCCAAGCGGCTATCCATCTGGGTATAAATTCAAACATCTGATTAATAATATTAAGGTTTACCTTTTTGTCGGGAAACTCGATTCCAATTTCAAAGCAACCCAAGAAACTGCTCTTCGTCTGTCAATCTGTACTCTCAATCTGTGTAACCAAATCAACTTCATAGCCCTTTGCAATTTGTACTTAACTCCACATACAATACAAGTAACAATCCAAGGTTACTTTTTTCCAGTTCCATTTCTTAATTGAGTTTTATTCCCAACTCATTATACTAGAATTTATCTCTCTGTTTCCAATTCATTCAATTTCTTATTAACTCGTTTGTTGAATTTAACTCAACCAACTATCACTCAATAAACCAAACCATGCACAATACAAACAAATCATCCTATATTTAGGCTAATTCTGATTTATTTAATTCTATATCAAATTTCATATTTACCAAATTTATAATTTAATTTTTCCTTCTGGTTTTATTAAACCATTAAAATTCAGTATATTTGAATTTTATTTCAATTTATTTACTCCAAATTAGTCCTCAATCCAGTTCAAATCCATATTCAGATTCGTGCTTATGAAATTTATTCCAAACACAAAATCTAACAAATTTCCATTTATTCAGTTAGATTCATTCACTTACTATTTTACCCAACACAAGTCAAATTCTTGTTGACTTGTCTCAATTCCAATTCAAAGGATTCATTTTAACTCATACAAGTTAAAATTAATTCTCATTTCATATTTGAAATGTTTATACATCCAAATCAAATAATAATTCGATAAAATAATAAATTTTACCTTCATATAAAATATATTGGGTCAAAACAATATAAAAATAATTTTATATTCAAATTACAAATACGCGCTCTCTTATATATATATACACTCAAACTCAATCTAGGGTATTACTAGCCCAATCTCTATCGAGTTACACCACAGAGCCAAGGTTATTCCTAAACCATTGCTCTGATATCAACTGTAGCGACCCTGAATTTTCGACACTTGAATTCAGACACTAATACACCCCGTGTCCAAACTCAGATATCGAAAACCCAGAAAGCTAATAGGAAGAAGTTAGAGGGTGAGAAAAGAAGGAAAGAAATATTAGAATCACTACACCAAAACAGGGGATTCCCAACAAGTATAGGTGTTACAAAAAATTTCTGTAACACTTATAAGTGTTACCAACGGCGTGTGAGGAATTGTCCAGCCATATTTGTAACACTTATAAGTGTTACAAATAGAGTAATTGCTAACACTTATAAATGTTGGAACCAGAAGATATGGTAACACTTATAAGTGTTATAAACATATTCATTGCTAACACTTATAAATGTTGGAAGCATAAGATATGGTAACACTTATAAGAGTTATGAACATATTCATTGCTAACACTTATAAATGTTGAAACCAGAAGATGTTGTAACACTTATAAGTGTTATAGACATATTCATTGCTAACACTTATAAATGTTGGAACTATAAGATATAGTAACACTTATAAATGTCAGTATCATAATCCTACTAACGCTTATAAATGTTACCATACATAAGTTGGTAACACTTATATGCATTACAGTACGAAATTAAATTCATTTCTATTTTTTGCACAAATAATATTAAAAGTCTCAAAACAAATGAATACAACATATCTTTATAATTTTCATACCATACATATAATTCAACACATCAATTCAATATAAGATTTAATACACTTTCATATCTCAAATTCAACAATGTCACATTTCCATAATACTCAAATATGAGTTACATGCTTCCGATTTCAAAATATCATAATATCATGTTCAAACTACAAAATATAAGTGCACTCGTCACATTCCAAAAACTTCAGAGATAGGATCATTCTCAAGGTCACACGTGTTTGCTTTCTCGTTGTGATTACATTCCGAAATATGTTTTATTCCTCTTCCACGAGTGCCTACAAAATATAAATGCACTCATTTTTATATAAAAAAAGAAATAACAAGTTGCAATGGAACATTTTTCACTGAGGTGATACATACATACATACATACATCAACAATCAAAAACCAATCCTTACAACGACATATCCACCAATCAACTTAATAGCTTAAAGATCACTCATATATGCTTTTTCTTCAACAATGTCTACAGTTTATAAAGTATCCACGTTAAATATATTATGATCAATAAGTTATGAACTGGGTTGATGTATATGAAGCAAGCATTATCATACTGAGATAGCATGTCTTGGATAATATTCACAAACGAATGTAATTTCAAACCGGGATAGTTTGTCTGAGACAGTATTGACTAGTTTAAGCTAGGATAAACCTCAAATTAGAACTGAAATGAATCCAACTTACTTTACCTTCTCACTCAATGAAGAAAAGTCATGCGAAAATGCCTTTGACTGCATTGCCCAAAGTCAAAGAAAATAAGTATTGAACCCTCTCAAGCCACGGTAGCCAAGCGACCTGCTTTATAAAAAGGATAAACGTGAATAATTTAGGAATAAATGGTCATGCCTACATTTTCTCACAAATGAAGCAAAATAAAAAAATAGGTGAAGTACTGAGACATAAGAGGATTTTCTTTTAAAGGACAAACTTTGGAAATTTTTTGGTGAAAAGTATGGGAAGTTTCAAAATTAGGGAGAAGGACACATTTACACTAAAGGTGGAATTCAGGGGCCCACTAACCTTTTTCCATTTACACTAGCATTTGTCCTTCTCCCTAATTTTGAAACTTCTTATACTTTTCACCAAATTTTTGTTAAGTTTGTCCTTCTCTCTATTTTCCACGAGAACAGAATATCTAAATTTTGACATCATTGTTTTCCGGTTGTGTCAGGATAAAAGGATTGGAAAAAAATCAAGCATGAGATAGTTTTCTAAGATAAAGAATAAGTAGGAAGTGAAGAAAAAGAGCCATAATTACATGCAGCAAGCACAAACTTGCTTGCTAAAGCAAGCTTGCTTGCTGCAGCAAGCACAAACTTGCTTGCAGCAACAAGCTTGCTGCCTGCAGCAAGCTCGCTTGCTTACCTGCAGCAGCAGGCTTGCTTGCTTGCAAGCAGCAGGCTTGATTGCTTGCACGCTGAAGCAAGCTATATGTACTATAATGAATCAGAGGGTGTTTTAGCAGCATCAACGTCCAAGAACTAACCACTATTCACTGCTTGTACCAATTTTAGCAAATGCATGTATATATATAATAAATGGAATTAACTTCAAAGGCAATAACTTTTAAATAACATGTAAATGAGAGTACCTTAGGGAGGAAAACATAATGCTTAAGCTGTAAATTGAACACATAAGGTAATGATCTTAATTTATTGTTGTGTTTAGCATCAACGTGTATTACGGGACTCGCACAAATATTAATTTTATCCATCAATGTAAATTTTTTGAAGGTGTTGCCTAAAGAGAATATAAAGAGATAAGTTACTAGAAGTTGTAGCAAATATTTGGGCTTGCTTCAGCTGGCGTCAACAACTCAGGAGGCTTTCCCAGTAAGATTGCTTGGCCGTCTTGTTGGAGTAATATCTGTAAATAAAATTAATGACAGCCAAAAAAAGGTATAAAACAATTGAGCAAAAGGAAAAAAGAAGAAAAAATGTCTTAAACCAAATTGCTTAAACCATTATATGTGGCATACCTATATATAAACTAAGAAATATTAATGACAATCAAAACCGCTAACTTGACAAATAGCATGTTCTTGCCAGTCGGAAGAATATGAATCAGTGTTGCTTGGTGTATCAAGAATAGCAGCTCCTGTCTCATATGTAGACTAAGGATGTCCTCCAACTGACATCATATTGTAGTGTGCCATTGATTGTGCTTACTTGTTGACCATATGAAGTAGCAAGCTAAGGAAAGTATAGATAGAAAAATACATTAGAAGCTCCAGAAAATTTACTTCTATACGTGAAACAAATAAAATGAGTAACCACATTTTAAATTTAAATACATATATATTGACAAAAACACTATAGCAATATTTCCATACTTCATATCTCTAAGTTGGCTAATTTTGTCAAACTCAATAAATAAATTATGCATAATAATATTGCAACATACTTTTCTACCTCTATATTGGTTATCGAAAGCTTTGAAAAGAATTAATTCATATTTAGCATCGACAAAATTACAGAAAAAAATACATATTAACTTTGAAAATTGAATAAAGTGAACATGTGTGCACCTATTATAAATGGCCCTCTTCTCGAGTATGTTCAAATGACATCTGAAACAGAGGTAGCTTCCGAAGAATCAGAAGGAAGAAATCATAACGGTAAAGCTATCCTTGAAGACGATCCAATAGCTGATGCAAATTCAATGTCAATCGCAACCTGCAAACATAACATGAAAATTCTCAACCTTCTTAAATATGTTTATTCTTTAATAGAAGGCTGCCTGCAGCTGTACAAGAGCAAAGGAGAAGTGGTAAAGGCCCTCTCTAGAGAAGCCAGAATTGAATCTTCTGTTACTACTGCAATATGGGAGATAATGGGGAAAAAATGCTTATTTTTTTCAAAGCATACTATGTAAGGTTGAAGATAGTAAAACAAATCAGGTTGTTCAATCAGTTGTTGAAACAGAAAAACCGATCTGATGAAGCCTGCTGCAGATGCACCTAGGGCTCAAATGGCAGATCCAGGTCATGTAGTCAATGCAAATATTCAAGCATATGCTCATTGGTCATTTCATCCAATGGTAGCTAGTATTGGAAATAATTTTGATACACTTATGGATAGTACTTCCATGCCAGTCCCAGAAGCCTTTTTCAAGAAAAAAAATGTTAGATGGACTTTAAGGACAATTGTATTTGGATCATAATTGGAAATTATCCCAAAAGCCAAGAATTTAGAAATCCGAATCACAAATGTATGACTTCCATATTGAACATATGTGATTGTCGCGCTAACTCTTTCAACTTCTTTTTCCTAAATAAAAACTATACCTGATGCATTAGGCATTAACTGGTGAACAATAAATTTATGTACAGTATCAGGAAAGAAAAAATATAATAGACAATATAAATATTCATACTACATTTCAATATCTCTCTCAAAGTGAAGTTTACATAGTAAATATAACAATCTGGTTAAAAAATCTGGGCTATCTTTTATAATCTCCCTTGTTGATGTAATTTTTAGCTACAAATATAGAAAGAGCAGTCAATAGGATTAGTAAAACAGAGGTTTGTTGTACGATCATGTAAATATTATCCTATCATTTCTTTCCTATTGAATGCAACCCTCCCTTTAATAGGATTAAATTATCCACCATTCATATATAATTAAAATAGAAAGGTAATCCATTAAATATTTCAATATTTATGCATACTGCTATCTTATTAAACTGGAAGCATATTCCATCAAGATCCATACATTAGCAGTTCGTTGTTTACTGCTGCATTAGCAGTTCGCTGTTCGCTGCTGCAGCCATATATGCGAACAACAAGTGTTTGCTGCTGCAGCAGTTCGCTGTTGCTGTAGCTCGCAGCAGCAGTTCGCTGCTGCTGATAGCTGCAGCAGTTCATCGCTGATGATAGCAGCAGCGATGATTTGCTGTTGTTCACAGCAGCTTGTTATCTTGCATTTAATTTGATGCTTCTTATGTATATTTCTGTCATTATCTTTATTGTCGTCATCTTGTTTTTCTTAAACAGGAAATGTTGAGAAGCTATGCTGGATGGAAGAAAGAACAAAATTTATCTTGGTTTCTATGTTTTTTTAATTTGAATTGTAGTAGCGTACGAATTTGTTTGGTATTTTTTGTATTGCACTTTTATGTACTACTATTGTGTATGAACTTGTTTGAGTATGTGATCTTGCTTGAGAAAGTAAATGATTGATCTGTTTTGCTTTAGTTTAAGAAAATCTAGTATAGCATATGTCTTATTCAATTTCGAATGCGAATATTTCGGTGGAAACAGGATCATACTATTCAACCATGAAATGCTTTGTTTGAACATTAACAAATTGAGGTAAGAAAATTGTAGAATAGCACAGCCAATCCAATAAACGACTCGAAATAGTTGTCATGGATGGTTGAACTCGATAAACCTTTTTTTTTTGGTCTAAAAATGTCACATTGTTCCTATTTTATCATTCTAGATAAGCTGTTTACAAAAGATAAATGCTTAAAATGAAAAAGAAAGTGAAAGCACTGTCTACTGTGAAAATCAAACATAGAAAACATTAAAAAAAATCTTTGGTTGTTCATATTCAAGTCAAATATGGTACAGTGTCAAATGCAACTTGAATTTCAATCAAAGTTGTAGCATTCAGAATATTAGGCAAACAAACTGGCTATATTTAGGAAAGAATCAAGCCCAAATCCATAAAATACAAAATAACATCAATTGTGTTAACTATTGTGCTGTATCACATACGGCGTGAAAGAAATCATGAATCCACAATAACAAAGAAAGAAACAGTTTCCTACTTTGAAAAATCATATATACAGTTGTCAAATTATTATCGGAAAAATTTCAAGACAGCTTAACTGAGAAGGTTCACCACTATTGATAAGACATATAATTATGAAAACAAGGTTGAGACACTCTTACTTAGCAAGAAATACTGTTCAAATATTTCTCGTGGCAGTTCCAATCAACCGCATTTTCGTAAAGGGCAGTGGCATCAACCTTTTGATTATCTTTGTGGAGGAGGCCACTTTTATTCTTGAAATAAATAATACAAAGGGTACTCAAAACAATAGCTTTATTTCTAGTAAAAACATTGAGATAGACAGGAATTTTAACAATTTAATCTTACCTATTGCAAGAACATGAGGTTATCGCTCACCCACCGCTGTTTCATAAGAACCACATATCCTGAACAAAGAATTTATTAAGCATTTGAACTTTACAGTCAAAAGAATAGACGGCTATCACTATAAAAGTCTTCTAAACAACAAGATCTACAACTTATCAGTCTGGTGTGAAGGAGACTGTAGTTCTCCACAAGAGAACAAAGCTCCTGCCAACTGCAAGCTCCTTAAGTCAAGAAATCACTCTAGCACTTCAGGTTCGAGGGAAAGCAATGAACTTCAAGAGTTTCTATCAAAATCTCAACATCTCTTGAAGATCGAACTATTTTGAGGATTTAAGCGACTATTGTGAAAGATCTGAGTGCTATGACAGTGAAGAAAGTTGTTGGAAGCCTCCTTGAAGCCTCAACAGATGGCGGTGATAAAATTTTGTAGAGGACTGTAATTCCCGTCATTTATAGGGTTTGTTTAGAAACATCAAGAATGTGCATTGTGTTTTTTTTTATTCCAAAAAAAGAGGACCTAAAATAAAACCACCACCGAGACCGAGCAAGCCACCAACTATGCCACCGGTAACTCCACAACAGCAGTACAAAGCAATCTGATGGGATTTGAAATTTGTTTCCTCTGCTCCATTTGACGATGTTATTTGTTTTCCAGTGTATAACTGTAGACCTTCAAATAAACTTACACCTACAACAACAGGGATCTAAAATATAGCAGCAGCATAAGTAAAATAATAAAACAGTAAACTACCCATTAATGTAGAATTAGATAGCTGGAGTAATGTAAACTACCTGTAGGAAGTTTAATATCCAGTAAAAAACTGAACAAGTTGCTGTATAATTCTGCATAAAGCAACTAGCTGCATGAGGATAGTAAATTATAGTAGACTAAAACTAGCATGCAGCAAAAAGTACAACGTTAAAATTGTAATTATCGATTGTAATTTGCATTCTGCACCACAACAGGACAGTAATGGATGATTATCTTTTACAGACAACGGATAGGATTCAAATATTCAAGAGAAGAAGAAGACAGTCATCACAATATAGAATACATACGTATGGCTTTAATGGGATCTTTTTCCATACCTTAATTATTTGTAGCACTAAGAAAGATACCCACACAAATAACAGAAGACCAAGCTCCTTCCAACACACATTATCAATAACTGAAACCTATAATAGAAGTAAACCAGTCTTAAATCTTAATCGTGAAATCATCTTAATAGAAAACTGTTACACCAGAGATTATGACATTCACAAACCTCTGTTTCAAAGTGAGTCATCGTCTCTTGATGGTTGTTTGGCTCACTAGGTATGGCAGTGTATTACGCTTCAGTTGCGACGCCTACAAATAGTAATTACATGGAACTTACATTGACTCTATTTTGAAAGTGGATGTAAAACTGTTCTCTAGATAAATAACCCACCATCAGTCTCTAAGCGCTTAGCAGCCTCCTGCAAATAAAGATAAAAAACGGTGAGCTCAGATAACACAAATAATGAACCCCATAGTATTATAAGAATAGGTTAAATAATATTACATTCTTCATTATTGTCTCCTTTTTCCATGCTTCAACCCCTTTCAAAAAAAAAAAAAAAAAAAAAACTCAGGAGATGATTTTCATTTACCTATCTCCGTAGGTTACAATAATATATCACAAGAAAATCTTTCACGAGATTAGGAACACAACAATTGCTCATGCAGGCATACTAAGGGATCAATATTGGAAACATAGCAATTTATATACACTTGGTGGCGCATTGAGACTTGTAGCATTATTTAACAAAAAATTGATTCAGGCTTTACATCCATTTCTGGGAACTGTTCATTATAAGTTCTCCATAGATTAGTAACTAAATATGTGATTATACTTGAAGCGATAACAAAAGATCACAAATTCCGTAAAACTGTTAGCTCATTTATGTGATATTGAAAACTTGAATATAGCTATGCTAATGAAATTACTGATAATTGATATACTAACTAAGAAAGTGCAGCGTTGAATATAAACCTGCTAATGAAATTACTGATATATTTATTAAAAATGTGTACTGTCTCTGGCAATGTAACATTAATTGTGATACAGGCGCCAATGGAAAGCGTTATTGCACAAGAAAATGCATATATTAGTTGGGTGTCATACTCGTCATTTTGTCCTTATTACCGAAGTTGCTAAGCTTATGAAAAATATAACACCAAACTGTTAAGGCAAGGGATGCCTAAGGGTGAGATGATAAGATTCATGAACTGAATCTAGGTACAAATGCAGATCAACATAC
The DNA here is from genome assembly GCA_030737875.1 of Allium sativum. Taxonomy (NCBI): domain Eukaryota; kingdom Viridiplantae; phylum Streptophyta; class Magnoliopsida; order Asparagales; family Amaryllidaceae; genus Allium; species Allium sativum. Next base: position 353,474,478 of record CM060919.1, on the reverse strand, counting down.
CTTGCATTTCTAATTATATGCTCCGGTATTGGTCCCAAAACTCTTTCCATCATAGCCAAATGTTTCCAAATTCTCATGTGTTTGAAACAGTGCATCCCCCTAGAAAAATGATAATCTTTTAGATGGTAATAAAGATTTATGTACTGAATGGTTGTTGATAGATTAAGCTGAACTGACCAAAACGAGCTCAACAACTATGCAACCAGCACTCCATAAATCACAAGGATAACTCCACCCTAAACCTGTGATCAACAAAGCACCACAAAATTTCATAAACAAGACCCTTTAATCTCAAACGAAAGCTTCAAGATCCCTTTACCAAAAATTACTCAATAACTAATTTATGCAATGATTTTCGCTGCCATCCACCATTAAACACACGTCAGATAAGAAATCAATATGAAGGTACTCAGGTAATTGGCAGCTACTACAATGCAGATAAAAAAATACTGTAAATTAAAAGATAGTCACATAATGAAATGCACGCAAACACTAGAAGAATATTCTCAGGCTTTAGATCAGTGTGAATAAGTCACAAATCATGCATATCTACGGTAAATGGAAAAAGAAGAAGAAAAGACAAGCATCAACCATGCTACCCTTAAAACTTTTGGATTACAGGTTATAAATATTAATTGGATTAAATAACAGAGGAACCAAATTTGATTCACATACATGCTACATATTCCAAAAGATGGCGCCCAAATTCGCGAACAAGGTCAACAGGAGATGGTGTATACCTATTTCTCTTTAAAAAATCAAATAAGCTAGGTCCAAGCTTCTCATAAACCTGTTATAACAACATTCAAGTCCATTCAAAGAAAATGTTTCCTTTCAATTCTAATCTATTCCTTCATATCCTAAAGTAAATCCACATGAGAACCATTAGCCGTTGCAACTATTTATTTATATATAATATGTTGCTAGCTCATGGCGGACAAAATTTAAGCAAAAGAAATATCAGCAGCAACAAAAGGAAAAGTAAACGAGTCCAAACGCAACAAAAATGAAATCGATTTTTTACCTATTATCGTGATTCCTAGAAACCCCAATTCGAAGTCAAGGATTGAGAAACGAGTTGAGAAGCCCCAATTCGTAGAAGCCGTGATTTCTAGAAGCCCCAATTCCTAGAATCCCCAATTTGAGAATACCAAAATCGTTAGAATCGGTGATATTGATATCCATTAGAGAGAGCTGATATCAATTCTTTGATGTCCATTTTCTTTTTATTTGCTAAAGACGCGGCCTTCAGAGGAATAAGCGTTGGAGAAAAAGAACTGAGGCAGCAATTAGGGTTATGGGTGAGAAGTTACACTTTTTCCCTCAAAATATAAGTGTTGAGCAGGCATATCAACACAAATAAGTGTTGGCACATTTTTGGTGACACATTTTTACTATAGCAACACATATTAGTGTCACTAGTGTACAACACATATAAGTGTTGGCAGCTGGAAAAAATAAGAGTTGCCAAATGGCCATTATGGTGTAGTGAATAAGAAGATCAGAGTCTCACAGCGGAATGGACAAAATATAATAATCAATAATACTTCATACAAAAAGAACTGTATATATATGATTACCCATCAGAGTATATATTCAGATCAATACAACACACAGCGGAAATAAACTAGTACCAGTAAATATATGGATTACGTCTCGACTTCAACTCCTTTCCTGAAACTCCAAGCGATAACTAACCTGATAATATACTCGGCCTGACCCTGAGCACATTTGAAGCAAAGCAAAATTTACTCGGATCAGTCTGGAATACTTTCAGTGATAAACTCATAACACAAACAACTTGCTTAACTTTGAAAATCCTTCTTTTGAAAGAAAAGGATAATAGTAAGACCGGTCCTCACATAAACATGGATGGTTTTTACCTTACTATAACCCAAAACATTTTGAAATCAATATCTTGTTCTGATATTATGATAATGTCTAAATACAAATAGATAGAATCTAGCAGAACGCTTGCATCCCACGCTCCACATATATAGTTTACAATCAAGATCGCGACTCTTATTGGAGATTGGATTCCGACCATGACATGGTATGGGATCACCTGCGATAGTGTATCTCTAGAGGCGAATACACTGGGTTCAACAAGAACGTCTTGCAACCCGGCCCACACATGACCGACCACTCATTTCTCTTGAGTGTATCGAGTATATTGTCACCTTACGGCTTTTTGTCACGACCAACGTAGTTCCCGGGTGTGACAACCCGCCCCACACCAACCGACATTTACTCCACAAGTGCGCTGTACACATGTCCAGCTAGCACGGGTAAGTCGTCAGAAAAGGAAAGAAAGAAGACGAAGAATCAACAAGGAACTTGTAGAATGTCTCACAACGCATGCAACAAAATATAATAATAACATAACCTTGACATAAACCAGGCGAGACAGTGCATAAGCTGAAAACTAAACCAACATAGCAGCGGAAATCCAAATACAGCTTATGATCCAACATCCTTATTACCACTTAAACTGTCTCTAAAGAAAAAGAAAACTAAAGTAGAAGATGCACTAATAATGCCCAAGCAGTGATCCTCAACAACACAGGGAGAATATCTATATGTATCATACGTGGAAGCCTCCTGCTCGTCTCCGGATCAGCTACTCGTGTATACCCAGCTAACCTGTCTCTAGTCTGCTCGTGAGAGCACCCATAGTAATAATAAGAGACATAAAACTCTGGGTCAGATAAAAAGTCTGGTATGAGCGATAAGCAGCTAAATAGAACAATAACAGGTATACTAAACCATACCTGAACCTGGACCTGCAACCAAAGAGTTAGCACTACATACCGTAAAATACTCTAAGGTGCCATTGAACATATGGTGTAAAGATAACGGGGTGGGGGTGTGCATGTCATAATGATGGCAAACAAATCAACCATAACAACCATCCTCACATCTCTCACTCAGTGCGTAAAGCATACGATGTCCACCACTGTCAATCACTAGACCCATCGAAGTAGTGACAGAGTTCGACCTGTACAACTACTGTTATTACCAAGCTTACCACATGGAGTCATGACCGAATCTTTACAAATGACCCCACTTCATTGGTCTATAGCCCCTTTAGTCATACATAGGCCACTTTGGCCCTGAATTTGTTCACGTACTCCCTACACATAGTGATACAAAGTTACAGACATCGACAACCCCTTAGCACACGTCCCGCAGCAAAGCCCAACTCATGAAGCCCACTCATTGGTTCCCAACTGGATCCTTAGTACAAACTTCCCCTTTGGACTACCTTTGCATCTCGGGTTATTGATCTTCTCCGGATCGGTTCTTTACTTCAGTCTATACTTCAAAGTCGGAGGATTCGCATCTCGAGTCCAAGCATCTCGGTTCTGGTCGGTCGAGCTACCCCCATCGGATCGGGTCGGGGTCCTCATCCTGTGGCGGTTGGATCGGTCATCATTACCTCCAGGCGGATCGGGTCGGTCATCATCACCTCCAGGCGGATCGGGTCGGGTTCTTCAAGTCCAATCGCCATGCATCGGTTCAGTTCGGAGGTGCTCATGCGGGTCGGGTCGGAGAAGATGCTTCCCAATTTTTCAGATCGTCTCGTGGATACACTGCTTGGAGGGCGGTTCGGTTCGGATACCCTTCCTCCGATCTGATCAGGATCGGCCAGTTTCCTGCAGCTTCTTCCAGCGATTGTTTACGCCACTCGACGGCGTTTTCGACTAATCTAACACTTCTAGACAATCACAAATCATACCATACAGTCATAGCAACATGTAATGTCAACAACAAACATCAAAATAATAACTTGATAGGTTAAAATAGATCAAACATAGCAAAAATCCCATATTTTCCCTTAATTAACTGTAATTAGTGTCAAAACAATGCTAATCACTCACCTTGGCCACAAATGAAATTTTCAGAGCTAAAACCTCGCTGATTTGGGCGAATATTGATGTCTAACAACAGCTCTAATACTGATTTGGTGAAGATCTTCTTTGATTTGATATAGATTAAGCCAAAACTTGATTAGAAAGTGATTAGAAGTTGATTTGGGTGTTGGAGGCCATTGTTAGGGTTTCAAGAATGAAAGTGGCGGCTGAAAAATGAAAATAAGATCGTTCTCTAATTGATTTCAGCCTCATCATAACCCTAATCCCGAAATCCCCCATTGGGCCTAGCTGTTAATCACCCGGTTAAGCCCAATTAAGCTGTTTTTCACTATCTGAAACTTGTTTCAGCCATATCTCCCAAATGGTAAGTCCGTTTGGCTAATGTGACCACTCTACGGAATTGTAAACCATCAAACAAATCTAATGGAAGTTGTTTCAGGTCAAAATTCGTTTCCAGTCAAAAGTTATGGCCAAAAGAGTATCAGCTAGGGGCAAAATGGTCATTTAAAAATCGGAAAAAATCATGAACATGGGAAATGACCCCAATAGTCGTCTCCCAAAGTTACATGACCATACGACTTCGTATGTGAAAGAAATAAATATTCTACGATCCCGCGATGCGTAGAATGCGGGTTGTTACATTCTTCCCCCCTTAAGAAGTTTCGTCTCCGAAATTCCTTAACCCAAAACATACAAAGGATCCTGCATGCCTACCAATCATATACAACAATCAACCATGCAAAACAAACAAACAAGCCTATCCTAGCATGCGGAAAGACTAAATCAAAGTTAAATCTTACCAGGCGAAGAGTTCTGGATACGTCTTCCTAATGCTCTCCTCTGTCTCCCAAGTACAGTCATCCTCATTCTCGCCCCACTGGACTTTGACTAGATTCACCGCTTTCCTTCGGAGTTGCTTCATATCGTTCCCAACAATATGTATAGGCTTGCGGTTCCCAACGGCCTTGGGTTCAACTTCGATATCATCCAACTGATCAGGTGAAATAGTCAAATCTGGGTCTTGCACGAACTTTCTTAACTGGGAAACATGAAATACGTTGTGAACTCCTGCCATCTTCTCTAGTAATTCAACTTTGTACGCCGAATTCCCAATTTGCTCAAGAACTGGGAATGGACCAACAAATCTTGGTGCTAACTTGCCTCCCCTGCCAAATCGTATCACGCTCTTCAACGGAGAAATCTTGACAAACACCAAGTCACCAATGGAGAACTTTAATTCTCTTCTCCTCTTATCAGCATAACTCTTCTGCCTATCTTGGGCAGCCTTCATTCACTGTTGGATAATCTTAATCTTAGCTGAAGTTTCTTTTATCACATCGGGTCCAAGCACAAACTTCTCGCCAGTTTCTACCCAACATGACGGTGAGTTGCACGGTCTTCCGTACAAAGCTTCAAAAGGAGCCATACCGATACTGGATTGGTAGCTATTATTATATGAAAATTCTACTAGATGCAAATGGTCATCCCATGATCCACCAAAATCCAATACACAAGCTCTCAAGAGATCTTCCAATATACAATTCACCCTCTCTGTTTGACCATCGGTTTGAGGATGATACGCGGTACTGAGATGTAATTCTGATCCTAACGCCTCTTATAAGCTCCTCCAAAATCCACTAGTGAACAACGGATCTCGGTCACTCACAATGCCTTTGGGTATTCCATGAAATCTCACTACCCACTTTACATATAGTTCAGCTAACTTAGCTGCCGTCCTATTCGACTTGACGGGTATAAATCTTGCACTCTTGGTCACTCGGTCCACAATCACCCAAATGCTATCATGGCCCGATCTAGTCCTTGGTAACCCATCAATGAAATCCATTGACACTTGTTCCCATTTCCATTCTGTAATTTCTAATGGTTGTAACAAACCACTAGGCTTCTTTTGCTCAGCTTTAATTAGCTGGCAGTTCATGCATTTGGATATAAACTTCCCAATGTCTCTTTTCATCCCTTCCCAGTAATAGGTATGCTTCATGTCTCGGTACATCTGGTTACCACCGGGGTATATAGTCAGTTTTGAGTGATGACATTCTCTAAGCACTTCATCTCTCAATCCATTGACATTGGGTACAACTAGTCTTCTATTCTTTCTAAGCCATCCATCTCGATCAAGCCCATACTTGTTCATCTCCTCATCGATACCCATCTCTAACTTGGAGATGATTTCCAATAGGTTAGGATCGTCCCTCTGACTATAGCCGATCTGCTCAATCAAAGTGGGTCTGATCGTCAAACTTGCTAACATTTCTGGATCCAACTCGAACTTTGGTCTGAAATCATACCCAGCGATGTACTCCAGTTGCTTCCATTCAAGAAACATAGCCCCTAAACTGGCATGTCTTCTACTCAATGCATCAGCTACCGCATTGCCCTTTCCGGGTGTGTATGCGATATCAAAATCATAGGAAGCCAAGAATTCTGACCATCTTTGCTGTCGGAGATTTAGATCCTTTTGAGAGAAGAGACACTTCAACGATTTATGATCGGTAAACAACTCAAATCTTCCTCCCAAGAGATAATGTCTCCACATCTTCAACGCGAACATGATCGCTGCTAATCCCAAATCATGGGTAGGGTATCTTCTCTCATGCGGTTTCAATTGTCGACTTGCATAAGCTACAACCCTACCGCCTTGCATCAATACAGCACCTAGTCCGGTACCACAGGCATCCGTGTATACCGTCATCTCTTCATTCCCCTTAGGAATGACTAACACTGGTGCGCGCGTCAACTTTTCCTTTAGACTCTTGAATGCATTCTCGCACTTTTCGTCCCAGACGAAAGCTTGATTCTTCTTGGTTAACTGAGTCAACGGTGCTACTATCTTGGAGAAATCTTGGATAAACTTACGATAATATCCAGCTAATCCCAAGAAACTTCTTATGTCCGTTGCATTCTTGGGCGTAGACCAATCTTGTATCGTAGCCACCTTCGCAGGATCCACGGCAATACCATTCTCTGAAACAACATGGCCCAAGAATCTCACTTCCCTTCTCCAGAAGTGACACTTAGAAAACTTTGCTTTCAATTGGTGTTTTCTCAACACCTCCATCACTATTCTTAAATGTTCCTTGTGTTCTTCCTCTGTCCTCGAATAGACCAAAATATCATCCATGAACACAAGGACAAACTTATTCAACTGATCTCTGAATACTCTATTCATAAGATCCACAAAATATGCTGGGGCATTGGTCAGCCCGAATGGCATGACCAACCACTCATAAAATCCAGATGGCGTCCGGAATGCCGTTTTAGCTATACTCTCAGCTTCCACTCTAGGCTGATGAAAACTTGTCGCGAGATCCAACTGAGAAAATACTTTCGCGCCACTTAACTGATCAAACAAATCATCTATCCGCGGTAGAGGATACTTGTTCTTCCTCATCACTTTATTCAACTGGCGGTAGTCTACACACAAACGAAGGGAACCATCCCCCTTGGTAGCAAACACAACTGGTGCTCCCCATTCAGAAACACTCCTTCTGATAAATCCCTTCTTCAAAAGATCGCTGACTTGCACCTCGAGCTCTCGCTGCTCCCTTGGTGCCATACGACGTAGTGGCATCACTATAGGTCTGGTATCTTTCACCAAATCAATACAGAACTCAATCTCTCGGTGTGGTGGAAGCCCGGTCACTTCCTCGAAGACATCCGGATACTGGCCAACCACGGGCAACCCTGAAAACTCACTATGCGGGATGTCGAGGGAATTTAGAAAACTAGCCATTACCCCATCACCGGGTAGACCACCAAACACTACCCTCAGCCCATCATCCGCTCTAGCTATCACCAAAAATCCCTCACAGTCTACCACCACCCCGTATCTTTGGACCCAATCGACTCCCAAAATAATGCCAAACTCAGTAAAGCCCAAAACAAAGCAATCACAAACAAACATGCATTCATGACTCGATAAGACCACATTACGACAAATCATGCTAAGGTTAGTCGAACCACCAATCGGGTCGTCACTACTAAAGGTCTATCGACAATCTCGGGCTCCAATCCCAACCTATCTACCAGGTCACTAGATATGAAAGAACTGGAAGCTCCGGTATTAATCAAAACTCTAACATGAACATCATAAACAGAAAGCATACCTTGAATGACGACATTCTTTCCCTTCTCCGCCGCAGTTGGGGCATTCGACGAAGAAGGAATTGCATTAAGGGCATATGCTTTCACCATCTGCTTTTCTTTAGGGGGTTGCGGACACCTGTCCTTGTGATGTCCAATTTGTCCACAGTTGAAGCACTTCCTATCCGCTGGCTTGGCCCGACAATTACTAGCATAATGACCCTTCTTACCACAGCTGAAGCACTCAACTTCTTTCTTATTCTTTTTCTGACCATCCTTATTCTGGTTCTGCTTCCTCTTATTCTGAGAACCACTCTTGCCTCCACCACTAGCTTGTGGTCTTGGCTCCTCTGCAGATGCAACCTCAGTCTTTGACATAGGGTAAAGACTTTCTGACCTCAATGCTTTCCCCACAATCGATTCAAACGTCTCATTGATGTGGTTAATGAGCCTTTCCCCCAAGTACTGATCCAAACCAGTTATGAACTTCTCGTTCTTCTTCTCGGCAGTATCAATAAGAGATAACCCATACGTCGACAAAGTGTCGAACTCACCAATATACTCCGAGACAGCCCTGCCATTCTGCTTGAGCTCCAAAAATTTCTTAAACAACACTGATTTCTGAGCAGCTGGAATGAACTTCTCACTAAAGCGAGCCTTAAACTGCTCCCAAGTAATCTGATCCTCGGGAGTAGCTGCCTTGATAGCATTCCACCAATTCATTGCCCGTCCTTGCAGCTGACGGGATGATAGCCTTCTCTTCATCGCATCCTCGATACCCAAATCTTCAAAGATACGTTCGCAGCTATCCAACCAATCCTGAACATCCGTAGCCGACTCCGTTCCGTGGAACGGCTTCCCACCAAGACTAGTATAATCCTTATTCAGCTTGGCAAAATCGGCCCTAGGCGCCTGCACTATTGGACAACCACCATTGGGAGCTGCTCTCTGCACATCCCTAAGCATCTCTCTCATGAGGTCAGTAAACATCGTCCTCATGTCAGCAGCATTCCCATTATTGGCTCCTCTATTGGCACCTCTTACGTATTGGCTCATCGTTCAATCTGTAAAGAGAAAACGATTAACCATCTCCATAGTGGTGCTAGTGCAGTGCGACTTTATCCTTAGCTATACTAATAGTATATATATAGCTTTTGAAAACCAAAATAATTACAATTACGCGCTCTCATATACGTACGCTATCTCTCCCTGATGACTTCCCTAGGTTAACTACGCAACCTGGCTCTGATACCAAATGTGACAACCCGCCCCGCACCAATCAACATTTACTCCACAAGTGCGCTGTACACATGTCCAGCTAGCACGGGTAGGTCATCAGAAAAGGAAAGAAAGAAGACGAAGAATCAATAAGGAACCTGTAGAATGTCTCACAGCGCATGGAATAAAATATAATAATAACATAATCTTGACATAAAACAGGCGAGACAGTGTATAAGCTAAAAACTAAACCAACATAGCAGCAGAAATCCAAATACAACTTATGATCCAACATCCTTATTACAACTTAAACTGTCTCTAAAGCAAAAGAAAACTAAAGTAGAAGATGCACTACTAATGTAATAACCCGCAAAATCTGGGCCAGTTTAAAATTTTTATTTTGGCAATTTTAGTGAATTTTGAATATTTAAAATGAATTATTTTAAATAATATCGACGAGAAAATTTATTTTGAATAGAATTAGAACGTATATATTATATACGTCGTCGTTAGGCTATATAATATTTATATATAATTATAAATAGAATTGAAAATGGCGCGGTAGTTCGATAATTCGATTTCAAACTTCAATTGAATGTACCGGGTGCAAAACAGTCCGGATTTTAGTGAAACCAAAAATAATGGAATCTAATAGTGAATATCTTTCCAACGAATCCGAATAATCAAAATTTCATAGCGGGGATCAAAAGATATGTCCAGTTGAAAATTCTGAATAGTCGCTATGGAATTCAGGCCCTTAAAAATGGACATTTTGCAAACGACCTCGGAATTCGACGAAACCACTTTTGTTAGATCCGCAGTGTCAAGTTATTGCTAGGTTTCAAATTTCATAATTTTTCGAATTAATATGTGAGCGTGGCAAAAGAAAACGCGTTTGACCAGTTTCTGTTGATTTTAATCGAATGGAGATTGGCCATTTTTCAAACGGTCTCAGAATTCGACGAAACTAGTTTTGTTAGGACCGTATCGTCCATACGAAGCTAGAAAATATTTTTCTGGAATTTTTCTAGTTAGTATGTGACCCCGGTAATTTGAAAGGTACGTTTAAAATTCAATATAATGATTTAAATGTAAATTCAACAGAAACTGATTGTAACGATCACATCAGCTTGCGATACATATCCCATTGTGTTCGGAATGGGGGTTAAACGCTATGGACGACAGGTAGTGGGCCTCGTTTAGATGACGTATGTAGAAAGTCAACTAATAAAATAATAAAAAAAAAATAAAAAAAAATCTCTTTCTCCTTATTCATATCAGACCCCCCCCCCCCGATTAATTTCATTTCTCACGATAGAAAGAAAAAAAAAACCCTAGATATCGACAGCCCCCCCCCCCCCCGAAGCGCTGCCGCGCATCGCCGCACCTCCCCCCCCCTCCCTCGACGAACTCCCATCGAAGCCCCCCCCTCCCTCGACGAGCCCACCGAAGCCCCCCCTCCTCGTTTCAGAAACGCGACGCGCCCCTCGAAGGCTCCACCGCCTCCAGCATCGCCTGAGGCCGACGCTCGACCTCCAGGGTGAGCTCTTGTTCGACCGTTCTGAGATGAAGAACAATTCATGATGGTGATTAGGTAAAGGAAAGTTTTACTTTTTTTTTTATTATATACAATGAAATTAAAATCTGAATTGTTTTATAAATTAAAATCTGAATTGTTTTATAAAGTAAAATCTGAATTGTTTTATAAATAAAATCCGAAATGTTTTGTAAAAATAAAATAGCAAAGCTGGTTTTAAAAATAATATTGCAAATATTGTTTAAAAAAAAATAAAGTTATCATTGTTTTTAAAGTAAAATAGAATTGATTTTTTGAAAATAAAATATAACTTGTTTATGGAAGAAACTATACATTGATTCAAAATGTAAACATTCTTGATTTGAAAAATAAAATAGAAGTGAGGTTTGTATGGCGAAAAAGGTTAAAACTTTAAATAGAAAAAGGTTAAAACTTTAAATAGAAAAAGTTAAAACTTTAAATATAAATTTGAAATGATTTTTGAATATAAAAATTAGCATTGTTGAAAATATATCTATATCGCAAGGTTTTGAAAATATATGGGAATGTTTTAAAAATAAAAACTCGATTTTTATATATTGAACTTTGAACTAAAAATTCGATTTTTATATATTGAACTTTGAACTAAAAATTCGATTTTTATATATTGAACTTTGAACTAAAAATTCGATTTTTATATATTGAACTTTGAACTAAAAATTCGATTTTTATATATTGAACTTTGAACTAAAAATTCGATTTTTATATATTGAACTTTGAACTAAAAATTCGATTTTTATATATTGAACTTTGAACTAAAAATTCGATTTTTATATATTGAACTTTGAACTAAAAATTCGATTTTTATATATTGAACTTTGAAATAGAAATTCGATTTTTATATATTGAACTTTGAAATAAAAATTCGATTTTTATATATGGAATAGCGAAGTAAAAATTCGATTTTTACATAGGTAGCGAAAGCAGCAACGAAGGTGACAAAAAGGCGAAACGACGAAGACTTCTGCAAATGAAGAGCCGTGGAGTTGGATAGCTATATGTGAGAATTTCTCACCTTTCAATTTATTTTTCTAGTTATATATATACTAGGATGCAGACGGTGCTTAGTAGCACCCGACACCCGTCCACAAACCATGGACTTGTTTGTTTGACTGTTTGGTGATTGGTTGCGATATTGGTTTGAATGTGATTTGTGGTATGAAAAATCGAATCGATGAATTGGTTAGGATTAGACGTGCGCCGTTATAAGGCGAAGGAGTAAGGCTAGGTTAGACCCTTACTCCAAATTTTGTGGTTTGCATAACGAAAGTGAATTTGATTGATGTGTGAATGGCGTGGGCCTTCACTAGACCGGGGATTAGGCTAGGCCTTGTCCCGTTTCTAGTATCGTGCCGTTATGCCGCCGAAATTTTCTAAAATATGTTAGAAAAATAAAAATATCATTTTATTTAATAAATGAATTGAATAGAAATTCATAGGTTAAAATAAGATGTTTTATCGTTAAAAATATAATTTTTAACGTGAAGTGAATAAAATAAAATATTCATTTATAAACCGGACGGTTTGTTTATGTACACCTATTTGAATGACATTGATTGGGACGATAAATTTTACACATCGCCCAACTGCACAAATAAAATATGTGTTTGATTGTTTGAAACCCCACACGGGTGTTGGGATGAAATTTGAAGTTCACTCATCCTGATTGATTAAATATGTCGATCGATTGATTGACAGGCTGTTATAAGCGTTGAATATCTATATTTGATGCTTATACAGTGTAGTGCACTTTGGTTGATGGTTGATTATTTTCAATGCTATTATATACATGTGTTGTATGAAAATCCATATAATTAATTTTATATGGTAATTGATTGGGCCTCATTCCAGTTTTGAAAAAGAAATATTTGAAAAAGAAATATTTGAAATAGAATATTTGAAAATAAAAGAATATATGAAGCCGTGTTGATTAGATTGACGCCATTTTGACGTGAACGATATTTATATCGATTTTAAAAGAAAACGAATTCAAAATGAATTGAAAACGATTTCGAAATGAATTGAATTGAAAACGATTTCGAAATGGATTGAATTGAAAACGAATTCAAAATGAATTGAAAACGATTTCGAAATGAATTGAATTGAAAACGATTTCGAAATGGATTGAATTGAAAACGAATTCAAAATGAATTGAAAACGATTTCGAAATGAATTGAATTGAAAACGAATTCAAAATGAATTGAAAATGATTTCGAAATGAATTGAATTGAAAACGAATTCAAAATGAATTGAAACGATTTCGAAATGAATTGAATTGAAAACGAATTCAAAATGAATTGAAAACGATTTCGAAATGAATTGAATTGAAAACGAATTCAAAATGAATTGAAAACGATTTCGAAATGAATTGAATTGAAAACGAATTCAAAATGAATTGAAACGATTTCGAAATGAATTGAATTGAAAACGAATTCAAAATGAATTGAAAACGATTTCGAAATGAATTGAATTGAAAACGATTTCGAAATGAATTGAATTGAAAACGAATTCAAATGGAATTGAAAGCGAATTGAAATGAATTCAAATTGAATTGAAATTTGAATTGAACAGAAATGAATTTTGAAACGAATTTATAAAGAAGAATTCAATTTTGCTTTGAATTGAAATGGAAGTTGAAATAGATTTTGAAACGATTTTAAAACTATTTATATAATTCGTTTTAATTAGGAATCGACGAAATATATATTATATATATTATATATATAATATAATGGCCTGAATAGAACGCGCCGCGCCGCGGCAGTTCGTGAATTTCGACCATTTATTTCAAACGGACATTGCGGGAGATCCGACCGTCGGATTCTCCTAAAACCGGAACCGTTGGGTTCGTATCGAAAAGAGCTTTCTAATGAATGTTAGAAATTTGAAATCTAACGGTTGGATTTGGAGATACGTCCAAATCAAATTCGAAAAAGGTCGCTGTAAGTGCAGTTCGATGGCCATTGTTGGAAATCGACTGTACGGGCCTTGATAAAATTATTAAAAATAGTAATAATTTGTGTAAAATCATAAGAAATGATTTAGAAAGAATTGGGATGAAAAACTCCCTATTTGAAAAGATAAAAATAGATTTTTATCGAAATGAACTAGTTTTGAACTAGAATTATAATTCTATTTATTTTTATAAATAAATTGAATTTGAAAAGGGTTTTGAAAATAACCAAAGTTTCCAATGATTGCATTGGAGTGGATTTGAATCGAAATTGTCTTCGGAATATTTCGATGTTGGAATTTGTGATTATACGGATGTTGTTACGGAAATTTGAAAGATATATATGTATATCGTTATTTCCAATACGACATTTGTTAATCGTAGAATTTGATATTGAATATAAGCCGATATATTTTCTATTCAGAGCCTTATATTGAATATCAAATGTGATTTGGGTTTGTCGTGAATGGTGTCTTCACTAACACTGTTCTTGAACCCAAGTGAGAAAAGATTAAATCTTTTTATTCAGATTTAATGAAGTGTACCAATTAAATAATATTTAATTGGAATTGAATTGATATTGATTTTTGGGTTTATCGTGAACAGTGTTTTAAATAACACTTGTTCTTTAACCCGATAATTAATGAATGTGATTTGGGTTTGTCGTGAATGGTGTCTTCACTAACACTGTTCTTGAACCCAGTTGAGAAATGATTAAATCTTTTTATTTAGATTTAATGAAGTGTACCAATTAAATAATATTTAATTGGAATTGAATGGATATTGATTTTTGGGTTTATCGTGAACAGTGTTTTAAATAACACTTGTTCTTTAACCCGATAATTAATGAATGTGATTTGGGTTTGTCGTGAATGGTGTCTTCACTAACACTGTTCTTGAACCCAGCTGAGAAAAGATTAAATCTTTTGATTTAGATTTAATGAAGTGTACCAATTAAATAATATTTAATTGGAATTGAATGGATATTGATTTTTGGGTTTATCGTGAACAGTGTTTTAAATAACACTTGTTCTTTAACCCGATAATTAATGGGATGTGACTTTGGGTTTATCGTGAACCGTGTTTTAAATGACACTGATTCTTTAACCCAGTCACAGATTAAAACTAAGTGGAGTTTTAATGAATCTTTAATTAGATTGAAAAGATCGAGAATGGAGTATCACCAGTTTTGCTCCAGGCGATAGTTAAATCTTTAATTAGATTTGAACGTGAAATTTAGAAATTAACTGTCGGTTAGCTAAGTAGAATGGTTTTCTGGATATTGATCTGATGTTGGTTTCGGCCTTCGGGGTTAATATTTGGGGAATTATTCTCTTGATTAATTTACGGTTAATGACTAATGAGTTGGAATGAGGCGTATGTTGTGTTTGTGTAACACTTTTATAATATATACGCGAGTTATTCGGAAAGACCGGGTTTATCCCATTCTGAATAACTGATACGACGATAAGTCGAAGATGAAGACGATGGTCGAAGACCGGAAGCCTTCACGTCGTTTGGGTGATAACTGATGATCTTGATTGGGCTGTACACCCAAGAAGATGGAAACAGTTAGTGATCGTCCAGACGTACTTGGAGATCGATGGATATGCGGGGTACTAGGTGCCTCCGGTTTCGTTCAGACCCAGAACGGACTTGTAAATGGACTGTGTGTCTGACACTGGATTTCATTCTGTGTGACTGATATCGGTTGCATAGAGTGGTTTGCCTGTGTGGCATGCTAAGATGCAAATGATCAAGGCTTCTGTTGAAAAGCAAAGTCTTGTGGTGATGATCAAAGCACGGCCTTTGTGGCGTAGCTTTGTGTAACGTTTACCTCGCGTGTTTCACACCCGGTATGAATCAAAAACGGGAGACGGACCTCAGGGAGGGCATGCGTTTCTTCCTAGTTAGAAGTGGCGTCAGTGGTTTTACACGCCCTGACGAGTTTGACTTATGTGGTTGTTGCTGTTGCGAGGCGCCTCGGATTGATCGGTCGTTCTCGAACCGATGGAGTCATTTAGTTGGCTCATTTACGCCCCAAAGGGCGGGGAAACGTAGTGTTCAGGCATAATAATCCACATCGGTGGACCGGCCCTGACGATCCATGGGGCAGTTGCGGCTGTTCCTGAGGCTCGGACTAGGCAGTCTCGAATCGGTTGAGGATCTTGCCCCTAGCCTCGGTTCATAGATGGAAATCCAATTTCCAAATACGTGACATTTGCGGTTTTATTTGTAAACCTATATATGGCGACATGATATATGGTACCCATGCCGCCTATGATTGATACTTATGATTTGAAGTGTTTTATACACTATGCACTTATTATGGTATCAAATGATTTGTTTTAAACGTATCAAGCATTCTTTGGCTGTTATAAGGTAAAAACCCTATCCTCGACTGCGTTACATTGTGTGATGGGACCTGGGTCTTATAACAGCTTCATTTTTCTTTATTTAGCATTGCGCTGTTTGTTTTATGCACTGGTGTTCTTGGGAGGAAACCCGTTCCGTGTTATACGGCGTGGTCCCTTGATTTACCTTTGAAAATAAAGATTAATAACTGTTTTAGTTCTCACACCAGTCCCATGACTGACCTGGAGTTTATTGTTTTAACCTAAACTCTGGGTGCCCTTATTTTGACACGGGCAGCTAGTAGTTTTGGTTTTGCAGATTTATATTCACAGGATCCTGGTTTACAGCTGGAACGATATCCGGAAAGCTTTGTATCCGTATATCTACTTCTAGTTGTGTATTGTATTATTTTCCGCTGCTATGTATTTAAATGTAATTTAAATCTCTGATATTTCTGTGTAATATTCATTTATACTCTGTATATCCTTGTAATCTGATGCATTGTTGTCATTAGCAATGAAACGTTCTTTTGTATGAGTTCTGCTGTGGCTTGTTCTCGAACTATCCGACGCTTTCCTTTACGGGGAGGTTGCGGGTTGTTACACGTGGTATCAGAGCTTTGGTTTACAAAGCTAGAGAACAAGACACATTAGAACCCTACGAAAGAATTCATCAGATATTGGATTAGAAAAATCCAAGGGGAATGACTCGTTAGAGAAGGGATCAGTAGTATCCTAGAACGAGTGTGAAGAGTATATTTTTGAAAGTGAAAACAAATTTTTGTTTTGAAAATTTAAATCAATTATTCGTATTTGATTATCTATTTATATTTGATTTGGACAGTCCAGTATATAAAGATTTTGCGTATACGTCTGATCCACGTGTATTTGAAATTTTAATATATTGGATAGATATAGAACCGCACTCTAGTAGCCCGACAATGTTCTGATGGTGGTTCGAAACATCATCAGCATTTATTTTCGAGTGATGAAGGTGTGATTTCTATATATTTCCATTAGACTGGTGTGAGAACCAAAACTTATATAGTTAGAACACCTTGTTGTGAATTGGCATCAAAAACATGATTTTTGTATATGTATCAAAATTATGAATTTGAAACGTTAAATTCACTAATTGATTGATGTTTGTGTTGTTTGTTCATTTGTTTGCTAATTTTAAACCATTTAGCCTAATTGGATCGAATATTGAATTGTATTGAAAATTGGTCGCATTTGCTTGCATATACATATATATCATTGAACAGGTCATAGCAAGGAGGCTAGAGCCAGAGAATAAAATATGTTTGCCCGACAAATAGGTACATGTTTACTACATAATTTCCTGTTTTGTTTGGGTGATGATGATTTTGTGAGCCTATTGGCTAGCCGCTTGGCTTTTTCTTTTTCTTTTTGAGATCTGAAGGACCGGGGAAGCTATTTGACATTCCCCGATGCTCCCATTGCAGGGGAGGTTATGGCGAAATTTTTCGAAAATTTAGGGTGTTAGCCAAATTTTTGAAGTTTTGAAAATTCTCAGAAACTAAAGAGTTGGAGAATGGAAGCCTGATCGATCGGGGAGCTGAATAATCAAACCACTTTCAACTTTGTTCCTTTTCGGGGACGAAAAGTTTTAAGTGGGGGAGATTGTAATAACCCGCAAAATCTGGGCCAGTTTAAAATTTTTATTTTGGCAATTTTAGTGAATTTTGAATATTTAAAATGAATTATTTTAAATAATATCGACGAGAAAATTTATTTTGAATAGAATTAGAACGTATATATTATATACGTCGTCGTTAGGCTATATAATATTTATATATAATTATAAATAGAATTGAAAATGGCGCGGTAGTTCGATAATTCGATTTCAAACTTCAATTGAATGTACCGGGTGCAAAACAGTCCGGATTTTAGTGAAACCAAAAATAATGGAATCTAATAGTGAATATCTTTCCAACGAATCCGAATAATCAAAATTTCATAGCGGGGATCAAAAGATATGTCCAGTTGAAAATTCTGAATAGTCGCTATGGAATTCAGGCCCTTAAAAATGGACATTTTGCAAACGACCTCGGAATTCGACGAAACCACTTTTGTTAGATCCGCAGTGTCAAGTTATTGCTAGGTTTCAAATTTCATAATTTTTCGAATTAATATGTGAGCGTGGCAAAAGAAAACGCGTTTGACCAGTTTCTGTTGATTTTAATCGAATGGAGATTGGCCATTTTTCAAACGGTCTCAGAATTCGACGAAACTAGTTTTGTTAGGACCGTATCGTCCATACGAAGCTAGAAAATATTTTTCTGGAATTTTTCTAGTTAGTATGTGACCCCGGTAATTTGAAAGGTACGTTTAAAATTCAATATAATGATTTAAATGTAAATTCAACAGAAACTGATTGTAACGATCACATCAGCTTGCGATACATATCCCATTGTGTTCGGAATGGGGGTTAAACGCTATGGACGACAGGTAGTGGGCCTCGTTTAGATGACGTATGTAGAAAGTCAACTAATAAAATAATAAAAAAAAAAATAAAAAAAAATCTCTTTCTCCTTATTCATATCAGACCCCCCCCCCCGATTAATTTCATTTCTCACGATAGAAAGAAAAAAAAAACCCTAGATATCGACAGCCCCCCCCCCCCCCCCCGAAGCGCTGCCGCGCATCGCCGCACCTCCCCCCCCTCCCTCGACGAACTCCCATCGAAGCCCCCCCCTCCCTCGACGAG
The DNA here is from genome assembly GCA_030737875.1 of Allium sativum. Lineage (NCBI taxonomy): Eukaryota > Viridiplantae > Streptophyta > Magnoliopsida > Asparagales > Amaryllidaceae > Allium > Allium sativum. The sequence continues at coordinate 353,455,667 of CM060919.1, read as the reverse complement.
CCCACCGAAGCCCCCCCTCCTCGTTTCAGAAACGCGACGCGCCCCTCGAAGGCTCCACCGCCTCCAGCATCGCCTGAGGCCGACGCTCGACCTCCAGGGTGAGCTCTTGTTCGACCGTTCTGAGATGAAGAACAATTCATGATGGTGATTAGGTAAAGGAAAGTTTTACTTTTTTTTTTATTATATACAATGAAATTAAAATCTGAATTGTTTTATAAATTAAAATCTGAATTGTTTTATAAAGTAAAATCTGAATTGTTTTATAAATAAAATCCGAAATGTTTTGTAAAAATAAAATAGCAAAGCTGGTTTTAAAAATAATATTGCAAATATTGTTTAAAAAAAAATAAAGTTATCATTGTTTTTAAAGTAAAATAGAATTGATTTTTTGAAAATAAAATATAACTTGTTTATGGAAGAAACTATACATTGATTCAAAATGTAAACATTCTTGATTTGAAAAATAAAATAGAAGTGAGGTTTGTATGGCGAAAAAGGTTAAAACTTTAAATAGAAAAAGGTTAAAACTTTAAATAGAAAAAGTTAAAACTTTAAATATAAATTTGAAATGATTTTTGAATATAAAAATTAGCATTGTTGAAAATATATCTATATCGCAAGGTTTTGAAAATATATGGGAATGTTTTAAAAATAAAAACTCGATTTTTATATATTGAACTTTGAACTAAAAATTCGATTTTTATATATTGAACTTTGAACTAAAAATTCGATTTTTATATATTGAACTTTGAACTAAAAATTCGATTTTTATATATTGAACTTTGAACTAAAAATTCGATTTTTATATATTGAACTTTGAACTAAAAATTCGATTTTTATATATTGAACTTTGAACTAAAAATTCGATTTTTATATATTGAACTTTGAACTAAAAATTCGATTTTTATATATTGAACTTTGAACTAAAAATTCGATTTTTATATATTGAACTTTGAACTAAAAATTCGATTTTTATATATTGAACTTTGAACTAAAAATTCGATTTTTATATATTGAACTTTGAAATAGAAATTCGATTTTTATATATTGAACTTTGAAATAAAAATTCGATTTTTATATATGGAATAGCGAAGTAAAAATTCGATTTTTACATAGGTAGCGAAAGCAGCAACGAAGGTGACAAAAAGGCGAAACGACGAAGACTTCTGCAAATGAAGAGCCGTGGAGTTGGATAGCTATATGTGAGAATTTCTCACCTTTCAATTTATTTTTCTAGTTATATATATACTAGGATGCAGACGGTGCTTAGTAGCACCCGACACCCGTCCACAAACCATGGACTTGTTTGTTTGACTGTTTGGTGATTGGTTGCGATATTGGTTTGAATGTGATTTGTGGTATGAAAAATCGAATCGATGAATTGGTTAGGATTAGACGTGCGCCGTTATAAGGCGAAGGAGTAAGGCTAGGTTAGACCCTTACTCCAAATTTTGTGGTTTGCATAACGAAAGTGAATTTGATTGATGTGTGAATGGCGTGGGCCTTCACTAGACCGGGGATTAGGCTAGGCCTTGTCCCGTTTCTAGTATCGTGCCGTTATGCCGCCGAAATTTTCTAAAATATGTTAGAAAAATAAAAATATCATTTTATTTAATAAATGAATTGAATAGAAATTCATAGGTTAAAATAAGATGTTTTATCGTTAAAAATATAATTTTTAACGTGAAGTGAATAAAATAAAATATTCATTTATAAACCGGACGGTTTGTTTATGTACACCTATTTGAATGACATTGATTGGGACGATAAATTTTACACATCGCCCAACTGCACAAATAAAATATGTGTTTGATTGTTTGAAACCCCACACGGGTGTTGGGATGAAATTTGAAGTTCACTCATCCTGATTGATTAAATATGTCGATCGATTGATTGACAGGCTGTTATAAGCGTTGAATATCTATATTTGATGCTTATACAGTGTAGTGCACTTTGGTTGATGGTTGATTATTTTCAATGCTATTATATACATGTGTTGTATGAAAATCCATATAATTAATTTTATATGGTAATTGATTGGGCCTCATTCCAGTTTTGAAAAAGAAATATTTGAAAAAGAAATATTTGAAATAGAATATTTGAAAATAAAAGAATATATGAAGCCGTGTTGATTAGATTGACGCCATTTTGACGTGAACGATATTTATATCGATTTTAAAAGAAAACGAATTCAAAATGAATTGAAAACGATTTCGAAATGAATTGAATTGAAAACGATTTCGAAATGGATTGAATTGAAAACGAATTCAAAATGAATTGAAAACGATTTCGAAATGAATTGAATTGAAAACGATTTCGAAATGGATTGAATTGAAAACGAATTCAAAATGAATTGAAAACGATTTCGAAATGAATTGAATTGAAAACGAATTCAAAATGAATTGAAAATGATTTCGAAATGAATTGAATTGAAAACGAATTCAAAATGAATTGAAACGATTTCGAAATGAATTGAATTGAAAACGAATTCAAAATGAATTGAAAACGATTTCGAAATGAATTGAATTGAAAACGATTTCGAAATGAATTGAATTGAAAACGAATTCAAAATGAATTGAAAACGATTTCGAAATGAATTGAATTGAAAACGAATTCAAAATGAATTGAAACGATTTCGAAATGAATTGAATTGAAAACGAATTCAAAATGAATTGAAAACGATTTCGAAATGAATTGAATTGAAAACGATTTCGAAATGAATTGAATTGAAAACGAATTCAAATGGAATTGAAAGCGAATTGAAATGAATTCAAATTGAATTGAAATTTGAATTGAACAGAAATGAATTTTGAAACGAATTTATAAAGAAGAATTCAATTTTGCTTTGAATTGAAATGGAAGTTGAAATAGATTTTGAAACGATTTTAAAACTATTTATATAATTCGTTTTAATTAGGAATCGACGAAATATATATTATATATATTATATATATAATATAATGGCCTGAATAGAACGCGCCGCGCCGCGGCAGTTCGTGAATTTCGACCATTTATTTCAAACGGACATTGCGGGAGATCCGACCGTCGGATTCTCCTAAAACCGGAACCGTTGGGTTCGTATCGAAAAGAGCTTTCTAATGAATGTTAGAAATTTGAAATCTAACGGTTGGATTTGGAGATACGTCCAAATCAAATTCGAAAAAGGTCGCTGTAAGTGCAGTTCGATGGCCATTGTTGGAAATCGACTGTACGGGCCTTGATAAAATTATTAAAAATAGTAATAATTTGTGTAAAATCATAAGAAATGATTTAGAAAGAATTGGGATGAAAAACTCCCTATTTGAAAAGATAAAAATAGATTTTTATCGAAATGAACTAGTTTTGAACTAGAATTATAATTCTATTTATTTTTATAAATAAATTGAATTTGAAAAGGGTTTTGAAAATAACCAAAGTTTCCAATGATTGCATTGGAGTGGATTTGAATCGAAATTGTCTTCGGAATATTTCGATGTTGGAATTTGTGATTATACGGATGTTGTTACGGAAATTTGAAAGATATATATGTATATCGTTATTTCCAATACGACATTTGTTAATCGTAGAATTTGATATTGAATATAAGCCGATATATTTTCTATTCAGAGCCTTATATTGAATATCAAATGTGATTTGGGTTTGTCGTGAATGGTGTCTTCACTAACACTGTTCTTGAACCCAAGTGAGAAAAGATTAAATCTTTTTATTCAGATTTAATGAAGTGTACCAATTAAATAATATTTAATTGGAATTGAATTGATATTGATTTTTGGGTTTATCGTGAACAGTGTTTTAAATAACACTTGTTCTTTAACCCGATAATTAATGAATGTGATTTGGGTTTGTCGTGAATGGTGTCTTCACTAACACTGTTCTTGAACCCAGTTGAGAAATGATTAAATCTTTTTATTTAGATTTAATGAAGTGTACCAATTAAATAATATTTAATTGGAATTGAATGGATATTGATTTTTGGGTTTATCGTGAACAGTGTTTTAAATAACACTTGTTCTTTAACCCGATAATTAATGAATGTGATTTGGGTTTGTCGTGAATGGTGTCTTCACTAACACTGTTCTTGAACCCAGCTGAGAAAAGATTAAATCTTTTGATTTAGATTTAATGAAGTGTACCAATTAAATAATATTTAATTGGAATTGAATGGATATTGATTTTTGGGTTTATCGTGAACAGTGTTTTAAATAACACTTGTTCTTTAACCCGATAATTAATGGGATGTGACTTTGGGTTTATCGTGAACCGTGTTTTAAATGACACTGATTCTTTAACCCAGTCACAGATTAAAACTAAGTGGAGTTTTAATGAATCTTTAATTAGATTGAAAAGATCGAGAATGGAGTATCACCAGTTTTGCTCCAGGCGATAGTTAAATCTTTAATTAGATTTGAACGTGAAATTTAGAAATTAACTGTCGGTTAGCTAAGTAGAATGGTTTTCTGGATATTGATCTGATGTTGGTTTCGGCCTTCGGGGTTAATATTTGGGGAATTATTCTCTTGATTAATTTACGGTTAATGACTAATGAGTTGGAATGAGGCGTATGTTGTGTTTGTGTAACACTTTTATAATATATACGCGAGTTATTCGGAAAGACCGGGTTTATCCCATTCTGAATAACTGATACGACGATAAGTCGAAGATGAAGACGATGGTCGAAGACCGGAAGCCTTCACGTCGTTTGGGTGATAACTGATGATCTTGATTGGGCTGTACACCCAAGAAGATGGAAACAGTTAGTGATCGTCCAGACGTACTTGGAGATCGATGGATATGCGGGGTACTAGGTGCCTCCGGTTTCGTTCAGACCCAGAACGGACTTGTAAATGGACTGTGTGTCTGACACTGGATTTCATTCTGTGTGACTGATATCGGTTGCATAGAGTGGTTTGCCTGTGTGGCATGCTAAGATGCAAATGATCAAGGCTTCTGTTGAAAAGCAAAGTCTTGTGGTGATGATCAAAGCACGGCCTTTGTGGCGTAGCTTTGTGTAACGTTTACCTCGCGTGTTTCACACCCGGTATGAATCAAAAACGGGAGACGGACCTCAGGGAGGGCATGCGTTTCTTCCTAGTTAGAAGTGGCGTCAGTGGTTTTACACGCCCTGACGAGTTTGACTTATGTGGTTGTTGCTGTTGCGAGGCGCCTCGGATTGATCGGTCGTTCTCGAACCGATGGAGTCATTTAGTTGGCTCATTTACGCCCCAAAGGGCGGGGAAACGTAGTGTTCAGGCATAATAATCCACATCGGTGGACCGGCCCTGACGATCCATGGGGCAGTTGCGGCTGTTCCTGAGGCTCGGACTAGGCAGTCTCGAATCGGTTGAGGATCTTGCCCCTAGCCTCGGTTCATAGATGGAAATCCAATTTCCAAATACGTGACATTTGCGGTTTTATTTGTAAACCTATATATGGCGACATGATATATGGTACTCATGCCGCCTATGATTGATACTTATGATTTGAAGTGTTTTATACACTATGCACTTATTATGGTATCAAATGATTTGTTTTAAACGTATCAAGCATTCTTTGGCTGTTATAAGGTAAAAACCCTATCCTCGACTGCGTTACATTGTGTGATGGGACCTGGGTCTTATAACAGCTTCATTTTTCTTTATTTAGCATTGCGCTGTTTGTTTTATGCACTGGTGTTCTTGGGAGGAAACCCGTTCCGTGTTATACGGCGTGGTCCCTTGATTTACCTTTGAAAATAAAGATTAATAACTGTTTTAGTTCTCACACCAGTCCCATGACTGACCTGGAGTTTATTGTTTTAACCTAAACTCTGGGTGCCCTTATTTTGACACGGGCAGCTAGTAGTTTTGGTTTTGCAGATTTATATTCACAGGATCCTGGTTTACAGCTGGAACGATATCCGGAAAGCTTTGTATCCGTATATCTACTTCTAGTTGTGTATTGTATTATTTTCCGCTGCTATGTATTTAAATGTAATTTAAATCTCTGATATTTCTGTGTAATATTCATTTATACTCTGTATATCCTTGTAATCTGATGCATTGTTGTCATTAGCAATGAAACGTTCTTTTGTATGAGTTCTGTTGTGGCTTGTTCTCGAACTATCCGACGCTTTCCTTTACGGGGAGGTTGCGGGTTGTTACAACTAATGCCCAAGCAGTGATCCTCAACAACACAGGGAGAATATCTATATGTATCATACGTGGAAGCCTCCTGCTCGTCTCCGGATCTGCTACTCGTGTATACCCAGCTAACCTGTCTCTAGTCTGCTCGTGAGAGCACCCAGAGTAATAAGAAGAGACATAAAACTCTGGGTCAGACAAAAAGTCTGGTATGAGCGATAAGCAACTAAACAGAACAATAACAGGTATACTAAACCATACCTAAACCTGGACCTGCAACCAAAGAGTTAGCACTACATACCGTACAATACTCTAAGGTGCCACTGAACGTATGGTGTAAAGATAATGGGGTGGGGGTGTGCATGTCATAATGATAGCAAACAAATCAACCATAACAACCATCCTCACATCTCTCACTCAGTGCGTAAAGCATACGATGTCCACCACTGTCAATCACTAGACCCATCGAAGTAGTGACGGAGTTCGACCTGTACAACTACTGCTATTACCAAGCTTACCACATGGAGTCATGACCGAATCTTTACAAATGACCCCACTTCATTGGTCTATAGCCCCTTTAGTCATACCTAGGCCCCTGTGGCCCTGAATCCGTTTACGTACTCCCTACACATAGTGATTCAAAGTTACAGACATCGACAACCCCTTAGCACGCGTCCCGCAGCAAAGCCCAACTCATGAAGCACACTCATTGGTTCCCAACTGGATCCTGAGTACAAACTTCCCCTTTGGACTACCTTTGCATCTCGGGTTATTGATCTTCTCCGGATCGGTTCTTTACTTCAGTCTATACTTCAAAGTCGGATCGTGATTCGCGTCTCGAGTCCAAGCATCTCGGTTCGGATCGTTCGAGCTACCCCCATCGGATCGGGTCGGGGTCCTCATCCTGTGGTGGTTCGGATCGGTCATCATCACCTCCAGGCGGATCGGGTCGGGTTCTTCAAGTCCAATCGCCATGCATCGGTTCGGTTCGGAGGTGGTCATGCGGGCCGGGTCGGAGAAGATGCTTCCCAATTTTTCAGATCTTCTCGTGGATACACTGCTTGGAGGGCGGTTCGGTTCGGATACCCTTCCTCCGATCCGATCCGGATCGGCCAGTTTCCTGCAGCTTCTTCCAGCGATTGTTTACACCACTCGACGGCGCTTTCGACTAATCTAACACTTCTAGACAATCACAAATCATACCATACAGTCATAGCAACATGTAACGTCAACCACAAACATCAAAACAATAACTTGATAGGTTTAAATAGATCAAACATAGCCAAAATCCCATATTTTCCCTTAATTAACTGTAATTAGTGTCAAAACAATGCTAATCACTCACCTTGGCCACAAATGAAATTTTCAGAACCGAAACCTCGCTGATTGGGGCGAATAATGATGTCTAACAGCAGCTCTAATACTGATTTGGTGAAGATCTTCTTTGATTTGATGTAGATTAAGCCAAAACTTGATTAGAAAGTGATTAGAAATTGATTAGAAGTTGATTTGGGTGTTGGAGGCCATAGTTAGGGTTTCAAGAATGAAAGTGGCAACTAAAAAATGAAAATAAGATTGTTCTCTAATTGATTTCAGCCTCGTCATAACCCTAATCCCGAAATTATCCATTGGGCCTAGCTGTTAATCACCCGGTTAAGCCCAATTAAGCTGTTTTTCACTATATGAAACTTGTTTCAGCCATATCTCCCAAACGGTAAGTCCGTTTAGCTAATGTGACCACTCTACGGAATTGTAAACTATCAAACAAATCTAATGGAAGTGGTTTTAGATCAAAATTCCTTTCCAGTCAAAAGTTATGGCCAAAACAGTACCAGCTAGGGGCAAAATGGTCATTTAAAAATCGGGAAAAATCATGAACATGGGAAATGACCCCAGTAGCGTCTCCCAAAGTTACATGGCCATACAACTTCGTATGTGAAAGAAATAAATATTCTACGATCCTGCGATGCATAGAATGTGGGTTGTTACACCGGGAGATACAGAAATGAAGTAACAAATATGAATATTCTCTAGATGGTGACAATACACCCTAATGGGTGCGACCCACATAGCCATGCTGCCTGCCCGATTTTTGTCATTTCCCGGTTGATGAGGCTAGAGGCTACGTTTATCTTTCTCGAACATCTGGCCACCATTCACCTTGAATGTCACATCGTCCATACATCATCCAGGAACAGGGTGAACCGAAGGCACCCTCCTACCGCATCCTAGGAATCACCCAATAGATCAGTAGCAAGTAGTCCTTGCAATCCGTAGATTCCAATCACGACAGAATCACTGCCAAAATATCTCTAGGGATCAGCTAGAGAAATTCGACAAGTAGTTCTTCCGCTCATGAAGATTTACGGTCTTCAATTTGCTCCATCTTGATCAGCATCTTCCACGTTTCGTGTTTATTGGTCGGAATGGTTTTCGAATATAAATTCGATCCCGGTCTTTCCGTACCAATAACGTTGGGCCAGATTTTGATAGTTGGTTATTTATCTATCAAAAATAAACAATCATAAAAATGAAACAGATCCATTGGTTTATTACCCAGTTGCACTTGGCCATTTAAAATAATATATTAGTCCTGATATATTAATATCCTTAAATCACTTTATTATATACTTGGAAAAATTCCTTAAACCATATCAAATTTCTCGTTAACTACCATTTCAAAACATTTGCTATGACCTTACTTATTATCTAAAATTTAGAAATCGATTCAACTTACCAACGTAAAACAATCGTTACAAATCTCCTTTTGTTTCCGTTATTTGAACACAATAATCATCGCTTATTCTTTTAGAATGAAATCATTCTAAATTTCATTTCTTACTTTCGAAAATATCGTTATATTCTCACCAATCCCTTTTTTTATATATTTCTATTATGGAAATATCATCTCACATCCTCAAGCCCCTTTTTATTTCCTTTTATTTTTGGAACCCCATCATATATATATATATATATACTCCCAACATTTTCAAATAACGTTAGATTATTTTTCAAACTTCTCCACCATTACGACTAATATCATCCTTCGATAATCCTGAAGTCGTTCAAGTTGGGGTATTTTAATTACCTCTCAGACCTTGATCGACAACGTTCTTATCTTAGAACAAATAGTAGTTCATAAATAAAAATCATCTTTCTCAGTATCAATTAAATTTTATCCCTCTATTTTATATAAATTACGATTTATAACCAGTATCTTTACTTTGAACAATCTCAATCAATTATGCCCATTTTATTTAACTTCCGCTTTTAACTTCGTTAAACGATTATGTTTTTAATTTGAAACCTAATTCATTTCCAAATATTTTGCCCAATCATTCGCTCTCATATTGTAAAACTAATTAGGATTCTTATGAACAAAAATACGTTTAACGATTTAAAGACCCTTACCATCATTCTTTGACGTCTTTTCGACTTCCTCTTTTTATTCCATCCTTTACTTAATTCAGTTTAAGTAATCACCTTCTTGAAGATTATATTTTGATCCTAAATTCTTTAAATAACTCTTCCTATCATGTTTGGAAGAAAACCCTTTTTACAAATGTTCCAAATGTTAATTGTAACCTTATTATAAACTCAGTTGCTTTCTTAAATGAATATCATTTAAGGAATAACTACTTTAATGATTAATGATTAAAATAATAATCAACTTCCGTATTTGCCGAAGTAAAAACTGTTTCACTTCTTCATCATTGTCTAAGATAAATTAGTTAATTACCTTTAATATTATTACTATAATTGGCTATATAAATTATTTCAATAACCTTTAACATCAGCAACAAAGGTAAATTATAATTCAAGAAATCTTATTAAATTTGAGCGACTGTTCATTAACAATCACTTTCGATCAAACAGTTGACTTAGTCAACTTAAACTATCGGTCAATTTGTTAATCGATTTCAATCACTTCTCCGTATTAATTAAACTAATCTAATAATACTGCTTAATTATTTACCCTAAGTGTACTTATTCACATTATTAACCCGGAGGTTAATTATAACTTATCTCGCTTATGAACATTTTTCAATGTCAAATAATTCTTTGTGATATTTTATAAAACTGACTTATAATCATTTTTCATTTTTAAACTTCATCACTGCTCAAAATATAATTAAAAACTCGCTTCAGTTATAAAATGATTTTATAATCTTGAGTTTCATTAATCTGCCTAGTGATAAATCAATGCTTAAACAAAAAGTGGCGTTTGGGCTATTCACTTCCAAATCCTTAATTAGTATGGACTATTGATTTCAATAATAGCGGCGTTAAATTTCAATTCAACTTCTAACAATCAAACTGGTTATAATAATAGTGGAGTTCAATCAGTTCATAAAAACAAACAACACACATAAAACATACATGGATTCCTCCAACGTGTCCTTCCCTGCAGCACATAGCATTAAAATATTTTAGAAAAGCCATTAAACGATGATAATATAATTAACGTTAACAATTCAACCAAACATAGACATCCAAGGCATCCAATCAGCTAAATTATATGAATTTAGCACATCCAGCATTTCTGAAATGTGTGAGAATTAACTCACCTTTATTTCGATGACTGATTTGCCTTGTTTAATCTTAAACCGGCGTTTATAATTAAACGGAAAATCCGGTTACTTCCGTTCTTTTCTGAACAGCACCACAGTGTAGTGCTTCTTACTGCGATTTCATTGCTTCAGGGTTTTTGCGGTTCTCATAATGTTTGAATGAGTTATCATCAATACAAGATTTAATGTATATATATCTTATAAATTAAATAATCATTAGCTAATTAAATATATTAATCTCACCTCAACTAATTTATTACCCACGTCATCAGATGACCAGGCTTTCACGCGTTTTGTCCCAATGGAATTTCCTGAAGCCCGATACCATTTTCTTCTCAACTATCCGCTAGTCTTTCCTTCTTTACCGAACACATGACTTCACCACCCACCCAAAAACTGATTGCTTGCACCATTCCACGAAGTCATGCTTTCCAAATCACGTTGTCTAACCTGCTACCGTATAAACCCAATGTAACGCAAAACACAGTACCAGCTTCCCTTTGTTTTCACACCACCCCATCGTTTTTATCCCAAAGCTCAACCGTTCTTTCCTGAACCACTGTCTTCGAAACCTTCACCCCCTTTGTTCTTCATATTATCATCCTCGTTCTGTACGTTTTCTTTCTTAGTCATGAATTTATAACCCACCATTACACGCCTGCCTCTTCATGGCATTTTGTGAACCACCTACTAGCTTTCGAAAACCCAACATCTTTCCTTTTCCGTGTATACACCCAAACAGCTCCACTTCCATATTTATAACCTCATGTAGTATTTTACCATTAATACACACTACTTCCTCCAGACATCACCGTTCTCGAGTGACATGCAACATCACCAAAAGTTTCGACCATCGATAACAAATGCTGCCATCGCCAAACGTCCCAGACCCTCCACCAACTTCGGCCATGACCTCCTCCATCACACCAGAAAGCCACTGGACCCACCACCGTCGTTGCTGCCAGTCTTCACCACTTCAAACAGCACCTAGCACTGCCGGACTGACCCCCTGAGCACCACCACCACAGTCATTGCCACTGATCCCTCGCCCAGTACCCTGGCCTCCACTCTCGCGTCCCCCATCCTTGGTCCTCATCAACGACGGCCCATCGCTCCCCGCTGCTCGCGTAACATAGTCTCCAACGACATGCGAAAAGGGAGGAAATGCTTTGCAGGTTCTTCAATTAAACAGAAGTAGTGAAAAGTTAAATATGTATTTTGTTTTCTGAGAAGTGGAGATCTGTTTTTATGAAGGAGCAGGGAGCGGGTCTGTTTTAATAGAAGGAGAATTCACTGCTTTATATAGGATGGGCAACGTGATGGCCACAGATGATGGATTGGCACGCAAGGAGATGGAAAGCTTGGCAGGCAAGGTTTTCAGTTGTGTGGTCTCCACGCAAATATTATAGACAGTACTGGGTAGTTGTGGGTATAGAACATAGGGGTTGACAGCTTTTTGATTTGAAAACACTTACCTTGCTGAGTGAAAATGATGCGCACATGTTTTGTACAGGGATCATCGGCATGCTTCTTTCCTTTTTCTTTAAGGAAACATACAACGTATCCCAAACATCACTGCGCAAATCCAGAAATAGGATGGCCAAAAGAGTTATCGGGTTGATGTTTTAATTATTTTAATTTATTTTCTTGATTTAATTTCTGAGGTGATTAAAGATTTTTATATGAAGGCAACTACCAATTTTTTATATATAGACAGTCAAACGTATCCGCTATATAAAATTTTGTCCGTATACAACTTGCTATCGACAGAAATAACTGTACCTTCGTGTCCAGCAGTGCGCCACGATCACAAATATATAATAATATCGGTAGGTTGACTTATATCATGAAACCCCAAAATGTTGATACAGGGTGTAAAATACTCCAAATAAAAAGTTGCTTATTTTACGAATTAAAAATTACAGTAAAATTCTAAAAATTAAATTATAACTACGCCTCAAAGGACTTATCCAAATTCGAAGTCAATATTTAATTATAATTAAATAATCGTTACAGTTTATAATCGATTCTACAGCGATTATTTGAAAATTTGATTTGGACGTAAAATAAAATCCACCATACGAAAAAATTAGAAAAATCTTATCAACGAGATTCAAACGCTTCTTGTTTCACCGAAATCTGACTTAACACGGATTCAATATAGTTAATTGAAGTTGAAATTCAATTTTACGAACTACCGCGCTGTTTTCGAGTTCGTTTTACAATTAAATATAAATTTAAACGTTCAACCGCCGTTTACTTAACGATTTCGATATTGAATTTATTAATAATTCTAATATAATATTTAATATAAATTTATATATTTGAATTTAAATAGCCGAAAAATCTGGGTCGTTACAAACACTGTGAGAATTCTATTATTTATTTTTTATATAATTAAAATTAAATAATTATGATTGTGTTATTACCAATACACTATTAAATTCTATTGATTATTATACGTGATTTGATCTGGGATTGACGTTGTTATGTAGATCTATTGATTTGATGATTGTTGTGTCGAATAAAATAGTGAACCAAAAATATCAATTTTTGTTGAATAAAATAGTGAAACAAAAATATCAATTTTTTTTTGAATAAAATAGTGAAACAAAAATATCAATTTTTGTTGAAACACAAATATCAAAATTTTGTTGAACAAAATAGTTGAAACAAAAATATCAAAATTTTGTTGAACAAAATAGTTGAAACAAAAATATCAAAATTTTGTCAAAATAAAATTGTTGAAACAAAATTTTCATTTTTGTCAAAATGTAATAGTTGAAACAAAATTGTCATTTTTGTCAAATTATAATAGTTGAAACAAAATTGTCATTTTTGTCAAATTATAATAGTTAAAACAAAATTGTCTTTTTTGTCAAACTGTAATAGTTGAAACAAAATTGTCATTTTTGTAAAAATAAAATAGTTGTAACAAAATTTACATTTTAGTCAAAATAAAATTGTTCAAACAAAATTAACCTTTTTGTTTAAAATAAAATAGTTGAAACAAAATTGTCATTTTTGCCAAAATATAATGGTTGAAAACAAAAATTACATTTTTGTTAAATAAAAGTATTAAAAAAATTACATTTTTGTTAAATAAAAGAGTGAAAACAAAATTGACATTTTTGTTAAATAGATTTGTATTAAAACAAAAATGTCAATTTTGTTGAATTAGATTATTGTAACAACCTGTATTCTACGCATCGGAGGATCGTAGAATATTTATTTCTTTCCCATATGAAGTCGTATGGTCATGTAACTTTGGGAAACAACCATTTGACTCATTTCCCATGTTCATGATTTTTGTCGATTTTTAAATGACCATTTTGCCCCTATCTCATCTTGTTTTGGCCATAACTTTTGATTGGAAAGGAATTTTGACCTGAAACCACTTCCATTAGATTCGTTTGATGGTTTACCTTTCCGTAGAGTGGTCATAATAGCCAAACGGACTTACCGTTTGGGAGATATGGCTGAATTAAGGTTTGGAAGGTGAAACACTGCTTAACCGGGCCAAATAGGGTGATTAGTGAATGTGCGCATAACCCATTTCGGGATTAGGGTTATGGGGAGGCTGAAATGAGTTAGAGAATCATTCCATTTCAGTTTTCTAGCCTCCACTTATCCCCAAGAAACACTAAAAATGGCCTCTAACCTCTAAATCACCTCCAAATCATCTTTTGATCAAGATTAAGCTTAGCAACATCGAATCAAGGGAGATCTACACCAACTCCGCATTGGAGCTGCTGTTTAGCATTGGGATTTACATCAAATCAGAGATTTATTTCATATCTTAGTTTATTTGTGGCTAAGGTGAGTGATTTGCATAGTTCCTCACTAATTATGGCTAATTAAGGGTAATTAGTGTTAATTAGCGAATTTAAACATGATAAAAATTCTGAAAAAATGTTCATAAATTCTTAAATGATGTTTTAGACCTCTGATATGAATTTGGGTTAATTTGGTTAAGTTTTGCTAATCCTATCATTAGTTTCACCTAAACATGCTTAAGGGGAAATATGGGGTTTTGGGTATGTTTGATTCATTTTATCCTATCACATTGATGTTTTGTTGTTTGTGGTTAATTATGCATGTTGCTATGACTGTATGATATGCTTTGTGATTGATTTCAATAGTTATAATGGTCGAAAACGTCGTCGAATGGCGTAAACACTTGCTGGAAAAGCTTCAGGAAACAGTGCAGGTTTTCGAATCGGATCGGATATGGTGGCTCGGATCGGATAAGTGAAATGGGCAAGGGATTCGATCGGATCGGAACTTGACACTTGAGAAATCTGGCAAAAAGGAAGGCCATGCTAGCAATATTGGGATCGGATCGGATAAAGGAGGGTGATTAGAGCGGCTAAAGGAGGAGGATCGGATCAGAACAAATGAAGGGCTAGGGAGCTGATCGGAGAGGAAGCACGAACGGGATGGGAGAGCACCCGACCCGACCCGAAGTGGGACACCCGACCCGAACCGACGCGATGGAGTGGATCCGAACCGAACCGTACCAGAGGAGGACCATGAACCGACGCAACGTAGTGGACCCGACCCGAACCGATGGCTTGAAGGGGAATCCGACCCGACCCAGTATTGACCAATAACCCGAGATGCAAAGGTAGTCCGATATGGGAAGTTAGAGCTTAGGATCCAATTAGGAACCGATGAGTTCACTTCATGGTTGGGCTTTGCTGCGGGACGTGTGCTAAGGAGTTGTCGACGTTCATAACTTCGATTCACCATTGAAAAAGGATGATGGGCTACTTATCAGTGCAGTAGAGTCATTACGACTCGAGGGGCATGGTGATGGTAGCAAGACTACGTTATCAGTGCAGTAGAGTCATTGTGACTTGAGGGGCAAAGTGATGCGTAGTAAGACTATGAGCCAGCGCAGATGGGGTGAATAACTCCATGGGGCAAGTGGACACAGTAAAGGATTGGTAAGGCTATGGGCCAGCGCATATGGGGTGAATAACTCCATGGGGCAAATGGACATAGCGAAGGATTAGTGGCTACGTTATCAGTGCAGTGAAGCCATTTATGACTTCATGGGGAAAAGTGATCGTAGCAAGGTATGTTGGGTGATCGAAGTGGTGAATATCGTACGCTTTACGCACCGAGTGAGAGATGTGAGGATGGATACTATGTTTGATTGTTTGCCATCACTATGACATGCACACCCCCACCTCCGTATCTTTACACAGTTTGATATGGCACCTTAGAGTGTTGTACAGTACGTAGTGCTAACTCTTTGGTTGCAGGTCCAGGTTCAGGTATGTTCTCGTCTACCTGTTATTGTTCTGTTTAGATGCTTATCGCTCATACCAGGCTTTATGTCTGACCCAGAGTTTTATGTCTCCTCTTATTACTCTAGGTGCTCACATGAGCAGACTAGAGACAGGTTAGCTGGTGATGCGCGAGTAGCTGATTCGGAGGCGGGCAGGAGGCTTCCACGTATGATATATATATATATATATTCTCCATGTGTCGTTGGTGGTAGCTACTTGGGCATTAGTAGTGTACCTCCTTTACCTTACTTTTGTTTTTGAGACAGTTTGAAAAGTTGTAATAATGTTTAACTTTGGATTATAAGCTGTTCTTGGATTTTCCGCTGCTATGTTAGTTGTTTCAGCTTATGCACTGTCTCACCTGTTTTATGTCAAGTATGTTATTATTATATTTTATCCTATGCGCTGTGAGACATTCTACAGGTTCCTTGTTAGTTCATTTCCTTCTTCCCTTTCCTTCTAATGACCCGTTCCGTGCCAACTGGACATGTGTACAGCGCACCTTTGGAGTAAATGTCGGTTGGTGCGGGGCGGGGCGTCACACTTGGTATCAGAGCTCTAGGTTGCGTAGTTAACATAGGAAAAGACACTAGGGAGAGATAGTACGTATATGAGAGCGCGTATTTGTGATTACTTTGGTTTTGAAAAGCTATATATATATATACTATTGGTAGTATAAGAATGAAGTCGCACTATACAAGCACCACTATGGGGTCGTTAATCGTTTCCCTTTTACAGATTGACGATGAGCTGATATGCTAGAGGTGCTGGTAGAGGAGCCAATAATGGGAATGCCACGGACATGAGGGCGATGTTTACTGACCTCATGAGAGACATGCTTAGAAAAGTGCAAGGGGAAATTCCCAATCCCGGAGTTGGTGTTGGCCCAGTAGTGCAGGCGCCTAGGGTCGATTTCGCCAAGTTGTGCAAGGATTACACTAACCTTGGTGGGAAGCCGTTCCACGGAACGGAGTCGGCCACAGATGTTTAGGACCGGATGGATAGTTGTGATCGTATCTTCGATGACTTGGGTCTTGAGGATGCGATGAAGAGAAGGCTAGCGTCTCGTCAGCTGCAAGAGCGAGCGATGAATTGGTGGAATGCCATTAGAACAGCTACTCCAGAAGATCAGATTACTTGGGATCAGTTTAAGGCTCGCTTTAGCGAGAAGTTCATTCCAGCTGCCCAGAAGTCAGTGTTGTTTAATAGATTCTTGGAACTCAAGCAGAGTGGTAGGGCAGTCTCTGACTATATTGCTGAGTTCGACACTTTGTCAAAGTATGGACTATCTCTTATCGATACTCCTGAGAAGAAGAATGAGAAGTTCATTACTGGTTTGGATGGATACTTGGGGGAAAGGCTTATCAACCACATCGATGAGACTTTTGAATCGATTGTGGGGAAGGCTTTGAGATCAGAGAGTCTTTACCCTAAGCCAAAGACTGAGGCTGCATCTGCAGAAGGGCCAAAGCCGCAAGCAGGCGGTGGAGGCAAGAATAACTCTCAGAATAAGAGGAAGCAGGACCAATCTAAGGGTGCCCAGAAAAAGAACAAGAAGGATGTTGAGTGCTTCAGTTGTGGTAAGAAGGGCCATTATGCCAAAGATTGTCGGGCCAAGACAGCGGATAAGAAGTGCTTCAACTGTGGTCAAGTGGGACATTTCAAGGATAAGTGTCCGCAACCTCTTAAGGAGAAGCATATTGTGAAAGCATATGCTATTGATGTTGTTCCTTCTTCGTCGAATGCCCCAACTGCGATGGAGAAAGGAAAGAATGTTGCTATTCAAGGTATGCTTTCTATTTATGATGTACCAGTTCGAGTTTTGTTTGATACCGGAGCTTCCCGTTCCTTCATATCTAGTGACCTGGTAGATAGGTTGGGACTGGAACCCGAGATAGTCGATAGACCATTGGTTGTGACGAACCCGATTGGTGGTTCGACTAGCCTTAGTATGATTTGCAGGAATTTGGTCTTATCGAGTCATGGATGTATGTTTGTTTGTGATTGCTTTGTTTTGGGCTTTACTGGGTATGGCATTATATTGGGAGTCGATTGGCTCCAAAGATACGGGGTGGTGGTAGACTGTGAGGAATTTTTGGTGACAGTTAGGGCAGATGATGGGAGGAGGGTAGTGTTTGGTAGTCTACCTAGTGATGGGGTTATGGCTAGTTTTGTAAATTCCCTCGACATCCCGCAGGATGAGTTGTCAGATGTGCCCGTGGTTGGCCAGTATCCGGACGTCTTCGAGGAGGTGACCGGGCTACCACCACACCGAGAGATTGAGTTCCGTATTGATTTAGTGAAAGATGCCAAGCCTATAGTGATGCCACTTCGTCGTATGGCACCAAGGGAGCAGCGAGAGCTCGGGGTGCAAGTCAGCAATCTTTTGAAGAAGGGATTTATTAGAAGGAGTGTCCGCGAGTGGGGAGCACCAGTTGTGTTTTCCACTAAGGCAGATGGTTCCCTTCGTTTGTGTGTGGACTATCGCGAGTTGAATAAGGTAACGAGGAAGAATAAGTATCCTCTACCGCGGATAGATGATTTGTTTGATCAACTGGAAGGAGCAAGAGTGTTCTCCCAGTTGGACCTCGCGACAGGATTTCATCAGCTCCGAGTAGCGGATGAGAGTGTTCCGAAAACGGCATTTAGAACACCGTCTGGATTTTATGAGTGGTTGGTCATGCCATTTGGGTTGACCAATGCACCAGCCTATTTTGTGGATCTTATGAATCGAGTATTCAGAGATCAGTTGAATAAGTTTGTTCTTGTGTTCGTAAATGATATCCTTATCTACTCGAGGACAGAGGAGGAACACAAGGGACACTTGAGGATAGTGATGGAGGTGTTGAGGAAACACCAATTGAAAGCGAAATTCTCTAAGTGTCATTTTTGGAGAAGGGAAGTGAGATTCTTGGGTCATGTTGTTTCAGAGAGTGGTATTGCCATGGACCCTGCGAAGGTGGCTACGGTACAGGATTAGCCTACGCCCAAGATTGCAACAGATGTAAGAAGTTTCTTGGGGTTAGCTGGATATTAGCGTAAGTTTATCCAGGACTTCTCCAAGATAGCAGCACCGTTGACTCAGTTGACTAAGAAGAATCAGTCCTTCGTCTGGGACGGAGTGTGTGAGAATGCATTCAAGAGTCTAGAAGAAAGGTTGACGCGTGCGCCAGTATTAGTCATTCCTAAAGGGAATGAAGAGATGACGGTATACACGGATGCTTGTGGTACCGGACTAGGTGCTGTGTTGATGCAAGGAGGTAGGGTTGTAGCTTATGCTAGTCGGCAACTAAAGCCGCATGAGAAGAAGAATCCTACCCATGATTTGGAACTGGCAGCGATCGTGTTTGCGCTAAAGATGTGGAGACATGATCTCTTGGGAGAAAGATTTGAGTTGTTTACCGATCATAAATCGTTAAAGTATCTCTTCTCTCAGAAAGATCTTAATCTCCGTCAGCAGAGATGGTTAGAGTTCTTGGCTTCGTATGATTTTGATATCGCATACACACCTGGGAAAGGTAATGCGGTAGCCGATGCCTTGAGTAGGAGACATGCCAGTTTAGGGGTAATGTTTCTTGAATGGAAGCAACTGGAGTATATCGCGGGGTTTGATTTCAGATCAAAGTGCGAATTGGATCCAGTCATACTAGCTAGTTTGGCGATCAGACCCACTTTGATAGAGCGGATTGGTTCCAGCCAGAGGGACGATCCTAATCTATTGGAAATCATCTCCAAGTTAGAGATGGACATCGACGGTGAGGAGATGAATGTGTATGGGCTTGATCGAGATGGATGGCTTCGGAAGAATGGAAGACTAGTTGTACCCAACGTAAATGGTTTGAGAGATGAAGTGCTTAGAGAATGTCATCACTCAAAACTGACTATACATCCCGGTGGTAATAAGATGTATCGAGACATGAAGCAGACTTACTACTGGGAAGGGATGAAAAGAGACGTTGGGAAGTTTATATCCAAATGCATGAATTGCCAGCTAGTTAAAGCCGAGAAAAAGAAGCCTAGTGGTTTGTTGCAACCATTAGAAATTCCCGAATGGAAATGGGAGCAAGTCTCGATGGATTTCATCGATGGTTTACCAAGGACTAGATCGGGACATGATAGCATTTGGGTAATTGTAGATCGATTGACTAAGAGTGCAAGATTTATACCAGTCAAATCGACCAGAACGGCAGCTAAGTTGGCAGAATTGTATATGAAGTGGGTAGTGAGATTTCATGGAGTACCTAAAAGCATTGTGAGTGACCGAGACCCGTTGTTTACTAGTGGGTTTTGGAAAAGCTTACAAGAGGCTCTAGGGTCAGGATTACATCTCAGTACCGCATATCATCCTCAGACCGACGGTCAGACGGAGAGGGTGAATCGTATATTGGAAGATCTCTTGAGAGCCTGTATATTGGATTTTGGTGGATCATGGGATGACCATTTGCATCTAGTAGAGTTTGCATATAATAATAGCTACCAATCCAGTATCGGTATGGCTCCATATGAAGCTTTGTACGGAAGACCGTGCAACTCACCATCATGTTGGATAGAGACTGGCGAGAAGTTTATGCTTGGACCAGATGTGGTGAGGGAAACTTCGGATAAGATTAAGATCATTCGACAACGAATGAAAGCTGCCCAAGATAGGCAGAAGAGTTATGCTGATAAGAGGAGAAGAGACTTAAAATTCTCCGTTGGTGACTTGGTGTTTGTCAAGATTTCTCCGTTGAAGAGCGTGATACGGTTTGGCAGGAGAGGAAAGTTAGCACCAAGATTTGTGGGCCCATTCCCTGTTCTTGAACTAGTCGGGAATTTGGCATATAGAGTTGGCTTACCAGAAAAGATGGCGGGAGTTCACAATGTATTTCATGTTTCCCAACTAAGGAAGTTCGTTCACACTCAGATATGACTATTTCACCCGATCAGTTAGAGGACTTCGAAGTAGAACCCGAGACGGTTGGGAACCGCAAGCCGATTCGTATTGTGGAGCACGATACGAAACAACTTCGAAGGAAGGCGGTGAAGCTAGTCAAGGTTCAGTGGGGCGAGAACGAGATTGACTGTACTTGGGAGACAGAGGAGAGCATTAGAAAGACGTATCCAGAACTCTTTGCCTGGTAAGATTTCCTTTGTAATTTAGTTATTCCGCATGCAAGGATAGACTTGTTTTGCTTGTTTTGCATGTTTGATTGTTGTTTTATGGTTGACAAGCATGCGGGATCCTTTGTGTGTTTTGGTTAGGGAATTTCAGGGGCGAAATTTCTTAAGGGGGGAGAATGTAACAACCCGTATTCTACGCATCGGAGGATCATAGAATATTTATTTCTTTCCCATATGAAGTCGTATGGTCATGTAACTTTGGGAAACAACCATTTGACTCATTTCCCATGTTCATGATTTTTGTCGATGTTTAAATGACCGTTTTGCCCCTAGCTGATCTTGTTTTGGCCATAACTTTTGATTGGAAAGGAATTTTGACCTAAAACCACTTCCATTAGATTCGTTTGATGGTTTACCTTTCCGTAGAGTGGTCATAATAGCCAAACGGACTTACCGTTTGGGAGATATGGCTGAATTAAGGTTTGGAAGGTGAAAAACTGCTTAACCGGGCCAAATAGGGTGATTAGTGAATGGGCGCATAACCCATTTCGGAATTAGGGTTATGGGGAGGCTGAAATGAGTTAGAGAATCATTCAATTTCAATTTTCTAGCCTCCACTTATCTCCAAGAAACCCTAAAAATGGCCTCCAACCTCTAAATCACCTCCAAATCATCTTTTGATCAAGGATTAAGCTTAGCAACATCGAATCAAGGGAGATCTACACCAACTCCGCATTGGAGCTGCTGTTTAGCATTGGGATTTACATCAAATCAGAGATTTATTTTAGATCTTAGTTTATTTGTGGCTAAGGTGAGTGATTTGCATAGTTCCTCACTAATTATGGCTAATTAAGGGTAATTAGTGTTAATTAGCGAATTTAAACATGATATAAATTCTGCAAAAATGTTCATAAATTCTTAAATGATGTTTTAGACCTCTGATATGAATTTGGGTTAATTTGGTTAAGTTTTGCTAATCCTGTCATTAGTTTCACCTAAACATGCTTAAGGGGAAATATGGGGTTTTGGGTATGTTTGATTCATTTTAACCTATCACATTGATGTTTTGTTGTTTGTGGTTGATTATGCATGTTGCTATGACTGTATGATATGCTTTGTGATTGATTTCAATAGTTAGAATGGTCGAAAACGTCGTCGAATGGCGTAAACACTTGCTGGAAAAGCTTCAAGAAAAAGTGCAGGTTTTCGGATCGGATCGGATATGGTGGCTCGGATCGGATAAGTGAACTGGGCAAGGGATTCGATCGGATCGGAACTTGACACTTGAGAAATCTGGCAAAAAGGAAGGCCATGCTAGCAATATTGGGATTGGATCGGATAAAGGAGGCGGATCGGAGCGGCTAAAGGAGGAGGATCGGATCGGAACAAATGAAGGGCGAGGGAGCTGATCGGAGCGGAAGCACGAACGGGATGGGAGAGCACCCGACCCGACCCGAAGTGGGACACCCGACCCGAACCGACGCGATGGAGTGGATCCGAACCGAACCGTATCAGAGGAGGACCATGAACCGACGCAACGTAGTGGACCCGACCCGAACCGATGGCTTGAAGGGGAATCCGACCCGACCCAGTATTGACCAATAACCCGAGATGCAAAGGTAGTCATATATGGGAAGTTAGAGCTCAGGATCCAATTGGGAACCGATGAGTTCACTTCATGGTTGGGCTTTGCTGCGGGACGTGTGCTAAGGAGTTGTCGACGTTCATAACTTCGATTCACCATTGAAAAAGGATGATGGGCTACTTATCAGTGCAGTAGAGTCATTATGACTCGAGGGACAAGGTGATGGTAGCAAGACTATGTTATCAGTGCAGTAGAGTCATTGTGACTTGAGGGGCAAAGTGATGCGTAGTAAGACTATGAGCCAGCGCAGATGGGGTGAATAACTCCATGGGGCAAGTGGACATAGTAAAGGATTGGTAAGGCTATGGGCCAGTGAAGATGGGGTGAATAACTCCATGGGGCAAGTGGACATAGCGAAGGATTAGTGGCTACGTTATCAGTGCAGTGAAGCCATTTATGACTTCATGGGGCAAAGTGATCGTAGCAAGGTATGTTGGGTGATCGAAGTGGTGAATATCGTATGCTTTACGCACTGAGTGAGAGATGTGAGGATGGATGCTATGTTTGATTGTTTGCCATCACTATGACATGCACACCCCCACCTCCGTATCTTTACACCGTTTGATATGGCACCTTAGAGTGTTGTACAGTACGTAGTGCTAACTCTTTGGTTGCAGGTCCAGGTTCAGGTATGTTCTCGTCTACCTGTTATTGTTCTGTTTAGATGCTTATCGCTCATACCAAGCTTTATGTCTGACCCAGAGTTTTATGTCTCCTCTTATTCCTCTAGGTGCTCACATGAGCAGACTAGAGACAGGTTAGCTGGTGATGCGCGAGTAGCTGATTCAGAGGCGGGCAGGAGGCTTCCACGTATGATATATATATATATATATATATATATTCTCCCTGTGTCGTTGGTGGTCACTACTTGGGCATTAGTAGTGTACCTCCTTTACCTTACTTTTGTTTTTGAGACAGTTTGAAAAGTTGTAATAATGTTTAACTTTGGATTATAAGCTATTCTTGGATTTTCCGCTGCTATGTTAGTTGTTTCAGCTTATGCACTGTCTCACCTGTTTTATGTCAAGTATGTTATTATTATATTTTATCCTATGCGCTGTGAGACATTCTACAAGTTCCTTGTTAGTTCATTTCCTTCTTCCCTTTCCTTCTAACGACCCGTTCCGTGCCAACTGGACATGTGTGCAGCGCACCTTTGGAGTAAATGTCGGTTGGTGCGGGGCGGGGAGTCACAATTATTGTGAATAAAATGAAGTTATCACTTTTATTCATTTTGTTAAAATAGAATTGTTGACAAAATGAAGTCATCACTTTTATTTATTTTGTTAAAATTAGAATTGTTAACAATATGAAATATCACCTTTATTCATTTTGTTAAAATTAGTATTGTTAACAATACGAAGTATCGCCTATATTCATATATGAAATATCACTTTTATTTATTTTGTTGAAATGGAACTGTAGATAATATGAAGTGACATTTATTTAATCATTTTGTTGAAATAGAATTGTCAACAAAATAAATTATCATTTATAATCATTTTGTTGGAATAGAATTGTCAACAAAATAAATGTCAACAACATAAAAGAATCATTTTATTTGTTATGTTAAAATAGATTGGACATACAATTAAAAATATTATTTTTATTTTTTATATTAGAAATATCATTTTTATTTGTTATATTAAAAATATCATGTTTATTTGACATGTTAGGAGTAGGAATTGTATACACGAATAAAAATATCACTTTTATTTGTTATGTTAAAATAGATTTGTAAACAAATAAAAGTAGTCATTTTATTTGTCATATTAATGTAAGAATTTGTATACACACAAAAATATCATTTTATGTGACATGTTAATGTAGGGATTTGTATACAACATTGAAATATCACTTTTATTGACTATGTCAAAAATAGATTTTATACAAATTAAAATAGACATTTTTATGTTATATTGTACATTAGAATTTGTGTACAAATTAAAGTGACATTTTTATTGTCAAATTATACATTAGAATTTGTGTACAAATTAAAGAGACATTTTTTATTTTCAAATTATACATTATAATTTGTGTACAAATTAAATAGACATTTTTTTATTATCAAATTATACAATAGAATTTGTATACAAATTAAGAGGACATTTTTATTGTCAAGTTATACATTAGAATTTTATACAATTTAAAGGAGACATTTTATCGTCATGTTATACATTGAAATTATATACAAATAAAAAAATATTTCTTCTTATTTGTTAAATTTAAAAATAAAAATTGCATACAAATAATGAAAATAAAAATTATTATTTTTATTTTTCATTAGCAACAATGTCATGTAAATAAATCACATTTTATTTGACATTATAAATGTAGAAAATGTCTTGTAAATAAATTACATTTTATTTGACATTATAAATGTAGAAAATGTCATGTAAATAAATTGCATTTTATATGACATTATAAATGTAGAAAATGTCATGTAAATAAATTACATTTTATTTGACGTTACAAATGTAGAAAATGTCATGTAAATAAATTACATTTTATTTGACATTAGAAATGCGGAAAATGTCATGTAAATAAATTACATTTTATTTGACATTAGAAATGTGGAAAATGTCATGTAAATAAATTACATTTTATTTGACATTGGAAACATGTAGTGAATTAATGTAAATAAAATACTTATTTATTTTCCATTAGAAACGTATAGAAATGAATGCATATAAAATACATTTTTATTTGACGTTACAAACATGTAGATATGTTATGCAAATAAAACATCCTTTTATTTGGCATGTTAAATATGTTAGTGGAATCATCGAATAATTTATATATATATATATATAAATTAAAATTAAATGAATCGCGCGCGGTAGTTCGCATTTCAGAATCGTAACTTTAAACAATTATACCGAAAGATCCGACCGTCGGATTTTCCCAAAACTGAAACCATTACACCCGCTTTGGGAAGATCTTTCCAATGATATAAAATTTGTTAAAATCCAATGATTAGATTTCGAGAAATGTGTAAATCAAATTTGGGTAAAAACAGCGCTAGGGCCGCCCATTGACCCGAAGTGTCCTTGAATTAAATTGGGCTATTTTTATATAAATAAAAATAGCGGTAAATCGTTATAAAATAATATTAACGATATGAAATGATTTTAAATTATATATTCGAGAATTATTTAAAAGACCGATTTCAATCTCATTTCAAATAATTATACGACGATTTAAATCGAAGATATTGAAGACAGTGATTGAAGACCGGCGATCTTCACATCGAATGGATGGCTACTAATGCCCTATACTGATTTGCTCCCAGGAAAGGGTTACAATAGTAGTTTTCCGGGCGTACTTGTTGATTGTCCGGATTAGCGAGCGTCTCTCTTCCGTATTGGACATACGAGACAAGGAATAAGGTGTCTCCGGTTTCGTTCAGACCCAAAATGGACTTGTAAATGGATGTGTGTCTGACATTGGATTTCATTCCATGTAAATTTATTTCTATTCAATATATATATATATATATATGTTTAGTGGTGGAGAATTTATTCTCTTGCTTAACACCCTTCTCTGAGACGCACGAGCTCAGAGGTTATATATTGATAGTTATCGTTCGCATGGCGTGGATTATCAATGCGGCATGCTAAGATGCAAATGATCAAGGCTTTTGTTAAAAAGCAGAGCTTTGTGGTTGATGATCAAACCACGGTCTGTTTAGGTATAGTTTTGTGTATAGCGTTACTTCACGAGCCTCACACCCCGGTATGAGTCAAAAACGGGATAAGGGAACGCAGGGAGTGCACACGCTTCTTTCTAGCTAGAAGTGGGGTCATGGTATGGAGCTCAGACATTTTTACTTATGTGGATGATGGATTACGACGCCTCAGATATATTGGTCGATAGTGGCCAATTGATGGGTCCAATAGGACCGGGAAGCGTGTGTTCAAGAATTGCCAATCCACTAAAATATTTGTGGACTGACCCTGCAGGATCCAAGGGTTGCCCGTAGGTGTAATCCTGAGGCATTTGCTAAAGTGTCTCGAATCGGTAAGGAGATCATCCCTAGCCTTGACTCATGATGGAAACCTAATTTCCAATACGACATTACAGATTTGATTGTAAACCTATATATGGTGACATAGTATATGGTAGCTATGTCGTCTAGGATTGATACATTTACTTTGAAAGTATTTTAAAACTGATTAGACACTAATAATAATATTAAATATTGTTTTATACGTATCAACCATGTTTGATCATTATAAGGTAAAACTTTATCCTCCGGTTTGCGTTGTATTGTATGATGGGACTTGAGTCTTATAATGATTTCATTTTTTCTAAAAATCATTGTGTTGTTTTGAATAAAAGATTTACTTACTTTATGCATCGGCAATCCAATGGAGTAAACCTATTCCGCGTTAGCGGCATGGTCCTGTGATTAGCCTTATTATTATTAGATAAGTTAAGTAAAAGATTTTTCATACCAGTCCCATGACTAACTCGTAGTTTGTTTCACTTGCAAACTCGGGTGCCCATATTTTCCATATGGGCAGTCGAGTAGCTTATTTTGCAGATATATTGAGCATGATTTTGGATCGAAGCCTAGAGCTGTGTCCAGGGCATTGATAATCTTCCGCTGTGTTAGTTTATTTGTTCCACTGCACTGTATTAAATTCATTGTAATTATCGTCTGCTATATTATTATTTTTCGATGTACTATGATATATTCTGTACTTTGATGTAACATTATCATAATATTTATAAAAGTCTTTTGTTATTTGTTCTGATGTGTTGTATGCCCAGAGTTAGAGTATGCGGGATTCGAACGGTCTTGGTCGATTTAGCGATCGATTAAGTCCGGGTGAAATCCATATCGTTACACACTATTCATTCCCTTCTAGTGTTAGTTTTTCCTTAAGATCTGTAATTCTCATCCCTAACAATATGGGTTGACCCAACTAGTTCATTCGTCATCCCGTTGCGATTTAATTAAATCGCCAGGTATTTATTGTATTTTTGGTTTATTTATTGCTTCTTTTGATTGATTACATAATTATTTGTGGACCCATTTTGTTTGTTTCTATATTTTACTATATTCTTTTTTTAATTTTGATGCACATTCAAATTTCAAATCCAAACATGTAACTAACATGCGTGTATACTTTAAAATTTATTTATGTATATTTACACAAGATTTCAAATGTTATTTCTAACGTTATAGTTATTCCAGGTTTAATGCTTGTATATTAATTTTCTTCTGTTTTCAGCACATATTAAATTTTATTTTAAACACGTACCATTTCTAAAACTAATGCGCTTATACCTATTTCAAACTAGAACGTTACTTATCGAAATTCCCCATAATTTAATTCTAAATATGACGCACGTTTGTTTTTAAATTCAAATGTGCACCACCTCTGATATTTATGTTTTTATATATTTTCATATACATGTGCGTTCACATGCATGTCAACATTCCAGAATCACTTCCAACTTTGACATTATTTTCGTTTAATTTTCTTTTAATGTTATTAATGACTTGCATTGTAAATTTAAAGGAATGCCGCAATAATGTAATTATTTTGATAATTTTATTGCTTAAAACGCAAGGTGTAATATTCTCTGACCCTTTAGAAAACTTTGACCCCGAAATTTAATATGGGTAAGATTATGTAAATCCTCACAAAATTTATGCTCATCATATGTACATTCTGTAACACCCTGCATTTTAAGTAATAAAATTATCAAAATAATTACATGAGTAATGTGCTTTGAAATTCGAAAAGAATTGCATGCTACAAAATGAGCAATAAATAAAAATTGCCATTATGCAAACTTAAACTTGCAATGGTATAAATAGAAGTAAATAAAAAGAAACGTTATAGAAGAACGAATGGATGTTAATAACAAACACGTTATATATTAATAAATAGAATGTAACGATTAAGTTTAAAAACAAAAAACTAATAATAATAACACTCACATGTAAGCATGTGTAACTATATATTTATCTCATACGTATATATGTGTATGTTTGTATGAATATATGTATGAATGTCAAAAGCAACGATCATTTGAATTTTAAAGTTAATGTGTGTCAAAAATGACATTAATGTGAACATAACTGAAAATAACATCAAAGTTGGAAGTAAATAATTAATTCCAGAATGTTAACACGCATGTGATCGCATATGTATATAAAAATAGGTATAGACATAAATATCAGAGGTAGCGCGCATTTGAATTTGAAAATAAACATGTGTCACAAATAGAATTAAATTAAGGGGAATTTAATGATGTTAAGTAATGTTATTATTTAAATTGAGTGTGCGCGCATTAATTATAGAAATAATATACATTTGGAATTAAAAATAAACATGTATTGAAAACAGAAGAAAAAAATTAATGCACAAGAAATAAAATCGGAAATAAATACATCCTTGGAAATAAAGTTTGAAATCTTGTGTAAATATATATAAATAAAGGGTGTTGTTATTGACACTTCAAGTATTGTTAAGGGGAGGTCAAATTTTAAAAATACTCCAATCATAAAAAAATGTTAAGGGGGTCACATACTTATTTTTTCACGTTTCCTTTTTACCATCACCATCTCAAATCCCAATTAATCTCAAACGAAAAAAAACAAATCTTTAAATTATTTGCAAATAAAAAAAAGCGATTGTTTGAGGATAAATAACGGTGTAAATGATGAATGTGAAACGCTTCTCCAAAGATGCTAAGATAGTGGAGAAGCTGTTAATAAAGTATGCGAAAACGATTGTAAAATTCCTTGGAAACGATGAAAGTTATTACTATGTCAGTCTCGAGAGCCAAACGCTGTAGTGTCAAATTTTATTCAGTGGAAGATGACCATTTTTATCAATTTATCATTGCCGAAATAGGTAAATTACTGCATAACAACATGAACGACGTAGGTTTGCCATATCATATATTTTCGTTCGACATTGTTCATCGTTTTTGAAAATTGTATTCGTTGTTGGGTTGCCAAAGTGGAGAAAATGAGGTGTATCGACGAATTCGACGGTGGGATAATGTATAAAAAAATTGTTTGTTTTATGTGTATCGATTTCCTATAAATGATATATTTTCATCTGATCCGATGCATATCGACAAATGAAATTATTGAAAATTTGGTATAAAAATATGATGCAGTTTGACTAATATACTGAATAATTTTTTTATTAACAACTCAAAAAAAGATTATAGCTAAACTTTATTTGTTAAGGGGGTGCTCTCTACATTGGCACTCCCCTTAACAAATAATTTCTTTTTAAAAAATTGACCCCCCTTAACTATATTTGGAGTGTCAATACCAATCCCTTAAATAAATCTCAAAGAATACGTGTATATTATTTACGCATTTGAAATTCGAAATAGATGGACTAAAAAGAGGTATAAAATAAATAATAAGAAATATAATGTTAAAGGTAACGTATAAACATAACAACAATCACACAAAAAAAGACCCAGTATACGATTTAAAATCGTATATGGGTCGACCCAATCTAGAAGTGGGTCAACCTAGGGATTGACACACTTTCTACTATGTCGACCGAGGGGTCGACCGAGCTAAGGTTGGGGTCGATCCATTCAGGCTAGATCCAACATGATTTTTTGTGTGGTTCGCATTTAGTTCTTTCGAATCAGACAGACATGGTCCTTTTGTGCAGCTATAAACAAACTAGTTGGTCCTAACTTCTAAGTTAAATTTTCTAAGAAGACGCCAAAGCTCTATCCTTACCTTTACATCTCCAAACACTTCAGATATATATATATATATGTATATATTAGTTTTAAGGTTTCCAATTCAAGGTTTAGAGATGAAGGTTTTAGATTTGGGCTACAGATGCCCAGATACCCCGTCCGTAAGAGGTATATTCCGTGAATCTGAATCTAATGTTATTCTTTTCATTTTATTAGAATCATATTTGTAAATCCATGGTAATTACAGTGGTAGATTCAATTAGGAAGACCATAGTCGATAAATCTTAACCAGACTCAAGAATTGGAGAGCAATCAGGGAGTCGATTTAAATTATATTTTCTTATAATAGCATATGTTCTCTTCTTCCTTTTTTCCCATTCTACGTCATAATTTATTGTTTTATATTGAATTTTGGGCATGCACAAAATATGCGTAATTCCATAATATTGGTATACGTATAAGACTGAAATTGTGTGTTTGATTTGTGCAATTGATTATAATATTTTTGTTTGCATGCATAAGAAAATATAATTCAATTAAAATTATAAATAAAAGAGGATTTGATAATTTGGGGTTAAATGAACTTGTATACCAAAACGATAACAAAAAGGGGCAATGGTTGAAATAAAAAGAGGGAAAAACTAGAATTTACATATATTTATAAAATGAAAGGTTAGGAATAGCCTATATTGCTTGGTTAATGTAATAACCCGAAAATCTGGGCCAATTTAAAAATTTTATTTTTGCAATTTTAGCGAATTTTGATTTTTTAAAATGAATTATTTTAAATAAAATGGACGAGAAATTTATTTTGAATATAATTCGAACGTATATATTATATACGTCGTCGTTAGAATATAATAATTATATATAATTATAAAAGGAATTGAAAATGGCGCGGTAGTTTGAAAATTTGATTTCAAATTTCAATTGAATATACAGAATTCAGTATAAGTCAGAATTGGACGAAACAAGAAATATTTGAATCTGTTGAACCTTATCTTTCTAATGAAGTTAACAAACTAAGATTCCGTATTAGAAGTTGAAAGATACGTTCGGTTTAAAATTCAAAAATAGCGTTGTGGAATTTATATATATTTTAATATATATAAAGGCCTTGAAATTAGCCGTTTTGCAAACGACCTCGGTTTTCGACGAAACCACTTTTGTTGGATCCAGGATGTCAAATCATCGTTAGGTTTCAATTTTCATAATTTTCTGAATCAATATGTGAGCGTGGCGAAGTTAAACGCGTTTGACCGATTTCAGTTGAATTTAATCGACTGGAAAAGGGCCATTTTTCAAACGGTCTCAGAATTCGACGAAATTAGTTTTGTTAGGACCGTATAGTCAATACGAAGCTAGAAATAATTTTTCTGAAATTTTTGGGATCTGTATGTGGCCCCAGTAAATTGAATTGTACGTTAAAATTAAATATATAAGGATTTATATTTTAAATTTAACGGAAATTGATCGTAACAAGCGAATTGGCTTACGAAACATATCCCATTGTGTTCGGAATAGGGGTAATTAGCTAGGGACGACAGTCGGTTGGTTTGATTTCGAGTTCGAAGTAAAAAGTTGCTTTTTTGAAAAATAAAATAATAAAAAATATATATTAATATCTCCCTCACCATTCTCCATTCACAGTCAACGCCTAAAAAAAAAAGGGGGAAAATCAAAAAGAAGTCGCGCCCCTCTTTTCCAGACCTCGATCCCCGTCGCCGTTGTCAGATCCGCCTCACCGCACCTCCCTCCCATCAGCGACGCCGACTCCATCTTCCCCCCTCCTCCTGCTCCCTTCGAAGCGAGCCCCGTCACCCAAAACCAACGGAAACCAGAGCCACCGCCATTTCTTCCACCCCCAGGCCACCGCGACCTCGCGCCACCCCTCTGGCCTCTGGCGCTGCCAACAAGCACCCCCTTCCTCCTTCGACAGTGAACGACAGCAGCCCCATTCCTCCGGTCAAACGCAGCAGGCCCCCTTTTCAGACGAGACCTGAAACCACCCCTCCTTGAAACGGCCCTTCCCTCCGTGAAACGGTGAGTATTTAAAATTTTATTCACAATAAAATCTGAGTTTATTATATAGAAATTTAGGATTTTTATATAAGGAAATTTAGGATTTTATATACGTAAAGCTTTCATTTTTAGAAATATAAAGCTTAGATTTTCAGCAAAGGAAAGCTTAGGTTTTTAACAGGAAAAGATTACACTTTTATGCAAGAAAAGATTGGATCTTTATATTTATAAAAATTTGATTTTTATATATAGAATAACGAACAAAAATTTGATTTTTATTATTTAGAACATGACTTGAAAAGGTGATTTTTCATCGCATAGGAAAGTGGTTTTTCAATAGAGGAGGATTATATTTTTCAAGATAGAAAAATGAGATCTTTGATGATATAAAAATAGAATTTTATCCTATGTAGCAAAAATAAAAGTACGATTTTTATTTATAAAATTCAGTTTTTAATTTATAAAAAGGTATGATTTTAAGCAAATGAAAACTAGGATTTTTACATAAGGAAAGGTCGAATCTTTATACTAGGAAAGTTTAAATCATTATATTAGAAAAGTTTGAATTTTTATATAGTATAGAGAATAAAAATATAATTTTTATAGTGTGTTCATGAAAGTAAAAATTCGATTTTTATATATTGAATAGCGAAGTAAAAATTCGATTTTTATATATTGAATAGCGAAGTAAAAATTCGATTTTTATATATTGAATAGCGAAGTAAAAACTCGATTTTTATATATTGAATAGCGAAGTAAAAATTCGATTTTTATATATTGAATAGCGAAGTAAAATTTCGCTTTTTATATATTGAATAGTGAAGTAAAAATTCGATTTTTATATATTGAATAGCGATATAAAAATGTGATTTTTATATATGTAGCGAATGCGGACGACGAAAGTGACAAAAGAAGAAACGGCGAATAATTCCTACATAAGAAGAGTCGAGGCGTTTGGATTTAGCTATCAGTGAGAACTTCTCACTCAAAATCTCTTTTTCTAGTTATATATATATACTAGGATGCAGACGGTGCTTAGTAGCACCCGACACCCGTCATCCACAGACCATGGATGGCTTGTTTGTTTAATTGTTTGGTTGTGTAGTTGGTTAGATTATTTGGTTTGAATTGAATTGTTTGGTGAAATGAAATTGATTTGATTGATGTGTGAATGGCGTGGGCCTTCACTAGACCGGGGATAAGGCTAGGCCTTGTCCCGTTTCTAGTATCGTGTCGTTATGCCGCCGAAATTTTCTAAAATTAAAGATAACATTTTATTTAATAAATGAACCGAATAGAATATTCATATGTTGAATAAAATAGTTTGATTGTTAAAAATATAATTTTTAACGTGAATGTGAATAAATAAATATTCATTTACAAACCGGACGGTTTGTTTATGTACACCTATTTGAAGGACATTGATTGGGACGATAAATTTTACACATCGCCCAACTGCACAACTAAAATATGTGTTTGATTGTTTGAAACCCCACACGGGTGTTGGGATGAAATTTGAAGTTCACTCATCCTGATTGATTAAATATGTCGATCGATTGATTGACAGGCTGTTATAAGCGTTAGATATCTATATTTGATGCTTATACAGTGTAGTGCACTTTGGTTGATGGTTGATTATTTTTCAATGCTATTGTATACATGTGATGTATGAAAATCCATATAATTAACATTATATGGTGATTGATTGGGCCTCATTTCAATTTAGAAAATAAAGAATAATATATAATAAAGGTTCATGTGTTGACTGTACTCATCCGTTGAGATTAGTCATGTGTTGAACGAAATATTTTAGTAATAAAATTTACATCTTTATTAATATAAAACAAAGGTTCATGTGTTGACTGTACTCATCCGTTGAGATTAGTCATGTGTTGAACGAAATATTTTGATAATAACAAATATTTTAATAATTGGAAATATTTGAAATAGAATATTTGAAAATAGAAATATATGAAGCCGTGTTGATTAGATTGACGCCATTTTGACGTGAACGATATTTATATCGATTTTATTCATTTCGAAATGAATTGAATTGAAAACGATTTCGAAATGAATTGAATTGAAAACGATTTCGAAATGAATTGAATTGAAAACGATTTCGAAATGAATTGAATTGAAAACGATTTCGAAATGAATTGAATTGAAAACGATTTCGAAATGAATTGAATTGAAAACGATTTCGAAATGAATTGAATAGAAAACGAATTCAATTTAAATTGAATAGCAAACGAATTGAATTTAAATTAAATAGAAAACGAAATGAATTCGAATCGAATTAAAATCAATTTGAATTGAAATCAAATAGAAATGAAAGTAAAAAGAATATTTTGAATTCAAAATTTGAATTGAATAGAAATGAATTTTAAAACGAATTTATAAAGAAGAATTCAATTTTGCTTTGGATTGAAATGGAAGTTGAAATTGTTTTTGAAACAAATTTAAAACTATTTATAAAACTCGTTTTAAATAGAAATCGACGAAATATATATTATATATATTATATATATAATATAATGGCCTGAATAGAACGCGCCGCGCCGCGGTAGTTCGTGAATTTCGACCATTTATTTCAAACGGACATTACAGGAGATCCGACCGTCGGATTCTCCTAAAACTGGAACCGTTGGGTTCGTGTCGAAAAGAGCTTTCTAACGAATATTTGAAATTTGAAATCTAACGGTTAGATTTGGAGATACGTCCAAATCAAATTCGAAAAAGGTCGTTGTAAGTGCAGTTCGATGGCCGTTGATGGAAATCGACTGTACGGGCCTTGACAAAATTATTAAAAATATCAATAATTTGTGTAAAATCATAAGAAATGATTTGGGAAAATTTGGGATGAAAAACTCCATATTTGAAAAGATAAAAATAGATTTTTATCAAAATGAACTAGTTTGAACTAAATTTAAAACCCGATTTGTTTTAAATAAATAAATTAGATTTAAAAAGGGGTTTTAAATAATCGGAATTCCTAATATATTTGAATTAAATTAAACTAGAATTGATTCATGGGTTTATCGTGAACTGTGTTTTAAATAACACTAGTTCTTTAACCCGATAATAAATAGAATGTGATTTGGGTTTGTCGTGAACTGTGTTTTAAATAACACCTAGTTCTTTAACCCAGTAAAAGGAGTTTTAATGAATCTGCAATTAGATTGAAATGGGGAATTGATAATTTAAATTATCAACTTTAGAAAATGAGCGAGAATGGAGTATCACCAGTTTTGCTCCAAAGCGATAGTTAAATCTTTAATCAGATTTGAACGTGAAATGGTAATTGATTTTACCAATAACACTGTGGTGTTAGATATGGAGTATTACCAGTTTTCTTCATGGGATGAATAGGTTGGGATTGGGAAATAAAATAAATAATTACTTCGTTACGGTTCGCTAATCTCGACTAGTTTAGAAAACCATAATCTGGTTTGAAACGACATCCAAAGGAAGATTAAAGGGTAAATTTTAAAGAATTTATCTTGGATAAAATTAATGGGAACCTTTCCCTAAGAATGTGATTTCGTGAATAAAAAGGATATTCTGCATTGGAATGAGGCGTATGTTGTGTTTGTGTAACATTTGTTTTAAATATACGCGGGTTGTTCGGAAATGCCGGGTTTATACCCATTCTGAATAACCGATTCAACGATAAGTCGAAGATGAAGACGGTGGTTGAAGACCGGAAGTCTTCACATCGTTTGGATAATTACTGACGATCCTGATTGGGCTGTACACCCAAGAGGATGGAAATAGTTGGTGGTCATCTAGACGTACTTGGAGATGGATGGATATGCGAGGAAAGTGCCTCCGGTTTCGTTCAGACCCAGAACGGACTTGTAAATGGATGGTGTGTCTGACATTGTATTCCTTTATATTGTATTCGTTGATCTCTGCTAAATATATATCTGTTTGGCGGCGGAGAATTTATTCTCTTGCTTAACGCCCTTCTCTGAGACATACGAGCTCAGAGGTTATATATTGGCAGAAATCAGTGGTACGATATGGATTGATAGTGTGGCATGCTGAGATGCAGTGATCCAGACTTTTGTTGAAAAGCAAAGTTTGGTGGATGATGATCAAAGCGCAGCTTTAATATAGCACGGCTTTGTGTATAGCGTTGATTCGCGAGCCTCACACCCCGGTATGGTGGTAAACTGATGGTTTGATCAGTATGCTTTTTCGTGGATGGGCACCTTCGTGGTGTCGTGGATTCGGTCGACCGAGAGTGAGCTTAGTGCTCAGAGGGATAGGGTAAGCGGTGTTTTCTCTCGCCGGGACGTAAGCCGCAGTGATACTCGATTTCCCAAAAGTGCGGATGTGCATTACGGTGTTTTCTCTAGCCGAGACGTAAGCAGTTGAGATGGCACTACGCGATCGATCTTTCGAATCAGGAGCTACCATGATGGAAATCCAATTTCCAAATATGACATTTTGCGGTTTTGATTGTAG
The DNA here is from genome assembly GCA_030737875.1 of Allium sativum. NCBI lineage: Eukaryota > Viridiplantae > Streptophyta > Magnoliopsida > Asparagales > Amaryllidaceae > Allium > Allium sativum. The sequence goes on along the minus strand of CM060919.1, from coordinate 353,418,745 downwards.
ATCCTAGTATTGGCGACATGATATATGGTACCCATGTCGTCTATGATTGATACATTTATATTTGAAGTTGTTTTCTTCACTTATAGTAATAATATAAGATGAAATTTCGCGTATCAAGCATATTTGGCTATTATAAGGGAAAACCCTATCCTCCGACTTGCGTTGCATTGTGTGATGGGACCTGGGTCTTATAATAGCTTCATTGTTCTTTATTTAGCATTGCGCTGTTTGTTTTCTGCACTGGTATTCTTGGGAGGAAACCCGTTCCGTGTTATACGGCGTGGTCCCTTGATTTACCTAACTTTAAAAACAAAGATTAATAACTGTTTTAGTTCTCACACCAGTCACATGACTGACCTGGAGTTTATTGTTTTAACCTAAACTCTGGGTGCCCCTATTTTCCACACGGGCAGCTAGTAGTTTTGGTTTTGCAGATTTATATTCACAGGATCCTGATTTACAGCAGGAACGATGTTCGGAAAGCTCTGTATCCGTGCATTATTTTCAGTTGTGATTTATATTGTTTTTCCACTGCGATGTATTTAAATGTAATTTAAATCTCTGATATTTTCTGTGTAATAATTATTCATACTCTGCATATTCTTGTATTCTGATGGAATTGTTGTAATATACAATGAAATGTTCTTCTGTTTGCGTTCTATTTTGTCGTGTTCTCAAAACAATCAGGCATTTCGAAAGGTCTAGATCGGTTTAGCGACTGATTCGGATCGAGCAAAATTCCTTGTTGTCACAGTTGGTATCAGAGCTTTGGTTTACAGAGCTAGAGAACATGACACTTTAGAACCAAACGAAAGAATTCATCAGAAATTGGATTAGTAATATCCAATGAGAATGACTCGTTAGAGATAGGATTAGTAGTATCCTAGAACGAGTGTGAAGAGTATATTTTTAAAATGAAAACCATTTTTGTTTTGAAATTTAAATCATATCATACGTGTTTGACTATTTATTTTAAATCAATTTGGACAATCCAATATATAAAGATTTTGCATATACGCCTTACAAGCGTGTATTCGAGGTTTTAATATACTGGATAGATATAGAATAATACTCTAGTTGCCCGGGGATAATTCTGGTGATGGGGCCCCATCGCCAGTACTTGTTTTCGAGTTTCGAAAGTGAGATTTCTATATATTTCCAATCGACTGGTGTGAGAACAAAACTTAACTGAAATTTACTGTTTGTGACTTGACACTGAAACCTGATTTTTGAGTATATAAAAATCGTATATATTTGAAAATCTAATCAACAAATTGATAGATGGCTGTGATGTTTGTTTATTGATTCAACTAATAAAAATACTAGAATGATAAATGAAGTGTAATCAAGATGATTGTTAAGTGAAAAATAATGCAAACTCTCTTGACAAAAATCCTAAAAATATTATATAGGATATGGACGACTATGGCTTATCTCATACTGAATTCTGGATGACACCGAAACAAGCGAGGAGAGCTCACCAGAAAGCAGAGAAAGAACGTGAGTTGAACTTAGGAGCGTACGTGGGTATTTATTGCCGCATATGCATAAAAGAAGGACATTATGTCGTTCGGTGCCCTGAGAGAAAGAAAAGCAAGGAGAAAATGATGAGAATAGACATAGTGTGTTTCAAATGCAAAGAGACGGGGCATTTCGTACATAAGTGTCAGAAGGTAAAGAAGAAACCCACAAATTTAGGAAAGGAAAAGAAGTGCTTTCAATGCAAAGAAGTAGGGCATCTAGCCCGAGATTGCCCGTTAAAGAAGGGTGATAAGAAATCCAAGGGAAAGGAGCTATCAACTTTGGAAACCATGCAAGTAGAAGGCACGACTTCCTAGAAAGCTGGGTTTTGATGCAATGAACTAGCGTTTTGGATATATGTATGTATGTATGATGCTTGTATGAACGTAATTATGCTTTTTGTTTTAAAATGTGTTGGTATTGTATAATATAACTAAGGTAAGGAAATGTTGAACCAAGTTGAATTTAGCACCAAACATCGAACTATATTGAAAATTTATCGCATTTGCTTGCATACACATGTACTTACATTGAACAGGTCATAGCAAGGAGGCTAGAGCAGAAGAATAAAATTTGTTTGCCCGACAAATAGGTACACGTTTATCATAATTTACTGTTTTGTTTGGGTGATGATGATTTTATGAGCCGATTGGCTAGCCGCTTGGCTTTTTCTTTTTCTTTTTTGAGATCAGAAGGCCTGTATGGCAATTTCGGGATTTTCCCGTGGCTCCCGGTGCAGGGGAGGTTATGGCGAAATTTTTCGAAAATTTAGGGTGTTAGCCAAATTTTTGAAGAATTTGAAAATTCTCAGAAACTGAAAAGTTGGAGAATGGAAGCCAGATCGAACGTAGTGTTGATTACTCAAACCACTTTCGACTTTGTTCCTTTTCGGGGACGAAAAGTTTTAAGTGGGAAAGATTGTAATAACCCGAAAATCTGGGCCAGTTTAAAAATTTTATTTTTGCAATTTTAGCGAATTTTGATTATTTAAAATGAATTATTTTAAATAAAATGGATGAGAAATTTATTTTGAATATAATTCGAACGTATATATTATATACGTCGTCGTTAGAATATAATAATTATATATAATTATAAAAGGAATTGAAAATGGCGCGGTAGTTTGAAAATTCGATTTCAAATTTCAATTGAATATACAGAATTCAGTATAAGTCAGAATTGGACGAAACAAGAAATATTTGAATCTGTTGAACCTTATCTTTCTAATGAAGTTAACAAACTGAGATTCCGTATTAGAAGTTGAAAGATACGTTCGGTTTAAAATTCAAAAATAGCGCTGTGGAATTTATATATATTTTAATATATATAAAGGCCTTGAAATTAGCCGTTTTGCAAACGACCTCGGTTTTCGACGAAACCACTTTTGTTGGATCCGGGATGTCAAATTATCGCTAGGTTTCAATTTTCATAATTTTCTGAATCAATATGTGAGCGTGGCGAAGTTAAACGCGTTTGACCGATTTCAGTTGAATTTAATCGACTGGAAAAGGGCCATTTTTCAAACGGTCTCAGAATTCGACGAAATTAGTTTTGTTAGGACCGTATAGTCAATACGAAGCTAGAAATAATTTTTCTGAAATTTTTGGGATCTGTATGTGGCCCCAGTAAATTGAATTGTACGTTAAAATTAAATATATAAGGATTTATATTTTAAATTTAACGGAAACTGATCGTACGAGCGAATTGGCTTACGAAACATATCCCATTGTGTTCGGAATAGGGGTAATTAGCTGGGGACGACAGTCGGTGGGTTTGATTTCGAGTTCGAAGTAAAAAGTTGCTTTTTTGAAAAATATAATAATAAAATATATATATTAATATCTCCCTCACCATTCTCCATTCACAGTCAACGCCTAAAAAAAAAGGGGCAAAATCAAAAAGAAGTCGCGCCCCTCTTTTCCAGACCTCGAACCCCGTCGCCGTTGTCAGATCCGCCTCACCGCACCTCCCTCCCATCAGCGACGCCGACTCCATCTTCCCCCCTCCTCCTACTCCCTTCGAAGCGAGCCCCGTCACCCAAAACCAACGGAAACCAGAGCCACCGCCATTTCTTCCACCCCCAGGCCACCGCGACCTCGCGCCACCCCTCTGGCCTCTGGCGCTGCCAACAGGCACCCCCTTCCTCCTTCGACAGTGAACAACAGCAGCCCCATTCCTCCGGTCAAACGCAGCGGGCCCCCTTTTCAGACGATACCTGAAACCATCCCGGCCCTTCCCTCCGTGAAACGGTGAGTATTTAAAATTTTATTCACAATAAAATCTGAGTTTATTATATAGAAATTTAGGATTTTTATATAAGGAAATTTAGGATTTTATATACGTAAAGCTTTCATTTTTAGAAATAAAAAGCTTAGATTTTCAGCAAAGTAAAGCTTAGGTTTTTAACAGGAAAAGATTACACTTTTATGCAAGAAAAGATTGGATCTTTATATTTATAAAAATATGATTTTTATATATAGAATAACGAACAAAAATTTGATTTTTATTATTTAGAACATGACTTGAAAAGGTGATTTTTCATCGCATAGGAAAGTGGTTTTTCAGTAGAGGAGGATTATATTTTTCAAGATAGAAAAATGAGATCTTTGATGATATAAAAATAGAATTTTATCCTATGTAGCAAAAATAAAAGTACGATTTTTATTTATAAAATTCAGTTTTTAATTTATAAAAAGGTATGATTTTAAGCAAATGAAAACTAGGATTTTTACATAAGGAAAGGTCGAATCTTTATACTAGGAAAGTTTAAATCATTATATTAGAAAAGTTTGAATTTTTATATAGTATAGAGAATAAAAATATAATTTTTATAGTGTGTTCATGAAAGTAAAAATTTGATTTTTATATATTGAATAGCGAAGTAAAAATTCGATTTTTATATATTGAATAGCGAAGTAAAAATTCGATTTTTATATATTGAATAGCGAAGTAAAAATTCGATTTTTATATATTGAATAGCGAAGTAAAAATTCGATTTTTATATATTGAATAGCGAAGTAAAAATTTGATTTTTATATATTGAATAGCGAAGTAAAAATTCGTTTTTTATATATTGAATAGCGAAGTAAAAATTCGATTTTTATATATTGAATAGCGATATAAAAATGTGATTTTTATATATGTAGCGAATGCGGACGACGAAAGTGACAAAAGAAGAAACGGCGAATAATTCCTACATAAGAAGAGTCGAGGCGTTTGGATTTAGCTATCAGTGAGAACTTCTCACTCAAAATCTCTTTTTCTAGTTATATATATATATACTAGGATGCAGACGGTGCTTAGTAGCACCCGACACCCGTCATCCACAGACCATGGATGGCTTGTTTGTTTAATTGTTTGGTTGTGTAGTTGGTTAGATTATTTGGTTTGAATTGAATTGTTTGGTGAAATTAAATTGATTTGATTGATGTGTGAATGGCGTGGGCCTTCACTAGACCGGGGATAAGGCTAGGCCTTGTCCCGTTTCTAGTATCGTGCCGTTATGCCGCCGAAATTTTCTAAAATTAAAGATAACATTTTATTTAATAAATGAACCGAATAGAATATTCATAGGTTGAATAAAATAGTTTGATTGTTAAAAATATAATTTTTAACGTGAATGTGAATAAATAAATATTCATTTACAAACCTGACGGTTTGTTTTTGTACACCTATTTGAAGGACATTGATTGGGACGATAAATTTTACACATCGCCCAACTGCACAACTAAAATATGTGTTTGATTGTTTGAAACCCCACACGGGTGTTGGGATGAAATTTGAAGTTCACTCATCCTGATTGATTAAATATGTCGATCGATTGATTGACAGGCTGTTATAAGCGTTAGATATATATATTTGATGCTTATACAGTGTAGTGCACTTTGGTTCATGGTTGATTATTTTTCAATGCTATTATATACGTGTGATGTATGAAAATCCATATAATTAACATTATATGGTGATTGATTGGGCCTCATTTCAATTTAGAAAATAAAGAGTAATATATAATAAAGGTTCATGTGTTGACTGTACTCATCCGTTGAGATTAGTCATGTGTTGAACGAAATGTTTTAGTAATAAAATTTACATCTTTATTAATATAAAACAAAGGTTCATGTGTTGACTGTACTCATCCGTTGAGATTAGTCATGTGTTGAACGAAATATTTTGATAATAACAAATATTTTGATAATTGGAAATATTTCAAATAGAATATTTGAAAATAGAAATATATGAAGCCGTGTTGATTAGATTGACGCCATTTTGACGTGAACGATATTTATATCAATTTTATTCATTTCGAAAAGAATTGAATTGAAAACGATTTCGAAATGAATTGAATTGAAAACGATTTCGAAACGAATTGAATTGAAAACGATTTCGAAATGAATTGAATTGAAAACGATTTCGAAATGAATTGAATTGAAAACGATTTCGAAATGAATTGAATTGAAAACAATTTCGAAATGAATTGAATAGAAAACGAATTCAATTTAAATTGAATAACAAACGAATTGAATTTAAATTGAATAGAAAACGAAATGAATTCGAATCGAATTAAAATCAATTTGAATTGAAATCAAATAGGAATGAAAGTAAAAAGAATATTTTGAATTCGAAATTTGAATTGAATAGAAATGAATTTTAAAACGAATTTATAAAGAAGAATTCAATTTTGCTTTGGATTGAAATGGAAGTTGAAATTGTTTTTGAAACAAATTTAAAACTATTTATAAAACTCGTTTTAAATAGAAATCGACGAAATATATATTATATATATAATATAATGGCCTGAATAGAACGCGCCGCGCCGCGGTAGTTCGTGAATTTCGACCATTTATTTCAAACGGACATTACGGGAGATCCGACCGTCGGATTCTCCTAAAACCGGAACCGTTGGGTTCGTATCGAAAAGAGCTTTCTAACGAATATTTGAAATTTGAAATTTGAAATCTAACGGTTAAATTTGGAGATACGTCCAAATCAAATTCGAAAAAGGTCGCTGTAAGTGCAGTTCGATGGCCGTTGATGGAAATCGACTGTACGGGCCTTGATAAAATTATTAAAAATATCAAAAATTTGTGTAAAATCATAAGAAATGATTTGGGAAAATTTGGGATGAAAAACTCCATATTTGAAAAGATAAAAATAGTTTTTTATCAAAATGAACTAGTTTGAACTAAATTTAAAACCCGATTTGTTTTTAAATAAATAAATTAGATTTAAAAAGGGGTTTTAAATAATCGGAATTCCTAATATATTTGAATTAAATTAAACTAGAATTGATTCATGGGTTTATCGTGAACTGTGTTTTAAATAACACTCGTTCTTTAACCCGATAATAAATAGAATGTGATTTGGGTTTGTCGTGAACTGTGTTTTAAATAACACCTAGTTCTTTAACCCAGTAAAAGGAGTTTTAATGAATCTGCAATTAGATTGAAATGGGGAATTGATAATTTAAATTATCAACTTTAGAAAATGAGCGAGAATGGAGTATCACCAGTTTTGCTCCAAAGCGATAGTTAAATCTTTAATCAGATTTGAACGTGAAATGGTAATTGATTTTACCGATAACACTGTGGTGTTAGATATGGAGTATTACCAGTTTTCTTCATGGGATGAATAGGTTGGGATTGGGAAATAAAATAAATAATTACTTCGTTACGGTTCGCTAATCTCGACTAGTTTAGAAAACCATAATCTGGTTTGAAACGACATCCAAAGGAAGATTAAAGGATAAATTTTAAAGAATTTATCTTGGATAAAATTAATGGGAACCTTTCCCTAAGAATGTGATTTCGTGAATAAAAAGGATATTCTACATTGGAATGAGGCGTATGTTGTGTTTGTGTAACATTTGTTTTAAATATACGCGGGTTGTTCGGAAAGGCCGGGTTTATACCCATTCTGAATAACCGATTCGACGATAAGTCGAAGATGAAGACGGTGGTTGAAGACCGGAAGTCTTCACATCGTTTGGATAATTACTGACGATCCTGATTGGGCTATACACCCAAGAGGATGGAAATAGTTGGTGGTCGTCCAGACGTACTTGGAGATGGATGGATATGCGAGGAAAGTGCCTCCGGTTTCGTTCAGACCCAGAACGGACTTGTAAATGGATGGTGTGTCTGACATTGTATTCCTTTATATTGTATTCGTTGATCTCTGCTAAATATATATCTGTTTGGCAGCGGAGAATTTATTCTCTTGCTTAACTCCCTTCTCTGAGACATACGAGCTCAGAGGTTATATATTGGCAGAAATCAGTGGTACGATATGGATTGATAGTGTGGCATGCTGAGATGCAGTGATCCAGACTTTTGTTGAAAAGCAAAGTTTGGTGGATGATGATCAAAGCGCAACTTTAATATAGCACGGCTTTGTGTATAGCGTTGATTCGCGAGCCTCACACCCCGGTATGGTGGTAAACTGATGGTTTGATCAGTATGCTTTTTCGTGGATGGGCACCTTCGTGGTGTCGTGGATTCGGTCGACCGAGAGTGAGCTTAGTGCTCAGAGGGATAGGGTAAGCGGTGTTTTCTCTCGCCGGGACGTAAGCCGCAGTGATACTCGATTTCCCAAAAGTGCGGATGTGCATTACGGTGTTTTCTCTAGCCGAGACGTAAGCCGTTGAGATGGCACTACGCGATCGATCTTGCGAATCAGGAGCTACCATGATGGAAATCCAATTTCCAAATATGACATTTTGCGGTTTTGATTGTAGAGCCTAGTATTGGCGACATGATATATGGTACCCATGTCGTCTATGATTGATACATTTATATTTGAAGTTGTTTTCTTCACTTATAGTAATAATATAAGATGAAATTTCGCGTATCAAGCATATTTGGCTATTATAAGGGAAAACCCTATCCTCCGGCTTGCGTTGCATTGTGTGATGGGACCTGGGTCTTATAATAGCTTCATTGTTCTTTATTTAGCATTGCGCTTTTTGTTTTCTGCAATGGTATTCTTGGGAGGAAACCCGTTCCGTGTTACGGCGTGGTCCCTTGATTTACCTAACTTTAAAAACAAAGATTAATAACTGTTTTAGTTCTCACACCAGTCACATGACTGACCTGGAGTTTATTGTTTTAACCTAAACTCTGGGTGCCCCTATTTTCCACATGGGCAGCTAGTAGTTTTGGTTTTGCAGATTTATATTCACAGGATCCTGATTTACAGCTGGAACAAAGTTCGGAAAGCTCTGTATCCGTGCATTATTTTCAGTTGTGATTTATATTGTTTTTCCACTGCGATGTATTTAAATGTAATTTAAATCTCTGATATTTTCTGTGTAATATTTATTCATACTCTGCATATTCTTGTATTCTGATGGAATTGTTGTAATATACAATGAAATGTTCTTCTGTTTGCGTTCTATTTTGTCGTGTTCTCAAAACAATCAGGCGTTTCGAAAGGTCTAGATCGGTTTAGCGACTGATTCGGATCGAGCGAAATTCCTTGTTGTCACAGTTAAGAAAAGGGGAATACAATAGTTTAATCCGTAAGGAAATTAGGAAACATGATTGCAAACACGAAAAGGAGTAAAGGCAGAGATTAATGCAAAAAATAGGGAATTAATCATATTGCACACTAAATCAATAATCAAAGGTTTTAAAAAATTAATGTCTTGTAATTATGGGTTCCTACTACAATGATTACCTAAAACTATGAAAATAAATTTTATATAGTTTTAATAACCAATCGATTGGTATTAGGCCTAATGTTGGGGAATGCAGATTAAGGATCTTAAGGCAAACTAAACACTAAAGGAGGGTGATTAATGTTTGTGGATTTCATAGATTTATTGAAATTTTTTTAAGTTAGTCAGAATGTTTTGCGAATCACATATCTGAATAATCACAGATGCAGATAATAATAACAATAAGTAGTAAAAAGAAAGTACACACCGGGATTTTATACTGGTTCGGAGTTACCCTACATCCTGTCTCACACAACGCTAGGTTGGTGTTGATTTGTTTTCAAATAATATCCAAATTACGATCCTTGATTTTTGGGGTACAAGGGCACCCCCTAATTGAATTCCAAAGTACAGTGAGACTCGGTTGATTTTCGGGCCATAATCTACACCCAATTGATTTCTGAGCACAATCACACCCATTCAGTTTATACAGACACGACTATACCTTTTCAATATCAATTTTGGAGGATAGACTCGATAGGACTTGATCTTGCGATCTTTGGTTGTAGGAAGCTTATAACTCTTGAGTAGCACTTAAATCTTTGAGAGATTTTGATGGAGAATTGAAGTAGAAAGAGATTGACATAATTCTCTTTGAAAATTGGTAGAGTATAAGTATGTAATTTGAGAAATTAAGAGTAGTAATGGAGAGAGAAGAAAGGAACAAGAAGATAATGAAAGTTAGTCAAAATATCGAACTTAGAAGCCTATTTATAGTCTCCCAACAACCAATTCCTTTCAGAATAGTTTTTAATTCAAAAGTAAACTTTTAAAAATTTGAATTCGAAAACAACAGTTGCTATGTCGACATACTTTTTTCGATATGTCGACATACCTTAGAGACTTTTAAAAAATAAAATTTTGAATTAAAGCAAATAATTTTTAAATAAATTATGGTGATTTCTTGAGTTAAAACAAACTACATTCCTTTGTTTTCAAGTATAAATATATATTAAAAACATATATTAAGATGATTTTAAAATGATTAAACACTATATATAAAATGACATTAAAGCATATGTATAAAACTATGAATGCAAGAAATGCTTTAGGACTTAACGTAAATATAAGTAAGGAAATTTGAAACTTGAGTAACTATAATAAAACAAATATAAAAATTAGTATGAAATATAGAAATATTTGAATCAAGAGTTAAAAAGTATTCAGGAAATAAAAAATATTCAAAAACAAGAGTTAAAATAAATTTAAGAACAAGGAAATGTATTTTAAAATAAGGAAGTAATTTTTAAATCACTTAGAAATTAAGACAAGAATATTGAAAAAAGATTAAAATAAGGATTCAATGTTAACCAGAGATTTAACAATAAATCTAGACTCAATTACTTTTTTTTCTTGAACTCTTGTTACTCATAAATCATATATCTTGAACTCTTCTTCTTTGAAATCTTGATTCTCTAAACTGAACAGTCTTCAATAATCAATACCTATATATATAAGATAATAGTGTTAACGTATATATATATATATATATATATATTATAACAATAATAGTTAAAACAAGGTTGTTGTCATCAAAACCATCATTACATCCATCTCAATCCCTAACAATCCTCCATTTTGATGATGACAACATTGGTTTATAAAATATTCATACATGATGTATTGATTCTTTAGTTTCTCCTCTTACTCCATTAGCTCTTTCTGAAACTACTTTATCCTCTTAATCTAAGCCCTATTTTATAATTCTCCCCCTTTACCATCAATAAAAATTATATATTCCTAACTAGGTTATAATGCTCTCCCTAAAACTAATTTCTAATAATTCAAACTAATATGATAATTAAAAACCACTAGAAGATCTAATATCTAATATTCTATGTAATGACTTGAATAAGTGTAAACTAGATTAAATTATAATTATGCAAACAAGCTAATACATACAATCAATAAATTCAAACAAATCCAATCCAAACTAGTCAAGTTATTTGCCAATTATTATACAAATCCAAATTTAAAATAAATCAAGCAAAACACACCAATTTTTAAATACAAATTCATACATTTCTGGGAACTTCCACCTATCCATCACCATCGAAGATTGGATCAGCCTTTATAGTATCCCATTCTTCATTGTCTATAGTGCGAGTTGCTCCTGTGTTGTTGTTTTCTTTATCTTTGGAAAGATAGGGAATCATCCATCGAAGTGCATTAAAATGCCTTTCTTGTTGCTTTATCATATGTATTTGGCTTAACTCTAAGTGACGCTGCTTACGAAGGATAATAGTATAACAATCCGAAATTTTAACAAATGGTAATTAATTAATGAATTAATCAGTTAAGGAATAAGTTGAGAAAGTAAATACTAATTAGACAAATACTGAGAATTGGGCAACGAGGGTTGTGACATTAGGCTTGTTACAAAATTATAGTTAAGATTGACATTTGGATTGCTGAAAACGAATTTAAAACGAAGAAGTTGTAACAGTTTAAATTTGAAATAAAAACCAGAAAATTAATAAATAATACGAGAATGGGACGACCCAGTCCCAGCTAGGTTGATCCCTGGGTCGACTCAGACCCCAAGTAGATCGACCCATGTGTCAACCCACCTCGGTGGTGGGTCGATTCAAGCAACGCAGCTAGGCACGTTTTCGTGCCTGGCACAAATCGATTTAGGAAGCATGCCATGGGATTTTTCTAATCGGACTGTCCTTGATGAAAACCTAAAATCTAATGATCCTAAATCCCCTAGCACTATTATAAATATAACACCAAACCTAACCCTATTCTCCCCACTCCATTCCTCCACTCTCTGTCTCCACTTTATACAGCTTCCTCCTTAATTATTCTAATGGAGTTCTAAGGCTTCGGCTTATACATATATTTTTGGAGAATACATATATCCTACCGGGGCTTACTGGATTTTCTTAAAATTTTAGGTGAGTATTTTCTGTGATTATAATATTTCTACCAAGTTGAGGTTAAATTGATTCAACAGTAGTTGCACTGGTTTTAAATCTGAATTTTTCTGTAGTTGTGCCCAGATCTAGTTTATTCGTGGTTTATTTACAGATCTAGCTATTCTCAATTCTTTTTTGTAAATAATTCTTGTAAATTTGATTATTGCTTTAATCTTTTCTTCTGTCTATTTCAGTAATCTATTCTATTACTGTAGTTTTATTCGGTTCATCTATATCTCATTTTCTTCGTATGTAATTTTGTTATAGTTCAGAATCAACCCTATTTTCAGAACTGGTCTTAACTATCTAAGCCTAGGCCATGCGAGAGCCTAGTCCATTGTCCTTTTTTATTTTGACGTTGAGTTTAGACCTTCATGAGACGAAACCATCTGTTCTTTCTTATTTATATGTAGTTTGGGTTGAAATATGGAATTGACAATAAAAGCGAAATGAGGAAAATAATAAATATGTATTAAAAGGATAAGTTGGGCTTATTGGAATAACCAAACAAAAAGATAATTGAACTGTAACTTTGTTAAACTGAATAAATGACATTTGGATAAACGCTAATGGCGAGGGTTGGGTTGTGCAGTGAAATTAAACAAAAATTATGTTTATAGACAACCTGTAAATTAAAGTTTATATGCAACCTAAGAATTGACAAAAATAGACTGTAATTTCCACAAATGACATAATTATGAGAATTATAATGTAATAATGCTTACTTGTAAACATGTTAACCCAATACTCCTTGTTGTCGTGTTTTAGCTCAATACTCCTCGTTGTCGGGCTGTAAACATGTTAATTTGTAGTAGGAACCCAGTACTCCTCGTTGTCGGGTTTCAACTGGGTACTCCTCGTTATCGTGCTATAAACATGTTAATTTGTAGTAGGAACCCAACGCTCCTTGTTATCGGGTTTTAAAGATCAGTACTTCTTTTTTTTGGGCTTTTTGGATACAAACGTAATAATAGAATTTAAGCTTGGTACTCCTTGTTGTCGGGCTTAATATAATAAATTGTTTCAAGTGCCAAATCAAGGGTTGGGGGATTTGAGCCAAGTTTTATGGGATCCATTCCATGTAGCATACGCTAGTTATCATTTCAGACTCACTTGAGGTAAGGGTACGCACCATGCTACGTTGTTGATGTAAGTTGGTCCAATTGATAGGGTATGAGTGTCGTTTCGGTGAGTCAGTGTGCGTGTACTGCTTCGATTTGGGGACATAAGCCATTTTCACACCTATGGATAAGATTAGGTCAAATCGCTGATGGGCTAGGACCTGATAAGCCCAATTCCATAGTGGGCATAGGTTATCCATGATTCGACGCAGCCAATCAGTTGGGTAGTATTAGGGATTTCTTCCTAATTGGTTCTATTTGTAGAAGTGCAAAACAATCGTAGTTATTATCATGATTAGTATCACCGTTATTACCATCATTATCATTAAATCAGTATAGCCAATCCTTTATGTCGTTCCTATCAGTATTTTCTCACTTTTAGATGTGCATGGACACTTAATCTTTTATGACACCATAATTACTGTTTTATCTATTTTTCTTAACTTATTAGTCATGCTAGTAATCATAGCAGCTCACCAGACTTTATGCCTAACCCATTTTCCTTTCTTCTTTCCTCTTTTATTCCCCCCAAACTTACAGGAAGAAAGTGTATAGTTTAGATTTATTTGTTGACTTCATCATGGAGGATTCCTACAAAAGATGAATTATTTCCAATATCTTTCCCAAGGTTATATTGTATCTTTATTGACTCTTGTGGGGATAATATTATTTTGTACTCTGATGTTGTTTTGACCAAGATTCTAAGGCATGATGTTTTGTAACAATTTGGTTATCTGGTAATAAATATGATTTTTGTCATTTTAAAATAAATTGTTTTCTTCTTCCCCTATAAACTTATTTTTCTATGTCTTGTGAAATCATAGTCTCTGTAATGTTTTATGTCTGTATACTCACAATGCTCTACATTTTCTTAACGAAATCATCATATAGGCGACGTTAAGAAACGTGGGGTGTTACATTTTGTATCAGAGCCTAAGGTTACAAGATCACTAAAACTTTGTTTTAATAGAAAGTATTTTCGAAAGAAAACATATTTTCCAAAACTAAAATTTATTTTTCAAAATAAAAATATCCTCTCTAATCAGTTACAACCTTCCTTTGATTCTTTTAAATTCCGAATCTCCTCTTTGAGTTATCTATAGGACAATTTATATAAGCTTTTCTATGTTTAGGAACCTCAAATCTTTATAGGTTGAAGTTTTGACTAATGGATAAACTCGTTTAGCTCAGTGGTTGGGAAAGATCGAAGTTAGAGAGAAACATATTACTTAACAAAATAGAGCTAATCGTGGATGTGACAACCTTATTATCTTAGACAAAAAGATGTATTTCCATATTTTGGTTTGTAATTAACATAGAAAACGTCATTACAAGAATGAATGGATAAGTGTGGAATAGAGATTTAGCTGTATTGAATGAATGGATTAGTGTGGAATAGAGATTTAGCTGTATTGGGCATTACTCATCAACTTAGAGATAATAAAAAAGAATTACCTTGCAATTATGGATTTCTATAAATTAGATTGTCTTATACAATGGAAATGGATTTTTGTACGTTTTCGGTAACCAATCAATAAGGAATGAGAAAAACTTCCTAAAGGATAAACTTATGTATGAAAAGTGAAAGAACATCATAAGTATATTAGTGTCAAAAGGATTATAGGAAAGGTGTTGATCAAAGCTATCGATAAATAGAAGCGAGTAAGAGTCGAATGGAAGAAAGAATGTTATTTATCTTTAGTTCTTTCAAGTTCTCCTGTTTTATTTGGTACCTCGTCTCTTTACCTTTGATATATTAGTTCGGGTGGTTACGTGGGGCCATAGCCATGTCAAGATGAGACAAGTTATGTACAGCAATCGTATTGTAGGCCTAACGAAGTTGTCCTTTACAGATATGGTAAATTCTTGAGTGTGTAATGATAACACTAGTTGACTGCTTTGCACTTACGTACTTTTCTAGGCCCAGTAGTAGTTTCTAACCTCGTAAGGAGATCAGCTTGATTGTCTATGGTGAGTTGGAGTTGAAAATAGAAACCTTGATTTATGAGATGTTTGGGGTATCTCCGAATATGGTTGGTTTTGGGTCTAGTTAGTTTAACCATATGATTGGTTATCTCAGATTTTGGACATTGGTAGTAGAGTTTGAATGAGATGATTATATTCTAAGATAGGAAAATTTAGAGGATGGATTAGTTAGCCAATTACGGGCAATTTTGACTGCAAGAAAAGATTGGACCAGGATATACAGTGGACTAATTTTGATACTTTTTGTGACATGTAGGCCATTCATATTGATATTTCTATTTTCCTTAATGCATCTCTAGGCATTATCGATTCAGTTCTCTTATGCTATATATATTCCAAAGGTTTTAAGAAGGTGAAAGATTATTTCCAAGGGGGGAGATTCAATTTTAGATTTATAATTGTGACAATGCCAAACTCGTAGCATTATGGATAAAACACATGGTTTTAACAGTGCAAGTGAGAACCGAGTTCCACGGTTATGTCTGGAGTCTTTCCTAGCTATGAATTTATGTTGGCGATGAATGGATTTGGAGTTTAGACAGGTTGTCAAGAAAGTAGTTTTTTCATAAGGGTACGTATTGTAGGCTCCCCAGAAAATTAACGTATGAAAGATTAGTTGGAATGGATATTTTACTCCCTAACCCTATCTTTTGGTGGATTAGTGTGGCACTTACGTTGGAACTTTCCACATGTATTTATAGAAATTCGTTGGACTTCAGTTGTAATAGAAATATTTTGGGGAAAAACCAATTATGGAACTATTTGAAAAGGATTAATGAGAGTAAGCATTTTTAAATTTGAAGTGTCATTCGTTACAAAGATGGATAATTCCTTTGGCTCAGTGGTAATCATAAGCAAAATGTTTTAGAAGAAAACATTTCTCGTCATATAGATGGTCTTTCGGGAATGGTTGAGAGCCAAATTTTCCCTATGATCAGATTTCTATGCTTGCGGTTTTGAGTAGTGGAAAAAAAAGGAATGGAAGTTGTTCGCAGAATGTCTAATGGATTTTTCTGGAATGGTTTCCATACCTTGGTCTAGCTTGGGTCTAAGTCTAGTTATTGATTTGTGTGGTAGAGCGATTGGTAAGCTTTGTAGAATTTTTTTTGGAGGAGGGGAGGGTCCGTGTTGGTGATATGTTAGTCTAAAACAAAAAGGTAAAACCTTCTTTAGACTAATGCTTTAGTGCCAATTTTTTTAAGTGACATTTGGAAGAAAAACCGTGAGGGTAGTTATATTGGATTAACTACCATTAGTTTGTCATGGAAGATGGACTATTACCTATTATAAGGGAAGTCGGAATTTTCGTCGGTTGTTGGTTAGTTGTTTCCTCACCGGGATTGGGGATTACGACAAGGAAAACTTATTGTGTTTGAGTTGATTTAAAAATATTTCCTTATAGAAGTAAGGACGTAGTTAAGAATTTTTGATTTTTTTTAATTTTAATACTTCATGTAATATCTACGGAAATATTTTGTAGACCTCAAAAGATTTAACCCTAGATTGCACCTTAAAATTGGATAGGAATCCACCATTTGTCACGTTCTATTATTAGGTTTGATGCTTATCAGGATTTTGTCATTTGAACAAGAGAGGTGGATCCTAGGAGTTCTAAACAAATATTTATATGACCTAAAAATTTGAGGTAAGTAACAAGTTTGGATATCGGATAAATGATAAAAAAGAATATAGAAGTTTCACGGATAATTGTGTTTCAAGGCAAGAGTTGAAAGAAGGAGTACTTAAAGGAAAATGAAAATTTGTGGGACCTTTTTGAGTCGAAACCCCATATGCGTACAATTTTAAAGATGTAAAATTTGAAGAACTAACGTGTTTTGATATGAAATTAATATATTTGAAAATTTCATACAAGCAACTATATATAATATTTTTGTAACTAAAAGTTTACCTAAGGTATTTCAAATAAGGTTTTGAAAAAACATATGTATAAGTGGGTCCTTAAGGGGTTGGACAAAATGAGTGGAACAGTTTAGGGAGCACAAGACAGTAAAGTAAGCAGATGGTGGGAATACGGAAAGTGTGACTCTTCTAGTGAGATAGGATAAGATTTGGGATTAGTTCACTTGGAATATTTTGAAGGATATGTTCACTTGAATTATATTCTTCCTAAAGTAACCAGAATGGATGAGAAGAATGAATTGTCCTGAAAATTTGGTTAGGATAACTCAGTAGTCTTAGGGGAATACCATATAGTTTGAAAGAATGGGAAAAAAATACAAGTAAATTGTAAGCCATTATGTGGAGAGACACTGGCAGATACAGTCATAGAATCTTTTATCTCATAGGGAGAATTCAAGTTTCATACCTATGTTCTTTTGATAACTATTTTCCTCTTTGATATTCTATCAGTAGGTTCTTCCTTTGATTATGGACTTCCTTTTAAGATATCCTTGAGAAGGGTAGATCTTAGGATTTAAGCTTATAAACGGATATGGTTGAAACATGTGTTTAAGACATGTTATGTTTGATGTTTGTGAATGGATGAAAGTGTTTGCAAGTGGATGTAGTTGATGCATATACTCACATGTTAGGTACTAAGATCGGCTGAATAAGGCACTTGCATATGCATATGGATGTGTGTTCATTATTATTATTATTATTATTATTTCCATCAATGAAATATATGGATTCTATCATATGGTTGTTGCATATGGATGATGGATGTGATGAAGGCCTTTAATCTTATAACTAAAACCATTATCATCACCGACCACGAGCACGACACCCGGATCAAGTCGCGATTACGACATGAACGTATTAAGAACATAACCCCTAGGATTGGCAACTCAGTCATGTATCCACGTCTTATATGCATATATGAGTGGTCAGTTTGAACGGGTTCACTTCTCGAACGTCATGCCAATCAGCTGCATTGCGTTCTACTTCAACCCCAATCCAATCGAGTGACGGCGTGTGATGATCCAAACTTGCTAAATCAGACTCAGAATTAAGGATAATTTGGCAAGAAAGCGGGCTTGGAGGCAGTCCTCTGCAGATTCCTACACTGACATAGCCCACGCAGGACCTGGGAAGATCCCCACCGGTTCCCGCACTGGTTTCATCTTCACTGCAACCAATGGAACAGCCTTCTTAGAAGCACGTTCACCTCGCGGGGAATGTGGTACAGAACCAAAAGTTTAGGTCCCAAAGGTTGTTAACCTTCCACAATACCTAAACAACCCAAGCTCATAGAGTCGAATTCAAGATCGAGGAAAATAATACAACCATAAACCTCTGGAAAAAGAGGAGAAATTGGCTAAGTCCCCTTATGTAAATGAAGAATTCGCATCCCTACGCACTTGTCATAAGTTCTCGTGTTTTCCTAGACCATCCTTGAGTTCCCGAAGTCCGAAAGCTCCTATGACAAACTCAAGTCTAAGTGTAACACCAAGTTAATTTACACGTGTATAGTAATGGAAAATGTAAAGAGTGCTTGAACACTTAGAACAATCTGCGATGAAAGAAAAAAAAATCACATGCCAAAGATTACAGGTTTTTATCAATGACACGATGTACATCACAACCATATCATGCCTCCAAAAAGTGAGGGTCGTACTCAAACATTTCATCGGCCTGCCAAAAACAAAATTTATCCACATAACTACTTAGAAGAGTCAACCTTCTTCCCTACTTGATCTCAAACGGCTCATCCTTCTTCCTCTTCCTCTTCGACTCCCAACTCTATCCTTTGGTGGAATCATGGAGGGGTGAGACATGAATTCATATCCTCCTCCCAGAGTCGTTGGAAGGGTCCATCCTTCGCCTTCTCCCTTGCTCGAAATCTCCGTAATATCCATGAAATCTTCCTCAAGGAGGATCGCCTTTAGTGGAGTAGGGAAAGCTTCGACAAGACCCTCTATGGCTGCGGGCTGCACCACTTCTTTTCAAGATTTCCTACCTTCCCTCTCGGGCTTCTTCGTCGCAAGATGACCCGCCTTCAGCTTCACGGCCTCCTGGACCTGCAACTTCTTTAGCTCTGCCTCGGCTCGCTTCTGAGAGGCCTTGAATTCTGATTTCTTCTGAGCCTCATCATGCACTTTAGCCTGGGCTTCCTCCTGAGCCATTTTTCTTGGTTCCTCTTAAGCTTTGACCTAGTCCCCTTGTTTGTCCTCTCCTTCGCCTCAAGTTCCTCATACTTCATAAGCAGTTCGACTTTATGTTCCTCGACTAGTCCGTGCATTTTAATCCCAACTACTTCCGTATGCCTGATAACTTGAGCATCTCCACCCACTGGATCCTTCCTTTCTTCGAGCACTTTATCGAAGTCGGCCAGTCCAGACTCTCCCATTTATAGGTCAAAGCCGACGAGGAACCCGTGCTCCTCCTCCATATGCCACTTATAGGCATCCACTTCCGTCGTAGCTATGGCGGCCATCGTTGTCACTATCGCAGTGGTCGTTCCTTCCCCAAAGATACCTGCACATTAAGATAAGGACCAATCACTCTCGCTCTATGCTATAATCTTTCTATTTTTCACCAAGTAAGTTGATATACCTTCAGTCGCCTACTGTATGACACCCCTTGATGTCGATCCTTCGGTGGTTAATGGAAGTGCACATGGGGCTGTTGTAGAAGAGCCACCAGCGGAAGCGACAAAAACTGCTTGTTGTTGTTCGGGAACTACCTTATGAGCCACTATGATGCTCTCAGTCTGTTAGCCTACTTTGTGAACTAGGCTACACAAAGAGCAAATAGAGAAAAAGCCACCAATCGGTTCGGATCGAAGGAAAGTAGCATAGGAAGTGAGTAGAAATCAGAGACGCAGAAATCACATCGGATCGGATCGGTAATACGTCAGCAATATCAAAGGATAGCAAATGGCCTCATCGGTTCGGATCAGTGATACATCAGCAACATTAGAGGATAACGAATGGCCTCATCGGTTCGGATCGGAGAGATACGTCAGCAACATCACTAAATAACCAGTGGCCTCATCGGATCAGAGTGGAGGACCATGACAGCAACATCATAAAGCAGGTGGCTTTATCGGATCGGATCGGAGGTAGTCGATCTGAACCGCTTTCTCTGGGAATGTGACCGTTGCTGCGCACGCTCCCTGAAGACTCGGACCAAGCATGACTTTTTCTCCCATAATCTCCCACTAAATCAATGTGCTATCATCATCTGGGAGCCTCCGAACCCGACCTGTATGGGATGGGTGCCACGCAATTTCGAACCGGAGCCACTTTGAAGAGATTTTTCACCTTTAAATACACCATCTGAAGACATTTGAAAGGATCTTTTGGCAAATTCTCAGTACTAACTTCCTCCATAGCCGAATTTCATAGCTACATTCAGATCAAAATCGTCTCTTAAAGTCTATTTTTGAGAGATTTGAGTGAGTTTATGCATTGTAATTGGGAAGTTGAGTGAGAATCATTGTTGTATTTGTATTCAAATCATCAATTAAAAGAAAACAAAGTGGATGTAGGCTCGTTAACGCCGAACCACTATAAATTGCTTGTTCTCTATTGCTTTTTGATTCTATTTCATTGAAATCATAATTAATTTGGATGTTAGAACCAATTTTTGGTCTAACATTTTGGTGCTTTCAATGAGAAACTTTAGAATTCTCAGCCTTTCCGAGATTATCATTCTACTATTTGGAACTTCAAGTTCAAAGAAGTTAATCCCTTCTCTCTAACATCTTTCAGTACTTGTTGACTAACGGTTGAAGAATCAAGTATTATGGCTAAGACCAAAGGAAAAGAAGTGCAAGGCGCTAGGGAAAATGATTCCAGAGAAGATCAGCAATCTATCGTGTTAACAAGGTCACACGCTCAAAGCTCTGGAGCAGATCACTCCAACCAGGAGGATCCGAACCGGATCAGAGGTATCGATCTGAACTGAGAGGAAGGCTCCGATCCGATCTGATGAAGTAAGGGGCTCCCAATCTCTCTATCCGAACCGCCCCGATCAGGCTGCTTTGAATCGACCCGATCCGAACCAGAATGAAGCTGGAACCTCTACTCGAGCTCCCTCTAATGCTCCGATTCCAGCCACGATGACTAATGTTCAGCCTGATCCATCTGCACCCATTACTCAGGGAGACTTTTCACGTTTTCTTGACATGCTTCAAAGTACCAAAGAAGCATTGGAAGCCCAAAGACGTGACAACCTTCGCATGCAGGAAAACATGATCACTATGGGTAGAGAACTACAGGAGCTCCGGAGGCAGAAGTCTCCTTCCCCTACACGCCGTCTTACTACAGATGATTCGTCTTCTTCGGAGGAGGAACGCCCTCGCGAGAGGAGATCGCTTGAACGACCTCAGAACCTTGATCAATTGACTTTTGGATCTTTGGGATCCCGAGAAGACGCTGCTCGTGTATTGGGCCCTGATGACCCGAGCCTACAACAGCCTATGTTGCTACCCATGTGTGGATCCCACGTCTTACCCAGAGATCCTAATATTACCAACCCCACGCAGCAACAGCTTCCCCAACCTCTACCCCCTCAGGTTGACCGGGAATACAGAGAGCAACATAGAGCAGCTGCCGCTAGAAACAGGAGATTATCCCCTGATCAGGAAGCTAGGGTAAATTCGAACACCAGATCAAGAGAGCCTGTGCAGACATTAACAAATGCCGATGTATGGGCAATGGTGCGCAAGATCATGTCCGAAAGCCGGCACTATACTAATGAAGATTGGGGCATTGAACGAAGTCATACCCCCTTTACAGATGACATACTGAATTTCCAGTTTCCCCGTCGATTCAACTTGCCTCAGATGGATCGATATTCAGGAAGAACGGACCCAGGGCAGCCTTTGATGAGATATGCATGGTTCATGAATGCGGCAGCAGCCCCGGACGCCGTAAAATGCAAAGCTTTTCCAATCTATCTGGAAGATGTAGCGTTGATGTGGTTCACTCGACTCCCTCCTCGGTCGGTATCTAATTTCGCAGAATTGAGTGAGCGCTTCATGAATCGGTTTCGACTCCATGCCCAAAAGTCCAAGACCGTCATAGAATTGTCACGAATTAAACAAGCCCCAGGAGAATCTTTGAAGTCATATCTGGATCGCTTCAACCTGGCTGTCACCGAAGTTAGTGATCCCCATGAGCCCACTATCCTAATGGCCTTGATAGAAGGGGTAGATCTTGACACAGAGTTTGGGAATTACTTAGCTGGAAAACCACATCCTACTAGAGAATTGTCCTATGAAAAGGCTAATGTTCGCTTAAGGCGAGAAGAAGCTAAGGCAAATCGAAAGAGAAAGTCCGAAGGGGCCTCAAAGGAGGGTGTCCAGAATAACATTGCTGTGAAACAATCTGGTGACAGTTCAGGGAAGGTGGAAGTAAATGTTGGCAACCAGAGTGGTGGTAATAGCAACAGAAATGGGAACGGCAATAGAAGGAACAGAAACCGAGGGAATAGCTCTAATAAAAGACCCAAATTCCAGACTTTTGAAAATTACGCGCCATTAAATAATACGTTGGAGAACATTTGTTTAGATACATACAGCATATTGCAGTACAAAAAACCACCACCCAGAGATTCTACAGAGAAAGAAATTGAAACAGGAAAGTTTTGCTTGTTTCATGGTACACACGGTCATTCCACCAATGAGTGCCATCATTTGAGGGATATCGTCGAAAAATTGCTGCGAGAAGGGAATTTGGATAAGTACAAGGCCGCCCCAAGGGACAGGGGGCAAGGCAGACAAGCCCCGAACCAAGACCAGCCTGCTTCAAAACCCACAGCTCAGCAAAAAGGTAAGAGGATCGTCATTAACTCTATTATAGGCGGACCTCACCTAGTTGGTCGTAGTTTTAAAGCAATGGATCAGTACGTCAACGCCGTCAAGCATTTTGAAGTAGGAGAATGCAGTAGCCTTGAAGACGTCACTCCAATAAAACAACAAAAAACGATGTCAGATGATGTCATATTCCGCAATAGAGATTATTTTGGAGTTCAATCTCCAACCGACGATCCATTAATGATTACCACGACAATTGGCCCTGCCTTAGTCCACAAAGTGTTAGTAGACAACGGAAGCTCGGTTAATATCCTCTTCAAGAAAGCTTTCGAACAAATGAGGCTCAAAGCAAAAGACTTAAAGCCATGTCAAGGATGGATACGCGGCTTTAACGGAGTGTCTACAGCTCCGATGGGTTTTGTGGAATTACCAGTCACTCTAGGGCAGGGAGATCGCCAGAGAGTAAGGATCCTGCCGTTTGTAGTTTTGGATTTGGAGTCACCTTACAATGCCTTCCTAGGCCGACCGGCCCTTGCCGAATTTAGGGCATGTATTACGTCTTGGTGCTTGCTGCTTAAATTCCCGACTGACTCAGGAGTTGGGACGATGAGGGGCGACCAAGCTACGAGACGAGCTTGTTACGTGGCAGAGTTAAAGATGTTAATGAGGGGGTTGAACATAGATGCTAAAGATGATTCCGCCCCTCCAA
This sequence comes from Allium sativum, assembly GCA_030737875.1. Taxonomy (NCBI): domain Eukaryota; kingdom Viridiplantae; phylum Streptophyta; class Magnoliopsida; order Asparagales; family Amaryllidaceae; genus Allium; species Allium sativum. The sequence goes on along the minus strand of CM060919.1, from coordinate 353,395,050 downwards.
AGGAGGCCTCAGCATAGCAACTAAGGGGTCCTGCCCCAAGGCAGTCATCCTCAGACGTGCTCGAGGATATAGATCCCATAGAGGATAGAGAACCCGGGGACAAGATGGCAACTCCCAACAAAATAACAACTGATATACCTATTAATGAAGCGGATCCAACAAAAGTACTAAAGATCGGCTCGCAACTGGATCTAGTTAGAGCGAGGGAATTGGCTGATTTTTTAAAGGCAAATCTGGACGTGTTTGCCTGGACTTAAGCTGACATGTGTGGAATTTTGCCTACCATTATGAGCCACTCCTTGTGTATTAATCCAAAGCACCCACCAGTCAAGCAGAAGAGATGGTTGTTGGGCCCAGAGCGGTCAGCTGCTTTGGAAGAAGAAGTAGAAAAGTTAAAAGGTAACAGATTCATTAACGATTCGAAATATCCCGATTGGATATCGAATCTTGTCCTGGTCAAAAAGTCAAACGGGAAGTGGAGAACATGCATCGGCTTTTCTGATTTAAACAAGGCTTGCCCGAAGGATAGCTTTCCTCTTCCCAGAATTGATCAACTAGTCGATTCGACTGTCAGGCATGAACTTTTATCCTTTATGGACGCTTATTCTAGGTACAATCAAATTCCCATGCACATACCAGATCAAGAGCATACAAGCTTTATCACAGACTTGGGATTGTATTATTATGTCGTAATGCCGTTTGGATTGAAAAATGCGGGAGGCACGTATCAACGCCTAGTCAACCGCATGTTTTACAATCAAATCGGGAAAACCATGGAAGTTTACGTGGATGATATGCTCGTGAAAATCAAGCAATCTCCCAATCATACGAAGAACTTAGCAGAAATTTTCGGCATACTACGAAGGTATGGGATGAAGTTGAACCCCTTGAAGTGCTCTTTTGGCGTGGCATCAGGCAAGCTCCTTGGCTTTATCGTGAGCTCTAGAGGAATTGAAATCAATCCAGACCAAATAGCAGCAATCCAAAATATAGAGGACCCGCGAAAGATTAGGGATGTTCAAAGCTTAGCTGGGAAGGTTGCAGCACTGGGCAGGTTCATCTCCAAAGCGACAGACAAGTGTGTACCTTTCTTCGATCTCATAAAACGGGGAAAGCGATATTTTGAGTGGACTCCCGATTGTGTGGAGGCTTTCCAGAATCTATTGGATTTCTTAGAAAAGCCTCCAATATTATCAAAGCCTGTGGAACACGAGGATTTGTTCGTCTACTTGGCGGTATCATCTCACGCCGTCAGTGCAGCATTAGTACGTGAAGAGGATAAAGTCCAGAAACTTGTGTATTACGTAAGCAAAAAACTAGCTGCTATAGAACGTAACTACCCAAAGATAGAGAAGCTTGCTTATAGCCTCTTAATTGCTTCCCGCAAATTCTGCCATTATTTTCAGGCACACCCAATAGTCGTGTATACCGACCAACCTTTGAGACAAGTGCTGCAGAAACCCGAAGCTTCAGGGAGATTACTTAAATGGAATATCGAGCTGAGTCTGTTTGATGTGAACTTTCAGCCATGAAGATCAATAAGGGGACAGGCCTTGGCTGACTTTATAGCCGAATTTACAATTCCTAAAGAAGAAACCGTGGGTGACAAGGTAGTTGCTTTGGATCAAGAATTAGAGCTTAGTCTGTGGAAGTTATATACGGACGGAGCCAAGAATGATAGAAAGTCCGGCGCCGGAGTTGTTTTGATAACTCCTGAAGGACAATCTATCTACTATGCATTACGGTTTGAGTTTTCTGCAACTAACAACGATTCCGAGTATGAAGCCCTGATTGCCGGGCTGAAACTCGCCAAAGATTTGGGAGGGAAGATACTAGATATATATTGCGATTCCAAGATAGTTGTGTGTCAAGTTCGGGAAGAATTTGCTGCTAAAGGACCTCGACTTATTACTTATCTCAAAAAGGTAAAGGAGTTATTGGAAGGTTTGGATCATCATAGCATAACACACATTCCGAGAGCGGAAAATCAGAAAGCAGATCGACTGGCGAAACTGGCAAGTTCTGATTATCTTAAAGAAACCGATTTCCGATAGAGGTGTTAGAATCACTGAGTTTCGACCTAATGGAAGTAGAGCTAGCCTTGGAAGTTGAACCAGAAAGAGAATCATGGATGACATCAATTAAGAATTTTCTCAAAAATGGAACCCTCCCGTTGAAAAAGAGTGAAAGACGAGCTGTAAGACGTAAGGCCACAAGATACGTTTTACAGGACGACGTCCTTTATCGTCAAGGGTTTTCAATGCCCCTGCTACGGTGTATCGCACACGACGACATCAAGCGTGTACTGCAAGAGGTGCATGAAGGTGAGTGTGGAGATCACACTGGGGGCCAAACCCTAGCAAAGAAAGTGTTGCGGTACGGGTATTTCTGGCCTACCGTGAACAAAGACGCGGCTGCTTATTCACGACGTTGCGATAGATGTCAAAGATATGCCAAAGTTCCCAGAGCGCCTCCGACTCAGCTCAAGTCAATGGCAAGTCTGTGGCCATTTGCCATGTGGGGAATTGACATTATTGGAGTGTTACCTATTGCCAGAGGAGGAGCTAAGTACACGATCGTTGTCGTGGACTACTTCACAAAATGGGTGGAAGCTGACCCTCTAACAACCATCACGGCAAGGAAGGTGACCAGTTTTGTGGTCAGAAACATTATTTGTCGATTTGGGATTTCGAAGACCATCATAACCGATAATGGGACACAATTTGACAGCATTGAGTTCAAAAACTTTTGCCAGAAATATAAGATTGATAAACGATACACTGCAGTAGCTCATCCGCAGTCAAATGGACAGGTCGAAGCCGTAAATAAAGTCATTAAATCAATTCTAAAGAAGCGGCTGGAGCAGGACAAAGCCTGATGGGTAGATGAGTTTCCATTAGCTTTATGGGCCTACAGGACGACCTTTAAGATGGCTATCGGCCATACTCCCCATTCGCTTTCCTTTGGGTCTGAAGCGGTGATCCCGGTAGAATTGGAAGTCCCTTCTCATCGAGTTGCGTACTATGACCCGATGATGAATAAAGTGCTCCTCCTAGAATCTCTTGATATGATTGAAGAAAAAAGAGATGAAGCCGATTTGCGTGCCTCAAGACATCGACATCAAGTAGCACGTTATTAAGACCGGAAAGTTCGCCTCAAAACCTTTGAACCAGAAGACCTAGTACTGAAGCGAGTCTTCCCGCCTTCAACCCATTTGGGTCCAAAATGGGAAGGACAATACACCATCCAACGGAAGCTTGATACAGGAGCGTTCAAGCTAACGACCATGGACAGTAAGGAGATTCCCAAAGCCTGGAACGCTCAGCACCTACGACGATATCTGAGCTAAATATGAAATGTCATTTCTTTTGGTTTCATAAGCTATGTAAAAGGCATAACATGCCTTAAAAAGTCTGTTTATGTGAACAAAAGATTATAAAGTGGATGTAGGGTACGACTTAGCCGAACCACTATAAAAGTATCGTGTGTCATTTAATTTCCTGCATTATTTATATCTTCGACAATTATTCTATTATGACTGTGAAACGCGAAATGTTAAATTAAATTTGGAAAGTTGGAGATGACCTATATGCAGGAACAAAAAAATGATTGTTTGTACGATAAGACATAGAAGAATGGGAAGACGACAATCTTAACTCTAACTCTCAAGAATCGAGAGAGCATAAAGGACGGGAAGACGACGTCCTCTGAGGCGTGAAGGTGCACCCAGATGAGAGACTGCCTCAACGAAAACTCTAACCTGGATATGAGACAGGAGAGTATAAAGATGCCAGAAAGAACAAGCATCAATGACAAAAGGAATATGGCCCCGTCAGAGAATCAGGGACATTTGGACTTTTTAATTTAATTTAATCTTGAATAGTTCTTGCTCGGCTATCCAAGATTGACTGGGGGCATACATGTGCACACATATCCCCCTCCACCATGACTTCATTACATAACTTTGGTATGACATACTTCTGTGTTTTTACTTAAGTGCTGAACTAATGACTATCAGGCATTGCAGGAAATAAACTATTTTTATTTACAAACGTGTGAGTTTGTACAAGGAAAACGAGCAAAAAAGAAGATGCGGGGGCCGCACACGCTGCAACAATAGCGAACCAATTAAATGCCAAAATAAAACGAAGCACTTCATCATTTGGGCTTTGGATCGGACTTGGATTTTTTGGCAGCTTTCTGAGCAGCCTTAGCTTCCTTTTCAGCTTCGATCATAACGCGTTTCAACTTTTTCTTCCCTGTAACCGAAGTGCTAGAATCAGTTGACTTTTTCCCAGAAGTCGGAACACAGGAATCAAGAGAAGACTTTTTAGCAAGCTCTTCTGTAATAGATCTAGTTGAAAGCTTAACGGCTAACCTTGATCCAGGAGCCATCATTGCAAGAGGCTTAAGGCTTTTGGGGTCCAGGTCTTCAACTTTTAGCTGCATACGTTTATCTTGTTCGGCTTTCATTTCAGCCAAAGTGATGTCATCAGCGCTTTTTGAACCCCCGACTATAGCCACATCAGGGTCTTCCTCATGTCCCTCGCTACCGCTATCGTCCTTTAAGGCGTCTATCATCTCGTTATCATGAGGAGCATCAGCCTTGGACAATTCAGCTCCCCCTCCTGACTTTGCTGAGGCAGCCTTATCCTTTTCTCCTTGAGCCTTCTCCGCGGATTTTTCTCTGGTGGTGGTTCCCTGAGGCGCGTCTGTCCTCTCAGTCGGTTCTACACCTACAGAATGAGAAGCAACAATTATCAACTTAGAAGAAAATGAAAGATCCTTCATCGATTGCCCAATTATGTGATGAAAAGTGGAGACAGCTTTGACGAATTGGGGTGAAAAGGTAGAAATACCTTCTGATGATTTCTCAGCTGGAGTGACTGCCGTCTCGGGTATAGAGGATAAAAGAGATGCCTGAGGGATCTCCGGGTTTTCGGGGTCATATCCCTCAACTTCAGAAGTTTTAGCGGCAGTAGAAGAAGAACTAGCCTCGAAGATATACTTTTGTTTGGCCATCCGCTTCTCCTCCTCCATAGCAGCAGCGATGAGGCGACGCCCCTCGGCCAGACGTGTCGGCTCGTCATCTCTTAGATATTTTTCCATGAGCTTGTCTTCGTCGACGGAATCTACCTTGAGTTCCTCTTTCTCCCATTCAATAATTTGGCTCCATACGTGAACCAAGGTAGTCGGATAATCTTCAATCCAAGAGATGTTTCGACGACGAATTATATGCGCGAAGAATTCGATCATTAATTCGCCGAAACCATGCACTTCCTCCTGGGCCTCTGACAGCTGCTTGCGGGTCTCTTCGGCGGACTTAATAACACTTTCCACATTACCCTCCGCTAGGGAAGCCCTATTCTCGGCCTCCATCAACTTGGAAGCCAAGTCAGCGTTTCTCTTCTCCAATTCAGCGTTCTTTCTCGCTAACTCGGCTTTTTCTCGCTCAAGAGCATTGTAAGCAAGTTGCATTTTGGCGTTATCCGACTTAGCATCTTCTGCTTGCTTTTTGAACTCTAAGCGCTCTTGGCTATGAGATTCTAGCAAGTCGTGATAACGCTTCTGTAACTCTTCAAATTGCTGTTTAAAGTTGGTAGCGTCTCATTGAGCGATTACAAGTTGGGCATGTGTGTCCTCGAGGTCCTTCTTTAAACTTTTCAAGGCCTTTGCGTCGGCACCTGCAGTCTTTTTCATTGATTCAATATCCGTAATTAAAGTTCGAATGATTCTAGAGAGGTTACGTGAATACTTGAACATCTCCGAATATTGTTTTTCGACTGCGTCAATCTTTTCTTTGGCCTCGTCTGCCCACCTCGAGGAAATAGGCTCGAGAGCAGGTAAGAAAGTTAGATTTTCAAAATAGTGGTCGGGAAATTGCTTCTCCAGATATGCCCACTTAACTTTAGCTTCATCGTCCAATGGTGGAGGTGCGGGGAATGTTAGCTCAGTATCCTTATGTGTAGTGGGCACGATGGCCGCATCACCCTTCCTAGGCCGCTTATCGTAAACCTTATGTTTTCCTCGTGAGTCGGTATCTTTCGGCGGGCTCCTTTCCCGGTTGCGTTAGTCTTGAGGAGAAGTTTGGTCTTTTGGCTGCGATGTATCTTCTCCTCGACGACCCTGGTAGCTTTTGTATCGTTCCGGATCCGACCGAACGGGGGAGCGAGAGTGCGAGGTGCGCGACTGATAAGAATCATGAGGCCTTCTGTCCTCTCTACCCCAGCTTTCACGGCGATCACGCTCAACATCGGAAGGGGGTCTAGTCATGCTGCAACGTATTTTCCTGATGTCATAGTAAGGGCGAGACATTGTACCTGCGCAACAATGTAAGTGGAATTCAGAGTCAGTATTCCCATGAGAAGTAAGTGCTGTGAAGTGTGGTGCTATTGTGTTAAGTGCATCCTAAGTGGTGTTCCCCCCGACAAACCCGAGTCCGAAGCCAAGCCAGCGCGAGTAGACTCTTTGGCCTTAACAGGAATAGTCTCCTCTGAAGAAGTAAAAACTAAAGGATTTGTGCCAAAATCCTCTGAAGTATACACTACAACAAAAAAGGGATTTCGTAGCGTTTGAAAAACACTATTATAGCCAAATATAGCGTTTCAGAGTACGCCATGTAATGACATGCTATCTTAGGCCGTCGACTTTAAATAGCATAGACAAAAACGCTATTAAAAATTGAAATTCTATAGCGTTTTATCTTTGCTATTAAACATACACGCTATATGAAATCATAGCCAACAGCAACTTGTTATAGCGTTTATGCCTTTTTTATAGCGTTTATATAGCTTCTACTATAGCGTTTTCTTTTATTTCTATAGCCTTTTTAACTATAATTATATAGCGTTTGGTCGGATAATTTAATAGCATTTTAAAAACGCTATAATCTTGCACGTAAATCCATAGCATTTACCATTTGTATATCGATATTTTATATTTCGTTAATGTTAAATACCTATATCATTCAAACAACGCTTATATATATCTTTATCTATTTCTCAAATATATACAAACATAACATATTTTTCAAACAAACATGTAAACTACAACATAATATTTCATACATATCATTGAAACAACATTCGTATATTCAAACTTAATATTTCATACATATAATTCAAATTACTTCGCACATATCCAAACTTAACAATTCATACATATAGTTTGTTCAACACTTACATGTCTATACTACGTCATATATACTTGCGTTAACAAGTTACTTACAAAGTAGTCAAATACTTGATCTTGCTTTGCTTTTGATATGTTGTCCAAAACATGAGCAATTTGGTCCTGTCACAAACAAAAATAAGCAATATTTAGATATATATATATATACACACATACATACATATATATATATATATTGATGTATGTATGTATATATATACACACACACATAACACACATACACAGAAGCACAACATAATTGAAAAATGATTCAAGAGGAAAAAACAGTGAAAATGCTACTGAGATATTATTTGTAAAATGATTTAACTAATGAGAGATATGTTTCAAATGAATATGATAGATTTCTTTGATATAGAGGCACAGTAAAATGGGACAGCCAAAACAGCATAATGCCTCCACATTATATAATTTCTTTTTAAATTAATTATCATTTTATGGAAAACTGCTCCCATCCCAACTTAGCATAGGGCCAAATGACACAACATTCCAGAAAAGGGAAATAAGGCTGTGGCCACTACACCACTATGGTTCATCATGTTTTAAGTGTGCATGCACTATTTCTTCAAAATAAATGATTTTCCACACATATCACGTTTCTTCAAAGGAACATAACACGTTTGTTCAATGGAACTATGGTGGAATATTTCCACACATATCAAAATGAATTATTTTCTGTCATTGAAAAGTGACAACCAAAGAAAAAGACATGCACCGTTTTCTTCTAAACTTTAAATTTTTATTTGTATTTAAATAGAAACTCAAAATGACTAACATAATCGGCAATTTTTCTCCAGGTTCAGGAACATCATTGTATTAGGAATTTGATGCATTGGTTATAAAATAAGCATCTAACTTAAAAGATTGTGTAAATTATTTTTACTGAACTACATCCTTGGAAAATGATATTTCAAGGCAGAAACTTTGTAATGTTATAAATTTAAGTTGTTTTTGTGCATCCTGTGCTGAGAAGGACTAGTCATATTTTTACAAATATGCTTCCAGTTTGAGTCATGCATATGATGCTGATTTGAAAAAAAAACAATTGAAAGAAAATAAAAAATAGAACCGTCTTCCAGTTATTGTGCTGAGGACTTGTCATGCAATGCCAAATTGAAAGAATGAAATGTCTGAGCCAATTTCACTGGACCAATGTTGAAGCTCTTTTTCTGTAGCAATGCGACCACTAAACTGATTAGCTGCCCATAATGTAGTTGCAGCATTGCCACTTCCACCACTAAGACCAGCTCCAGTAGGCACTTTTTTTTATCAATATGCATCCAGAAGTAGTTGTCAGTTCCAGTCTTCTTGCTATAAAGATTAAGTGCTTTAATTATCAAATTACTGTCATCAACTGGGACATTAGCCAATGTTGCCCCATTTACATGGTCATAATCATAACAGGTAAATATGCTTAAAAAGTCTAATCGTTCAGGAAATAACAAATATCTGACGAATTCCTTAAAATATGCAAGCACAGAAGCTTCATGGACATACTTTACAGGCCCTAAAATTATTTGTAGTATGCTGGTCTACTTATCCAAATCCATAATTATATCTCAAACTGGTCAGATAATGATTATGTGAACCTATTGTTCAAAGATGAAGCATAATTTACCTTACAGGTCCAACGCATGTTGGATGTAGCAAGCAAGAGTACAAGTGAACAAAATAAATGCGCCTTTTGTCAAGCCGGTAGAACACAGTGAGTAAAAAATCAAACAATTTAAAATGCAAAGTTCATCTGTCTCTGTATGTAATAAACTGTCTTCCCTCCGCTATGCAATGATCATCTGTCCATGTACGTAATAAACTGCTATTGCCACCGATTATTAACGCCTCATTCACAAATGTCACCAGTGGATCCACGATTTAGCCTCCGTTGAATTGCAAAAAAAAAATTTGACATTCTTTTATATGGGTTTTTTGGGTTATTTTTGAACATTTTCCGTTGAATTTATGATAGTATTGCTGACAGACAGTTGTTTTTTAATCAAGTTTCTGATTAAGTGGTTTCTGGAAAGACAAGAAGCTCAGGCAAAACAGCTCTTTTCAAAGCTACTGGTTCTGGAAGACGATTTGTTGCTTGTCCAAAACCAAATCACCTTCTTTTTTGTGGAAGAATTATTCAAGTGTTTCATGGAAATTCCAAAGTTTAACAAAATTACGTAGGAAGCCTGCAATAAGCAAGGCAGCAAAAAGTATGATTCAGCGTATCCTTTAATCACATTAGTTGAAACTACATTGGCATTTTTCATGCGTGATACGGAAGACGCATTCTGGGCTGCTTGTAGACTTCATGAAAATAATTCCAAGTTCGACCACCTCCTCCAAGTTAACATTTGTCAAAACACATGGAAATGGGATGTTCTAGATTATCTTGTTGGTCATTCTTTCAATCACCATGTTAATATTATAGACCCTGTAATATTTCAAGTTGAATATGGTCAGAATTCATGTTGCGGACTGGATCTATAATAGTAGTAACAGATTCATGTTGCAGACAATAGTGCATTTACCGTTTGTTTCTATTTATGTCATCTTCAAAAGAAGAAATCACAGAACATGTGAATAAAGATATGGTAGAGAGGAAGTCAGGAGGAAATAATAATGATTAATGAGGAAATATGCTCCTGTGTGGGCTCATATGTTAATCCCGGACTTTTATGTTGTTGAGTTCATGTTAATAAAGTTGTAGTTTTATATTTTTCAAAAAACAGTTGTTTTATTTGCACTGCCCAACATTTTTTCCAGCATGGGTCTCACTTCGGTATTATTTCTTATAGTGGTAAAGCACTTAAATCTACATGGTTCAGTTTTGGTCTTTCTGCAATGGTGGTAGAAGCGATTAATTTAATAGTAATATTAATAAGAGAATTAAAGATGAAAAAGCATACTGTCGATCAAACTGTCACTGATATGTTATTTCCAACAATGTTTTCATGGTCCGACCCTACGATGGAATAAACTTGAATCTTGAACCGGCATGATTTGTAACTCAACCAAGCTTGAATCATGCTTGAACTCTGATCACGCCTTCAAAATAGTGATTTCACCATTAATTTTAACAGACCAAACCATAGTTTTTCCCTCTGTTTTCTCATCACGTAATTATGTTTCATTTTCATATTTTTTACTGCATTGGAGAAAATCAAATAAATTTATATGTCAAAAATTATAATTTTTTCCAAAGTACGAAACACAAACTCTACTACTTTATTTACAACTATAGACTCTTTTGATACCACTGCATGTTTCATTAAGTTTATCATCCTTAAACTTCTCCGAATTCATGTTGCGGACTGGATTTATAATAGTAGTAACAAATTCAGTAATTTTTGGCATTAACACTGGATAATGCCACATCAACACAACCTTCGTTAGTTGGATGTTATGTATAGATTGGTACCCAAGTTCCTCATGTGCATCACATTATGTGTTACATGCAGAATCCATAATGTGAATTAAAGCAGCACGTAACGCTTTTGAAAATTTGTGCCAAAAGACAATGAACCACACACAAGCATTTGTACAGTTTCATCGACTTCCAGGTCATTTAGAAAAAACAAAAGGAAATTTATGTTCTTTATTTTTATTGTTGAAATTTAGTGTAATTTACTTTTAAGGTTAAGACAACCCATACTGTTGAAGCATAAAAGAATATTAAATCTTAATTTTGAACGAGGATAATATCAATCTTAAAGCAAGAAACTCGGTTCATAATAATTATATGAAGATGATACCTGAATGGAACTTCACCTTTAAATCACCGCCAATTGACCGCCAATCATCAATTGTGAATGGAACATGCTCCCGTACGAGAAGTCCTAAGTAAGAAGACAATTTTACAAGTATATAATATGCTCCAAACCTGTACTGGTTTCACAGGTATACAATATTTTAAGTGAAAAATAATAAAAAATCAATGCTTCATAAATGGTTACTAGCTTAATCTGCTTGAAAAGTGATCGCCTCATATTTTTATCCATGAAATAATCATTTAGTCAATATTGCTGCAGAGACGACAAGCCTCCAAAATTCCCTCTCATCGCCCTATCATCATGAAAAATAAGAATAGTTAATTAATCATTTGGAAAAAACATCTAACTCGGCTTGGTCACCATAAAATTGATGAAAATAAATCCTCTTAATCAGGGTGTATCATGTTTGTAATATCTCAAGCATAATATCTTAAGCAACATACAAATAATCCAATTTTTACTCGCACAAGTATATAATATTTACTCGCACAGTCTGATCTGCAATACCACGCAGTACCAAATGCAAAATATCACCACAAATCATACAGAACACTAAACCAAAAACATGCAATGTTCCAACTACAAGTAACACAATTAGTACAATAACACAATCACTCATTCACATTCATAACCTACCACTGATTCCCATTAGTTTGCTCGAAAAACTTACCAAGTTTTCCATGCTTTGCAGGGCATTGCTCTGCAAGCCTCTGCTCTTTTGCTACTGCATCTCTTTTAGGACACAATATTTTCTCTTTCTATGCTGCATTGATTCTATCTAAAGATGTCACCTGCTCTTCTTTTAGTGCTTGTATCTTTGCATCTATTTCTTCTATCTTTTCCCTCTTCTTAGACACCTTTTCTGATTCCAACTGTAGTTCCATCCTCCTCGGCCTCCATGAAGTTTATTTCTTATGTGCAACCACTGCTTGATTTCTTAAACAAACAACAACAATAAACAACTAAGAAAAACTTATGCAGTATCCTTCACTTAAAATAAAATCAATATTACCCTTCTTCAAACTCTCTGCAGCACTCGGCCAGGTTATACACAAGGCAACCACCGGCTGAAGGAGATCCAGAAATAAGTCCGTGTCTGTTATCATCACCACAAGGAGACAAAGTAAGAGCCACATTTGGTGAAGGAGGACTATTAGAATTTGAAAGTCATGACGGAAATATTGGTGCTGACATAACTGATTCTATGTTTGCTCTATCTCTAACCAAATTCTCTGCAAAGTTCTCTAAAATATGATTGTACTTTTTCGGCTTAATACTCTTTGACACAACTGCGTTATTTTCCTTCAACCTTTCTTGTTTTTCTTTGAAAACTTCCCACCACTTGCCTAGCCTTTTAGCCATTTGACCTGGAACTTCTGATGCGATTTGCTTCCACTTATTTCCATACTTTGTTTGGAGTCGTATGTGAAAATAGATTTAATCTAAGCTAGAAGTTACTTTGAATAAAAAAAGAAAATCAGGAATGTGAAAATGATACATGAATGGAACTCCACAACACAAATTTTAAAATCATCGCCAGTTGACCACCAAGCATCAATTGTGAATGGAACATGCTCCCGTACGAGCAAAGAAACCATTCAGTTGACCGCCATTCAATTCTAACATTGTAAAAATATTATAAAGATATATATACAGTATGTATTCAAAAAAACTGAATATTAATTATTAGAAACAAGCAAAGAAAACATTCAATTTCAATTAACTCAATATTTCGATAAAAGGGATTTCTTTCGAGAAAATAAACCTGAATGTTAATTTGGTGTTTCCATTATTAATACAGATTTTATTTTGGAATTTTTTTTTTAAATGAAAACATATATTTATGGTAGCTACAAACGAGTTCTCTTTGTAAAGTTCCATGCATAAGTTTTAAACTTAAAAACAAATGTCTTTTAAATACAGTATTTTGAAATTTGAGTATGGGGCTCTTACAAATTTCAACGTGTAAATTGGATGGACTTCAACCAGGTTATAATGAAGACCCTATCACCAGCTTAATTTATGAGATTGAGATGACATTATTATAATTGAATGTAAAGCTTCTTCGCGTGAACTTCTCATGTGCACGAATCTTGCATCCTTCGACCCATCTTTACATTTCAATCAAAGGCTATATTAACATAGAAATTACAGTCCAAAAAGGTGGTCTTTTTGTTATTGACAAGCATTCTTGTTGTTATGGGCAAGGTTTTGAATAAACACAGAAGCTCGGTAGTGCGATATTTGTCGTGACAGTAAGCAACAATCCTTGTAATTATCCAAATCTTTATTTACTTTAGCACCATGCTTCTGTCTTTTAGTACCCATTTCATAATTTAATCTTTGATTATATCGTAGTCAGCTTCTACACACATTTACATATACAAAACCAATTGCATTGCATGTGCATACACAGTTGTGCTTATTGTGGTCTTTGCCTTAATTGTAACCACTGTTGGTAGTTAATAGAAATTTTGATTTCAAACATAAACATTTATCAATGATATTTGCTTGTTTTTATGCATGTCATGTGTATATAGCATTATTATTGATTTAAGAATAACTATAAAAATAATTATAATTTGCTTTATTTGGCATATTAGTTTGTTCATAAAACATACGCACATTCTATTATTCTATTTTTAGGGCACATAGTATTTATTTAGCCAAATATACTAAAATGCACAATGTGAAACACCATACGAAAATTCAATGTGGTTTTCATAATTTAACAAAAATCTTTAATGTACATATTTTTAAGGTAGTAAATGTACAGACTGTTTAGTAAGGTTGAAAACTTGCACTAATAACTCCTTTAATTCTACATATTTTCCAAAAAAAATTACAACTCCCTAACACAGAAATTATAAATCATTGAGGGGGGACTAGAATTTTACTTTTCTTCTTTTCAACTATAATTCCAAGTTGGGTAACTAGAAGTACAACTTCTTTTAACAAACACTCGTAATGATTTCTAAACTCAAATCTAGATCTAGATTTACACATCTCAAAATCAAAAGGGCAATGCTTCTTCAAATCTAGTCCAGTATCACAATAACATTTTGTTGCAACGGATAATTAGATATGAACGCTTCTTCAAGTCTAGTCCAGTATTTTATTTGGCTTTGATTTCTATGGTGGAAGAACATTCAGTCAACAAGAATATACATACACACAAACACACCCACACACACACACACATATATATATATTCATTAGCTAGCTATAGCCTCAAATATGCTATTATACTGTAAAAATTTACTGTTTACAAAAAACATACTAAAATATGGTAATTTCATCGTATTTTGATGTATCCCTTACGCATACTAAAATAATTATTCACAAGTCGTTCTGTGTTTGAACGTTACCTTCCTTAAGCATATTCATGTAACTTGACATTACAATCCATGCCTAATCACTGCAAGAAAATTAGTTGTTCATACAGTGAGATAATTAAAATTACAAGAAATATATATATAATAATAATACGTCTCGTGGTCGTTCAAATCTGAGAGGCGTGGTTAGGAAGTTGAAATTCTAAGCGCTGGGGTCCGAAGGATACGAAGGAGTGGTATCAAGCCTGCTCATAGCTTACTCATAACCCCTAAAGTAGGCAATCTGTAATATTGTTGAGGAGCCTGTTACCCCATCTGAAGAGGAAAATCTATAATAAGCTTTCTTCGAAGCCCAGGTGAAAAGACTGCCGCTCAGTCAAACAGAACTTCGAATCCAGCGCTTAGGGTTTAGGATGGACTGCCAGAAAGAGGGATTAGGGCGCCGATCGACTTCGTGACGGCAATTTAGGTTACACAATTGAGACTTGATGGAGTGAATGCTTTCTACTGGTTAATAAATTTGGGAAGCGATAAAGGCGGCGTTTATTTCCATCTTACGGTAGTGGAAGGAAGGCTATTTTGTGGAAGAGGAGAGGATAAACCTGTACACGCCTTTTTTATTCCCGCACAAAATTTGGCTTTCCACCTTTTTTTTGGAATAGCGTCGTGACACCTGGAAAATAAAAAATAAGGAAGTCAAATAGCGTTGAAGACCGTGGCATGATATAGCGTTTCAAATGGGATACGCGGAAGGTGCTATCAAAACCCAACATTCTTGTAGTTAGATAGTTTCAGGTAGGGGGAGGTCTCCTAATCCCTGAAATGTAGGATCATCGGTAGTAGGGGCATCTCCCTGGGAAGCGTCTGCCGGTAGTTCTTTAGGAGATAGTGATTTCATGGGAGAAATAGCATCCCCAGGGACGATGTACCCTTCTCGGTGCTTTTCGGCTATGTTGGCCAGCTCATCGTCTTGAGTGGAAGATGGAGAAGGTGAAGTCCGAAGAGATATTCCTGGACTTTTCGAGCTCTCGTCCGTCCCTGGAATTACATCCACTGGGGGATATATACATATGGACCTGACCCGTGACCTATGCTACAGGTAATGGACAATAACCCGTGATGATGAAGGTATTCATCCTTAAGGACTTCATCGATGGTTAGAAATTTTTGGTTGCCATTGAGGAGCTGATTCATCCGATCAAAGTACACTTGACCCGATATTTGTTTTGGATTATCAACTGCAAACAAAAAGAAAAAGGATTAATATGTTGGCGTGAACATTCAAAGTTGAGATCTAGAAAACCGATGTTTTACTTGATTTTGTCCATCTCCTGGCACATCCCGGCTGTTGCCTTATATAAAATCATTCTAGCTTGGAATCGCCGGCCTTGCTGCTGAATGGCGCTGAAATAATTTTCCTTTTCGGGACTGATTCGAAATAAGAGAAGGAAAGAGTTTCTTGAGTCCGATGCTTGAAATTATTAAAAAAGTGAACGTCGTCGAAAGTGAGCTCTGTACCTAAAATCTCTCGGTATGCAATATATAAGGTATATAAGTAAGCATAGGAGTTGGGATGTAGCTGCATGGGGGCAATCCGCCTCTGTCTTAGAAAGTCGACAACAAAAGGCGGAAATGGTGGAATAGCCCCAACCATACACATCAATCACGTAATTGCCATAAATCCTTCTGGGGGATTGTGAGGACGGTCAGTTTTCGATGGCACCAGGGTATCCCTTTTTAGTATCCCGTGCTTTAAACATATGCGAACAAGTCTATCGTCGTCAATCGTTGATTCAACAGAGTCTATGGGTGACTCCAAGATAATGGCGGACTCAAACTCGTCAGGAGCTCGATTATCTCCAATCCCTCCTTCCTCCTCATAGCCCAGAGAAACTTCACTATCAGAAGGCGTTTCGTTGTTATGTGCTCCTACTTCATAATATAGGCCCTCGTCGTCCCATTCAAGGTCTGAATAAGAAGATATGTCATTAATGGTAACTCTCTCAGAAGTTTCCGCAACTTCCATCTTCTTTGCCAATCTAGATGAACGTCTTTCGGCCATGATCACTAGATTATCGAAGAAACAATAGCAAGAATTAGAGTAAAGTTTCCCGTGTCCCCCGTGTGTGTATGTGAACTAAAGTGTGTGCTACGTGTAACAAAAATGCAGAGCAAATACATGAAAGCATAGTGTAAAGGTCTAAGGAAGCAGTAATGTTCAGAACAATTCTTGATATTTGTTTATGTTCACAAGGCACTATCCTAACTGTCCATTAAGTTGAAGATTATATTATGAATTGGTTTGACCAGCTAAGCAAGGTCTTATGTACAATCTTGGGTAGTTTTCCGGTTCGGTTCGGATACACGCATTAGGGTCGGATCGGGGAGAAAGCCTTGTGCTAGCCTGGGACAAAAGTTGATGCCTAGTGATCAAAGTCGGGTCGGTTCAGAGGTGAGTATTTGGACGGTCTGGATCGAATTGAGCAACCATGCTTCTCCCCTCCTTTGTTTCACATTCCGATCAGATCCGGCCAAGTAAGTTTTGTTCTTCTCTTGGCTTGCAAGTCCGACCCGATCCGGTCAGTTGAACCCCATTTTCGCCTCCATCTTGTCACTCGAACCGATCCCCTGCACTTTTCCTCTCCCTCTTCCTCCTCTTTGGGGTCAAGTTCGATCCTATGTCGAAAGTCCCAACTGAAAGCGAGTACCGATGCATTCAAATGGTCAACGAAGGGTCTTAACCCCCTCCACCGTCGCCTCGAGATGGAGTTAACGCCATTAACGACGATGGCGGAGTGGAGGAGGTCATGGCGACAAAATCCATTAAATACCTCGCTGGAATTGTCTAAGGTAACCATGAATCTAAGCTAAAAGCAATTATAAAGATGAGATTCAAGATTATAAAGCTACCTATGTGTTCGATTCGGGATTAAAACGAGAATTTAGAAGTTTTTAAGAACTAGGGTTTTGATGTACGAGCTAGAGAACGAGAACAGTAAAAGGAAGAGAAATGGAAGAAGAGGAGTAGTGAATTTATATAGATTCAAGATGGCCCTTTGTATTCCAGGCCTTTGATTCCGCTCAGACCTGAATAGAAGCCCGCGTTGATTGACTAGGCCCGTCCATTTGTAAAAAATGAGGAAAGGAAAAACTGTCCGGATCGGTGGTGCTTACCCTCTTTGTTTTTTTGCCCTGTTCGGACCGGAAATTAAGATTATGAAAATATTCTTGCATGATTAATCCAATGTGAAGCAATGCAGGAGAAAAGTCCATTCGGATCGGATCCGAACCAAATGGGATTGAACACAACAACTTGGCATTCGAGTTAAACTCAAAGAAAAGTAAAGAAAAAGCTTACCTGGAGGAATCACTGGACATTAAATAAAAGCTCTCAAAGTTGTTTGAAAATGAAGAAAGTAATTCATATGGATTATTGATATATATAAGCAGCAAAAGCCACGACGTCATGAAGTGACACTACAAGTAAATGGAAATGATCATTCAATGGTTCTAATTCAAAGGATGTTTCGTAAACTGCTTCAAAGCACACTTTATCTCAAATAAGAGTGTACTTCGAGGGGGCAAAATGTTAGCCTACTTTGTGAACTAGGCTATACAAAGAGCAAATAGCGAAAAAGCCACCAATCGGTTCAGATCAGTGGAAAGTAGCGCAGGAAGTGAGTAGAGATCAGAGACGCAGAAATCACATCGGATCGGATCGGTAATATGTCAGCAATATCAAAGGATAGCAAGTGGCCTCATCGGTTCGGATCGGTGATACGTCAGCAACATTAGAGGATAGCGAATGGCCTCATCGGTTCGGATCAGAGAGATACGTCAGCAACATTAGTAAATAACCAGTGGCCTCATCGGATCGGAGCGGAGGAGCATGATAGCAACATCATAAAGCAGGTGGCTTCATCGGATCGGATCGGAGGCAGCCGATCCGAACCGCTTTCTTTGAGAATGTGACCGTTACTGCGCACGCTCCCTGAAGACTCAGACCAAGCATGACTATTTCTCCCACGATCTCCCACTAAATCAATGCGCCGTCATCATCAGGGAGCCTCCGAACCCGACTCGTACGGGATGGATGCCACGCAATTCCGAACCGGAGTCACTTTGAAGAGATTTTTCACCTATAAATACACCATCTGAAGACATTTGAAAGGATCTTTTGGCAAATTCTCGGTTCTAACTTCCTCCATAGCCGAATTTCATAACTACATTCAGATCAGAATCGTCTCTTAAAGTCTATTTTTGAGAGATTTGAGTGAGTTTATGCATTGTAATTGTGAAGTTGAGTGAGAATCATTGCTGTATTTGTATTCAAATCATCAATTAAAAGAAAACAAAGTGGACGTAGGCTCGTTAACGCCGAACCACTATAAATCGCGTGTTCTCTGTTGTTTTTGATTCTATTTCATTGAAATCATAATTAATTTGGATGTTAGAACCAATTTTTGGTCTAACACGGTCATGATAGTCTTCCCCTTCTCAGCATCACGCCTTTCCGCCTCCTCCACCGCTGCGTCCTCCTTAAGAAGTTTCCTTTCTTCCGTCAGTACCCAATGCTTGTCCTCTGTCAGGTATTGGTCCATCAGCTTGGCCTCATCCACATACTCCACCCCTGAGGCAGCGACCTCATCCTCAACTGGTTTCTCCCAGGTCCGTGCCAAGTTCCGAGGATGGTTGCAGACCCATGAGAACCAGCGATGATTAAGGGTTTTGAGATAGAAGCCTCGAATCACCTCCTCTGTTCAGGACTCTCAGACTTCTTGCCTCAGCTCCTTTAGCTCTACTCTGACTTCATCTGTTTGATTCAGAACTTCTTTGTTTGAAGCTTCTGTCGCCTCCTCACATTAAGGGATGTGAGTTGTCATAGACAACTGCTATTTTTCTTAACTAGCATCTCTATTGATTTTGGTACTGCAAAAAATATAACTAAATGCCATTTAATAAACTATTTTTATCTCTTCCGACCCAAAATCGATAAACCATTTGCATTAGATTTATATTAAACTCCTCGTATTTTATCTTTATTGTTTTGAAAATAAATTATTTCAGTTATTCCAAGTTGTAACCTTTTAGACTTTGCCGATTTATAACAAACTTCAACATACTTTTCATGCATTTTTTAATCAAGAAGAATCTCAGCGTACATCAAATATTTGAAATAAAATTATGGAATATTCTATGGTCATAATGAATACAATTGTAACACCCTAAGAATTTAATAATAATAAAATTAATAAAAAGAAACAAACAAAACAAGAAGAAATAAAATAAAATTGAAATAAACTAAAAATATTAGTTTATACAGATGTATGAATTTGGCTACAGAAACTTGAAAATTGAATCCATGACAATTATCTGGGCTATTTTCATATATAATTTATAATAATCCAAGTCAGAATGGAGAAAATATGAGAAAACCAAGATTTCATAAATTCAAAGATTTGAAATTTTGATTTTTCAGCTTGAAATCAAAGATAGTCTATCTTCACTTAAAAATTTAAACGTCATAGGTCGACCACACAAGAGAAGGTTGACCACACAAGGGCAGGTCGACCATGGCGGTCAAACGCTCTAGGTGGCAGTCGACCCATGAACGTTTTACCTTGCCAGTTTCCTGGCTATGTAATGTATGAGATTTGCTTTATAGGGAGGTCTTGAGTAAGTCAACCGACTTAAAATTAAGGCTAAGATTTAATCTTACGAGTTAAATAAAGCATCAGTTTTAACCTAAAATTCATATATGGCTAGATGTGAACCTAAAAGTTAACTTAAATGCTTTCCCAGATTAGATCTGTTTGAATACAATTGTTGGAGAATGGAATTTTGATGACAACAACCTTGTTTCAACCATTATCATTATTGATTATAAAATGAATACTAACATCTTTATTCAGTATATATATATATATAAAAAATGAATACTAACATCTTTATTCAGTATATATATATATATATATATATATATATGCAGGAACTAAATATTGAAGACTGTACAGTTTAAGATATTCAAGATTTTAGAGGAGAATCAAGACTCATGATTATCAAGATATTAAGAGTTCAAGATTATCAGAGTAATATAGTCTAGTTAGTATGTAAAACTCTGAATAGCACTCAAATTCTGTTTTCAAAATAATCTCTTTTTAAATTTATTTCAAACTGTTTTAAAAATAAATATCAAACTCTTCTCAACAATAATTTTCTTAAGGATTTATGATTTCAAATATATATACTTTCTAAGTTTCTTATATTTATATATTATTATGAAGTTTTGTATTATATAATTTTATGATTATATTATAAAGTTTTATATCATATATATTTTTTGAGTTATATGTTAAAATAATATTTTATTATGTTTTTATACTTGAGAAATTATATTTTAAGAAACTAATTTTATTTTAGGAATTTCCAAAATATATATATATATATATATATATATTTCAAGTTGACATAGCTTACCTTATGTGTAAGTCAGCAAGAAGGAGGAGCAGCAGCAACTCGCACAATCGTATTCTTCAAAATTGGGCAGTAGAAATACGTGACAATGGATGAGGAAGAAACCCTAATCAGTCGCTATGTCTTTAGGGGTTGCTGGTGGAATAAGAAAGAAATAAAAGGAAGCCGATGGCTATTAGCAGAAGTTTTTGGACTGGGTCGGTTTTCAAATTGTAGTGGACTTTTCTTTTTTTTCTTATTCCTTTGTATATTGAATGTTCGAGTTGTTTATATTGTTGAGAGGAGATTACTATTTGATGTCGTACTCTTTTTCCCTACTACCCTGGTAGGGTTTTTTAAGGAGACGAATCAAGTAAGTGTTCTTTATCGTCATTAATAAAGAACTAATTTTCATATATATATATATATATATATATATATATATATATATATTAGTCTAAGTACTTGAAAAATAATTTAAAATTCAAATTTACAATACATATGTCGATATACATGTTTTGACATGTCAATATATAACTGTCACAAATTTTTAATTTTAAAAAGATGTGTCTTTTCATTTTAAAATGTTTCAGAAATGGTTGTGACTCTTGGAACACTATATAAAGGGCTTGATTTCGATTTTTTTGTAATCTATCATCTCCATCTTCCCTAATTTACATACCACCATTATTCTTCTTAATTTTCTAAGATTCTACACTTATAATCTGCCGATTTCAATATAAATTGTATCATTCTTTATCTATTTTCAATCTCTATCAAATACTCTCTGTTTGGAAGTGCTACTAAAGAGTTCTAAGGAAATTGTAATCAAATTTAGGAAGGGTGTGTTCCTTGTAGCCTTGAAATCAAGGAAAAGGATAAGGTGTGTTCTTGTAGCTCGTAAATCAAGGAAAAGGAGCGGTGTTTACCTTGTAGCCGTGAAATCAAGGGTGTTGAATCAGTGTTAACCTTGTAACTATGAAATCAAGGGTGTTGTTATTGGATACTGATATTAGTAAAACTCTGCACAATCCAGCATTGTGTGGGATTGGATGTAGGAGTATTCCGAACTAGTATAAAATCTAGTATGTTCTTTCCTTTTCTGCATTTTATTCCTATTTATATTTGCATCAGTGATTGTTTCTATTGTGATATTCATTCTGTGATTCATATAGTTGTTTGAGTAATTGTTAATTGGTTAAGATTTCTATAAGTTCTTTGAAACACTATTCACCCCCTCTAGTGTTAGTTTTGCCTTAAGATCTTTGATCCTCATCCCTAACAACAATGGCCTAAGATCTTCAACTAAACATATAAATAGGAGCCTAAGCCTAACCTCATTTCATTTATAACATTATCTTCTTCCTTCATGCCCAAGTTTCCCCTGGATTTCTAAGATTGAAATAAAATTAAATATTTCCAAGAGAAAGAAGGTAAAAGCTAAAATATTAGAAGACCCTAGAGAAGGAGGATCAATGAAGGTCAAAAGACGTCAACTTGGGACATAAGTTGAGTGTATCATTGCTATATTTTAGAATCAAGAAAATCGAAGATATAGGCTTAAATGAAGTTTCTAGTTTTACAGTTAAGTACAAGTAATTTACAATTTTTGTAGTAAATTTACAGATTTACAGCTAAGTATAGTAAATTTATAGTATTAAGGTTAAGTTCAGTTAATTTTCAGTTTATAGTTAAACAATTAAGTACGGTTAATTTACAGTAAGTGTTCGTTTCTTCTACATGTATCAAGTAATTTATAATTCTGTAATTTCTAGACTTAAAAGCAGTTTTAAATCCATTTAACTTATGCAAAAATAGTAGAAAAGATGGGAGATTTCACGTAATTCATTTTTAAATAGAAAACACAAAATTAACAAAACAGACTGATATACGTGTAATTTATGTATGTTCAAAAGCAGAAATGGACTATTATAAAGTTAAAATAGAAATAAAGAAACAGGTTTTTACACCTATAGTGAATTATAGCATATGTTATGATATGAGAAAAATAGAAAAAGAAAATTATTATTATGATAAGTATGATGTATAGATACAGATTTTACTGTTTGTGACTATCGTAAAAAAAGTAAAGAATCTAGAAGATAAGAATATCATAATGATAGAAAAGAGCATAGTTAGGATCCATCCTAACGAAGAACCATAACTTCATCGGTATAGGAAATAAATGACCCATAATGGCAGTTATATCTAACGTAGTTTAGGGACTGTCCAAACGATGAACATGGTTATCATCGGTACGGGAACTAAGTTATCTAATAGAGAAAATATTTAGCATAGTCGGCGTCCGTCTAAACAACGCATGTCGAAAATAGAAATAGGAAGCAAAGAATTTAAAGACTCAATGGGGCCTAAATAAATGACACATGTAGAAGGTAGAAATAAAAGGTCAAAAGTTTAAAAAATCGATAGAAGATCAGGTGGGACAACTGCTTTGGGAGCGCATCAGGATTACTGTTTGGGGCTCGTCCAAACGAAGAAATGACACGCACGTCGGAGATAGGAATAAGTGGTTACAAAAGAACGAGAGCTGGAGGAAGTGTGTCCTAATGATGTTTGAATGTGCAAACATAGGAGTAGAAAATAAGACGCTTTGGGTTCACATGCGCCCAATAAATATGGCGGAATGAGATTCACAAAAAGCTTCGAAAAGAAAATAAGAGACTATTAAAGGCGCGACTCGTCTAAACGATGTTGTTCGAAGTGAATCATGGAGATAGGAATAAAAGGATATTTTCTACTACAATAAGGAGTGCGGTGTACTTCAAGATTAGTATAGTAGAAAAGGAACGGAGGTTCGATAGCCTATCACAGGCTAGAATAAGGAATAATTTCTTAAGTGGAACTTAGTAAGAAATTTAGTGCGTAAAATCACCCTAAATGATCACTTCAAGAAAAGCACAAACACATAACCTTTGTAATACTTAAAATATCTTTTGAGACTATTATCTCTTAATTTTCCTCTCTCAAGTAGTCACTTTTCATTTACTGGACTTTTATGTCTGATTCTGGAGCAGCTCCAGGATTTAAACTCCACACGAATGGATGGATTCGTGCAAACAAGATCAAGGACGAGGTAAATGCTCAACTCCGTTGATCTTTCAATGCTGGAATCTCTCTATCTTCAACACGTTGATCTCGCAAGATACCATGTTGTCGACCTATGATTTTTCGAACGTTGATCACTCGCAAGTGATACCGTGAATCGGCTTCAAATTCGTTGATTCGAGCGCACTCGAATATCCGAAGATGGAGAAAGGAGATCACACTCAACTTCCAATTTTAATGGTGGAACAAAGCTCACACAAGGAATTTATTCAAAAGTCAACAACCTTTATAACTCACGCCACACCCCTATTCATAGGGTTTACATCACGTCTTGTCCAAATGGACGACCCAAGTACAATCGAACGACCCAATATAAGTGCTCGTCCTAACTACGATACACGACCCTTTAACACGGCACAAACAATAGAGCGAACGAACTAACTATGACATTAATGGAACGAGCGACCCACATATGATCTTATCTTTAACAGCTCTTATTGCCTTCAGCCAGTAGCGGCTCAAGGGTGATCGACTCGATAGCGAACGATTCCAAAATGAACGACTTAGGTGCGAATGATCGAGGAGCGAGCGATCCACTAACAAACGATCCAGGATTGGATGACTCTAGAGCGAGTGACCCAAGAGCGAACGACCCCTTCCTCGTATGATCTAACAATGCTTCCTTAAACCTGCCCTTTTTCTTTAAACTCGAGAATGACCTTGTTGGATCGTTGGATTTCTTTTCATGTTTCATCGGCTCGCAGAGTGACTCTGTTAGGTCGTTGAACGACCGGTTCTCCACTTCTTCAAGCTTTAGCATCATGGACGATCTTCTCTTCCTTCCTTTTCGTTCTAGATCACTGAGCAACTGCCTTAGGTTGTTGGATGGCTGATAGCTCGCATACAAGCATTTTCCATGATGTGATGTATCATCCTCCCTTGGTTGGCAAGAATTCGACCTCAAATTCAGACGTTCTTCTTCGTTGATATGCTCATACTCATAGTATGGAATTACATACTTGACATTGAACACATTCGAAGTATACACTCCTTCTGGCAGCTTCAACTGATAAACATTATCATTGATTTTCTTCACAATTTTTATGGGACCAATTTTTCGAGCCTTCAATTTGTTGTAAGTTCCAACAGGAAAACGATCTTCGTCAATACTGCATAAACAAAATCTCCCTCTTCGAAGTTAACACTCCATCGCTTCAAATCTGCAAATTGCTTATACTTAAGCAATCTCTCCTACACCATTCTGTGACATTTCTGCAATTCATTAGCAAAATCAATGGCTTGTTTAACAATCCCTTTTTGTGGTGGAACCATAGACAAGTCCAACGGTCCTCTTAGCACAATTGAATAAACAATTTGAAATGGACTATACCCTGTACTTCGATTAATAGCATGATTGTGTGCAAATTCAGCATGACAAAACTTCGTATCCCAACTCTTCAAATTATCTTTCACAAGGCATCTCAACAAATTTCCCAAAGATTTGTTCACTACTTCAGCCTGTCCATTTGTTTGCGGATGATAAGCACTACTAAACTTTAGCTTGGTTCCAATCATTTTCCACAAGCTGATCCAGAAATGACTTAGAAAACGGGTATCTCTGTTTGAGACAATGGATTTATGCAATCCATGAAGACGATAGATTTCTATGAAGAATAACTGAGCAACATTCACAGTGTCTGCCGTCTTCTGGCAAGCAATAAAATGAACCATTTTTGAAAAACGATCTACTACCACATTGATACAATCATTGCCTCATTGCGTCCTCGGCAATCCCAAGACAAAATCCATACTAATGTCTACCCATGGCGTATTAGGTACGGGCAACGACATGTATAATCCAGAATTAGTTGTAGTTCCCTTGGATACTTGGCAAACGTGGCATCTTTGCACAAACTTCTCGACCTCTTTCCTCATAAATGGCCAAAAGTAAGAATCAACAATCAAATTTAAAGTACGATCACGACCCACGTCCTTCCTCATGTAATTCTTTGACAATTTTCATCCTTAAACTGCAATCTGGAATACACAATTGATTTCCATTGAATAGAAAACAATTGATTAGCACATAATCTTTCATATTCCCTTCCTTGACTTTGTTTAGGACCTGCGAGAAATATGAATCTGTCGTTAGCAATTCTGGAAGTATATCAAACCCAATTACTTCGACTCGCATAATCGTTAGTAGATGATTTCCTTGACTCAAAGCATCAGCTACGCAATTAGTCACTCCTGATTTGTGCTTTACGATAAATGTAAATTGTTGCAGATAAGCAATCCACGATGCATGTCTTGTAGCAATTTTGTCTTGACCTTGCAAATGATTCAATGCTTCATAGTCAGTATATAGGACAAATTCGTTGTGAAACAGGTAATGTCTTTAATGCTTCATGGCTTGTATAATAGCATAAAACTCCACATCATACATATTATATCTCATCTTTGCTCCAAATAATTTCTCACTGAAATATGCAATAGAACGACCTTTCTGACTCAACACTCCTCCTATTCCAACCTTCGATGCATCTGTATGTAACTCAAATAGCAACTGAAAATCTGGCAACATGAGAATTGGTGTTGTCATCAGAAGTTCCTTGATTTTCTCAAAAGACAATTGTGCTTCGTTCGTCCACATGAATGTTTCCCTTTCATGCAATCAGTAATAGGAGCCATCACACTACTAAAGTGTGGAATGAACATTCGATAGAATGACACCAAACCATGAAAGCTTCTGACTTCTGTTATGGTCTTTGGTCGAGGCCAATCTCTGATTACAGCGACTTTATTCTGATCTACCTGTATTCCTTAGAAACAATGTATCCCAAAAATAAAACTCTTTGTGTCATGAATACGCACTTCTTTGTTGCAACATAGAATTGTTCTTGGCGAAGAATCATTAATACAACCTTCAAGAGTTGTATATGCTCTTCCATGCTGGCACTATAAATCAGAATATCATCAAAATATACCACAACGAACTTTCCAATGTATAGTCTGAAAACCTGATTCGTCACTCTCATGAAAGTACTTGGTGCATTCGATAGACCAAATGACATAAGCACCATTCGCACAATCCTTCAAGAGTCTTAAATGCGGTCTTCCATTCATCTCCCGGTCTAATTCAAATCTGGTGATAACCACTTTTCAAATCAATCTTCGAAAAGATAACAGATCCACTAATTTGATCTAATAGGTCATCAAGTCTAGGCATAGGAAATATGTATCTGACAGCGATCTTGTTTAGAGCTCTACTATCCGTACACATTCTCCATGAACCATCTTTCTTTGGGACTAACAAAGTAGGTACGGTAAAAGGACTAAGACTTTCTCGTATTCTCCCTTGTTCAAGTAGTTCTTTAACCTGTCTCCTTAGCTCTTCATGCCCTTTCGGACTCATTCGATAATGTGGCCTATATGGTAACACTACACCTGGCACCAATTCAATCTGATGTTGTATGTCCCTGAGTGGCGGTAACTCCTTTGGCAATTCGTCAGAAAATACGTCTTCAAATTCTTTCAGCATAGGTTTAGCTTTACCAGGAATTTCAGGCTCTCTATGTGATTCAAACCCAATAAGTATAAACACTTCACGACTCTCTTCTATTTATTTAAAAAATTCCTTCGAAGATAAAAGACTAGTCGAGTTCAACTTCTTTTCTGCTTTGACGTCACTTTGCTCACGCTTCTTAGGAACCAAAGTGATTTTAGTACCTTCAAACATGAAACTATAGCTGTTTGTTTTGACCATCATGCTGAACTGATCAATCATACTGCCATGGTCTACCCAAGCGAAAATGACATACGTCCATATGAACTATGTCACACCAAATATCGTCTTTGTATTTCAACCCAGTGGAAAAAGTAACAAACGCTCTTCTTCCCATGGTGACTTGTCCTCCTTTCTTCAACCAAGAAAACTTGTATGGTCCGGGATGTTTCTCAGTCTTCAATCCCAGCTTCTTAACAGCTTCTTTAGAAATCATGTTGTCACAACTCCCAGCATCGATGAAAAATCGACAAATCTTTCCTAGAATAGTGCAAGTAGACTGGAAAATATTGCTTCGCAACCAACTAGAATCATCTACGTGCTTTGGAGTTATACATGATCTTCTCATCATTAAACTATTCCCTTCTTCTCCTTGCTCTACTTCCTCTACATCATTTTCAATATCATTGTCAAATTTAGGTGGTAGAGAATAGTCTACATCAGCTTCTACATCTTCAGTTATCATTATTCTATTCTTTAGTTTTGGACATTCATTGCTTTTATGTCCAACTTCTCGACAATTAAAGCACTTGACCGTCGAAGTGACCTTTGGCTTAGCAGCTTCATTGACAATAAGCTTTGAAACTGGCTTAGTAACATTAATACTGCTACTAACTCCTTTGCTTTGACTATTAGAATTCGTGAACACTCCGCCTCCTTATCTCCCTTACTTCTCCCAAGCTAGAGCTTTCTGATGAGCTTCAGCAACAGTCATTGGGTAGAACATATTCACCATATCTTGAATCTGATTTCTCAATCCCCCAACATATCTAGCAGTCAATTGTTCCTCTGTTTCCATGATGTCATTACGAGCGATCGATTGATAGAAATCATCAGTATAATCACTCACAGACTTCATCCATTGTCTCAAGTTCTGCAAACGTTGATACATAAGAGACTGATAATCGTGAGGTAAGAAGGTAGCTCTCATCATTCTTTTCATCTTTTCCCATGTGACAACCTTTTGCTTTCTCATTCTTTCACGAGTTAGCTTAGTTTGTTGCAACCAGGCAATAGCTCTTCCTCTCAAACAACTAGCTACTAATTTGACTTTTCTATTCTCTGGTACATTCTTGAATTCCATAATTTCCTCTACATTCGACAACCAATCTAGGAACTCTTCTGCAGACATTCCTTCTTTGAATTCTGGAATTTTTGTCTTCATCCCTGATTCCTAATTATAATTATCTTTCAGGTTGACGGAAAGGACCTCGATCTCGTCCTGGAGAATGATAACGAATGCTACTTCTTTCATCTTCACAAACTGAATGATGACGATATTGATCACGAATGTCTTCATGTCTTTCACTTCTATGGGACGGTTCACGAGAATAATCATCGCGATTCCTTCTCTCTCGATCCAATGGTGGTGATCTTCTATGTCTTTCCGAATTCGATGGCGAAATCGATGTCTACCATGATTTGAATCGGGTGATACTCTTCTTCTAGTTTGATTCATATCTATCATAAGCTTTTCTAATCTTCCAATTCCTTCATCAAACTTATCATTGATTCTTTTCTCCATTTGTTCGGCTTTGTCTCTCCAATACATCTCTTCCAAATTTTGATGACGATTAACACGTCTTCGCGGCATAATCAATTCCCAAACAAAGTGGAATAAATTTCAAATCTGAATCAAACTTCCAAACACTTGCACTGTCCAAATTGCTGGAACGTTCCAAACAGTGCGGCCGATCCAAAATTGGATGATGGCGATTTAAGAAGGGGTGGCGGTTAAATGATACGACGGTCTGAATGAAAAATGGTGCAGATCTGGCGACTTACTGAATGGCGATCGCGGGTGATCTAACAAGTTCCAACGATCGTGGACAAGTGATGACGACTGATTAATAGATGCAACTGAATGAGATCTGACGATCTGAATAGCTCCGACGATCTAAATCGGTGGTGGTCAGGACTGATTGGCGATCTGGTGAATGGTAGCGGTTTAAAATGGTAGCGGAAATGGAATGGACGATGTCGGCGGTGATGGTGATAAACCTGGATGGATCACGTGGATGGTTTCAGGTGATCCAACCAAGTGATGGAAATCTCGCTTTGGCGATCCAACCAAGATGGTGATCAATGCTCCGGCGATCCAACCAAAATGGCGATCAAGGCTCCGGCGATCCAACCAAAAGATGGAAATCTCGCTCTGATACCAAACTGGCGCAACTCCAGGATCTAAACTCCACACGAATGGATGGATTCATGTAAACAAGATCAAGGACGAGGTAAATGCTCAACTTTGTTGATCTTTCGATGCCGGAATCGCGTTATCTTCAACACGTTGATCTCGTAAGATACCGTGTTGTCGATCTACGATTTTTCGAACGTTGATCACTCACAAACGATACCGTGAATCGGCTTCAAATTTGTTGATTCGAGCGCTCTTGAATATCCGAAGAAGGAGAAAGGAGATCACACTCAACTTCCAGTTTTAATGGTGGCACAAAGCTCATACAATGAATTTATTCAAAAGTCAACAACATTTACAACTCATGCCACACCCCTATTTATAGGGTTTACATCATGTTTTGTCCAAACGGATGACCCAAGTGAAAGCGAACGACCCAATATAAGTGGTCGTCCTAACTATGATAAGCAACCCTTTAACATGGCACAAACAATAGAGCAAACGAATTAACTATGACATTAATGGAACGAGCAACCCACATATGATCTTATCTTTAACAGCTCTTATTGCCTTCAGCCAGTAGTGGCTCAAGGGTGATCGACTCGATAGCAAACGATTCCAAAATGAATGACTTAGGTGTGAATGATCTAGGAGCGAGCGATCCACTAACAAACGATCCAGGATTGGCTGATTCTGGAGCGAGTGACCCAAGAGCAAACGACCCCTTCCTCGTATGGTCTAACAATGCTTCCTTAAACCTTCCCTTTTTATTCAAATTCGAGAACGACCTTGTTGGATCGTTGGATTTCTTTTCATGATTCATCGGCTCACAGAGCGACTCTGTAAGGTCGTTGAACGACCGGTTCTTCACTTCTTCAAGCTTTAGCTTGATGGACGATCTGCTCTTCCTTCCTTTTCGTTCTAGATTACTGAGCGACTGCCTTAGGTCGCTGGACGACCAATAGCTCGCATACAAGCATTTTCCATGATGCGCTGCATCAGATTCATTAGTTTTCTCTCCCCACCATATGCAAGCAGAGAAGTAGCCGCTTCTTGTTAAGCTTGGAGCATTGTTTGGACGTTCTATTCTTATGTGTTCTCAATTTTATTTTATCTAGTTCTTTTTATTTAATGCATTTGAATTTAAGAAATGGATGTTTTGATATATGTTATGTGCTCTAATATTATAGTAATCTTGAGACTTTGATGTACTGACTATG
Source organism: Allium sativum (assembly GCA_030737875.1). Classification (NCBI taxonomy): domain Eukaryota; kingdom Viridiplantae; phylum Streptophyta; class Magnoliopsida; order Asparagales; family Amaryllidaceae; genus Allium; species Allium sativum. The sequence continues at coordinate 353,364,106 of CM060919.1, read as the reverse complement.
GAGAATACGTTTATCTTCATATCCCATTATGTACAATATAAATGGGCCTTTACCCATTTCCTTCTGTTTGGTCTAAAGCCCATTGTCGGGTTACAACGTTACTTATATATATAGACCATATGTACAGTTTGTTTTACTACTGAGAATTTAATACAAAGAAAATTACATTACTTCATTACAATTTCGTATATGGTATCAGAGCCAAAAGCGTGCTACCAGCATCAAGATTAGATCCAACAATTGATTCTCTACAAATCTATCAAAAGATAGATCACCCATCAAGAAATTCTCATCATCTGGGTGCCTCCCATCTGAGAATTGCATATCATCATTTGAGAGTTAAGGCTGTGTGTCCAAAAACTGTGCCTCCCATACATTTAGTAGCTGCATCAGTCTTTAAACAACACAGCTTGGCGGAAAAGTGTCTCAAGAACTCAATTTCGATCAAAACAATCTGAAGAAATCAATTATCTATCGTCCAAGAATTGCTAATCAGACACACTGTTTACCAAAATCTTATCAACATCTTCATTTTAGCAATTTTGGATGCATTTTAAATTCAGTCTGAAGAAATCTTGCAGAAGATTTCAATTCAAGAACAAAGAGTTCAGAGATATTTACCTGTTTTAGTGCAGCAATTTCTGAAACTGCTATTTATCTCATCACATTCTGTGAATCATGGTTGAAACAAATCCACTAAATCCAAATTCTCCAAGATCACCAACAAGATCAAATCAGACCAGCGCTGAAAGCACTGAAGAGCTTATCAAATCCATCATAAAGCCACAAAGCCATATCATCTCAATCGAACTAGATGAATCCAACTATCTTTTACGGAAACTGCAAGTTGAAACAACAGCCAAAGATTATGGATTATAAGATTATCTTTATGGATCACAAACTGTTCCAGCTAAGTACACCAGAGGTGCTGATAACAACCTAATTCCTAATCAAGAACAAGCATCATATCAAAGACAAGACAATGTTGTTAGTGCATGGCTAATGTCTATTGTTAGTGCATCAATAATGCCACATCTAATTGGTACTAAATCATCACATGATATTTGGACAGCACTTGAAAGATCTTTCACAAGTCAGTCATCAGCTAGGGTGTTAAACTACAAGAAACAACTTCAAAATATAAAGAAGGAAAATCTAAGCATGAATGACTACTTGATGAAAGTTAAAAACCCATGTGATCAACTAGCATGCACTGGAAACAGGATCGAAGAAAAATAACAAGTATTATACATAGTTGGAGGACTGGAGGATGAATATGAAGCTGTGGTGGCATTTATAACATCAATAGAACCTACACCCTCATTACAGAGTGTACATTCTATGCTTTTGTCACATGAAGGTAGACTTTGGAAAAAGAAAGATCAAGTGACTGATCCCTCAATCAACTATACTACTACAGGGAAGAACAAAAATCAACAAAGTAATTCAAGAAACCCAAACACTTACCAGAGGGGAGGTCGGTCAAACCGTGGAAGAGGAAGAGCTGGAAGATGGAACTCCAACAATAGGCCAAAGTGCCAGATTTGTGAAAAAATGGGTCACACAGCAAATAAATGTTACTTCAGGTTTGATAACAACTACAATGTAAATCAGCAAGGGAATAGCAACAATAGAAACAACAATCCTAATGCCAACATGGTCAACAGTCAATCAGATGCTAAAAACAATCAAGAAACTTCCTCAACCCTTGCTACTACAGAGGACATTCAAGATGAATCATGGTATCCAGATTCAGGAGCCACTCATCATGTCACAAACAATCTAAGTAATCTGAATCTTGGCAATCGTGAGTACAAAGGTAAGCAGTCTCTAATTATGGGTAATGGCAATTCTATAGTCATCTCTCACACTGGATATGCTAGTATTAATGGTGCTAAACAAATTTATTTAAATAATTTACTATGCGCACCACATATAAGAAAGAATTTAATCAGTGTGTCACAGTGTGCTAAAGATAACAAAGTTTTATTTGAGTTTTACCCAAATCACTGTGTAGTTAGGGACATGCTGACTAGAAATATTTTATTGCAGGGTAGGGAACAAAATGGCTTATACAAGTTTGATTCTGGAAATCCCAGAAAAAATGATTCAAAAAATAAGTACTGTAATGTGACTGAATTAAATTCTGAGAATGACTGTATGACATATGAATTGTGGCATTGTAATCTTGGCCACCTAAGTACAAAAATTATGAAAGAAATTCTAGCTAGTATTGACACTTCTGTTGTTATTCCAAATCATTGTGTGTGCACATATTGTCAAATGGGAAAGAGTCACAAATGGCCATTTCCTAATTCTGAAACTGAATACTTGAACCTATTAGAATTAATTGCAATTGACCTATGGGGTCCTGCACCAATTAACACTGACTATGGATACAAGTATTACATTTCATTCACTGGTGCTCATTCAAGATATGTGTGGATATATTTCTTGAAATCAAAATCTGATACATATAATGTAGTTATGTTGTTCATTGCTAATGTTGAAAATCAGTTAAGTCATAAGGTCAAAACTATTCAAAGTGATGTCGGCAAGGAATTTTTACCCTTGAAAGACTATTTCTACAAAAGGGTATCACACACAGATTAACTTATCCTCACACTTCTGAACAAAATGGACTGATTGAGATAAAACATAGACATATTGTTGAAACAGGGCTAACACTGCTAGCACATGCATCATTACCTTTGAAATTCTGGTCAGATGCATTTGCTACAGCCATTCATCTAATAAACAGGTTACCTACTAAGGTACTTGACATGAAATGTCCTATAGAAGTTTTAAATCAAATCAAGCCAAATTATAATGAGTTAAAAGTTTTTGGATGTCTATGTTTTCCTTACATTAGACCATTTAATAAACACAAACTTGACTATAGATCTACTGCCTGTACATTTTTGGGTTATGCCAGCAATTATAAAGGCTATAAGTGTTTGGACAGCAATGGAAAAATTTATATATCAAGACATGTTATTTTCAATGAGGAAGTGTTTCCATTCAGAAGTGACACATGTAAAACCACAAAGAAAATTTACAACCCAATAATTTCTGTTCCACAATTTCCTGAACAAATAGATGAAGTTATGCATGTGCCACTAACTGATAATAACATTAAGCAAACACAAATCACACAAACTACAAGAATTACACATCACTCTACTTCTAGAAGTGCATCAGGTCATGATAGTGCAGGCAGTGACAGCAGTAACAACTTACAACATAATGATGAGAGCAATGAAGAAAATGACAGTACTGAAAGCACTCAAGCTGAAGAAAACAGGGAAGTTCCTCAATCTCAAAATCAACATCACATGGTGACAAGAGCTAAAAGTGGTATATTCAAACCAAAGACCTTTTATACTGAATTTGATGATACTGAACCATCCACTTATCAACAAGCCAAGTTGAATGATAAGTGGAGGCTAGCTATGCAGAAGGAACTAGATGCTTTATCCAAGAAAAAAACTTGGCACCTTGTTCAAACACCCAAAAATAAAAATATCCTTGGGTGTAGATGGACATATAGAATAAAAATAAATGCTGATGGTACAATTTCTAAATACAAGACTAGACTTGTAGCAAAAGGCTACACGCAACGGTGGGGAATTGACTTTACTGAAACATTCTCCCCTGTTGTGAAGCCAACAACAATTATAATCATTTTAACAATAGCCTTGTAGAAAAATTTAACCATTAAGCAGCTTGATGTTAATAATGCCTTTTTAAATGGTGATTTACAGGAAGAGGTATATATGGAATTGCCACCATGACTAAAAGAAAATTCAGGTAACAACATGGTGTGCAAGTTAGACAAGGCTATCTATGGACTAAAACAGGCACCCAGGGTCTGGTTCAACAAGCTAAAGGCAACTCTATCAAAGTTTGGATACAATTCAGCAAAATCAGATAACTCACTGTTCACAAAATTCTTAGCCAACACTGTGACCTATGTCCTAATTTATGTAGATGACTTCATAATCACAGGAAATTGCAACAATGAAATCAGAAACATCACTAACCAATTGAACAGTGAATTTTCTGTTAAAGACTTGGGTGAATTATCATATTTTCTAGGGATTGAAGTCAACAGAACCGAAGACAATGAACTTTAGCTAAGTCAAAGAAAATACATCTCAGAAATTCTTGCAACGTCAGACATGAACAAAGCTAATTCCCTGCCTACACCTATGATAACTAATCTACACTTGAGCAAGGAAAATGGTGAACCCACTTGCAATGAAAAATTATACAGAAGCATAATAGGAGCCCTACAATATGTCACTATAACTAGACCAGACATAGCTTATAGTGTGAACAAGGCAAGTCAATTTATGCAAAAGCCATTGAGTGATCATTGGAAAGCTGTTAAAAAAAATTTAAGCTACTTAAAAGGGACAATCTGTCAGGGACTGATACTGAAACCTAGCAGTAACTTAGACATTAATGTCTATTCAGATGCAGATTGGGCAAATGATCATGATGACAGAAAATCCACAAGTGGTTACTGCATATATTTAGGTAAGAATCCAATATCATGGTGTGCTAAGAAGCAAAGTACTGTGTCTAGATCAAGCACAGAAGCAGAATACCGTAGTGTTGCAAGTACAACAACAGAGATAATGTGGATACAATCACTATTAAGTGAGTTAAAAATCAACTCAAGCATCAAGGCAACAGTGTGGTGTGACAACATGAGTGTTATAGCCCTAACAGCAAATCCTGTGTTACACTCTAGAACTAAACATCTTGAAATTGACATAAATTTTGTAAGAGAATATGTACAAAGGAACAAGCTTCAGGTGAATCACATACCTTCAGCTTACCAAATAGCGAATATCCTGACCAAGCTGTTGAGACACGAGAATTTCGATTGATAACAACAAAATAAAGATCAATGGAAATCATGACATGGAGCTAAGATTATGGATATGTAGATGTTTAAAGGGAGACAGAGCTTATATACAGGGGGAGATAGCAATAAAGATTAAAATATCAAGCTATATTGTCATCAATCAAAAAGGGGGAGAATGTTGAGTCAACGGTTTCAATGCTTATTTTGATTAATGATAAGAAGGAGCTTCATGATCGACAAAAAGAAGATTCAATGCTTTATAAGTCAGAAGATGGTTATTTAGAGTTATTTATGTTAAAATCTATCCTCAAATAATCATACTTCTTATTCTCTTCAAAAAATATACATGAAAACTCATTTTTTATGTATGTTGACAAAAACCTGTCAACCTGTTAAATTTAACAGGTCAACCTGTTAAAATTAACAGGTCAACAGCTTTTTAAAATAACGGTCAAAAACCTGTCAACCTATTAATTTTTCCTGTCGATCTATTTTTGAATTTCATGAAGAGTCATCTTCTTTCTTGAAAAGTTGCATCCATTTCTCTTCATTTAAATCATTTCTTTTGATTGCAATTTTTCACTAATAATTACAACTTCTCATTTGTTATAAATACATCATCTTTCATTCATCCAAATAACCGATTCTTGCTCTAATTTCTGATCATACTTTCTAAATACTCTTGCATTCTAAAAGCTCCCAAATTCAAGTTACTTATTGAATCCTTGATAATACTTCTCATATTTTGATCCAACAAGCAACTAACTTCCTTCAAATCTTCGCATTCAATCCATATACTTGAGGATAAGATTATAGGAAGGGTGTACTCAATCGTTGGCAAATCAGTGTTGAAAGAAGAACACAATCAGAAGTCAAACTCTTGTAATTGTCCTGTGTGGGTAAGCTTGTAGCCCGTGAAATCAAGTGGGTAAGCTTGTAGCTCATGAAATCAAGTGGGTAAACTTGTAGCCCGTAAATCAAGTAGTGTTGTGAACCTGTTCCTCCGGGTGAAGAGAGGGTGTTGTTTAGTGAAAAGCCGAAGAGGAGCTTCGGGACTGGACGTAGGACGGGAAGTACGAACCAGTATAAAAATCCTGGTGTCGTTACTCTACTTTACTTTATTCACAGCATTTATATTTGTTAGTAATATATTTCTTGTTTGCGAATTTTTACCTGCGTAACTATTGAATAGCTTAAGTTATCACATACATTCCGCATAGCCATATTATAGATCCTGCACAAGTCGTACACAACCGACTCTTTCAATTGGTATCAGAGCCTGGTGTTCTAGAGATCGTAACAACATCTTAGAACAAATGGCAATAAAGAAGTCTAGTCAAGGGATTAGAAAGTGGAAGAGCAACAAAGCCGAATCAAGGGAGCAAGGAAGCAAATGTCTCATGGCTAAAGTTAGATCACAATCGGTAAGTGTAGATTCATTATTTAAAGAACTTTTGTTAGACCATGAAAAATTATTAAAACTCAATACAGTCGTTTTAGCTATGTCAAAAAATTACAAGCAAGAAAATTCCAAATTAAAAGAAAAAAACAATCATTTGGTAAAACAAGCCAAATGTTTGGAAAATACCTTAGAAGAGCTTGTTTCTCAAAAAGATTTCCTTCAAAAAGAAAATGATCGACTAGAAGATAAAAACAATGTTCTTTTAAAGGAAATCGATCTTTTGCAAAATAGAAATAAATCATTAGAAGATTCTTTAAATAATTCTAGTTCTTTAATTTCGTCTCTTGAAAAAGTGAATGGAGCTCTAACTGAAAAAAATTTGGAATTATCTAAAGAATGTGAGACTTTAAAAGTTAATAATAATATTTTGCAAAAAGCAATCTCTGAATCAAAAGAAAATGTTGAAAAATGTAACAACCCGAAAATCTGGGCCAGTTTAAAATTTTTATTTTGGCAATTTTATCGAATTTTGATTATTTAAAATGAATTATTTTAAATAATATCGACGTGAAATTCATTTTGAATATATAATTCGACATATATATTATACACGTCGTCGTTAGAATATAAATAATTATATATAATTATAAATAGAATTGAAAATGGCGCGGTAGTTCGATAATTCGATTTCAAACTTCAATTGAATGTACCGGGTGCAAAACAATCCGGATTTTAGTGAAACCAAAAATAATGGAATCTGATAGTGAATATCTTTCCAACGAATCCGAATAATCGAAATTTCATAGCGGGAATCAAAAGATATGTCCAGTTGAAGATTCTGAATAGTCGCTATGGAATTCAGGCCCTTAAAAATGGACATTTTGCAAACGACCTCGGATTTCGACGAAACCAGTCTTGTTAGGTCCGGGATGTCAAGTTATCGCTAGGTTTCAAATTTCATAATTTTTCGAATCAGTATGTGAGCGTGGCAAAGGAAAACGCGTTTGACCAGTTTCAGTTGATTTTAATCGACTGGAAATTGGCCATTTTTCAAACGATCTCAGAATTCGACGAAACTAGTTTTGTTAGGACCGTATCGTCAGTACGAAGCTAGAAAATATTTTTCTGGAATTTTTCTAGTTAGTATGTGACCCCGGTAATTTGAAATGTACGTTTAAAATTCAATATAGTGATTTAAATGTAAATTTAACGGAAACTGATTGTAACAATCGAATCAGCTTGCGATACATATCCCATTGTGTTCGGAATGGGGGTGAAACGCTATGGACGACAGGCGGTGGGCCTCGTTTCGAGGTCGTATGTAAAAGTCAACCTTTTTGCAAAAATTTAATAATTAAATAATAATAAAAAAAAAATATATAAAAAAATAATTTCCCTCCCCCCCCTTTTTTTCTTCGTTCTGGCCCCCCCCCCCCCCGTAGCTCATTCCCGATTTCATTTAAACAGAATATAAAAAAAAAAAAAGAGGAAAAACCCTAGCGATCAATCGCCAGCCCCCCCCCCCCCGATCCCTCGAGCTCCGACGATCTGCGGAGAAACTCCCCCCCCCCCCATCGCATGAGCTCCGACGAAGCCCCCCCCTCGCTGACGACGCTGAAGCCGCCGTCCATACCTCGAAGCCAGCGCCTCCTGCCACATCGTTCGAACCCCCAAGCCGCCGCCCTCGAGAATCCAGCCCCGACGATCTGCGGAGAAACCCCCCTTCTTCTGTGAGTATTTCTTTTATATTATTATTTTATTTTTATTTTATAAAAATAAAATTTAAACTGATTTTATAAAAGGAATTTAAACAGTTTTTTTTTAAAAGGATTAAAAACAGTTTTTTTAAAAAGGGTTTAAAAACTGAAACTGTTTTAAAAATAAAGAAATAAAAACTGAAAATCTTTAGATGTAAAAAACTGATTTTTAGAATATATAAAACTGATTTTTTTTTTTTTTTTATTGCTTTAAAACTGAATTTTTAGATTTTTAATAAAAGAAAAATACGATTTTTCATTAGAAGAAAAATTAGATTTTCAATAGAGAAAAAAAAAACGAGATTTTTAATATGTGAAAGGCGAGAATTTTAAATATGAGAGACGGGATTTTTATTTATAACAAAGGCGATATTTTTATATAATAGGGAAAATATAATTCTTATATTATAGAAAGGATAAAAATATAATTTTCATTCAAATGGCGAGTTAAAAATATGATTTTTATATTTTTAAAGTATTAAAAATATAATCTTTACTATATAGAAATACTAAAAATTCGATTTTTATATATTGAACTTCGAACTAAAAATTCGATTTTTATATATTGAACTTCGAACTAAAAATTCGATTTTTATATATTGAACTTCGAACTAAAAATTCGATTTTTATATATTGAACTTCGAACTAAAAATTCGATTTTTATATATTGAACTTTGAACTAAAAATTCGATTTTTATATATTGAACTTTGAAGTAAAAATTCGATTCTTATATATATAGTGACTACGGGCAACGAAGATGACGAAGAGGCGATAACGAGGAAGACTTCTGCAAATGAAGAGCCGTGGAGCTGGATAGCTATATGTGAGAATTTCTCACCTTTCAATTTATTTTTCTAGTTATACATATATATACTAGGATGCAGACGGTGCTTATTAGAAGCACCCGACACCCGTCCACAAACCATGGACTTGTTGGATTGGTTGTGTGGTTGGTTAGATTATTTGATTTGGATTGGATTGTTTTGGTGAAATGAATTGATATGATTGATGTGTGAATGGCGTGGGCCTTCACTAGACCGGGGATAAGGCTAGGCCTTGTCCCGTTTCTAGTATCGTGCCGTTATGCCGCCGAAATTTTCTAAAATATGTTAGAAAATAAAAATATCATTTTATTGTGTAAATGAATAATAGAAATTCATATGTTGGAATAAAATGTTATATCGTTAAAAATATAATTTTTAACGTGAATATGAATATAGTGAAAGTGAATAAATAAATATTCATTTACAAACCAGACGGTTTGTTTATGTACACTTATTTGAAGGACATTGATTGGGTCGATAAATTTTTCACATCGCCCAACTGCACAACTAAAATCTGTGTTTGATTGTTTGAAACCCCACACGGGTGTTGGGATGAAATATGAATTTCACTCATCCCGATTGATTAAATATGTCGATCGATTGATTGACAGGCTGTTATGAGCGTTGAATATCTATATTTGATGCTTATACAGTGTAGTGCACTTTGGTTGATGGTTGATTATTTTCAATGCTATTATATACATGTGTTGTATGAAAATCCATATAATTAATTTTATATGGTAATTGATTGGGCCTCATTCCAGTTTTGAAAAAGAAATATTTGAAAAAGAAATATTTGAAATAGAATATTTGAAAATAAAGGAATATATGAAGCCGTGTTGATTAGATTGACGCCATTTTGACGTGAACGATATTTATATCGATTTTAACGATTTCGAAATGAATTGAATTGAAAACGAATTCAAAATGAATTGAAAACGATTTCGAAATGAATCGAATTGAAAACGAATTCAAAATGAATTGAAAACGATTTCGAAATGAATTGAATTGAAAACGAATTCAAAATGAATTGAAAACGATTTCGAAATGAATTGAATTGAAAACGAATTCAAAATGAATTGAAAACGATTTCGAAATGAATTGAATTGAAAACGAATTCGAAATGAATTGAAAACGATTTCGAAATGAATTGAATTGAAAACGAATTCGAAATGAATTGAAAACGATTTCGAAATGAATTGAATTGAAAACGATTTCGAAATGAATTGAATTGAAAACGAATTCAAATGGAATTGAAAGCGAATTGAAATGAATTCAAATTGAATTGAAATTCGAATTGAATAGAAATGAATTTTGAAACGAATTTATAAAGAAGAATTCAATTTTGCTTTAAATTGAAATGGAAGTTGAAATAGGTTTTGAAACGATTTTAAAACTATTTATATAATTCGTTTTGAATAGTAATCGACGAAATATATATTATATATAATATAATGGCCTGAATAGAACGCGCCGCGCCGCGGCAGTTCGCGAATTTCGACCATTTATTTCAAACGGACATTACGGGAGATCCGACCGTCGGATTCTCCTAAAACCGGAACCGTTGGGTTCGTATCGAAAAGAGCTTTCTAACGAATATTAGAAATTTGAAATCTAACGGTTGGATTTGGAATTATGTCCAAATCAAATTCGAAAAAGGTCGCTGTAAGTGCAGTTCGATGGCCGTTGATGGAAATCGACTGTACGGGCCTCGATAAAATTATTAAAAATAGCAATAATTTGTGTAAAATCATAAGAAATGATTTGTGAAGATTTGGGATGAAAAACTCCATATTTGAAAAGATAAAAATAGATTTTTATCGAAATGAACTAGTTTGAACTAGAATTACAATTCTATTTATTTTTAAATAAATAAATTGAATTTGAAATGGTTTTGAAAATAACCAAAATTTCCAATGATTGCATTGGAGTGGATTTGAATCGAAATTGTCTTCGGAATATTTCGATGTTGGAATTCGTGATATTACAGGTGTTGTTATGGAAATTTGAAAGATATATATTTGTATCGTTATTTCCAATACGACATTTGTTAGTCGTAGAATTCGATATTGAATATAAGCCGATATATTTTCTATTCAGAGCCTTGTATTGAATATCGAATGTGATTTGGGTTTGTCGTGAATGGTGTCTTCACTAACACTGTTCTTGAACCCAGCTGAGAAAAGATTAAATCTTTTGATTTAGATTTAATGAAGTGTACCAATTAAATAATATTTAATTGGAATTGAATGGATATTGATTTTTGGGTTTATCGTGAACAGTGTTTTAAATAACACTTGTTCTTTAACCCGATAATTAATGAATGTGATTTGGGTTTGTCGTGAATGGTGTCTTCACTAACACTGTTCTTGAACCCAGCTGAGAAAAGATTAAATCTTTTGATTTAGATTTAATGAAGTGTACCAATTAAATAATATTTAATTGGAATTGAATGGATATTGATTTTTGGGTTTATCGTGAACAGTGTTTTAAATAACACTTGTTCTTTAACCCGATAATTAATGGGATGTGACTTTGGGTTTATCGTGAACCGTGTTTTAAATGACACTGATTCTTTAACCCAGTCACAGATTAAAACTAAGTGGAGTTTTAATGAATCTTTAATTAGATTGAAATAATCGAAATGGAGTATCACCAGTTTTGCTCCAGGCGATAGTTAAATCTTTAATTAGATTTGAACGTGAAATGGTAATTGAATTTACCGATAACACTGTGGTGTTAGATATGAAGTATTACCAGTTTTACTTCATGGGATAAATAGGTTGGGATTGGGAAATTAAAACCAATGATTACTTCGGTAAGGTTCGTTAATCTCGACTAGTTGAATTGAAATTCAAAAGAAGAATAAATTCAAGAAATTTATCTTGGATAAAATTAATGGGAACATTTCCCTATGAATGTGAAATTTAGAAACTAACTGTCGGTTGGCCAAGCAGAATGGTTTTCTGGATATTGATCTGATGTTGGTTTCGGCCTTCGGGGTTAATATTTGGGGAATTATTCTCTTGATTAATTTACGGTTAGTGACTAATGAATTGGAATGAGGCGTATGTTGTGTTTGTGTAACACTTATTTAAATATACGCGAGTTATTCGGGAAGACCGGGTTTATCCCATTCTGAATAACTGATACGACGATAAGTCGAAGATGAAGACGATGGTCGAAGACCGGAGGTCTTCACGTCGTTTGGGTAATTACTGATGATCTTGATTGGGCTGTACACCCAAGAAGATGGAAACAGTTAGTGATCGTCCAGACGTACTTGGAGATCGATGGATATGCGGGGTACTAGGTGCCTCCGGTCTCGTTCAGACCCAGAACGGACTTGTAAATGGACTGTGTGTCTGACATCGGATTCCATTCTGTGTGACTGATAGCGGTTGCATAGGATGGTTTGCCTGTGTGGCATGCTAAGATGCAAATGATCAAGGCTTCTGTTGAAAAGCAAAGTCTTGTGGTGATGATCAAAGCACGGCCTTTGTGGCGTAGCTTTGTGTAACGTTTACCTCGCGTGTTTCACACCAGGTATGAACCAAAAACGGGAGACGGACCTCAGGGAGGACTTGCGTTTCTTTCTAGTTAGAAGTGGCGTCAGTGGTTTTACACGCCCTGACGAGTTTGACTTATGTGGTTGTTGCTGTTGCGAGGCGCCTCGGATTGATCGGTCGTTCTCGAACCGATGGAGTCATTTAGTTGGCTCATTTACGCCCCAAAGGGCGGGGAAACGTAGTGTTCAGGCATTTTAATCCACATCGGTGGACCGGCCCTGTCGCTCCAAGGGTCGATGCGCTCTGACCCTGTGGCTCGGGCTAGAGAGTCACGAATCGGTTGAGGATCTTGCCCCTAGCCTCGGTTCATAGACGGAAATCCAATTTCCAAATACGTGACTTTGCGGTTTTATTTGTAAACCTATATATGGCGACATGATATATGGTACCCATGCCGCCTATGATTGATACTTATGATTTGAAGTTGTTTTATACACTATGCACTTATTATAGTATCAAATGATTTGTTTTAAACGTATCAAGCATTCTTTGGCTGTTATAAGGGAAAACCCTATCCCCCGGCTTGCGTTGCATTGTGTGATAGGACCTGGGTCTTATAACAGCTTCATTTTTCTTTATTTAGCATTGCGCTGTTTGTTTTATGCACTGGTATTCTTGGGAGGAAACCCGTTCCGTGTTATACGGCGTGGTCCCTTGATTTACCTAATGATTTAAAATAAAGATTAATAACTGTTTTAGTTCTCACACCAGTCACATGACTGACCTGGAGTTTATTGTTTTAACCTAAACTCTGGGTGCCCCTATTTTCGACACGGGCAGCTAGTAGTTTTGGTTTTGCAGATTTATATTCACAGGATCCTGGTTTACAGCTGGAATGATATCCGGAAAGCTTTGTATCCGTATATCCCTTCTAGTTGTGTATTGTTTTATTTTCCGCTGCGATGTTTTTAAATGTAATTTAATCTCTGATAATTCTGTGTAATATTCTTTTATACTCTGTATATTCTTGTAATCTGATGCATTGTTGTAATATACAATGAAATGTTCTTCTGAATGCGTTCTGTTGTGGCTTGTTCTCGAACTATCCGACACTTTCCTTTACGGGGAAGTTACGGGTCTTCACAGTTGGTATCAGAGCTTTGGTTTACAAAGCTAGAGAACAAGGCACATTAGAACCATACGAAAGAATTCATCAGATATTGGATTAGCTATATCCAATGAGAATGACTCGTTAGAGATAGGATCAGTAGTATCCTAGAACGAGTGTGAAGAGTATATTTTTCAAATGAAAACAATTTTTGTTTTGAAAATTTAAATCAATTATTCGTAGTTGATTATTTATTTATATTGATTTGGACAATCCAGTATATATAGATTTTGCGTATACGTCTGATCCGCGTATATTCAAAGTTTTAATATACCGGGTAGATATAGAACCGCACTCTAGTAGCCCGACAATGTTCTGATGGTGGTTCGAAACATCATCAGCATTTATTTTCGAGTGACGAAGGTGTGATTTCTATATATTTCCATTAGACTGGTGTGAGAACCAAAACTTATATAGTTAGGAACACATTGTTGTGAATTGGCATCAAAAACATGATTTTTGTATATGTATCAAAATTATGAATTTGAAACTTTAAATTCACTAATTGATTGATGTTTGTGTTGCTTGTTTAATTGTTTGATAATTTTTAACCAATTAGCCTAATTGAATCACATATTGACTTATATTGAAAATTGGTCGCATCTGCTTGCATATACATGTATATCATTGAACAGGTCGTAGCAAGGAGGCTAGAGCCAGAGAATAAAATTTGTTTGCCCGACAAATAGGTACATGTTTACTACATAATTTCCTGTTTTGTTTGGGTGATGATGATTTTGTGAGCCTATTGGCTAGCCGCTTGGCTTTTTCTTTTTCTTTTTGAGATCTGAAGGACCGGGGAAGCTATTTGAAATTCCCCGATGCTCCCGGTGCAGGGGAGGTTATGGCGAAATTTTTCGAAAATTTAGGGTGTTAGCCAAATTTTCGAAGTTTTGAAAATTCTCAGAAACTGAAGAGTTGGAGAATGAAAGCCAGATCGAGCGTAGAGTTGAATAATCAAACCACTTTCGACTTTGTTCCTTTTCGGGGATGAAAAGTTTTAAGTGGGGGAGATTGTAACAACCCGAAAATCTGGGCCAGTTTAAAATTTTTATTTTGGCAATTTTATCGAATTTTGATTATTTAAAATGAATTATTTTAAATAATATCGACGTGAAATTCATTTTGAATATATAATTCGACATATATATTATACGCGTCGTCGTTAGAATATAAATAATTATATATAATTATAAATAGAATTGAAAATGGCGCGGTAGTTCGATAATTCGATTTCAAACTTCAATTGAATGTACCGGGTGCAAAACAATCCGGATTTTAGTGAAACCAAAAATAATGGAATCTGATAGTGAATATCTTTCCAACGAATCCGAATAATCGAAATTTCATAGCGGGAATCAAAAGATATGTCCAGTTGAAGATTCTGAATAGTCGCTATGGAATTCAGGCCCTTAAAAATGGACATTTTGCAAACGACCTCGGATTTCGACGAAACCAGTCTTGTTAGGTCCGGGATGTCAAGTTATCGCTAGGTTTCAAATTTCATAATTTTTCGAATCAGTATGTGAGCGTGGCAAAGGAAAACGCGTTTGACCAGTTTCAGTTGATTTTAATCGACTGGAAATTGGCCATTTTTCAAACGATCTCAGAATTCGACGAAACTAGTTTTGTTAGGACCGTATCGTCAGTACGAAGCTAGAAAATATTTTTCTGGAATTTTTCTAGTTAGTATGTGACCCCGGTAATTTGAAATGTACGTTTAAAATTCAATATAGTGATTTAAATGTAAATTTAACGGAAACTGATTGTAACAATCGAATCAGCTTGCGATACATATCCCATTGTGTTCGGAATGGGGGTGAAACGCTATGGACGACAGGCGGTGGGCCTCGTTTCGAGGTCGTATGTAAAAGTCAACCTTTTTGCAAAAATTTAATAATTAAATAATAATAAAAAAAAAAATATAAAAAAATAATTTCCCTCCCCCCCCTTTTTTTCTTCGTTCTGCCCCCCCCCCCCCCCCCCCCCGTAGCTCATTCCCGATTTCATTTAAACAGAATATAAAAAAAAAAAAAGAGGAAAAACCCTAGCGATCAATCGCCAGCCCCCCCCCCCCCCGATCCCTCGAGCTCCGACGATCTGCGGAGAAACTCCCCCCCCCATCGCATGAGCTCCGACGAAGCCCCCCCCTCGCTGACGACGCTGAAGCCGCCGTCCATACCTCGAAGCCAGCGCCTCCTGCCACATCGTTCGAACCCCCAAGCCGCCGCCCTCGAGAATCCAGCCCCGACGATCTGCGGAGAAACCCCCCTTCTTCTGTGAGTATTTCTTTTATATTATTATTTTATTTTTATTTTATAAAAATAAAATTTAAACTGATTTTATAAAAGGAATTTAAACAGTTTTTTTTTAAAAGGATTAAAAACAGTTTTTTTAAAAAGGGTTTAAAAACTGAAACTGTTTTAAAAATAAAGAAATAAAAACTGAAAATCTTTAGATGTAAAAAACTGATTTTTAGAATATATAAAACTGATTTTTTTTTTTTTTTATTGCTTTAAAACTGAATTTTTAGATTTTTAATAAAAGAAAAATACGATTTTTCATTAGAAGAAAAATTAGATTTTCAATAGAGAAAAAAAAAACGAGATTTTTAATATGTGAAAGGCGAGAATTTTAGATATGAGAGACGGGATTTTTATTTATAACAAAGGCGATATTTTTATATAATAGGGAAAATATAATTCTTATATTATAGAAAGGATAAAAATATAATTTTCATTCAAATGGCGAGTTAAAAATATGATTTTTATATTTTTAAAGTATTAAAAATATAATCTTTACTATATAGAAATACTAAAAATTCGATTTTTATATATTGAACTTCGAACTAAAAATTCGATTTTTATATATTGAACTTCGAACTAAAAATTCGATTTTTATATATTGAACTTCGAACTAAAAATTCGATTTTTATATATTGAACTTCGAACTAAAAATTCGATTTTTATATATTGAACTTTGAAGTAAAAATTCGATTCTTATATATATAGTGACTACGGGCAACGAAGATGACGAAGAGGCGATAATGAGGAAGACTTCTGCAAATGAAGAGCCGTGGAGCTGGATAGCTATATGTGAGAATTTCTCACCTTTCAATTTATTTTTCTAGTTATACATATATATACTAGGATGCAGACGGTGCTTATTAGAAGCACCCGACACCCGTCCACAAACCATGGACTTGTTGGATTGGTTGTGTGGTTGGTTAGATTATTTGATTTGGATTGGATTGTTTTGGTGAAATGAATTGATATGATTGATGTGTGAATGGCGTGGGCCTTCACTAGACCGGGGATAAGGCTAGGCCTTGTCCCGTTTCTAGTATCGTGCCGTTATGCCGCCGAAATTTTCTAAAATATGTTAGAAAATAAAAATATCATTTTATTGTGTAAATGAATAATAGAAATTCATATGTTGGAATAAAATGTTATATCGTTAAAAATATAATTTTTAACGTGAATATGAATATAGTGAAAGTGAATAAATAAATATTCATTTACAAACCAGACGGTTTGTTTATGTACACTTATTTGAAGGACATTGATTGGGTCGATAAATTTTTCACATCGCCCAACTGCACAACTAAAATCTGTGTTTGATTGTTTGAAACCCCACACGGGTGTTGGGATGAAATATGAATTTCACTCATCCCGATTGATTAAATATGTCGATCGATTGATTGACAGGCTGTTATGAGCGTTGAATATCTATATTTGATGCTTATACAGTGTAGTGCACTTTGGTTGATGGTTGATTATTTTCAATGCTATTATATACATGTGTTGTATGAAAATCCATATAATTAATTTTATATGGTAATTGATTGGGCCTCATTCCAGTTTTGAAAAAGAAATATTTGAAATAGAATATTTGAAAATAAAGGAATATATGAAGCCGTGTTGATTAGATTGACGCCATTTTGACGTGAACGATATTTATATCGATTTTAACGATTTCGAAATGAATTGAATTGAAAACGAATTCAAAATGAATTGAAAACGATTTCGAAATGAATCGAATTGAAAACGAATTCAAAATGAATTGAAAACGATTTCGAAATGAATTGAATTGAAAACGAATTCAAAATGAATTGAAAACGATTTCGAAATGAATTGAATTGAAAACGAATTCAAAATGAATTGAAAACGATTTCGAAATGAATTGAATTGAAAACGAATTCGAAATGAATTGAAAACGATTTCGAAATGAATTGAATTGAAAACGAATTCGAAATGAATTGAAAACGATTTCGAAATGAATTGAATTGAAAACGATTTCGAAATGAATTGAATTGAAAACGAATTCAAATGGAATTGAAAGCGAATTGAAATGAATTCAAATTGAATTGAAATTCGAATTGAATAGAAATGAATTTTGAAACGAATTTATAAAGAAGAATTCAATTTTGCTTTAAATTGAAATGGAAGTTGAAATAGGTTTTGAAACGATTTTAAAACTATTTATATAATTCGTTTTGAATAGTAATCGACGAAATATATATTATATATATTATATATAATATAATGGCCTGAATAGAACGCGCCGCGCCGCGGCAGTTCGCGAATTTCGACCATTTATTTCAAACGGACATTACGGGAGATCCGACCGTCGGATTCTCCTAAAACCGGAACCGTTGGGTTCGTATCGAAAAGAGCTTTCTAACGAATATTAGAAATTTGAAATCTAATGGTTGGATTTGGAATTATGTCCAAATCAAATTCGAAAAAGGTCGCTGTAAGTGCAGTTCGATGGCCGTTGATGGAAATCGACTGTACGGGCCTCGATAAAATTATTAAAAATAGCAATAATTTGTGTAAAATCATAAGAAATGATTTGTGAAGATTTGGGATGAAAAACTCCATATTTGAAAAGATAAAAATAGATTTTTATCGAAATGAACTAGTTTGAACTAGAATTACAATTCTATTTATTTTTAAATAAATAAATTGAATTTGAAATGGTTTTGAAAATAACCAAAATTTCCAATGATTGCATTGGAGTGGATTTGAATCGAAATTGTCTTCGGAATATTTCGATGTTGGAATTCGTGATATTACAGGTGTTGTTATGGAAATTTGAAAGATATATATTTGTATCGTTATTTCCAATACGACATTTGTTAGTCGTAGAATTCGATATTGAATATAAGCCGATATATTTTCTATTCAGAGCCTTGTATTGAATATCGAATGTGATTTGGGTTTGTCGTGAATGGTGTCTTCACTAACACTGTTCTTGAACCCAGCTGAGAAAAGATTAAATCTTTTGATTTAGATTTAATGAAGTGTACCAATTAAATAATATTTAATTGGAATTGAATGGATATTGATTTTTGGGTTTATCGTGAACAGTGTTTTAAATAACACTTGTTCTTTAACCCGATAATTAATGAATGTGATTTGGGTTTGTCGTGAATGGTGTCTTCACTAACACTGTTCTTGAACCCAGCTGAGAAAAGATTAAATCTTTTGATTTAGATTTAATGAAGTGTACCAATTAAATAATATTTAATTGGAATTGAATGGATATTGATTTTTGGGTTTATCGTGAACAGTGTTTTAAATAACACTTGTTCTTTAACCCGATAATTAATAGGATGTGACTTTGGGTTTATCGTGAACCGTGTTTTAAATGACACTGATTCTTTAACCCAGTCACAGATTAAAACTAAGTGGAGTTTTAATGAATCTTTAATTAGATTGAAATAATCGAAATGGAGTATCACCAGTTTTGCTCCAGGCGATAGTTAAATCTTTAATTAGATTTGAACGTGAAATGGTAATTGAATTTACCGATAACACTGTGGTGTTAGATATGAAGTATTACCAGTTTTACTTCATGGGATAAATAGGTTGGGATTGGGAAATTAAAACCAATGATTACTTCGGTAAGGTTCGTTAATCTCGACTAGTTGAATTGAAATTCAAAAGAAGAATAAATTCAAGAAATTTATCTTGGATAAAATTAATGGGAACATTTCCCTATGAATGTGAAATTTAGAAACTAACTGTCGGTTGGCCAAGCAGAATGGTTTTCTGGATATTGATCTGATGTTGGTTTCGGCCTTCGGGGTTAATATTTGGGGAATTATTCTCTTGATTAATTTACGGTTAGTGACTAATGAATTGGAATGAGGCGTATGTTGTGTTTGTGTAACACTTATTTAAATATACGCGAGTTATTCGGGAAGACCGGGTTTATCCCATTCTGAATAACTGATACGACGATAAGTCGAAGATGAAGACGATGGTCGAAGACCGGAGGTCTTCACGTCGTTTGGGTAATTACTGATGATCTTGATTGGGCTGTACACCCAAGAAGATGGAAACAGTTAGTGATCGTCCAGACGTACTTGGAGATCGATGGATATGCGGGGTACTAGGTGCCTCCGGTCTCGTTCAGACCCAGAACGGACTTGTAAATGGACTGTGTGTCTGACATCGGATTCCATTCTGTGTGACTGATAGCGGTTGCATAGGATGGTTTGCCTGTGTGGCATGCTAAGATGCAAATGATCAAGGCTTCTGTTGAAAAGCAAAGTCTTGTGGTGATGATCAAAGCACGGCCTTTGTGGCGTAGCTTTGTGTAACGTTTACCTCGCGTGTTTCACACCAGGTATGAACCAAAAACGGGAGACGGACCTCAGGGAGGACTTGCGTTTCTTTCTAGTTAGAAGTGGCGTCAGTGGTTTTACACGCCCTGACGAGTTTGACTTATGTGGTTGTTGCTGTTGCGAGGCGCCTCGGATTGATCGGTCGTTCTCGAACCGATGGAGTCATTTAGTTGGCTCATTTACGCCCCAAAGGGCGGGGAAACGTAGTGTTCAGGCATTTTAATCCACATCGGTGGACCGGCCCTGTCGCTCCAAGGGTCGATGCGCTCTGACCCTGTGGCTCGGGCTAGAGAGTCACGAATCGGTTGAGGATCTTGCCCCTAGCCTCGGTTCATAGACGGAAATCCAATTTCCAAATACGTGACTTTGCGGTTTTATTTGTAAACCTATATATGGCGACATGATATATGGTACCCATGCCGCCTATGATTGATACTTATGATTTGAAGTTGTTTTATACACTATGCACTTATTATAGTATCAAATGATTTGTTTTAAATGTATCAAGCATTCTTTGGCTGTTATAAGGGAAAACCCTATCCCCCGGCTTGCGTTGCATTGTGTGATAGGACCTGGGTCTTATAACAGCTTCATTTTTCTTTATTTAGCATTGCGCTGTTTGTTTTATGCACTGGTATTCTTGGGAGGAAACCCGTTCCGTGTTATACGGCGTGGTCCCTTGATTTACCTAATGATTTAAAATAAAGATTAATAACTGTTTTAGTTCTCACACCAGTCACATGACTGACCTGGAGTTTATTGTTTTAACCTAAACTCTGGGTGCCCCTATTTTCGACACGGGCAGCTAGTAGTTTTGGTTTTGCAGATTTATATTCACAGGATCCTGGTTTACAGCTGGAATGATATCCGGAAAGCTTTGTATCCGTATATCCCTTCTAGTTGTGTATTGTTTTATTTTCCGCTGCGATGTTTTTAAATGTAATTTAATCTCTGATAATTCTGTGTAATATTCTTTTATACTCTGTATATTCTTGTAATCTGATGCATTGTTGTAATATACAATGAAATGTTCTTCTGAATGCGTTCTGTTTTGTCGTGTTCTCAAACGATAGGGCGTTTCGAACGGCCTGGATCGGTTTAGCGACTGGTTCGGACCGAGCGAAATTCCTTGACGTCACAAAAAATTACAATCACCTTTATATAATTCAGAATCTCAAATTAGTTGTCTCGAAAATGAGAATAGAACTTTAAAAAGGAAGAATTCTGAATTAAATAAGAGTATTAATAGCAAAGTTTCTTTTGAAAATATCAATCGCGACTATGGAATCAAATGTACAAATAAATTTGCAAAATTTAATAAAGGTCAAAATGATTTAAATATGATTTTATCTAGATCTCGACCTTTACATGACAAAAGTGGTTTAGGATATAATAAAACTAATCTTAGAAATAGTACTAGATATGCTTTCATGTACAATAAAAATATTACTGCTAGTACTAATGCTCATCCTAGATCCAATTATTATAGAAATTCGAATACTTCTATGACTAGAGATCTGTATAATAGATCTAGAAGTATGAAAAGGAATATCAATAGAGATTACTTAAGTATTTGGGTTCCTGTAAGTTGGAAAAACAGAGAAAAATATATTGATGATTATTTTGATTCAGTAGTTAATAATGAAAATTTTATCTTTAAAGGTTCCATTAAACCCTCTTGGGTATGGTTACCTTCCATCTAACTCATGGACCCAAACAAAGCAAGTGGGTACCAAAAGTATACATGTCATATAATTTTTGCAGGTACACCACAACAAAGAGAAGGCTATTCGGTATCTCTAAATATCTTTGAAAATTTAGCTTATCAAAAAGCACATGTTTCAATATTTCATCGTCATCGAGGACACAAAATTCATGGGATAGGAATTACAACAAAAATGAAGGCGGAAGCGGAAAATATTCTCCATGGGAACCAAGAAAATAATTTTAATATATCAGATCTAAGGAGATATTTTATATTCCTTTTAATATTTGTTTTATTTCTTTCTTCATGTATTTAATATATATTATTATAATAAAATGTTGTTTGAGTTTGATTTTTTTTCAAAATAAGGCAGAAAAACAATTTTTGACAAATTAGGTCGACCTGTTAAAAAATATAGGTCGACCTGTTTTGAATATTTTCAATCCAGAGAAGAATTAGGTCGACCGGTGGCAAAATATAGGTCGACCGGTCATACAGGTCGACCGGTCAAAAACTATAGGTCGACCGGTTTTAATACATGTAGTTTCTAGAGACTTTTTAGGTTGACCGGTTCCGAAATTCATGTCGACCGATGCTGTTTTAGCAACAAAATAGGTCGACCGGTTAGAAAAAAGGGGTCGACCGGTTTTGCCTTATTTCCTCTATCTCGAACCCGAGAGTTTTTAGGTCGACCGCCTTGATTTTATAGGTCGACCGGTCTCTCTGAAAACTGTTTTTTTTAAGGACACGTCGTTTCAAATTCCAAACTCAAACACCATTTCTTATACTATTTTAAAACTATACTACTCTCGATTATTGAGGTTATTATGATATTTATTCTTTTTAATCGATGACAAAGGGGGAGAAATATTTTACATATACTATTTAAAATATATGTGCTTAATATGGTAAAAGTATATGTGTGCTAACATTTGTTAATGCAGGAATCAAAAGGTAAGATTATTTACTAACAAATGTTGCAGAAATTCAGGGGGAGCTTTATATTCAATGGGAGAAAATCCAAGGTGTTGTCATCAATCAAAAAGGGGGAGAATGTTGAGACACGAGAATTTCGATTGATAACAACAAAATAAAGATCAATGGAAATCATGACATGGAGCTAAGATTATGGATATGTAGATGTTTAAAGGGAGACAGAGCTTATATACAGGGGGAGATAGCAATAAAGATTAAAATATCAAGCTATATTGTCATCAATCAAAAAGGGGGAGAATGTTGAGTCAACGGTTTCAATGCTTATTTTGATTAATGATAAGAAGGAGCTTCATGATCGACAAAAAGAAGATTCAATGCTTTATAAGTCAGAAGATGGTTATTTAGAGTTATTTATGTTAAAATCTATCCTCAAATAATCATACTTCTTATTCTCTTCAAAAAATATACATGAAAACTCATTTTTTATGTATGTTGACAAAAACCTGTCAACCTGTTAAATTTAACAGGTCAACAGCTTTTTAAACTTAACAGGTCAACCTGTTAAAATTAACAGGTCAACAACTTTTTAAAATAACGGTCAAAAACCTGTCAACCTATTAATTTTTCCTGTCGACCTATTTTTGAATTTCATGAAGAGTCATCTTCTTTCTTGAAAAGTTGCATCCATTTCTCTTCATTTAAATCATTTCTTTTGATTGCAACTTTTCACTAATAATTACAACTTCTCATTTGTTATAAATACATCATCTTTCATTCATCCAAATAACCGATTCTTGCTCTAATTTCTGATCATACTTTCTAAATACTCTTGCATTCTAAAAGCTCCCAAATTCAAGTTACTTATTGAATCCTTGATAATACTTCTCATATTTTGATTCAACAAGCAACTAACTTCCTTCAAATCTTCGCATTCAATCCATATACTTGAGGATAAGATTATAGGAAGGGTGTACTCAATCGTTGGCAAATCAGTGTTGAAAGAAGAACACAATCAGAAGTCAAACTCTTGTAATTGTCCTGTGTGGGTAAGCTTGTAGCCCGTGAAATCAGGTGGGTAAGCTTGTAGCCCATGAAATCAAGTGGGTAAACTTGTAGCCCGTAAATCAAGTAGTGTTGTGAACCTGTTCCTCCGGGTGAAGAGAGGGTGTTGTTTAGTGAAAAGCCGAAGAGGAGCTTCGGGACTGGACGTAGGACGGGAAGTACGAACCAGTATAAAAATCCTGGTGTCGTTACTCTACTTTACTTTATTCACAGCATTTATATTTGTTAGTAATATATTTCTTGTTTGCGAATTTTTACCTGCGTAACTATTGAATAGCTTAAGTTATCACATACATTCCGCATAGCCATATTATAGATCCTGCACAAGTCGTACACAACCGACTCTTTCACAAGCCGCTGTCCAGAACTCGATTTGAAGGCCTGAGAGACAAGCTGTGCGTTGCTGAAATCAAAAGCCCTAAACTTCAAAGTGGCGGATGCAAAGCTCAAACCCTAGAAGAAAATTCCAACAAATCTCCAACTTTGAGTCATGAATCAGCACCAAAATCTCAACCTTTGCACAGATCCATCAGCTGCACCTCAAATTCCATCGACATGAGAAGATCCGACTTCATAAATTTTAAGTCATCAACCACAAACACAAAAGATGGAAAGCAGACTATGGTATGGAGACCAAGACGTGAAGAGAGTAAAAATGATGTGAAAATGGAAGAAGACAAAGGCGGAAGCAAAGACACGGCTATTTAGAGCAGCAGCCATTTTTTGCCTTTCAAACCCTAGTTATGATAATAGGGTTTGGGGGGGGGGTATGGAGAATACGTTTATCTTCATATCCCGTTATGTACAATATAAATGGGCCTTTACCCATTTCCTTCTGTTTGGTCTAAAGCCCATTGTCGGTTTACAACGTTACTTATATATATAGACCATATGTACAGTTTGTTTTACTACTGAGAATTTAATACAAAGAGAATTACATTACTTCATTACAATCTCATATACTGACATTTTATTTAGTTATGGTTAATGAAATAATACCTTTTGAAGAAGTGTTAAAGATTATATGTTTTCGCTATAAATCTTATTTATTTATGTTTTGTTTCTTAGTCTCTACATGTTTTGGTTATGCCTAGACGATCATTGTTCTTTGACATGACTCGAAAAGAAGTATGTCAAAGGGTATTGGTTGTTCTCAAATATAGCTATCAAATAACAATAAAAAATTAAGGTTTAAGATAAGTTGTCCTAAAGCAAAAGTATGTTATCCTTCAACTTGATCTATTGAAACAAAGGTTTTGATTGGTTTTAGCGTAAAAAAGAGATAATTTTTTGAAAAAGAATAGATAGTGACTTTTGAGTTTTCAAAGTTTGTTAAATCAAGAGTTGAGAGAAAAAAGAGTCTCTTGTTTTACAAGGTAGAACACTATATGCACAATGCTTTTATGGTTAATGATTTTCTGATCAAAGTATAAACGAGCACACCGCTACACATATGTTTTGCAGCACTCTCCTTAACCCCTTATCATATCGTAAAATACATCATTCCGAATTCAACAAAAAATCTTAGACGTATAATCCACATATGGGTCTAAGTAAAATATGGATTCATTTTGATATCTGTAGCATGATATGTTTGATTTTTAAATTTAACTGTTCAAATAAATGTTTGAATAATTAGTAATTGAGTTAAGATTTAGAAAATGATACAAAATATCAAAACGAGTATGAATTTAACATAGATGTTAATCTATATATAAACTAAACATCTACGAAAATTTACCAAATTTGAAATGATATAGCTCAGAGTACGATAAATGTGTTAAGTGGACTGCTGTCTCTTTCTTACTATTCTTTGATTTATGCATCCATACAAATTCTTAAGATATCAATCGAGTTCAAATTAACCGTTTGTTTGTTACGCTAAACATACAGAGAGGAGTGGAATACAAAGAAAAAAGTATTTTTACAACACAGTAGAATTGAACTCTCTCAAACAAGCAACAACCTGCACCATACTCGGCCTCCTGGCCGGAGAGTCATCCACGCATTTCAAACTCAGCTCAAGAAACCTCTTCATCTCTTCCAATTCCTCCTCACTCCCATCCTTTATCAACTCCTCATCAATGATCTCAATCTCTTCCCCACTTCTAACCTTCATCTTCACCCACCCCACCAGATTCGTATCCTCAAACTCCTCCTTGTCCGTTGGCCTCCTCCCTGTCAAAATCTCCAGCATCACCACCCCAAATGAGTACACATCCCCTTTTGCAGTGCACCTAAAACTCTGATAATACTCCGGCGGCACATACCCAGGCGTCCCAGCCAGTGTGCTCACACTCAGATGTGTGTCTACCGCACTTATCAGCCTCGCCATCCCAAAATCCGAAACCCTAGCCTCCATCTCCTCATCCAGCAACACGTTGCTTGATTTCATGTCCCTGTGTATTATATGTGGAATGCAATTATGATGCAGAAAGCAGAGTCCTTTAGCCGCCCCCCTCGCTATTCTCTTCCTCTCGTACCAATTCAAAATCCTGCCTTGCTTTCCGTGTAGCATGCCTTCGAGGCTTCCGTGCTTCATGTACCTATATACTAGCAGCCTCTCCTCCCCAATTTTACAGTACCCTAACAGTGGTACCAGATTGTTGTGCTTGATTTTGCCTAGGGTCTCCATTTCAGCTACGAACTCCCTGTCCCCTTGGTAGCTTAAATTGATCAATTTCTTGATCGCCACTGTTGTACCGTCTTTTAAAGTCGCTTTGAACACTTCCCCGAATCCTCCTGTACCGATTAAAGTACCCGAAGAGAATCCATTGGTCGCTTCTATCAACTGAGAAAACGTCAGTTTTTTCAACTGCCTTTGAAATGTTGCAACGTTTATGCTTAGCACAGCTTCCTTCTTTTCCTTTCCAATCTTCCATAGTGTTGCAGCCTGCGCTGCCTGCAGGCTGTCCAGCATTTTGCCCTTCGCTATCTCCTTTCGCCTTGCGTATATCGCAACAGTCCACAATACAGCTGCACATAAAAACATCACTACTGATACCAACACACCCACAGCATAATTAGGCCAATGCGCAGCCGAATTCGCTAGAGTAGCTTTCGGCGTGGAGTAGTCATTGTATGACGACGATGTAGTGTGGCAGGGCGGTAGGGGTACCCCACAAAGACCAGGGTTGTTAGCATACTGACTTGCAGGCAGTGTGCTTAGCTGGCCTAATGAAGGGATCGAGCCAGTCAAATTGTTGTTTGACATATCTATCTGCACCAAGAAAGATAAGTATGAAAACGAGTCTGGAATTCTTCCAGATAGTAAATTATGCGAAGCATCAAACACTCCTAAATTACGAAGCTTCCCTAAGGACTCCGGTATCTGTTCAGTAAGTTTATTATGCGCTACATCAAGAACCTGCAGCGCTGTCATGTTCCCGAACTCAACTGGTATTCTACCGTGAAGATTATTATAAGACAGATCAAGGTATTCAATTGTCTGATATCGGGTCCAGTCACTAAGAGCTGTCCCTGAGTAAAGCCTCGTAAAATCGCAACTCTTCAACGTTGGTACTTCAAGCAATCTTTCAGGTCGAATGCCTGCAAACTCTAAAAGTCCACCGACTCCTTTGCATGAATTACCCACATTACGAACAAATGCCAAAGTGTTACCTGAAAGAATCCCAAATGAAGTTTCAGACCCAATATGGCGCCCGATTCTTTTTGGTATCTTGCCTGTCAGACGGTTACTGTTCAAATCCAGCCACACTAGACTGCTACAGTTGCTCAGCTCCTTTGGAATTTCACCACTAATACTATTGTTTGCTAGCTGCAACACAGCCAGTCTTGATAATCTGCCAAATCCTGAAGGAATTACTCCGCTTATCATGTTACTAGTTAAGGAAATCCACTCCAGGTTGCTGCAGTTGGATAATTCTTTTGGGATTTTACCTGATATTAAATTGTTGTTTACTATTAGATTCTTGAGATTCTTACATTGTCCAAGTTCTGAAGGAATTTCCCCGTTGATACCATTGAACCATAGCATGAGTTGTTCAAGCTTTTCTAGTCTTCCAAACTCTTTGGGGATCGGACCATGAAGATTGTTTACACTTATATCTATTGTTCGTAAGTTCGAGCAATTTGATAGTTGAGGCGGGACTTGACCTGTGATCAGATTGTCTGGAATTCTTAGTTCTTCCAGTGAAGTTTCGCCTTGGCAAATCTGTAGAGGTAGGTGTTTACTCAACTTATTTGAGCTTAGATCTACAAGTTTTAAATTCTTGATGGAGAAAATTAGGCTTGGAAACTCCCCTGATATATAGTTGTTGTTTAGCTTCAATATTTGTAGAGAAGATAACCCTTTGAGTACATTGTTTTGAAGGGGACCAGATAAGTTGTTGTTTGATATGTCGAGTAATTGGAGATTCATACATGAGAAAAACGAAGATGGGATTGACCCCGATATATTGTTGCTTGATAATCTCAATTCCAATAATGAATCACAAGCGCTGCTTAAAGTATATGGAATCGGTCCTTTTATGTGATTGTTAGAAAGATCGAGTTTTTCTAACATGCGTAGGTTAGAAACAGATTGTGGAATTTCACCGGCAAACGAATTATATGATAAGTTTAAATTTTTTAAGTTCAAGCAACTAGATATATTTTCAGGGATGATACCCGTTAAGTGATTCATAGAAACATCAAGGTATGTTAAGTTGGGACAAGAGTTTGGAAATTGTAATGAGCCAGACAAGTTATTATAAGAAACATCTAAACTTTGCAGACTTTGAAAATTTGTCAAGAAAAGCTCAGGCAAATAACCTGATGCATTGTTATGTGAAAGATTGAGTTGATACAAACCGTTTGGGAGGTGAAGCAAAGAAGAAGAGTTTATAGAAAAATGATTGTGGGACAAATCAAGAAATATGAGCTTGTTAAGGGAAGCAAAAGAGTAGAAAGAAACATTGCCTGAAAGATTGAGATTGCTTAAACTGAGATGAATAACTCTATTTGCATTGTTGCACCACACCCCAAACCAAATGCATGGACTATTCTCAGCTTGCCAATTGGATAATACCAGGTTTGGATCCTTAGGTATCGAGTTTTTGAATAAGATTAATGCTTCAGCATCTGTTTTGGTGCAAGGAATGCGAGATGAGTTTGAGAAGATGAAGAAGGTTGATAAAAGAATGAATTTGAAGATCTTCTCCATTCAAGAAATTGTGAATCTTGATATAGCGACTTGGCATCCGTTGATTACTACTTATAGTCATTTGATATTCACTGCTTCATGATATCTAAATTTTGGTTATTATTTTTAGTTTTCACAGTGCTGCGTAAAGGGAGCATGAATGTTTTGGCATGATTGGTCAAAGAACACGATCCAACAAAGATTTCTGTAAAGCAAAAGGTTGGCATTTTTACAGGCTTACATTTCTCAATTTCAAGCAACATAATCTGGGCTTATCCTTCACTGTTTTTAGTCTACGTAGCATGTATGTCTGTCCCAATATTGTATGAATTAGTAATAAGACATTGTATATTCAGTTGATTGATTATGTGCACCTAAGCAGCGAATATAAACTATTTAATCGTGTGCATTTTAAAATTTAAAAGTTTTGCTGCATGGGTTTAGACAAGGTCCAGATTCTAAAGAAAAACATATGGTTCCCTCCAAAAGAAGGGACATGAATTACTTTTTTCATCATTTCTTTGAAGCAATGGGGTTGATGATGGTTGTTTTATCTGATATTGTTTTTAATACACTTTTGCTCTTTCATGAATTAGGCTGACTGTATGATTTTATTGTTCAAATTCTCGACTAACATAAGATGTGTTCTAGATTTAAATGCATTATACAGCTATATAATATTCTCAAATGAGCTACATTGTTGAATAGGATGGTTTCTTTCAGGATAAAACCTAATTTAAAGGGTCGTTTTGATTGGTTAAAATAAGTAATCTTTTTATTTTTTTTGAATTAAAAACTAGTTCATTTTGACTTTTAAAAAGCCAGAAAGCGACTTATATACGTCGATTCAAACGAGGCATATTTTTTGGATCGACTTTATCTAAGTCGCTTTTTAACCGTTTAGAATTCAATATGAATCGGTTTTAGTTTCCAAAAGGAAAAAAGCGACTTATATAAGTTGACTCAAACAAACCATTAAGCTTCTAAGTTTTGGAGGGGTAGCCTTGGTATTTTGTATATTTAGAGTAGCTAAATCTGTTACTCCATATGTTTATTTCTATTTCAAATGGGTTCCTGTTATACATAAAGGAAACACACGTTTATTTTATATTGGAAAGGATGACAGTGCAGCACTTTTTGGGCCTGCACGAGATCAACGTATTCAATTAGCAGAATGGCACACTGTAATCAACAAATCTCAAATAGACTAATTATCTTTTTTCCTTGATTTGCGTTAACAGTCTTTTCTCACCCTTGTGCAGCATAAATTACTTTGGAGAGTCCAGGTATGCGTATGACCAACTTTACTACTTTGGTCCATGAACCTCATGATCATATGAACTAAGTGCGAGTAATCAATGCAGACATTGAATCGGGATCTGGAATGATGTCCTGCACTGAAATCCTTGTTTAATGAAACATATTATTGGTGCAGAGTGTGGATACAAACATCCTCGATGCCCAGCTCCAGTCTGTGTGAGTAGATTTTTGTTCACGTCACAGCAAGCATACTGCAGTGTGTGAACCGTTGATTCAGCAGGGTCCAGATGGATCCTTTTGAAATCAATGGTTCAAATCCCACAGTATACTTACTGCGTAGTGTACAAACTCGAACTCAGTCTGTGTGTTGCATGAATAAATGCTTTAGCAATTTGGTTTGTTTATTTTAGATTTTGGTTTTCACCACACACACATGAATAAATTTGTAAGCATGTCAAAGAGATGCTCCAAGAAATCGGTTCTTTGGAGATTTTTTTTCTTTTTTTGAATTATATTATAGATTTGTAATCATGTCAGGAGATGCTGTAGGGAATCAACGTGCATGATGTAGGAACAAATGACGTGGATCCGGAAATCTCAATCGTTACGTGCTCCAACAATAATAGCTGACAGTTACCACGTAATAATATAATCTGCGTAAAAATCCACATCAATCCAAGTGTTTGTTCTGATTGGTTAAGTAGAACAGTTAAATTTCAGTGTAGATTACAAAGACAAACAAACTCGTTGTAAGCTAGAGGTGGACTCGGTCGTCTAACCAATCCGTTCAATTAAAATTTTCAATTAACTGTTTGGTTTGGTCGGATCGCTTGACTGCGGGTCACTTAATCAATGGTGAACACTACCGACCCGTTTATAATTACCCGTGGTTAACCATCCAATTTAATGGGTTAACTATCGATTACCCATTTAAATCAAATGGTTAGTTGCAAAGTTGGATAACAGTTTCAGTATGCTGATATAAGCGTAAGTACAGATAAAAACAAGCAACATTTCATGGTAGCATGCTGATACAATGTTACATACATATAAAAATACAAGGTCACATAGCAGATTCACTTCAGATATGATAATAAGGCAGACTCTAAAACTCCAAAATACATCTAGACTAGATCATCTCCAAATACATGTGTTGTTTGTCAGTCGCTCCACACTCCAAAGAAAACAATACAACATAAACAAATAGTTAACACTTAAACACTTATAACAGCTAATAGTGATACAAATTACAAATCGCATTGAAATTCAAAGTTCAAACTGAGATTGCTGGAAGCCTGGAAGTGGCAACAGACTTGATGAAAGCAGTATCCATTTCAAGCATGTCTGAAGAATCGGAACTCCAATGCTAATTTGCTAACTAAAGTAAAAAATAAATAAATATGCATGAACATGCTGAACTTATTTCAATGAATATACTATAATAGTTATAATAGTTAATAGGTGGAAATGCTGAAGCCTGAATGGATATATTATAATAGTTATAGGTGTAAATGCTGCACATATGGCATCATAGTAGATTTTTGAATGAAATTAAAATGAATGGACATTGCCTAAAACCGAGCTTTCGTATAAGAACAGTTCACAAAAGATGCTGCCGAAGACATAAAACCAATCTATACAGCGATTTTAGTTTTTCATACCAAAGAGTCAAAGACGGATACAGTAAAAGGTTCAAATCCGATGAAATATTTTTGATATAAAAATATTTTGAGATCAGAAAAAGAAAAAAAGAATATCATCAACACCAATTATAATTCATTTGGACTTTTACTCCAAACTAGGATGGCTAATTTACTGAAAATTATATACTAAATAGGGAAAATTAACACGATTAATTCCAAGTTTGACGTGTCTTCCCATATGAGTTTGGATTATTTTTAATTAATCTCAAGTTTGAAGGGTCTCTTCCCATATTGATGACCTGTTTAACCGGTTTCCCATATTATCTTTCCCGCACATTGTTATGTTTAACTACAGGCAAACATCACCATTCAAATCTCTAACCCATGACGATTATCTCCTCCCTTCCTCAACTGCCACCACACATCAATGTATGCCTGATCAATTTCGAATCTCGAGAAAACCCTAGCTCAAAATTCCTACTTTTTACCTTCCTACGAGCTCCGTGCAACGTTGGGATCCATTTAAGATCTAAAGGAAACTTTAGAAAAAGCAAGCGCATAATTAATTCCTAGAAAGAAATTTTCTTTCAGGAACAAAGCAACTTCTAAGAAAGATCCTACCAAATTGTTTAAAAAACTGGAGAAAAGGTCTTATTTGGGCGTCCGTGGTTTGGAGATGAAGGATTCACCAGGATTTAGGAACAAAAAAGGAGAAATTCTAGTTTAGGATATCATAAATGTTGATTCACATGGAGTTCACCCTTTCAGATTTGAATGAATGTGAGGTGTACTTGAAAGTGAAGATCAGAGCATTGTTTTTCAACAGAATATATAGTTGTAAGATATTTTGTGGACCTTTTTTTGGATCCATATTGATTGAAGATGTAAGAGTTTGTATTTTTATGCTGGTTGGTCATTAAATGAGAATACATGAGGCGAGAGAAAGTGAATTTTATCAGAGAGTGAGGAGTAGACCCATTATAGAAGATCGTAGTAATATAATGTTTGGTTATTATAGGTTGAAATATGATGGCATTGAGGAGGATCTATCAGGTTCTAGGCTAAAGGAGGAAACATTGTTGGAAAATTGTGGATGATTTTAAGTGGTTGAAAGCAGTGTTAATCTATGTGTCCTTCCTTACGCCAAAAGTACTAGGGTTTTAGGTCGATTTTAGATGTCCTCACAAAATCGGGATTGTCTAGGTGTTGAACGGAGATGGAGAGAGAGCAGTTAAGGAGGTTGCGGGGGCAGATGATAGTGATAAGACAGAAGTGGCTGTGGAATTTGGACAGAGATGTTTGATTTGGGAAACTTAAAGGTGAGAACCGATTAAACAGGTCAGCAGGTTAATGGGATCAATATGGGAAGGGACAACCAAATTTGGGATTAACTAAAAATATTTCAAACTCTAAATTAATATGGAAAAACACGTGAAACTTAGGATTAATCGTGTCAATTAATCCTAATAAATAAAGAGCTTAGTTTATTTTTAGCATATCAACTTGAAATGAATGACACTTACAATCGACACAAATCTACGATTACATTTCAGGATTGTTTGGGATTATGGAGAGCCGCAAACTTCTACAACTACATTTCAGGATTGAATCTGTACTGAACTATACAAATAACAATTTCAATGTGCATGACTGCATGTGTTGTGCTGGACTGAAAAATGATCGAACTGAATTATGAAAACCCAATTTTCTCGCACAGCCCAATGCACATACTCAACATTTTGTACATAACCAAAGTTCAAAAAAGTTTATATGTTCACATGCACAACACAGCAGTATCTGTACATATAAAAGTGATAAACAACGAAGTTAGGAAGTTATTTACCTCGCTGTAGGCCTATGGAACGAATGATGATGTTACATTCTCCGTTGACAAATCTATAGATAAAGAAGTTGCCGAACCACGCCCGTGTACACTTTATAGCCAAACAAGTCAACGATATTATGATAATGTGTATTTTATATAATGGTCAAACAATAATAATTTATACGGCAAAGAAATAGGAATATTACCTGAAAAGCTACATCATAATAACTCACAGCATCTAACAGAACCTCAATTCGGTGGTTTACAAATATAGGTTTGGACCTTAGCCAATTTTGGGTAGTAACCAATGCCTCAACCATCCTCGAACCTAAAGTACTACGGAGTGGATCTGTAACACGTCCACCGGTGCTAAAGGCAGGTTTTGAAGCAACCATTGATACCGGGATTGCAAGAAGGTCTTGTGGATATACAGATAAAACTCGATATTTTGGACTAATTACTTTCCACCATAATAAAATATCAAAGTTGTTCTTTGGCTTTTCAACTGGCTCGGTAAATACCTTTCAGTTTCATTGTCTTCTTGTTCTACTTGTTTTAAGAGACTACTCATTCTTCTAGATTGAACACTACGAAAATTATCAATACTTACTCCACGAGCAATGGATGAATTAGGATCAGTAGTTTGTTGGTGATCACAACTTTGCACTCCAAATGTAGAATTAGTGGCGTAAAAATCAAAAAAATCTTTAGAATACATTTCACATCCACTAATATATCTCCTTCCACTTCTTTATCATATATATCTTCAAGACATAACTTCAAAATTTGTAATATATATCTAGGACCAAGCACACAAGCAATAAATAGAACTTTGTTCATGCTACCAATGTTTATCAAATTTCTCTTTCATACTTCTTGCCATTCGAGATAGATTAGGATCCAATTTACCAATCATCTCTTGCAATTCTTCTTGAATTCTACTCAACTCCGTAAAACATGTATTTGATGTAATAAATAAAGAGCTGCTAAACTTTAAAATAATATCATAAAAGAACTTTAAAAAGTTTACAAAAAATGCAGCATTTCTCCAATCTTGTAAATTCGGGGGTTCGTTACTAAAATAGGCAACATAAATACCGTTGCTTTCTTTCATATCAAAAACATTTTTACATTTCAAAGCGGTTTCCAACATTAAATATGTAGAATTCCATCTAGTAGGAACATCTAAAGCAAGCATAGACTTGTCACCAATTCCCAAATTTACACAAACCTCTTTAAACTTAGCCAATCTAAATGGAGATGATCTTACAAATGTAACGGCAGAAAGAATCCCTGCGATTGTTCTACCAATTTCTTTCAAACCATCGTTAACGACTAAATTAACAACATGAGTGCAACATTGTATACGAACGAATTCACCATTCAAAACACAACCATTAGATATAATATAATCATTCAAAGCATTTTTCACATACTTAAATGTCACTTTATTAGCACTAGCATTATCGACTGTGACAGATACTATTCGCTTAACTTCCCACTATTTGATGCAAGAAACCAAATGTTTTCCAATGTTTTCCCCTATATGACTTGTGATCACACAAAAGTTTAAAATCCTTTTATGCAACTTCCAATTGTTGTCAATGAAGTGTGCGGTTAAAACCATGTAATTTACATTTTGACAAGATGTCCATGTATCAATAGTAAGACATACACCATGCAAACAATTAGAAAACATGGTTTTAAGATAATCTTTGGTGTTCCATATAAGTTAAGCACATCCCTACATATTGTTCTACGTGATGACACTTCAAAGCTAGGGCACATTTTTCGATAAAAATCGAGAAACCCTTCACCCTCAACAAAACTAAATGGAAGCTCATCGATAATTAACATTCGAACTAGAGACCTTCTACACTCATCTTTGTTAAATGTCCATGTAATAAGAGCGTTGCTTCCTTCACTCTCACTATTTTTTGTAAAAGCTAAACTATTTTGTTTCTTATCGTTTTTCCAAGGAATTGACCTACAAGCTTGTCTTACGTGGTATATTAAGTGTGAAGTGTCATTCGTTTTACCAGCACAAGCAAATTGTGCATGATAATAATTGCAAAAACACTTAGGCTCTACTGTATTTAAGGGGTCTTCTTCAGTAAAATGTTCCCATACAATGGAGGGTTTTCTCGTAGAGGCTTTACCCTTAGGGGCCAACGGTGGCTTTCTTACATTGTCTGGCTCTCCAATCGGCTCTTCTTTGTCACTGTCCTCTTGATTTGTTTCTTATTCCAACCAATATTTGTCCAATAAAGCATATGCAGTGCCAACCTCCACCTGAAAAATGAAAATAATATCATAATTATTTAAACTTTAAATTGACTCCAGTAAATAATCGCCAAATAGCTGCTTATATAACTACAGATAATGGACATACTACCCGCAATAATAACACAATCAAAGGTGATACTAATGTCTATATTAATCTCTATGATAGCTGCTTATATAACTGCTTATATTAATCTCTATGATCATACTCAATTACTCACATGCTTAAAAAAAAGATTAATAAACAATAATTACTTCATAAAACAATTAACAATTAAGCAGTACAAATGATACTTGTGTGTGTATGTTTCCGTTGATCCAATTAATGACGTAAACAATTCCTATATAAGCATGAAAAACTAGATAGTATTGTCCTTGTTCAGACCGTTGAGGACATGTGCATGCATACTTATTTGTACAACAAACATCAAACTAAACTATACTACCCTATTCAGTATTCAGATTCACAAACAAAACATACATTGATTTATGAATATA
The DNA here is from genome assembly GCA_030737875.1 of Allium sativum. Lineage (NCBI taxonomy): Eukaryota > Viridiplantae > Streptophyta > Magnoliopsida > Asparagales > Amaryllidaceae > Allium > Allium sativum. The sequence continues at coordinate 353,327,580 of CM060919.1, read as the reverse complement.
TCAGCTTGTGCAGTTCTTAAAATATATCAGTGAACTAAATTTTAGCTTCTTAAAGCTAAATTTCAGCTTGTGTAGTAAAACTCTTCAAATATATCAACTTCTTAAAGATTTATGAATATCAGTGAACTAAATTTTCTGATCTTTTCAGAACCGTTTTGGAATCAAAATCTATCGCACATTGATTTCACGGATTGTGCACTTGCACTTTAATTAATTAGTACATACAACATAAATTATTATATTGAAACTTGAATGTGCTGCTGTTACGGTTACGCTGTATCACTGCTCCACTCTAGAAATTAAGCACTTGTGTGAAAAATCACCAGTGTGAAAAAAAATGAAATTAAATGTGTACAGCTTGAAATCGAAGAAAACTAGAAAAACAAATCATACTCAGTTACTCACATGCTTTCGCTTTCTTGTCACTCGTCGTCGAAGCCATGTAATTTTTGAAATCTGCACCACTCTCGAAATCAGATCGAAGCCACAAATAATCGTTGACCGCCTTCAAGGCAGCAGTGGCAGGCGTTGTTGATCGATGTCACTAGGGTTTTTGATTCGATTTCGTTATTCGTTTTGTATTTGGTAATTAGTATCGAAGAGTCGAAGACTGACGAGTCGAAGACTGAACAGTCAAGCCGCCCCTTTTTTCCGTTTCCACTTTCTAGTTTCTATTCTAGGGCACGAACATGAAGATTAGAATTAGGAAGCAGTGTCATCAGGTCAGATGGGTAAAGTATTTGGGCTGGGTGCTATTCAGTTTTGGGCCGGGCTTAATAAATCAAAGATTATATCGGTTAACGGCTGACCGACCGACCAAATTTGGTTAACTGTTAACCGAACCTAAAATTTTCGGTTAAAGCGGTCCATTAACCAATGATGTCGGTTAACCGATAATAGCGGTTAAGTCGGTTCGGTATAGATCGGTTAAGTCGGTATGGCTGGTTAAATGCCCACCACTATCGCAAGCTTCAAACTTGCATTCGTATACACCGCCCCCATCAAGCAGTTACTTGTGATAAAACATATTTATCAATGGTTGCAAAGCGTATAATTTTAGTTTAGCCGTGGATTTTTTAAAGATACTTTTACATATCTTTTCTTCCATATATCATTTAAAAGTATGATCTAATCATTAAACCATTTTACATATTCAAATTGCCTTTCTTTCTGTAAGTACTAACTAAATAAAATATTATAAATATGCATTTTTTACGTCATCGGTCTTTACTGAATGGCAACACAAATAAAATTAATAACTTATAAAAAAATAGATATTAAAATTTAGACAAAAATGTAAACTTATTACACGTAATTTCAACATTAAATATAATTAAAATTCAATGCAAATCCTTTCCTTTTGAATATGTTAAATGTATTTTGTTTCTAAAAACATAATTCGCCTACAAACTATGTAACGTGCAAATTGCATGTGCCATGTTGCTCGTTAGATATAACCTCGTAGCATTTCCAATAGCTTGTAACCACATATTATTAATAAGTAATTCCTACACAACCGAATTTGACATGGAAGCGGTCGTCAGGTTACATAATTAAAAAAAAACTGTATGATTGTTGGATCTCTGCTATTTCTTTAAAAAATAAATTTAAAGAATTATATGATATCTGTAATTTTAAAAAGGTTTTAATTTCTGACGTCCACAAACAAAAATAGATTTTTTTTTTCTTGGAATTTTAGTTTTTATCCTACCCTTGTTGATATCACTCTTAAGCAGTTTGCCTTATCGTGTACCAAATTAGACATGTATAATTTTGACAATGAGAAAGATATTTATAGTTAATGTTCGGATAAAAGTGCTTCTTTTGCTTTCAAATCCTTATATAATTTTCTTAGTTTTTTTAGGTGTTGAAGATAAAGTCTTTGATTATATTTGGAAAGCCAGCGATCCTCTCAAAGCCAAATTACATATGTTGATTATCTTACATAAAATGCTCAATACCATTAAATTTCTAAAAATAAACAATATTACTATTAATATGAAATGTTATTTCTGTAACAATCATTTGAAACATATTTCTCATTTGTACTTTGATTATTCTATTACTAAAATTATTTTATCTAGTATTTTTAACCTTATTAATTTTCCTTTCCACTTTGATCATTTTGATTGTGATTTTATTGGAATAATTATAGGTTTCGTTTTAATAATAAGAATAGGTACTTATGTGATACTATTTTTTAATTTTTTGCTGGAATATTTGGTTTGTAAGAAATCAATATGCTTTTCATAACTATAATGGTAACACCAATAATTTGATTTCCAAAATCTCTCTTTTTAGTTTCAATTGGATTCAAAATTTTCTTATAAGCTTAACAAATTTTTTGATTTCAATTTTGTTCTCAATAACATTAAGTCTCGTATTTTTGTTTTTAGGTCTAACCATCACAATATTAGCAACGCTTTATCTACATTTTTTGCCTCCTGATAATATTCTCTCCTATTCTTATGTTGTTCTGGGCATTATTTGTTCTGTTTATGTCTATGCATTTGTCTTTATATATTTTGTTATCTTATTGGTTTTGTTCTGTCTGTGTCGTATTTGTAATTATCTATTTTTTGTATTTGTTACCTGTCCTATTCTATGAGCTTCTCGTTTGTAGGAGCGGGTTTTAGCTTATTTTTGAACTTTAGTTTTTAGGTTATTTTTGTTTTTAGATTCCTGTATTTTCTTTCTTTTGGACTCTAGTTCTTATGTTTAAGGTTTTTTTATTTTATTTTATTTTATTTTATTTTTATGTTGTAAGGGGGGTTTTCTGCTACCTGTTAGACTTATTGTCAGTTCCTTTTTAGATGTGGAATAAAATTATATGAGCGCTCTGCTCCTTGTGAGGATCACTCGTTTCTCTTTAAAAAAAAGTAGTATTAATATATTTTTTGAATTAATTTTAGTTAAATATTAAATAATAATGTAGTAGAAAAAACAATTTAAAATTGAAGACATTTATGTTATGTAATACATCTTAACATGCAAATGTATGTTGGATGCCTATTTGACAAACGTATAACTACATTTGTAAATTTGTAATTGATTTTGTTAAACTTTTGTGATGTTACAATATGCAGTCAACGGTTCAGAGGCACTCTTTGACTTAAATTGTAAATTTGGAATTATGCTACCATTGCAAGACTTACTCTAAGAAATTAACTTGCTCGAATGAAGTGCTAACAAAATACAAAACTAGCGTCCAAGAACCAGTTAACTCAATAAAATATGTCAACATATAGATGCATGGTTATTTACCATAATGTTTATTCACGTATGATCAAGGTCGTTTTTTATTGCTTATTTGAGACATTAGGGCATTTGTCTTCAGCTCTGCCCAGATGAAAGAAGGAAAAAAGGAAAATTCACAATTTTCATATGGTTAGTTCTATTTATACACCAAAAACTCTTAATCATACACCAAAAATAATAATAAACTATAATACATTATATGTTGCTTTACATACTCTTTGTCTTTTACTAAATTGCCTATGTTTTCATCTTCTTTGTCTTCCCTCTCTAAGACTCAAAACACATTTATCCCAAATTAAAAATTCCTTACATCAAATTGAATAAAAATTAACAAAATGAACCTATATTATAGTTTTTCAAACATTTCTCAGTTTCGATAAAATACACTTTGATTTTAGAAAGAAAAAAAGTCAGGACTTTAAAAATTAGAACAATTGGAATTTTAGTTTTCATGATGACCTAATTCATTAACATTTTCATTAACTTATCTAAGATGCATCCAATTTCGGTACTTTTATGGTTAATTTGATTGATTATATGCAAGAGTTAAAAAAAGCAATCATGATAAAAGGGTATTATAGTAATATATTTTTATAAAAAAATAATCGTGTATGTTAAGTGATTTTTTATGTATGAATAAAATTTGTCTTTTCATATTGACCTGTTACTTAAGAATTATGTATCGTTGACTTTTAAACTAACGGATTGGATCGATTATGATACAATCTTTTTTGAGTTATGGTTATGTGTAATGTCATGTATTTTTGATAGCCAAATATTTAATTTATTTTATTATTTTAAATATTTAATTTGGATCATTATTGATTTTTAATATTGAATTTGTTTATTAAAATGAAGTTTGAACGTTAATTTTTATTTAAATTAAAATGAGCTCGAAATAGCGCGGTAGTTCGTAATATTGAGTTTTGAACTTTAATTGGATATACAGAATGCATTTTAAGTCGGAATTTTGTGAAACAAAAAAACGTTGGAATCTTGTTAATTATAATTTTCATATGGAAGAGAAAAATTCAGATTTCGTGTTATAGATTGTTAGTTATATCCAATTCAAAATTTAAAATAGTCGCTATGGAAAATCATTATTAAAATATAATGTTTAAAAGGGGTTTTAATATAATTTGGACACCGTTTTAATTCGAAATCGATGACATTGAGTTGTATAATTTTTCGAAGCTATATAATAATTATATTTGGATAAATACGTTAATAATAATTTATTATTACTTAATTGAATTAACTAGGAATTTAATTAATATTTTATCGATATTTTAAAGGCCGTAGAAATAGCCAAATTTCAAACGATCTCCGTTTGCGATGAAACAAATTTTATTGGATCTGAAATGCTAAAACATAGTGATGTGCCCATTTTTGTCATGTTTGAGGTTCGAATTTGTCAGTGCTAATATTAAACGCTAAATATAAAAAAAAAGTGGTATATTAAATAACCATGTAAAAGCAATATATAAAATCAAAACTAAAATAATATATATTAAATTTTATGAAGCAAATTCGCCTGTTCCTACGTTGAAAAGAAATCCTACCCTATTACTAACATAAAACAAATGCGCGACAGCACATGCCATATGTAGAACCTACCCCTCACATGCTATTATTCTACACTCTATTAAATTCTTTGCAGACCTACCCCTTGCCTACATCTTTAATACGAGTGCATCTACCCTAACCTAGTGAAAAGAGTCTCCCGTATTTTCATGTACTGATCGTTCATTCTTTATGTAATTTTCACATCAATATATACACATGCTAGTAAAGCTATACGCAGATAATAGCTCTCTGCTGTGTACGGTTGAAACTAACATGGTTCTTATCTCTTCTTCCCTCTCCTCCATATATACACACACATCTAGTTATTTCTTCATTTTGTTCCAGCGCAATTAAACTCCAGTTACGAAACCAACCACCTACATTTCAAATCTAGCAGTGCCAAGGAGTCTTAGCTGAACTATTACCACTCCATACACGTGTTCAACTTAACCGAACCTTTCCATTTTAATTTAATTTAATATCTCAAAGCTCATACACTCACGAGCAGCTACCAGACGTGGGAAGCAAGGAGGGTCAGACGCGATCAGTAGAGTATGTAACAACCCGCATTTTACGCATCGGAGGATGGTAGAATATTTATTTCTTTCTTATATGAATTCGTATGGTCATGTGGCTTTGGGAACGACCATTGGGGTCATTTCCCATGTTCATGATTTTTGCCAATTTTTAAATGACCGTTTTGCCCCTAGCTGATCTTGTTTTAGCCATAATTTTTGATTGGAAAGGAATTTTGACCTGAAACCCCTTCCATTAGATCAGTTTGATGGGTTACCTTTCCGTAGAGTGGTCATCATAGCTAAACGGACTTACCATTTAGGAGATATGGCTGAAATAAGGTTTGGAAGGTGAAAAACTGCTTAATCGGGCCAAATAGGGTGATTAGTGAATGGGCCCATAACCCATTTCGGGATTAGGGTTATGAGGAGGCTGAAAAGAGTTAGGGTTTCATCCCATTTCAGTTTTCTAGCCTCCACTTACCTCTTAGAAACCCTAAAAATGGCCTCCAACCTCTAAATCACCTCCAAATCATTTTCTAATTAAGCTTAGCAGCATCAAATCAAGGGAGATCTTCACCAAATCAAGATTGGAGCTGCTGTTTAGCATTGGTATTCGCGCCATATCAGAGATTTATTTCAGATCTGAGGTTTATTTGTGGCTAAGGTGAGTGATTTGCATAGTTTTGCACTAATTACGGTTGATTAAGGGTAATTAGTGAAGATTAGCGAATTTATGCATTAATAAATTCTGGAAAAATATTTATAAATTCTTAAATAATGTTTTAGACCTCTGTTAGAAATTTGGGTTAATTTGATTAAGTTTTACTAATCATATCACTAGTTTTGCTTAAACATGCTTAAGGGAAAATATGGGATTTTGGCTATGTTTGATCCATTTTACATGCTAGGATTGTTGTTTTGGTGTTTGTGAATGATTATACATGATGCTATGACTGTATGATATGATTTGTGATTGGCTAGAAGTGTTAGATTGGTCGAAAACGCCGTCGAATGGCGTAAGCAGTCGCTGGAAGAAGTTGCAGGATTTCGGCCGATCCGGATCGGATCGGAGGAAGGAGCCCGATCCGAACCACCTTCCACGAGAGCTGCTCACACCCGACCTGATCCGCCCTCGTGGGCATGAAGCTACTTCGACCCAAACCGATGCACCATGGAGAAGCTTGAGACACCCGACCCGATCCGGAGTGCTTGGGAAGAAGGACCGAGCCAGAGGAATTTTCCATGAAGCCAGGAGGTGTGGACTCCGATCCGAGCCACTGGAGGAAGGTCACCCCGACCCGACCCGCATAGCCACCTCCGAACCGAACTGTTTTATGGCGATTGGACTTGAAGGCCCCGACCCGATCCGCCAGGGATGACGACGACGATCTGAACCCGATGGGAGTACGATCCACAGCAAAGTAAAGGAAGAAGACCGATCTGGAGAAGAAGACCAATAACCTGAGATGCAAAGGTAGTCCAAATAAGAAGTTAGAGCTCAGGATCCAGTTGGGAACCAATGAGTCGACTTCATGAGTTGGGCTTTGCTGCGGGACGTGTGCAAAGGGGTTGTCGGTATTCATAACTTTGGTTCACCACTGAGAGACGGATAGTGGGCTTGTAGTGATAGTTGTACGGGATTGGAATCCGTCATGGCCCAATGGATAGGTGACCAAGGTAGTGGATATCGTATGCTTTACGCACCGAGTGAGAGATGTGAGGATGGTTGCTATGTTTGATTTGTTTGCCATCATTGCGACATGCACAACCCCACCCCCAAATTCTTTACATCATCTGTTTAGTGACACCTTAAAGTATTGTACGGTATGTAGTGCTAACTCTTTGGTTGCAGGTCCAGGTTCAGGTATGATTGGATTATACCTGTTATTGTTCTGTTTTGTTGCTTATCGCTCATACCAGACTTTTTGCCTGACCCAGAGTTTTATGTCTCTTCTTATTACTCTGGGTGCTCTCACGAGCAGATTAGAGACAGGTTAGCTGGGTATGCACGAGTAGATGATCCGAAGGCGAGCAGGAGGCCTCCACGTATGATATATATGTAGATATTCTCCCTGTGTCGTTGGTGGTCACTACTTGGGCATTAGTAGTGTACCTCCCTTATCTTGCTTTTACCTTTAGATACAGTTTGAAAAGTTGTAATAATGATGATGTGGAACATAAGTTGTATTTGGATTTTCCGCTGCTATGATATTCAGCTTATGCACTGTCTCACCTGTTTTATGTCAAGTATGTTGTTATTATATTTTGTTCTATGCGCTGTGAGACATTCTACAGGTTTCTTTGTTAGTTCTTTCATCTTCTTTCCTTTCTTTGACGACCGTCCGGTGCTAGCGGACATGTGTACAGCGCACATTCGGAGGAAATGTCGGTTAATGCGGGGTGGGCCGTCACATTTGGTATCAGAGCACTAGGTTGCGTAGTTAACCTAGGGAAAGACACCAGAGAGAGATAGTATACGTATATGAGAGCACGTATTTGTGATTATTTTGATTTTCAAAAGCTATATATATATACTATTAGTATAGCTAAGGATGAAGTCGCGTTGCACTAGCACCACTATGGAGATGGTTAATCGTTTTCTCTTTACAGACTGAACGATGAGCCGATATACGAGGGGTACTGGTAGAGGAACCAATAATGGGAATGCTGCTGAGATGAGGATGATATTTATTGGCCTCATGAGAGAGATTCTTTGGGATGCTCGGGGAGTCGTTCCTAATGCTGCTAATGGTGGTGGTGCAGCAGTGCAGGCGCCTAGGGTTGATTTCGCCAAGCTAAACAAGGATTACACTAGCCTTGGTGGGAAGCCGTTCCACGGAACGGAGTCGGCTACAAAAGTTCAAGATTGGCTAGATAGTTGTGAGCGCATCGTCGAAGATTTGGGAATCGAAGACGCAATGAAGAGGAAGTTAGCATCGCGTCAACTACAAGGACGAGCGATGAATTGGTGGAATGCTATTAAGGCAGCTACTCTAGAGGACCAAGTTACATGGGATCAGTTTAAGGCCCGATTCGGTGAAAAATTTATCCCAGCTGCTCACAAGTCGGAACTGTTTAGGAAGTTCTTGGAGCTTAAGCAAAATGGTAGAGTTGTCTCGGAATATATTGCTGAGTTCGATACTTTATCGAAATATGGGTTATCTCTTATTGATACCGCCGAGAAGAAGAACGAGAAGTTCATAACTGCTTTGGATGGATACTTGGGGGAAAGGCTTATTAACCACATCGATGAGACATTTTAATCGATTGTGGGGAAAGCGTTAAGATCGGAGAGTCTTTACCCTAAGCCAAGGACCGAGATTGCTGTAACACCTACAGAGGAGCCAAAGCTGCAAGTAAGCAGTGGAGGCAAAGATAATTCCCAGAATAAGAGGAAACAGGACCAAGCTAAGGATGGTCAGAAAAAGAAAAATAAGAACGATGGCGAGTGCTTTAGTTGTGGCAAGAAGGGCCACTATGCCAGAGATTGTCGAGAAAAGCCTGGGGAAAGGAAGTGCTTTAATTGTGGCCAAGCGGGGCATCACAAGAATGAATGTCCACAACCTCCTAGGGAGAAGCAGATCGTGAAAGCATATGCTATCAACGCTGTTCCTTCTTCGTCGAATGCCCCCAACTGTGGCGTAGAAGGAAAAATGTGTCGTTATTCGAGGTATGCTTTCTATTTAAGATGATTTTGATCGATTTTTGTTTGACAAACCTGAGTTAGTAGATAGACCTTTAGTAGTGACTAACCCGATTGGTAGTTCGACTAGCCTCATTGTCGTAACGAGGTCTTATCGAGTCGTGGATGTATGTTTGTTTGTAATTACTTTGTTTTGGGCTTTACTGGGTTTAGCATTACTTTGGGGGGGTCAATCTACTCTAAAGGAATAAGGTGGTATTAGGTACCTACCTAGTGATGGCGATAATAACTGGAGTTAAGGAAGCTGAGAGGTTATCGTTGTAATAAGTTCTAGTTGTCTCTGGGAGGCAAATGAGTGCTCCAGTGCTTAGTTGTTTTGCTAGTATCACCTCACGTGGATTGTCCGAATTCGGAGGAGATGTTCCATAGGTGCTTGTCTGATATTGGTTTAGGCCTTTAGGGCTTGTGCTTGGGAAATGTCGAGTTCGATTAGGATGGTTCGCGTAAGAGATAAATAGTTGTTGCGATTTTTCATTGGATGATATCTTGGTTTACTCGAGGAGTAATGGGTAGCTGTGACAGGATAAGACTATTCGATTGTATGGATTGCCCCGAGTTAGACTCGATAGGGTTATGAGATGACTCGAGTGGGACTCGAAAAAGATGCAAAGTAATGGATTGTTTAAGACCTTATGTTGATGTTTTTTTTGAAGAAATAGGATGTATTCGTCGATCATGGAAGATGCAATGAAGATTAGGACGATTCAAGTTGGACTTGAACTCGTAAAAGAAAATGGGTGTTCGTTGATCTTGGAGATGCAACGAATAGGTAGTAGATACTCAAGATTGGGTCTGAGTTTATAGGTAATGGATTGACTCGAGTTGGACTCGAGAAGGATGCAAGGAACTGGATGGGCTCGAGTTGGACTCAAGAGGGCAGCAAGATAATGGATGGACTTGGGTGGGACTCGAGTGTTTCAGGCGGACTAAAAGCAGGGGTATCTGGGGATGCCCACTTACCTTGGATCCGTTGGATGTGATCTAGTTATCCTTAGAGGATAAACGTACGTTGGACGTATGGTAGTCCATTTGGAGGCGGAGTTTCCATTAGTTATTGATGTTGGTTGGACCAGACATACATGTATCGACGTATTCATGGCTTTAGCAGGTGATAGATAGGATTTGTTTGATGGATGCTATGGTTGTTGTGTTTGCTCCTACCTTTCTTCTCTTGAGTATCACCTATAGGATCTTGTTGAATGGAAATAGTATAAGTTCGTTGATCATGGTGATATGACGGGTGTAAGATACTTTACGTTAGACTTGAAGTATGTTGGGCATTGTGGAGCGTCGGTTGACCTTGAAGACTCAGCGGATATAGGAGCTTCAAGTTGGACTTGGAATCGAAGGTAGAGTACCTAGATTCATTGGATGAGTCTAGTTCACCTTTAGAAGGTGAATGTACATTGGACGTGCAGTACGAGTATAAGTGGAGTACCTAGGTTCATTGGATGGGTCTAGTTTGCCTCTAGGAGGTGAATGTACGTTGGACGTGCAGTATGAATGTAGGAAGGACTCAAGTTGGACTTGAAAGAACATTTGGAATGTAGTTGAAAATTTGGCGTATAGGGTTGGATTACCTAAGAAGATGACAGTATAGACGGATGCCATAGTACCGGACTGGGTGCGATAGCTGAGGCATTGGGTAGGAGACATGCCAGTTTAGAGGCTATTTTTCTGGAATGAAAGCAACTAGAGTATATCACGGGATATGACTTCAGACCTGAGTGTGAATTGGATTCAGAAACGCTAGTAAGCTTGACGATTAGATCGATCTAGATTAAGTGGATCGGTTCCAGTCAGAGGGACGATCCTAACCTATTGGAAATCACCTCTAGGGTAGAGATGAGAATCGGTGGCGAGAGAACGACTATACTTGGGAACCAGAGGATGACATAAGAAAGTCGTATCCAAAGCTCTTTGCACGGTAAGATTTACTTTGCAATTTAGTTATTCCGCATGCTAGGATAGACTTGTTTTTCTTGTTTTACATGTTTGATTGTTGTTTTAGGACTGATAGGCATGCGGGACCTTTGTGCGTTTTGGTTAGGGAATTTCGGGGGCGAAATTTCTTAAGGAGGGGAGAATGTAACAACCCGCATTCTACGCATCGGAGGATCGTAGAATATTTATTTCTTTCTTATATGAAGTCATATGGTCATGTGGCTTTGGGAGACGACCATTGGGGTCATTTCCCATGTTCATGATTTTTGCCGATTTTTAAATGACCGTTTTGCTCCTAGCTGATCTTGTTTTGACCATAACTTTTGATTGGAAAGGAATTTTGACCTGAAACCACTTCCATTAGATTCATTTGATGGGTTGTCTTTCCGTAAAGTGGCAATAATAGCTAAACGGACTTACCGTTTGGGAGATATGGATGAAATAAGGTTTAAAAGGTGAAAAACTGCTTAACCGGGCCAAATAGGGTGATTAGTGAATGGGCCCATAACCTATTTCGGGATTAGGGTTATGAGGAGGCTGAAAAGAGTTAGGGTTTCATTCCATTTCAGTTTTCTAGCCTCCACTTACCTCTTAGAAACCCTAAAAATGGCCTCCAACCTCTAAATCACCTCCAAATCACTTTCTAATTAAGGATTAAGCTTAGCAGCATCAAGTCAAGGGAGATCTTCACCAAATCAAGATTGGAGCTACTGTTTAGCATTGGTATTCGCGCCATATCAGAGATTTATTTCAGATCTAAGGTTTATTTATGGCTAAGGTGAGTGATTTGCAAAGTTTTATACTAATTATGGTTGATTAAGGGTAATTAGTGAAGATTAGCGAATTTATGCATTAATAAATTCTGCAAAAATATTTATAAATCCTTAAATAATGTTTTAGACCTCTGTTAGAAATTTGGGTTAATTTGATTAAGTTTTACTAATCATATCACTAGTTTTGCTTAAACATGCTTAAGGGAAAATATGGGATTTTGGCTATGTTTGATCCGTTTTACATGCTAGGATTGTTGTTTTGGTGTTTGTGAATGATTATACATGATGCTATGACTGTATGATATGATTTGTGATTGGCTAGAAGTGTTAGATTGGTCGAAAACGCCATCGAATGGCGTAAACAGTCGCTGGAAGAAGTTGCAGGATTTTGGCCGATCCTGATCGGATCGGAGGAAGGAGCCCGATCCGAACCACCTTCCACGAGAGCTGCTCACACCCGACCCGATCCGCCCTCGTGGGCATGAAGCTACTCCGACCCGAACTGATGAACCATGGAGAAGCTTGAGACACCCGACCTGATCCGGAGTGCTTGGGAAGAAGGACCGAACCAGAGGAGTTTTCCATGAAGCCAGAAGGTGTGGACTCCGATCCGAGCCGCTGGAGGAAGGCCACCCCGATCCGACTCGCATAGCCACCTCCGAACTGAACCGATGTATGGCAATTGGACTTGAAGGCCCCGACCTAATCCGCCAGGGATGATGACGACGATCCGAACCCGATGGGAGTACGATCCAAAGCAAAGTAAAGGAAGAAGACCGATTTGGAGAAGAAGACCAATAACCCGAGATGCAAAGGTAGTCCAAATAAGAAGTTAGAGCTCAGGATCCAGTTGGGAACCAACGAGTCGACTTCATGAGTTGGGCTTTGCTGCGGGACGTGTGCAAAGGGGTTGTCGGTATTCATAACTTTGGTTCACAACTGAGAGACGGATAGTGGGCTTGTAGTGATAGTTGTACGGGATTGGATTCCGTCATGACCCAATGGATAGGTGACCAAGGTAGTGGATATCGTATGCTTTACGCACCGAGTGAGAGATGTGAGGATGGTTGCTATGTTTGATTTGTTTTCCATCATTGCGACATGCACAACCCCACCCGCATATTCTTTACATCATTTGTTTAGTGGCACCTTAAAGTATTGTATGGTATGTAGTGCTAACTCTTTGGTTGCAGGTCCAGGTTCAGATATGATTGGATTATACCTGTTATTGTTCTGTTTTGTTGCTTATCGCTCTTACCAGACTTTTTGTCTGACCCAGAGTTTTATGTCTCTTCTTATTACCCTGGGTGCTCTCACGAGCAGACTAGAGACATGTTAGCTGGGTATGCACGAGTAGCTGATCCGGAGGCGAGCAGGAGGCTTCCACGTATGATATATATAGATATTCTCCCTGTGTCGTTGGTGGTCACTACTTGGGCATTAGTAGTGTACCTTCCTTATCTTGCTTTTACCTTTAGAGACAGTTTGAAAAGTTGTAATAATGATGATGTGGAACATAAGTTGTATTTGGATTTTCCGCTGCTATGATAGTTTGTTTTCAGCTTATGCATTGTCTCACCTGTTTTATGTCAAGTATGTTGTTATTATATTTTGTTCTATGCGCTGTGAGACATTCTACAGGTTTCTTTTTTTAGTTCTTTCATCTTCATTCCTTTCTTTGACGACCGACCCGTGCTAGCGGACATGTGTACAGCGCACATTCGGAGGAAATGTCGGTTAATGCGGGGTGGGCCGTCACAGCAGGAGTCGGCAGAGGTGATCCAACGGTTAGGGTGAACGGAGGAGGGAGCGTGTGTCTTGAAGTTGGTTGGTGCGTGGATGTTCGGTACTGAGGAACGAAGATGCCTGGTAAACATAGTTTGGCTTGAGTGCATTGGGGTTCAAGCTGATAGCATGAAGTTTTCTTTTGGAGACTGGTGCGGCATGGAGGAACAGGCGTCTAGCGTGACTTCAGTCTTTGCGTGAGGAGTTCGTGAAATAAAATGAAGCAGCGGGGTATCTTTGTGGAAAGGGTGTAACAACCCGGAAAATCAGAGCCAGTTTAAAATTTTTATTTTGGCTATTTTAATGAATTGTGAATATTTAAATTAAATTATTTTAAATAATAACGACGAGAAATTTATTTTGAATAGAATTAGAACGGATATATTTAATTGAATCGAAGTTAGAATATAAATGTTTATTTTTAATTATAAAAGGAATTGAAAATGGCGCGATAGTATGAAAATTCGATTTCGAATTTCAAATGAATGTACATTATTCAAAGTAAACCGGATTTTAACGAAACCAAAAATATTAGAATCTATTTGAAAATATCTTTCCAACGAATCCGAAAAATTGAAATTTCATAGCAGGAATAAAAAGTTATGCCCAGTTGAAATTTCAGAATAGTCGCTATGGACAATATAACTCTTAAAAATAGAAATTTTGCAAAAGACCTCCGTTTTCGACGAAACCACTTTTGTTGGATCTAGGATGTCAAATTATTGCTAGATTCCAATTTTCATAATTTTTGGGATCAACATGTGAGCATGGCGAAGTAAAACGTGTTTTGACACATTCAGTCAATTTGAATTGACCAGAAAATGGCCACTTTTCAAACGGTCTCCAAATTTGACGAAATTAGTTTTGTTAGAACTGTATCATCTGTACGAAGCTAGAAAATATTTTTCAGGAATTTTTAGAGTCCGTATGTGTCCCTAGTAAATTGAAATTTATGTTTAAATTAAACATATTGATTTATATTGTAATTTAAATGAAAGCTGGTCGAAATGGTCGAATTGGCTGGCGAGACATATCCCATTGTGTTCGGAATGGGGGTATTTGCTTAGGGATGACTGGCCGTGGGTTCGATTTGGGGTTCGAATGGGAAAGATATATATATATATATATATATATATTTTGAAGGCCATAGATTTTATAAAATAAAAATAATTAAATAAAACCCTAAATCACACCGTCATCCCCAAATGCCAAACCCGCACCCCTTTCCCCGCTGCCAGAGCAGCTACCGTCCACCGGACCCCCGCCGCCCCTGCCGTTGAGCCTTCCCTGCCTCCGACGCCGCCACTGACCAGTGGACCCCCTCCCATCGCTTCCTTCGTTCAAATCAACCCCGAATGTAACGATCCGAAAATCCGTACCAATTTGAGCTGATAAATATCCTACACATTCAACTCAAAGTGGACGAAAATTCAGATCATTAATTGAAAGAATAAGAGGATGAGAAAGAAAAGATAGAACTAATAGAATAGGAGAAGTAGAAGAACACAACTGAACAGAATCAGAGTAAACACGAATCTCATAGCAGAACGAATAAAATGTATTATATAACATAACTTTGAAATACAAAACTGTATTGTATATGCATACCATTATCAGAGTACAATACATCATATCACAACGGAAATAATCTCTAAATACTAACGGTGAGCCTTCTGCTTTTAGCTCCTCAAAGTGTATCTATAAAAGCCTGAAACACTTGACTACCCGTACAAATTTGGGCACCCAAGAGTTTAGGGGAAACAAACAAAATAAACTCTGGGTCAGTCATGGGACTGGTGTGAGTAAATTCCAATCATACGGTTTAACTTTGAAAATCCTTTGAAACAAAAGGATAATAGTAAGACCAACCCACACATAAACATGGACGGTTTTTACCTTACTATAACCCAAACCACTTTGATATCAAAATCCAGTGATATTATAATAATGTCTAATCAAGTAAATAACCAAATAGCAGAACGCTTGCATCTCACGCTCTACATACATAATATAAAATCAAAAACCGCAGGGCGCTTATTGGAGATTGGATTCCAACGATGACAAGGTATGGGACCACCTGCCGATAGTGTATCTCTAGAGGCGAATACACTGGGTTCAACAAGAATGTCTTGCAACCCGGCCCACACATGACCAACCACTCATTTCGCTTGAGTGTATCGAATGTATATCACCAACGGTTGGGCTCAAACCACCGTTTCCCGAAAAGGGACAGCATCGAAATAGATTTAAGGAGTAAAAGGAGTTTCTCTAGATAGGTGATTATACACCCTAATGGGAGCGACCCACATAGCCATGCTGCCTGCCCGATTTTTGTCATTTCCCGATTGTGAAGCTTTTGGTTACGTCTATATTTTAGAACATCTGGCCACCATACACTTTGAATGCCACATCGTCAAACCCGTCAAATCACTAGTTGATCTACCCAAAAATATTACGGGTATAAAAGCTAAGAGAAACGAATTTCTCCGCCACCAGACGTAATACCTTGAAAAGATCGTCTTATGTGACCGTTAGGAATACTCTGTCAGACATTCGTCCATACAAGTTGTTCTGGGACTAGAAAAACGGAAAGCACCATTCTGGAATAGAACGGCCATTGCATTTCACTCCGTCTTCAATTATCGTCAGTATAATTTAATTCGCAACGTCTATGCCTATACGGAGTGGTTTTCGGATATTAAATCCAACTGGTCCCTCCATATTGACAACGATGGTCAAAACACTTCGATAGTCGGTTATTTAACAATCAAAGTAAAAACAAACATCCATTCTAATGTATAACTAAACATCATACAATCACGCTTAAGTTTGGTCAACAGCGCTAATTTATCGTTATAGTTTAAACTTATCATACGCTGTAATATTCCTCTTTATAACTAATCTCGACATCTCTTTCCGTTACAAAGATCTTGACATCTCTTTCCATTACAAAAATCTTGACGTCTCTTTCCATTACAAAAATCTTTATACAATTCCATTTATAACTTTTTTACCAAAACGCATTTACGTTCTATCTTTAGTCGTTTACTTTTTACTTGAATTGTTATACTTAATTCAAGTAACATACCATTACAACTCCATGCCATCTTAAATGAAATCCATTTAAGAAACAATTTCTTTAAAAATTAAATAATAATTATTCATTGCTGAAGTAAAAAAATTTATTTCTCTATTATCCAAAAAGATTTGCTCATACGATAATTTACAACTTTTATCTCCTTATAACCTTATATAGAATGTCTAAAACAATTGTTCATATTCACTTTATAAAAGTAACTACAAAGTGTTAATTTATAATAGAACTTCTATTATAATTTTTAAAACTTTGCCTCAATTATAAAAATATATTTTTTATAAATTTAACCTCGTTGATTCGTCTGATGACAATTCAACATCTTAACAAAAAGATGAATTTACGGTTGTTTGCTACCATTTTCTTAACCGATACTGTCTATTGATTAAATCAAAATCATTGTTGAATTTCCATTCAACATCAATATCACACAGGGTTTAAATGTAATTTGAGTTCAAACAGTGCATATATAAAACAAACGGTACATATAAATATTGAGGAATCCGGTTGGGTTCCTCCAACCGGTTTCCTGCATTCACCGATGTTAGTCAAATCAGTATCCAACCAATGATGTGTGCATATGCAACGATATATATTTCAACCAATTTTAACTGTAATTTACCTAAACGGCCATCACACAGCATTCAACCAATATTTATAATATTTTAAAATAGATCAAAGTTAGTGAATTTACTCACCTTTGCGCATTAACCGTTAAATACGATTTGCGTCAGTTGATAGATCTGAGCAGGCATTTTATTCTGCCTTACATTCCAATGTGCTTTGAAACGCTCCAACTCAACCTCTTGAAGCCGATTTCATCGCATTATATCCGCACACCGTTCATGGATAAACCAAACTTGATCCCGACAATCTACTTTTGCCCACCGTTCTTCTAAATATACATGTATTTTCATCTTTCTGATATACTTATTCCAAACCCGAGGGTTATCTCCTCTCGGCACCGTTCATCCTCGCCGATATAGACGACTACGCTACCCCACTATTCTTTTCACCATCTCGAAAACCCCACTGAACATCGTTTTGCCATGTTCCCGCATTTCCTCATATTCATTTGATTTGCCTTCCAGTACCTTATGATTCACGCATCCGGTTTAGCGTCGGTTTAACACGTTAAACCCCTCTTCCTCAATATGAAGAACATGCTCTCGCTCCTCCATACTTCTTGCGTCCGAACAGAGTTCTGTTTACGCCCTTCAAATCATGATTCTTGTAGCCTTTGACCTTCTCTTTCCGGATGTTATCACTTCATTGCCATTTTTAGAACTCGCCTCACTCGTTTATACTGCTTGCTTGAACATTCCTGTATCGTGCATGCTTCTCGCCACTTAAAACGTAACAGCACTACTTCTCCCCCATGCACAACAAAGTGCAAACACGTGTTGCCCTTCCTTTCTTCGCCCATTTACAAACTGGCATGAAGTCCCCTTTTTGTTTTAGACCCATCAACGTCCATGCAAACTACCGGCCTGCTACCGATACACTCGAAAACCACCGCAAACCATCACTTCGCAATCTCCATGCTATGAACTCCACCACTTGATGGGGACAACCATCGCACCTCACTAGGAGGTTCATCTTCCTCAAATCATTGTTTGTATCTCCAAAACGAAAGTATTCCTACTGCACCCTTAAAAACAAATAACACTTCATTAAAAACAGCCCCGTGATCTGAACTCTGTGTATTTGTGAACATGCATGTACCATTTGTATCCACGTCCCACTTAATGAGTTGAAAATCCAGGTGTCTTAACTTGTTTCACTTAATTGGTGCTCCGCCTTTTCTACTTCCTTCACAAAAAGAAAACACCAGTACCCTTTTCACGTACCCTCACACAAAACAGCTCCCCTCCGTTTTCATGAAGACCCAGGCCATCCTCCTCCTCATCAACTTCAAATGAACTGCACCATAGTCCCTTACGTTTTCCTCTTTTTATTTTATTCTTGAGTAATTATTTTGAATTCATTTGAAGCCGTTGGAAAGTTTAGTTTCCACCTTCTGAAACTATTTTAAAGATGGGGCTGACGCATATATACTTATATACGCGATACACTGGCTTTCACCGTAAGCTTCTAGGTTACTTCACAGGTAAGTAATGGAGCATGGTACACTTCATAAATGGGAAAAGAAAAGATAGGTTGTAGATGTAGAAGATAGGGGTTGACTCAAGGCTTGCTGTGTCTTGTGTTTACATTGGGAAGGAAAGGGAACACAGGGTACGACATATTGATTTCTAGTCTTAGGCATGTGCTTCCTTACGTTCTAGGCTCTGTGCGTTTGAAAGGGTAGGGCTTGCTGTGGGATAAGGTAGCTAAGCGATGTGAAAATATAGAGTGGTGGCAATTCATCTGTGCGGAAACAGGCCGGTGCTATTGTTAGGTCTGCATTATACTGTCATGTGCTTTCACTTCATAGAGTTTGAAAATTTTGTCTGCTACAAGTTATAAAGCCTGAATAGTTTCCAAACTTTAGTGTAGCGTTTTGTAGCTTGCAGGTCCTTTCTTTTCATATATAGTGTGTTTTGATTTGAATATACTGTCAGTAGGAAAAGAGAGGGATCATGTATGTGTTCTGAAACAAACAGCTGGTTCGATGTGAAGAAATGTATGTTTATTAAGAGTACCCCATTGTAAAAAATCCCGTTCGTTTACGGACTGTTAACGACAAAAATAAAAATACCATTGTGGCACATGATGTATCACGATTCCAAAAATATAATAATATCAGTAGGTTAACTCATATTGTGAAACCCCAAAATATTGATATAGGGTGCAAAATACTCCAAATAAAATGTTGTGTATTTAATTGATTAAATATTACAGTAAAATTCTAAAAATTAAATTATCACTACGTCCCAAAAGAACCTTGTCTAAATTCGAAACCGATATCTAGTTATATCGAATAAACCGTTACGGTCGATAAACGATTTTACAGCGACTATTTGGAAATTTGATTTGGACATAACTCACAATCTGTAACACGAAATCTTGGTTTTTCACTTCTGTTAGAAAAATACAGTTCAACAGACTCCAACGTTTCTTGTTTCGCAAAAATCCGATTTAAAACGAGTCCTATACACCTAGTTGAAGTTCAGAACGTTAAATTACGAACTGTAGCGTCGTTATGAGCTCGATTATATTTAATATATATTTTTATACGCCCAACTTCGTTTTAATATAAATCCACTTATAACACGAATTCTTAAACGGATTTAAATATTCAAATATAAACCGATAAAACTGCGGGACATTACATTCCTTCCCCCTTAAAATAATTTCGTCCTCGAAATTGCTAAGATTGGGAAAATGCTACAATCTCTGTTGTAAACAGGTTAAAAATATTTTTGGTTTACTTCACAATTTCAGTTTCAACTGAATTGATTAATTCCAATTAAATATTAATTCCTTATTTCGAATATTTTCAAAATTCTGAAAATTTCTTAACAGCTTAAATTTTCTGAGAATTTCGTCAGCACCTCCTCTGCACGGCTTATTCGGTACTACTACAACTTCCCTCTCAGGGCATTTTCCAATCCAAAAGAAATTCAAACAACCATTTTGTTTGGCATTCCACTCTATCTCTTCTATTTGCTGTCCAGTCAGCATATACCACTTCATTTCCACTCGAATTCCATTAAAATTATCCTTGAACCACATCATCCACATATATCTTCATTCAAACCCCGATTCCAAACTCAATTCGAACTCTTGATTCATCAATTCAATTCCATTTCAGATTATCTCTAATTCAAACCAATTTTATTTGACTTAGTTAAATTTCTATTTATTTACTTCATAAGTAAATTTTAAACTTCGGAATTCAAATTCCTGGGACTTATTTCAAATCAGTTTGAAATAATATATATTTACATGTAATAATATAAATTCAAAACATTTGAATTTTTTAACAACTCGTTTTCTCAAAACAATTCAAAAACAAAATCTTTGGTAGTAATCCGTCACTTAGAAACTCGAAAACGAACACTGATAATGCGGCCGTCATCATCAGAATTTATTTTCCAGTGATCAAAGTGAGTTCAATATTATATCATTTTCAAAACTCAATTTCAAATACTTTATTTTGAAATTACATCAAAATATTCTTTTCAAATGCTTGGAAAATATTTCTGAATTCACCCAGGATCTTAAAATTCCATATATATAATCCAAATACCATTTCCAACTCTTTTCCAAGTTTAAGAGTTTTAACTCCAATTTTGATTTAAATTCTGATTTAGTTCATCTGATTTGTATTTTATCCTTATGTAATATTTCGATTGGTTATTTATATAACCAACTTAATTATAAATCTTTTCGATTATACTAACTATAAACACATCCAATATATTATAATAATATCAAGATATATACTTCTTTTATATCAAAATATATTTTTGGGTAAAATTACTTCATTTACCCAGTTTTCAAAACAATACCATGTCGAATTACTCTGTTCAAGAGTTTAGAAACACCTATCGTTATTGTTTGCAATCCAGTATCGACCAGAATTCATAAACCACTCGACAAACCAATCAACAATATAAAATTGTTTTTATATCAACCTACAAATACGCGCATATATATACACTCAAACTCAACCTAGAGTATTACTAACTCCATCTCTATTGAGTTATGCCACAGGGCCAAGGTAATCATTAAACCTTCAGCTCTGATACCAACTGTAAGGACCCGAAAATCCATACCAATTTGAGCTGATAAATATCCTACACATTCAACTCAAAGTGGACGAAAATTCAGATCATTAATAGAAATAATAAGAGGATGAGAAAGAAAAGATAGAACTAACAAAATAGGAGAAGTAGAAGAACACAACTGAACAGAATCAGAGTAAACACGAATCTCACAGCGGAACGAATAAAATGTATTATATAACATAACTTTGAAATACAAAACTGTATTGTATATGCATACCATTATCAGAGTACAATACATCATATCACAGCGGAAATAATCTCTAAATACTAATGGTGAGCCTTCTGCTTTTAGCTCCTCCAAGTGTATCTGTAAAATCCTGAAACACTTGACTGCCCGTACAAATTTGGGCACCCAAGAGTTTAGGGGAAACAAACAAAATAAACTCTGGGTCAGTCATGGGACTGGTGTGAGTAAATTCCAATCATACGGTTTAACTTTGAAAATCCTTTGAAACAAAAGGATAATAGTAAGACCAACCCACACATAAACATGGACGGTTTTTACCTTACTATAACCCAAACCACTTTGATATCAAAATCCAGTGATATTATAATAATGTCTAATCAAGTAAATAACCAAATAGCAGAACGATTGCATCTCACGCTCTACATACATAATATAAAATCAAAAACCGCAGGGCGCTTATTGGAGATTGGATTCCAACGATGACAAGGTATGGGACCACCTGCCGATAGTGTATCTCTAGAGGCGAATACACTGGGTTCAACAAGAATGTCTTGCAACCCGGCCCACACATGACCGACCATTCGTTTCGCTTGAGTGTATCAAATGTATATCACCAACGGTTGGGCTCAAACCACCGTTTCCCGAAAAGGGACAACATCGAAATATATTTAAGGAGTAAAAGGAGTTTCTCTAGATAGGTGATTATACACCCTAATGGGAGCGACCCACATAGCCATGCCGCCTGCCCGATTTTTGTCATTTCCCGGTTGTGAAGCTTTAGGTTACGTCTATCTTTTAGAACATCTGGCCACCATACACTTTGAATGCCACATCGTCAAACCCGTCAAATCACTGGTTGATCTTCCCAAAAACATTACAGGTATAAAAGCTAAGAGAAACGAATTTCTCCACCACCAGACGTAATACCTTGAAAAGATCGTCTTATGTGACCGTTAGGAATACTCTGTCAGACATTTGTCCATACAAGTTGTCCTGGGATTGGACAAACGGAAAGCACCATTCTGGAATAGAACGGCCATTGCATATCACCCCGTCTTCAATTATCGTCAGTATAATTTAATTCACAACGTCAATGCCTATACAGAGTGGTTTTCGGATATTAAATCCAACCGGTCCCTCCATATTGACAATGATGGTCAAAAAACTTCGATAGTCGGTTATTTAACTATCAAAGTAAAAACAAACATCCATTCTAATGTATAACTAAACATCATACAATCACGCTTAAGTTTGGTCAACATCGCTAATTTATCGTTATAGTTTAAACTTATCATACGCTGTAATATTCCCCTTTATAACTAATCTCGACATCTCTTTTCATTACAAAAATCTTGACATCTCTTTTCATTACAAAAATCTTGACGTCTCTTTCCGTTACAAAAATCTTTATACAATTCCATTTATAACTTTTTTTACCAAAACACATTTACGTTCTATCTTTAGTCGTTTACTTTTTACTTGAATTGTTATACTTAATTCAAGTAACATACCATTACAACTCCATGCCATCTTAAATGAAATCCATTTAAGAAACAATTTCTTTAAAAATTAAATAATAATTATTCATTGCTGAAGTAAAACAATTTATTTCTTTATTATCCAAAAAGATTTGCTCATAGGATAATTTATAACTTTTATCTCCTTATAACCTTATATAGAATGTCTAAAACAATTGTTCATATTCACTTTATAAAAGTAACTACAAAGTGTTAATTTATAATAGAACTTCTATTATATTTTTTAAAACTTTGCCTCAATTATAAAAATTTAATTTTTATAAATTTAACCTCGTTGATTTGTCTGATGACAATTCAACGTCTTAACAAAAAGATGAATTTACGGTCGTCTGCTGCCATTTTCTTAACCGATACCGTCTATTGATTAAATCAAAATCATTGTTGAATTTCCATTCAACATCAATATCACACAGGGTTTAAATGTCATTTGAGTTCAAACAGTGCATATATAAAACAAACGGTACATATAAATATTGAGGAATCCGGTTGGGTTCCTCCAACCGGTTTCCTGCATTCACCGATGTTCGTCAAATCAGTATCCAACCAATGATGTGTGCATACACAATGACATATATTTCAACCAATTTTAACTGTAATTTACCTAAATGGCCATCGCACAACATTCAACCAATATTTATAATATTTTAAAATAGATCAGAGTTAGTGAATTTACTCACCTTTGCGCGTTAACCGTTAAATACGATTTGCGTCAGTTGATAGATCTGAGCAGGCTTTTTTTCTGCCTTACATTCCAATGTGCTTTGAAATGCTCCAACTCAACTTCTTGAAGCCGATTTCATCGCATTATATCCGCGTGTCGTTCATGGATAAACCAAACTTGATCCCGACAATCCACTTTTGCCCACCGTTCTTCTAAATATACATGTATTTTCATCTTTCTGATATACTTATTCCAGACCCAAGGGTTATTTCCTCTCTGCACCGTTCATCCTCCCCGATATAGACAACTACGCTACCCCACTATTCTTTTCACCATCTCGAAAACCCCACTGAACATCGTTTTGCCATGTTCCCGCATTTCCTCATATTCATTTGATTTGCGTTCCAGTACCTTATGATTCACGCATCCGGTTTAGCGTTGGTTTAACACGCTAAACCCCTCTTCCTCAATATGAAGAACATGCTCTCGCTCCTCCATACTTCTTGCGTCCGAACAGGGTTCTGTTTACGCCCTTCAAGTCATGATTCTTGTAGCCTTTGACCTTCTCTTTCCGGATGTTATCACTTCATTGCCATTTTTAGAACTCGCCCCACTCGTTTATACTGCTTGCTTGAACATTCCTGTACCGTGCATGCTTCTCGCCACTTAAAACGTAACAGCACTACTTCTCCCCCATGCACAACAAAGTGCAAACATGTGCTTCCGTTCCTTTCTTCGCCCATTTACAAACTGGCATGAAGTCCCTTTTTGTTTTAGACCCATCAACATCCATGCAAACTACCGGCCTGCTACCGATACACTCGAGAACCACCGCAAACCATCACTTCGCAATCTCCATGCTATGAACTCCACCACTTGATGGGGACAACCACCGCACCTCACTAGGAGGTTCATCTTCCTCAAATCATTGTTTGTATCCCCAAAACGCAAGTATTCCTACTGCACCCTTAAAAAGGAATAACACTTCATTAAAAACAGCCCCGTGATCTGAACTCTGTGTATTTGTGAACACGCATGTACCATTTGTATCCACGTCCTACTTAATGAGTTGAAAATCCAGGTGTCTTAACTTTTTTCACTTAATTGGTGCTCCGCCTTTTCTACTTCCTTCACAAAAAGAAAACACCAGTACCCTTTTCATGTACCCTCACACAAAACAGCTCCCCTCCGTTTTCATGAAGACCCAGGCCATCCTCCTCGTCATCGACTTCAAATGAACTGCACCATAGTCCCTTACGTTTTCCTCTTTTTATTTTATTCTTGAGTAATTATTTCAAATTCATTTGAATCCATTGGAAAGTTTGGTTTCCACCTTCTGAAACTATTTTAAAGATGGGGCTGACGCATATATACTTATATACGCAATACACTGGCTTTCACCGTAAGCTTCTAGTTTACTTCACAGGTAAGTAATGGAGCATGGTACACTTCATAAATGGGAAAAGAAAAGATAGGTTGTAGTGGTAGAAGATAGGGGTTGACCCAAGGCTTGTTGTGTCTTGTGTTTACATTGGGAAGGAAAGGGAACACAGGGTACGGCATATTGATTTCTAGTCTTAGGCATGTGCTTCCTTACGTTCTAGGCTCTATGCGTTTGAAAGGATAGGGCTTGCTGTGGGATAAGGTAGCTGAGCGATGTGAAAATACAGAGTGGTGACAATTCATCTGTGCGGAAACAGGCCGGTGCTATTGTTAGGTCTGCATTATACTGTCATGTGGTTTCACTTCATAGAGTTTGAAAATTTTGTCTGCTACAAGTTATAAAGCCTGAGTAGGTTCCAAACTTTAGTGTAGCGTTTTGTAGCTTGCAGGTCCTTTCTTTTCATATATAGTGTGTTTTGATTTGAATATACTGTCGGTAGGAAAAGAGAGGGATCATGTATGTGTTCTGAAACAAATAGCTGGTTCGATGTGAAGAAATGTATGTTTATTAAGAGTACCCCATTGTAAAAACTCCCGTTCGTTTACGGACTGTTAACGACAAAAATAAAAATACCATTGTGGCACATGATGTATCACGATTCCAAAAATATAATAATATCGGTAGGTTAACTCATATTGTGAAACCCCAAAAAATTGATTTAGGTTGCAAAATACTCCAAATAAAAAGTTGTGTATTAAATTAATTAAAAATTACAGTAAAATTCTAAAAATTAAATTATCACTACGTCCCAAAAGAACCCTGTCTAAATTCGAAACCGATATCTAGTTATATCGAATAAACCGTTACGGTCGATAAACGATTTTACAATGACTATTTGGAAATTTGATTTGAACATAACTCACAATCTGTAACACGAAATCTTGGTTTTTCACTTCTGTTTGAAAAATACAGTTCAACAGATTCCAACGTTTCTTGTTTCGTAGAAATCCGATTTAAAACGAGTCTTATAAACCCAGTTGAAGTTTAGAACGTTAAATTACGAACTGCAACGTCGTTATGAGCTCGATTATATTTAATATATATTTTTATACGCTCAACTTCGTTTTAATATAAATCCACTTATAACACGAATTCTTAAACGAATTTAAATATTCAATATAAACCGATAAAACTACGGGACATTACACCGAACGCCCGAAGCCCTAAAACCGCCTAAATCCGGCCACCCCCAGCCACCACCGCCCAGGCCGACACCCCACCACCACGTCAGGCCCCTGCCGCCACCAACCCCCGCCACGTCAGCACCCCGTGGACCCCCATTTCGCCAAAACCCAATTTTCAACATTTTCAGTTTTACAATAACCCCCTCAACAGCGACCACCAGCGATGCCAAGCCCTTCTCCCTCTCCGTTCGACAACTGTGAGTTTTTATTTATCTATGCAATTAAAAATGTAATCTTTACATATAATAGAGAGTCAAAAATAGGATTATTTATATATAAAGCTATTGTTTTATTTACATATAAAGTTGGGATTTTTATGTGTATAAAGTTGAGATTTATATATATATATATAAACATGACAAAAATATGATCTTTATATTGTTTACATAGAAATAAATATACGATTTTTATATAGGTAGCGAAATAAAAAATCCGATCTTTATATAAGAAGTAGAAATATAAAAATATAATTTTTATATAGAAAGAAGCGTTGTAAAAATATATGAAGTAGAAATAAAAATATGATTTTTATTTATTGGAATGAAGCGATAAAAATATGATTTTTATATATGAACAGCGTGAAAGGGAAGCGTTGGAATTTCGAACAAATCCAAACAGTTCAGAAAGAAAGAATGGAGGAGTGGATCCCAAAGGTGAGAACTTCTCACTTTAATTTTATTTCTAGTTAAAATATATACTAGGATGCAGATGGTGCTTAGCAGCACCCGACACTCGTCGTCCACATACCATGGATGACTTGTTTGTTTGATTGAAGTGTTGTGAAAACTGATTGTGTGATGTGGAATGAAATAAATATTTTATAGTTAAAAATATAATTTTTAACGTGAATAGGAATAAAATAAATATTTATAAACAAATCGGACGATTTGTTTATGTACACACATTGGACTGATATTGATTGGGACGATAAATTTTACGCATCGCCCAACTGCACAAATAAAATTCATTATTTGTTGATTGAAACCCCACATAGGTATTGGGATGATATATGACATACACTAGTCCCAATAACTAGCTGTATGTCAATCAGTTGATTGACAGACTGTTATAAGCGTTGAATATTTATATTTAATGCTTATGCAGTGTAGAATGCACTTTGGATGATGGTTGACTGTGTTTGATTGTTGTTGTGTACATGTGTTTATGAAATCCATTTAAATCAAATTATATGGTAATTGAATGTGTCTTATTCCTGTTCAGAAAGAATGAATATTTTAAAATAACGAATATTTTAAAATGATGAATATTTTAAAATAATATTCAGTAAAAGATCAAAATTTAATTTTGATCTCAGATTTGGGATGGACATGAAAATATTTAAATATATAAAGCCGAGTTGGTTAGATTGACGCCATTTTGACGTGAACGATATTTATATAGTTTTTATTCATTTTTATAATGAATATCGAAAAGGAATTGATTTCAACATATAATGTTTTGAAAATATTATCATTTATATATCGATGATATGGAATATTCAATTTTGATTTGAAATTGAATATGAAGTTGAAATCATTTTGAAAACGAATTTAAAACGATTTATAATATACGTTTTAAATGGAAATCGACGAAATATATATTATATATATATAATATAATGGCCTGAATAGAACGCGCCGCGTTGCGGCAGTTCGCAAATTTCGACCATTGACTTCGAACGGGCATCACGGGAGATCCGGCCGTCGGATTCTCCTGATTGGGTTCGTATCGAAAAGAGCTTTCTAAGAATATGGGAAATTTGAAATCTAACGGTTGGATTTGGAATTATGTCCAAATCAAATTTGGAAAAAGTCGCTGTAAGTGCAGTTCGATGGCCGTTTATGGAAATCGACTGTACGGGCCTTGATAAAATTATTAAAAATATCAATAATTTGTGTAAAATTATAATAAATGATTTGGAAAGAATTGGGATGAAAAATCCCATATTTGAAAAGATAAAAATATATTTTTGTCGAAATAAACTTTATTTGAACTAGAATTAAAAATCCAATATTTTTAAATAAATAAGTTGGAATTGAAATGGTTTTAAAAATAACCAAAATTTCCAATATATGAATTGGAATGGATTTGAATCGAAATTATCTTCGGAATATTTCGATATTGGATTCCGTGATTATACGGATATTGTGGAGGAATTTGGAAGATATATATATCGTTATTCCAATACGGTATTTGTTGATTCCAGAATCTGATATTGAATATAAGCCGATATATTTTCTATTCAGAGCCTTGTATTTAATATCAAATGAGATTTTTGGGTTTGTCGTGAATGGTGTCTTCATTAACACTGTTCTTGAACCCAGTTGAGAAAAGATTAAACCTTTTTATTTAGATTTAATGAAGTATACCAATTAATTAATATTTAATGAAGTATATCAATTAATTAATATTTAATTGGAATTGAATTGAAATTGGTCTTTGGGTTTATCATGAACGGTGTTTTAAATAACACTTGTTCTTTAACCCATGGAATAAGATTTTGGGTTGTCGTGAATGGTATCTTTAATAATACTGTTCTTAGACCCAATGGAGTTAAGAAAATCAGAAACTAACTGGAGATTAGTTAACTTGAATGGTTTCCTGGGTATTGATTTGATGTTGGTTTCGGCCCTCGGGGTTAATACTTAGGGAATTGTTCACTTGCTAATTTACGGTTAAAGGCTGATGGAATGGAATGTGATTTTGGGTTTATCGTGAACCGTGTTTTAAAGGACATTGATTCTTTAACCCAGTTAAAGACAGGAATAAGATTTTGGGTTGTCGTAAATGGTATCTTTAATAATACTGTTCTTAGACCTAATGGAGTTAAGAAAATCAGAAACTAACTGGAGATTAGTTATCTGAATGGTTTTCTGGGTATTGATCTGATGTTGGTTTCGTCCTTCGGGGTTAATACTTAGGGAATTGTTCACTTGCTAATTTACGGTTAAAGGCTAATGGAATGGAATGTGATTTTGGGTTTATCGTGAACCATGTTTTAAAGAACATTGGTTCTTTAACCCAGTTAAAGACAGGAATAAGATTTTGGGTTGTCGTGAATGGTATCTTTAATAATACTGTTCTTAGACCCAATGGAGTTAAGAAAATTAGAAACTAACTGGAGATTATTTAGGTTGAATGATTTCCTGGGTATTGATCTGATGTTGGTTTCGACCTTCGGGGTTAATACTTAGGGAATTGTTCACTTGCTAATTTACGGTTTAAGGCTGATGGAATGGAATGTGATTTTGGGTTTATCGTGAACCGTGTTTTAAATGACATTGGTTCTTTAACCCAGTTAAAGACAGGATATGATTTCCCAAGTTAAACAATCGTTAATATTGATTTTTGGGAAGATTAAAACCAAGTGGAGTTTTAATGCATCTTTTTCTTTGAAAAGCAATTATTCTTTATTAGCACCAAGTAAAAATAAACTTACATCAACCAATTTACATGAAAATGGCAATACATCTCACTATACAATCTTTCTATACTGCACAGTATTAAGAAAAAAAACTATAAGAAACAAAAACAAACAACATAAAAAAACTTAACACTGTAGTAGTCAACCTCACAAAACTGCAAATGACCTCCAACTAAAATGAATCAAAACCCATGAATATTCAGCAACAGCTACCACTACCAAGCTTCATCAGCCTCTCATATCTTCAAATCCCAACACCATGAACAAACATGAAACAGTCAACCTTCATGCAGAAAGCACCAGAAAATAACAACTTTCATATATCATTAATACTGCGGATTTTCTTGGTGCCTCTCTTATTTGATTTTGATTGACTACTAGAGGGAATTACATCCTCAATATCATATTCTATTCCTTCATCCAAATCTTCAGCATTCATATTAGCCTTCTTAACCTTCTTTTTCTTAACCTAATTATTTAAAGAAGATTTAACTGGAGGCTCATTATCATCAGTATCATCCCAAAATTTACCAGCAGTCTTAGATGTAGATGCCAACCCACTCTGAGTTGGAGGAGGAGGAGGCAGAATAATATCATCAGGAGGTCTTAATTGAGAATAAGGAGATGTTGAAAGCACAACAGGAACTAAATGCGAAGAAACTACAACATTACTAGCAGTATTACTACTGATAGTATTGCTAACAGTTTGTGAAGTCAACCTTTGCTTCCCACTGGAATGAGTTGCTCTTGTTATAGCTGAATTATTGGCTAGAGCTGTCGAACTATGGCTATAAGAGGAAGAACAAGATTTAAAGACAGCAGCAGATGAATTCGAAATAGCAGATGAACCTGAAGATGAAATGTTAGTAGCAACTGACGCATCCCCAAACACATTTCCTTCAAACAAGTTTCCAATTAAAGAATCTTCCTCAGACTCTACCAAAGCTTTTTTCTATTCTGATTTTCCTTTAGTATTAGATGCTTCATTATTCATACCATTTATCTCATTACGATCAGAAGTATCCACGTTTGAATCATCTAAACCTCTTGTTACATTAGCATCATCGACTAAGCCCTTAGAATTCTA
Organism: Allium sativum; assembly: GCA_030737875.1. Classification (NCBI taxonomy): domain Eukaryota; kingdom Viridiplantae; phylum Streptophyta; class Magnoliopsida; order Asparagales; family Amaryllidaceae; genus Allium; species Allium sativum. The sequence goes on along the minus strand of CM060919.1, from coordinate 353,296,678 downwards.
GATATCAAAATGGTTTGCATTTTGATCACCCATATCCGCAGCAGTATTCACATTCATAGGACAACCATTTTTCATCCTCCATTCCTTCTTTTTCTCTGGATGAACATAAGTCCATTTGTTGTTGTTCACAGCAGTATGAATTTCCGTATTAAATCTACCAGTATTTACGAATTCATTTGGTTGATAATCTTCTACATCCTCATAAACCTGATTATCATTTTGCTGCTTATTATTAAGATTTGCTTCACAAAAAATAGTGTCATGTCCAAAGGCCTTACAATAAGTACAAATTATTGGCTTCCATACGTAACCTATGTTCACCGAGGGGCATTTATCACCTAAATCATCAATTACTATTGAGTCAGGAAGTTCGTAATCAGGAGAAATCTCTACTAGAGCTTTGGCAAATCGAAACCTGTTTAATCTTTCTGTACTCGTATCATAACAAATTAATCGACCAACATGATTCGCCAACCAATTGATACCAATCAAATTCCATGGAAGCATAGGAATTCTATATAAATGAATCCACACAGGGACTTTCTTCATCTGATTAAATGTATTTCCTAAAGTAGGGTCCCAAATCGAGATGATGAACATCCTACCATGAATATAAATAGGATCGACATGTAGGATTTTCTCACGATCAACGCCATTAGCGAATTTAAAGTAAAACATATAACCATCGGATATGATATCCACATCTCCTGTTAATCTCCAACGATTCTTTAAAGAATTAGAAATAACATGATAAGAAAGTGTACCATCGAGAAAGAAACCGACCAGATAGTTGCTCCAATATTTGAGACCTTCTTCCTTAACCAGATCTGGAATCGGACACTTCGAACCATCCCTAGGAGTTTCGAATTGGCGAGGCTGATAAACTCCAACATTACGAGGAAGCAAATTGAACAAAGATGCATAGTCCGATTTTACAAAAGAAGGGAAAGAGGCTTTCGATGGATGCTCCAGATTAATGTCTGATGGATTTTGTTGCTGAGGAGAGGGGTTTACACAGGGAGGTGGAGGATCAGGAGGTTTAGGAGGAGATGAACGTGATGGAAGAGGGGGGAAATAGAATCGAAGGAGGTGGAAGAAGAAGAAGGAAAGGATTTCGAAGCCGCCATGACTAGGGTTTTCTCTTGTATGGGTCAACCATAGTTTTAATGCATCTTTAATTAGATTGAAATGATATCTAAGGGAAGATTAAAGAATAAATTTAAAGAATTTATCTTTGATAAAATTAATGGAAACCTTTCCCAAAGTATGAGAATATTTGAATAAAGGAATATTCTGGATTGGAATGAGGCGTATGTTGTGTTTTTATAGCACTTATTTATTATATACGCGAGTTATTCAGAAAGACCAGGTTTTTCCCATTTTGAATAACTGATTTGACGATATGTCGAGGATGAAGACGGTGGTTGAAGACCGGAGGTCTTCACATCGTTTGGATGATTACTGATGTCTTGATTGGGCTGTACACCTAAGACAAGATAATAAGTGGTGATCGTCCATACGTACTTGGAGATCGACCGAATATGCGAGGACCTCTCCCCTATATTGGACATATGGGAGAGGAATAAGGTGCCTCTGGTTTCGTTCAGACCCAGAACGAACTTGTAAATGGATGTTTGTCTGACATCGGATTTCATTCTGTGTGATTGATATACATCGGTTGCATAGCGTGAATTGCATGTGTGGCATGCTGAGATGCAAATGATCAAAGCTTCTATTGAAAAGCAAAGTCTTATGGTTGATGATCAAAGCACGACTTTAATATAGCGTAGCTTTGTGTAGCGTTAATTCGCGAGCCTCACACCTCGGCGTAAACCAGAAACGGGAGAGGACTTCAGGGAGGGCATGCATTTCCTTCTAGCTAGGAGTGGTGTCAGCGTTTTACTAGCCCTAACATTTTACTTATTTGGATAATGGATTGCAAGGCGCCTCGGTTATATCGGTCGTTCCGGGGCCGATAGTTTGGTCGGGATATGACTAGTTGACGCCCCATAGGGCGGGAAAACGCAGTGTTCAGGCATTTTAATCCACATCGAGTGGACCAGCCCTGAGGATCCAAGGTGCAGTTGCGGCTGTATCCTAAGGGGCAGGCTAGAGCGTCTCGAATTCGGTAAGGACGATCCCTTGCCTTGGTTCACAGATGGAAATCCAACTTCCAATACGTGACTTTGCGGTTTTGATTGTAGAGCCTAGTATAGTGACATAGTGGTATGGGGCACTTATGGCATCTATGATTGATACTTATGATTGAAATTGTTTTGATACTATACACTTACAGTAATAATAAAAGATGAAATTTCACGTACCAAGCATTTTTGGCTATTATAAGGTAAAAACTATATCCTCCGGCTTGCGTTGCATTGTGTGATGGGACCTGAGTCTTATAATAGCTTCATTGTTCTTTATTTAGCATTGCGCTGTTTGTTTTATGCACTGGTATTCTTGGGGGTAAACCCGTTCCGTGTTATACGGCGTGGTCCCTTGATTTACCTAACTTCAAAATCAAATTAATAATTGTTTTAGTTCTCACACCAGTCACATGACTGACCTGGAGTTTATTGTTTTAACCTAAACTCTGGATGCCCCTATTTTCCACACGGGCAGCTAGTAGTTTTGGTTTTGTAGATTTATATTCACAGGATCCTGGTTTACAGTTGGAATGATATTTGGAAAGCTCTGTATCTGTATATTCCTTTCAGTAGTGTTTTGTATTATTTTTCCACTGCTATGTATTTAAATGTAATTTAAATCTCTGATGTATATTAAATGTCTATTATTTATCCACACCCTGTATATTCTTGTAATCTGATGTAAATTGTTGTAATAGGCAATGAAATGTTCTTCTGTTTGTGTTCCGATTTGTCGTGTTCTCAACTCAATCCAGGCTTTCCTTCACGGGGAAGTTCGGGTGGCTTCAAAGGGGGTACAACTGTACATGGTACATGAGGTTTTGGCAGGCGGGATTAGTGAAACAGTTGTGGATGTGGTGTAGTTTTGTTTCAAATGAGGCAAAGGTGGTAGCGGAGTCTGAACGCAACATTTTTTGGGTTACGACGATTTAAGGGCAGTGCCGGGTCTGACGTGGCATTTTAAGGGGCAAGCTAGAGCGTCTCGAATTCGGTAAGGACGATCCCTTGCCTTGGTTCACAGATGGAAATCCAACTTCCAATACGTGACTTTGCGGTTTTGATTGTAGAGCCTAGTATAGTGACATAGTGGTATGGGGCACTTATGGCATCTATGATTGATACTTATGATTGAAATTGTTTTGATACTATACACTTACAGTAATAATAAAAGATGAAATTTCACGTACCAAGCATTTTTGGATATTATAAGGTAAAAACTATATCCTCCGGCTTGCGTTGCATTGTGTGATGGGACCTGAGTCTTATAATAGCTTCATTGTTCTTTATTTAGCATTGCGCTGTTTGTTTTATGCACTGGTATTCTTGGGGGTAAACCCGTTCCGTGTTATACGGCGTGGTCCCTTGATTTACCTAACTTCAAAATCAAATTAATAATTGTTTTAGTTCTCACACCAGTCACATGACTGACCTGGAGTTTATTGTTTTAACCTAAACTCTGGATGCCCCTATTTTCCACACGGGCAGCTAGTAGTTTTGGTTTTGTAGATTTATATTCACAGGATCCTGGTTTACAGTTGGAATGATATTTGGAAAGCTCTGTATCTGTATATTCCTTTCAGTAGTGTTTTGTATTATTTTTCCACTGCTATGTATTTAAATGTAATTTAAATCTCTGATGTATATTAAATGTCTATTATTTATCCACACCCTGTATATTCTTGTAATCTGATGTAAATTGTTGTAATAGGCAATGGAATGTTCTTCTGTTTGTGTTCCGATTTGTCGTGTTCTCAACTCAATCCGGGCTTTCCTTCACGGGGAAGTTCGGGTGGCTTCAAAGGGGGTACAACTGTACATGGTACATGAGGTTTTGGCAGGCGGGATTAGTGAAACAGTTGTGGATGTGGTGTAGTTTTGTTTCAAATGAGGCAAAGGTGGTAGCGGAGTCTGAACGCAACATTTTTTGGGTTACGACGATTTAAGGGCAGTGCCGGGTCTGACGTGGCATTAGGCGAAGGGAGTGGAAGCAAAGTTGTTTCCAAGGGGCGTGGGGTTAAAAGCCTGGGTTGAGCAATCATGAAAAAAGCAGGCTTAACAGTGAAGGAGGATTCACTTAGAACAGTGCTGAATCTTTGAATGATGCGTACCCGGTTTCTTTTCAAACCAATGTAAACAATATTTTGACCACTAGTTAGATTTTAATTTAAAGTGTTAAGTTAGTTAATAATCAATCCCATAATGATGAAATGTGAATTGGGTGCAGGCTATCAAAGAATAGAGAACAAAAGTTATGAACTGGAAGGGATTTGATCTGATGTTTAACCTAAGTATATACTAAACATATTTAATGATTCAACTAAGTAATACTTAGCCTAATTAAATAAGTGTTACTTAAAAAAAGATTTTGGTACAGGATGTTCACTGCTTGAATGTTTGGGGGTTTGAAGTAGTATTGAAGACGTCGCCCTTATTTTAAGTAGAAGGAGCTGTAGAACTATCAGTCTAATTTTGTACACTCTGGAAACGTAATGATAGGGTTGAACATAAGTAAGTTAATAAATGTAATAATTAGTGTATTAATTATGATTAGGAGTTAATTTACATATTTAGTTGTGGTAAACTTAAGTACTTAAACCGGTTTTGACCGTACAGATGGAATAATTTCATTTAAATTATGGACAGGTGGATCCATCTTGGGTTATGGGTTCTGATGTATAAATGAGGACGGGATGAAAGGAACCACTGCAGAAGTTAATTAGGCAGCATGTTATATTATAAAACGTATTTAAGGCAGTAAATCCCAGATTAAGACATTAATTATTTATTTATCTAAATTACATTGCTTATAAGGTTTTATCTTTGTGCAGATCAAATGGGAAAACAGCGTGAACCAAAAGTGGGAAGAAAAGGGAACGCTGGAATTTAAATATAATCCGCTCGGAAATTTACTAATCAAAAAGTAATTAAGTTATTAATTTTGTTGATTAGAAAATTAATTAGTTAAATAAAGATAGCGCGTTAAAATGTTAATAACATCCTATTATATAGTCATAATTGAACGAAACAGATTACGCTGGGGTCATGGTGACGAGCAGAATACTTTGGGATTTATCTGGACAGAGCGGCGGACTTCGGGAATTTACGGTTAAATTAAACAACTGTTTACTTTAATTGTAACTGAACTATTTCAATGAAAAAACAACTCAAGTAGTTAAACTCACTTAGTACTCCCTACTTATATTTTATATAAGTTGGTTTTATTTGTTTGTGTGTTATGGATGATTTTTATTGGATGATTATTGAATTATATATTCATATATTGGCAGAACCGTTAAGTTAAACGTTCGTTTAACTTAATTAAATTAAAATCGTTATTTATATTGATTGAGTCCAATTGAGGTAACTTACCTCAGTGGTTACGTTTATAATTATATAAATGTTATAAATAAATACTGGATGTTTGAATTGCTGTTATTAACCTATTATTGATTGTTACAATCCGTTATTGACCGTTATTATTAAACCATTTATTTCATCTGTTTATATGGAAAATTAATATTGATTAGCCATACTGAACTGAATGATTCAGATTGAAGTAACCCACTGTTTTGCAGGGAATTGACAGGTTGGGGGAATCAAATAGGATTCCTCACTAATATTGATAATGTTTATCAATGTGATTCGTTGTGTTCATTTAATGTGAAATTGATTTATATTTAACGGTTTGGTACTTCAGTGGATATTTGCCTCTTTAGTACCATCAGTAAAGATTTTTAAATGGTGTTAAATCGATTGTGAAATGTTTTCAAAGTTATATATATATATATATGTATGAAATACAGTTTGATTATAAATATAAATATCAAAGTTTAATATACTGGTTTTATAATTATTTAAATTCATAGAGATATAAGATATTATTAAATGAATAGTAAAATGATATAAACTTATCGTAATTTGTTACTAAAATTTGTAAATGGTATGTAAAGGCCTTAACGGCCGTAAAGGAAGATTAAATTGATTTTCAAAATATTGAAATGGAATAATTGTATCGTGGATTTACGAGAATATATAAAGAGATTGAGAAGTGATAATAAATGATCAGTTTAAACAAACGTTGTTTTAAAATATACGAAATGTGATTGAATAAAATTTCGTGAATAAGATTAACGAATCAACAGAATTGGTAGTGTGTACTAATTTGGAAATGAGATTTCAGGATTAAAATGAAATCAGAGTTGAAAATATGAATATGGATTTTATAAATAGGATTTGGGTTGAAATGACAAATAGGGATTTATAATTGAATTTGAACCCGATAACTGGAATAGATTGTTAAATCAGGATTTTCCAAATATAGTATAACTGGATATACGAATATGAGTTGATTTATACGTGGAAGAGTGGTAAAATAAATCCCAAGTATAACTGAATTGGATAAGTAAAGATGTGAGAAGTTCGGAATGTAAATCGAAGGTGAGAGCTAGAAATGAAATCGAATTATAGGTTGTCGCTAATGAACTACAAATGGAATTTGTAATGAAGTTAAGTTTTGGAAATGAAATTTGTAACATTTGTTACAAACGATAAGTTGAACTTTCTGATTAATAAACTGAAGATCCTTATAAAGGATCATTATATGATTTTTAGATAATAAATAAGCTGTATGGAATGAAGTGACAACATTTGCTAAATGGAAATAAAAAGATTTGGAAATATAACCTGTAACGTTGATGCATAAATTAAGTTAAATTATTTTTAACAGAACATAAGTCTGCAAAAGATTGGAAATTAAGATTTGAAAATGGTTCATATAAGATTTTGAAGGTATTTTTATAAGATTTGTAAAGAAGGTTATATATACAATTTTAATCAATAAATAGTAATCAATGTGAATGTTGGTAAAATATATTTAAAAGAGATATTGAAGAAATCTATAAAGGATGCGAATTATAATTGAATCAAGACCCGTGTAATATGTTGTAAAGGATTTTCAGGTAATAAAGATAATTTTAAATAAGAGTTTACTTAATCAATTAAGTAAACGTGTTGAGATTTCAAATAAGTTTTATAAAAGGAAAACTAATGTGTTAATAAACTTATATCTATTTTGAAGATATAAATGTTATTGGTCAAGGTCTGAGAGGAAAATAGAATACCCCGACTTGAACGACTTCATAATTATCCAAGGATGGTATTTGTTTATAAACGAGAGGAGTTGAGGGAAATATAAGTTATGTTTATCATGAATGATTTTATAAACTATGTTAGAAAAGTTTATAAGTTGAATGGTTTAAGAGTATTCTTATTCGATAATAAAAGTTAAAGCTACATTCCATATATTGGAAGGTTTATGTGAATTTAATTAACAGACGGTTAATTAAAGAGGCTAAATGATGCGGGGTACTGAATCAGTGAATTCATTTTTATTTTTTTGGATGAGTGGTTGTTTATTTAAGTTTATTTGATAGTCAAATAACCGACTATCAAATCTGGCCTATATGCTTATTTGTACGGAAAGACCGAGATCAAATTTATATTCGAAAACCATTCCGACCAACAAATACGTGGAAGATGCTAATTGAAATGGAGCAATTGAAGACCGTTGATCTTCATGAGCAGAAGAGTTACTTGTCAAATTTCTCTGGTCTGGTCCACCAGAGTTATAACGACTTGTGATTATGTCATAATTTAAATCTTTGGATTGTAAGGACTTCTCGCTACTAATCCACGGGGTTATTCCTATATTGGATGTAGTAGGAGAGTGCCTTTGGCTCATCCTGTTCCTGGATGACTCGTATGGACGAGTGTCTGGCAGAGTATTTCCCAAGGAACCACGTACATTGAATTCTTCAAACGTACCAAGTTGATGGCTGAGAAGTGTGCATTCTCTTATCCATTTGAGTATTTTCGTGGACGTCAATTAGTGATGTTTAGCTGATCTGACGAAGTGGCGTTCAAAGTGGATGAAGATGTGATGTTCTAAAGGATAAGCTTAACCTCTAGCCTCACCAACCGGTAAATGACATAAAATCGGGTTGATCGCATGGCTATATGGGTCATACCCATCAAAAGGGTATATCATTACCTGATCTGGTGAAATCAAATGCCTTCGGTTGTCCCTTTTCATTTTTGTATGTATGCTATCGGTTCGGTTGGCTGGCCCCCAACCGTGGTAATGATATATTCGGTACTCTCAAAGTGTAGTGAGGGGCCGGTCATGTTTAGCCTGGATTGCAAGATTTTCTTGTTGTACCCCAATGTATTCATCTCCAGAGGTACATTGTCGGGAAGGTGGTCCCATACCTTGCCAGGAAATCCATTCTCCAATAACGGCCCACGGTTTTGATTGTATATTATTTATGTAGAGCGTGAGATGCAAGCGTTCCGCTAGATTGATATTTGTTTGTATTTAGACACTATCATAATATCAGAATAATATTGTTTTCAAAAATGTTTAGGGTTATCGTAAGGTAAAAACCGTCCGTATTTATGTATGGATTCGGTCTTACGATTATCCTTTTCTTTAAAAAAGATTTTGACGTTAAAATCAAGTTGTGTGATTCCTTTAAGCTTAATGTGTTTTTCTCACTCTGGTTCACCAGACTGATCCGGTGTTTGTAAATGCTCAGGTTAGACCGAGTTTTACAGGTTCAGGTTATCGGATGCTATGAAGAGACGAGTTGGAAGAGTTCAGACCTATGATATTATATATTTCGCTGTGTGATTGTATATGAGGACAGATTATTATAACTGTCCAGATGTATGATGTACTTTGATGATTGTAAGTATTTTTAAAGCTCTCAGTAAAGGATTTATTTCTATATTATATTTTGTTCCGCTGCGATGTGAGACAATGTGTTGGGTTAGTTCTTCTTCTTCTTCTATCCTAATATTTCTTCCTTATCTTATCTCACCCTCTAATTTCTTTCTAATAACGCTCTTGTGTTTTCGATGCTTGAATGTTCGACATGGTGCTTTTATGTTGATTTTCAGGGTCGAAAATCCTTGTTCTTTACATTATATATCTCAGTTGATTTTGATTTATGCTTTATTAGAGCATCTTCGGTGGTTTCGCTGTTATATCTAGCATTGTGTCATTGTCTATACTCACAAAATTGTAAAGCTTTTGGTCCCAATATTTTAGAACATCAAGCAAATCGCCCAAGAACGCTTGATTAACAAACGTCAAAAACGAGTTGGTTTGATCAACACACATCTGAAAATGAGTTAGTTATCAAACAAATACTTGACTATTTAAAGGGTATAGACATTTGTTCAACATATATTTAAGATTTAGACACTTGTAGAACAAACGTCTAAGCTATAGCGCCTATATCAAGCACTTTTTTCAATAGCTTCATTTTTCATCTCCTTTTCCTCTATCAAATTAATATTCAATTTCCAATATGTTGAAACGCCACCATGACCCATCAAAGTTAGTAGACGGACTACTTATTACATCTGCCCCCGAATAGGGATTTTTGACTAAGTACAACACTACCAATACCACATGTATATTTTTAGTAAGTAATTACTAAAGAAACACGTCTATCATAAACTATAAATATTAATGATTTTCTTAGTTTGCAATTAACCTGAAATAATTACTAACATAGGTCAGTTGCATAGTTATGCATGATAGTTGACTTTAATGCATTACTAAGTATTTTCTCATATACTTGAAATAATTAGGACTGGGTCAGTGACAGATGCACTAAGGGACCAGCGGGGGTCGTGGCCCCTACTGAGGCTTATAAAATTAAAAAAATACCTTTTTTATTTATGTAATATGCCCAGTATACAAAGCTGCCCCCACTCATCACGCACTTCCCAACAGCCACATTTAAAAAAAAAAATCCATGAAATCTAAACAGCAGCAGGTCCGACAAAGCAAACAACATGTTCCAACAGGAAACATTCAATCAACACTATAAAATTACATATTTTCTAATTGGTATGATCTTTATTTTTGTTGATACGTTTCTTTTTGCTTTATACTTGGTTAGAGATGAGATGATACTATGAAGATTTCTCTTTCTCTAATTTTTACCAATTTATAATGTATACCATATGTTTGTGAAAATGCCTTACCATGTAGTGCCCCCACTGGAATTACATTCTGTATCCGCCATTGGACCAGGCTATATGCATCACATTTCAGTGATTTTCAACCTTTACTTACTTTTGTACATGTTGATATCGTTCTATAATATAGACTCTTATTAGAAGATAGTGTCCTGCCACTCATACATTTAATTTTTCAAATTTGGAGTTGGAATTAACTCATACTTTTTTGTGCAAATGGTGGACTTCATTCATGAAACATTATATATGTATATGCATTGCGTCTGTGGTGATTTATGAGCTACTTTCATATTTGGAATTTCATGATTAGAGTTAAAACAAAGAAGTCATGGATGGTAAATGATTTTAATACAAAAATAATAAATAAAGTTAATTACTTAGGATCTATCGATCGACCACCTATGAATCGGTTGATCTGTGGCGTTCGACCGCTATGGAAGGCATGCTCGATCGACCATCAGATTACGGATAGGGTTTTCCCTTGGTCCAACGACTTGGATTTAACTTATATTCTAGTAGATGTTGTTGATTCAAGCGCCTAAAGTTCTAGCCTAAACCCATCCTCTTCTCATATTTTCTAGAAAACGAAAAATAGCTCTGTCAATTCTTCTCCTCCATCATTATTTAAATTTATAACCTAAATTCTATATATTCAAATTGGAGAGGAACATAAAATAGATAAAATAAGAGAAGAAGAGAATCAAAACTATGCGATAATGAGGTAAATTAAATGGAATAAATCTATAATCCTTTCCAACCTCAAATCTCTTCCTGGGTTTGAAATTCAATCATATGTATACACTTTTTTATATGTATTTTTTAGGTTAAAAGGAGATAGAGTTAAATTAGAGAATTTAGCTCTGGTCTAAAGGTAGGGAATACTTAAAAATGGAGAGTGGCAAATTTTATCAATTGTTTACAACATTTAAATGTATTTCATTGGTTTTATTTGATTATATGCTTGAATAAATAAATATATGTGAATTATAGATCAAGTCAGGTGTATAAAACAATTCTTATCAAGCCTAATTCTATAAATTAGTAAATTTGATCGGTTTGGTGTCTACATCCAGATTTGGGAATCATCCTTGTAAAAGTTGAAGATTGATATGTTATGAAATTTGTTCAGATTTATGATTGGGGGTATAGAAATAGTAGTATAATTTTGATTCTTATCCTAGTACTATTGAAATGTGAGTTTTCTATACTTTATTCATTGAAAGGTTATTCGTTTATTTTTTTTATAAGTTAGCTTGATTTTCCTCTCTTCAAAGGAAAAAAAATGCAAAATTTTATTTACCAAGGAATCTTCCTAAACAAAAGAAAGAGGTTGAGATTCAAACAAGACAAATATTCATTTTTAGTTAACTCTTCTGATATAGGCTGATTTATGGAAATTATAAGTACCTTTTGGAAATATAACCCTGACAGTTAAGAACGGAAAAACATGTTCTATCTAAAGGAATATAACTAGAATATAATTAGTGGAAATAAATTTTATATGTATTTCGTCGGCTAATCAATCAAAATGGAATTTAATTAATATAATAATTTACATGTAATATTCTCTTTAAATATATATGAACATAAGAATAAATCAAGTAACAGATTAATTTTTTTTGAAAAGAATATAAGAAAGATTGTAAGTCCAAGTAAATAGGTAATACATGTGAAATGAATTTGGGAGTTACTAATAATTATGGAGTGAATGGATTAATGAGACTAAGAAGTAAGAATTATAGGATAATAATCATAGGATTGTCATGAAAGATTACAAAGATTACCGAATGCAACATAGTTAATAAATAAATGCCTTGGGAAGTGTTAATTGAAATAACAATAATTTATTATGGATAAGTCGGCATTTATGAAATTAAATAAATAAAGGAGTTAAGTAATGACGAACCGTTTAAGGTAAAGTATATAGCCTTAAATGAATAAGAGAATATTAGTAGACAAAGTCGTATTTCACCAAGCATAATTCCTATTGGAATAATAAAGTTTAGAATAAAGCTAAGAATAATTAACTGGGCTTAGGATGCAAGGTCAACATAGTTACATAGCAGAAGTCTGTCCTTCACTTAGAACATACCACTGTTGTGTACACTTCTTACTGATGTGAGACATCTCCTGGACCCTTGGAAAATGAATATGCAAATATGGGACCTACTTCGTGGCTGGAAGTTGATTTGCATAGATTTTTCTATATGTTTAGAAAAATCACCGAATATATCATTATAAAAACCGCAAGCATATATGTACAATCGTAGTACGTCAAGCACAGGTCAATCCACAAGGAAGGTGTTAATTTTAAAATTACTCAATCAAACTAAACCACAGTATTTTGAGAATTTTGCTAACTAAAATTACTAAAAAAACCTAGAAAAAATGATTAAAAATAAATTGTGATATTATAGAGCAATTTAGATGCAAATCCCTTCTGACGATCACATAAATCAACTTATAATGATTTTATTATCTCTCATTATAATCATTTATGTAATTAGTGGATGTATTTTCATAAGTACGACCCAATTGTATTATTAATTAATATAACTTAAACCATCAAACTATTGTACACCTTTTAACACACTCATATACTCTCATGAAAATAACATGAAATTAAAAATAAAATTTACTTTAAGAATGCTCTATTTATTGTTATTTTTTAACATACAACATTAAATTTGGATTCTATTCTCAATTTAATCACCATAAACATTTGCCGATAAATAAGTAATTTGTGTTTATATTTTAGTAAACATAACCTATTTGATTTGAAAAACTTAAGTTTTCAAACTCAGTATTAAACAGCAAATTTACGTAAACGTTCGACTTTCGATTAAGCATAAAAGATAAGATCATAAATAAAACTACTTATGTTAAATTTCTAAGATTCATGAGAGCTTCATCACCCCTAAATTGAAGGGATTTAGCTACTCGTAATCAAATACATGATAAGCTTATCATTTTAAATTTATATCTTTAAGCTTATCATTTTAAATTTATTTTCCCTTACATGAATACATATATTCATGTTTAACAACCATGCTAACTTAATATATAATGTATGTTATCATACACGAGAGTGTCATGACCCTTCTGATAAGTTTTAGTTGATGAAAGGTCGAGAATTTGATAAACGACTTCAAGTCGCATTTTCAATTTTGCATCAAATTAAATATTTTAATACACTAGTTTTAAAAACTATTTCACTATAACTCTTTATTTTTTTAAAAGAAATTTATTTTAGTTGCAACTCATCACTTAGATATTTAAAATTTACCCGTAAATTCAAATTGTAAATTTTCGGGTTGATACATTCTTTCCCCCTCAAAAGAAATTTCGTCCCCATAATTCTATGCAGTACTTAATCAAGAGAAAACCAAATATTCCACAAATAAAACTCTAAGTATGCAGGGCATTTTTCTTGAAAATATACTTCGGAATAATTTCACAAGTCGAAATTTTAAGACATACTTGAATATTATATGATTTGAACTTTTCAATTTGTGATCAACATTCTATCAATCCTGCAAGCTGTTACTGGACCAGGCACGCCATAGCTTCTTATTATGCCCAAATTCGGGATCATGTTCTTTGCAATCCACATCGATACCCGGTCTCCATCCCGTGAATATACACTCAATTTGGAATAGATTTTAGAGCTTTTCCTTTTTATACATAATTACAGCCAATGCCAAATCATCCAGTAAACACATACTCTTCTTGTGTGGTACCCATCGAAATGTACCAAAGATTCATCATGCTTCGGCTCATCTGACTCATCATCATCAAGTAGGGATGTGTTCTCCATATTGCGGTACCCATCAAAATGTACCAAAGAGTAATATTTTCAAAATAGACATCTCAAATAATATCTTCAATGATTATATTCATCAAAGTCAACTCATCAATTATGTTGTACTCTTCTTGTTGCAGTAACCATCAAAATGTACCAGAGAGTAATATTTTCAAAATAGTCATCTCAAATAATATCTTTAATGATTATATTCATCAAAGTCAACTCATCAATTATGTTGTATTCTACTTGTTGCAATACCCATCAAAATGTACCAGAGAGTAATATTTCAAAATAGACTCTAATCAATATTTTTAATTAAGTCCAATAATTTTTACAAAAAATTCTTTTGTCAAAACTAGGATCATATTCATCAAAGTGGATCCAATCTATGATATTTTATCCTATTGCGGTCGACATCCCGTCATCAAATAGGATGTAGTCTACTTGGCTCGACACCAACATAGAGTAACAGTTGCACTATCCAAGATCTATTGTCTTATGTTGGCATCCGTCATCAAATAGGATGTACTCTACGCGGCTCGATACCAACATAGAGTAATAATGTACTACCCAAGATCTATTGTCTTATACCGCACATTGTCGACGTCATCATCCGAAGGTATCCATCCTTGATGAAATAATCAATAAAAACCTTTAGTAAGTTTAAACAAAGTATATTCTTAAAACACTTTTATACTTTGTAATTTTTACTCTCATATGGATAACCATTTTATTTTGGAAAATCTATTTTCTCAACTTTGAAAATTATTTCAAGTACAAATCCCTTTTTTCCAAAAAAAGTCAGTTTGCAACAATGTTTTGAGATAATAAACTTTAAATTTTTTTAAACATATCTGATATAAGTATTCTTGATAATTAATCTAGCTTCCCAATAAGATTAACTTCAACTAAACCAAAATCAAGTAATCAATAATTATGACTGAGTTGCTGAGAGACGTTTCAGCAGCTTTTTAAGCTAACACCATTAATGCTAAGCAATTCTAATATCTTATTATACATAAAAATTTCTCACCTCAATTTTGCATGAATGTAGTACTCTATTTTTCTCCTCTTGGTCTTCCTCAAGTTTATTTTCCCAAGCTCATTCAACTCATTCCTCAATAAGTTGCAATACCTTATTCCTCTTAAGCCACTCTGTTGCATCCATTTCAAGCTGCAACATTCCTTCCTTTACAAGCCACTTCATTCATTTCTTCGTTACTTTATAGCTTATCATATGCACTTACAACTTTGTTAAACCTCTTTATGTGATGCTTAAAAATGAATCAACACATTATTCTATAAACAAAAGTTAAACAGATAAATATTACTCATATACCTGGTCAGAGGAGTGGTGCCTTACCTTATCCAGTTTTATTCATCAAATTAAAATAACTTCATTTTAAAATTACTAAAATTGATTTTCTATTCTTATATGAAATTTTATTTAGGCACCTAACCTAAGCTTTGATACCACCTGTAATGCCCTGGAATTTCGGACCAGTAAAAATTGCTGAAAATCCTTCCATTCAAAACAAACAATGACAGCTACCATCATATTTTATAAATATGAACAACATCACTAAATGCACTGAATAGAATTTACATAAATACCACTTGTCAGAGTATTCATTTAATCCATAGGGTGTTCTTTAAATACAAATTAAACACAATTACCATAAAAGGATTTTTATGCGACTCTGGTGAGATGGATATCGATGTTCAATCTTACACACTCGATAAACACATTAGCTTAGATTAAATGATAAACATGAAAAATGCACCAACACAAGATGTAATAACAAGTAATAAACAAAAAATATTTTATTAATAGAGCAACTGCATCACTACTGTGATAGCCCGTAACTTCCTCGGTAAGGAAAGCCCAGATTACCTTGAGAACACAACAAAATAGAACGCAAACAGAAGAACATTTCATTGTTATTTACAACAATTCCATCAGATTACATGAATATACAGAGTATGAATAAATAAAATACATTCGATAAATATCAGAGATTACAATAAATTACATAGCAGCGGAAAAACAATATAAAACACAACTGAAAATAATACACGGATACAGAGCTTTCCGAGCATTGTTCCAGCTGTAAATCAGGATCCTGTGAATATAAATCTACAAAACCAAAACTACTAGCTGCCCGTGTCAAAAATAGGGGCACCCAGAGTTTAGGTTAAAACAATAAACTCCAGGTCAGTCATGTGACTGGTGTGAGAACTAAAACAGTTATTAATTTTTATTTTAAAAGAGAGTAATTCAAGGGACCACACCATATAACACGGAACGGGTTTCATCCCAAGAATACCAGTGCATAGAATACACAACGCAATGCTTTTTCGAAAAATGAAGCTATTATAAGACCCAGGTCCCATCACACAATGCTACGCAAGCCGGAGGATAGGGTTTTCACTTATAATAGCCAAACATGCTTGGTACGTTTAAAACAAACCATTTGATACTATTATAAGTGTATAGTGTCAAAACAATTTCAATCATAAATATCAATCATAGGTGGCATGGGTACCATCTATCATGTCGCCATACTAGGCTCTACAAATAAAACCACAATATCACGTATTGGAAATTGGATTTCCGTCATGAGTCGAG
Source organism: Allium sativum (assembly GCA_030737875.1). Lineage (NCBI taxonomy): Eukaryota > Viridiplantae > Streptophyta > Magnoliopsida > Asparagales > Amaryllidaceae > Allium > Allium sativum. The sequence goes on along the minus strand of CM060919.1, from coordinate 353,280,048 downwards.
GCAAGGGGAAAGCTCCTCTTCGATCCGAGACACTCTAGCAAATGTCTCAGGACTACACACTCTGGGTAACCCTTGGATCTTCAGGGCCGGTCCACACTTACGTTAGTGGATTAATATTCCTGAACACACATTTCCCGGTCCTAACAGACCTAAAATCGAGGCGCCTCATTCCAACAACCACAAAGGTGAAAATAATATAAATGTCATCCAGTTTAAGCACTGACACCACCCATAGCTAGAAAGAAACGTCGTGCTCTCCCTGCAGTCCTTATCCCGTTTTTGACTCATACCGAGGTGTGAGGCTCGCGAATTCACGCTATACACAAAGCTGCGCCACATAGGCCGTGCTTTGATCATCAACCACAAGACTTTGCTTTTCAACAGAAGCCTTGATCAATTGCCACTTAGGCGTGCCACACAGGCAATTCACTCCATGCGATTGATGTCCATCGATATACAACCTCTGAGCTCGTACGTCTCAGAGAAGGGCGTTAAGCAAGAGAATAAATTCTCCGCTGCCAAACAGATGTATATTTAATAGAGATTGATCGGCACAGAATAAAATCCAATGTTAGACACATAGTCCATTTACAAGTTCGTTCTGGGTCTGAACGAAACCGGAGGCACTTTCCTCGTATATCCATCGATCTCCAAGTACGTCTGGACGATCACCAACTGATTCCCTCATCTTGGGTGTACAGCCCAATCAAGATCATCAGTAATCACCCAAACGATGTGAAGACTTCCGGTCTTCAACCACCGTCTTCATCTTCGACTTATCGTCGAATCGGTTATTCAGAATGGGTATAAACCCGGCCTTTCCGAACAACCTGCGTATATAATAAACAAATGTTACACAAACACAACATACGCCTCATTCCAATTCAGCAGTCACTAACCGTAAATTAGCAAGAGAACAATTTCCCAAATATTAACCCCGAAGGCCGAAACCAACATCAGATCAATACCCAGGAAACCATTCTTCTTAGCTAACCTACAGTTAGTTTCTAAATTTCACATTCCAAGGGAAAGGTTCCCATTAATTTTATCAAAGATAAATCCTTTAAAATTTATTCTTTGATCTTCCTTTGGATATCATTTCAAACCATATTATGGTTTTCCAAACTAGTCGGGATTAGCGAACCACACCGAAGTAATTATTTATTTTATTTCCCAATCCCCACCTATTCATCCCATGAAGCAAAACTGGTAATACTCCATATCTAATACCACGGTGTTATCGGTAAAATTAATTACCATTTCACGTTCAAATCTAATTAAAGATTTAACTATCGCTTTGGAGCAAAACTGGTGATACTCCATTCTCGCTCATTTTCCAAATTTGATAATTTAAATTATCAATCCACATTTCAATCCAATTACAGATTCATTGAAACTCCTTTTACTGGGTTAAAGAACTAATGTCATTTAAAACACAGTTCACGATAAGCCACAAATTACATTCTATTTATTATTGGGTTAAAGAACAAGTGTTATTTAAAACACCGTTCACGATAAACCCACAAATCAATTCTAATTCAATTCCAATTTAATATATTAGAAATTCGGGTTATTTAAAACCCATTTCAAATCCAATTTATTTATTTAAAAATAATTGGGTTTTAATTTTAGTTCAAAACTAGTTCATTTCGATAAAAATCTATTTTTATCTTTTCAAATAGGGGATTTTTCATCCCTGTTCTTTCCTATTCATATATTATGATTTTACACTAATTATTGATATTTTTGATAATTTTATCAAGGCCCGTACAGTCGATTTCCCACAACGGCCATCGAACTGCACTTACAGCGACCTTTTCTGAAATTGATTTGGACGTATCTCCAAATCCAACCGTTAGATTTCAAATTTCTAATATTCATTGGAAAGCGCTTTTCGATACGAACCCAACGGTTCTGGTTTTAGGAGAATCCGACGGTCGGATCTCCCGTAATGTCCGTTCGAAGTCAATGGTCGAAATTCACGAACTACTGCGGCGCGACGCGTTCTATTCAGGTCATTGTATTATATATATAATATATATTTCGTCGATTTCTATTTAAAACGAATTTTATAACTACCCCTTGTGGCTGCCTACATACCTATATCTAATTCGGTAAGCAATTAGATAAAGGATTTAGTAGACGTAGTTCTTCTTTACAAAACATTTAAAATCAATATTTACTTCCAAAAATACTTTTTATATCAAGTAAAAACACCCTACAAATACTCATTTTGAAAGGTATCTAAATATTTCTTGTAAAACTTCCTTTCAAAATATCTTCTCTTTTAAATATCAAAAGACCCCTTGCGATAAAATAGATTATAACTTCAAACTAATCATCATAAAAGGAATACCTGAAAATATTATTTTACATAAAACGTTTGCCAAAGTAAATATTATTTTTATTTTGAGTTGAAAACCAAATGTTACTTTAACAAGTTCTGTAGGAACAAGGCCCGAGCCCTTGAGATCCTAAGAGTTCAAGAAGGAGAGTCAACAGTGAAATATTTGTGAGTTCCCTTATCTTCTAACAAGATTACTGACCGTGAATGTATGAGCCTAATTTCTAGTATTAGAGACAAACTATACGATTGGAGTTCTAGAGTTCGTTCTTTTGTGGGAAGAATTTAATTAGTTCATACTATCATGCATGTTAAAGTCAATTTCCAGCTACAAACTTTCCAACTTCCTGATGCCTCGCTAGAAAAGATTGAAAAAGTTTGTGTTGACTTAATTTAGAGAGGACTCCATAAAATTGAATTCTTAGATCTATGCAGACCAAAAGAAGGAGGACTGGGGTTAAGAAGCATCAAAGTTATGAGACAAGCTTTTATAGGTACTAGGACATATATTATTCGCATTTAAAATAAAATGTGTATTATTGATTTTAACATTTAAATAATTTATTTATATTTGTATATATCTTTCAAAATGGATTCCTCTATTAGTAGTATATACTGCAATACATAACATACCATTATATGTTGTACACTCAACAATTTAAAAAGAAAATAAAAATTTTACATGCTCGCACAGAGCCTAAGAAACCCTGCAGGCCGCAGCCACTAAGGAGCAATTTAAACCTGTAATTTAGTATTGAAAGCCCTATTTGCTATCTTTATTTGTACTTAGAGTCCAGTGTAAACAAAAATTCTCGATCAAAACGTAGGCCTGTTTTAAATTTTTGGAAGCTACTTCGGTAATTTACCTATTTCGTGATGGTAAATGTTAGAGTATATGATGTCAACCACTCGCGTGGCTTTCTTTTCCTCATGCAACTCATGTTTTGAGGTACAGTAAATGAATATTTGGTCAGTTTGTATCGTCTTCTACGAACGCCGAAAATCGTCATCAATAGTTGTTGGATGCCTAAAAAATCTAGATCCATCCTAAAAGTCCTTCTTTGTTTTACCTAGATCTTGTAAAATTAACTGCTGGAAAATGGCATGGACAGCTTTCTTCCCTAATTTATACGTGACAAATTGAACCGTCCTTTTAGCTAAGTTACCCCAAAATTTTCAAAAACAAAAAAAATTATCTTCTTTTTTTATTGAGTTAACTCTTTCATTTTAAAAATAAAAATAAAAATAAAAAAAAATGCCCTCCGTGTAAAACCACTACATGATAGTTTAAGGGGTGTTACCCTAAAGGCACTACATAGGGACACTATATGTTGTCTTAAAGGTACCACGCAATATCCATGTGTGGTGCCTTAAAGACACCACATAGTGGCTCTACGTGATAAGGTGAAAATTTAGAAAATAAATATGAAAGATACAGTTTTGTCCTCAACTTGTTTATATAAAAAACGAAGGACTACTCAGTAAACCTTTGTGTTTAAATAGAATTTGTCTTGCCAATAAAATGGGCATGGAGGTAGCTTAATTCTAATTCTTGAACCTTGAAATGAAAGTTGAATTCATAACAAACAAAAATGCACAATTCACCATATACAAAATACAACGGGATGTTTTTAACGATCAAACTTTTATTTGTTGATCTCCAAAATGATACTTTGATTACAGGAATAAAATCGTATGTTGCATATCGGCAGTTTCTCACAAGAGAAAACCTCATCCTTTTATTCAAATAGATATGGAATTGGCTATTTAAAACACAAATTGGGTGACACAAAATCTTGATAGTTGGATTATCTTGTCTTTATATAAAAAGTGGAATTTAAAGGATGATGCAATGGTATAGATTTACTGTGTCTACGTTTTGTGTTCGAATAGATTTTCACGAGAGAAAACCTCCTAATTTTTGTTTAAATAGATATATTATAATAATATGTATATATGTTAATATTTTATTTATAATACTTTAGGCATGCATATAAATATATTATTATATTATACATTTACATATATTTGTGTATATGATACACTGATATATATATACATATGAAAAGTAAACGAATATAATTTATAAATTTAAACAAAATAAACTATTTTTTAATTAATATTTGGAAATATTTTAAATAAATTAGAATTTGTATGCATAATATATCTCCAATAAGGAACTTTTTTTGAAATTCACCCATAATTCCACTATGGGCTAGCCTGGTTCTAACATAATAAACAGTTGGTATCTAGTTTTGTGCAAAACGTCAATCTAAGTTCATAATGTGCTCCATTAGCGAAGGAGAAGGAGGGATTTATTATCCAAGGTACACTTTTAGGTTATTATATACCATTTCACATTTTCCTATATACTAGAGTTCACAATTTGTTTATGTTTAGTGATTTGGTAGAGGAATCAGATTGAGACTGGCTTAGCAGACAATCCTTAGCTATATTAAACCCTATAGAAGGTTCGGCTAATTTTTGTGCATGGTTTATCATGATGTAGTCTTATCGAGTCATAAATGTACCTTTTTAATGATTGTTTTTATTAGGTTTTGTATGGCTTGATTTTTCTTTAAGGGACGGATCAACGAAAGATATACAAAGTAGTTGTGGACTATTATAAACAACTGGTGATAAAGGATTCATAATGTAACACCCCATAAATAAACCTTAAATAGACATAAATAATTAAATTAAGAATAAACAATAATAAATTAATAAAATATTAATAGGTTGAAAATACGGATTTGGATAATTAAGAAGTTGGCCATGGAAATATTATCATTTTATTTATGGCGAAATTCTAGTCCATTTTCATATTTCATTTATTGAAAACGGAGTTTGTACGAAAAAAAAATGAATAAAAAAAAATGTTCGAAACTTATATACACACAGCATTTGAAATTCAAACTATAAGAATATAAATCTTGAATAAGATTAAATATCTATGGCATAATGGAATATTCTTGTGGACTTCTAAATTGTGTGCGCGCACACACACACACACATATGTATATATATAAGAAGGGGACAAGAATCAAAAGAAACAGAAACAATCAATGTAATTAATTAACGTATTAAATAGAAATCGACTAGGGAAATAAATCTCCCTATATTCTTTCCCTAAAGGGGGTCGACCGACCTCCTAAGGAGGGTTTTGACTGCCCTTGAAGGAAGAGGGTTGGAAATATGCTTATTTTTAAAGGAGTTTTTATATATTTTACTAGAATGGACTATCCAAATTTTATAAAACAAATCCGACGGATCAACACACTTCTAAAAGTATAAATAACGCCCTAGTCTCTTCCCCAAATGCTACATTCTATTCTCAACTCCACCTTGATTCTACATCTCCACCATTATTCTAAATTCCAGAAAATAGGACAGATTAGATTTCTTCTTCCTCCGTAACTTATTTCACTATCTTTAATCAAGTTTTCTTATTAGATTCTGGAATTAGATTATATGTACATAAGATTCTAACCTGATTCTTTATATATATATATATAGGTTTAGGAGAAAGTTTTGAATAAGATATTTGCGAGGATAAAATCCAAAAACTAGTTCTACACAACCTTCTTATCCTTTTCATAGTAATTTTGTGAGTGGGTATTATATTAAGTTTCCGTTTTCCATAATTGATAGTGTAGAATTTGGATTGTTACACCTAAAGGGATTTGGATTTACACGAAAAGAAAACACTAATAAAATCCCCAGACCCCCTATAATTTGCAAAAATGGTCAATCATTTGGATGTATATTGGGTTTTGATTATGAATATATTAAAAGTTTGGTTTTTTAGGTGTTGATAATTTTGATAACGGACTAATTTACTTTCTTATAAATTGTAAATCCTATATAGGTGCAAAAACGTAAGATTTGGGTACTGCAATTTATATAGGTTTAAATATGTATTTATATAAAATAGATAGCTTGAACGTATTAAAACACAAGTCACCAAAATCTTGGTTTTTGTATAAAATTATATGAAAAGCAAAGCACTACCAAAAAGAGATTATACATATATTTGGCATATTATACCTTGTTTTTGTTTTATTATTGAAATAATACTTAGAAGCTAGGTTACAAGTTATTAGTTTATGATCAATTATTTCTCTATTGTTGATTTGGATGTGAATAGACATTATATGTTATGCCGAGAAAGTTTGAGAAATAAACTCATAAACCTTGATTTTGGATAGGATTGACAATTCTACGTTTTAGGACGTTTCATTACGCATGCTTTAATTACATTTTATTTATTACTATTAATAGCCTAATTAACATACTACAAATGTTTTAATTAGGAATTTGAAATTAAAATGCCGCTACTAGGAAATTTGTATGTGTGTGAGGACTGATGGCTTTTACTAGTATTAATGATACATGGACACGGGGTTAACTCGTACTTATAGTGGAAGCCTGCCCAGAACTGGTTGACATATCTAGTGTCTACAAGAAGTCGGGTTAACGTGAGAGGTCTAAGCGCCATGGGCCATTATAATAAATACACTAAGGCACGAGGTTAAGCCCAACTTGTAGTAGAAGCCCTCCCGGAATCTCCCGATAAACCCAGCATCTACAAGGGGTCAACTTAATATGGGACGTCTAGTGCAATCAATATGTATGTGAAGTAGGCCTACCTCAGGAATGTATTTAGTGGTTGACATACCTTATTTGGGTATTATGTGGGACGTCTAGTGTAATCAATATTTAATGGTTAACCTGGGGATGGGCTACTAAGAGTTCCGTCAATCATGTTAAGGGCCCGTTTAAGGGGAATCGCCTTTCTAAGGGAAGTATTATGTGACGACCGCCCTACACTATCAACACCCAAGAAGTGCGCTGTAGTGGTGTTCGGCCAATGCAAGGCGATCATTAAGTTTTGTAATAAGAAGAATAACCCAAAACTTGACGTATATCTCACAACGCGTGGAACAAAATATAATATTAACACAAGATTGCTATAAAACAGGCGAGATGTTATAAGCTGAAATTAATCATAAACATCAGGGTAATAGACCCATATGACATATCACAGCATAGTATCAATTAGTCAAATACATATACATCTCCATAATACTGTCTGTACTAAAAATGCACTATTATGCCCAAAGTAGCGATCAATAGAAATAAATAGGGATAAAAGTATATATAATACATGGAAGCCTCCTACCCGTCTCCAGACAGCTACCTGAGCACACCAACTTGTCTCTAGTCTGCTCATTTAAGAGTACCTAGAGTAATAATAAGTAATGCATAAAACCCTAAGTTAAACAAAGTCTAGTATGAGCGATATTAATCTCAATTACTAAATAGGGTAGTAACATAGGTATGAAGAATCATATCGGACCTATCCCTACATCCAAAGAGTTAGCACATATAATCATGTACTCTAGTCTATTGCAATCACAATACTCAGTGTACATGAAAGTGTGCATGATAAAGTGATAGTAATCATCCAAACATAGCATCCAACCTCACGTCACTCACTCAGTGCCTTGGATATACGATCACACTTAGCTTCTACGGTACCCCCAGATTAGGACCCAAACTCGGTCCCACGTGTCACCAATTTCCCGAATCCAGAATAAATCGTCCGAACCTGGAGAAGGGACCCAAATCTGGTCCAAGTAACACATATTTACTGCTGCTAAATTCCAAGTACCCACATAAGCTTCATGCGTCGATGATCCCTTTGCAAATATATCTCAATAAAGTCAAACTTGAAAGTCACCCCGATGGTTCCATATGGATCCTAGGTGGTAACTCCCCATTTAGGCTTATCTAGCATCTCGAACTTAGACAAGTTGTATTGGAGTTCGTCTTCATAGGAACGCGATTGTTGTTACGGAGAAACACAACGCCATGCATGCTCCATCATATAGAAATTCCCTTCACCATTTCTCCTCGGGTCGACCCAACTTTGTTCGATATCGTCGAACCGGACTTGCTCACCATTTTTAGATCGACTTAACCGATCCGGACTTGGTCAATACAGAAGTGAAAAGAAGTAACAAATATGAATATTCTCTAGATGGTGACAATACACCCTAATGGGGGAGACCCACATAGCCATGCTGCTTGCCCAATTTTTGTCATTTCTCGGTTGATGAGGCTTGAGGTCATAACGTATCTTTTGACTGATCATACATTCATTTACTTTGAATGCCACATCGTCATACCCACCAAATCACAAATTGATTTCCCCAAAAATATCACGGGTATAAAGCTAAGAGAAATGAATTCCTCCGCCACCAAACGTGAATACGCTTGAAGCGATCAACTTAAGTGATCCATTAGATATACTCTGTCAGACATTCGTCCATACAAGTTGTCCTGGGACTGGACAAACCGAAGGCACTATTTTGTAAATCCATCTTAGGCAATTTCTACCTAGGATCACCAGAACAGCCCTTGCACAACTCCATCTTCAATTATCTTCATTATATTTGATTCACAACGCTAATGCCCATACGGAGTGGTTTTCAGAAAATGAATTTGATCCCGGTCCCTCCGTATTGACGATGAAATGGTCAAAAACTTCGATAGTCGGTGATTTAACTATCAAAGGAAAACATGTGTACAAACAACGGTCGTATTTCCAAATGGAAATCTTATCGAGCAAATCATTAATCAACACTGGTCCCCTTTAATTTAATTTGCCATTCAATTATTCATTTCCCTATTTCTATTTCCATATATTCGTAAATCCTTATTTTTTCTAAATTTAGAAAATATACGTTATTAATCATTGGAAAACATTTCCATATTTACTCTCATTTCTTATTTTCAATATTAGAAAACATTTCTGATTCTTATTTGGAAAACATTTCCAAAACTCCTTCATTGGATTCAAACAAATGTTTAAATAAAACATCGCTATGCCAACTCGAACCATTAACACTTATTATCTAAATTCAATTAACCACCCTTCACTATCGAACCTTAAACATTCCTTAGTTAAAAATGAAGTCAATCAGGTTAGGGTATAACTACCTCTCAGACCGTAACTGAACAACATTTCTAACCTTGAAATAGACAATGTTCACATTTTAAATCTTCACCAAACTTCCTTACGTAACTCTCGAATTCCATTTACGAATCCACTTCCCTTACAGAAATTATTTGATTATAACAACAGTATTATAATCCCATGCTTCTGAAATATATAATCTTTAATATAATTTTTATACCTTAATTTAAATAAATAAACGATTTATTAAATAAATAAATCTTGATTCAAAAACCGAAAAGTAAATAGTACTTTCTTAAATTCGATATAGTCAAATCCCAACGTATAACTCTCTCTCGAATGTTCTCTATTCGATAACTCTCCTTCGAATAAACTATATTCGATAATCCCTCCTTCGAATAAACTATATTCGATAATCTCTCCTCTTCGAATAAACTATATTCGATAATCTCTCCTCTTCGAATAAACTATATTCGATAACTCTCTCCTCTTCAAATAAACTATATTCGATAACTCTCTCCTCTTCTAATAAACTATATTCGACAATCTTTCCTTCTTCGAATAAACTATATTCGATAATCTTTCCTTCTTCGAATAAACTATATTCGATTCACTCTATTCGAATAACTAATATTGGATTAACTCTAATTCGATTAACTCAAATCGATTAACTCTAATTTGATTAACTCTAATCGATTAACTCTAATCGATCAACTCTATTTAATTAACTCTATTCAATTTACTCTATTCAAATAACTCTTATTTGAATAACTAATTTTATTTCAATCCTATTTCCTATCTTATTCAAATTCCCATTTGAATTTCTATTCCAAAACCCAATTTCTTTATAAAAGTTTTTATTTGTAAAATATTTATTTTAGTCTATTATTCACATCGAATGTGAAAAATATTCCTTTATATAATTCCTTAAGTTTGATTTCGTATTTTAAAATAATATCCCATTTCCAAATTCTATTTATACTTCTATTTATAGAATTTTTCAAATGAAATCTCCTTTTTATTTCTAACACTTAAATCTCATTTATAAACCCCTTTATAAATGCTGAGTTCACATTGTATTAAAAATATCGGTGTTAAAACCGATTTCTACTTCTCTATATAAATTCAGACTTTTATTTTTATTTATCCAATGATAAATATTTTCCTTAATTTATAAACATCGTTTATAAATTATTCTTCTCAAATTTAATCTGTTATAACAGATTTCTATTTAATTCTACTTTAAATAAATCTTTTCCCTTTATCTGTTAGAAACAAATTTCCATTTTATATTTACTTTCCACTTATTTTCTTTTATAAAATTTTATTCATTTTACAAATACTTCCTTCTATAATTCCTATTTATTTCATGTAAATATTTCCTTTTAAAATTATCCTATTCATTTTATAAATATTTCCTTATCTATTTGGTTTACAATTATTTCTTTTTCTATTTGTTTTACAAATACTTCTTTTTCTATTTGTTTTACCAATATTTCATTTATACAATTCTATTTATTTTATACAAATATTCCATTCATATAATTCTATTTATTTTCTAGATAAATATTCCCTTTTATAAAATCCATTGACTTTATAAAATCCTTAAATTCAATATCCACTTTTAAATTCCTTTTTTTTAATAAAATCATTTAATTTATATAAATATATTTCATTTTCAATATACACTTTGAAATTTCCATTTCTGCATTCCAGTATTCCTTATGGTATTTAACATACCATATAACAATGATTGATATTATCCAAACACACATAATCAACAACACATCATATATCACAATATATGAAAACAGTAAAATAAATGTTGAGGAACCCCCTCCGACCTGTTTCCCTGCATCCACAGATGTTACACAGTATAATTCATATCAATTCCAATTCAATATAACATATTCTGATGAACAGAATAAATGTTTGTTTAACGATATGTGTGTATATCGTTAACTGCAATTTCAACCAATCAAACAACAATTCAACCAAACAATCATCACACAGAAATTAATCATCATTTATCATTACTAGATTATATTTATAAAAATATAATTTAAATAGAGTTAGTGAGTTTTACTGACCTTGGTTGATCATCATTATATAACGATAATTGTCGTTGATTCAGACGGACAATTTATTTTGATATAAATATTAAGGAGCTCCAATTCACTCCCAGTCAGTTCCATTGTGGAGTCGTTGTCCATACGATCCCAACTGTAACAACCCGCAAATTCGGGACCAATTAAAAAATTTTATTTTAGAAAATTTTAATGAATTTTGGGAATATAAAGTGATTTATTATTAATAATAATGGCTAGAATTCATTTTAATCGAAGTTAAAACGAATAAATTTAATTATAATATAAATGGAGTTAGAAATGGCGCAGTAGTTTGAAAAGTCAAACTTGAACTTTGACTGACCGGATAGGATGCAAAATTTAACGGATTTTAGTGAAACCAACAATATTAGAATCTATTTAAAAATATATTTCTAACGAATCTGAAAAATTGAAATTTCATAGCGGAAATCAAAAGATATGGCCAATTCAATTTTTAGAAAGATCGTTGTAAAATTTATATATATGGCCCAAAAGGCTACTTTTCACATATGAAGGAATTTCGACTCGAAACCACTTCCATTGAGTTCGGAATGATGTTTCTGCATTGAAAAACAGTAAACACTTATATATTTTGAGTTTCGGGATTTATTTGTTTAAAAATGTATTTTTAATATTAAATATATTGGCCTTAAAAATAGTCATTTTTCAAACGACCTCCGTTTTCGGCGAAACCACTTTTGTTGGAACCGGAATGTTAGCTAGGTTTTAATTTTCATAATTTTTCGAATTAATATGTGAGCGTGGCAAAAGAAAATGTGTTTTGACTATTTCAGTTAAATTTAAACGCCTTAAAAATAGCCATTTTTCAAACAGTCTCAGAATTCAATGAAAATAATTTTGTTGGATTCGTATCGTCATAAGAAAGCCAAAAATAATTTTTCTAGATTTTTCTGAGTTCGTATGTGGCCCCGGCATATTTTAATGTACGGTCAATATTTAATTAATTAATTTTTAATGCAATTTTAAATAAAAATCGTACATATTTCGGAATTGGGCCACGGGACCTATCCCATTGCATTTAGAAGGTGTCAAAACCTTAAGAACTACAGTAAGCAAGCCCAATTCGGAGACAACCCGCATTTTCACCTTTATAACACATTTTTAATAATAAAATAATAAAATAATCCAAAAATTAAAACCCTAACCCTAATTTCAGCCGCCGCCTATGGCTGTTTCGATGGCCAGAAATCCCCTAACTTCAAACATCAATTTCTCTCAATCCGTTCAGTGAAAATCTACGAATAATATACCAAATCGAAGCTCTCGGAAAGATCTTTCAATCCATACGGTCAAGATCGGGTTTTGGTTCGCGGATTTCACGAATTCTGGGCCGAAACGTGGCGGGTTCATTTTTCGAGAGGAGATGGAGGCCGAGTTGGGTGGCTTTCTGGGCGGTGGTGGCTCGCGAGCGGGGCGTCGGAGTGGCGGTGTCTGATCGGCGCCTGGGTGGCCGAGGTGGCACACGCACAGAAGGGGTGGACGGCGTGAGATGGGTTCGGCGATGCGTGTTCCTGAGTAGCGTGAGGAAGAAAGTATTTTTTTTTATATTATTTTATTTATTTAATATTTAATTTATGCAATCATTAAAAATCAATATCTCTTTCATACGAGGTCCGATTGACGAACCGTCAGTTACATTGGACTCGTCTTTCCGAGATCTTCGCGATGGCGCAGACCAGAGCTGATTCCGAGATAGTCAAATTTTCAGCAAAAATCAATGTGAGAATTCTAATTTTATTTATTTAATTAATTATTAATTATTTTCTCGTGTTAAAAATGATTGTATTATCATGTTAATTCAGATCTGAAATGTCTGTGTTGTTTGAATTGTTAATTGTTGCTTGTTGTATGTTTTGTTGTTCATAATATGCTAAATCCGCATTGGAATTTTACATATTGTTGAATTTATTTGCAGTTAGAGATTAGATCTAAAATTTGATCTAAATCATATTATATTCATATTTAAATCATACTTATTTAAGATCCAGTTGTAAAAATTCATTTTATGTTATTAAAACATAATTCTTATTTTTCTGAAATGAACAATAGAATTGAAACAACAAATAAGAACTCATTTTTATTTGTTGACATAATAAAAGAAATTGAATGCCAAATAAAAAAAAGAGATTGAACAACAAATAGATACTTATTTTTATTTGTTGATTTAACAATAGAAATTGAACGACAAATAAGACATTATTTTTATTTGTTCATATTACAACGGAGACTAGTTAACGAATAAAATCTTATTTTATTTGTTTATTTTTCAACAGAATTTGGATGTCGAATAAAATATTATTTTTGTTGTTTATTTACAATAGAATTTGAACAACGAAAAAAAGAATGAATAAAAAGAATACATTTTTAATGTGAATTTGTTTACATTAAAAAGAATGAATAAAAATAATACATTTTTAATGTGAATTTGTTTACATTAAAAAGAATGAATAAAAAGAATACATTTTTAATGTGAATTTGTTTACATTAAAAAGAATGAATAAGAAAAAAAGAATGTATTTTTAATGAGAATTTGTTTACATTAAAAAGAAGGATTAAAAGAACATATTCTTAATGTGAGTTTGTTACATTAAGAAGAGTGGATTAAAAAGCATATATTTTTAATATGGAATAGTTTCATTAAAAAAAGAATAAAATTAAAAGATTACATTTTTTATGTAATCTTAGAATTGAAATTAAAGATTAGATTTTTATTGTCTGCTGTTTTCAATAACAGGGATTGAAATAAAGGTCATATTTTATTTGTCACTTTGATTTCAATAAAAGTTGTAACATTTAAAAATCTCGCAAATGTAAATATACATTAAAAATAAACTTATTCTTTTATTTGCATTTACCAATGCAAATATACATTAAAAATAAACTTGTTCTTTTATTTGTATTTACTGATACAAAGATATATAAAATTTGTTCTTTTATTTGCATTCACCAATGCAAATATATTTTGAAAATAAAATTTATTCCTTTATTTACATTCACAAATGTAAATATACATTGAAATAAAATTTATTCCTTTTATTTATATCCACAAATGTAAATATATGTTGAAATCCGAGTTTATCCTTTTATTTACATTCACCAATGTATAAATGCATTGAAATTAAAATTTGTTCTTTTATTTGCACTCATTAATGCAAATATATCTTGAAAAGAAAAGTTGTTCTTTTATTTGTATTCACGAATGCAAACAATACATGAAAATAGGAAAAAAAATTATATTTTTGTTTGCATTCTACAATGCAAACGAAACATAGAAAATACATTTTTATTTGTATTCTATCATGCAAATAAAACAAGTAGATAAAAATTACATTTTTTGTTTGCAACTTTAGCTACAAACAAGAAAATAAAATTTACATTTTTGTTTGCAAATTTAGATGCAAACAAATTTATTTAAAAACAATAGTTACATTCTTTGTCGCATGATTTTAAAATGCGAACAAAATATTAAAATAAAGGTTACATTTTTATTTATTTATTTACTTCACTTGATGTAAGTAAACATAAAATAAAGAGTTGTTCTTTTATTTACATTTCTTGATGTAAATAAAACTAGAAATTAAATATTACATTTTTATTTACATTACCCAATGCAAATAAAACATGAGAATTAAAGATACATTTTCATTTGCAATCCTTAATGCAAATAAATTATGAAATGAAAAGTTATAATTTTTATTTACATTCCTCTATGTAAATAAACATCAAATTAAAAAGTTGAAACTTTATTTGCATTCTTATTTGCAAATAAAGAATGAAATGAAAAGTTATATTTTTGTGATTATTTGTTTTCCCTATTACAAATGGAATTAAAGATTATATTCTTCTTCCCTCTTATTTACAATGAAAGGAATTGAAATGAAGATTATATTTTTATCGCCATTTTAGATGCGATAAAAGAATAGAAATAAATATTACATTTTATTGACATTTTACATGCGATAAAAAGAATAGAAATAAAAAGAGGTATTTTTATCGTCGTGTGAAATATTGTGTATTACACTGCCATAGACAAGTTACCCGACTTGTTTATGTGATTGGGTCGATCATTTTCACACATCGCCCAAGTGCACAAATGAATTTATTATTTGTTTGTTGGCTGAAACCCCACACGGGTGTTGGGATGAAAATGAACATACACTAATCCCAATATTTAGTTGTATGTTGATCGTTAGATCGACAGGCTGCGATGAGCGTTATTATTTAATTTTAACGCTTACACAGTAGAAATTACACATTGGATGAAAATGGATGAATTGATGATTATCTATTTTATTGTCATATGTATGATGTGTGTGAAATCCATATAATCCAAAATTACATGGTAAATGATTGAGTCGCTTTTCGATTCCGGTGTTCTTTTAAATAATAATATTCTTACGTTAGAAATTCTTTTTATATAAAGAATATATTTTAATATAAAAATATATTTTTAATCAAGTATATGTTAAAACAAAGAATATTTGTAAAAGATAAAGATTTGTAATATAAAGAATACTTCTCATTTAGAGTCTTTATATAAAGAATATTTCTATGATTATTTTAAAATATGTTTTTAAAGGATTACTAGCATTTGCAATTATATTTTGTGATATGAAATAAATTGAGATGTGAAGTGGATTTATCGTGGACGATGATTTAAACGACATTTGTCCTTTAATCCAATTTACATTGAAATTATTATTTGGAACTTATGAATCTATTTTATAAATTTAAAAAGGGCATTTTCTAAAAATCAAGTTTTCAATGTAATATATTAAATAGGAATTAAGTGGAAATTCGATTGGTAATAATTGAAATGGGCTTCTGTAAAAGAAGACCGATATTATATGTGGAATTTAAGAGGCTTTGCCGTTATTCCATGTATATTGTTAGTCCGATACAGAAATTCATATCGATTATGTTTGATTTGATTTCTGTGAAATTCCTTATTTTAGAAATTGATTTGTGGGTTTATCGTGAACTGTGTTTTAAAGAACACTAGTTCTTTAACCCGTTTTAAGACATGATTTATTCCATAAAATAAATGATCTTGTAATAATGATTTTTGATATTAAATCAAAATTAGAGTTTTAATAAATCTTTTAAGGAAGATTTAAGATTTTATTTTCAAAGATTATCTTTGATAAAAGTAATGAGAATCCTTTAATATGAATATTCTTATTTAAAAGAATATTCGGAGTTGAAATGTGGCGTAATGTGTGATTTTCCATTATTTGATTTTTAATCACAAAATACGCGAGTTATTCAGAAAGACCGGGTTTAACCCATTCTGAATAATCCTCACGACGATCAAGAGTCGAAGATGACGGTGGTTGAAGACCGAAGGTTTTCACATCGTTGGGATGGTGATGACTGGTATCTTGAATTGGGACTGTACATCCCAAGGCAAGGTATTTGGTAATGATCGTCCAAACGTATTTGGAGATCGACGGACACGTTGTTTCGCTCAGACCCAGAGCGGACTTGTAAATGGATTGTGTGTCTGATATTGTATTCATTTATACTGTATTTGTTGAACGCTACTGATTATATATTTCTGTTTGGTGGTGAAGAATTTATTCTTTACTTATCACCCTTCTCTAAGACGTATGAGCGTAGAGGTTATATATATATTGGTAGATGATCAATAATATAGTAGGGTCTGACAATGTGACATGCTAAGATGCAAATGATCAAGGCTTTGTTGAAAAGCAGGCCTTGTGGTTGATGATCAAAGCACAGTCTCTTTAGGCATAGCTTTGTGTATATCGTGACTTCGCGAGCCTCACACACCGATTGAGTCTAAAACGGGAGAAGGGAACGCAGGGAGTGCACACGTTTCTTTCTAGCTAGAAGTGGTGTTGGGCTTTAACACGGCCCGACATTTGCTTATGTGGTTGATGGAATTTTTGCGAGGCCTCGGTTTATTCTTATCGGTCGCCCTCGGCTGATTTGTAGGTCCAATAGGATCGGGGAGCGTGTTTCAGGCATAACTAACCCACTAAAGTATTTGTGGACCAGCCCTGCTGCATCCAAGGGTTCGCCAGCGTCTGAATCCTGAGGCATTGCTAGAGTGTCTCGAATCGGTCAGGAGCTCCTCCCTAGCCTTGACTCCTGAAGGAAACCCAATTCCCAATACGCCCTTGCGGTTTTGATTGTATAACTAGTATGGCGACATAGTAGATGGTATCTATGCCGTCTAGGATTGATATTATATTTGAAATGTTTTAAATATATATATACGCACACTAATAATAATATCGTTTTTACTTATCAAGCATCTTTTGACCATTATAAGGTAAAACCCTATCCTCTGGTGTGCGCTGCATTGTGTGATGGGACCTGGGTCTTATAATGGTTTCATTTTTTTCTAAAAAACATTACGTTATTTGACGATTTACTTTAATTATGCACTGGCAATCCAATGGAGTAAACCCGTTCCGCGTTAGCGGCGTGGTCCTGTGATTAACCTACTTATTATATAGGTTAAGTTAAGAATTCTCACACCAGTCCCACGACTGACCTGTAGTTTGTATCACTTTGAAACTCGGGTGCCCTCTTTCCACACGGGCAGTCGAGTAGCTTTTTGCAGATATAGTTAAGCAGGATCTGGATTGAAGTCTGAAGCTGGGTCCAGAATATTGATGGCCTTCCACTGGGATTAGTTCCGCTGCAATGTATTTAATTTCTTGTAAATGTATCTTCTGCTGTAATATTTATCGATGTACTCTGATATATTCTGTACTCTGATGTAACATTTATTATTGATGTTATAAAAGTCTGTGTTGTTGTTTTGATGTTTTGTATGCCCAAAGTTAACGTACGCGGGTTTCGAACGGTCTTGAATCGATCTTGCGATCGATTGGGGTCGGGCGAAATCCGGGTCGTTACAGCTGGTATCAGAGCTCAGGTTTAGCTCAAATCTTTGGGGTACAACTCGTTAGAACTTAACAGAAGACTCATCAGAGGTTGGATTAGTAATATCCAATAAGAATACTCATTAGAGATAGGATCAGTAGTATCCTAGAATGAGAATACTCATTAGAGATGGGGTTAGCAATGCCCTAGAATGAGTCAGAGTGGAAAATTTACAATTAACGTACTTGTTATTAAATATATAATTCGATTTTAGAAAATATGATTTTTGAATATATAAAAGTTATATATTTTTGAAAATTTAATCAACTAATTGATTGATGATTGTGTTGTGTGAATATGAATTCGACTAATAAAATGATTAAACAACTAAAGAATGAAAATTAAATTAGTTAAATAAACAACTTTAGCTTCATTTCCTTTTCGAGGACGAAAAGATTTTAAGTGGGGGAGATTGTAACAACCCGCAAATTCTGAACCAATTAAAAAATTTTATTTTAGAAAATTTTAATGAATTTTGGGAATATAAAGTGATTTATTATTAATAATAATGGCTAGAATTCATTTTAATCGAAGTTAAAACGAATAAATTTAATTATAATATAAATGGGTTAGAAATGGCGCAGTAGTTTGAAAAGTCAAACTTGAACTTTGACTGACCAGACAGGATGCAAAATTTAACGGATTTTAGTGAAACCAAAAATATTAGAATCTATTTAAAAATATCTTTCTAACGAATCTGAAAAATTGAAATTTCATAGCGGAAATCAAAAGATATGGCCAATTCAATTTTTAGAAAGGTCGTTGTAGAATTTATATATATGGCCCAAAAGGCTACTTTTCACATATGAAGGAATTTCGACTCGAAACCACTTCCATTGAGTTCGGAATGATGTTTCTGCATTGAAAAACAGTAAACACTTATATATTTTGAGTTTCGGGATTTATTTGTTTAAAAATGTATTTTTAATATTAAATATAGTGAAAATTAGGCTCACGTCCTTCAAAATAAAGTTAATTAGGCTCACATCCTCCCCTTTTGAAACATATAAATCTCATCCCTATTTTTAAAACGCACCTTTAATATTTCCGGAAATGCCCTTGTCCGATTTTAAGGGGTATGGATTGTTTATAGGTTACGTATTAGGGTTTTATTTTCTACAGAAACAAAATTTTCTAATCCATGGCGGCGGCGGCTCCATCTATCACTCATCTCAGCAACTCTCGTCCTCTACTGTTACTCACGGCATCTTCCTCATCTCAGCAACCTCATCTACATCATCTTCCTCATCTCAGCAACCTCATCAACCAGGCAGCGACATCAATCCAGGCGGCTTCCACAAATCTCGGCGGCTTCCACAAATCTCGGCGGCAACATCAGGCATCGGCGTCAACAGCGGCTTCCACAAAATTCCATGTATCTCTGCAACCCCTGTTTCCAGATCCGAGCTAATTCGGATTTTAATCGTGAGTTTTGCTCCTCAGCTTGTCAGCGCAGGCATCGGCGTCAAGCACTGGAGGTCGATGGCATCTCAAACCGTCCACAGCAAACCATTGTGAGTTTTTTTTTTCTATTCTTTCTGATTTTACTTGCAGGATAAATATTAGGTTTTTATTAGCATAAAAATATGATTTTTCATATGATAAGGACTTGTAAAAAACATAAATTCATGAAACCATTGTTAGAACTCATGGAATTTTGCTGAACTTCTGATAAAAAGTTGCGGACAAATATGTATCTATTCTTAATATATGCATATATGTATGCAATTTTTTATCAAACAAACAGAAAAACATATTATTTTACAAATATATTCATATTTATATGCATATATCTAGAATACTTGCATATAAATATTCAGAAATTATTATTATTTTGCTGAGTTATACGCATGTATTTATATTATTCTGAAGCAGTTTTTGTAATATATTCATATTTCTATGCATATATCTGGAATATTTGCATATAAATATTCAGAAATTATTGATTTTTTGCTGAATTGTATGCATGTATTTATAGAATTCTGAAGCAGTTTTTGTAATATATTCATATTTCTATGCATATATCTGGAATATCTGCATATAAATATTCAAAAATTGCAGTTATTTTGCTGAATTGTACGCATGTATTTATATTATTCTGAAGCAGTTTTTTGTAATTTAGGTTACTGCAAATTAAGCTTATTAATGGTGATTTTCTTTTTTTGATAACAGTGTTCCGGCGGATATTGGTGTAGTGGTGTTGTTGAAGCTTGGTCGTCCATCTTTTTCCAAATGATTCAAATCTGCAGTTGTTTCTACAGAGACTACTAGATGTGGTTTGCGCAATAAGCTGGGTCTTAACAAATTATATGTTTTTCAATAGACCATCATCTCTGCTTTGTAAATGTTCTGAAATTTGTGATGCATATTTGTGAATGTGGTTTGTACTTATTTTTTGATGTAGTAGATGTAAATGTTATGAAATTTTTCATGTAAGTATGCACATATTTATGTTATTTGCATATATATATATATATGCATCTTGTTATAATTATATGTATTTATTTTGTTGTCATTTCTTTTGTTTCAGCAATTATGCAGTACAACTCTGTATATGTATGCAATTATTTCATTTTTTTGCATAAATGTATGCAATTTTATGCAATATTTGTATCTAATTGTCTAGTTTTTCGTAAAAATCAAAAATCTTAATAAAAAAATTGTAGTCACTACATTCAAGTAATAATTTATTTCTGTATAATATTAATGTATGCACGTCTAATTCATTGTTGCGTAAAAGTAATAAATTATTTTCTGTATAATATTAATATATGTATGCAATTATTTCACTTAGTTGCGTAAATGTATGCAATTTTACGTAATATTTGTATCTAATTTTCTATTTTTTCGTAAAAATAAAAATAAAATAAAAAAAACGCTGTTGGAGTGATCAACGGTTTTCCAGTATTGTAGGATTAGGGTTTTTAGCAAGATAATAGGTGCGTAAGGGTAGATCAGGATTTTTTTAGCGGAAATTCAAAAATAGGGATGTATTCTAGATTATTTTTATCACCGGGTTTTTTTTATATTTTAAAACTTAATAGGGACCTGTAAAAAACGCACCCTTAAATATATTGGCCTTAAAAACAGTCATTTTTCAAACGACCTCCGTTTTCGACGAAACCACTTTTGTTGGAACCGGAATGTCAAATTATTGCTAGGTTTTAATTTTTAGAATTTTTCGAATTAATATGTGAGCGTGGCAAAAGAAAATGTGTTTTGACTATTTTAGTTAAATTTAAACGCCTTAAAAATAGACATTTTTCAAACAGTCTCGGAATTCGACGAAAATAATTTTGTTGGATTCGTATCGTCATAAGAAAGCCAAAAATAATTTTTCTGGATTTTTCTGAGTTCGTGTGTGGCCCCGGCATATTTTAATGTACGGCCAATATTTAATTAATTAATTTTTAATGCAATTTTAAATAAAAATCGTACATATTTCGGAGTTGGGCCACGGGACCTATCCCATTGCTTTCATAAGGTGTCAAAACCTTAAGAACGACAGTAAGCAAGCCCAATTCGGAGACAACCCGCATTTTCACCTTTATAACACATTTTTAATAATAAAATAATCCGAAAATTAAAACCCTAACCCTAATTTCAGCCGCCGCCTATGGCTGTTTCGATGGCCAGAAATCCCCTAACTTCAAACATCAATTTCTCTCAATCCGTTCAGTGAAAATCTACAAATAATATACCAAATCGAAGCTCTCGGAAAGATCTTTCAATCCATACGGTCAAGATCGGGTTTTGGTTCGCGGATTTCACGAATTCTGGGCTGAAACGTGGCGGGTTCGGGTTTGTTTTTCGAGAGGAGATGGAGGCCGAGTTGGGTGACTTTCTGGGCGGTGGTGGCTCGCGAGCGTGGCGTCGGAGGGGCGGTGTCTGATCGGCGCCTGGGTGGCCGAGGTGGCGCGCGCACAGAAGGGGTGGACGGCGTGAGATGGGTTCGGCGATGCGTCTTCTGAGTAGCGTGAGGAAGAGAAGTATTTTTTTATTATTTTATTTATTCAATATTTAATTTATGCAATCTTTAAAAATCAATATCTCTTTCATACGAGGTCCGATTGACGAACCGTCAGTTGCGTTGGACTCGTCATTCCGAGATCTTCGCGATAGCGCAGACCAGAGCTGATTCCGAGACAGTCAAATTTTCAGCAAAAATCAATGTGAGAATTCTAATTTTATTTATTTAATTAATTATTAATTATTTTCTCGTGTTAAAAATGATTGTATTATCATGTTAATTCAGATCTGAAATGTCTGTGTTGTTTGAATTGTTAATTGTTGCTTGTTGTATGTTTTGTTGTTCATAATATGCTAAATCCGCATTGGAATTTTACATATTGTTGAATTTATTTGCAGTTAGAGATTAGATCTAAAATTTGATCTAAATCATATTATATTCATATTTAAATCATACTTATTTAAGATCCAGTTATAAAAATTCATTTTATGTTATTAAAACATAATTCTTATTTTTCTGAAATGAACAATAGAATTGAAACAACAAATAAAAACTCATTTTTATTTGTTGACATAACAAAAGAAATTGAACGCCAAATAAAAAAAAAGAGATTGAACAACAAATAAATACTTATTTTTATTTGTTGATTTAACAATAGAAATTGAACGACAAATAAGACATTACTTTTATTTGTTCATATTACAACGGAGACTAGTTAACGAATAAAATCTTATTTTATTTGTTTATTTTTCAACAGAATTTGGATGTCGAATAAAATATTATTTTTATTGTTTATTTACAATAGAATTTGAACAACGAAAAATAGAATGAATAAAAAGAATACATTTTTAATGTGAATTTTTTTACATTAAAAAGAATGAATAAAAAGAATACATTTTTAATGTGAATTTGTTTACATTAAAAAGAATGAATAAAAAGAATACATTTTTAATGTGAATTTGTTTACATTAAAAAGAATGAATAAAAAGAATACATTTATAATGTGAATTTGTTTACATTAAAAAGAATGAATAAGAAAAAAAGAATGTATTTTTAATGATAATTTGTTTACATTAAAAAGAAGGATTAAAAGAACATATTCTTAATGTGAGTTTGTTACATTAAGAAGAGTGGATTAAAAAGCATATATTTTTAATATGGAACAGTTTCATTAAAAAAAGAATAAAATTAAAAGATTACATTTTTTATGTAATCTTAGAATTGAAATTAAACATTAGATTTTTATTGTCTACTGTTTTCAATAACAGGGATTGAAATAAAGGTCATATTTTATTTGTCACTTTGATTTCAATAAAAGTTGTAACATTTAAAAATCTCGCAAATGTAAATATACATTAAAAATAAACTTATTCTTTTATTTGCATTTACCAATGCAAATATACATTAAAAATAAACTTGTTCTTTTATTTGTAATTACTGATACAAAGATATATAAAATTTGTTCTTTTATTTGCATTCACCAATGCAAATATATTTTGAAAATAAAATTTATTCCTTTATTTACATTACAAATGTAAATATACGTTGAAATAAAATTTATTCCTTTTATTTATATTCACAAATGTAAATATATGTTGAAATCCGAGTTTATCCTTTTATTTACATTCACCAATGTATAAATGCATTGAAATTAAAATTTGTTCTTTTATTTGCACTCATTAATGCAAATATATCTTGAAAAGAAAAGTTGTTCTTTTATTTGTATTCACGAATGCAAACAATACATGAAAATAGGAAAAAATTATATTTTTGTTTGCATTCTACAAGGCAAACAAAACATAGAAAATAGAAAATACATTTTTATTTGTGTTCTATCATGCAAATAAAACAAGTAGATAAAATTACATTTTGTAACGACCCGGATTTTTCGAACAGTATTTTAAATATTTAGTATCGTTTAAATATTGAATTAACCATATAAAAGAATTTTTATAGTGAATTTTCGATCAAATAATCGAAATACGAGAACAAAATATAATTGAAATCGAAATTTAAAACAGAATCAAAACAATTCAAATGATCAGTGTTAGTTCTGTCTGAACATGTACGATAAAAATAATTTATTATCGACGAATTTAATGGTTTGAATCAATTTATATTTAATCGTTAATTTAAACTGTTATCTCCTATATACTGTAGAACTAAATTTCAGAATCGATTCCATGTAGTTCAAAATAGCGTGATAACCTTATAACGACGGCTGTTATGTTCAAATAAGGATTTGGAACCGCAAAAGGCAATTTAAACAGATAAAATCAAAATTTAATCAAGGTAAAACAAACGTCAGTTCAGCCGCCTATGCTCAATCTTGAGCCATAGCCTATTATCAGCGCCACCCTATGAGTAAACATCGCGCAGCTACTCCTTCCTCGAGCCAAATTTCTGTCTCCCTCCTTCAAAATCTAAGGGACAACATTTTAATGCCTGTCTGCTCTCGCGCCTATATAATTAGCCTTTGCCTTCATAATTTTGTCCCATTTTCTAAAACCAATTCGAAGACCTTTGCCTTCGTTCCTTTTTCCCCTTTTCCTGTCAATTACAAATTCGAGTCCACTGCGAAAAAAAAAAATGACTTCGAAATAAAAATCGAGATTCAATCCGTGAATTCCTGGGGCTCGGCACATAGCTGCTCGCGATGGGTGGGTGTTAGTTGCGATGAGGTGAAGTTGTAGAGTTCGGATCTCTCGAGTTTGAAGTGTTCGAATGGAAAATTTGTGGAGTTCGACTCCATTTTCTGTCGCTCAAATTTGTGAGCTGTTATCAGGTTGCGATGGAGGAAGGGTATCCGATTTTACTTTTGGGGTGTTCATGGAAGGGCTGACGCGAGTTCCTGAAGCTCGAGATTTCTAGTGATGCTCGCGTTCAACAGAGAGACTTCGGGCATGGGTCCGTAGACGGGTGGAGTGCAGGATCGACAATGATTTTGAGGAGTGCGAGGGCGTGTTGATTTTTGGATCTGGCATTGGGATGAGTCAGCGCGGTCTCAGGAAGAAGGGGATCGGAGCACAGTTCGTGGTCAGTTCCTTGGTAACAGTCGGATGGTGAATGCTGTAATGATGTCGGCAAGGATCAGTCTTCCGGTCCAAGTGTTTTTAATGATGACAGTAACAGGATTTCCAATTACAGGAAGGAAGAGAGGATTAAAATGAAATTAAGGTAATTAATTCTAAGTTTAATTAGTTAATAATGTAATTAGGATTTTTTCTAGTTAAATAAGTTATAAAAACTATGTATAACCATACATAAAATAAATGGTGAGTTAGAAAATTTGTGAGTAACCAAAATTCCTTTATCATGTCCCGTTGGTTATTTTATTCATTTATTTAAATAATGAAGTGAAATAAAACTGAAATTTGATTTCTAACTTTATTTAGCAAGCTGTTTAAAATAAATAGAAATTAGCGATTTAATTAGTTAACTAAGGTATAATCAGGTAATTAAAATTTATCATCTTGTTATACAAGGTTTATTTATGAGATTATTCGAGTTGGGTTCGTAGCTGGGATTCTAGAAGTTGTTTGGAATTTGTCAGAGCCAACTGTGAATTCATGAAAATCTAGACTTTGAATATTCGGCAAAAAGGAAATCCCGGTGAGTAAATCTCACTCACCTTTAGAATTATTTTTATTTCATTAAAAATAATTGTTGTTGCTTGTGTGAATGCTTTCTGCTTGTTTTATATATATTAGTTATTTAGGCTATTATATATATATTGGGTTGATTGATTGGTTGGATTCCCGCAGTCTCATTAGCGGATGCCCGCAGTTTCATAGCGGATGATTACCCTATACGCCCCACGCTATGATTAGTGGATGACCTTCTATACCGCGATATTCTGCCACGAAGCAGAATGGGTATTATTTATGTGCTAACATCTGTGGATGCAGGAAAACAGGTTGGAGGAATCCAACTGGATTCCTCAAAAATATATTATCTGTTTGTTTATTTGTTTGCATATATATTGTTATATATGATGGGTTAGAAAAATAAATAATTCGTTGCTTTGTGTGTTTAAATATCACTGGGCTTAAGTAATGATATTTAAAAATATCGTGGAAGGATATTTGAGATTTTAAAAAGGGAAAATTCTATTTTTAAATAGAATTTGAATTTTTAATGGAAATAAAATATAAACTTGTTTTTTTTTAAAAATAAAACAAGTAGTTTCTTTATAAACGAAGTTTAGAAATAATTCTTTTATAACGAAGTTATAAATGAAGTGAAAAAGAATTATCATTTGATAATTCAGAAATAGAAATACAAGTGTGAAATTTGAATTTGAAATGAAATTTCAAAATAAGATGTGAAGTGAAATTTTTAAATATATAACTCAAATGAAATTTGAGTATAACATTTGAATTTTGAAAAGCGTTTAAATATTTGAATTTTAAAAGGAGATTGAATATCAGAAATTCAAATAGAAGTTCAAATAGAATTTTAATATGCGGAATTAGCATGGAATATAGAATTTGAATTCAAATAAAGAAAATTCAAATAGAGATTTGAATATGAAAATTTAAATGGAGTTTGAAATGGGAAATTGAAATAGAGATTTGAATATTGAATTTCAAAAATAAAATTTGAAAATAGGATTTCAAAGTAGGATTGAAATAGGATTTCAAAATAGAAATCCAAATGGTTTTGAAATGGAATTTGAATTCAAGGGGATTCAAATGGATTTGAGTGAAGAAATTCAAATGGTGTTAAAAATAAGTTTGAATATTAGAATTCAAATGGGGTTGGAAATAAATTTGAATATTGGCATTCAAATGAAAATGGAAAATGAAATCTGAATATAAGAGATTCAAATTGAATTCAAATAGGATTTAATCTATGAGATTTGAATATAGAAATTTAAATGAAGTTTTGAAACTAGATTTGAAATAGGATTCAAATAAGAGGATTTGAATGATAGAATTAAAAAGGGGTTGAATATTTGAAATTTCAAAATAGAATTAAATCGGAGTTTGGATATTTGAAATTCAAATAGAGTAAATATAGAATTTGAATGCGAAGAGAATTGAATAGGGAATTTGAATGTAGAATTCAAAAAGGAATTCAAATGGAATTTAAATTATAGAATTTGAATATAGCATTCAAATGGAATTTCAAACTATGGAATTTTGAATCTAGAATTTAAGAAGGAGTTTGAATATTTGAATTTCAATAGAATTCAAATATAGAAATTGGAATATAGAATTTCCAATGGAATTTAAATATAGAGTTTGAATAAGAGAATTCAAATGGATTCAAACATGGAATTTGAATATAGGGAATTCAAATAGAAATTTAAGTATTGAATTTGAATATCAAATAGAAAAAGAAATTGGAATTTGAAATATAGAATTCAAAAGTAAGATTGGAATTTGAATCAAGGAATTCAAATAGAGTTAAATAGAGTTGAATTCATTTTTAAGAAGTTTAAAAGGTTTCTATACATAAATATAATTAAACGAACTCGCCGCAGCGCTGCAGTTCGTAAATTGGCGACTCGAACTTCAATTGAATATATAGAACTCGATTGAAGTCGAAATTCTTTGAAACAAGAAACATCAGGACCGATTTGATAATAGCTTTCTAATGAAAGAGAAAAATATGAATTTCGTCGTATAGATTTTGAGTTATGTCAAAATCAAATTTTCAGAAAAGCAGCGGCAGAATCGTTTTGAAACCATAACGGTTTATCTAATGTTATAAAAGGATTTTAAGCAGGTAAAATCCGAAGTTTCTATTTAGAAAATTTCAGAGTTGAGTTGTAAAATATATGCGAATTCAAGTTGGGTAAATGAATATGATTTTTGAAACAGAAACCAGATTTTGATTTATTGAATAGAATTAACTAAATTGAATTGAAATTAGTTAATGAGTTTTCGAAGGGATATTGGGGGTTGAATAAGTGAATTCGATTTGAAAATTTATATTCAAAATAGAAAAGGAAACTAGAATTGAAATCGAAATTCAATTTGGTTATGGACGAGTTAAATATTTTGTTTGAGCATGTTATGTTCAACAAAGAAGTGAAATAGGCAAAATGACTAATTAAAGAATAAATGGGCGAAACTGAATTCAAACGAATGGATTGAGTTGAATTGAATTGGAAACATGTGAACAGGTGTTAAACAGATATGGGATGGAGTATATGAAGATTTTTATTTATGTGCCCGACAAAAAGGTACATGTTTAAATTCATATATGAGATTTTATGCGCCGTATCGGCAAGCCGCTTGGCTTCTTCTTTTTCTTTTTGAGATTAGAAGGACCGGGAAAGCTATTTGAAATTTCCCGATGCTCCCGATACAGGGGAGGTTATGGCGAAATTTTTCGGAAATTTAAGAAGTTAGAATATTTTTAAGATATTTTGATAATTTGAAATCATTGTATCGACGTGTTGAATTCGATAGGAAAGTGAATATAAAAATCGAATGTTGTAAAAGGGATAGAGATAAGTAATTGAAATTGTTTTCAATTGCAAATAGATACATTTTCTAATATATAGAAAATAAAAGAAGTTAATATTTGGAAACGTTTTCCAAATGGCATAAGAGGCAAGATTGATTATTGAAATATTTGGTTAACAAATATTGATAGAGAAAATAGAGAAGTGGTTTAATTAATGAAATATTAATTAAAGAGCCCAGTGATTTGTTTGATATGTTTGGATGAACACTTGTTTTTATTCGATAGTTAAATCACAGACTATCGAAGTTTTTGACCATCGTTGTCAATATGGAGAGACCGGTTGGATTATTATCCGAAGAACCACTCCGTATCGGCATTAGCGTTGCGAACCAAGTATGCTGAATATATTGAAGACGGAGTAAAGTGCAAGGGCTTTTTCTATTATTAGAAATTGTGCCTTCGGTTTCGTTCAATCCCAGAACGAACGTAAATGGACGAATGTCTGACAGAGTATTTCCAATGATCAAATGGGTTGGTCTGTATGAATATATATGGTTGCAACGGATTTATTCCCTTAGCATAACATCCAGAATATTTGTGCAAACTCGGCTAGTGATTAACGGATCTGACAATGTGGCACTCAAAGTGATTGTGCTATCAATGAATGGTAAGTATTCGTAGCCTCAGGCCTCAACAACCGGGAAAGGACAAAAATCGGGCAGGCAGCATGGCTATGTGGGTCGCACCCATTAGGGTGTATAATCACCTATCTAGAGAAATTCCTTTTGTTTCTAAATCTATCGATTCTGCCCATTCGGGAAACGGTGGTTTGAGTCCAACCGTTGGTGATATACATTCGATACACTCAAGCGAAATGAGTGGTCGGTCATGTGTGGGCCGGGTTGCAAGATGTTCTTGTTGAACCCAGGTGTATTCGCCTCTAGAGATACACTAGCGGAAGGTGGTTCCATACCTTGTCATGTTGGAAATCCAATCTCCAATAAGCGCCATGCGGGTTTTTGATTTTATACTATATATGTGGAGCGTGAGATGCAAGCGTTCTGCTATTTGGTTATTTATTTGATGTAGACATTATTATAATATCATTGGATTTGATATCAAAGTGTTTTGGGTTATAGTAAGGTAAAAACCGTCCATGTTTATGTGTGGGCTGGTCTTACTATTATCTTTTCTTTTGAAAGGATTTTTTTAAAGTTAAACAAATGGTTGGAGTTTACTCACACCAGTCCCATGACTGACCCAGAGTTTATTTTGTTTGTTTTCCCTAAACTCTTGGGTGCTCAAATTTGTACGGGCAGTCAAGTAGTCGGGATTTTTCAGATTCATTTGGAGGAGCTGGAAGCAGGAGGCTTCACCAGTTAGCTATAGACTATCATATATTCCGCTGTGTACTATGTTGTATCTGGAAACAGGTGTTTATAACTGTTCCAGAAATAACTGTTGTGCTCTGATGATGGTATGTATATAAAGTTACTGATTTGTATTTCAAGAGTTATGTTATATAATATATTTTATTCGTTCCGCTGTGAGTTTGTGATCTTCGTTTTTCTTCTATTCTAATATTTCTTTCTTTCTATTTCTCATCCTCTAACTTCTTTCTACAAAATGATTCGTATTTCTGTGCAATTTGGGTTGGACGTGTGGTGTTTTTAGTCAACTCAGATAGCTCGGATTTGCGGGTCGTTTCAGTTGGTATCAGAGCCAGGTTGAGCGAACACCTAGGCTTGTGTGGCATGCGCTCATTAGAGATAGGGTCAGTAGTACCCTAGAATGAGTTGAGCGTATATATACGAGAGAGCGTATTTGTAAATTTATATAAAAGTTGTTTTATATTGTGTTGGCTAGTCTGTGAGTGGTTTATGAATTCTGGTCGAATCGTGGGACGCCACGAAGTCGATAGGAATTTCTAAACGCTTGAACAGAAGGTTGAACACAGTATTGTTTTAAAGTGGGTGAATGAAATAATTTTACCCAAAATTCTATTTTGATATAGAAAGAATAATTTTCTGAAATATTATAATATATGGATGTGTTGATTGTTAGGATTATAATCAATGAGATTATAAAATTAGAATGGTTATTTATAACCAAAATAGAATTTAAATATACAAATGAGATGAATTAGAATTAAATTCAAACCTGAATTAAGAATTCAAAATCCTGGGAAGTTGAAAAATATTTTTCAAAGTATATTAAAATAATATAGATTTGTTTTAAAGGATTTGAAAGAAAATCATGGATTTTGAAATAATAAAGCACTGAACTCACTTCAGTGGCTGGGAAATTATTCTGATGATGATTGCAACATCATCAGTGTTCATTTCCGAGTTTCTAAGTGATGAATTGCTACCTTAGAAAAAGTTTTTGATGGAAATTTGTTTGAAAGAAAACAAGTGGTTTGAAAATTAAAATGTTTTGAATTTGAAATGAAAATAAATATATGTATATATTTCTGGGGTTTCAAAAGAATTTGAAAGAAAAACCCAGGAATTTGAATTCTGGAATTTAAATTTAACTTAAACAAGTTAAATGGGTCGAAGTGAATGAGTTGATTAGAATCAATTTGAATAGGTTTATTGGAATATAGATTGGATATAAATGGATTGATCGTAGATCATTTGAATTAAATGTGTGAAAACCAAAAGTTTTGGTTGGAGCTAATTTGTTGAAATATGAAGAGGTGAGTTTCAACATAAAGGAGTTTTGAAAAGTTAGTGAGGTTATAGTATTTTTCCTACCTTAGCAATTTCGAGGACGAAATTATTTTAAGGGGGGAAGAATGTAACGACCCGGATTTTTCGAACAGTATTTTAAATATTTAGTATCGTTTAAATATTGAATTAACCATATAAAAGAATTTTTATAGTGAATTTTCGATCAAATAATCGAAATACGAGAACAAAATATAATTGAAATCGAAATTTAAAACAGAATCAAAACAATTCAAATGATCAGTGTTAGTTCTGTCTGAACATGTACGATAAAAATAATTTATTATCGACGAATTTAATGGTTTGAATAATATAATCGTTAATTTAAACTGTTATCTCCTATATACTGTAGAACTAAATTTCAGAATCGATTCCATGTAGTTCAAAATAGCGTGATAACCTTATAACGACGGCTGTTATGTTCAAATAAGGATTTGGAACCGCAAAAGGCAATTTAAACAGATAAAATCAAAATTTAATCAAGGTAAAACAAACGTCAGTTCAGCCGCCTATGCTCAATCTTGAGCCATAGCCTATTATCAGCACCACCCTATGAGTAAACATCGCGCAGCTACTCCTTCCTCGAGCCAAATTTCTGTCTCCCTCCTTCAAAATCTAAGGGACAACATTTTAATGCCTGTCTGCTCTCGCGCCTATATAATTAGCCTTTGCCTTCATAACTTTGTCCCATTTTCTAAAACCAATTCGAAGACCTTTGCCTTCGTTCCTTTTTCCCCTTTTCCTGTCAATTACAAATTCGAGTCCACTGCGAAAAAAAAATGACTTCGAAATAAAAATCGAGATTCAATCCGTGAATTCCTGGGGCTCGGCACATAGCTGCTCGCGATGGGTGGGTGTTAGTTGCGATGAGGTGAAGTTGTAGAGTTCGGATCTCTCGAGTTTGAAGTGTTCGAATGGAAAATTTGTGGAGTTCGACTCCATTTTCTGTCGCTCAAATTTGTGAGCTGTTATCAGGTTGCGATGGAGGAAGGGTATCCGATTTTACTTTTGGGGTGTTCATGGAAGGGCTGACGCGAGTTCCTGAAGCTCGAGATTTCTAGTGATGCTCGCGTTCAACAGAGAGACTTCGGGCATGGGTCCGTAGACGGGTGGAGTGCAGGATCGACAATGATTTTGAGGAGTGCGAGGGCGTGTTGATTTTTGGATCTGGCATTGGGATGAGTCAGCGCGGTCTCAGGAAGAAGGGGATCGGAGCACAGTTCATGGTCAGTTCCTTGGTAACAGTCGGATGGTGAATGCTGTAATGATGTCGGCAAGGATCAGTCTTCCGGTCCAAGTGTTTTTAATGATGACAGTAACAGGATTTCCAATTACAGGAAGGAAGAGAGGATTAAAATGAAATTAAGGTAATTAATTCTAAGTTTAATTAGTTAATAATGTAATTAGGATTTTTTCTAGTTAAATAAGTTATAAAAACTATGTATAACCATACATAAAATAAATGGTGAGTTAGAAAATTTGTGAGTAACCAAAATTCCTTTATCATGTCCCGTTGGTTATTTTATTCATTTATTTAAATAATGAAGTGAAATAAAACTGAAATTTGATTTCTAACTTTATTTAGCAAGCTGTTTAAAATAAATAGAAATTAGCGATTTAATTAGTTAACTAAGGTATAATCAGGTAATTAAAATTTATCATCTTGTTATACAAGGTTTATTTATGAGATTATTCGAGTTGGGTTCGTAGCTGGGATTCTAGAAGTTGTTTGGAATTTGTCAGAGCCAACTGTGAATTCATGAAAATCTAGACTTTGAATATTCGGCAAAAAGGAAACCCCGGTGAGTAAATCTCACTCACCTTTAGAATTATTTTTATTTCATTAAAAATAATTGTTGTTGCTTGTGTGAATGCTTTCTGCTTGTTTTATATATATTAGTTATTTAGGCTATTATATATATATTGGGTTGATTGATTGGTTGGATTCCCGCAGTCTCATTAGCGGATGCCCGCAGTTTCATAGCGGATGATTACCCTATACGCCCCACGCTATGATTAGTGGATGACCTTCTATACCGCGATATTCTGCCACGAAGCAGAATGGGTATTATTTATGTGCTAACATCTGTGGATGCAGGAAAACAGGTTGGAGGAATCCAACTGGATTCCTCAAAAATATATTATCTGTTTGTTTATTTGTTTGCATATATATTGTTATATATGATGGGTTAGAAAAATAAATAATTCGTTGCTTTGTGTGTTTAAATATCACTGGGCTTAAGTAATGATATTTAAAAATATCGTGGAAGGATATTTGAGATTTTAAAAAGGGAAAATTCTATTTTTAAATAGAATTTGAATTTTTAATGGAAATAAAATATAAACTTGTTTTTTTTAAAAATAAAACAAGTAGTTTCTTTATAAACGAAGTTTAGAAATAATTCTTTTATAACGAAGTTATAAATGAAGTGAAAAAGAATTATCATTTGATAATTCAGAAATAGAAATACAAGTGTGAAATTTGAATTTGAAATGAAATTTCAAAATAAGATGTGAAGTGAAATTTTTAAATATATAACTCAAATGAAATTTGAGTATAACATTTGAATTTTGAAAAGCGTTTAAATATTTGAATTTTAAAAGGAGATTGAATATCAGAAATTCAAATAGAAGTTCAAATAGAATTTTAATATGCGGAATTAGCATGGAATATAGAATTTGAATTCAAATAAAGAAAATTCAAATAGAGATTTGAATATGAAAATTTAAATGGAGTTTGAAATGGGAAATTGAAATAGAGATTTGAATATTGAATTTCAAAAATAAAATTTGAAAATAGGATTTCAAAGTAGGATTGAAATAGGATTTCAAAATAGAAATCCAAATGGTTTTGAAATGGAATTTGAATTCAAGGGGATTCAAATGGATTTGAGTGAAGAAATTCAAATGGTGTTAAAAATAAGTTTGAATATTAGAATTCAAATGGGGTTGGAAATAAATTTGAATATTGGCATTCAAATGAAAATGGAAAATGAAATCTGAATATAAGAGATTCAAATTGAATTCAAATAGGATTTAATCTATGAGATTTGAATATAGAAATTTAAATGAAGTTTTGAAACTAGATTTGAAATAGGATTCAAATAAGAGGATTTGAATGATAGAATTAAAAAGGGGTTGAATATTTGAAATTTCAAAATAGAATTAAATCGGAGTTTGGATATTTGAAATTCAAATAGAGTAAATATAGAATTTGAATGCGAAGAGAATTGAATAGGGAATTTGAATGTAGAATTCAAAAAGGAATTCAAATGGAATTTAAATTATAGAATTTGAATATAGCATTCAAATGGAATTTCAAACTATGGAATTTTGAATCTAGAATTTAAGAAGGAGTTTGAATATTTGAATTTCAATAGAATTCAAATATAGAAATTGGAATATAGAAGTTCCAATGGAATTTAAATATAGAGTTTGAATAAGAGAATTCAAATGGATTCAAACATGGAATTTGAATATAGGGAATTCAAATAGAAATTTAAGTATTGAATTTGAATATCAAATAGAAAAAGAAATTGGAATTTGAAATATAGAATTCAAAAGTAAGATTGGAATTTGAATCAAGGAATTCAAATAGAGTTAAATAGAGTTGAATTCATTTTTAAGAAGTTTAAAAGGTTTCTATACATAAATATAATTAAACGAACTCGCCGCAGCGCTGCAGTTCGTAAATTGGCGACTCGAACTTCAATTGAATATATAGAATTCGATTGAAGTCGAAATTCTTTGAAACAAGAAACGTCAGGACCGATTTGATAATAGCTTTCTAATGAAAGAGAAAAATATGAATTTCGTCGTATAGATTTTGAGTTATGTCAAAATCAAATTTTCAGAAAAGCAGCGCCAGAATCGTTTTGAAACCATAACGGTTTATCTAATGTTATAAAAGGATTTTAAGCAGGTAAAATCCGAAGTTTCTATTTAGAAAATTTCAGAGTTGAGTTGTAAAATATATGCGAATTCAAGTTGGGTAAATGAATATGATTTTTGAAACAGAAACCAGATTTTGATTTATTGAATAGAATTAACTAAATTGAATTGAAATTAGTTAATGAGTTTTCGAAGGGATATTGGGGGTTGAATAAGTGAATTCGATTTGAAAATTTATATTCAAAATAGAAAAGGAAACTAGAATTGAAATCGAAATTCAATTTGGTTATGGACGAGTTAAATATTTTGTTTGAGCATGTTATGTTCAACAAAGAAGTGAAATAGGCAAAATGACTAATTAAAGAATAAATGGGCGAAACTGAATTCAAACGAATGGATTGAGTTGAATTGAATTGGAAACATGTGAACAGGTGTTAAACAGATATGGGATGGAGTATATGAAGATTTTTATTTATGTGCCCGACAAAAAGGTACATGTTTAAATTCATATATGAGATTTTATGCGCCGTATCGGCAAGCCGCTTGGCTTCTTCTTTTTCTTTTTGAGATTAGAAGGACCGGGAAAGCTATTTGAAATTTCCCGATGCTCCCGATACAGGGGAGGTTATGGCGAAATTTTTCGGAAATTTAAGAAGTTAGAATATTTTTAAGATATTTTGATAATTTGAAATCATTGTATCGACGTGTTGAATTCGATAGGAAAGTGAATATAAAAATCGAATGTTGTAAAAGGGATAGAGATAAGTAATTGAAATTGTTTTCAATTGCAAATAGAGACATTTTCTAATATATAGAAAATAAAAGAAGTTAATATTTGGAAACGTTTTCCAAATGGCATAAGAGGCAAGATTGATTATTGAAATATTTGGTTAACAAATATTGATAGAGAAAATAGAGAAGTGGTTTAATTAATGAAATATTAATTAAAGAGCCCAGTGATTTGTTTGATATGTTTGGATGAACACTTGTTTTTATTCGATAGTTAAATCACAGACTATCGAAGTTTTTGACCATCGTTGTCAATATGGAGAGACCGGTTGGATTATTATCCGAAGAACCACTCCGTATCGGCATTAGCGTTGCGAACCAAGTATGCTGAATATATTGAAGACGGAGTAAAGTGCAAGGGCTTTTTCTATTATTAGAAATTGTGCCTTCGGTTTCGTTCAATCCCAGAACGAACGTAAATGGACGAATGTCTGACAGAGTATTTCCAATGATCAAATGGGTTGGTCTGTATGAATATATATGGTTGCAACGGATTTATTCCCTTAGCATAACATCCAGAATATTTGTGCAAACTCGGCTAGTGATTAACGGATCTGACAATGTGGCACTCAAAGTGATTGTGCTATCAATGAATGGTAAGTATTCGTAGCCTCAGGCCTCAACAACCGGGAAAGGACAAAAATCGGGCAGGCAGCATGGCTATGTGGGTCGCACCCA
Source organism: Allium sativum (assembly GCA_030737875.1). Taxonomy (NCBI): domain Eukaryota; kingdom Viridiplantae; phylum Streptophyta; class Magnoliopsida; order Asparagales; family Amaryllidaceae; genus Allium; species Allium sativum. The sequence goes on along the minus strand of CM060919.1, from coordinate 353,243,195 downwards.
TTAGGGTGTATAATCACCTATCTAGAGAAATTCCTTTTGTTTCTAAATCTATCGATTCTGCCCATTCGGGAAACGGTGGTTTGAGTCCAACCGTTGGTGATATACATTCGATACACTCAAGCGAAATGAGTGGTCGGTCATGTGTGGGCCGGGTTGCAAGATGTTCTTGTTGAACCCAGGTGTATTCGCCTCTAGAGATACACTAGCGGAAGGTGGTTCCATACCTTGTCATGTTGGAAATCCAATCTCCAATAAGCGCCATGCGGGTTTTTGATTTTATACTATATATGTGGAGCGTGAGATGCAAGCGTTCTGCTATTTGGTTATTTATTTGATGTAGACATTATTATAATATCATTGGATTTGATATCAAAGTGTTTTGGGTTATAGTAAGGTAAAAACCGTCCATGTTTATGTGTGGGCTGGTCTTACTATTATCTTTTCTTTTGAAAGGATTTTTTTAAAGTTAAACAAATGGTTGGAGTTTACTCACACCAGTCCCATGACTGACCCAGAGTTTATTTTGTTTGTTTTCCCTAAACTCTTGGGTGCTCAAATTTGTACGGGCAGTCAAGTAGTCGGGATTTTTCGGATTCATTTGGAGGAGCTGGAAGCAGGAGGCTTCACCAGTTAGCTATAGACTATCATATATTCCGCTGTGTACTATGTTGTATCTGGAAACAGGTGTTTATAACTGTTCCAGAAATAACTGTTGTGCTCTGATGATGGTATGTATATAAAGTTACTGATTTGTATTTCAAGAGTTATGTTATATAATATATTTTATTCGTTCCGCTGTGAGTTTGTGATCTTCGTTTTTCTTCTATTCTAATATTTCTTTCTTTCTATTTCTCATCCTCTAACTTCTTTCTAAAAAATGATTCGTATTTCTGTGCAATTTGGGTTGGACGTGTGGTGTTTTTAGTCAACTCAGATAGCTCGGATTTGCGGGTCGTTTCACATTTTTTGTTTGCAACTTTAGCTACAAACAAGAAAATAAAAATTACATTTTTGTTTGCAAATTTAGATGCAAACAAATTTATTTAAAAACAATAGTTACATTCTTTGTCGCATGATTTTAAAATGCGAACAAAACATTAAAATAAAGGTTACATTTTTATTTATTTATTTACTTCACTTGATGTAAGTAAACATAAAATAAGGAGTTGTTCTTTTATTTACATTTCTTGATTTAAATAAAACTAGAAATTAAATATTACATTTTTATTTGCATTACCCAATGCAAATAAAACATGAGAATAAAAGATACATTTTCATTTGCAATCCTTAATACAAATAAATTATGAAATGAAAGGTTATAATTTTTATTTACATTCCTCTATGTAAATAAACATCAAATTAAAAAGTTGAATCTTTATTTGCATTCTTATTTGCAAATAAAGAATGAAATGAAAAGTTATATTTTTGTTATTATTTGTTTTCCCTATTACAAATGGAATTAAAGATTATATTCTTCTTCCCTCTTATTTACAATGAAAGGAATTGAAATGAAGATTATATTTTTATCGCCATTTTAGATACGATAAAAGAATAGAAATAAAGATTACATTTTATTGACATTTTACATGCGATAAAAAGAATAGAAATAAAAAGAGGCATTTTTATCGTCGTGTGAAATATTGTGTATTACACTGTCATAGACAAGTTACCTGACTTGTTTATCTGATTGGGTCGATCATTTTCACACATCGCCCAAGTGCACAAATGAATTTATTATTTGTTTGTTGGCTGAAACCCCACACGGGTGTTGGGATGAAAATGAACATACACTAATCCCAATATTTAGTTGTATGTTGATCGTTAGATCGACAGGCTACGATGAGCGTTATTATTTAATTTTAACGCTTACACAGTAGAAATTACACTTTGGATGAAAATGGATGAATTAATGATTATCTATTTTATTGTCATATGTATGATGTGTGTGAAATCCATATAATCCAAAATTATATGGTAAATGATTGAGTCGCTTTTCGATTCCGGTGTTCTTTTAAATAATAATATTCTTACATTAGAAATTCTTTTTATATAAAGAATATATTTTAATATAAAAATATATTTTTAATCAAGTATATCTTAAAACAAAGAATATTTGTAAAAGATAAAGATTTGTAATATAAAGAATACTTCTCATTTAGAGTCTTTATATAAAGAATATTTTTATGATTATTTTAAAATATGTTTTTAAAGGATTACTAGCATTTGCAATTATATTTTGTGATATGAAATAAATTGAGATGTGAAGTGGATTTATCGTGGACGATGATTTAAACGACATTTGTCCTTTAATCCAATTTACATTGAAATTATTATTTGGAACTTATGAATCTATTTTATAGATTTAAAAAGGGCATTTTCTAAAAATCAAGTTTTCAATGTAATATATTAAATAGGAATTAAGTGGAAATTCGATTGGTAATAATTGAAATGGGCTTCTATAAAAGAAGACCGATATTATATGTGGAATTTAAGAGGCTTTGCCGTTATTCCATGTATATTGTTAGTCCGATACAGAAATTCATATCGATTATGTATTGATTTGATTTCTGTGAAATTCCTTATTTTAGAAATTGATTTGTGGGTTTATCGTGAACTGTGTTTTAAAGAACACTAGTTCTTTAACCCGTTTTAAGACAAGATTTATTCCATAAAATAAATGATCTTGTAATAATGATTTTTGATATTAAATCAAAATTAGAGTTTTAATAAATCTTTTAAGGAAGATTTAAGATTTTATTTTCAAAGATTATCTTTGATAAAATTAATGAGAATCCTTTAATATGAATATTCTTATTTAAAAGAATATTCGGAGTTGAAATGTGGCGTAATGTGTGATTTTCCAATATTTGATTTTTAATCACAAAATACGCGAGTTATTCAGAAAGACCAGGTTTAACCCATTCTGAATAATCCTCATGACGATCAAGAGTCGAAGATGACGGTGGTTGAAGACTGAAGGTTTTCACATCGTTGGGATGGTGATGACTGGTATCTTGAATTGGGACTGTACATCCCAAGGCAAGGTATTTAGTAATGATCGTCCAAACGTATTTGGAGATCGACGGACACGTTGTTTCGCTCAGACCCAGAGCGGACTTGTAAATGGATTGTGTGTTTGACATTGTATTCATTTCTACTTAATTTGTTGAACGTTACTGATTATATATTTCTGTTTGGTGGTGAAGAATTTATTCTTTACTTATCACCCTTCTCTAAGATGTATGAGCGTAGAGGTTATATATATATTGGTAGATGATCAATAATATAGTAGGGTCTGACAATGTGACATGCTAAGATGCAAATGATCAAGGCTTTGTTGAAAAGCAGGCCTTGTGGTTGATGATCAAAGCACAGTCTCTTTAGGCATAGCTTTGTGTATATCGTGACTTCGCGAGCCTCACACACCGATTGAGTCTAAAACGGGAGAAGGGAACGCAGGGAGTGCACACGTTTCTTTCTAGCTAGAAGTGGTGTTGGGCTTTAACACGGCCCGACATTTGCTTATGTGGTTGATGGAATTTTTGCGAGGCCTCGGTTTATTCTTATTGGTCGCCCTCGGCTGATTTGTAGGTCCAATAGGATCGGGGAGCGTGTGTTCAGGCATAACTAATCCACTAAAGTATTTGTGGACCGGCCCTGCTGTATCCAAGGGTTCGCCAGCGTCCGAATCCTGAGGCATTGCTAGAGTGTCTCGAATCGGTCAGGAGCTCCTCCCTAGCCTTGACTCCTGATGGAAACCCAATTCCCAATATGCCCTTGCGGTTTTGATTGTATAACTAGTATGACGACATAGTAGATGGTATCTATGCCGTCTAGGATTGATATTATATTTGAAATGTTTTAAATATATATATATACACACACTAATAATAATATCATTTTTACGTATCAAGCATCTTTTGACCATTATAAGGTAAAACCCTATCCTCTGGTGTGCGCTGCATTGTGTGATGGGACCTGGGTCTTATAATGGTTTCATTTTTTTTCTAAAAAACATTACGTTATTTGACGATTTACTTTAATTATGCACTGACAATCCAATGGAGTAAACCCGTTCCGCATTAGCGGCGTGGTCCTGTGATTAGCCCACTTATTAGATAGGTTAAGTTAAGAATTCTCACACCAGTCTCACGACTGACCTGTAGTTTGTTTCACTTTGCAAACTCGGGTGCCCTCTTTCCACACAGGCAGTCGAGTAGCTTTTTGCAGATATAGTTAAGCAGGATCTTGGATTGAAGTCTGAAGCTGGGTCCAGAATATTGATGGCCTTCCGCTGAGATTAGTTCCGCTGCAATGTATTTAATTTCTTGTAAATGTATCTTCCGCTGTATTATTTATCGATGTACTCTGATATATTCTGTACTCTGATGTAACATTTATTATTGATGTTATAAAAGTCTGTGTTGTTGTTCTGATGTTTTGTATGCCCAAAGTTAACGTACGTGGGTTTCGAACGGTCTTGAATCGATCTTGCGATCGATTGGGGTCGGGCGAAATCCGGGTCGTTACACCAACGAATCTTGTTTTGAATTCCGATAAAGTATGAGCAAGTTACAAAAATTCTAAGTTAATAAACATTTTATATATGCAATTTATAATTATAAAATTTCATTTCTTATCAATTGGGCTTAACCTAATTTTTTTCGTCCGGCCCATTACTCTTGTAAATACCCAGACCACGTTTGCTCCAGTAACCCACCATCTACAGGACTTCATCTCCCTACCTCGACCATTCAAGAACAACCCAACATTCACGTACCTGGCTCCTACTTCCTTCCATCAACTAAAACCAAAACCAACACCACTACGCAACTCGTTGCTCCACCCTCAATTACCTCCACCCAATTCCTCGAACTCGCATCTCGTTCAAAAATCGCGACAGCAACAGTAATTCGAGCACGCACAGTAACTTCCGTCATTGATCACCACCGAACAAGCCCAAAGTATGCACGCGAGTGCTATTCTGCCTCCTCAACCCATTACTCAACTCAAATTCGTGAATCAAGTCCTCCACACTTAGAAAATCCGAGCCCTAACTATTATCAAGCACGCTGGAAAAACCGCAGCTACAAAAATGGTAATCGAACCATTCAAAACCGCTACCAAACTGAAGACCTTCTTCTCATGAACTCAAATATGTGGATTTTATGATTTATAGAATCAGTTTTGAAGTTATAACATTTCATGAAGTAATATTTCCTCACGTTGAGACAAATTGATGGTGGCTACCAACATTTGACCGCAGGAAAATAATGGTTTAGGGTTAAAGAGGTTTGTGGTATATTTATAGGATATGTTGGCTTCTCTTAGAAGCTTCATTCAATTTTTTATTAATTTATATGGTCATCGTTACTTATATTTGCCTTCTAAAAATCCGTATGACCACATACGATATCCAAAAATTATGAAAATGGGCACACACCTTCAATTCGACATTACGAACCCAACGAAACTGGTTTCGTCAAATTCCGACTCCGTTTGTATACACAACTTTTTAAAGGTAAAATTGTCAACTGTTTTTCACATTAAATTTTCATACGGCCACATACTGACTTCAAAAATCACGGAAATTAAAATCTAGCAATAATTTAATATTCCGGATCCAACAAAATTAGTTTCGTCAAAAACGGAGTTCGTTTGCAAAACTAGCTATTTTTTAAAGCTCTAAATAAACCCTTTTAAATATTAAATATATTTAAAAATAGTTAAATTAGATATAAATAAATTTATATTATCATATATATATTCACAATAGAATATCATACAGCTCCAATTGGATTTATAACTCGATATTCAAATCCCGGTTGAATCGATATTCAATTTATATTGAAAATTCATTTATAATATAAATAAATCATTATAAATTATAAAGGAATTCCATAGCGACTTTTCAAAAATTTGATTTGGACATAACTCACAATCTAAAAGACGAAATCCTGATTTTTCTCTTCTATTAGAAAATTATACTTCACCAACCCCCAACGTTTCTTGTTTCACAGAAATCTGACTTAAAATGGATTCTGTATATTCAATTGAAGTTTGTATCGCCAAATTACGAACTGTCGCGATGTTACGTGCTCGATTATAATTATAATATAAATTATACGTTCAACCGACATTTATAAAACAATTCGTTAATATAATTCTATTCTAAACTGAATATACATTTTAAATTGTCTAGTTCGCAAAATATTGTCAACTCACTATTTCTGACTATTTCGGAATTAAATAAATTATTCTATTATTTATATTAGTTAAATATTCAATATTATTTAATTAAACGACCATTTAATTCTCTAAATCACTATTTAAATAATTAAATAATTTAATTATCACACCGTAAAAATACGGGACGTTACAATTACCATCCAGAAAAGGAAAATATAGTTGTAGATGCATTAAGTTGAAAGACCTATGGCGTGGTAGCCCATTTAATGATAAGAGAATGGAAGGCTCTATAGACACTTGCTGATATGAACGCTTGCACAAGGATATTAGTGGAGTCATGTTTAACAAAGTAGCACTTCTATGTAACTTTGTTATTCAGCCAATTCTGATAAGTAGAATATTAAAAGCCCTAGAAGAAGACGAGGAATTAAAGGAGTTATTTCTGAAAATGAAGGATTTGGAATTCGAAGTAGGAGATCAAGTCCTTCTCAAGGTTTCTCCGGTACAAGGGGTAATGCGGTTTGGAAAGAAGAAGGCATAACTACCACCAAGATTTATTGGACCATTTCATATTGCCAAGAAAACAGGAAAAGTTGCATACAAACTTGATTTACCTAAGAAATTATCAAATATACAAAACGTCACATATCAATGCTAGGAAATTACATTTTTGACCCATCTCATGTAATTGACTTAAGCGGCATTGAAGTTAAAAAGGGGACCAAGTACATTGAAAGAACTGTTCGAATTCTTGACAGAAAAGTTAAGAAACAAAGAACGAAAGAAATTCCCTTAGTAAAAGTTCAATGGAACCATCATAATGAAGACGAAGCATCATGGGAAGTGGAATCAGAAATTCGTAAAGATTATCTAGAATTGTCTGAAGCTTAGATTTCGAGGATGAAATCTTTTTCTAAGGGTGGTAGAGTGTTACAGCCTGACTCAAAAATCCAGGTATGAAAAAGTGTTTAGAAAATTTGAATATATTAGTTCAATCCGATTCAAATATTTAAGTATGATACACACATACATACAGATATATATATATATATATGTATAAATATATACATAACACATAGTTCATAAATAAAATACAAAAGGTATATGTGTACAAATTCTAGAATATGAAAAATGGCTTAAAATGATAGGGACACGTGTCATTAAATAAATGGTACACATGTCTTGTAAGTAAATAAGGTAAAGACACATAAAAACATTAGGTGCTCATGTGTAGAAACATCTAAAGACACCTAAGGAGGCATGTGTCTTTATCCTAAAGCTTGCATGAAGATAAGGAGGACAAGTGTCCAAAGCTAAATTACCAAACTAGCCTTGAAACTTACTATATAAAAGGTGGAAAGGTTCACTTCTTTTCATACATTCACAAATCAAAAATAAAACAAGATAAAGAGGAGAAGTTTAGGTGAGTCCAAGAGGATAAATACAAAACAAAGATACAAGTCTAAGGTGAGAAAAACTACTTAATTCATGTATTCATTTCGTGTTTTGAATAAAAGTTGTGAAATTTAAGAATGAATGATTGGACTTGAACCCCTGAAAATGACATTTGGCAATTTGGGCATAACTTTTGCAATTCTTAATGTAATTTTGACTTCTCTTTCAATATGGAAAGCTAATTCAAAGGCCTACAACTTTCACCTTTTGCACTTTTTCTAATTCAACAGTTTGTATACCCGAAAACTGGATGCAAAGTCAGGTAAAAATCAGCCCGAAATGGACATGTTAAAAATGCCTTGTATTGTTGAATTTTATTTATTAAATAGATAAATAATTTTAAGGGTTTATTTTAATGATAATTAAGTGGACAGAGAGAGATTCTTACTGTAGAAAATTTGGAGTCAAATACTATTTTTATCATAGAGAAATAACATCAAACATTTTGCTGAAAAACTGGCTGAACATCTGAATTTCAGGAATTTGAAACACTTACGGAATTTGAAACGCTTTCTAAACGTTTCTAACCTTAAAGTGTTTCAAACCAAAGCTTTCTATAGCATTTCGGAAGCACTATCTTTTCTGAATTATTTACAAAGCTCTATAACAAGACTAAAATTTGTCACAGCGCATTTGAAACGCTGCAGTATCTATTTTAAACCATTCTTAACTAACCCGAGCTTTCTCTAACATATCTGAAGTGCTGTCTTTTCTCTGAATTGATTATAAATTCCTTAAACACGAACAGAACATTTGACAAGACGCCCAAAACCCTGTAATAGCCGTTTTAAGCCTAAAACCACCCAGAACTTTTCATAGCATTTTTGAAAACGCTGTATTTTCTCTGAGTTGCTTATAAAGCACTTTAATAAGCCCAGAACTTCCCATAGCACTTTTAAACGCAGCAGATCTTATTTTTGATGCCGAAACTTTTTATAGCATTTATTTAAATGCTATCTTTTCTTTTTCTTTTGAATTTTAAAACTTTAAGAAGTAGTTTTGTGGTTCTTCTTAACATGGATTAGAATAATATTAAGGTAGTATGGGTTTGTCTTAAACCCTTGAAAGTATGAATCTGAAAAAAGTAATTTAAAATTACTTTTGAGAAACATTTTCTTAATTATATTTCTTCGATAGGGTGCGGTATAAGACAATAGATCTTACGTAGTGCACTATTACTCTATGTTGGTATTGAGTCGAGTAGAATACATCCCTACTTAGCGACGGGATGTTGACCACAATAAGATAACATATCCTAACATCTAAACCAATTCGAGGGTGTGTCTTAGATTCATAACTATATATATTTGATAAATTATGGGTTTTTGATGGAATGAAGTCACTATAAACTTGTTTGATTTAATATCTTGAAGTCTTCCTTGATATTGTTTTAAACTTCGGATTGATAAAAACTTTGAACAAAAGAATCATGATTAAACTATAATACAATCCATTAAGAAATGACTTAAAACTAAACATAAATAGCTATCTCACTGGGTCTATGTTGCTCATGATGCTACACTTAAAACTTTTCAGGTTTAGATGGTTAGTTGGACGATTTGAAGTGAAGACTTTTATTATGCATATTATCTCTTTATGTATCCTTATGTATAATTATTTAATGACTAGTCTCTTGGATCTTTGTAACCATATTCTATGATGGCATGATTGTATAATAGCTCTTCCATTTAAAATCGTGTACAATGAATGATTTTATATTCCGATAAGCTTATGATAAGTTGTGGTACTGTTCTATTAGCACCATGGCTAATTTGCGGCATCGTCGCTTCTGGATAAGTATACAAGAGTGGGGGTGTTACAGAGTTAGTATCAGAGCGAGGTTTAAGAGGTGCTTTTGGGAAAACTTTATAGTATCACAATTTAATTTGTCGGAGTAGGAAGTTTATATAATTATTAACATCCTTATGACTATTTCAGTTATAAGTTATGGCAAGCAACATAACTTGGTGTACAGGGGATTTATGGGGAGGTGTTAAGTGCACCACCACACCAAACGAAGGATTAATTGCTGCAAGTCGCATAACATAAAAGCATGTGCTTAAAAGGAAAGCAAGGACGATTCTCCTCGATGAAATATATGAAGTTTATCATAGAGCTAACGATTATGAAGACGGTTTAAAAGGAGGTCTTATTCTTTATCATTTACACCAGAAGATGAAACCCTTTGCATGGCAATTAAACTAGCAGAACGTACTGATTATGGAGATGCTTTAGAATTTCTTAGGCAAGAAGGAGCATTACCACAACAAGGAGGGAATATAAGATGTAAACGACTTCCAAATAAAATAGTGGAACAATATGATGAAGAGGAGTCTGAGACAGTGGGCTCAAATGATTACTCCCAAGAAGTCATCGTGTAACACCCCGTATTTCTGTTAACATTAGAGTTCACAAATTAAAGAATAACTAATCTCAGATTTGAGAATTAAGGGAAACGGGTTATGTCATTGTGTTCGTCTCGGAATTCTGGTTGAAATAGAGTCCGAGTTTGCGTGAATTGGACATCTTATGAAGAAGTTATGGCCATCGGAAGTTTCAAAAAAAAAAAAAAAAAACAGATTTCGAAAATTCAAATTTCAGAGTCAAAATGGGCTAGGCGGGAAATTTCCCGCCAGGGCCAGGTCGACCATAGGGTCGACCTACCCTGACCAGGTCGACCATAGGGTCGACCTGGGGGTCGATCTGCCCCCCAGGCAGATTTGTTTGGTGACCTGTTGATGACTATGTGCTGACTCATTAGGGTTTCTGATCTGCTCTGATTGGCTGGGATTAATTCTGGGTTGATCTGACGGCCTAAACTAATCCTAAACTCTATAAAAAGACATGTAGACTCAAACCCTAAAATCATATTAAAATTAGAGCCATGGCCTCCATGTCGTCACTTAACAACCTAGAATAGCCGCCACCAATTGGAGAGGAAGAAAGCTAATCAAATTCAAATCTATTCAACTCTAACAACGAATCTACTTCAAAGGAAAGCTAATTCAACTTCAGAACTCAGATTTCAGAACTCGAGACCTTCTTTGAGTTGTGAGTTCGATTTCTTTAATAAAATAATTAACAATTTAATTGGATTAAGCTATGATGCAGATTATATGGGTTATGTTGTGAATTATTGACCGCATGTTATCATCTATGTTGTAAAATTGTGATGTTATCATTTATGTTGTAAATTCTATGTTGTTATCATCTATGTTGTAAAGTTGTGATGTTATCATCCATGTTGTAATTCTATGATTATGTATAATCAATTCATTATGATGTTTCATATGCTAGTTTGGTTATGCTGTTGGAACTAATTCATATGATAAATCACATGTATGTATGCAAGTTAGAATGTTAATTGAGACATGATCATATGCAAGTTAGTGAAAATTTTATGCATAACTTTACATGTTTCATGACATCTATTTTAGATCTAAAGTTAGGCTATGACATGTGTGAGTTATATGCTAAATTTTACATGCTAGTTTATATGTTTAGATGTAAGTTTACACCACCGTTATGTTGCGTAAATCACATATGCAAGTTTATATAAATATATGTGTTTGGAGTATGAATCATGTTATGTAAGTTTGTGGTTATTGCCTATGCAAGTATACATGATTTATGCAAGTTTATGACTATTACCTAAACAAGTTCACACCTTTAGATTTGGATCTATGACATATGTAGTTTTATGCAAGTTTGTGACTTTGTCCTATGCAAGTTTTAGATATAGAACCTCATTCACACATGCAAGTTCACCCCTTATGTTTAGATCCAGTTTTATCTGTATGTATGTTGTGATGTTTTCTCTTTATTCCATGAGTTAGACTATTCGAGTGTAACGTATATTTTACGTTAAACGAACAAACGTACAATGTGGGGTAATGGTATAATATTAAAAGATTTAATATTGAGAATTTGGCATAAATGCCTTAAATGGCATAAAATAAATTTGTGGTGATAATTGGTATAATTTGGCATACCATAAATGGATGGACATAATTGAGTCAATTATGGCCATAGTTAAATTTGGAATTGATTAATAATTTGAATAGGGAAATTAATTCAAATTGGGGGATGATTAATTAGGTGTAATTAATCGTCTAAGACACGAGGTTAGGCTCTTTTGTGGTGTAAGACTGCCCGGACCCGCCCGACAAATCCAGATGCCACAAATGCCAGTCTAATGTGGGAGGTCTTAGGCATAAATTAAATACGTGACAGTTGTAAAGACACGATGTTAGGCTCTTTTGCGGTGTTAGACTGCCCGGACCCGCCCGGCAAATCCAGCTGCCACAAATGCCAGTCTAATGTGGGAGGTCTTTACAAGGTTACCGTGTTAAGGAATTAAGAAACACTTAACCAGATAAACATGTAGTGGGACATGAGGTGGTTAAGTGGGTGTCTTGGGTGGCATATGGAATTCAGAAGGTGCCTTGGGTGGCATTTGAAATACGATTAGATGCACTTTACCAAAATTGAAACATGTAAGTGAACATGAATAAGAAGAGGGTTAAGTGGGATGTACTAGAGGGGACCAAGCCTAGGTGGATAGCTTGTGTCAAGTAATGGGGGCCCGTTTCAACCAGTAACCCATAAGTATCTTTGTGGGCTCGACCCAAGTCGAGGACGGGACACGCGTGCTGGGCTTGACTGTAAGAGGCCAAAACGGGTTAGCGGTGGCAACGCAAGTCCAACGGGTTCATGTGCGTGTGTGGGCCCGGGCTGGTAGGTAAGACGTTGTTGCATCATGTATGTATAAGTCGTGCATTATTGGTGGTATCGGGTTGCCACTTTGGGGAGTGATACACCCCACTGTGGGGCCAGCACGGGTATCTATGAGTTAGGGAGCCGATCGCTTGGTGGTAGTGGGTACACCTAGTGGAGATAGGGGCAGGTGGCACCTATTAAGGCAACTAGGGGTGCATGAAACTACCATTATCATTATTAAGTTTTGTAGGCGGGATCAACCTTAGGGTGACTAGTGGTGGTGCAGTATAGTAATTATCTTATAGTGGTTTAGGTGTGCCTCTAACGTTATCTTTGTTCAATATTATTTCTTTGTTTGCTCTGCCATACTCAATTGTTCACGGTCATTTCCTTATTTTCCAACTTATGCCTTAACCTAGTTATTTTGGTAATTATATTGTTAAAGTTATCGCACTCGCCAGACTTTATGTCTGACCCCCTTTGTTTCCACCTCTTTTCTCCTCCCCCCATCCCCCTCCCGGTGCTCAGGTTGGAACTAGCACCAGTGGAGCTTGATTTTGGACAGCTATATCTCTGCTTTTAGAAGTTGCTTGGATCGCTGAAGTAAAGTTCAGCCTTCTTATTTATGGCTATTTTGAACTGGGGTTATGTCTTTCAATTTATGTACTTTGATTTGGTCAAGATGGATATTATGTACTTTGACTCAGGTTTTTGATGATGTAATCAAACTTATGTGTTCACCGCTGCAATGAATAAAATTTTAAAGTTCTAAGTACTGTTTATATCTGTCTTGTTGTTAAGTTTCTGTTCTATACACACTTAAAATTCTCCATGGAAGTTAATGCATTCCCTTTGTGAGTGACATTAATGGACGTGGGGTGTTACACACCGGACCTTCTCAAGCAGTAAATAATGAAATGGGGTCTTCTTCATCAAATGAAATAATAGTGATAGATTAAGAATGAAATAGGAAGTTAAGTGATAGTTGACATATCAAGTAGTATGAGTGACTATCTATATTTTTGGGAGGTTGTGCATAAACACCCAAATTTTGTTTGTAAATAAGGGTTACGAGTAATATAACATATTTGTGTGTTCATGATTTGAGTATGCCATTAAATATATTGATATTCTTTATAACTGAAGTGTATTTCATCCATGACCATAACTAGATGTTTTTTATTGAAGGTCATGCAAAATCAAAACAACTCAAGAAATCTAAGTCAAGATGCTCAGTCCTCCGCACAAACAAATGATCTGGAACTGCTTACATCTTTCATCAAGCAAGTGGAGCAAGTTTCTTTAACATCTCCAACAAACATCCTTTTAAGCCATTTTAAAAGTTTGAAACCTGAAAATTTTTGTTGGTGATGCAGATCTGGTGAAGGCTGAGCAATAGATTTAACATCCAGAGGATATATTCGAAGTTCTAGAATGTCGTGAAGTAGATAAAAGGAAGTTAGTAGTCTTTCAACTATCAAAGGAAGCTCGAAATTGGTGGGAGCTAGTTTGAACAACAACTAGTCCATATGAGATGGAACAAATGAAATGGGAAGAATTCAAGGTGAAGTTTTTGGATAAGTATTTCCCAGAGAATGAGAGAGAGAAAATTGAGATAAAATTTAAAATTGTACTCAAAAGGGTTTTGCTAGGAGCCCAATATCAAAATAAGTTTGAAGCACTATCCCGATTCGGAAATCATTTATGATACACCCGAAAAGCGTGCTAGACAATTTGCAAAGGGATTAATCCATCCCATAAGAAGACATGTTATTGGGGATAGATGCAAAACTTGTGAGATTATAGTAGCTGAAGCTTTAAATCTGGAAGAAGACTATCTTCAGTTCCAACAAGAAAGGAAGGTTTCAAATAAAAGGGAACCAAACAATCTTTCTGACAATCAAAAGAAACCAGATGAGAAAAAGAAGAAACCAAAGGGAGTAAGTAAAGGACCGACATGACAAGAAAAGGAGCCTGAAAAAGTAAGGAGATGTTACCAGTGCAATGAAACAGAACACATTTATCCAAACTGTACCAAGGAGATTGTATGTTACAATTGCAATGAGTCTGGGCACATTAGTCATAATTGTGATGAGCTGAGGAAGGATAAAAAGTGGCAACAAGGACAGGTATATGCAGTTATTTCTGAACAAGCTCAAGTAGAAGGTACCGTGCTTCTTTTTGACTTTCAAGCTAGAATTTTATTCGATATTGCTGCCACACATTCTCTTATATCTGAAATAATTGCTACTAAGATAGGATTACCTACTGAGCAACTATTGAACCCTTTGATAATAGACATTGTAGTAGGAGGGAGAACTTGAGAGTGTGTGTAGGAACTATATCCTTAACTTTAAAGGTATGGATATGGTGGCTAATTTAATTATCTTTATAATGAAACTTTTTGATATCATCCCTAGGATGGATTGGCTTACAAAATATCAAGTTATCTTGAATTGTCACAGTGATAATTCGAGAGCATGAAACCTTTGTTTACTCACGTGACAAAGTTGAAGATGCTTTTATTTATGGATATATCGCTCATATCAATATTGAGGACAAGGGTCCAATGGTGGATCAAATCCCGATAGCAATGGAATTTAAAGAAGTTTTTCAGGAAGTACCAGGATTACCACTAAAAAGAGAAATTGATTTTAGCATTGGCTTAAACCCTGGTACGACTCCTATTGCTAAAGCAACTTATCGTATGTCTCCTATGGAAAATCAGGATTATAGAGACAGACTAAGGAGATGGAGGATCAAGGATTTATTAGACCTAGTAAATATCCTTGGGGGAGCACCAGCGTTGTTTGTAAAGAAACATGATGGAACATTACGCTTGGGCTTAGATTACTGAGAGCTTAATAAGGTAATAATTAAGAACAAAACCCCCCCGGATCGATGATTTATTTGATCAACTCCAAGGAGCTAGCGTATTTTCAAAAATTGAATTAATATTAGGGTATCATCAATTAAGAATAAAAGAAGAAGACATTCCAAAGACAGCTTTCCGAACACGGTATGGACACTAAGAATTCCTGGTGATACCTTTTGGCCTTACCAATGCTCCATCAGTATTCATGGATCTAATGATTCGTGTGTTCCATCCATATCTTGATAATTTTTTTATTGTGCTTATTGATGATATCCTTATCTACTCTAAGACCAAGGAGGAACATGAATGCCATTTGCTTCTATGTCTCCAAACACTAAAAGAGCATCAGCTATATGCAAAATAAGTAAATGTTAATTCTGGTTGGAGGAAGTAAAATTTCTTGGACATGTTGTCTCAAAGAATGGAATAAGAGTACACCCACCAAAGGTTGAGGCAGTGTTGAAATGGAACCCTCCAACAATACCAACAGAAGTTCAAAATTTTCTAGGATTAGCTGGTTACTACTGAAGATTTATTCAAGATTTCTCGAAGATAGCATCTTCATTAACAAATCTAACTCGTAAGGAAAACAGGTTTATTTTGGATGAAAAATGTAAGATAGCATTTGAACCTTAAAAAAAAGATTGACCTAGGCACCAACTTTGTCTTTGCCAAGGAGCGGAGTCCCATATAAAGTATATTCGGATGCATGCAGACAAGGATTAGGATGTGTACTAATGCCGGATGAAAAGTTATTGCTTATGGCTCTAGTAAATTAAATCCCCATGAAGTTAATTATCCAACTCATGACTTAGATTTGGCTACGATTATGTTTGCCTTAAAAATTTGGAGGCATTACCTTTATGGAGAACAATTCCACGTTTACTCTGACCATAAGAGTTTAAAATATTTGTTCTCTCAAAAGGAACTAAATATGAGACAAAGACGGTGGATGGAATTTATAAAAGATTATGATTTTACATTACATTACCATCCAGGAAAGACAAATATAGTTGCGGATGCATTAAGTCGAAAGATCTATTGCGTGGCAGCCCATTTAATGATAAGAGGATGGAGGGCTCTAGAGACACTTGCTGATATAAATGCTTGCACAAGGATGATTAATGGAGTCATGGTTAACAAAGTAGCACTTCTATGTAACTTTGTTGTTAGCCAACTCTGATAAGTAGAATATTAAAAGCCTTAGAAGAAGATGAGGAATTAAAGTAGTTATTTGTGAAAATGAAGGACTTGGAATTCGAAGTAGGAGATTGAGTCCTTCTCAAGGTTTCCCCAGTACTAGGGGTAATGTGATTTAGAAAGAAGAATGCAAAACTATCACCAAGATTTATATGACCATTTCGTATTACCAAGAAAATTGGAAAAGTTGCATATGAACTTGATTTACCTAAGAAATTATCAAATATACATAACGTCACATATCAATGATACGAAAGTACGTTATTGATCCATCTCACGTAATTGATTTAAGCAGCATTGAAGTTAAAAAGGCGAACAAGTACATTGAAAGTCCTATTCGAATTCTTGACAGAAAAGTTAAGAAACTAAGAACGAAAGAAATTCCCTTATCAAAAGTTCAACGGAACCATCATAACAAAGGCGAAGAATCATGGGAAGTGGAGTTAGAAATTCGTAAAGATTATTCAGAATTGTTTGAAGCTTTCGAGGACGAAATCTTTTTCTAAGGGTGGTAGAGTGTAACAGCCTAACTCAAAAATCTGGGTATGAAAAAGTTTATAGAAAATTTGAGCATATTAGTTCAATCCAATTCAAATATTTAAGTATGATAAATACATACATATATATGAATAAATGTATACATAACACATAGTTTATAAATAAAATACAAATGGTATACGTGTACAAATTCTAGAATACGAAAAATGGCTAAAATGATAGGGACACGTGCCATTAAATAAATGGTACAAATGTCTTGTAAGTAAATTAGGTAAATACACATAAACACATTAGGTGCCCTTGTGTAGAAACATCTAAAGACACCTAAGGAGGCATGTGTCTTCATACTAAAGCTTGCATGAAGATAAGGAGGATAAGTGTCCAAAACTAAATAACCAAACTAGCCTTGAAACTTACTGTATAAAGGGTGGAAAGGTTCACTTCTTTTCATACATTCACAAAACAAAAATAAGACAAGATAAAGAGGAGAAGTTTAGGAGAATCTAAGAGGATAAATACAAGACTAATATACAAGTCTAAGATGATAAAAACTACTTAATTTCATGTATTCATTTCATATTTCGAATAAAAGTTGAGAAATTTAAGAATGAATGATTGGACTTGAACCCCTGAAAATGACGTTCGGTATTTTGGGCATAACTTTTGCAATTCTTAATGCAATTTTGACTTCTCCATCAATCTGCAAATCTAATTCGAAGGCTTACAAGTTTCACCTTTTGCACTTTTTCTAATTCAACAGCAATTGTATACCCGAAAATTGGATGCAGAGTCAGGTAAAAATCAGCCTGAAATGGGGATGTTAAAAATGCCTTGTATTGTTATATTTTACTTTTTAAATAGATAAATAATTTTAAGGGTTTCTTTTAATGATAATTAAGTGGACAGAGAGAGCTTCTTACTGTAGAAAATTTGGAGTCAAAAACTATTTTTATTATAGAGAAATAGCATCAAACATTTTGCCGAAAAACTGGCTGAAAATCTGAATTTCAGGAATTTGAAATGCTTTTTAAATGTTTCTAACCTTAAACTGTTTCAAACTAGAGCTTTCTATAGCATTTCAGAAGTGCTATCTTTCTCTCAATTATTTTCAAAGCACTATTACAAGACCAGAATTTATCACGGCGCATCTGAAACGCTGCAGTATCTGTTTTGAACCATTCTTAGCTAACTCGAGCTTTCTCTAGCATTTCTGAAGTGCAGTCTTTTCTCTGAATTGATTATAAAGTCCTTTAACACAAACGGAACATTTTACATCATGCCCGAAACCCTGTGATAGCCGTTTTAATACTAAAACCACCCAGAACTTTTCATAGCATTTCTGAAAACGCTGTATTTTCTCTGAATTGCTTATAAAGCACTTTAATAAGCCCAGAACTTCCGTAGCACTTTTAAACACTGCAGTTTTTATTT
This sequence comes from Allium sativum, assembly GCA_030737875.1. Taxonomy (NCBI): domain Eukaryota; kingdom Viridiplantae; phylum Streptophyta; class Magnoliopsida; order Asparagales; family Amaryllidaceae; genus Allium; species Allium sativum. The sequence goes on along the minus strand of CM060919.1, from coordinate 353,224,828 downwards.
TTGATGCCGAAACTTTTTATAGCATTTTTTTAAGTGCTACCTTCTCTTTTTATTTTGAATTTTAGAAAGTTAAGAAGTAGTTTTGAGGTTCTTCTTAACAAGGATTAGAATAATTTTGAGGTAGTTTGGGTTTGTCTTAAACCCTTAAAAGTATGAATTTGAAACAAGTAATTTAAGATTACTTTTGAGAAGCATTTTCTTAATTATAATTCTTCGATGGGGTGCGGTATAAGACAATAGATATTAGGTAGTGCACTATTACTCCATGTTGGTATTGAGCTAAGTAGAATACTTCCCTACTTAACAGGAAGCCAACTGCAATAGGATAACATATCCTAAGATCTAAACCAAGTCGAGGGTGTGGCTTAGATTCATAACTATATATATATTTGATAAATTATGGGTTTTCGATGGAATGAAGTTATTATAAACTTGTTTGATTTAATATCTTGAAGTATTCCTTGATTTTTGTTTTAAACATTAGATTGATGAAACCTTTGAAGAGAAGAATCATGATGAAACTATACTAAAATCCATTAAGAAATGACTTGAAACTAAGCTTAAATAGCTATCTCACTGGGTCTGTGTTGCTCATGATGCTACAATTAAAAATTTTCAGGTTTAGATGGTTAGTTGGATGCTTCGAAGTGAAGACTTTTATTATATATATTATCTCTTTATGTATCCCTATGTACAATTATTTAATGACTAGTCTCTTGGATCTTTGTAACAATATTTTATGATGGCATGATGGTATAATAGCTCTTCCGTTTAAAATCATGTACTATAAATGATTTTATATTCCAATAAGCTTATGTTAAGTTGTGATGCTGTTCTATTAGCACCATGGCTGATTTCTGGCGTCGCCGCTTCTGGATAAGTAAGTGGGGGTGTTACAATTATGAATCCAATGTTTTCAGTTTTGGGAGAATCCGACGGTCGGATCTCCCATTACGTCAGTTCGAAGTTAATGGTTGAAATTCGCGAACGATCACTGTGCGAGTCGTCTTATTTAAACTAAATTCGATTTATAAATAAAATCGAATGTAATTACAAACTGTTTATTAATTTTATATCAAACATCAACAATCAATTATAACATCCAATCCACATATCGTGGTATATACCATATAAGCTTTAAAATATTAACGCTTATATGGATTCGTCAATCAATAGATTAACCATAATATCAATCATCAATGATCAATTCGTTCTGCTCAATAATGTCATTCAAAATTCAATGGTGATCATATTTAATCTCAATGACCAATAACTAGTTAAATTTTCTCAATTAATAACCATTTAAGGTTAAATTCAATTTCATAACATTAATATATAACTCAAGTATTTCACAACGTTATTCAACAATTAACTAACAAGCAGTCAATTTTAATCTAGCCCTTTTAAGTGAGTTTCAGTTTCTCACCTTGATTGGTTTGAAATTGTTATAAAACAATCGTTTTCATTAAATTAAACAAGGCGTTTAATTTAACCAAAATCTGTAGCTTACTCCGTTTCTGACCAAGTCTGTTCCAATGTGTAGATCTTAATTTTACGGTTCCAACGGATCTGATTGTGTTCAATTCTTATATCATTTGACAAAGATATGATTTTTTTCATAATGACATTAATAAACTAATTATGCTTAAGAATTAATTAAATTAAAATTATTAATACATCTTCTCTATATATTTCCATCTCTACGCTATGACCTTTCTTTCAACTCATCATCACCGTCGTATGGCTCAAAACCGCCGTCACCACAAAGCACGAGACCCCGATCAGAAGCCTCCACGATGAAGCTCCATGTGTCGCCACCTACCACCATCAACCACGACGAACTCGCTGCCTCCCTCGTGCCTTGATCGACGCGCGAACGACGAAGCCTTGGGCTCGAATTTCATGCAATGCACTTCACCAAACTTGATCGTGTCCGTATCAAATGGAAGAGCTGGAAAAGCTCAACAATCTTTATTTTAAGAGCTTTGTAAATCGTTTCTTGGATTGAGAGATTTTAATGAATTAAAATTCAACATTTCTGGCCCTTCAAAAAGAACCGGTGGCGGTTTCAGAGTATAACAATAGAATTAGGGTTAGAAATTCTATTTATATCCCTTATTATTATTATTATTTAATTCCTTTATTTCTTAAATATGAAATTCCACGCTTGAACTCCAACGACTGATGTTCCTGTAACGTCCCACTTTTCCGTACAATTTAAGCCGACATATAGCTCCCACTGTCAATCCAAATTATACAGAAAAGCCGAAAGTTAGCAGAAAGAAATTAGAGGATGAGAGAGAAAGAAAGAAATATTAGAATAGAATAAAGAAGAACAACATCAGAATCTCACAACGGAACGAATAAAATATAATATAATCATATATCTTTACACAAAAGAAATTTTTTATACACATACCAATCATCAGAATACAACATATATCAGATACAGCGGAACAAAACTTTAAATAACTAACGGTGAAGCCTTCTGCTTCCAGCTCCTGGGACTTCAAGCGAAAACTAACCTAGAAAATATGTTTGGTCTGACCCAAGCACATTTTGAAGCAAAGCAAAAACACCCGGATCGGTCTGGAATACTATCAGTGGTAAATTCACATCAGGCAATCGACTTAATTTTAGAAATCTTTTTAAAAGAAAGGGTAATAGTAAGACTAGCCCACACACATAAACACGGACGGTTTTTACCTTACTATAACCTAAAACATTTTGATATATCAAAATCCAGTGATATTATAATAGTGTCTATCAAATCACAAATAAATAACCAAGTAGCAGAACGCTTGCATCTCCCATTCTACATATTTAATATAAAATCAAAAACCATACGGCGCTTATTGGAGATTGGATTCCAACTATGGCAGGGTATGGGACCACCGTTCCGATCAGTGTACTCTAGAGAGGATACACTGGGGTTCAACAAGAACGTCTTGCAACCCAGGCTAAACATGACTGGTCACTCATTTAGCTTGAGTGGACCGAATGTATTATCACCCACCGGTGGGTGCTAACCACCGTTCCCGCGGGACAACATCAAAAGATTAAAGAAGGAAATGGAATTTCTCTAAATGGTGATAATACACCCTACTTAGGAATGACCCAACTAGCCATGCGACCTACCCGATTTTTTCCATTTCCTGGTTGATGAGGCTTGAGGTCACGTTTATCTTTTGAACATCACATCATATTCACTTGGATTGCCACATCGTCAGATCTATCAAATCACTAATTAACGTCCATAAATATACTCTGGGTGTTCGGTAAGAGAATTTCGACGCCACCGAACTTGGTATATTTGTAAAAATCAACGTACATGACCCTTAGGAAATACTCTGTCATACATTCGTCCATACAAGTCATCCAGGAGCAGGATGAACCGAAGACACCTTCCTACCGCATCCTAGGAATCACCCTACAGATCAGTAGCGAGCAGTCCTTGCAAAATCCGTAGATTTCAACCACGATAGAACCATAGTGTATCTCTGGTTGCAAGTCAGAGATTATAAGTAGTTCTTCCGTTTTACGAAGATCTACGGTTCCATTTTTATTCCCTACAAGTTAATTTCGTACACAATGCTGATTCGAAGTGGTTTTGGGTCAAGCTGCCACCCTGGTCTCTTTGAAACAACACGTAAAAAGGTCCATAATATTTCATTGATAGTTAGGTCTTTTAACTATTAATGTCAAACCAGTACGGTCAAGTATATTGGCAGCACTGATCCTTAAAATCATTCATTAAACCTATTTATCGAATCATTAATATCATTTCATATATTTGAAATCGATTCCATTTACATATATAGAAAACTCATCCTTTATTTCGTCATTTGGAAACAATACCTCCCCATTATTCACATTCCGCTTTATTCTCCCTTAATCCAGAAAATATTGCTATCTTTTCATAACCCATTTATTTCTTAAATTGGGAAATGTCGATATATCAATGTATCATTAATTCACTAATATAATCCAATTACCTATTTTATTGCGGCAAAAACCCTGTTAAACGATACATGCTCTCTTGCTAAAACCCAATAGCTTTTACTTCATTTCCCCTTGAAGATTTATGGAAATTTACTTAAATTCCAAATACTTATTCCAGCTTTCAAATTAATATAACACTTCCAATCTAATTACTTATTATTTTAAATAAGCATACTTCAGCTCATATTATCTCCATTTTTGGACAATAGTGCTATATAAATAGCCTAATGGTATAAACAAAACTTTATAATTCAATTTGGCTGAACAATGTTAATTTGCATTGTTTAATTTAAATTACATTTCTAACCCTACAAATGAATTGCAAATGTTTTAAAACAATAACTCATTTCAGTCTCCTTTACTGTTACAAACTAATATCATTCCTCGATAATAGTGAAGTCGTTCAAGTTGGGGTATTTTATTTACCTCTCAGACCTTAATCGATAACGCTCTTGTCTCAGAATGGATAGAAGTTCGTAACTCAAATCGCACATTCTTATAATATCAACCATATCCTATTTTCTATTTTTATTTAAACTATGGTTTTATAAACCATACCTTTTCTTTTGGAAAGTCCCAATTGACTATAACCATTTTAATTAGCATATTTATTTAGTAATTCATTACTAAATATTAACTCATTTCTTCAAAACTTATGTATACTATTCTATTCATAACTCGGGTCCATTTACAATACTTTATCCAAAATTTTTTTACATCATTTAAACTAGTAGTTTGAATTTTATATCCAAAACCCCTTTTTCATTATATATAATCTGAACTTTCATTTTATAACCATAAATCCCTTTATCACCTTCTTTTATATAAAAAACTTACTATCCTTTCACCTTTAAATTTCTCTTCGACATTTACTTAATTCCATCCTTAAGTAAAGTATTTATTTAAAGTCTTTGTCTTAGTTTAAAACTTCAAACCCATTTTGCTAATAACTTGGATTCGTTCTTTACATTCTTTATTAACAAGTCTTATATAACTTGATTTCATTTCTTAAGTCTTTTTATCATTAATCGAGGTAAGTATATTACTTCATTATTATCTAACCAGAGTTTAGTTAATTTCATTAAGATAATAATGTATTTAATAAATGAAAACTATTCAATAATCGTCTCACATATAATTAAATTAACTATTACTTAGCTTTATAACAATCGTTGAGTTAAACCTTATAAATAATAAAATCTCACTTGATTATTTCCCTTGGAAACAATTTATCTCGGATTATTAACTTTCTTGTTAATATCTTCCTTCTTTATGTATTAGAACATAAGATGCCATTATATTATCATTTTAAATAATTTCTGTATAAACAAAGTCATCAATTCATTAAACTCTTTATTTAAATAACTAACATAAAATTTAGACTTCGATTAAGTTATAAAAATAAATTTTATAACTTTAAAATACGTCAATTTTCCTGATGGTGAATAAATGTCTCAAACGATGGATTCTAGACCGTTTGCTACCAATTACTTAATCAATACTGCATATTGATTAAAACACAACGACTATTGAATTTAGATTCAACAGTCCACATTCATTTAATCATCAATATTTAAATGGGATAAACAATTTATATTTATCAGTATGAAAACAACAAATAATATATAATTTATTTGAGGAATCCGGTTGGATTTCTCCAATATGTTCTTCCCTGCACAACAGTTTATAATATTGTTTATCACTAACATATAGAATGAGAATTATAATATAACACAGACAAAAATCAACCAATAAACAAATATAAATCAACCATAGCATCCACTCAACCAATTTTATGACAAATATCAATAATCTGAATTTAACACATCACAGTATTTCAGAAGTGTTAGAATTAACTCACAATTTTTCTTTCTGACGATGTCGCGTTGATTTATACAGTTTCAAACGTTTGAAACTATATAAAATTCTAGCTTTCTCTGAATTACTTCATTTCGGCTCGTACACACCGACACCGTGATTACGAACCCATCGGCTTTAGTTTCGTCCAATTCTGTTCACGAATGTGAAAGTTACACATATTTCATCGTTTGAATTAAATTGAAATAATTATAGTGTGAAGTACTGTCATTAATTTTAGGAAATAATTAATTAATCGTTAATTAATGGTTTTCGTTAATCACCTTGACATCCTAATCTCCTGCCACGTCAGGATGGTATACGCATTTTCTCCCAGACTTTTCTTCAACAATACAACCCGTCATCAGCTATTCACAAAATCGATGCTCCTTTGCTGTCATATTACTTCCTACAAAACAAACATCCATCACCAGAAGAAACACGTCCCCCTACTTCTTCTCCGATACTACACTGTGCTTCTCTCCACTGCCGACATTACCTGGCACCTCACCACAAATACAGCCATGTTGTCCTTTCTCTTCCCCCAGCTAAAACTTCGGAACCCCCACCCTAAAAAAACGTCCATCTTCACATACTGTTCTTGGTTTAGCAGGGAACAGTACACCATGCCAGTCTGACCCAACTACACACCCTCATCTCATCACTTCCTTACACCTTATGTAACGGCCGCGGGATTTTCGACCCAGAAAATCAACATAAATTCCATGTCGACTAATCAAGCATCGAAAATACCGGGTCATTAATAGAAAGAAGTTAGAGGATGAGATAGGAACGATAGAACTAATATAATAGAAGAAAAAGAATATCACAACTGCTACTAAATCAAAGTAAACACGAAACTCATAGCGGAACGAATAAAATATATTACAACATAACTTTGAAATACAAATCTGAATTTTTTACTTACATATCATATCATAGTATAATTCATATACATCACAGCGGAAACAATCTCTAAATAACTAGCAGTGAAGCCTCCTGCTTCGAGCTCCTCCAAGTGAATCTGCAAAGCCTGAAACACTTGACTGCCCGTACAAATTTGGGCACCCAAGAGTTTAGGGAAAACAAACAAAATAAACTCTGGGTCAATCGTGGGACTGGTGGGAGTAAACTCCAACCATATTGTTTAACTTTGAAAAAACTTTTAAAAGAAAGGATAATTGTAAGACCAGCCTACACATAAACATGGACGGTTTTTACCTTACTATAACCCAAAACATTTTTGATGTTAAAATCCAATGATATTATAATAATGTCTATTCAAATAAATAATCAAATAGTAGAACGCTTGCATCTCACGCTCCACATACATAATATAAAATCAAAAACCGCAGGACGCTTATTGGAGATTGGGTTCCAACTATGACAAGGTATGGAATCACCTCCCGATCAGTGTACTCTAGAGGGGATACACTGGGGTTCAACAAGGACATCTTGCAACCCAGCCTTCACATGATCGACCACTCATTTAGCTTGAGTGTATCGAATATATTGTCACCCACAGTTGTTGGCCATCCAACTGTAATCCGTAGATACAGAAATGAAAAAGAAGAACAAATATGAATTTTATCTAGATCGGTGACAATACATCCTACTTGAGTATGACCCAACGAGCCATGCTGCCTGCCCGATTTTTGTCATTTCCCGGTTATGAGGCTAGATGCTACGTCTATCTTCTCAGAACATCTGGCCACCATTCACTTTGAATGCGACATCGTCAAACCTGTCAATTCACTAATTGATTTCCAAAAATACCACGGGTATAAAAAGCTAAGAGGAACGAATTCCTCTGCCACCAGATGTAATACCTTTACGTGATCAACCATACGTGATTTGTTAGGTATACTCTGTCAGACACTCATCCATACAAGTTGCCTTGGGACTGGACAAACATAAAGCACCATTCTGGAACAGAACGACCCTTGCATTTCACTCCGTCTTCAATTATCTTCAGCATAATCTAATTCGCAGCGCTTATGCCCGTACGGAGTGGTTTTCAGATAATATATCCAACCGGTCTCTCTGTATTGACAACGATGGTCAAAACACTTTGATAGTTGGTTATTTAACTATCAAAGTAAAAACAAACATTCATTCAAATGTACAACTAGACATCATACAACCACGGGCACTTTTTATTTGACTTTCGTTTTTATTATTCGAATTCCCATATCTTACCAGATATTTCTCAAATCCCGTTTTAGCCTTTTTCACACTTCTTGGAAAAACATTCCCAGTTATTATAAACTCTTATTCTCACATGTTCCAGAAAATATACGTTATTTACGTTCGAAAACATTTCCATTCTTTTTACATTCTTTATTTTCTACACTTGGATAATATACCCAATCTACGTTGGAAAAATATTTCCAATTTCATTATAAATATTTTAATCTGCCAAACATTCACTTTTAAAACATTATTCACTTTAAATGTGAATATCATACCTATTATAGAATTCTGAACACCTTTATCAAGTAACTCTTTATTCGAATAATAAATACCCTTATCTCGTTTACCGAAATCTCTTTATAATTTTATATTCCCATTCCTCTTTATAAACTCTGTTTCTAAGTCCACTTCTTGTCAATATCAAGTTTATAACTAAATATTGATTACATATCCTTATTCTAATCTATTAGTTTAAACTAAAAATTAACTATCCTATCAGATTATAATTCCTAAAAATAATTTACTTTAATACACTTGACATCGTTGAATTATAGTTCCAATTCCTAATAGTGTTATTTATAAAAATCACGCTTAAGCTTGGTCAATAATGTTAATTTATCGTTACAGTTCAAAAACTTGCAGTACGCTGCAATATTCCTCTTTATAAGTAATCTCGACATCTCTTTCCATTACAAACCAACACCATCCCTCGATAATAGTGAAGTCGTTCAAGTTGGGGTATTTTATTTACCTCTCAAACCTTGATTGATAACGTTTTTATCTTAGAATAGTTATGAGTCCGTAACTCTAAACTCTTTATTACTTGTAGTATCCCTCAAACCGTATTTCTTGTTTTATTTGGAATACGGTTTTATAACACCATATTCATACTTCGAAATCTCTGTTGTTTATGATTATTTATATTAAACGTTAACTCTTCGCTTTTACTTCATTCCACAGTTCTATTTATAACTTCTTTACCAAGATCCGTTGACGTTCTTTGTCTTCTGAGGTTTTACTTTTATTTGAATCATTATACTTAATTCAAGTAACATCTTATTATAAACTCAATATCCCCTTAAATGAAATCCATTTAAGAAACAATTATTTAATTAAAAATGATTAAATAATATTTACTTTCTCATTGGTGAAGTAATAAGTTTACTTCATCATTAACCTAAAATATATTGGTTGCTTATTTTACAATAACTAATTATCTTAGTTAAATAATTATTTAATACTAAATTAAAAAGTAATTACTAATTCAGGAATCCTATTTATTTAAACAATTAATTTCTAAAACCATTATTATTTGATTAATTGAAGATTAATTAATCAAATAATCAATTTCTAACAAAACAGTTGATTTAATCAACTTAAAATCATCAGTAAATTTGTTAACTGATCGTAAATACTCCTTACCATTAGATTAATAAAATTAATCTAAAATTATTGCTTAATCCTTTTTGTCTTAAAATGATTATCCTCATAGTACAATTTATAGCTTCACCTGATTGAAATAATCGCTTATAATTTCTTAATTAAATTAATTACAAAATGTTTATAATAGAAGTTCTATTATAATCTAGGACTTCGCTTTAATTATAAAAATATAATTTTTATAACTTAACTTCATTGATTTCCCTGACGGCCAATCATCTTCTTAAAAAAATGTGGGTTTATGGTCGACGGTTGCCACTTTCTTAATCGATATCGTCTATTGATTAAATCAAAATAACGTTGAATTTCCATTCAACATCAATATCCACATAGGGTTTCAATGTCATTTGTGTTCAAACAGTGCATATATAAATAATATAAAACAAACAACACGTATAAATATTGAGGAATCTAGTTGGATTCCTCCAACTGGTTTCCTGCATACACAGATGTTAGTCATCACAATTAATACAAATTCTATATTAGGGAATATTATAAGCGATGGAATCAGTATCCAACCAGTGATGCATACATACGCAAAGATATATGTTATCCAGCCAATTCAATTGTAATCTACCTAAACGACCATCACACAACATTCAACCATTATTATCAATATTAAAAAATAATTATAATATTTTAAAATAGAACAGGATTAGTGAATTTACACACCTTTGCGCGTTAACCGTTAAATAATGATTTGCGTCAGTTGATTATACCCAGCGCTCAATTCTGCCATAAATTCAAACGTGCTTCAAATGGCTCCATGTCAGTTCCATCGTGTAGCCTACAATCGCACGATCCCAACATATCCCCCTTATTATTTGGCCCATCCACTTTGATTGAAACCCTGGTCCGCATCTACATCTCCATCGTCCCCGAATAACTCCTAGTACCCGCTCCTGTTTTAATAGCCATTGCGGCATCTTCGACCGTCCACTGCTCCAAATTGAAAAACTCTCTTTCTCATTCAAGCCCACTTTTCCAGCCTTGGCCCTTCCTTCTTTTGTTTTTATTTTTTATATTTTATTGTAAACTGGGCTCAACATTTGAAAATCCGGCCACTGTTCCTTTGCAAATCCACGTCCGCTTTGCCTTCTTTCCCTCCAACATATCATCACGCTTCAGCATATTTTCATGCCTATCACGTTCTCCCCTCCCAAACTAATTAAATCAAACTTGCACCCATACTGCTGCCCGTTCTCTTTCTTCCTCACGACACACACAGTAGAACCCTGTATTTCCAAACTTCTACCTCCAACTGCCGTTCCTCTCTCCACTATAAATTCCACTAAAAATACCATAACATCCCACCACGTCAGCTTCATCTTCTTACTCCAGGAACACCCACCCGCAAGATTTCCTCACAAACCCACTTCTTCTACAATTTCTTCAAACCTATCGTTAGCTTAAACAACTCGACATCACCTAGCTACGGTAAAAGCCACACCTACTTCAGTTTACAATGTTCATGAACCATATTCCTTGCTTTACAATCCATCTTCAATTATGCACCTCCCTGCTCACGTGAATGGTTTCATTTCCCCTATGCATCATTTAGCTCCTCACGTGTACACTCAGATAAACATATCTGAGAGATCTTCATAATAATTCACGTCCAACTTTTATTATTATATCACGCCTCCTTAATACCGAGACCCCCTTCTACTGTGCTTTACCATGCACATGCGGTTTCATCTTCCTCCAAACATTAAATCCGCCACTTCTACATGCTTGCACATGATTTCCTCCCTCCAGCTAATCCAATTCTACCCCAACATATTAAACCAAAATACCATTCAAATCTTGTACACACAGCAGTTCAAACTCCAACAACACTCCGCTCCTTTATTTCACTCCCTTTCATGTTTCTACGTCCCTCATTCCTTGTTTGATGTTCGAGCCCCTAAAACAAAACGCGTCGAAGTAGCGTTTCCAACTGCTTTTGAACTCTTAGAACATAAAATGAGGGCGGATGAAGAAAATAGTAATATCAGTTTCGAATTTTTCATTGCAAATTAAAACTGTTGACTTTATTTTTGATTTATCTAGAGACTATTAGAACTCGGTTTGGATCTACTGAAGCCGTAGGAAAAAGAAGTCGAAGACAATCGCTTTATATATAGAATTACATAGCTTGATGCGGAAGGAATAGGTGGTATAGGACCTAGTTAGGTTTGCAGCGATATTTTGTTAGCCATGTGCTGTAGTTTAGGTTTGCTTTACTTTGGTACAAAGTTATAGGAGCTATTGCTGTACTCATTTTTTAGCATTCAAGGTTTAACTTCTTAGACACATGTGCAAATAATTTATGTAGGTGATTGATTAGAAAACACATGAAGTCTCATGTCCGTGTTTGTTTTAAATTTCACTTTGTTTATACATCTTAGGGACATAGGCTGTTAGATAGGATATTTCTATATATTCTTGTCAACTTGGTTTCTTACGTGCTAAGGTTCACATAAATAGGAGACACTAGTATTGTAGGATGTAGAATTTTCAGAGAAGTGACAATTCATGTCCATACAAAGGAGAGTACGGTTCCTTAGCGATGAACGCAAAAGCAATTATATGTTATACTTCTTTGTATTTGTTTAACGTACCCATTACACAAAACTTCATTCATTTTCGGGTACTCATCGACAAAAATAAAAATACCGTTTAAAAGAACAAAATGCCACGATCCCAAAAATATAATAATATCGATAGATTAACTCATATTGTGAAATCCCAAAATATTGATATATGGTGCAAAATACTCCTAATAAAAAGTTGTGTATTTAATTAATTAAAATTACAGTAAAATTATAAAAATTAGATTATAACTACATCTCAAAAGAATCTTGTCCATATTTGCAACCAGTATCTAGTTATATTAAATAAACTATTACGGTCGATAAACGATTCTATAACGACTATTTGGAAATTTGATTTGAACATAACTCACAATCTATAACACGAAATCTTGGATTCTCACTTCTATTAGAAAAATACAGTTCAACAGATTCCAATGAATCTTGTTTCGAAGAAATCCGACTAATAACAGGTCCGGTATACTCAGTTGAAGTTCAAAACATTAAATTACGAACTGCCATGATATTACGGGCTCGATTATATTTAATATGTATTTTTATATGTTCAACTTCATTTTAATTAATATATAAATCCACTTATATTACGAATTCAATATTTAAACTGATTTAAATATTCAAATACAAACCAATAAAATGCGGGACGTTACACCTTGTTCTTTCCACACTATGGTCTGCTGTTAGCTGTTACTCCCATGCTCCACTTTCAATTTGCCTCACCATGAATCTCCCGCGGAAATGAAAGGAAAACTCCCCTAAATCATCACGTGTTTTCCTTTCTTCCTTCCACAAACATCTATTTCCTTCTTCACTCACGAACCTAGAAACAAATACCTGAACTCCTCCCCCTTCAATCGATCGTCCATGATACACCTAGACACCGCACTCTGTAGCTGGCGTGGATTCTGACACCGCAAGCCTCTCGTTGAAATGCTTCGACTTTAACTTATTTTTTTGTTTCCTCACGTTGGAACTTGACCTACAAGCCACGGCAGTCCCTTCTTCCGACTCCACTGCACCACCGTAGGTCTGCCAAATTCTTGCCATCGTGCCTCCCTGATACAAATGTTCCCATCTCTATAGACTTCCCTTCTTCCCGAGCATCGCAGCACCAAGCTCGAACCCATCAACAATTCCGATGAAGCTGGCCCTTGCGCCACCTGCTCAACGTCGCACTCCATTCCATTGTCCATGCCATGCGGACCTTGCGCCGTATAGTTCTCTTGACACTTCAGAATTCCCGTCGCCAAACCCGCAAGCCAAACCCTAAGCTTTCGAGTGCAGCAGCAGTTTTATTTTTCTATTGCATGACTTGGGTTTCAGTTTTTGTTTCAGAAGGACTAGCTATAATATTTTTTTTCCATAGGAGATGAAGTGATTTTCTTATGTATATATTCATTCTAGTGCATTGAGTTTCGTTTGAAGCAAAAAAAGTTATGGTTTGTGTATATATACACGCAAGATGGAATACAACTCTTTCAATTTTTTATTTAAAACCATGTGCCGCTCCATGTTTTGTCCTACAACTAGTGAAATGACTTCAGATAAAAGGGCATGCGTTTCCAAATAGAAGAATAGGCTAGGACGGAATTTTTATTTAGTTATTATTATTATGTATTTATTTAAGTCAAGTTACAGTAATGTTAGCCGTAACTTTAGGCTTAAAAAATATTGTCTTCCCTTACGCAGTAAGATTTTCTTTAGATTGATGAAATGGTTAGAAGTAACATGGACAATACATGAATTAAATCGAGATGATGCATGAAATTTTTGTTGAGGTGACCGATGATATTTTTGGGGTATAACGTTCGCCGTTCACATTATGTACAAACCCATACGAATATCGATTGTAACGAAAATGAAAATTACACAATAATTAATTATTTCGGTTTTAATAAAATTAACTTCATTTAAAACCGATATTATTTGAAGGCTAACTATTTTTAAATCACATATTGAATCGATAAAACATATGTATTGATTTCAATATAATAAATCTTTAAAAAAATTCAATTATTATAAATTTATATACTTAAATAGAATTATATATAAATTTCAAAATGATCCAGAGCAGATTTTAAATTCAGTAAATTGAGATTCCAGTTAAACAATGTTCAGTATGTTAGAAATCCCTTTCGTTTATAAAATAAATCATTATATTTTAATAACGAATTCCATAGTGATTATTTCAAAATTTAATCTAGACATAACTTGCAGTCTGTACGATGAAATCTCAATTTTTTTCCTTTATTAGAAAATTATAATCAAATCGATCTGAACGATTCTTGTTTCATAGAATTCCGACTTATATCTGATCTAGTATATTTAATTAAAGTTTGAATCATAAATTTTGTAATAAAAATTATATACATTCGAACTCCATTTTATAAAATAATTTCAATATAAAATCCATTATATTCCTGATATAATACATAAAACAGATTTAAATATTCCAATTTAAATTTAGAAAAATCCGGAACGTTACAGTTCCTAACCCAATACCCATATCCCGGACACAACGGGATATATTTCATAAGTTGATTTGACCGTTTTGATCAATTTTTATCAAAATATAAATATAAATCAATATAACGTTAAATATTGAATTTGAACGTACATTTTAATTTCCTCCGGCTACATATCGACTCCAAAAATTACAAAATTTGAAATCTAGCTATGTTTTGCAAATACAGTTCCAACAAAACTAATTTCATCAAATTTGGAGGCCATTTCAAAAATGGCCTTAATTCTAGCATATTTAATTCAACTTAGTTTACAACACGTGTTTAAATTTACAACACTTACATGTTAATTCCAAATGACTTGAAATTTTAAACCTGACAATAATTTAACATTTCAGATCCAACAAAATTAATTTCAACGAAATCAGAGGTCGTTTGCAAAATGGTTATTTTTAAGGGCTTAAATAATATAAAAATATTAATAAATTTCCATAGCGACTATTTGAATTTTTAATTTGGACATAACTTACAGTTTATAAAATGAAATCTCAATTTCTTACATTCGTTAGAAAGATATGATTAAATAGATACTAACATTTCGAGTTCACCAAATTCTGGTTTATAATGAACACTGTACATTCATTTAAAGTTTAAACTAAATTTCCAAACTGCCGCGCTATTACAAGTTCGTTTTTATTAAATATAAATTTATACGCTCAAACTTCGTTTGGAAAAAAAATTAAATCGATATTTCTCATAATAACTCATTCAAAATATTTAATTTCTATTAAAATTCATTAAAAATAAATTTTAAATTGGTTCCAAAAATACGGGCTATTACACCTTAGGCCCAGTTTCAAGTCGTTTGGAGTTTGTGAGACCAAGTTATGGCATCTTCAAATTTTGGTTCGGCTAAGGAAGATGGTTTTGGATTTTCTAGAAATAAGTTAGAAATCAGCTAAGGGGTGCAGAGAGAGGAGTTCCTGGTACGATGGTCGAGCCGGACCTCGATCGATCAAGTCCTCGAGTCTGTATCTCCCGGGAGCGGTTATGTTGCTAATAACCGTAGGTGACAATATATTCAATACACTCAAGAGAAATGAGTGGTAGGTCATGTGTGGGTTGGGTTGCAAGACGTTCTTTTTGAACCCAGTGTATTCCTCTCTAGAGATACACTATCGGCAGGTGGTTCCATACCTTGTCATAGTCGGAATCCAATCTCCAATAAGCGCCTGCAATTTTGATTGTATGCTATATATATGCAGAGCGTGAGATGAAAGCGTTCTGCTAGATTGTTAATTATTTGTGATTAGACATTATTATAATATCAAAAAAGTATTGATTTTGAAAATGTTTTGGGTTATCGAAAGGTAAAAACCATCCGTGTTTATGTGTGGATTGGTCTTACGATTATCATTTCTTTTGAAAATGATTTTTAAAAGTTAAACCAAGTGGTTGGAGTTTACTCACACTAGTCCCATGACTAACCCAGAGTTTATTTTATTTTGTTTTCCCTAAACTCTTTGGTGCCCAAATTTGTACGAGCAGTCAAGTAGTCAGGATTTACAGATACACTAGATGGAGCTTGGAGCAGGAGGCTTCAGTAGTATTATATAGCTATTGTTTATTTCCGCTGTGATGTAAGTGTTGTACTCTAATATATAAATACAAATTTGTGTTTCAAATGTAATTTTGTATACTATATTATATTCATTCTGGTGTGAGATTCGTGTTACTCTGATGTGTTGTGTTCTTCTTCTTCTTCTATTCTAATTTTCTATATTATCTATTCTCATCCTCTAACTTCTTTCTATTTATTATCCGGTATCTCTGATGCCTGAATAGTCGACATTAGTATTTGTGTTGATTTTCGAAGTCGAAAATCCCTGGGTTGTTACAGTGGTATCAGAGCTGAAGGTTAAGTGATTACCTTAGCTCTGTGGCATGACTCGATAGAGATGGGGTTAGTAATACCCTAGATTGAGTTTGAGTGTATATATACTAGTGAACGTATTTGTTATTTGATATAAAATGATTTATTGGTTGAGTAGTTTGTGAATTCTGGTCAATCAGGTTGATCCACTGTATCGATAGGGGTTACTAAATACTTGAATACGATAAACCGACACAGTATGTTTTGAAAAGTGGGTAAATGAAATAGTTTTACCCAAATTATATTTTGATATAAAAGAATGATTAATATTGGAAATATTATAGAATATTGGATATGTTGGTTGTTATTATAATCGAATGAGATTATAAATTAAGTGGTGATGAAAATAACCAATCAGAGTTCATATAAGTGTAATATGTGAAATTAGATGAAGTAAATCTTGATTTAAATCAGAATTGGAATTAAAACTCTGGGAATTTAAAAAAAATGTTTATAAATGGATTGAATTAAATATATGAGAATTTTAAAATCCTGGGAGATTTTAAATTGTTTACAAGCATTGTGAATAATATTTTGAATAATTTCAAAATTGAAATGTTTAAATGTGAATTTTGAAAGTGATATAGTATTGAACTCACTTCAGTAGCTAGGAAATAACTATGATGATGCTGGCCATATCACTAGTGCTCATTTTCGAGTTCTAAGTGATAGATTACTACCAAAGATATTCATTTTTGAATTGACTTAAGAAAAACAAGTTGTTTGATTCCGAAAAAGGGGTATTTGATTTTTGAAAAGCTAAGTTGTTTAAAAACTCCCAGAAACAGATTGTTTGAATTAAAACAAATTAAAAAGCGATTTGTGAAAACAAATTGAAAATGAGTTAAAGCTAGTAAAGTGGAAACTATATTAAAATGGAGTAATATCAAGTAAAATTGGAATTTGTTACATAATCGGACTCAGTTGAGTAAATGGATTGATTTTTGAAATAAAAATCAGAATTCTGATTGTGGGATGAAGGTAACTGATTAGAAGAATAAATTAGTTGACGAAATATGTGGATGGAACTTAACGAGGTTAAGTAAGTTGAATTGATGAGTTAGGAGTTGGAATCCAGAATGGAACTTTGGTTTGAAATGGGATTTGGCTTGGATAGAACCAAATGACTGAGTTTGAGGATAAAAGCTGATTTGGAGTTTGATTGGGATGACATTGGTATATGGAAAATTGGTGACAGATGGAAAAAATATAATGATATGCCCAACAAAAAGTACATGTTTACTTTTATTTGAGTTTGGCGATTTATGAGCCTGTTTGGCAAGCCACTTGGCTATTTGATTTTCTTTTGGGTTGGAGAAGGCCCAGAGAGGCGAGTTGTAGTTGTACCGATTGAGCCATACAAAGGAGGTGCTGGCGAATTTTTTCAGAAATTTAGGGTGTTAGAAAATTTTCAGAATTTTTGGAAATTTTTGTTAATAAGAATTAAATAATATTTTAATTGAAAGAAATTTGTTCAATTGAAACTGTAGTTAAGAAGTAAACGAATAATTGTTAACCTAATTAATAGGGTTTGTTTTCTACCTTAGCAATTTCGAGGACGAAATTATTTTAAGAGGGAAAGAATGTAACGTCTCATATTTTTACGGTGTGATAATTAATTTATTTAATTATTTAAATAGTGATTTAGAGAGCTAAACGGTCATTTAATTAAATAATATTGAATATTTAATTAATATAAATAATAGAATAATTTATTTAATTCTGAAATAGTCGGAAATAGTGAATTGACAATATTGTGCAAATTGGACAATTTAAAATATATATATTCAGCCTAGAATTGAATTATATTAACGAATTGTTTTATAAATGTCAATTGAACGTATAATTTATATTATAATTATAATTGAGCCCGTAACGTCGCGGTAGTTCGTAATTTGGCGATTCAAACTTCAATTGAATATACAGAATCCATTTTAAGCCGGATTTCTTTGAAACAAGAAACGTTCGGAGCTGGTGAATTATATTTTTCTAATGGAAGAGAAAAATCGGGATTTCTTCGTGTAGATTATGAGCTATGTTCAAATCAAACTTTCGAAAAGTCGCTATGGAATTCCTTTATAATTTATAATGATTTATTTATATTATAAATGAATTTTTCAATATAAATTGAATATCGATTCAACCAGGATTTGAATATCGAGTTGTAAATCCAATTAAGGTTGTATGATATTCTATTGTGAATATATATACGATAATATAAATTTATTTATATATAATTTAATTATTTTAGATATATTTAATATTTAAAAGGGTTTATTTAGAGCTTTAAAAAATAGCCAGTTTTGCAAACGAACTCCGTTTCTGACGGAACTAATTTTGTTGGATCCGGAATATTAAATTATAGCTAGATTTCAATTTCCATGATTTTTGAAGTCAGTATGTAGCCGTATGGAAATTTAATGTGAAAAACAGTTGATAATTTTACCTTTAAAAATAAGCTGTGTGCAAACGGAGTCGGAATTCGACGAAACCAGTTTCGTTGGGTCCGTAATGTCGAACTGAAGGTGTATGCCCATTTTCATAATTTTTGGATATCGTATGTGGTCATACGGATTTTTAGAAGGGCAAATATAAGTAACGATGACCATATAAATTAATAAAAAAAATTTAATGAAGCTTCTACGAGAAGCCAACATATCCTATAAATATACCACAAACCTCTCTAACCCTAAACCATTATTTTTCTACAGTCAAGTGTTGGTAGCCGCCATCAAATTGTCTTAATGTAAGGAAATCTTACTTCATGAATTTTTATAAATTCAAAACTAATTCTATAAATCATAAAATCCACATATTTGAGTTCCTTGGAAGAAGGTCTTCAGTCTGGTAGCGGTTTTGAATGGTTCGATCACCATTTTTGTAGCTGCGGTTTTTACAGCGTGCTTGATAATAGTTAGGGCTCGGATTTTCTAAGTGTGGAGGCTTTGATTCATGAATTTGAGTTGAGAAATGGGTTGAGGAGGCAGAATAGCACTAGCGTGCATATTTTGGGGTTGTTCGGTGGTGATCAATGACGGAAGTTACTGTGCATGCTCGAATGACTGTTGTTGTCGCGATTTTTGAACGAGATGCGAGTTCGAGGAAATTGGGTGGAGGTGATTGAGGGTGGAGCAACCAGTTGCGTAGTGGTGTTGGTTTTAGTTGATGGAAGGAAGTAGGATCCGGGTATGGGAATGTCGGGTTGTTCGTGAATGGACGAGGTAGGGAGATGAAGTACTGTAGATGGTGGGTTACTGGAGCAAATGCGGTCTGGGTATTTACAAGAGTAATGGGTCGGCAGAAAAAAAATAAGGTTAAGCCCAATTGATAAGAAATAAAATTTTATAATTATAAATTGCATATATAAAATGTTTATTAACTTAGAATTTTCGTAACTTGCTCATACTTTATCGAAATTGGGCAAAACAATATCCGTTGGGATCGTATGGACGACGACATCACAATGGAACTGGCTGGGGGTGATATGGATCTCCTTACAATTTATAGAAAAATAAATTGTCTGTCTGAATCAAAGACAATTATCATTATTTAACGATGATATACCAAGGTGAGTAAAACTGACTAACTCTGTTTAAATTATATTTTTATAAATATAATCTAGTACTGAAAATGATGATTAATTTCTGTGTGATGATTGTTTGGTTGAATTGTTGTTTGATTGGTTGAAATTACAGTTAACGATATACACACATATCGTTAAACAAACATTTATTCTGTTCATTAGAATATGTTATATTGAATTGGAATTAATATGAATTATACCGTGTAACATCTGTGGATGCAGGGAAACAGGTCGGAGGGATCCAACTAGATTCCTCAACATTTATTTTACTATTTTTATATATTGTGATATATGATGTGATATATAATCTGTTGTTGATTATGTGTGTTTGGATGATATTGATCATTGTATATGGTATGTTAAATACCATAAGGAATACTGGAATGTAGAAACGTAATTTTCAAAGTGTATGTTGGAAATGAAATATATTTATATAAATCAAATGATTTTATAAAAAAAGGGAATTTCAAAGTGGATATTGAATTTAAGGATTTAGTAAAATCAATAGATTTTATAAAAGGGAATATTTATTTAGAAAATAAACAGAATTATATAAATGGAATATTTATATAAAATAAATAGAATTGTACAATTGAAATATTGGTAAAACAAATAGAAAATGAAATATTTGTAAAACAAATAGAAATAGAAATAATTGTAAACCAAATAGATAAGGAAATATTTATAAAATGAATAGGATAATTTTAAAAGGAAATATTTATATGAAATAAATAGGAATTATAAAAGGAAGTATTTGTAAAATGAATAAAAATTTATAAAAGCAAATAAGTGGAAAGTAAATATAAAATAGAAATCTGTTTCTAACAGATAAAGGGAAAAGATTTATTTAAAGTAGAATTAAATAGAAATCTGTTTTAACAGATAAAATTTGAGAAGAATAATTTATAAACAACGTTTATAAATTAAGGAAAATATTTATCATTGGATAAGTAAAAATAAAAGTCTGAATTTATATAGAGAAGTAGAATCAGTTTTAACACCAATATTTTTAATAGAATGTGAACTCAGCGTTTATAAAGGGGTTTATAAATGAGATTTAAGTGTTAGAAATAAAAAGGAGATTTTGTTTGAAAAATTCTATAAATAGAAGTATAAATAGAATTTAGAAATGGGATATTATTTTAAAATACGAAATCAAACTTAAGGAATTATATAAAGGAATATTTTCACATTCAATGTGAATAATGGATTAAAATAAATATTTTATAAATAAAAACATTTATAAAGAAATTGGGTATTGGAATAGAAATTCAAATGAGAATTTGAATAAGATAGGAAACAAGATTAAAATAAAATTAGTTATTCAAATAAGAGTTATTTGAATAGAGTAAATTGAATAGAGTTAATTTAATAGAGTTGATCGATTAGAGTTAATCGATTAGAGTTAATCAAATTAGAGTTAATCGAATTAGAGTTAATCGATTATTAGTTATTCGAATAGAGTGACTCGAATATAGTTTATTCGAAGAAGGAAAGAATATCGAATATAGTTTATTCGAAGAAGAAAAGATTATCGAATATAGTTTATTCAAAGAGGAGAGAGTTATCGAATATAGTTTATTCAAAGAGGAGAGAGTTATCGAATATAGTTTATTCGAAAAGGAGAGATTATCGAATATAGTTTATTCGAAGAGGAGAGATTATCGGATATAGTTTATTTGAAGGAGGGATTATCGAATATAGTTTATTCGAAGGAGAGTTATCAAATAGAGAACATTCGAGAGAGAGTGTTATACGTTGGGATTCGACTGTATTTAATGTAGGAAAGTACTATTTACTTCCCGGTTTTTAAATCAAGATTTATTTATTTATTTAAATTAAGGAATAAAAATTATATTAAAGATTTTATATTTCAGAAGCATGGGATTATAATACTATTGTTATAATCAAACAATTTCTGTAAGAGAAGTGGATTCGTAAATGGAATCTGAGAGTTACGTAAGGAAGTTTGGTGAAGATTTAAAATGTGAACTTTGTCTATTTCGAGGTTAGAAATGTTGTTCAGTTACGGTCTGGGAGGTAGTTATACCCCAACTTGATTAACTTCATTTTTAACTAAGGAATGGTTAAGATTCGATAGTGAAGGGTGGTTAATTGAATTTAGATAATAAGTGTTAACGGTTTGAGTTGGCATAGCGATGCTTTATTTAAACATATGTTTGAATCCAATGAAGGAGTTTTGGAAATGTTTTCCAAATAAGAATCAGAAATGTTTTCTAATATAGAAAATAAGAAATGAGAGTAAATATGGAAATGTTTTCCAATGATTAATAACGTATATTTTCTAAATTCATAAAGATAAGGATTTACGAATATATGGAAACAGAAATAGGGAAATGAATAATTGAATGGCAGATTAAATTAAAGGGGTTTAGTGTTGATTGATGATTTGCTCGGTAAAATTTCCATCTGGAAATACGACCGTTGTTTATACACATGTTTTCCTTTGATAGTTAAATCACCGACTATCAAAGTTTTTGACCATTTCCGTTGTCAATACTGAGAGACTGGGATCAGATTCATTTTCTGAAAACCACTCTGTATGGGCATTAGCGTTGCGAATCAAATATGATGAAGATAATTGAAGACGGAGTTGTGCAAGGGCTGTTCTGGTGATCCTAGGTAGAAATTGCCTAAGATGGATTTACAGAATAGTGCCTTCGGTTTGTCCAGTCCCAGGACAACTTGTATGGACGAATGTCTGACATAGTATATCTAATGGATCACGTAAGTTGATCGCTTCAAGCGTATCCACGTTTGATGGCGGAGGAATTCGTTTCTCTTAGCTTTATACCCGTGATATTTTTGGGGAAATAAATTTGTGATTTGGTGGGTATGATGATGTGGCATTCAAAGTAAATGATTGTATGATCTGTCAAAAGATACGTTATGACCTCAAGCCTCATCAACCGGGAAATGACAAAAATCAGGCAGGCAGCATGGCTATGTGGGTCGCCCCCATTAGGGTGTATTGTCACCATCTAGAGAATATTCATATTTGTTACTTCTTTTCACTTCTGTATCTACCGGGAACGGTTATGTTGCTAGCAACCATAGGTGACAATATATTCAATACACTCAAGAGAAATGAGTGGTCAGTCATGTGTGGGCCGGGTTGCAAGACGTTCTTGTTGAACCCAGTGTATTCCTCTCTAGAGATACACTATCGGCAGGTGGTTCCATACCTTGTCATAGTCGGAATCCAATCTCCAATATGCGCCTACGATTTTGATTGTATACTATATATATGTGGAGCGTGAGATGCAAGCGTTCTGCTAGATTGTTAATTATTTGTGATTAGACATTATTATAATATCAGAAAAGTATTGATTTTGAAAATGTTGTGGGTTATCTTAAGGTAAAAACCATCCGTGTTTATGTGTGGATTGGTCTTACGATTATCATTTCTTTTGAAAATGATTTTAAAAGTTAAACCAAGTGGTTAGAGTTTACTCACACCAATCCCATGACTGACCCAGAGTTTGTTTTGTTTTCCCTAAATTCTTGGGTGCCCAAATTTGTACGGGCAGTCAAGTAGTCGGGATTTACAGATACACTAGATGGAGCTTGGAGCAGGAGGCTTCTGCAGTTTTATATAGCTATTGTTTATTTCCGATGTGATGTAAGTGTTGTACTCTAATATATAAATACAGATTTATGTTTCAAATGTTATTTTGTATACTATATTATATTCGTTTCGCTGTGAGATTCGTGTTACTCTGATGTGTTGTGTTCTTCTTCCTCTTCTATTCTAATTTTCTATCTTATCTATTCTCATCCTTTAACTTCTTTCTGTTTACTATCCGGTATTTCTGATGCCTGAATAGTCGACATTAGTATTTGTGTCGATTTTCGGAGTCGAAAATCCCCGGGTCGTTACAGTAATGTAATGTAAAATCATAATCTTTTATAATTTCCATCCACCTTGTTTGTCTCATATTTAGTTCCTTTTGAGAGAACAAATATTTTAAACTCTTATGGTCAGAGTAAACATGAAATTGTTCTCCATAAAGGTAATGCCGCCGAATTTTTAAGGCAAACACAATCGTAGCCAATTCTAAGTCATGAGTTGGATAATTTGATTCATGGGGCTTTTTTTAACGAGAGCTATAAGCAATAACTTTGTCATCCTGCATTAGTACGCATCCTAATCCTTGTCCGCATGCATCCAAATATACTTTATATGGGACTCCACTGGCAAAGACAAAATTGGTGCCTCGGTCAACCTTTTCTTTAAGGTTTCAAATGCTATCTTACATTTTTCATCCCAAATAAACTTGGTTTCCTTACGAGTTAGGTTTGTTATTGGAGATGCTATCTTTGAGAAATCTTGAATAAATCTTCAGTAGTAACCAGCTAATCCTAGAAAATTTCAAACTTCTGTTGGTATTATCGGAGGGTTCCATTTCAACACTGCCTCAACCTCTGATGGGTCTGCTCCTATTCCATTCTTTGAGACAACATGTCCAAGAAATTTTACTTCCTCCAACCAAAATTCACATTTACTTAATTTTGCATATAGCTGATGCTCTTTTAGTGTTCGGAGACATAAAAGAAAATGGCATTCATGTTCCTCCTTAGTCTTAGAGTAGATAAGGATATCAACAATAAACACAATAACAAAATCATCAAGATATGTACAGAACACACGATTCATTAGATCCATGAATACTTCTAGAGCATTGGTAAGGCCAAAAGGCATCACCAAGAATTCGTAGTGTCTGTACCGTGTTCGGAAAGCTGTCTTTGGAATATTTTCTTCTTTTATTCTTAATTGATGATGCCCTGATCTTAAATCAAATTTTGAAAATACGGTTGCTTCATGGAGTTGATCAAATAAATCATTGATCCGAGGTAATGGGTATTTGTTCTTAATTGTTACCTTATTAAGCTCTCGGTAATCTACACCCAAGCATAATGTTCCTTTATGTTTCTTTACAAACAACACTGGAACTCCCCAAGGAGATTTACTAGGTCTAATAAATCCTTGATCCTCCATCTCCTTAATCTATCTCTTTAATTCCTGATTTTGCGTAGGAGACACATGATAAGGTGCTTTAGCAATAGGAGTATTACTAGGGATTAAGTCGATACTAAAATCAGTTTATCTTTTTGGTGGTAATCCTAGTACTTCCTGAAAAACTTCTTTACATTCCTTTATTATCGGGATTTGATCCACCATTGGACCCTTGTCCTCAATATTGATACGAGCAATATATCCAGACATAAAAGCGTCATCAACTTTATCGCATGAGTAAACAATGGTTTCATACTTTCGAATTGTAAACTTATGGTTTTGTTGTGGCAATTGAAGATAGCTTGATATTTTGTAAGCCAATCCATCCCAAGGATGATATCAAAACGTTCCATTAGGAAGATAATTAAATTAGCCACCATATCCTTAACTTTAAAGTTAAGGATACAGTTCCTGCACACACTCTTAAGTTTAGTTCTCACTCCTACTACGCTGTCTATTATCAAAGGGTTCAATAGTTGCTCAATAGGTAATCCTATCTTAGTAGCAAATATTTCAGATATAAGAGAATGTGTGGCACCAGTATCTAATAAAATTCTAGTTTGAAAGTCAAAAAGAAGCATGGTACCTTCTACTTGAGCTAGTTCAGAAACAACTGCATATACCCGTCCGTGCTGCCCCTTGTTGTCCTTCCTTGGCTTCTTGCAATTCCGACTAATGTGCCCAGACACATTGCAATTGTAACTTACAATCGCCTTAGTACAGTTTGGAGAAATGTGTCATGTTTCATTGCACCGGTAAATTCCCCTTACTTCGTCAGGCTCCTTTTCTTGTCTCGTCGGTCATTTACTTCCTCCATTTGGTTTCTTTTTTTATCATCTGGTTTCTTTTAATTGTCAGAAAGATTGTTTGGTTTCCTTTTATTTGAAACCTTCCTTTCTTGCTGGAACTGAAGATAGTCTTCTTCTAGATTTAAAGCTTAAGGTACTATCATCTCATAAGCTTTGCGTCTATCTCCAATAACTTGTCTTCTTATGGGACAGATTAATCCCTTTGCAAATCGTCTAGCACGCTTTTTGGGTGTATCAATTAAATGATTTCCGAATCGGGATAGTGCTTCAAACTTTTTTTGATATTGGGCCACTGACATACCTTCTTGAGCAAGATTTTGAAATCTTGTCTCCATCTTCTCTCTCTCATTCACTGGCAAATACTTATCCAAAAATTTCACCTTTAATTCTTCCCATATCATTTGTTCCATCTCATCTGGACTAGTTGTTGTTCGAACTAGTTCCAACCAATTTCGAGCTTCCTCTGATAATTGAAAGACTGCCAACTTCCTCTTGTCTACTTCATTACAATCTAAAACTTCGAATATATCCTCTGGATGTTGAATCCATTGCTCATCCTTAACCGGATTGCATCTCCAACTAGGGGAAGGACCACGAACCACCTAACTAGGCGGAGGACCACAAACCACGATTAGGGGGAGGACCACAAACCACCCAGCTAGGGGGACCACGAACAACCCGATTGGGAGGACTACGAACCGCCCGGTCGGGGGGACCACGAACTGCTCGACTGGGGGGACCACGAACCGCCCGAGGAGGACTACGTCCCAACCTCGATGATGACTGTGAACTAAGACGTGATGGTGACTCCAACCGAATAAGATTTGAGCTTCTACCACGCGACGACATTCGTGAACTCCTCTGAAGATCAACTCCAATCTGACCAAATCCCGAGATGCAAAGGAAATCCTGTTAGGGACTGTGGAATGGATCGTTCAGGCAAAGAAAACACTAGAGGGGAGAGGGTGAATAGTGTTTGTAAGACAATAAACAAAACTAAAAACTAGAGAGAACTATGGGATGAATCAAACACCACAAACACAACCACAGACACAGATTCAAACACAGATGCAAAATAAAAAAAGATAAAAGTGCAGAAAAGGAAAGAACACACCAGATTTTATACTATTCGGATCACTCCTATGTCCAGTCCTGCACAACGCTGGATTGTGCAGAGTTTTATTACTACTTTCAAATAGCCAAATACAACCTCCTTGATTTCACGACTCAACAAGGAGAAACCGACTCTTATCCCTTGATTTCACGGCTCAACAAGGGCACATCAACTCCTATTCGTTGATTTCATGGCTACAAGGATAAACCGATTACTCTTTGACTTACAAACATGGTCTTTCAACCCAAGAAATTACAAAACAGCCTTATAACTCTTCAGTAACACTTGATTCAAAGAGTAGAGAGTCGAGAGTGTAGAGAGAAGAAGTTTGATCAATTCAAAAGTGAATTCAGTAGAGTATAAGTGTAAAACCATAAAAATGAAGAAGAATAATGATAGGATGAAAGTCGATGAAGATGGAGAAGAAGAGATGTTAGAAAATTCGGTTTTAACCTCTTTTTATAGAGAATGAAGGGTTGCAACGGTTTTGAATCTTTTCAAATAGTGAAAAGACACTTCCCTACAAATTTAAAAAAATAGTTGTTATATGTCGACATACATATTATGCTATGTTGACATACTCATGTGTAAATTTCATTTTCAAAGCATTTTTCTAGAATTATGATATAAAATAATTCTGGAATTTCTTGAGTAAAAATATAATGTTGTAAATCAATATTATATGATAGAAAACATATGAAAACATATTCTTAAACTATATAAATATATTTATAAAATTATAAGGTTCTAAACTATAAAAAATATAAATAAAGTACATATAAAAACTTAAGTTTGAAAAACAAAGAAGAATAAAAATAGAAACAAGTATAAAAACAAAATAGAGAGGATTGAGAATAAAATAGAAAAACTAAATAGAAGGGATTGAGGAAAGAATTGAAAAATCAGAATTTGAATTTGGATTTGGATTTGAACCTGGAGTGATATTTAGAGCCTTACAAAATCTAGACTCTATAAATATATTATTCTTGAACTCTTGAAATCTTGATTACTCATGAGTCTTGAATCTACTCTGAATTCTGAATCTCTAAAGCTCTTAAACTGTACAGTCTTTAGTATTAATTCCTGTATACAAATCCTCCATATGTATATATATATATATATTCTTGATAAACATGTTAGTATATATTTTATAATCAATGATAATTAAAATAAGGTTGTTGTCATCAAAACTCCATTCTCCAACAATCTCCCCCTTTTAGATGATGACAACCTTAGTTTATAAAATATCATACGTGTATATACCTGTTTGATGATGATCCCCTTATACTTCCCATGTCTATAAGAATTCTATAAAACTATGCCTATATTTTATAATTTCTCCCCCATTGGCATTATAAAAAAGAAAGATAAAATGTACTCCCCCTAAGTTAAACAATTGCAGAATCTAAGTAATATTCCTAGAAATTCTCCCCCTAAATTATATAATTCTCTGAATAGAATATAGATAATTATCCTAAAACTAAAGAATAATACTTAATATGATGATTAAATACACACCAATCCAAGTATTATTACATATGTTTGTTTAATATATACAAACCAATCCAAACTAAGTCATACCATATGTCCTAATATGTACAAGTTTCAAACAATATAATCTAAATCACACCACAACATATTTAAACAAATCAATCAAATCGTACCAAACAACTAAGTGTCCCTTGGAACTTCAACCCATTCATCTTGCCCAGTAATTGGATTCTTCTGTATATCTTTCCACTCTTCTTCAATGTTATGTGATGTTTGGTTGTTTTCATTTCTGAAATGAGAAGAAATATCCTAACGAATTACATAAAAATGTTTTTCTTGATGTTTAACTATCCGCATTTGGATTAATTTCAGTTTGCACTGACTACGAGTACTATGGAGAGAGCTTTCTTGAAAGAATTCAAAGAATCATCAAGGCTTTCACTTATATTATGAATAGAATTTTCCATGGATTTGATGAGCAATGATTAAATAAGAAGGAGTAATGAAATAATGAAGTTTTCTAAAAGAAATGGAATTAAATAAGGTCTGGAATTCGTTGGATTTTGAATGGACATGAGTAGTTATTTAATTTTAAAATTTGGAAAAGTTTGAAATTTTTTTTGTTATATGTCGACATATAGGTTTGGTTATGTCGATATACTATTGTGTGTCTTTTGAAAATTTTGAAATCTTTTGAACTCTTATAATATTATATTCTTTTTTATGATTTTTTCAGAAACATAAAGATGATTAAAACATAAATAAAAATCCATTTATTACTTACTAAAAAAACAAATACATCCAACTAAACAAGACATACTTAAATACAAGATTCGAAAGCAAATACAAGGAAATATATAATGATAAATTAAACTAGATGGCCTAGTTTTTGGAAGATGATGAGGAAGATTAAATTCCAAGCTTTCTTCCTATCTTGACCATGAATTTGGATAATTTGGAAAGCTTCTTGTTAAACCTTTTATTAAGCTTCTTTTGATTTTTAACGATTTTCACTTGATTTTGAATAATCGTGTCTTTGAGATTACGACTTGAGGTTGGATACTCAATGCTTTCCATAGAAGTCTCTTCTTCTTTGACTTCCATTGGATCTTGTTCTTGTTGCAATCGGGCTTGTCTGGCCTCATATGTCTCATAAGGTTTGAAAATGATAGGAATTTGCATGAGATGAATGTTTGATGCGTCAAACACTTTCCTAGGGACAAATTCTTCTCCGTGAAGATCAACTCCAAAGTATTTGAAAATGCGAGTGACATAAACACCATAGTAGAGAGTGTTTCTCGTGAAGATACATCTATGGGTTTAAATCCATTTAGAATCGTATCGACCCAATTGATAAGGTAATTTCCCATAATGGCAAAGAGAGCCTTTTGGACCTTAAGAGTTGGATTGTTGTAATTTCCAGAATGGGGAGTGATGATGTGTTGAAGGAGGAGGTTAATGATTCTTGTTTTTGGATGAAAGAAACGATTTTTGAATTCCATTGGAGCACCATCTTCAAAGATATCATGATAGGTTTCCAAATCGGTTTCATCAATGGCGAAAGTTAAGAAATCTGTGCCCTCACTTCTACAATTTAGAATTTCTCCTAAAAGATCGGCATCGAGAACATTTTGAGTTCCCTTGACTAAATATGGAAATTTAATCGGTGGGGATGGGTACCCGCGGAGACCTGCGCCTAATCGGGTGGGGATTCCCCGACTTAGCAGGTAATGGGGCAGGGGCGAAGGATGGTTTCAATACCCAAAGCGGGTACGGGGCGGGTATGGAGGTAATACTATTCACCCCATATCCAACCCGATATATATTTCCTGTTAAAGAACGTGTACATTATGCATATATATATATATATATTAAGTAGAAACATAGATTGTTGTGCATTTATGTTGTGTCTATTCAGTTTAACAAATTGTATCCTTTCACATGCGACTGTGCTTATTAAATGATATTTAATAATAACACCTATTCATATCATGCACGTTGTTTGTCGTGCCTGTGTCCATTCACTTTCCTTACTTCCTATATATAAAAAGAAAATATATTCATAGCAGAAAACATTGTGGTGGGTACCCGACGGGTCCTCCATAACGTTGAGTATTCCCCTACCTGAATCCTTTGGATATTAAGCGGGGGTATAGTGGGTACGGAGGACATAAATGGGTAGTGGGGACGGAGGCAGGGGATGTATTCACCGCATATTATCCACCCCATTTCCATCCCTACCCGTGACACTACTCCAAATTTGATTTTCATTGCGTTGATAAAATCCGCAGTTGAGATTTTGCGTAGAACATCTTCACGAGTTTGGGATAACACACTTCGTCGTTATCACGAGAGTCAATTAGATTCAAGATTTCGTTGTGTTGAAAAAAAAACGAGATCATAAGATGGAAAGTCGCTAAAGACAGAGAAATCACCCGTGTTAACTTTAGCATTTGCTGAAGAGTTACCATAGGTTCTAATGGCCTCTTTGTCATTGTAAAGATAACCTTTTATAGTTTTGGTTATCTTCAATTTCTGAGATGAACTTGAGGAAGTCATTGATATGATATTTTTGAGGAGGATAGATATGAAGAAATTTGTTTTTGAGTTGTGAATGAGAGGTAGAAAGGATAGATATATATAGAAAATGAATAGATATGAGTTGAATGAATATGAATTGAATAGGCACAACTTTTTAGATTGAAAGGACACATTTTCAGACCTTGGGAGTTGGTGAAAAGATCGGAGGGAAGTTTAAAGTCTTGAAATTCAAAATTTTAAATTTCAAAACTACTGTATATGTCGACATGTATATTTTGTGTGTTGAAATACGGTGCTTATTTCAAAAAGAATTTTGGATTTTCAAGCCTTGAATTAAATTATCGATTTATATTTCAGGTTTTGATGATTTCCTGAAATACTTCTAATCCTAATGAACATACATACAATTTTATTTTATTAATTTATTGCTTATTTAATATTATATTATTATTCTAAATTTCAAATTTCAAATTTCAAAGAATTTATTAAATTTTAAATTTGAACCAAAGCAAACAAACAAAGCAACCATTCAACCAAATAAAATTAAAATGTAATTAATGCGTACCAGGTTTTTGATCCTTTTCTTCATGATTTTTTGAACTCTGAATTGCTATAATGCATATATTTGTATTTCTGGTTTCTGGTTATTCATCAATTGATGAGAATCTAAATCATCTAATGTTGCTGCATATGCTTTCTTTCTTTTCCTTGATGAATTTGAGTTGTTCGATTGTTGAGTAGATTTGTCTGGATATGGACACGTCTTCTTTACATGCCCTGGTTTGTTGCAGTTAAAGCTTCGTCCATCATTTAAATTTGAATTTACTTTATTATAACTCTTCCTTCTATATTTTAGGAATCTTCTAAACTAATTTGTCATGAGTGCTATTTCTTCATCATATTCACTACTCAAATCAGAATCATTTGTTGTGGCTTTCAGTGCAATAGACTTCTTTTTAGTTGATCTATTTTGTTTTCTATAATAGAACTTTATATGACATTAGATTCCTAATTAGCTCTTCAATCTTCATGTCATTGACATCATTGGCTTCTTCTATAGCTAAAGTCTTCTGATCCCATTCTTGAGTTAACGAATTTAATATTTTTCTGACTTGATCTGCTTCGGAATAAGTTTTTCCAAGTGCTGTTAGTGAATGCACTATTTCTTGAAATCTGCAATATATATCTGAAATAGACTCATTCTCATTCATTTTAAATAATTCAAATTGATTAGCATGCCTATCTTAGTCTGTTTAACTTTACTAGTTCCTTCATGAGTAACTTGTAAGGTTCTCCAGATTTCATAAGAAGTTTTACAAACTAATACTCTATTAAACTCATTTCTATCTAATGAATAAAATAACATATTCATGGCTTTAGAATTGCTTTTTGCAGCAGCCTTTTGTTCATTTGTCCATTGTTCAAATGCAGTTGTGGGTTCAACATAATTATTTTGTGTACTATTCCATGTGTCTAATCCTACAGGTTGTAAATAAATTTTCATCCTACATGCCTAATATGAGTAATTACTACCATTAAACAGTGGTGGTCTAACAGTGGATTGACCCTCTACAAAAGAACTATTATTGCTACCGGTGTTGGTTGCCATTTTACCAAATTTTCAAAAATCAGATTGTGAAATTTTTGAAAGATCTTGCTCTGATACCAATTGTTAGGGACCGTGGAATGGATCGTTCAGGCAAAGAAAACACTAGAGGGAGGTTGAATAGTGTTTGTAAGACTTTAAACAAAACTAAAAACTAGAGAGAACTATGGGATGAATCAAACACCACAAACACAACCACATACACAAATTCAAACATAGATACAAAATAAACAAAGATAAAAGTGCAGAAAAGGAAAGAACACACCAGATTTTATACTGGTTCGGATCACTCCAACGTCCAGTCCTGCACAACGCCGGATTGTGCAGAGTTTTATTGCTATTTTCAAATAGCCAAATACAACTTCCTTAATTTCACGGCTCGACAAGGAGACACCGACTCCTATCCCTTGATTTCATGGCTCAACAAGGGCATACCGACTCCTATTCCTTGATTTCACGGCTACAAGATGAACCAGTTACTTTTTGACTTACAAACAGGGTCTTTCAATCCAAGCAATTAAAAACAGCCATATAACTCTTCAATAGCACTTGATTCTGAGAGTAGAGATTAGAGAGTGTAGAGAGAAGAAGTTTGATCAATTCAGAAGTGAATTCGGCAGAGTATAAGTGTAAAAACCATAAAAATGAAGAAGAATAATGATAGGATGAAAGAGGATGAAGATGGAGAAGAAGAGATGTTAGAAAATTCGGTATAACCTCTTTTTATAGAGAATGAAGGGTTGCAATGGTTCTGAAGCGCTTCAAATAGTGAAAAGACACTTCCCTTCACATTTAGAAAAATAGTTGTTATATGTCGACATATATCTTTTGCTATGTTGACATACTCATGTGTCAATTTCATTTTCAAAGCATTTTTCAAGAATTTTGATATAAAATTAATTCTGGAATTTCTTGAGTGTAAAATTCTAATGTTGTAAATCAATATTATATGATAGAAAACATATGAAAACATATTTTTAAACCATATCAATATATTTATAAAATTATAAGGTTTTAAATTATATAAAGTATAAATAAAGTATATATACAAACTTAAGTTTGAAAAACAAAGAAGAATAAAAATAGAAACAAGTATAAAAGAAAAATAGAGAGGATTGAGAATAAAATAGAAAAACAAAACAGAAGGGATTGAGGAAAGAATTAAAAAATCAGAATTTGAATTTGAATTTGGATTGAACCTGGAGTGCTATTTAGAGTCTTACAAAATCTAGACTCTATAAATGTATTATTCTTGAACTCTTGAAATCTTGATTACTCATGAGTATTGAATCTACTCTGGATATATAAAAGCTCTTAAACTGTAAAATCTTCTGTACTAATTCCTGTATACAAATCCTGCATATGTGTGTGTGTGTGTGCGTGTGTATTCTAGATAAAGCTGTTAGTATATATTTTATAATCAATAATAATTGAAATAAGGTTATTGTCATCAAAACTCCATTTTCCAACAAATCCAAATAGGAAGTTATTACTCAGGATCCAGATAGGAACCAAGGAGTTAACTTCTAGAATTGGCCTTTACTGCAGGACATGTGCAAAGGGGTTATCGATATCTATAACTTTGGTTCACCATTGAGAGAGGGGGTATGTAGATGAACTGGAGCCAGGGAAGTGTGGACTGGTTGGCCCGTACTCCATAGCCAAGGAAGTGTGGACTGGGTAGGGTTATTGACTATAGACCAAAGGGGTATGGTTATAGCAATAGCTGTATGGAGTTCAGTGCGGTATGGACCCGTCATGGCCCCAATGGATTTGGTGATCAAAGCGATGGATTCGTATGCTTTATGCGCTGAGTGAGATATGTGAGGATGATTGCTATGTTTGATGTTTGCTATCACTATGACACGCACGCTTCCATTTTACACTCTATGTTCGTGTTTACCTAAGAGTATTTTACATCGTGTTGTGCTAACTCTTTGGTTGCAGGTCCAGGTCAGTTATGATTATTTATGCCTGTTATTGCTTTATTTTGTTGCTATCGCTCAGCCTAGACTTTCATCTGACCCTTAGTTTTATGTCTCTTTTATTACTCTGGCTGCTCCTAAACGAGCAGACTAGAGTTAGGTTAGGTGGTTATTCACGAGTAGCTGTCCGGAGACGAGTAGGCGGCTTCCACTTACTTTATATATATATATATATTCTTCCAATGTTGTTGCTGGTCACTGCTTTGGGCATTAGTAGTGAACCTCTTTTATTTCCTTTAGAGATAGTATTTTAAAGTTGTAATAATTGGATATGAAGCTGTATTTTGGTTTCCGCTACTCTGATGGATTTGTGACGCCCCGCCCCGCACCAGCCGACTTTTCCAAGGAAAGTGCGATGTGCCAATATCCAACTAGCACGGGACGGTCGCCAAAGAAAGGAAAGGGAAGGAAAATTAACAGTGGACTAACAAAGAACCTGTAGAATGTCTCACGGCGCATGGAATAAAATAAAATAATAACATACTTTGACATAAAAACAGGCGAGACAGTGCATAAGCTGAAAACTAAACATCATAGTAGCGGAAAATCCAAATACTACTTATGTTCCACTTCATCATTATTACAATTTAAAAACTGTCTCTAAAGCAAAAGAAAGGAAAGGTACACTACTAATGCCCAAAGTAGTGACCAGCAGCGACACAGGGAGAATATATAGAGAATAGTACGTGTAAGCCTCCTGCTCGTCTCTGGACAGCTACTCATGCACAACCAGCTAACCTGTCTCTAGCCTGCCTGTTTAAGAGCACCCAGAGTAATAAGAAGAGACATAAAACTCTGGGTCAGACAAAAGTCTGGTATGAGCAATAACCAGCAAAACAAAACAATAACAGGTATACTAAACCATACCTGAACCTGGACCCGAAACCAAAGAGTTAGCACAACATACCGTACAATACTCTAAGCTGCCACTAACATATGGTGTAAAGGATACGGGGGTGTGCATGTCATAGTGATGGCAAACAATCAAGCATAGCAACCATCCTCTTATCTCCCACTCAGTGCGTAAAGCATACGATATCCACCACTTTGATCACCTAAATCCTTGCTATGATCACTCTGCCCCATGGAGTCATGGCGACTCCACTGCACTGATCCATAGCCACTAGTTCTTGCTATATCCACTCTGCCCCATGAAGTCATAACGACTCCACTGCACTGGCTCATAGCCATGCTACGATCACTCTGCCCCATGGAGTAATAACTACCCCACTGCACTGATACGTAGCCTAACATCTGTCTTGGTGGTGAATCAAAGTTATGGACGTCGATAACTCCTTAGTACACGCCCCGCAGCAAAGTCCAATCATGAACTTAACTCATTAGTTCCCAACTGGATCCTGAGTACAAACTTCCCACTTGGGCTACCTTTGCATCTCGGGTTTGGTCTCCTCCAGATTGGTTCGGAAACAAGCTTCTATTCAGATCGGTTCTCTTCTTCTCGTTCAGTCTATGGTCATCAACCTCGCTTGGGTCGGGTCGTCGATCCCTCTCTAGGTTGTGTCGGTTCATGACTTCATCTCCAGATCGTGATCCTCCTCCGGCTCGGGTCGTGACATGCTCCAACTCCAGTCCACGGTATGTCATTCTGGTTCGCAGGTGGCACACCAGTCGTCTCGTGCTTCCTGGTTCATGGTCTGTCTCCTGGTGCTGGCTCGTCATCAAGATTCAAACAGGCGACTCATGAGGCTCGAGGAGAAACGGCTCGTACAACTCCGGTTCGTGAAGGGTGGGTGTACCACGAGCGGAGTCGGGTCGGGTAGGGGCGATCTGATCCGGTCCCTGCATGTTTTTCCTGCAACTTCCAACGACTTTTTTACGCCATACAACGGCGTTTTAGACCATTATAACTGTTCTAATCAATCACAAAGCATACCATACAGTCATAGCAACATAGAGAATTAACAATAAACACCAAAACAACAAACATAACATGTAAAATGGATCAAACATACCTAAAAGCCCTTATTTTACCCTAAGCATGTTTAAGCAAATCTAATGGTAGGATTAACAAAACTTAACCAAACCAAACCAACCCAAACTACTAACAGAGGCCTAAAACAATATTTCGAAATTTATAAATATTTTTCCAGAATTTAATCATGTTTAAATTCGCTAATTAACACTAATCACCCTAATTAACTATAATTAGTGTAAAAACAAAGCTACTCACTTACCTTGGCCACAAATAAAACTTTCAGAACTGAAACTCCACTGATTTGGGCGAATACTGATGTCTAAGAGCAGCTCCAACCTTACTTTGGTGCTATTTCTCCTTAATTTGATGTTGCTAAGCTTAATCCTTGGTTAGAGAGCGATTTGGGATTTAATTAGAAGGTGGAGGTCATTGTTAGGGTTTCTAAGAGGTAAATGGTTGCTAGAAAACAGAAATATAATGAAAATCTAGCTCATTTCAGCCTCCCCATAACCCTAATCCCGAAATGGGTTATGGGCCCATTCACTAATCACTTCATTTGGCCCGGTTAAGCAGTTTTTCACCTTCTAAACCTTATTTCGTCCATATCTCCCAAACGGTAAGTCCGTTTTTCACATATGACCACTCGACGGAAAGGTAAACCATCATCCGGATCTAATGGAAGTGGTTTCAGGTCAAAATTCATTATCAATCAAAAGTTATGGCCAAAACAAGATCAGCTAGTGGCAAAACGGTCATTTAAAAATCGGCAAAAATCATGAACATGGGAATTGACCCCAATAGTCGTCTCCTAAAGTTATACGACCATGCGACTTCACATGAAAAAGAAATAAATATTCTACGATCCTTCGTTGCGTAGAATGCGGGTCGTTGCATTCTCCCCCCTTAAGAAATTTCGTCCCCCGAAATTCCTTAACCCAAAACATACAAAGGATCCCGCATGCTTACCAATCATTAACAAAACAATAAAGCACATAAAACAACACAACAAGCCTATCCTAGCATGCGGTTCACTAACAAGGGAGTACTATACCAATATAAAAACCTTACCGGGCAAAGAGTTCTGGATACTTCCTCCTTATGTTCTCCTACGTTTCCCAAGTACAGTCTTACTCATCATCACCCCATTGGACTTTGACTAGTTTCACCACCTTCCTTTGAAGCTGCTTCGTACTGTTCCCAACAATACGCATAGGCCTCCGGTTCCCAACCGCCTCTGGTTCAACCTCGATATCGTCCAACTGATCCGGTGTAATAGTCATATCGGGGTCGTGCACTAATTTTCTTAACTGGAAAACATGAAATACGTTATGAACTCCTGCCATCTTCTCTGGTAATTCAACTTTATACGCCAAATTCCTAACTTGCTCGAGAACTGGGAATGGACCAACAAATCTTGGTGTTAACTTGCCTCTCCTGCTAAATCGTATCATGCTCTTTAAAGGAGAAATCTTGACAAATACCAAGTCGCCAATGCTTTAAATCTCTTCTCCTCTTATCAGCATAATTCTTTTGCCTATCTTGGGCAGCCTTCATTCATTGTCGGATAACTTTGATTTTATCTGAGGTTTCTCTTATCACATCTGGCCCAAGCACAAATTTCTCATCGGTTTCTAACCAACATGACGGTGAGTTGCACGGTCTTCCGTACAAAGCTTCAAATGGAGCCATACCAATACTGGATTGATAACTATTATTATATGCGAACTCCACTAGATGTAAATGGTCTTCCCATGATCCACCAAAATCCAATATACAAGCTCTTAAGAGGTGTTCTAATATACGATTCACCCTCTCTGTCTGACCGTCGGTTTGAGGATGATACACGGTACTGAGATGTAATTCTGATCCTAACTCCTCTTGTAATCTCTTCCAAAATCCACTAGTGAACAACGGATCTCGGTCACTCACAATGCCATTGGGTATTCCATGAAATCTCACTACCCGTTTCATATATAGTTCCTCTAACTTAGTTGCCGTTCTGTTTGACTTGATAAGTATAAACCTTGCACTCTTGATCAATCGGTCCACAATCACCCAAATGCTATCATGGCCCGATCTAGTCCTTGGTAACCCATCAATGAAATCCATTGAGACTTGTTCCCATTTCCACTCTGGAATTTCTAATGGTTGCAACAAACCATTAGGTTTCTTTTGCTCAGCTTTAACTAACTGGCAATTCATGCATTTGGATATAAACTTCCCAGCGTCTCTTTTCATCCCTTCCCGGTAGTAGGTCCGCTTCATGTCTCGATACATTTTGTTACCACTGGGATGTATAGTCAGTTTTGCGTGATGACATTCTCTAAGCACTTCACCTCTCAATCCATTTACGTTGGGTACAACCAGTCTTCCATTCTTTCTAAGCCATCCATCTCGATCAAGCCCATACTTGTTCATCTCTTCGTCGATTCCCATCTCTAACTTTGAGATGATTTCCAATAGGTTAGGATCGTCCCTCTGGATGGAACCAATCCGCTCAATCAAAGTGGATCTGATCGTCTAACTTGCTAATATTTCTAGATCCAGTTCACACTTTGGTCTGAAATCATACCCAGCGATATACTCCAGTTGCTTCCATTCCAGAAACATAGCCCCTAAACTGGCATGTCTCCTACTCAAGGCATCGGCTACTACATTGCCTTTTCCTGGTGTATATGCGATATCAAAATCATATGAAGCCAATAATTCTAACCATCTTTTTTGTCGGAGATTTAAATCCTCCTGAGAGAAAAGATACTTTAATGACTTATGGTCAGTAAACAACTCGAATCTTTCTACCAAAAGATAATGTCTCCACATCTTCAACGCGAACACGATCGCTGCCAATTCCAAATCGTGGGTAGGATATCTTTTCTCATGCGATTTCAGTTGCCGACTTGCATAAGCTACAACCCTACCTCCTTGCATCAGTACAACACCTAGCCCGGTACCACATGCATCTGTATATATTGTCATCTCTTCATTCCCCTTAGGAATGACTAACACTGGTGCACATGTCAACTTTTCCTTTAGACTATTGAATGCATTCTCGCACTTTTCGTCCCAGACGAAAGCTTGATTTTTCTTGGTCAACTGAGTCAACGGTGCTGCTATCTTGGAGAAGTCTTGAATAAACTTGCTATAACATCCAACTAATCCCAAGAAACTTCTTATGTTCGTTCCATTCTTAGGCGTAGACCAATCCTGTACCGTAGCCACATTCGCAGGGTCCACAGCAATACCATTCTCTGAAACAACATGGCCCAAGAATCTCACTTCCCTTCTCCAGAAGTGACACTTAGCAAACTTCGCTCTCAATTGGTGTTTTCTCAACACCTCCATCACTGTCCTCAAATGTTCCTTGTGTTCTTCCTCTGTCCTTGAATAAACCAAAATATCATCCACGAACACAAGAACAAACTTATTCAACTGATCTCGGAATACCCTATTCATAAGATCCACAAAATATGATGGTGCATTGGTCAACCCGAATGGCATGACCAACCACTCATAAAATCCAGATGGCGCCCGAAATGCCGTTTTAGCTATACTCTCAGCTTCCACTCTAAGCTATGAAAACCTGTCATGAGATCCAACTGGGAGAACACTCTCGCGCCACTCAACTGATCAAACAAATCATCTATCCGTGGTAGAGGATACTTATTCTTCCTCTTCACCTTATTCAACTCGCGGTAGTCTACACACAAACGAAGGGAACCATCTGCCTTGGAAGCAAATACGACTGGTGCTCCCCACTAGGAGACAATTCTTCTGATAAATCCCTTCTTCAACAGATCGCTTACTTGCACCCCGAGCTCTTGCTGCTTCCTTGGTGCCATACGACGAAGTGGCATCACTGTAGGTCTGGCATCTTTCACTAAATCAATACAGAACTCAATCTCTCAGTGTGGTGGAAGTCCGGTCACTTCCTCGAAGACGTCCGGATACTATCCAGCCACGGGCACATCTGACAACTCATCATGCGAGATGTCGAGGGAATTTAGAAAACCAGCCATTACCTCATCACTAGGTAGACCACCCAACACTACCCTCCGCCCATCATCCGCTCTAACTATCACTAAAAAGCCCTCACAAACTACCACCACCCCATATCTTTGGAGCCAATCGACTCCCAAAATATTGTCAAACCCAGTAAAGCCCAAAACAAAGCAATCACAAACAAACATACATCCATGACTCGATAAGACCACCGCTACAAGAAAAGTTGTATATAGCGGCAGATTTTTAGCAGCAGAAAATTCCATCGCAAATCTGCGATGGATTTTCGTGGACTTTGTAAGGGATAATATTTTGAATTTTATATGTCAATTTATTTTAAATTGTTACCGTCGAATCTAAATTCTGTCGCTAAATCATTGGAAATTGCAGCACTTTACCGTCGTAAAAAATTTAACGCTAAATTCCATTGTAGATAGAGGCTGTTTACCGTCGTAAAAATTTTGATGCTATTTTTGCAGCATTTTTTCAAGAGATTTGAAAAGGACTTTAATATTTATTATTTATAAAATGTTTTACATTTGATTTTTTACTTAGTAATTAATAAGTAAATATAAATTTTAAATAATTAATAATAATAATATATTAATAATAAATGATAATAATTACTATTAAAAGCAAAAAATATTCAATAGTAAGTATTGATTAATTATTAATTACTATAAAATATAAATAAGAGGTAATAAATATTTATAAAATAGATTAATATTTGATGCTTAATTAAATTTATTTTGATAATTAATGATTAATAAGTAATCATTAATACGACTAAAGAAATTAGTATCGAGAATTATTAATAAATATTTAGTTTAAGAAATTAATTAGTATGTATTAATTAATAAATAATTTGTAATTAAGAAGAACAAAATGTTCAAAGTTTAAGAATAAGAAATTGAATAAATATTAAAGAAATTCAAATTTCAAAAAATTCAAACATTACCATATAAGTAATTTAATAATTAATGAATATCTAATTAACATGTAATAAGAAATAAATATAATTAATAATTAATTTTTTCTATCAAATAACTAATGTCAGATACTCAATAATTAATTAATAATTTTTAATAATTAATGTTCTATTACTTCCATATTCATAAAGGTTGCTTCTGATCCTATAATTTACAGTAAAGAAACTTTCGCTCGAGCAAAATTTTAGCTCTACGACTTCAGATTTTGCGTTTTGGCTCCAACTTCAGATTCCATCACCGCAGTCCCAAAATTTTGGCTCCAAAACATTATTTTCCCTCCATCCACGTCTTATTTGTGTAATAACTCTAGTAAAACACGTCACTTTAACAATTTTTTACAGATCCCCAATTCAATCCTCCTCCGCGGAACCGACTTACTAATGGTCGACCAGCAAATCAATTTTTGCCCTCCTCCTCAGACTCAAATTCAGCCGATCCCAAATTCCAAGCCTCCTCATTCTTGAGATCCTGCTGCTTCGACAGTAATGATCGACGATCAACAGAATTCCCAAGTGGTGACCAACAATCCATTCATTAATTTTTTTTTCAACCTAGGTAATTGTTTCTCCTACCTTTCGCACATTTTTTTAATCAACTCACATCAGGTTTCTTTCAGTTTGCTACCTAATTTCCGATATCTTAGTTACCCATTAAATACATCCATTTTAGTTCGATACTTGCATGGGGTCCATATAAAGGTCATCTTTTGAGTAGTCGCTTCACCCCCATAAAAATCATGTTTTGTGGAGGAGGGCCTGACTGCAATGAGAGTTTGTGCATGTTAAAACTGTTTAATCTTTTGCAAAAATAATATCCGCTAGGCTGAACTGTGATAAGACGTTGAATTTTCAAATAAGATGTTATCTGATTAGCTTCACCAGAAATTCTCCTTTTGTACTACGAAATTATTGCGGTTGAATACTGATTACGGCATGAATTTGATAATCCTTTTGTTATGCATATTATTTTCATTCTTGTTGTTCATTTGAAAGCTCAAATGACTTTACTTGTTCCGTTCATGATTTAAAGCTTTAGAACATCCATGTGAAATATTATGTCAGTTAAAGGCTAGTTCCCAAGGCAATTCCTTCCATGTCCTCGGCGGAGAGCTTTGTGTATTAAATTCTTTTTTCCTTTTCCTATAGTTATGAAGGAATATCAAATATACTACCTGTAGTCATAAAATGAACACTCAGGTAAGCAATGTTTGTCTTTTTGTTGCTTGTTTTGATGGTTATGAACACACATTGTTTCTCAGAACTGGGGTAGCATATTACGACTGTACAATTCGCCAGCTATTTGTTTTGGAGGTTTGGGAAGATGGACAAGGAGATTTCCCGCACATAGATCTTGGTATGCATACCTCAATGTTCCAAACAAAATAAACCTTTTTGATTTCTCAATGTTTGGCAGTTATCCTTTTAAGGTTAACAATAACTGATGGTGATATGTTCTTCTGTTTGATTGAGGAACTAGTGGAATATCAGGCAAAGCCGTTGATCATATATGCCAGCACAAAGACTGTAACACCCCACCTCCGCTAGGGTCACTCACAAAGGGAATGCCCTAGTTTTGGAGGGGTATTATCTAGTAAACAGGCACAAAGATAACACAAGAAAAAACATAGATAAAATAGAGTATATAAAGCAGCGGATATAAACTTTAAAACCAAATCTCATTACTGAAAAGTAGAGTCAAAACCTCTTTCATCAAAATGCCAAGTCATTATTTCATTACATCAAGTTCTAAAGAAGCAAAGTACTTAAAACAACATAAGTAAAATATTATTCCCCAAAAAGTGCATGAGTGCAGCCATAGCATAGCTCAAGACCAAACCGTACATGAGCTGTCAGAAAGCAAGCAAAGTCCAAGCTAAGAGCTAGAGTTTCCTCCCTAAGAACCTACGGGGGGGGGGGGACGAAAGACAAAGAGGCAAAAGAAAACGGGTCAGTCAAGAAGACTGGTAAGCCCTAGTGACTATCAGCATAGAAACTAGTAAAGTTAACAAGACATGAATAAACTGGAATTAAACATAGGAATGATGATAAGTCTGACATGATAACTAAGCTAACAAGATAACTCAAGTCTAACATTGCGTATTCAAGGTTCGCCATACCAACTATACTGGTATACTAATCCCGTGTCAACTATAAATCAAGAAATAATCCCTTGGCCCAATATCGTGAAGTGACCCAATTCGGGGTCCAACGGTATGATCTAATCGATCGGCTCCCTACAAGTCTAGCTCGTCGTGTGTCTGTGTCATACGGCCCTATCACGAATGTAGTCACCTGTGTTAGGTCCACCATAGGGTGTATCAAGCCCTAGGGTGCCAACCACCGACATGAATCAAGAATGCACAGATAATCCTACTGATGCCCAATGCCTGCTTTTTCAACTCCGGACTAAGTGCACGACCCTAGTCCGCCTGAACCTACAATGGCGCACCAACTCAGCCGTCGTTCTGGTCGCTTACAATCAGCCCAGCAATCGTGCCCCACCCTGCCTAGTCCCAGGGTACCGTGATACATCTAGTGGGTTACTGCTGAAAAGGACCGCGTAACTAGGGTTTCGTTCAGCAGGTTAAGTTGTCATTTAAAATCGAGACTTAACCCCATCTACGTGTCATGTCAAATTGACTAAGTGTGTCGTTCTAGTTCAAGACTTAGTCCTACGAATCATGTGTCAGGTTGGTTAAGTGTGTTCAAGCGGTTCATGACTTAACCCTGTCAAATCAACGTGTCAAATTGGTTAAGTATATTCAAGTGGTCCATGACTTAACCCTATCCAGTGGCATTAATTTACTTAATGCACCCCTAACCTCTCACATTAGACTTGGTTATGGTTACTGGATGTGCCGGGCGGGTCCGGGCAGTTTTACACCATAACCTAGTCCAACCTCGGGTTTCGAGTGCGATATGACCAACTACTCACATTGGGTCCTATTGTTTGCAGTTACTGGATTCGCCGGGCGGTTCCGGGCAGATTTATACTGCAAACTCAACCCAACCTCGAGTTGGCCACGTTCAAGTTATCTAAGTGTCATGTCCCAAATTCATATTTTCAAGTATAATTTCATGTCAAGTTCATGTTCCTATCCATGCTCAAGTTATAACGATATTCATGTTTTCAAGTTCATACTAAATTCAGGTTTTCCTAAACTACCAAAATCGCATCCCCAACGCTCGCGAATTAGAAT
Source organism: Allium sativum (assembly GCA_030737875.1). NCBI lineage: Eukaryota > Viridiplantae > Streptophyta > Magnoliopsida > Asparagales > Amaryllidaceae > Allium > Allium sativum. The sequence goes on along the minus strand of CM060919.1, from coordinate 353,180,060 downwards.
CAAGGTAATAGATGTAACTAGGGAATAACATAACAAGGATGGGTATAAAGTGGCAAAAGTGATTTCAAGGCAAGCATGGTGTAACTTGAGATATGATCATAACATCACTGGCATATGAAATAGGGTGATAAACATAGCAATAAATGACATAATATGATAATCCTAAACTTGTGACTAGCAATAGTTTCAACATCACAACATCACAGGCATGTTAAAATAATGATAGGGTTTAGGTTATGACATGAACAGGCCCCTAAATCAAGTTCTTATCAGTATTCCACAAATCAAGGTTCAATATGAACAGTACTAGGTTCAAGGTGAATAGATCTAGGGTGAACAAGAGTAGATCTAAAATAATAGATCAAAAAGGAATAGTCATAGATCAAAGATATACAAGAGTAGGTCTCAAGTAGTTATCATGTTTATGTTCAACTTCAATTTACACATGTCCATATTAAGTTTAGAGTTTAGATCTAAGAGTAACTGGGGCTTACAGATCGTGGTTTTTGAGAACTAAGAACAGAAATTGTCGTAGGATCGTTGTTGAGATGTTGATCTATTCCCTTGAATTATTGTAGAAACGTTGGCCTTCGATTTGGATCTAGTTTGAATGTTTAAGCTTCAAGTTGGAGGCGGCGGCCATGGTTCAAGAGGAGACTTAGCAGCATAATGGTGTTAGAAAGATTTGTTGTGGATTAGCCTAGGTCTTAGGGTGTTTTTATAGTTGCAACAACTAGTTTAGGCCATAGGATAAACCCTAGAATCGATCTGAACCGCCAAAAATTGTCACAGGCCCTCAAACAAGCCAACAGGGTCAAGCAGGAGCAACCAGGCCCAAACCAGGTTCGGGGACCAGGTCGACACCGAAGTCGACTGCGCAGTCGACCTGGTCCTGGGGGTGTCGACTGCCCAGTCGACCTGGGGTGCTGGGCGGGAAATTTCCCGCCCTGTCTGTCTGGGTTTTGAAATTCGAATTTGAACTCGAATTCGAACTGTTTTGAACTCTGAAAATTTCTGAAACTTTGGGGAGCCATAACTTGGTCATACGGACTCCGATTTTCGAAAACTCAGACTCGATTTCATGCAGAATTCCGAGACGAACGCAATGGCGCAACCCGTTTCCCTTAGTTCTTATTTTAAAATTTAATTCTGCCTAGATTTATGGTTATAACACGTTATCAAAATACAAGTTGTTACAAAGACAGATGAATCATTTTTATCCGAACCTCAACGAAGTGGTCTGCATCTTACACTTTTTGTCAATTCATTTAAGGATATATGGCTGATTATCAACCTTTTAGATGGAGATGAGCAACTGTTGTAAAATTGATATGAAGTACCTTATATACTTACGAGCGAGAATGGCACAAGTATGAGCCATGAATAGAGTATATATTTCTATAATAATTTTAAGATTTATCTTGGATGTCATTCATACAGTGCATACAGTGGAGTGACAAAATCAACTGATTGAAGCTTATATAATGGTTAGAATAATTTATTCTTTGTTTCTTAATTGAACAATTTTTCATGCAGGTTAACATATCTAAGGGTTGCAGGAATGGATGAAGGAACTGTAAAAGAGAGAATTCACTTTGTAAAAATTTAGATAATAATTTTTCCCATTACTTTCTTTGACTTAGTTGTATTGATAAAAGTTGCCGAGAAATAGAAACTTTCAAGCTTATAATATAAGAGAGTAATCATTATGCCTAAGTAGTTATAGACGTTCTTCTAGTTTGTTTGTTTGTTTTTTCCCCATCTTTAAATTTGTGTATATTGGAATAAATATCTCCTTTTCGATGAGTATAAACTAGGAATGTACATACATAGTTCTGTTTGGAGATCCCTTTAGTTGGTAGAAAAGAAGCTCTTCATCCAATGCTGTACTAATTTGCAAGTCGTTTGCAAGGGAAAGAAGCTTATCAATTTTAAGACCTGTATGTGATATTAAGAAGTTATTTATTAATTTTCTTTGTTCAACTTTTCACCCTATGTGTGTCTCCTTTGTTTAGATCAATCACAAGAAAGAGTTGAAGCTGAGGTTGTAGATGATAAGTTGTTATCAAATTAATATTTCACAGTCATGGTTTCAACACTAATAATGAACCTAGTCTATATATGATCTGTGCTATTTTTATTTATACCACTTTACACAATTACATTTATATTAAATCGGTGCTCACCTTAAATGGCTTAACAACCTTGTCATGGCATTGAAAGATAATTATTCACCATACAGCTTAACACTATGATTGATCTTGGAAGTGAAGTTCAAGTTCGTGCTGGTGGAGGTCTTCTTGCGATATTGGAGAATGAAAGGTTTGTAGACACCTACGAACGTATGGAATCTGGAAACTCGTCGATTACCATTGATTGTGTAGCACAGATCTCACTGTATCCTATTAATATTTCATAGTCAGGATCATGTTTTCCGCAAGCAATATATTTAATAAAGAGGTGTTTGGGACTTTTTTTATATTTACATCAAATGTCAGAGACAAATTTCTTCAACTTGATGCTGCTGCTCATGAAGCACTGCAGACCTTTCAAGTTGACAAGCATCCTAGCCATATGGGAATCGGAAGAGCAAAAGAAGGGTTGGTATTTATACTTTCTTTTGTTATGAGATTCTTGTTATACAATATTAACTATGATCTTTTTTACTTGCAGATTCTCAATATTTGGAATGTTTAATAAGGTAATTTATATGCAGTACTTGCAGTACAAAAACAACATGAATTAAAACTAAAATAATTTATTGGTTAGTGTGTGACACCAATGGGTCGACATCTCTTGAGGTTAGTATGCTGATCTACAATTAGTTATATTTGTTATCCCTGTGAAACTTGAGCGTTGCAATTTGGTTGATTTTGTTTGTAGGATTTGGTTCTTGAGACCTATACTTGACCTTGAAGCTTTGAACACTCGACTTAACACAATATCCAGTTACATATAGTCGTGCTAGCGTATTCCTCACATATTTAATGTTATTTCTGTTTGAAATTAAAGTTTTCCTTTTCTTAATTAATGATAAGATATCGTTCTTTCTTTGTTGTGAAGAGGTGACATCTGCTTTACGGAATGCATTGAGAACTGTAAGAGATGTTCCTCACATGTTAAAGTTGCAGTAAGATCATCCACCATACTTCTCCTAATTGTGTTTCATGTTATATGCTTAACTACACACTAATCATTTCTCATTCTCTTACAAATGTTGCCTAATATTACTGGAAGATATGGATCTTTTCCTGTGCAACTATTTCTAACATAGATTATATAATTAATTTGCTTTTTGTGTGCCAAATTATGATATAGCCGACCCTGTTGGTTATTTGTCACAGGTTAACAAACATAACTAGCAAATAGGATTAGCTTATAAACTATATAGTTGTTTTTAGCTCCTTTTAATGGCTACAGATTGATTGCCAACGATTTACAGATTCAGCATGCCACTACAATGGTTTAAAGTTTTTTTGTCTTGTTTTTGTTTTTGTTTTGTTTCCTGATGAAATATCAGTTTATCATTATTGTATTCTATTGCAAGACCTAATACTCTCCTTTTGCTGAAATTCAATTTGCCAAGCTCCTTTTTGTTGCTTGTTTTGATGCTTATGAATACACATTGTTTCTCAAGTTTGGGGTGCATACTACCACTGTACAATTCGCCAATTGTTTGTTTTGGAGGTTTTTGGGATGGTCAAGGAGATCTCGCATACCTCAATGTTCCAAACAGAATAAACCTTTTTGATTTCTCAATGTTTGGCACTTATCTGTTTAGGGTTAATAACTGATGTTGATATATTCTTCTGTTTGACTGAGGAACTAGAAATATTAGGCAAACCCTTTGATCATATATGCCAGCACAAAGACATATGAATCATTTTTATCCTTGCTGCAGCGAAATTATTTGTATCTCACACTTTCTTTCAATTAAGGATGTCATGCCTGATTATCAAGATTTTAAATGGAGATAAGCCCACTATTGTAAAATTGATACAAAGTTCATGGAATAGGTACGAGCTATGAATTAGGCGCTGCTGCTCATGAAGCACTGCAGATCTTTCATGTCGACAAGCATCCTACCCATATGGAATCGGAAGAGCAAAAGAAGGGTTGGTGTTTATACTTTCTTTTGTTATGAGGTTCTTGTTATGAAATATTAAATATGATATGTTTTACCTACAGATTGTCAACATTTTGAATGTTGAATGAGGTAATATATATGCATTACTTGCTATACAGAAACAGGAAATTGGGTAAAGCGCAATTTGGAAGCCTTTTTAACATGTGCATAATAAATAGTTTATTATATGTATATACCATATCAAGTGATTTTTGCCGCATGTATTATAAATGGTTTATAATAAATGGTTTGTACTTTTTTAGTATTGTTCATGAAATATTATGGATGTATTATGTATTTTTGATGTAAGAATGTTTAGTATGTCTATTATGTAATGTTGAATGTTGATTATGAGATGAGTGATTAATATAATACATTTATTATGAGATGCGTGTGTTGATATTAATTGTGCTGTATTTAAATTAGGATTATGTATTGAATGGAACACAAGTTATGTGTGCGATGATTGTGTGTGTGTGTGTGTGTATATATATCTGAAGGGGAATAGCAGTGGATTACCGACAAAAAAAGGGAGGTTAAGTTTACCTCAATTTAATTTTCGTCGCTAATCCTTTGGTAATTAGTAAGGATTTACCAATGCCTTTTATAAATAATATTTTATTATAAATTAATTACCCATCGGTAGACAGTCGGTATATAAAATTAAATTAAATTAATAAATAAATTTTTATTTTTATTGTAAAATTAGTAAAATGACGGAAAAATGTCGGAAAACTCATGCTAAGTTCCGTCGCAAAATCTCCTCCTAAAGCTAAATTTCTAATGTGGTTAATCATTCATAAGAAACTTAATACGGTTGAGCTTCTAAGGAGGAAGAATATCATTTTTAATGTTAAGTGTAATTTTTGTAATCTTTTTAATGAGGATGTTGATCATTTATTTTTCTCATGCAATATCACCAATATTATATGTAATATGGTTTTAAGGATATTTGTTTTTGATTGTTCTAATTCTTTCTATAGTAGTGTTGATTATTGGGATTCTTCTAGATTTGTTTATATTGGTAGTAAAAGATACATTTTAGATTCTTTAGTCACTATTATAAGTTGGTTCATTTGGTGTGAGAGAAATCAGAGTCTCTTTCATTCTAATTCTGTTTCTACGGATAAGTTAATTATTAAAATAGTTTATTTTTGTTTGGATTGGATGTCTAATTCACATTATAAGCTATTCGGGAAATTGGGCTTTGAGAGTTTTTTGGTTAAGGTTAGATTTAATTTGAATCTATTTATAAGAATCAGCGGTTTCTTTCGTAATAGATATCGCATTGGTTGTTAATTTCTTTTATGAGTTTTCTTTGTATTTTCTCTTTAACACATATATGTATGGTAGATTCATATGTGTATATATATGCTTATATAATATATATATATATACATATATATTTCCATATATATATATGTGTGACAAATTACTAATAGTTTGTTGAGCTTTGTGTATATTCAGGTTGTTGATTAAGAGGAAGTACTTAGCGGATTGCTGGATGGATTGGTAGCAGCTGTCAGGGTTGTTTTACTATAGTTAGATTTGGAGTGTTGTATTTGGTTGTTTTGACTCTCTTTGGCTATTTTGTTGTGTTTTGATTGTATTGGAGTAGATATACTTTAATATCGGGTGGTGGCCTTGCTGGAATTCGATATCGAAGTATGATGGCCGGTGGTTTATCCGGAGCTCATTTATCTACTTCCTATACATTTATATAGCTAAGTCTGATATTATGTAGTCAGATTTTGTAGTTTTTTGATATATATATATGTGTGTGTGTGTGTGTGTGTGTGTGCTCTCTTCTTCACAGAAGATCACACATTTTTTGTTCAAAAAAAAAGTTCCGTCGCAAAATCTGACACAGATACCGTCATGGTTTTTACCGACCACACCGTTATGTAGGAAATCCGTTGCTAAGGCATGTTTAGCGATGGATTAGAAGCGGATTATGCCGCTGCTATATGCTATTTTTCACATTACAGCAAATCATACTAAGGCTAGTCGAACCACCAATCAGGTTCTCCACAACTAAAGGTCCATCGACTATCTCGGGTTCCAATCCCAACCTATCTACCAGGTCACTAGATATGAAGGAATGGGAAGCTTCGGTATCAAACAATACTCGAACAGGAACATCATAAACAGAAAGTATACCTTAAATGGCGATATTCTTTCCATTCTCTTCCGCGGTTGGGGCATTCAAAGAAGAAGGAACATCATTAATAGCATATGCTTTCACAATCTGCTTTTCTTTAGGGGGTTGCGGACACTTACCCTTGTGATGTCCCACTTGGCCACAGTAGAAACACTTCCTGTCCGCTGGCTTTGCTCGACATTCTTTAGCATAATGGCCCTTCTTGCCACAGCTAAAGCACTCAACATCTTTCTTATTCTTCTTCTTCTGGCCATCCTTGGTTTGATTCTGTTTTCTCTTATTCTGAGAACCATTCTTGCCCCCACCGCTTGGTTGCGGCTTTGGCTCTTCTGCAGATGCAACCTCAGTCTTGGACTTAGGGTATAGACTCCCTAATCTCAAAGCTTTTCCCCATAATCAATTCAAACGTCTCATCGATGTGGTTAATAAGCCTTTCCTCCAAGTACCCAACCAAGCCAGTTATGAACTTTTCGTTCTTCTTCTCGGCAGTGTCGATAAGGGATAATCCATACTTCGATAAAGTATCGAACTCAGTAATATATTCTGAGATGGCCCTACAATTCTGCTTGAGCTCCAAGAACTTCCTAAACAATTTTTATTTCTGAGCAGTTGGGATAAACTTATCGCTAAAGCGGGTCTTGAACTGATCCCAAGTAACTTGATCCTTTAGAGTAGCTGCCTTAATAGCATTCCACCAATTCATCGCCCGTCCTTGCAGCTGACGGGATGCTAGCCTTCTCTTCATCGCATCCTCGGTACCCAAGTCTTCGAAGATACGCTCACAACTATCCAACCAATCCTGAACATCCGTAGCCGACTCCGTTCCGTGGAACGGTTTCCCACCAAGACTAGTGTAGTCCTTACAGAGCTTGGAGAAATCGGCCCTAGGTGCCTGTACCGCTGCACCACCACCATTTACAGCATTAGGAGCCGCCCTCTGAACATCTCTAAGCATCTCTCTCATGAGGTCAGTGAACATCGTCCTCATATCAGGAGCATTCCCATTATTAGCTCCTCTACCAGTACCCCTAGTATATCGGCTCATCGTTCAATCTGTAAGGTGAAAACGATTAACCATCTCTTCAGTGGTGCCAGTGCAATGCGACTTCATCCTTAAATATACTAATAGTGTATATATATAGCTTTTGGAAACCAAAATATCACAAATACATTTCATATATGTACTATCTCTATCTGGTGTCTTTCCCTAAGTCAACTACGCAACCTAGAGCTCTGATACCAAATGTGACTGCACACCCGCCAACATTTCTAAGGAAAGTGCGCTGTGCCAGTGTCCAACTAGCACAGGACGGTCGCCAAAGAAAGGAAAGGGAAGGAAACTTAACAATGGACTAACAAAGAACCTGTAGAATGTCTCACAGCGCATGGAATAAAATATAATAATAACATACTTTGACATAAAAACAGGTGAGACAGTGCATAGCTGAAAACTAAACATCATAGCAGCAGAAAATCCAAATACAGCTTATGTTCCAGTTCATCATTATTATAATTTAAAAACTATCTCTAAAGCAAAAGAAAGGAAAGGTACACTACTAATGCCTAAAGTAGTGACCAGCAGCGACACAGGCAGAATATATAGAGAATAGTACGTGTAAGCCTCTTGCTCGTCTCTAGACAACTACTCGTGCACAACTAGCTAACCTATCTCTAGTCTGACCGTTTAAGAGCACCCAGAGTAATAAGAAGAGACATAAAACTCTAGGTCAGACAAAAATCTGGTATGAGCGATAAGCAGCAAAACAAAACAATAACAGGTATACTAAACCATACCGGAACCTGGACCTACAACCAAAGAGTTAACACAACATACCGTACAATACTCTAAGGTGCCACTAACATATGGTGTAAAGGATATGGGGGTGGGGGTGTGCATGTCATAGTGATGGAAAACAATCAAGCATAGCAACCATCCTCACATCTCTTACTCAGTGCGTAAAGCATATGATATCCACCACTTTGATCACCTAAATCCTTGCTATGATCACTCTGCCCCATGGAGTCATGGCGACTCCACTGCACTGATCCATAGCCACTAGTTCCGCCCACGAAGTCATAACGACTCCACTGCACTGGCTCATAGCCATGCTACGATCACTATGCCCCATGGAGTAATAACTACCCCACTGCACTGATACGTAGCACACGTCCCGCAGCAAAGTCCAATCATGAATTTAACTCATTGGTTCCCAACTGGATCCTGAGTGCAAACTTCCCACTTGGACTACCTTTGCATCTCGGGTTTGGTCTCCTCCGGATCGATTCGGAAACAAGCTTCTATTCAGATTGGTTCTCTTCTTCTCGTTCAGTCCAAGGTCGTCAACCTCGCTCGGGTCGGGTCGTCGATCCCTCTCCAGGTTGGGTCGTTCATGACTTCATCTCCAGGTCGTGATCCTCCTCTGGCTCGGGTCGTGACATGCTCCAACTGCAGTCCACGGTATGTCATTCTGGTTCGTAGGTGGCACACCAGTCATCTCGTGCTTCCTGGTTCGTGGTCTATCTCTTGGTGCTGGATCATCATCAAGATTCAAACAGGAGACTCGTGAGGCTCGAGGAGAAACAGCTCGTACAACTCCGGTTCTTGAAGGGGGTGTGTACCACGAGCGGGGTCGGGTCGGGTAGGGGCGATCCGATCCCTGCATGTTTTTCCTGCAACTTCCATCGACTGTTTCTACGTCATTCGACAGCGTTTTCGACCATTCTAACTGTTCTAATCAATCACAAAGCATACCATACAGTCATAGCAACATAGAGAATCAACAATAAACACCAAAACAACAATCATAACATGTAAAATGGATCAAACATACCCAAAAGCCCTTATTTTCCCCTAAGCATGCTTAAGCAAATCTAATGGTAGGATTAACGAAACTTAACCAAACCAACCCAAACTCCTAACATAGGCCTAAACCAATATTTCGAAATTATAAATATTTTTCCAGAATTTAATCATGTTTAAATTCGCTAATTAACACTAATCACCCTAATTAACTGTAATTAGTGTAAAAACAAAGTTAATCACTCACTTTGGCCACAAATAAAACTTTCAGAACTGAAACTCCACTGATTTGGGTGAATACTGATGTGTAACAGCAGCTCCAACCTTGCTTTGGTGCTAGTTCTCCTTAATTTGATGTTGCTAACTTAATCCTTTATTAGAGAGCGATTTGGGATGAAATTAGAAGGTGGAGGCCACTGTTAGGGTTTCTAAGAGGTAAATGGCGGCTAGAAAACTGAAATAGAATGAAAAATTAGCTCATTTCAGCCTCCCCATAACCCTAATCCCGAAATGGGTTATGGGCCCATTCACTAATCACCTCATTTCGCCCGGTTAAGTAGTTTTTCACTTTCTAAACCTTATTTCGTCCATATCTCCCAAAGGTAAGTCCGTTTTTCACATATGACCACTCTTCGGAAAGGTAAACCATCATTTGGATCTAATGGAAGTGGTTTCAAGTCAAAATTCATAATCAGTCAAAAGTTATGGCCAAAACAAGATCAGCTAAGGGCAAAACGGTCATTTAAAAATCGGCAAGAATCATGAACATGGGAAATGACCCCGATAGTTGTCTCCCAAAGTTATATGACCATACGACTTCACAAGAAAAAGAAATAAATATTCTACGATCCTCCGATGCGTAGAATGCGGGTCATTACAGGATTTTGTTTAGTTTGCAGCTTATGTACTGTCTCGCCTGTTTTATATCAAGTTATGTTATTATTATATTTTATTTCGTGCGCTGTGAGATATACTACAGGTTCTTGGTGATTCATCGTTTCAACCCTTTTGACGATCGTTACGTGCTAGTTGGACGTTGGTACAACGCATTTCGTGGAAATGTCGGATAGTATGGGGCGACCGTCACAATTGATTTTAGAGCCTAGATTGCATAGTTTAACCCAAGGGAAGATATCAAGGAGAGATAGTATACGTATATGAGAACGCGTACTTGTGATATTTTTGTTTTCAAAACTATATGTATACACTATTAATATATCTAAGGATGAAGTCGCATTGAACTGGCACCACTAAGGAGATGGTTAATCGTTTTCTCTTTTTAGATTGAACGATGAAACAAAATACAAGGAGTACAATGAGGAACACCACATCGGGAGTTGAAGAGGGAGTAGGTTCAGAGGCCAACAATGGGAATATCCCTAATATGAGGACGATGTTTACTGCCTTCATGTGAGAGATGCTTAGGGATGCTCAGGGAGCAGTTCCTAATGCTGCTAATGGTGGTGGTGCAATAGTGTAGGCGCCTAGAGCCGATTTCGTCAAGCTCAGCAAGGATTATACTAGTCTTGGTGGGAGGTTGTTCCGTGGAACATAACAGGCTACAGAGGTCCAGGATTGGTTTGATAGTTGTGAGCGCATCTTCGAGGATTGGGGATCGATGATGCAATGAAGAGAAAGCTAGCATCGCGTCAGCTTCAAGGACAGACAATGAATTGGTGGAATGCTATTAAAGCGACTACCCCAAAGGATCAAATTACTTAGAATCAGTTTAAGACTTGCTTCAGTGACAAGATTATTCCAGCTGCATAGAAATCAGAATTGTTCAGGATGTTTTTGGAGCTTAAGCAGAATGGTAGGGCGGTCTTGGAATATATTGATGAATTCGATACCTTATCAAAATATGGATTATCTCTTATCGATACTGCCTGAGAAGAAGAGTAAGATGTTCATAACTGGCCTAGATGAGTACTTGGGGGAAAGACTTATAAACCATATCGATGAGACCTTCAAATCTATTGTGGGAAAAGATCAGAGAGACTTTACCCTAAGTCAAAGACCGAGGTTGCTATTGCATCTGCAAAGGAGCCAAAACCGCAAGCAAGTGGTGAAGGCAAGAAGAATTCCCAGAATAAGAGAAAACAGAACCAAACCAAGGATGGTCAGAAAAAGATGGATAAGAAAGATAACGAGTGCTTTGGCTACGACAAGAAAGGCCACTATATCAGAGATTGTCGAGCGAAGCCAGGGGAGAGGAAGTTGTTCAACTGTGACCAAGTGGGATATTTTAAGAATAAATGTCCACAACCCCTTAAGGAGAAGCAGGTCGTGAAAGCATATGCTATCAACGCTGTTCCTTCTTCATCGAATGCCCCAACTGCGGCGGAGAAAGGAAAGGGTGTCGTTATTCAGGGTATGCTTTCTATTTATGATGCTCCTATTCGAATATTGTTTGATATCCGGGCTTCCCATTCCTTCGTATCTAGTGACCTGGTAGATAGGTTGGAATTGGAACCCAAGATTGTCGATAGACCTTTAGTTATGACGGATCCGATCGGTGGTTTGACTAGCCTCTGCATGATTTGTCGTAATTTGGCCTTATCGAGTCATGGATGTATGTTTGCTTGTGATTGCTTTGTTTTGGGCTTTACTAGGTTTGGCATTATCTTGGGAGTCGATTGGCTCCAAAGGTATGGGAGTGGTGGTAGACTGTGAGGGGTCTACGGTGAACATTAGAGCGGATGATAAGCAGAGGGTGGTATTGGGTTGCCTACCGAGTGATGGGGGTAATGGCTAGTTTTCTAAATTCCCTCAACATCCCGCATGATGAGTTATCAGATATACCTATTGCTGGCGAGTATCCGGACATCTTTGAGGAAGTGACCGGACTTCCACCACACCGAGAGATCGAGTTTCGAATTGATTTAGTGAAAGATGCTGAACCTATAGTGATGCCTCTTCGTCGTATGGCGCCAAGGGAGAAGTAATAGCTTGAAGTACAAGTAGGCGATCTTTTTGAAGAAGGGATTTATACGAAGGAGTGTTTCCGAGTGGGGAGCACCAGTTGTATTTGCTACTAAGGCCAATGGTTCCCTTCGTTTATGTATGGAAGAACAAGGTGACTAGGAAGAATAAGTATCCTCTTCCACGGATCGATGATTTGTTTGATCAACTAATTGGAGTAAGAGTGTTCTCCCAGTTGGATCTCAAGACAGGATTTCATCAGCTTCGAGTAGCAGCTGAGAATATACCTAAAATGGCATTTCGGATGCCGTTTGGATTCTATGAGTGGTTGGTCATGCCATTCGGGTTGACCAATGTACTCGTATATTTTATGGATCTTATGAATAGGTTTTTCAGGGATCAATTAAATAAGTTTGTTCTTATGTTCATGGATGATATCTTGGTTTACTCGAGGACAGAGGAAGAACACAAGGAACATTTGAGGGTAGTGATGGAGGTGTTGAGGAAACACCAATTGAAAGCGAAATTTTCTAAGTGTCACTTCTGGAGGAAGGAAGTGAGGTTCTTTGGCCATGTTGTTTCAAAGAATAGTATTGTCGTGGATCCGACGAAGGTGGCTACGGTGCAAGATTGATCTACGCACAAGAATGCAACGGACGTGAGAAGTTTCTTGGAGTTAGCTGGATATTATCGTAAGTTTATTTAGGACTTCTCCAAGATAGCGGCACCGTTAACTCAGTTGACCAAAAAGAATCAAACTTTTGCTTGGGACGAAAGGTATAAGAATGCATTTAAAAGTCTAAAGGAGAAGTTAACGTGTGCACCAGTGTTAGTTATTCCTAAGGGGAACGAAGACATGACGGTATACACGGATGCCTGTGGTACTGGACTAGATGTTGTACTGATGCAAGGGGTAGGGTTGTGGCTTATGCTAGTTGGCAACTGAAATCACATGAGAAAAGATATCCGACCATGATTTGGAATTGGCAGCGATCGTGTTCACATCAAAGATGTGGATACACTATCTCTTGGGAGAAAGATTCGAGTTGTTTACCGATCATAAGTCATTAAAGTACTTTTTCTCTCGAAGGTATTTAAATCTTTGTCAGCAGAGATGGTTATAGTTCTTGGCTTCATATGATTTCAATATCACATACACATCCGGGAAGGTCAATGCGGTAGATGATGCATTGAGTAGGAGACATGCCATTTTGGGGGCTATGTTTCTTGAATGGAAGCAATTGGAGTATATCATGGGATATGATTTCAAACTTATGTGTGAATTGGATCCAGAGATGTTAGCAAGTTTGACGATCAGACCGACTTTAATTGAACGGATCGGTTCCAGTTAGAGGGACAATCCTAACCTATTGGAAATCATTCCAAGGTAGAGATGGGTATCAATGGTGAGGAAATGAATAAGTATGGACCGGATTGAGAGGGATGGCTTCGAAAGAATGGGAGACTAGTTGTACCCATTGTTAACGGACTGAGAGATGAAGTGCTTAGGGAGTGTCATCACTTGAAACTGACTATAAATCCCAGTGGTAACAAAATGTATCGAGACATGAAGCAGACTTACTACTGGTAAGGGATGAAGAGAGACGTCGGGAAGTTTATATCCAAGTGCATGAATTGCCAGTTATTCAAACTCGAGCAAAAGATGCCTAGTGGTTTGTTAAAACCGTTAGAAATTCCTGAATGGAAATGGGAACAAGTCTCAATGGATTTCGTCGATGGTTTACCAAGGACTAGATCGAGTCATGATAGTATTTGGGTGATTGTGGATCGATTGACCAAAAGTACAAGGTTTATACCGGTCAAGTCGAATAGAACGACAACTAAGTTAGCGAAACTATATATGAAGTGGGTTGTGAGATTTCATGGTGTACCTAAAGGTATTGTGAGTGACCGAGATGCATTATTTACTAGTGGGTTTTGGAAGAGCTTACAAGAAGCTTTATGGTCAGAATTTTATCTCACTATCGCGTACCATTCCCAAACCGACAGTCAAAAAGAGAGGGTAATTCGTGTATTAGAGGATCTCTTGAGAGCTTGTATATTAGATTTTGGAGGGTCATGGGATGACCATTTGCATCTGGTTGAGTTCGCATATAATAATAGTTATCAGTCCAGTATTGGTATGGCTCCATTTGTAGCTTTGTACGGAAGACCGTGCAATTCACTACCTTGTTGGTTGAAAACCGGTGAGAAATTTGTGCCTGGGCTAGATGTAATGAGAGAAACTTCAGATAAAATCAAGGTTGTTCAACAGCGAATAAAGGCTGCTCAAGATAGGCAGAAGAGTTATGCTGATAAAAGACGAAGAGATTTGAAACTCTCCGTTGACGACTTGGTATTCGTCAAGATTTCTCCAATAAAGAGTGTGATTCAATTTGGTAGAAGAGGTAAATAAGAACCAAGGTTTGTTGGTCCATTTCCAGTTCTCGAACAAGTTGGGAATTTAGCTTATAAAGTTAGATTACCTAAAATGATGGCTGGAGTGCACAACGTATTTCATGTTTCTCAGTTAAGGAAGTTCGTGCACGATTCTGATATGACTATTTCACTAGATCAGTTGGACGATATCGAGATAGAATCCGAGGCAGTTGGAAACGACAGACCAACTCGTATTGTCAAACACGATATGAAGCCACTACGGAGGAAGATGGTGAAACTGGTTAAGGTCCAGTGGGGTGATAATGAAAATGACTGTACTTAGGAAACCGAGGAGAGCATAAGTAAGTCATATCCAGAACTCTTTACCTGGCAAGATTTTAATCACGATATAGTTATTCCCTTATTAGTAAACTGCATGCTAAGATAGGCTTGTTGTGTTATTATGTATGTTTGACTGTTTGTAAATGGCTGATAGGCATGCGTGGCACCATTGTATGTTTTCTTGGTTAAGGAATTTCGGGGGCGAAATTTCTTAAGGGTGGGCATTCTAAGTATCGGAGGATAGTAAAATATTTGTTTTATTTTCATATGAAGTCATATAGTCGTGTAACTTTGGGAAACGACTATTAGGGTCAATTCCCACATTCACGATTTTTTGCCGAATTTTAAATAACCATTTTGCCCCTGGCGAATCTTGTTTCGCCTATAACTTTTGATTGTAAGGAGTTTTGACCTAAAACCACTTCCATTGGATTTGGATGATAGTTTCCCATTCCGTAGAATGATCACATTAATCAAACGGACTTACCATTTGGGAGATATGGCTGAAATAAGATTTGAAGATGAAAAAACAACCTAATTGGGCTTAATTTAGTGATTAGCAGCTAGGCCCATACCCAATAAGGTTATGGGAGGGCTGAAAGGAGTTGGAGAATCATCTCCTTTCAATTTTCTAGCCGCCACAGACCTTCCATAACCCTAATCATGGCTTTCATCTTCCAAATGTCTCTCTAATCACTAATTGATCAAATCTACAACAAATCAAACCGAATTAGCACCAAATTCAAGGTAGAGCTACTGCACCACGTTGGGATCTGAGACAAATCAATAAAATTTTCAGATCTGACATTTATTTTTGGCTAAGGTGAGTGATTTGCATGTTTATACACTAATTATGACTAATTAGAGGTGATTAGTGATAATTAGCGAAATTATACATCTAAAAATTCTGGAAAAATATGTGAAAATTCTAAATCATATTTTATGTCGCTGGTATGAATTTGGGGTAATTTGAATTAAGTTTGCTAATCCTATAGTTAGACATGGTTAAGGGGAAAATCATGGTTTTGGGTATGTTTGATCTAAATTAACAAGTGAAATCATTGTTTTGATGTTTTTGGTTGATTCTACATTTTACTACTGCTATTTGGTATGTTTTGTGATTGCATAGGAAAGTTAGAATGGTTGATAATGCCGTCGTTTGGCGAAATTAGCTTGTCAGAAAAATTGCAGGATTTCGGTTTCTAATGGTGGCCACGACTCACGAACCGCCAGGAGGGTCACGAACCGCCAGGAGGGGAAGGTCATGAACCACCAGGAGGGGAGGACCACGAACTGCCCGGGGAGGACCACGTCCCAACCTCGATGATTTCTGCGAACTGAGACATGATGGTGACTCCGAATCAAATCGGATTTGTGCTTCTACCACGTGATGACAATCGTGAACTCTTCTGAAGATCAACTCCAATCTGACCAAAACCCGAGATGCAAAGGAAATCCAAATGGGAAGTTATTACTCAGGATCCAGATGGGAACCAACAAGTTAAATTCTAAAGTTGGGCTTTGTTGTGGGACATGTGCAATGGGGTTATCGATATCTATAACTTTGGTCCACCGTTGAGAGATGGGGAATGTAGATGAACTAGAGCCTGGGAAGTGTGGATTGGTTAGCCCGTATTCCAGAGCTAGGGAAGTGTGGACTGGGTAGGGTTATTGACTATAGAGCAGAGGGGTATGGTCATAGCAATAGTTGTATGGAGTCCAGTGCGGTATGAACCCGTCATGGCCCCAATAGATTCGGTGATCAAAGTGGTGGATATCGTATGCTTTACGCACTGAGTGAGAGATGTGAGGATGATTGCTATGTTTGATGTTTTCTGTCACTGTGACACACACATTTCCATTTTACACTCTATGTTAGTGTTTACCTTGGAGTATTGTACATCGTGTTGTGCTAACTCTTTGGTTGCAGGTCCAGATCAGGTATGATTATTTATACCTGTTATTGCTTTATTTTGTTGATATCGCTCACACCAGGCTTTCGTCTGAGCTAGAGTTTTATGTCTCTTCTTATTACTCTGGGTGCTCCTAAACTAGAAGACTAAAGGCTGGCTAGGTGGTTATGCACGAGTAGCTGTCCGGATACAAGCACGAGGCTTCCACGTACTTTAAATATATTCTCCCTGTATTGTTGCTGGTCATTGCTTTGGGCATTGGTAATGCACCTCTTTTATTTCCTTTAGAGATAGTATTTTAAAGTTGTAATAATTGAATATGAACCTGTATTTTGGTTTCTACTACTCTAATGAATTTGGTTTAGTTTCATCTTATGTACTGTCTCGCCTGTTTTATATCAAGTTATGTTATTATTATATTTTATTCTGTGCGCTGTGAGATATACTATAGGTTCTTGGTGATTCATTGTTTCAACCTTTTTTAACGACCGTCCCGTGCTAGTCAGACATTGGAACAACGCATTTCAGGAAAATGTCTAATGGTACGGGGCGGTAGTCACACAAAATTTGGGTATTTATGCACAACCTCCTAGAAATATAGATGGCCACTCATACTACATGCTATGTTAATTAATACTTAACTTCCTATTTCATTCTTAATCTATCACTATTATTTAATTTGATGAAGAAGGACCCTTTTCATTCTTTACTGCTCAAGAAGGTCCGGTGACTTCTTGAGAGTAATCATTTGAGCCCACTGTCTCAGACTCCTCATCATCATATTGTCTACTATTTTATTTCAAAGTCGTTTACATCTTATATTCCCTCCTTGTGGTGGTAATACTCCTTCTTGCGTTAGAAATTCTAAAGCATCTCCATAGTCAGTACGTTTTGCCTGTTTAATCACCATTGCAAAGGGTTTCATCTTATGGCAAGACGATAAAGAATAAAATCTCTTTTTAAACCATCTTCAAAATCATTAGCACTATGATAAACTTCATATATTTCATCGAGGAGAATCGTCCTTGCTTTCCTTTTAAGCACATGCTTTTATGTTATGTGACTTGCATCAACTAATCGTTCGTTTGGTGTGGTGGTGCGCTTAACACCTCCCCATGGATCCCCCGTACACCGAGTTTGTTGCTTACCATAACTTATAACTGAAATAGTTATAAGGATATTAATAATTGTATAAACTTCCTACTCCAACAAATTAAATTGTGATACTCTAAAATTTCCCCAAAAGCACCCCTTAAACCTCGCTCTGATACCAACTTTGTAACAACCCCACTCTAGTATACTTATCCATAAGCGGTGATGCCACAAATTAGCCATGGTGCTAATAGAACAGTATCACAACTTATCATAAGCTTATCGGAATATAAAATCGTTCAGAGTACATGATTTTAAATAGAAGAGCTATTATACAATCATGCCATCATAGAATATGGTTACAAAGATCCAAGAGACTAGTCATTATATAATTACACATAGGGATACATAAAGAGATAATATACATAATAAAAATCTTCACTTCAAAGCATTCAACTAACCATCTAAACCTGAAAAGTTTTAAGTGTAGCATCATGAACAACACAGACCCAGTGAGATAGCTATTTATGATTAATTTCAAGTCATTTCTTAATGGACTATAGTATAGTTCCATCATGATTCTTCTCTTCAAAGGTTTCATCAATCCGAAGTTTAAAACAAAAATCAAGGAAGACTTCAAGATATTAAATAAAACAAGTTTATAATAACTTCATTCCATCAGAAACCCAAAATTTATCAAATATATATAGTTATGAATCTAAGCCACACCCTCGATTTGGTTTAGATGTTAGGATATGTTATCCTATTGCGGTCGGCATCCCGTCACTAAGTAGGGATATGTTCTACTTGGCTCAATACCAACATAGAGTAATAGTGCACTACCTAAGATCTATTGTCTTATACTGCACCCTATCGAAGAAAATTAAGAAAATGCTTCTCAAAAGTAATCGTAAATTACTTTTTCTAAATTCATACTTTTAAGGGTTTAAGACAAACCCACATTACCTCAGAATTATTCTAACCTATATTAAGAAGAACCACAAAACTACTTCTTAAAGTTTTAAAATTCTAAACAAAAAGAAAAGAGGGCATTTAAATAAATGAAATAAAAAGTTTCGGCATCAAAAATAAAAACTGCAGCGTTTAAAAGTGCTGTGGAAAGTTCTTGGCTTATTAAAGTGCTTTATAAGCAATTCAGAGAAAAGACAGCATTTTTAGAAATGCTATGAAAAGTTCTAGGTGGTTTTAGGCTTAAAACAGCTATTACAGGGTTTCAGGCCGCTGTAAAACGTTATGTTCGTGTTAAAGGACTTTATGATCAATTCATAGAAAAGACAACGCTTTAGAAATGCTAGAGAAAGCTCGGGTTAGTTTAGAATAGTTTAAAACAGATACTGCAGCATTTCAGATGCACTATGACAAATTCTGGTCTTGGTATAGTGCTTTGTAAATAATTCAGAAGATGATAGCGCTTCTAAAGTGCTATAGAAAGCTTCGGTTTGAAAAACTTAAATGTTAGAAACATTTAAAAAGCGTTTCAAATTTCTGAAATTCGGATTTTCGATAAAATGTTTGATGCTATTTCTCTATGATAAATATAGTTTTTGACTCCAAATTTTCTACAGTAAGAAGCTCTCTTTGTCTACTTAATCATCATAAAAAGAAATCCTTAAAATTAAATATTTATTTAATAAGTAAAATTCAACAATATAAGGAACTTTTAACATGTCCATTTCGGGCTTATTTTAACCTGACTTTGCATCCAATTTTCGGTTATAGAAACGGTAGAATTAGAAAAAGTGCAAAAGGTGAAATTTGTAGGCCTTTAAAATTAGCTTTCTGGATTGATAGAGAAGTCGAAATTTCAATAAGTATTGCAAAGGTTATGCCCAAAATACCAAACATCATTTTCTGGGGTTCAGGTCCAATCATTCATTCTTAAATTTCACAACTTTTGTTCAAAATATGAAATGAATACATAAACTTAAATAGTTTTTCTCATCTTAGACTTGTATCTTGATCTTGTATGTATCCTCTTAGTGTGACGACTAGAACTTCCTCGATCTCCGAAGAGAAGAGAAAGAACAGATTGTCTGAGAACACGACGGATCAGAACACAAACAAAAGAACATTTCATTGCTTATTACAACAATTTACATCAGAACACAAGGATACACAGAGTATGGACAGATAAAATACATTTGATAAATATCAGAGATTTTGTAAATTTACAATGCAGCGGAAAATAATACAAAACACAACTGAAAGAGATACACGGATACAGAGCTTTTCGAATATCATTCCAGCTGTAAACCAGGATCATGTGAATATAAATCTGCAAAACCAAAATTGCTAGTTGCCCGTGTGGAAATTAGGGGCACCCAGAGTTTAGTTTAAAACAATAAACTCTAGGTCAGTCATGTGACTGGTGTGAGAACTAAAAAATTTATTTAAAATTTTACTTTAAAAAATAAAGTAAATCAAGGGACCACGTCGTATAACACAGAATAGGTTTACTCCCGAGAATACCAGTACATAGAATAAACAACGTAATGCTTTTTGGAAAAATGAAGCTATTATAAGACATAGGTCCCACCACATAATGCAATGCAAGTCGGAGGATAGAGTTGTACCTTATAATAGCCAAATATGCTTGGTACGTTTAAAACAAATCATTTTGATACTATTATAGTGTAAAGTGTATGCAAACAACTTCAAATATAAATGTATCAATCATAGACGGCATAGTGCCCCATCTCACTTTGTCGCCATACTAGGCTCTACAATCAAAACCGAAATGTCACGTATTGGAAATTGGATTTCCGTCATGAGTCGAGACAAGGGATGTACTCCTCGCCGATTTCGAGACACTCTAGCAAATGCCTCAGGATCTCCCGCAGAAGACCCTTGGATCCTCCAAGGCCGGTCCACACTTACGTTAGTGGATTAGTATTCCTAAACACATGTTTCTCGGTCCTATAGGACCTATACCCATTGGCTCCGAAGTGACCGATATATCTGAGGCACCTCGCATATCAATAACCACAAAGGTAAAAATATAAAAATGTCAGGGCTTGCAAAACCCCGACACCACCCATAGCTAGAAATAAACGTCATGTCCTCCTAGGGTCCCTTATCTCGTTTTTAACTCATACTGAGGTGTGAGGCTCGCGAATTAATGCTATACACAAAGCTATGCTATATTAAAGCCATGCTTTGATCATCAACCACAAGACTCTGCTTTTCAGCAGAAGCCTTGATCCTTTGCATCTCAGCATGCCACACAGGCAATTCATGCCATGCGATTGATATCTATCGATATATAACCCCTGAGCTCGTACGTCTCAGAGAAGGGTGTTAAGCAAGAGAATAAATTCTCCGCCGCCAAACAGATATATATTTAATATAAATCAATCAACACAGAATAAATTCCAATGTCAGACACACATCCATTTACAAGTTCGTTCTGGGTCTGAACGAAACCGGAGGCACCTTATTCCTTGTCCCATATGTCTAATACAGGAGAGAGGTCCTCGCATATCCGGTCGATCTCCAAGTACGTCTGGATGATCACCACTTATTACCTCGACTTGGGTGTACAACCCAATCAAGACATCAGTAATCATCCAAACAATGTGAAGACCTCCGGTCTTCAACCACTGCCTTCATCGTCGAGTCAGTTATTCAGAATGGGTATAAACCTGGCCTTTCTGAATAACTCGTGTATATAATAAACAAGTGCAGTAAAAACATAACATACACCTCATTCCAATTCTGAGTATTCTTCTATTTAAATATTCACATCTTTAGGGATTTGTTCCATTAATTTTATAAAAGATAAATTCTTTTAAATTTATTCTTTAATCTTTCTTTGGATATCAATTCAAACCATATTAAGGTTTTCCAAACTAGTCGGGATTAACGTACCTTACCAAAGTAATCAATTGTTTAATTTCCCAATCCCAACCTATTCATCCCATGGAGCAAATCTTGTCATACCCCATATCTAACACCACAGTGTTATCGGTAAATTTAATTACCATTTCCCGTTCAAATCTAATTAAAGATTTCACTGACGTTTGGAGCAAAACTGGTGATACTCCACTCTCTATCATTTTCCAAAATTTGATAATTTAAATTATCAATTCACATTTCAATCTAATTAAAGATTCATTAAAACTCCACTTAGTTTCAATCTTCCCAAAAATTTATATTATTGATTATTTAACTTTGGAAACACTAACATGTCGCATCGACGATCTACGTCGTACTATTAATTTCTACCGATATATAACCTCTAAGCTCGTACATCTCAGAGAAGAGTGTTAAGCAAGAGAATAAATTCTCCGCCACCAAATATATATATATATATATATATATTTAGCAGAGATCAACCATACAGTTCGAAATACAATGGCAAACATGTAATCTTGCCTTTAACTGGGTTAAAGAACTAATGTCATTTAAAACACAGTTCACGATAAACCCAAATCACATTCCATTAATTATGGAATCTTCACAGAAAAACCAATCAATATATAATCGATATCAATTTCCGTATCCAACTAATAATATAAATAGAATAACGACAAAGCCTTTTAAATTCCATATGTATTAACAGTCTTCCTCCATAGAAGTTCACTTCGATTATTATCAATCGGCTTCCATTCAATTCCAATTTAATATATTAAATTGGAAAACTTTACTTTGGAAAATTCCCGTTAAATCTTAATAAAAAGATTTATAAATTCCAAATCCCATCTCACTGTAAATCGGGTTAAAGAACGAATGTCGTTAAAAACACAGTTCACAATAAACACAATTCACATTCCATTTTCAATTCCAATTAAATGTTAATTAATTGAAAATTCTTCTTTAAATCTTATTTAAAAGATTTATTCTTTTCACACGGGGTTTAAGAACAGTGCTACTGAAGACCCCATCCCATCAGTCTCTAACCATAAATTAGTAAGAGAAAAATTCCCTAAGTATTAAACCCGAAGGCCGAAAACAACATCAGATCAATACCCAGGAAACCATTCAACTTAGCTAATCTCCAGTTAGTTTCGAATTTTCTTAACTTCATTGGGTTTACGAACAGTATTATTAAAGATACCATTCACGACAAACCCAAAATCTCATTCCATATGTTAATCGGGTTAAAGAACAAGTGTTATTTAAAACACCGTTCACGGTAAACCCAAAAACCAATTTGATATTAAATATAAGGCTCTGAATAAAAAATATAGCTTATATTCAATATCAAATTCTGAAACTAACAAATATCGTATTGGGAATAACGATATATATATCTTCCGAATTCCCCCACAATGTCCGTATAATCACGGAATCCAATATCGAAATATTCCGAAGATAATTTCGATTCAAATCCATTCCAATTCATATATTGGAAATTCTGGTTATTTTTAAAACCATTTCAAATCCAATTTATTTATTTAAAAAGATTGGATTTTTAATTCAAGTTTATAACAAGTTCATTTCGATAAAAATATATTTTTATCTTTTCAAATAGGGAATTTTTCATCCCAATTCTTTCCAAATCATTTAGTATGATTTTACACAAATTATTGACATTTTTAATAATTTTATCAAGGCCCGTACAGTCGATTTCCATAAACGGTCATCGAACTGCACTTACAACGACCTTTTCCAAATTTGATTTGGACATAATTCCAAAACCAACCGTTAGATTTCAAATCTCTTATATTCGTTGGAAAGCTCTTTTCGATCAACGGTTCCAGTTTCAGGAGAATCCGATGGTCGGATCTCCCGTAATGTCCATTCGAAGTCAATGGTCGAAATTCGCGAACTGCCTCTGCGCGGCGCATTCTATTCAGGCCATTATATAAATATATATACATATATATATATATCATCAATTTCCATTTAAAACGTATTTTATAAATCATTTTAAATTCGTTTTCAAAACGATTTCAACTTCATATTCAATTTCAAATCAAAATTGAATATTCCATATCATTAATTTTATAAATGATAATATTTTCAAAACATTAGATTTTCAAATCACTTCCTTTTCGATATTCGTTATAAAAATGAATAAAATCGATATAAATATCGTTCACATCGAAATGGCGTTAATCTAATCAACACAGCTTTATATATTTAAATATATTCGTGTCCATCCCAAATCGGACATCAAAATCAGATTTTGATCTTTTACTGAATATTATTTTAAAATATTCATTATTTCTGAACTGGAATCAGACACAGCCAATTACCATATAATGTTATTTATATGGATTTTATACACATGTGTACACAACAATAATCGAACACAGTCAACCATCATACAGAGTGCGCTACACAATTGCATAAGCATTAAATATAAATAATCAATGCTTACAATAGCTTGTCAACCAATCGATCGACATACAACTAAATAATTGGGATTAGTGTACGTCAAATATCATCCCAATACCTGTGTGGAGTTTTAAAACAACAAATACAGATTATTTTTTGTGCAGTTGGGCGATGTGTAAAATATATCGTCCCAATCAATATCAATCAAAGGTGTGTACATAAACAAATCGTCCGATTTGTAAATGAATATTTATTTTATTCATATACATGTTAAAAATTATATTTTTAACTATAAAATATTTATTTTATCTCATTAATATTTTATACAGTTCATTTATACAATAAAAATGATATTTTTATGGTTCTAACTTTTTAGAAAATTTCGGCAGCATAACGGCACGATACTAGAACCGAAATAAGGTCTAGCCTTATCCCTCGCCTAATAATGGCTCGCGCCATGTACATACCAATTCTAATCAATTCATTTCAAATAAACAACCAAATCCAAACAAATAATCCCATCAACCAAACAAACATGGTTTCAAACAAAGGTGTCGGGTGCTACTAAGCACCGTCTGCATCCTAGTATATATTTTTAACCAGAAAATAAATTAGAGTGAGAAGTTCTCACCTTTGGGATCCACTCCGTCATTCTTTAATTGGCGGATTTTGTCGTCGCACTCCGTTTTCACTTTCTCGCACTTGAATTCGCCTCTTTGTCTCTAGAATTTGCATACGACCTCCAATTTTCACCAAACTGTGTCATTAGCCTAAATGCGTCATTCCGGACAACTTTTGCCGAGTGGACTTTCTTCCAAAACCGCACCAATTTGCCGGAAATCGCGAAAAACTGGAGCAGGTCCATTGACTTTGGATGCGATTTCCGGACAGCTCCGCAATCCAAAATAGGACTTCCATATACCAAATCGAAGAGAATATCGTGCTCTTCGACTTTGGTAATGGGGAGTTTTGGCTATAAATGCACGGTTTAGGAGTTATTGGTGAAATAGTGACAGGGTGTTATTTGCAAAACGGGAAATTTGTGAAAAATGGGTTTTTGGTGACGGGGGGCCCTTGGTCGGAGTTGGGTGGTGGGCGGTGGCGCAGGGGCCTGACTGGGGTGGGGGAGCCCGCGGGTGGCGGTGGTGGGGCCGGTAGTGGTGGTGGTGATTGGGGCTAGGGTTTCTTGTAGTGGAGTAAGGAAAGAGAGAGGAGGAAGGAGGAGGAGATGGAGAGGGGCATGCGGCTGCGGACTGGTGGAGGAGGGGCGGCAGTGGCACAGTGGAGGAGGAGGAGGCAATTTTTGAGTTTTTTGAAAGAAAGAGGAAGGAGGAAACAATGAAATAAAAAAGGAGGAAAAGTGATTATATGCTAGTTTCTCGTGTATCGTCTGAATGCCAACGATCTTCAATTGCCAAGGATTTTGGACAAGAGATAGTAGACGTCAAGACAAGTCCAGCGAGACAAGTTTCGTCGAATTTCGAGTTCGTTTGACCTTCCATTAAAATTTTCAAAGATGCTCAGATATTGTTCAAAAATGCGATTTTAGCACACCTTTTCTTCTTGCACGCCCAATCGGCTACTCCAAAAATCATGGCCTTTTGGATTTAAGCATTATTTGGCGATAAGAATCCGGGAAAAAAGTAGAATCGAATTTCGAGGTCATATCAATAATGTTCCTTTGTAAAATGAGTGCTTGTTTTACCCTGAACTATTTTAGCTCGCACAGCCACATACTAACTCCGTTCGACGCAAATTTTAGAACTCAACAATGATTAGTCATTATGAATCCAGAAAAATTTATCTCGTCGAATTCTGAGCTCATGCACAAAATTTCACTTTTTAAGGGCTATGTATTGCGAACCGAAAACCCCATCCAATTCTCACTATTCCGGATCTCGGAATATATCGAAGCTTATACTTTTCGGAGTCGCAAACGGCATTTTGAACTCAATGGAAGTGGTTTCGAGTCCAAATTCATTCATATGCAAAATGTGACATTTTGGTCTATATTTCTATAGCAACTATTCTGAATTTTCAACTAGACATAACTTTTTATTCCCGCTATAAAACATGGATTTTTCAGATTCTTTGGAAAGATATATTCAAATAGATTCTAATATTTTTGGTTTCACTAAAATCCAGATTATTTTGAATCCTGTATATTCATTTGAAATTTGAAATTGAATTTTCAAACTACCGCGCCATTTCCAATTCCTTTTATAATTAAAATAAATATATACGTTCTAATTCTATTCAACATAAATTTCTAGTCGTTATTATTTAAATTAATTCATTTTAAATATTCAAAATTCATTAAAATTGCCAAAATAAAATTTTTAAATTGGTTCTGATTTTCCGGGTTGTTACACTTGGCTTCTCCTAAACCTTCTCCTCTTTATCTTATCTTATTTTTGTTTTGTAAATGTATGAAAAGTAGTGAACCTTTCCACCCTTTATACAGTAATTTTCAAGGCTAGTTTGGTGTATTAGTTTTGGACACTTGTCCTCCTTATCTTCATGCAAGCTTTAGGATGAAAACACATGCTTCCTTAGGTGTTTTTAGATGTTTCTACACATGGACACCTAATGTGTCCTTAGGTATCTTTACCTTATTTACTTACAAGACATGTGTACCACTTATTTAATGACACGTGTCCCTATCATTTTAAGCCGTTTTTCATATTCTAGAATTTGTACGCATATACCATTTGTATTTTATTTGTAAACTATGTGTTATGTATATATTTATACATATATATATACATATATATGTATATATTTTTCCATACTTAAATATTTGAATCGGATTGAACTAATATATTCAAAATTTCTAGAAACATTTTCATATCCGGATTCTTGAGTTAGGTTGTTACAATAATGAAAGGAGCTTTCTAAAAAAAAGAAAATGTTTGAAATCCAACAGTTAGATTTCAAGTTAAATCCAAATCAATATTGAAATGGTCGTTGTAAATGTAGTTCAATGACCGTAATTGGAAATCGACTGAAATAATTATATTAAAATTATGGAATAATTGTGTAAAATCATAATAAATGATTTGAAAAGATTTCGGATTAAATATTCCAAATTTTGGAAAGATAAAATATATTTATCTGAATGAACTAGTTAACAACTAGAAATAAAGAACCAAAAGGAATATGCGATGATTCCTCAAAGAACAGTCTAGTACCACCTGTGAGGCCTAAATGGAAATTATTCTATTAGGCGAGAGGTGGGAAGAACCGAAAGGACATCGAATATTCGACTAAGATCAGATGATGTTTTTCTGGAGTTAAGAATTCCAATGTTTTTAAATAACAGTTGGACTGTGAATGGTACTAATAACTAATATTTTCTAACTTATAAATTGGAATGGATTTGAATGGAAATTATCTTCGGATATTTCGATAGTGGATTCCATGATTATGTGGATATCGTTGAGGAATTTGGAAGATATAGAAATCGTTATTCTCAATACAATATCTGTTGGTTTCAGAATTTGATATTGAGTGTAAGTCGATATGATTTTTATTCAGAGCCTTGTATTTAATATCAAATTGGATTTTGGGTTTATAGTGAATGATATCTTCAATAATACTGTTCTTAGACTCGGTTGAGAAAAGAATAAACCTTTTAATAAAGATTTAATGAAGTTTTCCTATTAATAAATATAATTGGGATTAAATGGAAGTTGATTTTGGATTCATTGTGAGCTGTGTTTTAAAGGACATTAGTTCTTAAACCCAATTAACAGTGAAATTTTGATTTGGAATTTATAAATCTTTTAATTAATATTTAATGGAAATTTTCCAATGTAAAGTTTTCCAATTTAATACATCAAATTGTAATTGAGTGGAATTCGATTTATTAATTATCGATATAAGCTTCTGTGAAGGAAGACCATTACTATTTATGGAATTTAAAAGGCCTTGTTGTTATTCCATTTATAGTATTAATATGATACGAGAATTTATATCGATTAAGGTTGATCTGATTTCCGTGAAAATTCCATTTTTATGGAAGTTGATTTTGGGTTTATTATGAGCAGTGTTTTAAACGACATTTGTTCTTTAACCCAGTTAAAGACAGGATTAATTTCCCTAAAGTTGAATAATCATTAAATAATGATTTGTGAGATTAAAACTAAAAGGGGCTTTAATAAATCTTGAATTGGATTGAAATGAGAATGAGGTAATTAAATTTACCGAATTCAAGAAATGTTTGAGAATGGAGTACGATTAGTTTTACTCCATTTAATAGTTAAATCTTTAATTAGATTTGGAATGAATAAATGGTAATTAAATTTACCAAAACATGTGATGTGTTAGAACCAAATATACTTGGTTGTTGATATTCATTATTGTTGATTGATTGATTGTTTGGATTGTGTTCGCCCGGTTTATGAGCAAAATATGATTTTACATTTGTCATTGGGTTGGGTAGAAATATTTGTATGCTAATACCTTGTGAAACACTTCACGATTTGACTATGAGGTGTTTAACAAATGTTGTAGTTTATTTCAAATCTAATGAATGATTTTGAAATGAGATTTTCTTAAGTGAAAAGAAATGTTTTCCCGATTTTAGACAGGGAAAGTTTTATAAAAATGTTTTATAAAACAGAAAGGATTTCGAGCATTGAACCCAATGTTTCCGAAATGATTTAGAAAAGTATTATGTGTTCGACATTGTAGTTCATCACATAACTGGTTTGTTGCTATTGATGATATATTCGTTTAGTGGCGGACAATTTACTTTATTGCTTAATACCTTTCTTTGAGACGTACGAGCTCAAAGGTTATATGATTAATAGTGACTGATCATATGTGTGAATTGCTGATGTAAAGTACTATAGTTTGAAAGTACTTGTGATTATTATGTTTCGAAATGATTTTCCCTACTTTGGGATATAAAAATGATATAGTATGTAGCTGTATGTGGCTAAAGATTCGGGTAACACTAAGGACTAAAAGTATGGGTAAGAGAGACCCAGGACCTTAAGATTTGGTCAGTGGTCAATGTAGCCTGCTCCATGTGTGGAAGGTGCACATATATATATCGAGTGAATAAGGAATGTACCCTTTTCCTTGTTGACAGGAGAAACCTCCCGATATTTGGTTGCATACTGTTTGTATGTATTGTGATATTTTGAAATTCATATTTCCAAAGATTTTGGTTTGAGATCTCGAAGTGAAATCTGTTTTGATATGAAAACTAGATATGTATTTCAAATGATTTCAAATAAAAAATCTAGAAATAAATTCCAAGGAAATAATTTCTTTAAAATGAATTAGATTTTGAAACTTTAAGTCTGGGGATTGAGCCTAAATGTGTGGATTGAGGAATTGCATGTTGTCTGATGCATTATAGATCCATAAGTTTATTATTTATAGTAGTTGTATGTGCATTGGCAATCTAGTAGAGAAAACCCGTTTTGTGTTATACGGTATAGTCCCGTGATATACCTTATTTTATATAAGTTGTTTATATCTTTTAAAGCTCTCATATCAGCCCCATGACTGACTTGTAGTTTGTTTTTACCTTGCAAAATCGGGTGCCCATATTTTCCACATGGGCAGTCGAGTGGTTTGTTTTGCAGATATTTATCTTTAACAGGATTTTGGATCGAAGCTTAAAGTTGTGTCCAGAGTTAAAAGAGTATTATATATAGAAAAGAATAAATCTATGTATTTATAAAAATGAATTTGATTATGAAAGATTATATTTTATAATATGATTTTGGGTGTTATTTTGACGTCGAAGTCGAACTATCAAGTATAAGGAGATTTTGCATATACGCCTCGCGAACGTAATCTGAAATCTCAAATATATTTGATTGATATAGAATCACATTCTAGTCGCTTGAGGATAATTCTGTTGATTGATCGATCGTCACCAATGTTTATTTTCGAGTTTCGAAAATGGGACGACTATGTAATTCCAATTGAAACATCGAAATATACTTAAACTAATCTAAGTAAGTATTTGGAAATGATTTGAGCTTTAAATTTAACTAATATGAGTTAAATTGACTGAAAATATACAAGTAAATCAAACAAATTAAAATTTTAACTCAAGAAAAGTTAAATAAAATTAGAATGATAAAACCAACATGAGATAGAAGATAAATTGAGCTAAATCAACTTTAATAATGAATTAACTTGAAATTAGTTGCAATTGGATATATATATATATATATATGTACATATATATATGTTGAACAGGTTATTGCGTAGAAGCTAAGAAGAGGAATAAAATTATATGCAAAACAAAAAGGTTGTAATGACCTGTATTTTTTAACGATTTAATAATTAATTTTATTTAATTATTTAAATAATGGTTGGTACTTTAATGTTTTAAATTAAATAACTTTGAATATTTAATTAATATAATAATTAAATAATATAGTTAATTCTGAAATAGTCAGAAATAATAAAATTCGCAATATTGTGTGAATTGGACAATTTAAAATATATATATTCAGTTTAAAATTGAATTATATTAATGAATTTATTTATAAATGTCAGTTGAATGTATAATTTATATTATAATTATAATCGAGTTCGAAATGGCGCGGCAGTTCGTAATTTGGCAATTCGAACTTTAAATGAATATACAGAATCTGTTTTAAGCCGGATTTCTATGAAACAAGAAATGTTCGGAGCTGGTAAAATATATTTTTCTAATGGAAGAGAAAAATCGAGATTTCCTCGTGTAGATTGTGAGTTGGGTCCAAATCAAATTTTCGAAAAGTCGCTGTGGAATTCCTTTATAATTTATAATGATTTATTTATATTATCAACGGATATTCAATATAAATTGAATACTGATTTAATCTGGATCTGAAATGTCGAGTTATAAATTCAGATAGGAATATGTTAGAGCTGTATTATATTCTATTGTGAATATATATGATAATATTAATTTTTAAATATTTAATTTAATTATTTTTAAATATATTAATATTTAAATGGGTTTATTTAGAGCTTTAAAAATAGCCACTTTTGCAAACGAACTCCATTTTCGACGAAACCAATTTTGTTGAATCTAGAATATTAAAATTATTGTTAGATTTCAATTTTCGTTATTTTTGGAGTCAGTATGTAGTTGTACGAGATTTTAATGTGAAAAACAGTCGATAATTCAACTTTAAAAATACACTATGTGAGCAAACGGACTCAGAATTCGATGAAACAAGTTTCGTTGGGTCCATAATGTCGAAATATAGCTATGTGTCCATTTTCATTAAAATTGGATATTGTATGTGACCATACGAATTTTTAGAAGTTGAACATAAGCAATGGTTGATTTTAATTGAATATAAAATTCGAATATGAAATTATTAAATCATTCTATAAAAACCATCCCTTAACGAAATCCTAAGTTATTCATTTCCTTGGTCAAAATAAATCCGTTGTCACTCTTCTTTCTATTTTGAGAAAAACGAAAGTTTGAAAATCCAAAACAATTAGGATAAATTCCTATAAATCATCAAAGTAGTATATTCGGATTCAGCAACCAAGGAGCTTCAAATTCTGTGTAAAATCATATTGTGCGACGCGGTTCCTGGAGGAGCGAAAATATAGAGCAACTAGGAAATTCATTTCTCTTAGCTTATACCCTTTGTATTCTTGGGAAAATCAATTTGTGGTTTGATGGGTATTACGATGTGGCATTCAAAGTAAATAAAGGGGTGATCTGTTAAAAGATACGTTATGACCTCAAGCCTCATCAACTAGGAAATGACAAAAATCGGGCAGGCAGCATGGCTAAGTGGGTCGCACCCAAAGTAGGGCATATTGTCACCATCTAGAGAATATTCATATTGGTTACTTCTTTCAATTATGTATCTCCCAGGAACAGTTATATTTGTATACCAACCGCAAGGTGACAATATATTCGGAACATTCAAGCGAAATGAATGGCCGGTCATGTGTGGCCGAGTTACAAGATGTTCTTGTTGAACTCCAGTGTATCGCTTCTAAAGTACACTGATCGGATGATGATTCAATACCTTGTCACAGTTGGAAAAACATTACCCAATAAGAGTCTGCGGTTTTTGATTGTATATTACATATGTGGAACGTGAGATGAAACCGTTCTGCTAGATTGATATTTACTTATATTATACATTATTATAATATCAGAAGACTATTGATTTTAAAAGAATGTTTTGGATTATCGTAAGGTAAAAACCATCCGTGTTTATGTGTGGATCGGTCTTTCGATTATTCTTTCCTTTAAAAGGATTTTAAAAGTTAAACAAATGGTTGGAGTTTACTCACACCAGTCACATGACTGACCCAGATTTTATTTTGTTTTGTTTTCCCTAAACTCTTGGGTGCCCAATTTTGTATGGGCAGTCAAATAGTCGGGATTTTACAGATAATTGAAGAGCTGGAGCAGGAGGCTTCAGGATTATATAGCTAGTGTTTATTTCCGCTGTGTTGTAAGTATTGTACTTCGATAATGGTATTGTATACAGATACTGATTTTATTTCAAGTTATGTTGTATACTATATTTTATTCGTTCTGCTGTGAGATTTGTATTACTCTGATTTTGTTGTTATGTTCTTCTTCTATTCTAATTTTCTAACTTGTCTATTCTCACCCTCTAACTTCTTTCTATTAACTATTCAGTATTTCCGATGCTTGGATAGTCGACATTGAGTTATGTCGATTACCATGGTCTCAAATTCCCCGGGTCATTACTGTGGTATCAAAGCTGAAGGTTAAGTAATTACCTTGGCTCTGTGGCGTGACTCAGTAGAGATGGGGTTAGTAATACCCTAGATTGAGTTTGAGTGTATATATACGAGAGAGCGTATTCATAAATTTGTATAAAAATAAATTTATATTATGGAGATTTATTGGTTGAGTTGTTTATGAATTCGGGTCGATCAGTATGATCCACTGTACCGATAGGGATTTATAAATCCTTGAATAAGATGAACCGATATAGTATGTTTTGAAAAGAGGGTAATGAAATAATTTTACCCAAATATATTTTGATATAAAGAATATATATATATATATATATATATATTGGAAATATTATAATATTGGATGTGTTGGTTGTGATTATAATCAGATAAGATTATAATTGAAACGGTTATGTAAATAGCCAATCAAAATTCGTATAAGTGTTACGAAATGAATTAAAACTGAATTTAAACCAGAATTGAAATTCAAAACTTTGAAAGTTGGAAAAGTGTTTATAAATAGAGTTGGATTAAATATATGAGAAGTTTAAAATCCTGGGAGATTTTAAATTGTTTAACAAGAATTGTGAACGATATTTTGAAATGATTTCAAAATTGAGGTGTTTGAGAATTGAGTTTGGAAATGTTATAGTATTGAACTCACTTCAGTAGCTGGGAAATA
The DNA here is from genome assembly GCA_030737875.1 of Allium sativum. Classification (NCBI taxonomy): domain Eukaryota; kingdom Viridiplantae; phylum Streptophyta; class Magnoliopsida; order Asparagales; family Amaryllidaceae; genus Allium; species Allium sativum. Next base: position 353,146,637 of record CM060919.1, on the reverse strand, counting down.
ATCCTGATGATGATGGCCACATCATCAGTGTTCATTTTCGAGTTATAAGTGATGGATTACTACCAAAGAAGTTGTTTTTGAATTGTTTTGAGCAAAAAACATGTTGTTTTGAATTTCAAAAAAGGAATAATTGATTTTTTTTTTGAAAAGGTGTAGCTGTTTAAAACTCCCAGGAAGAGACTATTTGAATTAAAAGCAAATAAATTGAAATTTGTGGAAACAAATTGAAATTGAGTTAAACCCCGTTAAATGGAAATTGAATTGAAATAGAAAATATCGAGTAAAATTGGATGTTGAAATATAATTGGACTCAGGTGAGTAAATGGTTTGATTCTTCAAATGAAAATCAGATTAAAGTTCTGAGATGAAGATAACTAATTAGAGGAATTGATTAGTTAGTAATTTTTTGGAATGTACTTAACTTGGTTAAGTAATTGAATCGGGAATTATATAGGAATTTGAAATGGAACCGGATTAGTGAATTATGAGTTTGGAATCAAGATTGAAACTTAAATTTGAAATTGAATTTGGCTTGGATAAGCGAATGGTTGTGTTGGAGATAAAAGTTATTCGTGTTTGATTGGGATAACATTTGTATAAGTTGAATTAGTAGCAGTATGAAAGATGGAATAATATGCTCGACAAAACGGTACAAGTTTATATTTGATATAAGTATAAGAATTTTATGGGCCTATTTGGCAAGCCGCTTGGTGTTTTGATTTTATTTTGAGTTGGAGAAGGCCTAGAAAAGCGGGTTGTAGTTGTACCGATTGAGCCATACAAAGGAGGTGCTAGCGAAATTTTCCGAAAATTTAAGATGTTAGAAATTTTCGAAAATTTTAGTTATTCAGAATGAATTAATATTTAATTGAAATAAATTGGTTCAGTTGAAACCGGAGTTAAGAAGTAAGCCAAATAAATTTTAAACCAGTTAATAGGGTTTGTTTTCTACCTTTGCAATTTCGAGGACGAAATTATTTTAAGGGGGGAAGAATGTAACGACCTGTATTTTTTAACGATTTAATAATTAATTTTATTTAATTATTTGAATAATGGTTGGTAATTTAATGGTTGAATATTTAATTTAAGTAATATATTTAATTCCAAAATAGTCAGAAAAAATAGAATTTGCAATATTGTGTGAATTGGACAATTTAAAATATATATATATATATATATTCAGTTTAAAATTGAATTATATTAACGAATTTATTTATAAACGTCAGTTGAACGTATAATTTATATTATAATTATAATCGAGCTTGAAATGGCGCGACAATTCGTAATTTGGCGATTCGAACTTTAAACGAATATACAGAATCTGTTTTAAGCTGGATTTCTATGAAACAAGAAACGTTCGGAGCTGGTGAAGTATATTTTTCTAATGGAAGAGAAAAATCAAGATTTCGTCCTGTAAATTGTGAGTTGTGTCCAAATAAAATTTTCGAAAAGTCGCTATAGAATTCCTTTATAATTTATAACGATTTATTTATATTATCAATGGATTTTCAATATAAATTGAATACTGATTTAATCTGGATTTGAAATGTCGAGTTATAAATTCAGATAGGAATATTTTGGAGTTGTATGATATTATATTATGAAAATATATGATAATATTTATTTATAAATTTTTAATTTAATAATTTTTAAATTTATTAATATTTAAATGGGTTTATTTAGAGCTTCAAAAATAGCCATTTTTGCAAACGAACTCCGTTTTCGACGAAACCAATTTTCTTGGATCTAGACTATTAAATTATTGTTAGATTTCAATTTTTTTATTTTTGGAGTCAGTATGTGGTCGTACGGGAATTTAATGTGAAAAACAGTCTATAATTCAACTTTGAAAATATGCTGTATGAGCAAACGGACTCAGAATTCACGAAACAAGTTTCGTTGGGTCCGTAATGTCGAAATATAGTCGTGTGTCCATTTTCATTTAAAATGGATATCGTATGTGACCATACGAATTTTTAGAAGTTGAACGTAAGCAATAGTTGATTTTAATTGAATATAAAATTCGAATATAAAATTATTAAATCCTCCTATAAAAACCATCCCTTACCATAACCCTAAGTTATTCATTTCCCTTGGGCAAAATAAATCCGTCGTCACTCTTCTTTCAATTTTCAAAAAAACGAAAGTTTGGAAATCCAAAACAATTAGGATAAATTCCTATAAATAACCAAAGTAGTATATCCGGATTCAGCAACCAAGGAGCTTCAAATTCTATGTAAAATCATACTGTGCGACTCCTGGAGGAGCGAAAATATAGAGCAACCTTAGGGCTTGATCCCACTCGAAATCGAAGATTTTTGGTATGAATTGGCGTGTGTATTTGAGTCTATGATGTTGAGGAGTATCATTAGTGAAAGTTTGGTGAAGTTTTGTTGATAAAAATATCGAGCAAATATTGGAAGGTCGCGTGTTTCCAGTTCGATGCGTTTTTCCAGGATATCGCGAGTGGAATGGTAGTAGTATGGATGGAAAGAGGATTCGAAGGGGGAGATGATGATGTTATCCATTTTTGATTTCATAAAGAATGTAAGAATGGTTTGGGTGGAAGAATCAGCTATGGAGTTCGATGATGTGCGTAAGAGATTTGTGAGGGAGAGAAGGAGGATCACTGTTCATCATGGTAGGAAGTTGCGGATGGGCCGAGTATACAAATAGTAAGGCCCAAATGTTTTAAATAGAAATGAAATTCAAGTTAATTTAAAATAATATGATAATTTGTAATGTTAATATCTTATTCGTGCATTATTGGAACTTGACAAAACTAGATCCATTAGGATCGTATGGACGGTGGCTATACAATGGAACTGACTGGGAGTGAATTGGAGCTCGTTACAATTTATAGCGAAATAAATTGCTTGAATCTGAATCGACGATCGCTTATCGTTATTTAATGATAACCGACCAATGTAAGTAATTCTCACTAACTCTATACAGTTTATATTTTTATAAATATAATCTAGTATTGATAAATGATGATTGATTGTTGTATGTTGATTGTTTGGTTGAATTGCTGATTTATTGGTTGAAATTATAGATAACGATATACATATAAATCGTTAATCAAATACTGATTCTGTTTATCAGAATATTTCATATTGAAATGAAATCGATGTTATTTATATTGTTTAACATCTAATGGATGCACGGAAACAGGTTAGAGGGATCCAACTGGATTCCTCAATATTTATAATATATTTTTTCCATATATTGTGATATAAAACCTGTGATTGATTATGATGACACTGGTCTGTTTGATTGGTATTTTAAATACCATAAGAAATACTAGAACGTAAAAAGGGAAATTTCAAAGTGTATTTTGAAAATGAAACATTTATAGGAAATAAATATGATATTATAAATGAAATATTTATGGGAAATAAATTGATATTATAAATGAAATATTTATAGGAAATAAATAGGATATTATACAAGGAATATTTATTTGGAAAATAAATATAATTATAAAAGGAATATTTACTTGGAAGTAAATAGAATTAAAGGAAATATTTGGAAAATGAATAGAATTTTATAAAAAGAGAATTTTACATTATGAAGGTTTAGACCCGTGCTTCGCACACGGGTGTAACATGATATTGATTTAAAGTAAATATTTAATAGAAATCTGTTTTAACAAATAAATTGAGGAGAATAATTTATAAACGATGTTTATAAATTAAGGAACTAGTTATCATTTGATAAATTGAATATATAAATTTGAATTTATATAGAGAAGTAAAATCGGTTTTAACACCGATAATTGAAATGGAATGTGAACGTAGTAGTTATAAAGGAAATTTGCAATGAGATTATAAATGTTGGAAATGAAATAAGATTTGTATGAATAATTCTGCAAATATAAATATAAATAGAATTTGGGTTTGAGATATTGTTTTTAAATATGAAATCAAACTGTTTTGATTATAAAGAAATATTGTTCACATTTTATGTGAAAAATTAGATTAAAGTAAATATTTTGCAAATAAAATATTATAAAGGAATTTGGGGTTTGAATTAGTAATTTAAATGGAATTAGTGAAATTAGAAACTAACTAGAAATTAGTTGAGTTGAATGGCTTTCTAAGTATCGATCTGATGTTGGTTTCAGCCTTCGGGGTTTATACTTGGGAATTTGTTCTCTTACTAGTTTACAGTTAGAGACTGATAGAGGTGTGAAGATATTGATGCGTGAATCAGAAATGGAAAGATTTTTCAAAGTTAATAACATATATTTTTTAATTTTAGAAAATAAGGAATTTATGAATATATGGTAACGATAAATTGGAAATTGGGAAATGAAATGATGATTGATCAGTAAGATTTCCATTTGGGAATACGACCGTTATTTGTACACTTGTTTTCCTTTGATAATTAAATAACCGACTATCAAAGTTTTGACCATTTCCGTTGTCTATACGGAGAGACCGGGATCAGATTTATTATCTGAAAACCACTCTGTATGGGCATTATTGTTCCGAATCAAATATATCGAAGAAAATTGAAGATGGAGTTTATGCAAGGTTTATTCTGGCGATCCTAGGTAGAAATTGCCTAAGGTAGATTTACAGAATAATTCCTTCGGGTTGTCCAGTCCCAGGACAACTTGAATGGACGAATGTCTGACAGAGTATATCAGGTAGATCGCGTAAGTTGATCGTTTCGAACGTATTTTCGTTGGTGGAGGAGGAATTCGTTTCTCTTAGCTTATACCCGTGATATTTTTAGGAAAATCAATTTGTGATTTGACGGGTATAATGATGTGGCATTCAAAGTAAATAAACGGGTGATCTGTTAAAAGATACGTTATGACCTCAAGCCTCGTCAACTAGGAAATGACAGAAATCAGGCAGGCAGCATGGCTAAGTGGGTCACACCCAAGTTGGGTATATTGTCACCATCTAGAGAATATTCATATTTGTTACTTCTTTCAATTCTATATCTCCCGGGAATGGTTATGTTGGTATACCAACCATAAGTTGACAATATATACAGAACATTCAAGCGAAATGAATGGCCGGTCATGTGTGGTCGGGTTACAAGATGTTCTTGTTGAACTCCAGTGTATCGCTTCTAGAGTACACTGATCGAAAGGTGGTTCCATACCTTGTCATAGTTGGAAATCTATTACCCAATAAGAGTCAGCAGTTTTTTATTGTATATTATATATGTGGAACGTGAGATGAAAGCGTCTGCTAGATTGATATTTACTTATATTAGCATTATTACAATATCAGAAGTCTATTGATTTTAAAAGAATGTTTTGGATTATTGTAAGGTAAAAACCATCTGTGTTTATGTGTGGATCGGTCTTAGGATTATTTTTTCCTTTAAAGGGAATTTAAAAGTTAAACAAATGGTTAGAGTTTACTCACACCAGTCACATGACTGACCCAAAGTTTATTTTGTTTTCCCTAAAATCTTAGGCGCCCAATTTTGTACGGGCAGTCAAGTAGTCGGGATTTTACAGATACTTGAAGAGCTAGAGCAGGAGGCTTCAGGATTATATAGCTAGTGTTTATTTCTGATGTGTTGTAAGTATTGTACTTCGATATTGGTATTGTATACAGATACTGATTTTATTTCAAGTTATGTTGTATACTATATTTTATTTGTTCCGCTGTGAGATTAGTATTACTCTGATTCTGTTGTTATGTTCTTCTTCTATTCTAATTTTCTATCTTATCTATTCTCACCCACTAACTTATTTCTATAAACCATCTGTTATTTCCGATGCTTGGATAGTCGACATTGAGTTATGTCGATTTCCAGGGTCTAAAATTCCCTGGGTCGTTACAAAGGTACATATTTAGTATATTGATTGGGGTTTGATGATTTTATGTGCCGATTGGAAAGCCGCTTGGATTTTTGATTTTCTTTTGGATTTATGAGAGCCTATAGAGGCCATTTATAGTTGTTCCGATCACCCGTACAAAGGAGGTTATTGCGAAATTTTTCAGAAATTTAAGGCATTAGACAAATTTCAAGAAAAATGAAAGTTCTTAGAAACTGAAAAGTCGAAGAACTTAAGCCAGAATGAAAGTTGACTCGGTTAGTTAAACAACTTTTAGCTCCGTTCCTTTTTTGGGGACGAAAAAGTTTTAAGTGGGGGAGATTGTAACAACCCTTATTATTGAAACCAATTTAAAATTTATTTTTAATGAACTTTAATAGAAACTTAATATTTTGAACGAATTATTATGAGAATTATCGATTTAATTTTTTTTTTCAAACGAAGTTTAAGCGTATATGTTTATAATTTAATAAAAATGAACTCGTAATGGCGCGGTAGTTTGGAAATTTAGTTTTAAACTTTAAACGAATGTACAGTGTTCATTATAAATTAGAATTTGATGAAACCAGAAAAGTTCAAATCTATTTAATTATATCTTTCTAACGAATGTAAGAAATAAAGATATCAATTTATAAATTATAAGTTATGTCCAAATTAAAATTTCAAATAGTCGTTATGGAAGTTTATTAATATTTTAATATCATTTAAGCCCTTAAAAATAGCCATTGTGCAAACGACATCTATTTTCGGCAAAATTAATTTTGTTTGATCCGGAATGTCAAATTATTGCCAAGATTAAAATTTCAAGTCATTTGGAATTAATATGTAAACATTGTATATTTAAACGCGTGTTGTAAACTCATTTGAATTTAATAAGCTAGAAATAAGGTCATTTTTCAAAGGTCCTCCAAATTCGATGAAATTAATTTTGTTAGAACCGTATTTGCAAAACATAGTTAGATTTCAAATTTCGTAATTTTTGAAGTCAGTATGTAGTCTGGGTAAATTAATAATGTACGTTCACATTCAATATTTAAGTTATATTGATTTACATTTTTATTTTGATAAAAACTAATTGAAACAGTCGAATCAGCTTACGAAACATATCCCATTGTGTCCAGAATATGGGTATTTGGTTGAATCGTCAGTCATTGGAGTTCATTTGGAGTTCAAGCGCGGAATTTCATATTTAAGAAATAAAAAAATCGAATAATAATAAAAAAGGGGGTATAAATATAACTTCTAACCTAATTCTATCGTTATACTCAGAACCCGCTGTTAGTTCTTCTTGAATGGCTAGTAATGTTGAATTTTAATTCATTAAAATCTCTCAATCCAAGAAACGATTTACAAAACTACTAAAGCAAAGATTGTTGAGCTTTTTCAGCTCTTCCATTTGGTACAGACACGATCAAGTTTGGTGAAGTGTATTGCATGAAATTCGAGCCCAAGGCTCCGTCGTTCGCACGCCGATCAAGGCACGAGGGAGGCGGAGAGTTCCCCGTGGTTGACGGTGTTGGGTGGCGACATGTGGAGCTTCATCGTCGAGGCTAATGATCGGGGTCTCGAGCTTTGTGGTGACGACGGTTGTGTGCCCTTGGGTGGTGATGATGAGTTGAAAGAGAGACCGTAGCCTGGAGATGGAAATATACAGAGAAGATGTATTAATAATTTTTGTTTAATTATTATTAAGCTTAATTAGTTTATTAATGTCATTAGCGAATAAACAAATATATCTTTTTCAAATGATATCTGATTTGAACAAAATCAGATCTGTTGGAACCGTAAAATCGAGGTCTACACAATAGAACAGACTTAGTTAGAAACGAAGCTAGCTACAAATTTTGGTTAAATTAAATGCCTTGTTTAATTTAACGAAAACAATTATTTTATAACAATTTCAAACCAATCAAGGTGAGAAACCGAAATTCACTGAAAAGGGCTGGATTAAAATTAACTTCTTGTAAGTTAATTGTTGAATAATGTTGTGAAATATTTGAGTTATATATTGATGTTATGAAATTTAATTTAACCTTAAATGGTTATTAATTAGGAAAATTTAACTAGTTATTGAGATTGAATATGATACCATTGAACATTGAATGACATTATTATGTAGAATGAATTGATTATTGATGATTGATATTGCAGTTAATTTACTGGTTGATGAACCCATACAAGCATTAATATTTTAATGCTTATTTGGTATATACCACGATATGTAGATTGGATGTTATAATTGATTGTCGTTGTATGATATAAAATTAATAAACAGTTTGTAAATATATTTAGTTTTATTTATAAATCGAATTTGGTTTGAATAGGACGGGTCGCGCAACGACCGTTCGAGAATTTCAACTGTTAACTTTGAACTAACATAACGGGAGATCCAACCGTCGGATTCTCCCAAATCTGAAAACATCGGATTCATAATTAAAAGAAATTTAAAATAAAAATAATATATTTGAAATCCAATGGTTAGATTTCAAGATAAATCCAAATCAGTATTTGAAATGGTCGCTGTAAATGTAGCGATGACCGTAATTGGAAATCGACTAAAATGACCATATTAAAATTATTAAAAATATGGAAAAATTATGTAAAATCATAATAAATGATTTGAAAAAATTATGGATTAAATATTCCAAATTTTATAAAGATAAAAGATATTTATCCGAATGAACTAATTACTAACCAGAATAAAGAACCAAAAGGAATATGCGATGATTTCTCAGAGTACAGCCTAGTACCACCAGTGAGATCTAACCGGAGATTATTCCATTAGGTGAGAGGTGGGAAGAACCGAAGGGCCATCGGATATTCGAATAAGATCAGACGATGTTCTTTTGGAGTTAAGAATTCCAATCTTTTTAAATAACTAATTGGATTGTGAATGGTTTTAATATAACCATTGTTTTCCAACAAATAAATTGGAATGGATTCGAATGGAAATTATTCAGATATTCCGATACTGGATTCCGCGATTATACAGATATTGTTGAGAATTTGGAAGATATAGATATCGTTATTCCCTATATGATATCTGTTGGTTTCATATTTTGATATTGAATATAAGTCGATATGATTTTTATTCGGAGCCTTGTATTTAATATAAAATTGGATTTTGGTTTTGTCATGGATGGTATCTTTAATAATACTGTTTTTAAACACAGTTGAGAAAAGAATAAATCTTTTAATTAAGATTTAATGAAGTTTTCCAATTCATAAATATAATTAGATTAAATGGAAGTTGATTTTGGGTTCATTGTGAATTGTATTTTAAAGGTAGTTCTTAAACCCAATTAACAGTGAAATTTTGATTTGGAACTTATAAATTTTTTAATTAAGATTTAATGGAAATTTTACAAAGTAAAGTTTTCCGATTTAATACATCAAGTTGGAATTGAGTGGAGTTCGATTAATTAATAATCGATATAAGCTTCCGTGAAGGAAGACCATTACTATTTATGGAATTTAAAAGGCCTTGCCATTATTCTGTTTATATTATTAGTACGATACGAAAATTTATAATGATTATTACTGATCTGATTTCCGTGAAGATTCCATTTTTATGGAAGTTGATTTTAGGTTTATTGTGAGCAATGTTTTAAATGACATTTGTTCTTCAATCCAGTTGAAGACAAGATTAATTTCCCTAAAGTATTATGTGTTTGGCATTGTAGGTCATCATCACATAACCGATTAGTTGCTATTTATTATATATCCGTTTGGTGGCAGAGAGTTTACATCCTTCTTTGAGAGGTACGAGCTCAAAGGTTATATGATTAATAATGACTGATCATATGTGTGAATTGCCAATGTAAAGTACTATAGTTTGAAAGTACTTGTGATTATTATGTTGCGAAATGATTTTCCCTACTTCGGGATATAAAAATGATTTAGTATGTGGCTAATGATCAGGGTAACCCTGAGTATTAAAAGTATGGGTAAGAGAGACCCATGACCTTAAGACTTGGTCAGTGGTCCGTGTAGCCTGATCCATGTGTGAGAGGTGCATATATATATATATATATATATATATATATATATATATATATATATATAGAGTGACTAAGGACGTGCCCTTTGCCTTATTGACAGGAGAAACCTCCCGATATTTGGTTGCATACTTTTGTATGCATTGTGATATTTTGGAATTCATACTTCCAAAGATTTTGGTTTGAGACCCCGAAGCGAAATCTACTTTGATATGAAAACTAGATATGTATTTCAAATGATTTGAAATAAGATGTAACGACCCGCATTCTATGCATCGAAGGATCGTAGGATATTTATTTCTTTCACATACGAAGTCGTATGGTCATGTAACTTTGGTAGATGACTATTGGAGTCATTTCCCATGTTCATGATTTTTGCCAATTTTTAAATGATCGTTTTGCCCCAAGCTGATCTTGTTTTGACCATAACTTTTGACTGGAAAGGAATATTGACTTGAAACCACTTCCATTGGCTCCGGATGATGGTTTACAATTCCATAGAGTGGTCACATTAGCCAAATGGACTAACCGTTTGGGAGATATGGCTGAAACAATTTTCAGATGGTGAAAAACAGCTTAATTGGGCTTAACCGGGTGATTAACAGCTAGGCCCAAAGGGGAATTTCGGGATTAGGAGTTTAAAAGGGCTGTTAGGGTTTGGAGAATACCTTCTTCTCATTTTTCAGCCGTCACTATTCATTCCTCTTAATCTAGTCATGGCCTCCAACATCTAAAACATCCCCAAACCACTTTTTAATTGAAGATTAGCCTAATCAACATCAAATTAAGGAGGAATAGCACCAAAGCAAGGTTAGAGCTGCTGTGTTGCATTGGGAACATCGCCAAACAGAGATTCATTTCAGATTTGATATTTTATTTGTGGCCAAGGTGAGTGATTTGCATAGTTCCTCACTAATTATGGTTAATTAAGGGTGATTAGTGTTAATTAGCGAAATTAGACATGATAAAATTTTGGAAAAATATTTATAAAATTCGAAATGATGTTTTAGGCCTCTGTTAGAAAATTTGGGTAATTTGGTTAAGTCTTGCTAGTCGTATCATTAGTTATGCCTAAACATGATTAAGGGAAAATATGGGGTTTAAGGTATGTTTGATCTATTTTACATGCTAGGATTGTTGTTTTGTTGTTTGTGGATGATTATACATGTTGCTATGACTGCATAGTATACTTTATGTTTGTCTAGAAGTATTAGATTGGTCAAAAACACAGTCGAATGGCGTAAACAGTCACTGGAAGAAGTTGCAGGAAAATATGCAGGGACCGGATCAGATCGCCCCTACCCGAACCGAACCACTCACACCATCCGACCCGATCGCAAGCCATCTCCACGAGCTGCTCCACCTTAAAGGCCACGAGCTTGAAGACCCGACCCGATCCGGAGCTCTCCACGATCTGAACCGCTTGGAGATATGGACCTGACAATAAGCGCTTGGGAAGGAGGATAGGATCGGAGGAGCTCATCACGACCCGATCCGACCCTGTTGGGTGACCATGACCCGACCCGAGGAGGATGGTGGAATTAGTTGAGGACATCATGACCCGATCCAATGCATGTGGCTCGAACCGATCCGAATGGAGAACTCGATCCAAACCGAGGAGCTGATGACCATGACCTGAAGCAAAGTGAAGTGAAGAAATGAAGACCGATCCAGAGAAGAAGGTGACGACCAAAACCCGAGATGGAAAGGTAGTCCAAGTGGGAAGTTTGTACTCAGGATCCAGTTGGGAACCAACGAGTTGACTTCATGAGTTGGGCTTTGCTGCGGGACGTGTGCAAAGGGGTTGTCGATGTCTGTAACTTTGGATCACTATGTGTAGGGAGTACGTGAACTGATTCAGGGCCACAGTGGCCTAGGTACGACTAAGGAGCTATAGACCAATGAATTGGGGTCATTTGTAAAGATTTGGTCATGACTCCATGGGGCAAGCTTGGCAATAGCAGTAGTTGTACAAGTCGAACTCCGTCACTACTTCGATAGGTCTAGTGATTGACAGTGGTGGACATCGTATGCTTTACACACTGAGTGAGAGATGCGAGGATGGTTGCTATGGTTGATTTGTTTGCCATTATTATGACATGCACACCCCCACCCCCCATTATCCTTACACCATCTGTTCGGTGGCACCTTAGAGTATTGTACAGTATGTAGCGCTAACTCTTTGGTTGTAGGTCCAGGTTCTGGTATGGTTTAGTATACCTGTTATTGTTCTGTTTAGCTGCTTATCGCTCAAACTAGACTTTTTGTCTGACCTAGAGTTTTATGACTCTTCTTATTACTCTGGGTGCTCTCACGAGCAGACTAGAGACAGGTTAGGTGGTATGCACGAGTAGCTGTACCGAAGACGAGCAGGAGGCTTCCATGTATGATACATATATATAGATATTCTCCCTGGGTTGCTGCGGTCACTACTTTGGGCATTAGTGGTGTACCTTTCTTTCTTTTGTTTGGAGACAGTAAATTGGAAAGTTGTAATAAGCTAAGTTTGGATTTCCTCTACTCTGATGATGATGTTGGTTTTAGTTATCAGCTTATGCACTGTCTCGCCTGTTTTATGTCAAATACAATATTATTATATTTTTTCCATGCACTTGAGACATTCTACAGGTTTTCGATTAGTTCATTCTCTTCTTTCCTTTCTTTGGCGACCGTTCCGTGCTAGTCGGGCATGTGTACAACGCACCTTCGGAGGAAATGCCGGCTGGTGCGAGGTAGGCCGTCACACTTGGTATCAGAGCTCTAGGTTGCGTAGTTAACCTAAGGAAAGACACCAAGGAGAGATAATACATATATGAGAGCGCGTATTTGTGATTATTTTGGTTTTTAAAAGCTATATATACTATTAGTATAGTTAAGGATGAAGTCGCACTGCACTGGCACCACTATGGAGATGAGTAATCGTTTTCTCTTTACAGATTGAACGATGAGCCGATATGCAAGGGGTACCAGTAGAGGAGCCAATAATGGGAATGATGCTGATATGAGTACGATGTTTACTGACCTCATGAGAGAGATGCTTAGGGATGTGCAGAGAGAAGCTCCCAATGCTGGTAATGGTGGTTGTCCAATAATGCAGGCGCCTAGGGCCGATTTCGCCAAGCTGAACAAGGATTATACTAGTCTTGGTGGGAAGTCGTTCCATGGAACAGAGTCGGCTATGGATGTTCAGGATTGGTTGGATAGCTGCGAGCGTATCTTTGAAGATTTGGGTATCGAGGATGCAATGAAGAGAAGGCTAGCATCTCGTCAGCTGCAAGGACGGGCAATGAATTGGTGGAATGTTATAAAGGCAGCCACTCCCAAGGATCAAATTACTTAGGATCAGTTTAAGGTTCGCTTTAGCGATAAATTCATTCCAACTGCTCAGAAGTCAGTGTTGTTTAAGAAATTCTTGGAGCTCAAGCAGAATGGCAGAGCTGTCTCAGAGTATATTGCCGAATTCGACACTTTGTCGAAATATGGGTTATCCCTAATAGAAACTGTCGAGAAGAAGAACGAGAAGTTTATAACTGGCTTGGATCAGTACTTGGGGGAAAGGCTTATTAACCACATCGATGAGACGTTTGAATTGATTGTGGGGAAAGCGTTGAGGTCAGAGAGTCTTTACCCTAAGCCGAAGACTGAGTTTGCATCTGCAGTGGAGCCAAAGCCGCAAGCGAGCGGTGGAGGCAAGAATGGTTCTCAAAATAAGAGGAAGCAGAACCAGAATAAGGATGGCCAGAAGAAGAAGAAAGATGTTGAGTGCTTTAGCTATTGTAAGAAGGGCCATTATGCTAGTAATTGTCGGGCCAAGCCAGCGGATAGGAAGTGCTTCAACTGTGGCCAAGTAGGACATCACAAGGACAAGTATCCGCAACCCCCTAAAGAAAAGCAGATGGTGAAAGCATATGCCCTTAATGTTATTCCTTCTTCGTCGAATGCCCCAACTGCGGTGGAGAAGGGAAAGAATGTCGTTATTCAAGGTATGCTTTCTGTTTATGATGTTCCTGTTAGAGTTTTGTTTGATACTAGAGCTTCCAGTTCTTTCATATCTAGTGACTTGGTAGATAGGTTGGGATTGGAGCTCGAGATCGTCGATAGACCTTTAGTAGTGACGAACCCGATTGGTGGTTCGACTAACCTTAGCATGATTTGTCGTAATGTGGTCTTATCGAGTCATGGATGAGTGTTTGTTTGTGATTGCTTTGTTTTGGGCTTTACTGGGTTTGGCATTATTTTGGGAGTCGATTGGCTCCAAAGATACGGGGTGGTGGTAGACTATGAGGGCTTTTTGGTGACAGCTAGGGCGGATGATGGGCGGAGGGTAGTGTTTGGTGGTCTACATGGTGATGGGGTAATGGCTAGTTTTCTAAATTCCCTCGATATCCCGCATAGTGAGTTGTCAGGTTTGCCCGTGGTTGGCCAGTATCCGGACGTCTTCGAGGAAGTGACCGGGCTTCCACCATACCGAGAGATTGAGTTTCGTATTGATTTAGTGAAATATGTCAGACCTATAGTGATGCCACTTCGTCGTATGGCACCAAGGGAGCAGCGAGAGCTCGGGGTGCAAGTCAGCGATCTTTTGAAGAAGGGATTTATCAGAAGGAGTGTTTCTGAATGGGAAGAACCAGTTGTGTTTGCTACCAAGGAGGATGGTTCCCTTCGATTGGGTGTGGACTACCGCGAATTGAATAAAGTGACAAGGAAGAATAAGTATCCTCTACTGCGGATAGATGATTTGTTTGATCAGTTGAGTGGCGCGAGAGTATTCTCCCAGTTGGATCTCATGACAGTTTTTCATCAGCTTAGAGTGAAAGCAGAGAGTATAGCTAAAACGGCATTTCGGACGCCGTCTGGATTTTATGAATGGTTGATCATGCCATTTGGGTTGACCAATGCACCAACATATTTTGTGGATCTTATGAATAGAGTATTCAGAGATCAGTTGAATAAGTTTGTTCTTGTGTTCGTGGACGATATACTTGTTTATTCGAGGACAGAGGAAGAGCACAAGGAACATTTAAGAATAGTGATGGAGGTGTTGAGAAAACACCAATTGAAAGAAAAGTTTTCTAAGTGTCACTTCTGGAGGAGGGAAGTGAGATTCTTGGGCCATGTTGTTTCAGAAAATGGCATCGCCGTGGACCCTGCGAAGGTGGCTATGGTACAAGATTGGTCTACGCCCAAGAATGCGACAGACATAAGAAGTTTCCTGGGGTTAGCTGGATATTATCGTAAGTTTATCCAAGACTTTTCCAAGATAGCAGCATCATTGACTCAGTTGATCAAGAAGAATCAAGCTTTCGTCTGGGACGAAAAGTGCGAGAATGCATTCAAGAGTCTAAAAGAAAAGTTGATATGTACGCCAGTGTTAGTCATTCCTAAGGGGAATGAAGAGATGACGGTATATACGGATGCATGTGGTACGGACTAGGTGCTGTATTGATGCAAGGAGGTAGGGTTGTAGCTTATGCAAGCCGACAACTGAAACCACATGAGAAAAGATACCCTACCCATGATTTGGAACTTGCAGCGATCGTGTTTGCATTGAAGATGTGGAGACATTATCTCTTTGGAGAAAGATTCGAGTTGTTTACCGATCATAAATCGTTAAAGTATCTCTTCTCTCAGAAGGATCTAAATCTCCGACAGCAAAGATGGTTAGAATTCTTGGCTTTCTATGATTTCGATATCGCATACACACCAGGAAAGGGCAACGCGGTAGCTGATGCATTGAGTAGAAGACATGTCAGTTTAGGGGCTATGTTTCTTGAATGGAAGCAACTGGAGTACATCGCTGGGTATGATTTCAGACCAAAATGCGAGTTGGATCCAGAAATGTTAGCAAGTTTGATGATCAGACCCACTTTGATTGAGCGGATTGGTTCCAGTCAGAGGGACGATCCTAACCTATTGGAAATCATCTCAAATTTAGAAATGGGAACCGACGAAGAGTTGAACAAGTATGGGCTTGATCGAGATGGATGGCTTAGGAAGAATGGATGACTAGTTGTACCCAATGTCAATGGATTGAGAAATGAAGTGCTTAGAGAATGTCATCACTCAAAACTGACTATACATCCTGGTGGTAACAAGATGTATCGAGACATGAAGCAGACATACTACTGGGAAGGGATGAAGAGAGACGTTGGGAAGTATATATCCAAATGCATGAACTTCCAGCTAGTTAAAGCTGAGCAAAAGAAGCCTAGTGGTTTGTTACAACCATTAGAAATCCCAGAATGGAAATGGGAACAAGTGTCAATGGATTTCATTGATGGGTTACCAAGGACTAGATTGGGTCATGATAGCATTTGGGTGATTGTGGACCGATTGACTGAGAGTGCAAGGTTTATACACGTCAAGTCAAATAGGACGGGAGCTAAGTTAGTGGAACTGTATATAAAGTGGGTAGTGAGATTTCATGGAATACCCAAAGGCATTGTGAGTGACCGAGATCCGTTGTTCACCAGTGGATTTTGGAAGAGCTTACAAGAGGCGTTTTGATCAGAACTACATCTCAGTACCACGTATCATCCTCAAACCGATGGTCAAACAGAGAGGGCGAATCATATATTAGAAGACCTCTTGAGAGCCTGTGTATTGGATTTTGGTGGGTCATGGGATGACCATTTGCATCTAGTAGAGTTTGCATATAATAATAGTTATCAATCTAGTATTGGTATAGCTCCATTTGAAGCTTTGTATGGAAGACCGTGCAACTCACCATCATGTTGGTTAGAGACCGGTGAGAAATATGTGCTTGGACCAGAAGTAATAAGAGAAACATCAGACAAGATCAAGGTTATCCGACAGCGAATGATGGCTACCCAAGATAGGCAGAAAAGTTATGCTGATAAGAGGAGAAGAGAATTAAAGTTCTCCATTGGCGACTTGGTGTTTGTCAAGATTTCTCCATTGAAGAGCATGATACAATTTGGCAGGAGAGGCAAGTTAGCACCAAGATTTGTTGGTCCACTCCCAGTTCTTGAGCAAATTGGGAATTTGGCATACAAAGTTGAATTACCGGAGAAGATGGCAGGAGTTCGTAACGTATTTCATGTTTCCCAGTTAAGGAAATTCGTGCACGACCCCGATGTGACTATTTCGCCTGATCAGTTGGATGATATCGAAGTTGAAACCGAGGCGGTTGGGAACCGCAAGCCTATGCGTATTGTTGGGAACGATACGAAGCAACTTCGAAGGAAAGCGGTGAATCTAGTCAAAGTCCAGTGGGGCAAGAATGAGAATGACTGTACTTGGGAGACATAGGAGAGCATTAGGAAGACGTATCCAGAACTCTTCGCCTGGTAAGATTTCAGTTTCGATTTAGTCTTTCCGCATGCTAGGATAGGTTTGTTTTATCTGTTTTGCAAGTTTGATTGTTGTATATGACTGATAGGCACGTGGGATCCTTTGTATGTTATGGGTTAAGGAATTTTGGGGACGAAATTTCTTAAGAGGGGAGAGTGTAACGACCCGCATTCTACGCATCGAAGGATCGTAGGATATTTATTTCTTTCACATACGAAGTCGTATGGTCATGTAACTTTAGGAGACGACTATTGGAGTCATTTCCCATGTTAATGATTTTTGCCAATTTTTAAATGATCGTTTTGCCCCTAGCTGATCTTGTTTTGACCAAAACTTTTGTCTTGAAATGAATTTTGACCTAAAACCACTCCCATTGGCTCCGAATAATGGTTTACAATTCCGTAAAGTGGTCACATTAGCCAAACGGACTCACCGTTCGGGAGATATGGCTGAAACAAGTTTCAGATTGTGAAAAACAACTTAATTGGGCTTAACCGGGTGATTAACAGCTAGGCCCAAAGGGGAATTTCGGGATTAGGAGTTTAAAAGGGCTGTTAGGGTTTGGAGAATACTTTTTTCTCATTTTTTAGTCGTCACTATTCATTCCTCTTAACCTAGCCATGGCCGCTAACATCTAAAACATCCTCAAACCACTTTTTAATTGAAGATTAGCCTAATCAACATCAAATTAAGGAGGAATAGCACCAAAGCAAAGTTAAAGCTGCTGTGTTGCATTGGGAACAGCTCCAAACAGAGATTCATTTCAGATTTGGTATTTTATTTGTAGCCAAGGTGAGTGATTTGCATAGTTCCTCACTAATTATGGTTAATTAAGGGTGATTAGTGTTAACTAGCGAATTTAGACATGATAAAATTTTGGAAAAATATATATAAAATTCGAAATGATGTTTTAGGCCTCTGTTAGAAAATTTGGGTAATTTGGTTAAGTTTTGCTAATCATATCATTAGTTGTGCCTAAACATGATTAAGGGAAAATATGGGGGTTTGGGTATGTTTGATCCATTTTACATGCTAGGATTATTGTTTTGCTGTTTGTGGATGATTATACATGTTGCTATGACTGCATAGTATACTTTGTGGCTGTCTGGAAGTGTTAGATTGGTCGAAAACGCTGTCGAATGGCGTAAACAGTCATTGGAAGAAGTTGTAGGAAAATATGCAAGGACCGGATCGGATCGCCCCTACCCGAACCGAACCACTCACACCATCCGACCCGATCGCAAGCCATCTCCACGG
Source organism: Allium sativum (assembly GCA_030737875.1). Lineage (NCBI taxonomy): Eukaryota > Viridiplantae > Streptophyta > Magnoliopsida > Asparagales > Amaryllidaceae > Allium > Allium sativum. The sequence continues at coordinate 353,128,259 of CM060919.1, read as the reverse complement.
GCTGCTCCACCTTGAAGGCCATGAGCTTGAAGACCCGACCCGATCCGGAGCTCTCCACGACCCGAACCGCTTGGAGATGTGGACTCAACCCGAAGCGCTTGGGAAGGAGGATAGGATCGGAGGAGCTCATCACGACCTGATCCGACCCTGTTGGGTGACCATGACCCGACCCGAGGAGGATGGGGGAACTAGTTGAGGACATCACGACCCGATCTGATGCAGGTGGCTCGAACCGATCCGAATGGAGGAACTCGATCCGAACCGAGGAGCTGATGACCATGACCTGAAGCAAAGTGAAGTGAAGAAATGAAGACCGATCCGGAGAAGAAGGTGACGACCAAAACCCGAGATGCAAAGGTAGTACAAGTGGGAAGTTTGTACTCAGGATCCAGTTGGGAACCAACGAGTTGACTTCATGAGTTGGGCTTTGTTGTGGGACGTGTGCAAAGGGGTTGTCGATGTCTGTAACTTTGGATAACTATGTGTAGGGAGTACGTGAACGGATTCAGGGCCACGGTGGCCTAGGTACGACAAAAGAGCTATAGACCAATGAAGTGGGGTCATTTGTAAAGATTTGGTCATGACTCCATGGGGCAAGCTTGGCAATAGCAGTAGTTGTACAAGTCGAACTCCGTCACTACTTCGATGGGTCTAGTGATTGACAGTGGTGGACATCGTATGCTTTACGCACTGAGTGAGAGATGTAAGGATGGTTGCTGTGGTTGATTTGTTTGCCGTTATTATGACATGCACACCCCCACCCCCCGTTATCCTTACACCATCTGTTCAGTGGCACCTTAGAGTATTGTACGGTATGTAGTGCTAACTCTTTGGTTGCAGGTCCAGGTTCAGGTATGCTTTAGTATACCTGTTATTGCTCTGTTTAGCTGCTTATCGCTCATACCGGACTTTTTTCTTGACCCAGAGTTTTATGTCTCTTCTTATTACTCTGGGTGCTCTCACGAGCAGACTAGAGATAGGTTAGGTGGTATGCACGAGTAGCTGTACCAAAGACGGGCAGGAGGCTTCTACGTATGATACATATATATAGATATTCTCCCTGGGTTGCTGCGGTCAATACTTTGGGCATTAGTAGTGTACCTTTCTTTCTTTTATTTGGAGACAGTAATTTGGGAATTTGTAATATGCTGTATTTGGTTTTCTGCTACTCTGATGATGATGTTGATGTTGGTTTTAGTTATCAGCTTATGCACTGTCTCGCCTAATTTATGTCAAATACATTATTATTATATTTTATTCCATGTGCTGTGACACATTCTACAGGTTTTCGATTAGTTCATTCTCTTCTTTCCTTTCTTTGGCGACCGTTCCGTGCTAGTCGGGCATGTGTACAGTGCACCTTCGTAGGAAATGCCGGCTGGTGCGGGGCGGGCCGTCACAAAAGAAATCGAGAAATAAAGTCCAAAGAAATAATTTCTATATAGTGAATTTGATTTTGAAACTTTAAGTTTGGGGATTAAGCCAAAATGGGTAGATTGAGGAATTTCATGTTGTCTGATGCATTATATATCCATAAGTTTATTATTTATTGCAGTTGTATGTGCACTGGCAATCAAGTGGAGAAAAGCCGTTCCGTGTTATATGGCGTGGTCCCGTGATATGCCTTATTTTATATAAGTTGTTTATAACTGTTAAAGTTTCTCATACCAGTCTTATGACTGACTCGTAATCTGTTTTTCCCTTGCAAACTCGGGTGCCCATATTTTCCATACGGTCAGTCGAGTAGTTTGTTTTGCGGATATTTATCTTGATCAGGATTCTAGGTTGATGTTTTAAGCTGTGTCCAGAGCATTGATAGTCTTCCGCTATGCTAGTTTATACATTTTCGTTATGCATTGTATTACATTTATTGCAATTTATCTTCCGCTTATAATTTTCGATGTACTCTAATTTTTTGTACTCTGATGTAACATTATTATGATGTTTATAAATGTCTTCTGTTGTTTGTTCATATGTGTTGTGCACCCAAAGTTAGCGTATCTTCCTTTTTGGTTTGATTTAAGTTGGTTTAACGATCGATTTGGATCGCCAGGAAGGGAGGGTCACTTCATATGTATCAGAGCTTTGGTTAATTCAAATCTTTGGAGGTATAACTCGTTAGAACAATTAAAAGACTCATTAGAGGTAGGATTAGTAATATCCTATAAAAGAAAACTCATTAGAGATAGAATCAGTAGCATTCTAGTATGAGTAGCTCATTAGAGATAGGGTTAATAATGCCCTAGAATGAGTTGGAATAGTATCTTTTACTTATACCGGAAAGCAGAAACCAGACGTTTCTTTGAACAATATGTGTCCCATTGCGGCAAACAATTTGACTCATCCATGTTTCGTGTATTCCCAATTTGATAACCGCATTCCATTCCCATTTGCTAATGATATTCATTACCCTCTCTTCTTCCCTTAATCGAATTTTCTTCACGCTTCCTATTCCAAAAAATAGACCTGCTTCGATTTCCTTCTGCATCCAACTTCGTGAGATCCACACTGAAGTTCGATTCTCCACTCTTGCTTTTTTTCTGGACTACATTTGACATATGGGACAACACTATTAGGCGAGGAATTGCTACCGTAGAAACAAGAATCACTGATGGTATGATTCATTTATCATAACCAATCACAAATTGTTTATACTTTTTGAGTTTATTTCCCTTTTCTTACCCTATTTTGAATCATGGTTTTCCACAATATTTATGTACTTTGAACTGATGATCATAATATGGATCCCCGTTTAAACATACTAGATATGTGTTTGCTACTTCTGTCTTCTGTAAACAACTGATGAGTTTGATAAAAATAGTAAAGTCGTATAATGTATTGTTGACATCGGTTCTTCACTTCAAAAGGGATCACCGCACAATTACTTTTATATTTAATGTGACGGCCTGGAATTTCGCTCGATCCGAATCAGTCGTTAAACCGATCTAGACCGTTCGAAACCCCTGATCATTTGAGAACAGGACAAATCAGAACTCAAACAGAAGAACATTTCATTGCTATTCAACAATTCCATCAGATACAAGAATATACAGAGTATAATTGAATAAATATACATTCGATAAATATCAGAGATTACAATAAATTACATAGCAGCGGAAAATAATACAAAGCACAACTGAAGGTGATATACGGATACAGAGCTTTCCGGATACCATTCCAGCTGTAAACCAGGATCCTGTGAATATAAATCTGCAAAACCAAAACTACTAGCTGCCCGTGCGGAAAATAGGGGCACCCAGAGTTTAGGTTAAAACAATAAACTCCAGATCAGTCATGTGACTGGTGTGAGAACTAAAACAGTAATTAATCTTTATTTTTAAAGTTAGGTAAATCAAGGGACCACGCCGTATAACAAGGAACGGGTTTCCTCCCAAGAATACCAGTGCATAAAACAACAGCGCAATGCTAAATAAAGAAAAATGAAGCTGTTATAAGACCCAGGTCCTATCACACAATGCAACGCAAGCCGGGGGATAGGGTTTTCCCTTATAACAGCCAAAGCATGCTTGATACGTTTAAAACAAATCATTTGATACTATAATAAGTGTATAGTGTCTAAACAATTTCAATCATAAATATAAATCATAGACGGCATAGCTACCATCTACTATGTCGCCATACTAGTTCTATAATTAAAACCGCAATACACGTATTGGAAATTGGATTTCCGTCATGAGTCGAGGCAAGGGGCAAGATCCTCTCCGCGTTCGAGACACTCTAGCAAATGCCTCCGGGTTACGCACTCTGGGCAACCCCGGATGCGGCTGGGCCGGTCCTCACTTACGTTAGAGGATTAATTATGCCTGAACACACGTTTCCCGGTCCTTACAGACCTATAATCGAGGTGCCTCATTCCAACAACCACAAAGGTGAAAAGTATATAAATGTCAGGGCTGGTAAGTCACTGACACCACCAAAGCTAGAAAGAAACGTCGTGCTCTCCCAGCGGTCCGTATCCCGTTTTTAACTCATACCGAGGCGTGAGGCTCGCGAATCCACGCTATACACAAAGCTACGCCACAAAGGCCGTGCTTTGATCATCAACCAAAAGACTTTGCTTCTCAACAGAAGCCTTGATCATTGCAACTCAGTATGCCACACAGGCAATTCATGCCATGCGATTGATATCTATCGATATATAACCTCTAAGCTCGTACGTCTCAGAGAAGGGCGTTAAGCAAAAGAATAAATTCTCCGCCGCCAAACAGATGTATATTTAATAGAAATCAATCAACACAGAATAAAATCCAATGTCAGACACACAATCCATTTACAAGTCTGTTCTGGGTCTGAACGAAACCGGAGGCACTTTCCTCGCATATCCATCCATCTCCAAGTACGTCTGGACGACCACCAACTATTTCCATCCTCTTGGGTGTACAGCCCAATCAGGATCGTCAGTAATTGCCCAAACGATGTGAAGACTTCCGGTCTTCGACCACCGTCTTCATCTTCGACTTATCGTCGAATCGGTTATTCAGAATGGGTATAAACCCGGACTTTCCGAACAACCCGCGTATATTAAAAACAAATGTTACACAATCACAACATACGCCTCATTCCAATTCATTAGTCACTAACCGCAAATTAGCAAGAGAACAATTTCCCAAACATTAACCCCGAAGGCCGAAACCAACATCAGATCAATACCCAGGAAACCATTCTTCTTAGCCAACCTACAGCTAGTTTCTAAATTCCACATTCTTAGGGAAAGGTTCCCATTAATTTTATCCAAGATAAATTTTTTTAAATTTATCCTGTAATCTTCCTTTGGATGTCATTTAAAACCAAATTATGATTTATCCAACTAGTCGAGATTAGCGAACCGTAACGAAGTAATTATTTATTTTATTTCCCAATCCCAACCTATTCATCCCATGAAGCAAAACTGGTAATACTCCATATCTAACACCGTGGTGTTATCGGTAAAATTAATTACCATTTCACGTTCAAATCTAATTAAAGATTTAACTATCGCTTTGGAGTAAAACTGGTAATACTCCGTTCCCGCTTATTTCTGAATTTGATAATTTAGATTATAGATTCACATTTCAATCTAATTGCAGATTCGTTAGAACTCCTTTTACTGGGTTAAAGAACTAGGTGTTATTTAAAACACAGTTCACGACAAACCCAAATCACATTCTATTTGTTATCGGGTTAAAGAACTAGTGTTATTTAAAACACTGTTCACGATAAACCCATTTCAAATTCAATCAAATATATTAGAAATTCCGATTATTTAAAACCCCTTTTTAAATCTAATTCATTTATTTAAAAATAATTGGGTTTTAAATTTAGTTCAAAACTAGTTCATTTCAATAAAAACCCATTTTTATCTTTTCAACTATGGAGTTTTTCATCCCAAATTTTCCCAAATCATTTCTTATGATTCTACACAATTTATTGCTATTTTTAATAATTTTATCAAGGCCCGTACAGTCGATTTCCAACAATGGCCATCGAACTGCACTTACAGCGACCTTTTTCGAATTTGATTTGGACGTATCTCCAAATCCAACCGTTAGATTTCAAATTTCTAATATTCGTTAGAAAGCTCTTTTCGATACGAACCCAACGGTTTCGGTTTTAGGAGAATCCGACGGTCGGATCTCCCGTAATGTCCGTTTGAAATAAATGGTTGAAATTTACGAACTGCCGCGGCGCGGCGCGTTCTATTCAGGCCATTATATTATATATATAATATATATATAATATATATTTCGTCGATTTCTATTTAAAACGAATTATATAAATAGTTTTAAATTCGTTTCAAAAGCAATTTCAACTTCCATTTCAATTTAAATCAAAATTGAATTCTTCTTTATAAATTCGTTTTAAAATTCATTTCTATTCAATTCAAATTTCAAAGTCGTTTTCTATTCGATTCAATTCAGATTGGTTTTCTATTCGATTCAATTCAGATTGGTTTTCTATTCGATTCATTTCGAAATCGTTATATATTCAATTCATTTCGAAATCGTTATATATTCAATTCATTTCGAAATCGTTATATATTCAATTCATTTCGAAATCGTTATATATTCAATTCATTTCGAAATCGTTATATATTCAATTCATTTCGTTTTCTATTTGAATCAAATTCATTATATATTTAGTTGAAATCAAATTCGTTTTATATTCAATTCGAATTCAATTCCTTATATATTCAATTCGAATTCGTTTTCTATTCAATTTGATTCAAATTTCATTTCAAAATATTCGATTTCGAAATCACTTTTCAACATCATTTTAAAATGATTAAAATCGATATAAATATCGTTCACGTCAAAATGGCGTCAATCTAATCAACACGGCTTCATATATTTCTATTTTCAAATATTCTATTTCAAAATATTTTTATTCAATACACGACTCTATCTCTTTGTCAACACACGACTAATCTCAACGAATGAGTACCGTCCACGTGTGACTATTTTGTTATTTAACATATTTTATGAAAATTAAGGTATCTATCGTTTGATATTAAATCGGACTCCAACCGTAAATTAGTAAGAGAACGATTCCCTGAATATTAACCCCGAAGGCCGAAACCAACATCAGATTAATATCCAGGAGACCACTCATCTTATCTATTTTCCAGTCAGTTTCTAATTTTATATATGATAAAGATCTAGATTTTATTTTAAAAATATTTCGTTCAACACATGACTAATCTCAACGGATGAGTACAGTCAACACATGAACCTTTATATTATATTGATAAAGATGTAATTTTATTATTAAAATATTTCGTTCAACCCATGACTAATCTCAACGGATGAGTACAGTCAACACATGAACCTTTACTATATATTGATAAAGATGTAAATTTTATTATTAAAATATTTCGTTCAACACATGACTAATCTCAACGGATGAGTACAGTCAACACATGAACCTTTATTTTATAATGATAAAAATGTAAATTTTATTATTAAAATATTTCGTTCAACACATGACTAATCTCAACGGATGAGTACAGTCAACACATGAACCTTTACTATATATTGATAAAGATGTAAATTTTATTATTAAAATATTTCGTTCAACACATGACTAATCTCAACGGATGAGTACAGTCAACACATGAACCTTTATTTTACAGTGATAAAGATATAAAATTTATTATTAAAATATTTCGTTCAACACATGACTAATCTCAACGGATGAGTACAGTCAACACATGAACCTTTATTTTATAATGATAAAAATGTAAATTTTATTATTAAAATATTTCGTTCAACACATGACTAATCTCAACGGATGAGTACAGTCAACACATGAACATTTATTTTATAGTTCTCTTTATTTTTCAAAATTGGAATGAGGCCCAATCAATCACCATATAATGTTAATTATATGGATTTTCATACATCACACGTATATAATAGCATTGAAAAATAATCAACCATCAACCAAAGTGCACTACACTGTATAAGCATCAAATATAGATATCTAACGCTTATAACAGCCTGTCAATCAATCGATCGACATATTTAATCAATCAGGATGAGTGAACTTCAAATTTCATCCCAACACCCGTGCGGGGTTTTAAGTCAACAAACACAGATTTTATTTGTGCAGTTGGGCGATGTGTAAAATTTATCGTCCCAATCAATGTCATTCAAATAGGTGTACATAAACAAACCGTCCGGTTTGTAAATGAATATTTATTTATTCGCATTCACTATATTCATATTCACGTTAAAAATTATATTTTTAACGATAAAACATTTTATTTTAACTTATGAATTTCTATTCAGTTCATTCTTTAAATAAAATGATATTTTTATTTTTCTAACATATTTTAGAAAATTTCGGCGGCATAACGACACGATACTAGAAACGGGACGAGGCCTAGCCTTATCCCCGGTCTAGTGAAGGCCCACGCCATTCACACATCAATCACATCAATTCATTTCACCACACAATTCAATTTCAATCAAATAATCTAACTAATTTTTGGCAATCAAACAAACAAGTCCATGGTCTGTGGACGATTGTGTCGGGTGCTACTAAGCACCGTCTGCATCCTAGTATATATATATAACTAGAAAAAGAAATTGAAAGGTGAGAAATTCTCACAGATAGCTATCCAATCATCTTGACTCTTCTTTTATAGAAATCTTCGCCAATCTCGCCTTTTGTCGCTTTCGTTGCCCGTATTCACTACATATGTAAAAATCGAATTTTTACTTCGCTATTCAATCTATAAAAATCGAATTTTTACTTTGCTGCTATATAAAAAGATTTCGCCTTTATAAAAATAAAGATTTCGCCCTTATCAAAAATATATTATAATAAAAATCACATCTTCTTGTTTTATAAAAATCCTATTTTTATAGTACTCCTTATAAGATAAAAATCACCTTTTTAAAACGATGCTCATATTAAAAAGATCACATTTTTATGGTGCTACTCTAAAAATAAAAATCATATTTTCCTATCACAAAAATATAGTCTTTTTCCAACATAAAAATCTGATTTTTAACTAATGTTTCACACATAAAAAAAATTTGATTTTTAACTAATGTTACTCTTTATAAATTAATTAAAATACCTTTCTCTATCGATTTCAATCCGGGAGAGCTCGAACCCGTGCTCCCCTCGACTTCACCGTTGCTGTGCTACCCAAAGTTCACCGGAGAAGCTCTAAATCGATGAAACTCGGCGTCGGAGGAGGGCTTGGTTCGCTGGTAGTCTGAGAAGGGTCGCTGGGGTTTGTTGGTGGCGCAGGAGCCTCGTCAGGCGGTGGTGGAGCTCGGTGGGCCGGCGGTGCTGACTTGGGGGAGGGCGCAGGCGGTTTTTGGGTTTTGGGGGGGGGGTCGCGGGTTTCTGGTCTGGGTGGGGTTCGATGTGGGTTCGGCGAGGAGGAAGAAGAAGGGAGGGGGAAGAAGAGGAGGGGGGCAGCAGGTGATGGCTGCGCCGCCCTAGGCGCGGCGGCTCATCGGGGGGCGGCAGCATCGATCGCGCCCCCCCTTTCGTTCTTTTTTTTTTATAATCTCTGAACGATTTGAAATGAGAGAGGGGGGGGGCCAGAGCGGGTTAAAGGGGGAGATATTATATATATATATTTTTAATTGCAAAAAGTTGACTTTTGCAAACGAACTCGAAACGAGGCCCACCGCCTGTCGTCCATAGCGTTTCACCCCCATTCCGAACTCAATGGGATATGTATCGTAAGCTGGTTCGGCTGTTGCAATCAGTTTCCGTTAAATTTACATTTAAATCATTATATTGCATTTTTAACGTACATTTCAAATTACCAGGGTCACATACTAACTCTAAAAATTCTCGAAAAATATTTTCTAGCTTCGTATTGACGATACGGTCCTAACAAAACTAGTTTCGTCGAATTCTGAGACCTTTGGAAAAATGGCCATTTTCCAGTCGATTAAAATCAACTGAAACTGGTCAAACGCGTTTTCCTTTGCCACGCTCACATATTGATTCGAAAAATTATGAAATTTGGAATCTAGCAATAACTTGACATCACAGATCCAACAAAAGTAGTTTCGTCGAAATCCGAGAACGTTTGCAAAATTTCCATTTTTAAGGGCCTGAATTCCATAGCGACTATTCAGAATTTTCAACTGGACATATCTTTTGATTCCCGTTTTGAAATCTTGATTTGTCGGATTCGTTGGAAAGATATTATCAATTAGATCCTAATGTTTTTGGTTTCACTAAAATCCGGATTGTTTTGCACCCGGTACACTCAATTGAAGTTTGAAATCGAATTATCGAACTACCGCGCCATTTTCAATTCTATTTATAATTATATATAAATATTTATATTCTAATGACGACGCGTATAATATATACGTTCGAATTATATTCAAAATAAATTTCTCGTCGTTTTTATTTAAAATAATCTATTTTAAATATTCGAAATTCGCTAAAATTGCCAAAATAAAAATTTTAAACTGGTTCAGAATTTCCGGGTTATTACAATCTCCCCCACTTAAAACTTTTCGTCCCCGAAAAGGAACAAAGTCGAAAGTGGTTTGATCATTCAACCCTACGTTCGATCCGGCTTCCATTCTCCAACTTTTCAGTTTCTGAGAATTTTCAAAATTTCAAAAATTTGGCTAACACCCTAAATTTTCGAAAAATTTCGCCATAACCTCCCCTGCACCGGGAGCATCGGGGAATTTCAAATAGCTTCCCCGGTCCTTCTAATCTCAAAAAGAAAAAGAAAAAGCCAAGCGGCTAGCCAATAGGCTCATAAAATCATCATCACCCAAACAAAACAGTAAATTATAGTAAACATGTACCTATTTGTCGGGCAAACAAATTTTATTCTTCGGCTCTAGCCTCCTTGCTATGACCTGTTCAATGTAAGTATATGTATATGCAAGCAAATGCGACTAATTCTTAATATAATTCAATATTTGATTCAATTAGGCATAAATGGTTAAAATTATCAAACAATTAAACAAACAACACAAACATCAATCAATTAGTGGATTAGAGTTTCAAATTCATAATTTTGATATATATATAGAAAATCATGTTTTTGATGCCAATTCACAACAATGTGTTCTAACTATATAAGTTTTGGTTCTCACACCAGTCTAATGGAAATATATAGATATCACACCTTCGAAACACGAACATAAATATTGATGATGCGATCGCTATCATCAATATCATCTCCGGGCGACTAGAGTGTAACCCTATATCTATCTAATATATTAAAACTTCGAATATACGTTCATGACGCGTATATACAAAACCTTTATATACTAGATTGCCCAAATTCAAAATAAATAAATATTCATATACGTATAAAATGGTTTAAATTTTCAAAACAAAATTGTTTTCATTTGAAAAATATTCTCTTCACACTCGTTCTAGGATACTGCTGATCCTATCTCTAACGAGTCATTCTAATTGGATATTACTAATCCAATATCTGATGAATTCTTTCGTATGGTTCTAATGTGTCTTGTTCTCGAGCTCTGTAAACCAAAGCTCTGATACCAAATGTAACGGCCTGGAATTTCGCTCGATCCGAATCAGTCGTTAAACCGATCTAGACCGTTCGAAACCCCTGATCGTTTGAGAACAGGACAAATCAGAACTCAAACAGAAGAACATTTCATTGCTATTCAACAATTCCATCAGATACAAGAATATACAGAGTATAATTGAATAAATATACATTCGATAAATATCAGAGATTACAATAAATTACATAGCAGCGGAAAATAATACAAAGCACAACTGAAGGTGATATACGGATACAGAGCTTTCCGGATACCATTCCAGCTGTAAACCAGGATCCTGTGAATATAAATCTCCAAAACCAAAACTACTAGCTGCCCGTGCGGAAAATAGGGGCACCCAGAGTTTAGGTTAAAACAATAAACTCCAGATCAGTCATGTGACAGGTGTGAGAACTAAAACAGTTATTAATCTTTATTTTTAAAGTTAGGTAAATCAAGGGACCACGCCGTATAACACGGAACGGGTTTCCTCCCAAGAATACCAGTGCATAAAACAACAGCGCAATGCTAAATAAAGAAAAATGAAGCTGTTATAAGACCCAGGTCCTATCACACAATGCAACGCAAGCCGGGGGATAGGGTTTTCCCTTATAACAGCCAAAGCATGCTTGATACGTTTAAAACAAATCATTTGATACTATAATAAGTGTATAGTGTCTAAACAATTTCAATCATAAATATAAATCATAGACGGCATAGCTACCATCTACTATGTCGCCATAATAGTTCTACAATTAAAACCGCAATACACGTATTGGAAATTGGATTTCCGTCATGAATCGAGGCAAGGGGCAAGATCCTCTCCGCGTTCGAGACACTCTAGCAAATGCCTCCGGGTTACGCACTCTGGGCAACCCCGGATGCGGCTGGGCCGGTCCTCACTTACGTTAGAGGATTAATTATGCCTGAACACACGTTTCCCGGTCCTTACAGACCTATAATCGAGGCGCCTCATTCCAACAACCACAAAGGTGAAAAGTATATAAATGTCAGGGCTGGTAAGTCACTGACACCACCAAAGCTAGAAAGAAACGTCGTGCTCTCCCAGCGGTCTGTATCCCGTTTTTAACTCATACCGAGGTGTGAGGCTCGCGAATCCACGCTATACACAAAGCTACGCCACCAAGGCCGTGCTTTGATCATCAACCACAAGACTTTGCTTTTCAACAGAAGCCTTGATCATTGCAACTCAGTATGCCACACAGGCAATTCATGCCATGCGATTGATATCTATCGATATATAACCTCTAAGCTCGTACGTCTCAGAGAAGGGCGTTAAGCAAAAGAATAAATTCTCCGCCGCCAAACAGATGTATATTTAATAGAAATCAATCAACACAGAATAAAATCCAATGTCAGACACACAATCCATTTACAAGTCCGTTCTGGGTCTGAACGAAACCGGAGGCACTTTCCTCGCATATCCATCCATCTCCAAGTACGTCTGGACGACCACCAACTATTTCCATCCTCTTGGGTGTACAGCCCAATCAGGATCGTCAGTAATTGCCCAAACGATGTGAAGACTTCCGGTCTTCGACCACCGTCTTCATCTTCGACTTATCGTCGAATCGGTTATTCAGAATGGGTATAAACCCGGACTTTCCGAACAACCCGCGTATATTAAAAACAAATGTTACACAATCACAACATACGCCTCATTCCAATTCATTAGTCACTAACCGCAAATTAGCAAGAGAACAATTTCCCAAACATTAACCCCGAAGGCCGAAACCAACATCAGATCAATACCCAGGAAACCATTCTTCTTAGCCAACCTACAGCTAGTTTCTAAATTCCACATTCTTAGGGAAAGGTTCCCATTAATTTTATCCAAGATAATTTTTTTTTTAAATTTATCCTGTAATCTTCCTTTGGATGTCATTTAAAACCAAATTATGTTTTTCCAACTAGTCGAGATTAGCGAACCGTAATGAAGTAATTATTTATTTTATTTCCCAATCCCAACCTATTCATCCCATGAAGCAAAACTGGTAATACTCCATATCTAACACCGTGGTGTTATCGGTAAAATTAATTACCATTTCACGTTCAAATCTAATTAAAGATTTAACTATCGCTTTGGAGTAAAACTGGTAATACTCCGTTCCCGCTTATTTCTGAATTTGATAATTTAGATTATAGATTCACATTTCAATCTAATTGCAGATTCGTTAGAACTCCTTTTACTGGGTTAAAGAACTAGGTGTTATTTAAAACACAGTTCACGACAAACCCAAATCACATTCTATTTGTTATCGGGTTAAAGAACTAGTGTTATTTAAAACACTGTTCACGTTAAACCCATTTCAAATTCAATCAAATATATTAGAAATTCCGATTATTTAAAACCCCTTTTTAAATCTAATTCATTTATTTAAAAATAATTGGGTTTTAAATTTAGTTCAAAACTAGTTCATTTCGATAAAAACCCATTTTTATCTTTTCAACTATGGAGTTTTTCATCCCAAATTTTCCCAAATCATTTCTTATGATTTCACACAATTTATTGCTATTTTTAATAATTTTATCAAGGCCCGTACAGTCGATTTCCAACAATGGCCATCGAACTGCACTTACAGCGACCTTTTTCGAATTTGATTTGGACGTATCTCCAAATCCAACCGTTAGATTTCAAATTTCTAATATTCGTTAGAAAGCTCTTTTCGATACGAACCCAACGGTTCTGGTTTTAGGAGAATCCGACGGTCGGATCTCCCGTAATGTCCGTTTGAAATAAATGGTCGAAATTTACGAACTGCCGCGGCGCGGCGCGTTCTATTCAGGCCATTATATTATATATATAATATATATTTCGTCGATTTCTATTTAAAACGAATTATATAAATAGTTTTAAATTCGTTTCAAAAGCAATTTCAACTTCCATTTCAATTTAAATCAAAATTGAATTCTTCTTTATAAATTCGTTTTAAAATTCATTTCTATTCAATTCAAATTTCAAAGTCGTTTTCTATTCGATTCAATTCAGATTGGTTTTCTATTCGATTCAATTCAGATTGGTTTTCTATTCGATTCATTTCGAAATCGTTATATATTCTATTCATTTCGAAATCGTTATATATTCAATTCATTTCGAAATCGTTATATATTCAATTCATTTCGAAATCGTTATATATTCAATTCATTTCGAAATCGTTATATATTCAATTCATTTCAAAATCGTTATATATTCAATTCATTTCGTTTTCTATTTGAATCAAATTCATTATATATTTAGTTGAAATCAAATTCGTTTTATATTCAATTCGAATTCAATTCCTTATATATTCAATTCGAATTCGTTTTCTATTCAATTTGATTCAAATTTCATTTCAAAATATTCGATTTCGAAATCACTTTTCAACATCATTTTAAAATGATTAAAATCGATATAAATATCATTCACGTCAAAATGGCGTCAATCTAATCAACACGGCTTCATATATTTCTATTTTCAAATATTCTATTTCAAAATATTTTTATTCAATACACGACTCTATCTCTTTGTCAACACACGACTAATCTCAACGAATGAGTACCGTCCACGTGTGACTATTTTGTTATTTAAGATATTTTATGAAAATTAAGGTATCTATCGTTTGATATTAAATCAGACTCCAACCGTAAATTAGTAAGAGAACGATTCCCTGAATATTAACCCCGAAGGCCGAAACCAACATCAGATTAATATCCAGGAGACCACTCATCTTATCTATTTTCCAGTCAGTTTCTAATTTTATATATGATAAAGATGTAGATTTTATTTTAAAAATATTTCGTTCAACACATGACTAATCTCAACGGATGAGTACAGTCAACACATGAACCTTTATATTATATTGATAAAGATGTAATTTTATTATTAAAATATTTCGTTCAACCCATGACTAATCTCAACGGATGAGTACAGTCAACACATGAACCTTTACTATATATTGATAAAGATGTAAATTTTATTATTAAAATATTTCGTTCAACACATGACTAATCTCAACGGATGAGTACAGTCAACACATGAACCTTTATTTTATAATGATAAAAATGTAAATTTTATTATTAAAATATTTCGTTCAATACATGACTAATCTCAACGGATGAGTACAGTCAACACATGAACCTTTACTATATATTGATAAAGATGTAAATTTTATTATTAAAATATTTCGTTCAACACATGACTAATCTCAACGGATGAGTACAGTCAACACATGAACCTTTACTATATATTGATAAAGATGTAAATTTTATTATTAAAATATTTCGTTCAACACATGACTAATCTCAACGGATGAGTACAGTCAACACATGAACCTTTATTTTACAGTGATAAAGATATAAAATTTATTATTAAAATATTTCGTTCAACACATGACTAATCTCAACGGATGAGTACAGTCAACACATGAACCTTTATTTTATAATGATAAAAATGTAAATTTTATTATTAAAATATTTCGTTCAACACATGACTAATCTCAACGGATGAGTACAGTCAACACATGAACATTTATTTTATAATTCTCTTTATTTTTCAAAATTGGAATGAGGCCCAATCAATCACCATATAATGTTAATTATATGGATTTTCATACATCACACGTATATAATAGCATTGAAAAATAATCAACCATCAACCAAAGTGCACTACACTGTATAAGCATCAAATATAGATATCTAACGCTTATAACAGCCTGTCAATCAATCGATCGACATATTTAATCAATCAGGATGAGTGAACTTCAAATTTCATCCCAACACCCGTGCGGGGTTTTAAGTCAACAAACACAGATTTTATTTGTGCAGTTGGGCGATGTGTAAAATTTATCGTCCCAATCAATGTCATTCAAATAGGTGTACATAAACAAACCGTCCGGTTTGTAAATGAATATTTATTTATTCGCATTCACTATATTCATATTCACGTTAAAAATTATATTTTTAACGATAAAACATTTTATTTTAACTTATGAATTTCTATTCAGTTCATTCTTTAAATAAAATGATATTTTTATTTTTCTAACATATTTTAGAAAATTTCGGCGGCATAACGGCACGATACTAGAAACGGGACGAGGCCTAGCCTTATCCCCGGTCTAGTGAAGGCCCACGCCATTCACACATCAATCACATCAATTCATTTCACCACACAATTCAATTTCAATCAAATAATCTAACTAATTTTTGGCAATCAAACAAACAAGTCCATGGTCTGTGGACGATTGTGTCGGGTGCTACTAAGCACCGTCTGCATCCTAGTATATATATATATATATAACTAGAAAAAGAAATTGAAAGGTGAGAAATTCTCACAGATAGCTATCCAATCATCTTGACTCTTCTTTTATAGAAATCATCGCCAATCTCGCCTTTTGTCGCTTTCGTTGCCCGTATTCACTACATATGTAAAAATCGAATTTTTACTTCGCTATTCAATATATAAAAATCGAATTTTTACTTTGCTAATCAATATATAAAAATCGAATTTTTACTTTGCTGCTATATAAAAAGATTTCGCCTTTATAAAAATAAATATTTCGCCCTTATCAAAAATATATTATAATAAAAATCACATCTTCTTGTTTTATAAAAATCCTATTTTTATAGTACTCCTTATAAGATAAAAATCACCTTTTTAAAACGATGCTCATATTAAAAAGATCACATTTTTATGGTGCTACTCTAAAAATAAAAATCATATTTTCCTATCACAAAAATATAGTCTTTTTCCAACATAAAAATCTGATTTTTAACTAATGTTTCACACATAAAAAAAATTTGATTTTTAACTAATGTTACTCTTTATAAATTAATTAAAATACCTTTCTCTATCGATTTCAACCCGGGAGAGCTCGAACCCGTGCTCCCCTCGACTTCACCGTTGCTGTGCTACCCAAAGTTCACCGGAGAAGCTCTAAATCGATGAAACTCGGCGTCGGAGGAGGGCTTGGTTCGCTGGTAGTCTGAGAAGGGTCGCTGGGTTTTATTGGTGGCGCAGGAGCCTCGTCAGGCGGTGGTGGAGCTCGGTGGGCCGGCGGTGCTGACTTGGGGGAGGGCGCAGGCGGTTTTTGGGTTTTAGGGGGGGGGTCGCGGGTTTCTGGTCTGGGTGGGGTTCGATGTGGGTTCGGCGAGGAGGAAGAAGAAGGGAGGGGGAAGAAGAGGAGGGGGCGGCAGGTGATGGCTGCGCCGCCCTAGGCGCGGCGGCTCATCGGGTGGCGGCAGCATCGATCGCGCCCCCCCTTTCGTTCTTCTTTTTTTTTATAATCTATGAACGATTTGAAATGAGAGAGGGGGGGCCAGAGCGGGTTAAAGGGGGAGATATTATATTTTTTTTTTAATTGCGAAAAGTTGACTTTTGCAAACGAACTCGAAACGAGGCCCACCGCCTGTCGTCCATAGCGTTTCACCCCCATTCCGAACACAATGGGATATGTATCGTAAGCTGGTTCGGCTGTTGCAATCAGTTTCCGTTAAATTTACATTTAAATCATTATATTGCATTTTTAACGTACATGTCAAATTACCAGGGTCACATACTAACTCTAAAAATTCTCGAAAAATATTTTCTAGCTTCGTATTGACGATACGGTCCTAACAAAACTAGTTTCGTCGAATTCTGAGACCGTTGGAAAAATGGCCATTTTCTAGTCGATTAAAATCAACTGAAACTGGTCAAACGCGTTTTCCTTTGCCACGCTCACATATTGATTCGAAAAATTATGAAATTTGGAATCTAGCAATAACTTGACATCACGGATCCAACAAAAGTAGTTTCGTCGAAATCCGAGAACGTTTGCAAAATTTCCATTTTTAAGGGCCTGAATTCCATAGCGACTATTCAGAATTTTCAACTGGACATATCTTTTGATTCCCGTTTTGAAATCTTGATTTGTCGGATTCGTTGGAAAGATATTATCAATTAGATCCTAATGTTTTTGGTTTCACTAAAATCCGGATTGGTTTGCACCCGGTACACTCAATTGAAGTTTGAAATCGAATTATCGAACTACCGCGCCATTTTCAATTCTATTTATAATTATATATAAATATTTATATTCTAACGACGACGCGTATAATATATACGTTCGAATTATATTCAAAATAAATTTCTCGTCGTTTTTATTTAAAATAATCTATTTTAAATATTCGAAATTCGCTAAAATTGCCAAAATAAAAATTTTAAACTGGTTCAGAATTTCCGGGTTATTACAATCTCCCCCACTTAAAACTTTTCGTCCCCGAAAAGGAACAAAGTCGAAAGTGGTTTGATCATTCAACCCTACGTTCGATCCGGCTTCCATTCTCCAACTTTTCAGTTTCTGAGAATTTTCAAAATTTCAAAATTTTGGCTAACACCCTAAATTTTCGAAAAATTTCGCCATAACCTCCCCTGCACCGGGAGCATCGGGGAATTTCAAATAGCTTCCCCGGTCCTTCTAATCTCAAAAAGAAAAAGAAAAAGCCAAGCGGCTAGCCAATAGGCTCATAAAATCATCATCACCCAAACAAAACAGTAAATTATAGTAAACATGTACCTATTTGTCGGGCAAACAAATTTTATTCTTCGGCTCTAGCCTCCTTGCTATGACCTGTTCAATGTAAGTATATGTATATGCAAGCAAATGCGACTAATTCTTAATATAATTCAATATTTGATTCAATTAGGCATAAATGGTTAAAATTATCAAAAAATTAAACAAACAACACAAACATCAATCAATTAGTGGATTAGAGTTTCAAATTCATAATTTTGATATATATATAGAAAATCATGTTTTTGATGCCAATTCACAACAATGTGTTCTAACTATATAAGTTTTGGTTCTCACACCAGTCTAATGGAAATATATAGATATCACACCTTCGAAACACGAACATAAATATTGATGATGCGATCGCTATCATCAATATCATCTCCGGGCGACTAGAGTGTAACCCTATATCTATCTAATATATTAAAACTTCGAATATACGTTCATGACGCGTATATACAAAACCTTTATATACTAGATTGCCCAAATTCAAAATAAATAAATATTCATATACGTATAAAATGGTTTAAATTTTCAAAACAAAATTGTTTTCATTTGAAAAATATACTCTTCACACTCGTTCTAGGATACTGCTGATCCTATCTCTAACGAGTCATTCTAATTGGATATTACTAATCCAATATCTGATGAATTCTTTCGTATGGTTCTAATGTGTCTTGTTCTCGAGCTCTGTAAACCAAAGCTCTGATACCAAATGTGACGGCCTGGAATTTCGCTCGATCCGAATCAGTCGTTAAACCGATCTAGACCGTTCGAAACCCCTGATCGTTTGAGAACAGGACAAATCAGAACTCAAACAGAAGAACATTTCATTGCTATTCAACAATTCCATCAGATACAAGAATATACAGAGTATAATTGAATAAATATACATTCGATAAATATCAGAGATTACAATAAATTACATAGCAGCGGAAAATAATACAAAGCACAACTGAAGGTGATATACGGATACAGAGCTTTCCGGATACCATTCCAGCTGTAAACCAGGATCCTGTGAATATAAATCTGCAAAACCAAAACTACTAGCTGCCCGTGCGGAAAATAGGGGCACCCAGAGTTTAGGTTAAAACAATAAACTCCAGATTAGTCATGTGACTGGTGTGAGAACTAAAACAGTTATTAATCTTTATTTTTAAAGTTAGGTAAATCAAGGGACCACGCCGTATAACACGGAACGGGTTTCCTCCCAAGAATACCAGTGCATAAAACAACAGCGCAATGCTAAATAAAGAAAAATGAAGCTGTTATAAGACCCAGGTCCTATCACACAATGCAACGCAAGCCGGGGGATAGGGTTTTCCCTTATAACAGCCAAAGCATGCTTGATACGTTTAAAACAAATCATTTGATACTATAATAAGTGTATAGTGTCTAAACAATTTCAATCATAAATATAAATCATAGACGGCATAGCTACCATCTACTATGTCGCCATACTAGTTCTACAATTAAAACCGCAATACACGTATTGGAAATTGGATTTCCGTCATGAATCGAGGCAAGGGGCAAGATCCTCTCTGCGTTCGAGACACTCTAGCAAATGCCTCCGGGTTACGCACTCTGGGCAACCCCGGATGCGGCTGGGCCGGTCCTCACTTACGTTAGAGGATTAATTATGCCTGAACACACGTTTCCCGGTCCTTACAGACCTATAATCGAGGCGCCTCATTCCAACAACCACAAAGGTGAAAAGTATATAAATGTCAGGGATGGTAAGTCACTGACACCACCAAAGCTAGAAAGAAACGTCGTGCTCTCCCAGCGGTCCGTATCCCGTTTTTAACTCATACCGAGGTGTGAGGCTCGCGAATCCACGCTATACACAAAGCTACGCCACAAAGGCCGTGCTTTGATCATCAACCACAAGACTTTGCTTTTCAACAGAAGCCTTGATCATTGCAACTCAGTATGCCACACAGGCAATTCATGCCATGCGATTGATATCTATCGATATATAACCTCTAAGCTCGTACGTCTCAGAGAAGGGCGTTAAGCAAAAGAATAAATTCTCCGTCGCCAAACAGATGTATATTTAATAGAAATCAATCAACACAGAATAAAATCCAATGTCAGACACACAATCCATTTACAAGTCCGTTCTGGGTCTGAACGAAACCGGAGGCACTTTCCTCGCATATCCATCCATCTCCAAGTACGTCTGGACGACCACCAACTATTTCCATCCTCTTGGGTGTACAGCCCAATCAGGATCGTCAGTAATTGCCCAAACGATGTGAAGACTTCCGGTCTTCGACCACCGTCTTCATCTTCGACTTATCGTCGAATCGGTTATTCAGAATGGGTATAAACCCGGACTTTCCGAACAACCCGCGTATATTAAAAATAAATGTTACACAATCACAACATACGCCTCATTCCAATTCATTAGTCACTAACCGCAAATTAGCAAGAGAACAATTTCCCAAACATTAACCCCGAAGGCCGAAACCAACATCAGATCAATACCCAGGAAACCATTCTTCTTAGCCAACCTACAGCTAGTTTCTAACTTCCACATTCTTAGGGAAAGGTTCCCATTAATTTTATCCAAGGTAAATTTTTTTAAATTTATCCTGTAATCTTCCTTTGGATGTCATTTAAAACCAAATTATGGTTTTTCCAACTAGTCGAGATTAGCGAACCGTAATGAAGTAATTATTTATTTTATTTCCCAATCCCAACCTATTCATCCCATGAAGCAAAACTGGTAATACTCCATATCTAACACCGTGGTGTTATCGGTAAAATTAATTACCATTTCACGTTCAAATCTAATTAAAGATTTAACTATCGCTTTGGAGTAAAACTGGTAATACTCTGTTCCCGCTTATTTCTGAATTTGATAATTTAGATTACAGATTCACATTTCAATCTAATTGCAGATTCGTTAGAACTCCTTTTACTGGGTTAAAGAACTAGGTGTTATTTAAAACACAGTTCACGACAAACCCAAATCACATTCTATTTGTTATCGGGTTAAAGAACTAGTGTTATTCAAAACACTGTTCACGATAAACCCATTTCAAATTCAATCAAATATATTAGAAATTCCGATTATTTAAAACCCCTTTTTAAATCTAATTCGTTTATTTAAAAATAATTGAGTTTTAAATTTAGTTCAAAACTAGTTCATTTCGATAAAAACCCATTTTTATCTTTTCAACTATGGAGTTTTTCATCCCAAATTTTCCCAAATCATTTCTTATGATTTTACACAATTTATTGCTATTTTTAATAATTTTATCAAGGCCCGTACAGTCGATTTCCAACAATGGCCATCGAACTGCACTTACAGCGACCTTTTTCGAATTTGATTTGGACGTATCTCCAAATCCAACCGTTAGATTTCAAATTTCTAATATTCGTTAGAAAGCTCTTTTCGATACGAACCCAACGGTTCCGGTTTTAGGAGAATCCGACGGTCGGATCTCCCGTAATGTCCGTTTGAAATAAATGGTCGAAATTTACGAACTGCCGCGGCGCGGCGCGTTCTATTCAGGCCATTATATTATATATATAATATATATTTCGTCGATTTCTATTTAAAACGAATTATATAAATAGTTTTAAATTCGTTTCAAAAGCAATTTCAACTTCCATTTCAATTTAAATCAAAATTGAATTCTTCTTTATAAATTCGTTTTAAAATTCATTTCTATTCAATTCAAATTTCAAAGTCGTTTTCTATTCGATTCAATTCAGATTGGTTTTCTATTCGATTCAATTCAGATTGGTTTTCTATTCGATTCATTTCGAAATCGTTATATATTCTATTCATTTCGAAATCGTTATATATTCAATTCATTTCGAAATCGTTATATATTCAATTCATTTCGAAATCGTTATATATTCAATTCATTTCGAAATCGTTATATATTCAATTCATTTCGAAATTGTTATATATTCAATTCATTTCGTTTTCTATTTGAATCAAATTCATTATATATTTAGTTGAAATCAAATTCGTTTTATATTCAATTCGAATTCAATTCCTTATATATTCAATTCGAATTCGTTTTCTATTCAATTTGATTCAAATTTCATTTCAAAATATTCGATTTCGAAATCACTTTTCAACATCATTTTAAAATGATTAAAATCGATATAAATATCGTTCACGTCAAAATGGCGTCAATCTAATCAACACGGCTTCATATATTTCTATTTTCAAATATTTTATTTCAAAATATTTTTATTCAATACACGACTCTATCTCTTTGTCAACACACGACTAATCTCAACGAATGAGTACCGTCCACGTGTGACTATTTTGTTATTTAACATATTTTATGAAAATTAAGGTATCTATCGTTTGATATTAAATCAGACTCCAACCGTAAATTAGTAAGAGAACGATTCCCTGAATATTAACCCCGAAGGCCGAAACCAACATCAGATTAATATCCAGGAGACCACTCATCTTATCTATTTTCCAGTCAGTTTCTAATTTTATATATGATAAAGATGTAGATTTTATTTTAAAAATATTTCGTTCAACACATGACTAATCTCAACGGATGAGTACAGTCAACACATGAACCTTTATATTATATTGATAAAGATGTAATTTTATTATTAAAATATTTCGTTCAACCCATGACTAATCTCAACGGATGAGTACAGTCAACACATGAACCTTTACTATATATTGATAAAGATGTAAATTTTATTATTAAAATATTTCGTTCAACACATGACTAATCTCAACGGATGAGTACAGTCAACACATGAACCTTTATTTTATAATGATAAAAATGTAAATTTTATTATTAAAATATTTCGTTCAACACATGACTAATCTCAACGGATGAGTACAGTCAACACATGAACCTTTACTATATATTGATAAAGATGTAAATTTTATTATTAAAATATTTCGTTCAACACATGACTAATCTCAACGGATGAGTACAGTCAACACATGAACCTTTATTTTACAGTGATAAAGATATAAAATTTATTATTAAAATATTTCGTTCAACACATGACTAATCTCAACGGATGAGTACAGTCAACACATGAACCTTTATTTTATAATGATAAAAATGTAAATTTTATTATTAAAATATTTCGTTCAACACATGACTAATCTCAACGGATGAGTACAGTCAACACATGAACATTTATTTTATAATTCTCTTTATTTTTCAAAATTGGAATGAGGCCCAATCAATCACCATATAATGTTAATTATATGGATTTTCATACATCACACGTATATAATAGCATTGAAAAATAATCAACCATCAACCAAAGTGCACTACACTGTATAAGCATCAAATATAGATATCTAACGCTTATAACAGCCTGTCAATCAATCGATCGACATATTTAATCAATCAGGATGAGTGAACTTCAAATTTCATCCCAACACCCGTGCGGGGTTTTAAGTCAACAAACACAGATTTTATTTGTGCAATTGGGCGATGTGTAAAATTTATCGTCCCAATCAATGTCATTCAAATAGGTGTACATAAACAAACCGTCCGGTTTGTAAATGAATATTTATTTATTCGCATTCACTATATTCATATTCACGTTAAAAATTATATTTTTAACGATAAAACATTTTATTTTAACTTATGAATTTCTATTCAGTTCATTCTTTAAATAAAATGATATTTTTATTTTTCTAACATATTTTAGAAAATTTCGGCGGCATAACGGCACGATACTAGAAACGGGACGAGGCCTAGCCTTATCCCCGGTCTAGTGAAGGCCCAAGCCATTCACACATCAATTCATTTCACCACACAATTCAATTTCAATCAAATAATCTAACTAATTTTTGGCAATCAAACAAACAAGTCCATGGTCTGTGGACGATTGTGTCGGGTGCTACTAAGCACCGTCTGCATCCTAGTATATATATAACTAGAAAAAGAAATTGAAAGGTGAGAAATTCTCACAGATAGCTATCCAATCATCTTGACTCTTCTTTTATAGAAATCTTCGCCAATCTCGCCTTTTGTCGCTTTCGTTGCCCGTATTCACTACATATGTAAAAATCGAATTTTTACTTCGCCATTCAATATATAAAAATCGAATTTTTACTTTGCTAATCAATATATAAAAATCGAATTTTTACTTTGCTGCTATATAAAAAGATTTCGCCTTTATAAAAATAAATATTTCGCCCTTATCAAAAATATATTATAATAAAAATCACATCTTCTTGTTTTATAAAAATCCTATTTTTATAGTACTCCTTATAAGATAAAAATCACCTTTTTAAAACGATGCTCATATTAAAAAGATCACATTTTTATGGTGCTACTCTAAAAATAAAAATCATATTTTCCTATCACAAAAATATAGTCTTTTTCCAACATAAAAATCTGATTTTTAACTAATGTTTCACACATAAAAAAAATTTGATTTTTAACTAATGTTACTCTTTATAAATTAATTAAAATACCTTTCTCTATCGATTTCAACCCGGGAGAGCTCGAACCCGTGCTCCCCTCGACTTCACCGTTGCTGTGCTACCCAAAGTTCACCGGAGAAGCTCTAAATCGATGAAACTCGGCGTCGGAGGAGGGCTTGGTTCGCTGGTAGTCTGAGAAGGGTCGCTGGGTTTTGTTGGTGGCGCAGGAGCCTCGTCAGGCGGTGGTGGAGCTCGGTGGGCCGGCGGTGCTGACTTGGGGGAGGGCGCAGGCGGTTTTTGGGTTTTAGGGGGGGGGTCGCGGGTTTCTGGTCTGGGTGGGGTTCGATGTGGGTTCGGCGAGGAGGAAGAAGAAGGGAGGGGGAAGAAGAGGAGGGGGCGGCAGGTGATGGCTGCGCCGCCCTAGGCGCGGCGGCTCATCGGGTGGCGGCAGCATCGATCGCGCCCCCCCTTTCGTTCTTCTTTTTTTTTTATAATCTATGAACGATTTGAAATGAGAGAGGGGGGGCCAGAGCGGGTTAAAGGGGGAGATATTATATTTTTTTTTTTAATTGCGAAAAGTTGACTTTTGCAAACGAACTCGAAACGAGGCCCACCGCCTGTCGTCCATAGCGTTTCACCCCCATTCCGAACACAATGGGATATGTATCGTAAGCTGGTTCGGCTGTTGCAATCAGTTTCCGTTAAATTTACATTTAAATCATTATATTGCATTTTCAATGTACATTTCAAATTACCAGGGTCACATACTAACTCTAAAAATTCTCGAAAAATATTTTCTAGCTTCGTATTGACGATACGGTCCTAACAAAACTAGTTTCGTCGAATTCTGAGACCGTTGGAAAAATGGCCATTTTCCAGTCGATTAAAATCAACTGAAACTGGTCAAACGCGTTTTCCTTTGCCACGCTCACATATTGATTCGAAAAATTATGAAATTTGGAATCTAGCAATAACTTGACATCACGGATCCAACAAAAGTAGTTTCGTCGAAATCCGAGATCGTTTGCAAAATTTCCATTTTTAAGGGCCTGAATTCCATAGCGACTATTCAGAATTTTCAACTGGACATATCTTTTGATTCCTGTTATGAAATCTTGATTTGTCGGATTCGTTGGAAAGATATTATCAATTAGATCCTAATGTTTTTGGTTTCACTAAAATCCGGATTGTTTTGCACCCGGTACACTCAATTGAAGTTTGAAATCGAATTATCGAACTACCGCGCCATTTTCAATTCTATTTATAATTATATATAAATATTTATATTCTAACGTCGACGCGTATAATATATACGTTCGAATTATATTCAAAATAAATTTCTCGTCGTTTTTATTTAAAATAATCTATTTTAAATATTCGAAATTCGCTAAAATTGCCAAAATAAAAATTTTAAACTGGTTCAGAATTTCCGGGTTATTACATTTAACGTTACCATTATATATTTTTTTGCATTTTTGTGACTTACTTTGATGCAAATATAACATTTTTTTGCTGGTTGGTACCCTACACTATTTTCGTCTTCTTCCGAAAGTTGGTATTTTGCGGGTAATATGAAACATGCATTTGTCTTTCAGCTGTCTTTTATACGGGTTCAAACAGTGGATGCAATTTCCCTTTTGCCATCTCATATTATATCAGTTACTACACTGTATTTCTAGTATAAAAGTTTTTGATGCTGCTTTACAACAGATTACAGAAATTAAGTAATAATACATAATTTACTAGCAGTAAAAAGTTTAATGTAACTACTGCCTTAACGTTAGGAACATTCAAAGGATTTCATACTTTTAGAATTGAAATTTTTATTTTCATGGTAGCCTTGATTTCAATAGATTAATGACTCGAAACTAATAAATGAATAAAATGACTTTATTGCTCACTGTATTTCTGCACGTATCATGTTGGTGACAATAGTTCATTATTACATATCTTTGCAGGCTATTTATTCTATCCAAATTTATTATTGTTTAGTATGTTTCTTATGATTCATGGGAAATCTATGATATAAAAATCATTAAATGCCTTGAAAATTTTATTACATGGGGTTCACTCACTAATAAGTAAAAAAAATATACCGTTTGTGTTCCAGTATTTTCATAGTTTTGATAGCTTTATTATGTTTTTCAACTTGATGTGCACTGACTTGATTTGATGAAATGTGTGTTCACATTCCAATGCTAAATTAAATCCAACATTTGAGATGACAGTTAAATAACACATAATGAATTTGGGATATATGAAAAACAAACGGATTACATGAGAAAACATTTGCATCATGCTTATTTCATCTAATATACAAGCCTCAATTATTACTATTATAGGAACTCCAACCAGTATTTATTCTCTCACCATGTCATAGGTAATAATAGTTTTTAAACCAAAAAATTTTAAAGGTGAAAAGCTATCTACGGTCATGACTATAGTTAGAGTGAGAACATATGGAAATGTTGAAGATGTCTCATATGCCAAAATATGTTCCCACATACCTACTCACACGTGTGCATATGTGCTTGTACTTCAGAATGATAGAAAGTAATATAAGAATGAATAATAATTAATGAAATTATGCTTTTCTTTATCATATTTTATTGTTATACATGATTACAAAGAGGAATTTGTATTGAAAATTTTGATCTTTTTTTTGGATGCATACATGTCATTAATGTACTACATGTAGTAATTATGAACACATTTTCACAAGTTCATATTACATTCACAAAGCTGCATTTTGTTACCATATTAAATTTTAGTGCTTTAAAGAACTGTGACACCAATGTAGACTTTTTATATATTTTGGAAGCAATTCATGGTAATCTCTATTATTTTAACTCTAACATTGTTATTGTTTTTTCAATATCATGGGAAAGTTAATTGTTGGACACAAATATAGCTTACAATAGTTATATATTTCAGTGTTATCTGTAGTAAGATGGTTATCCTTTTCATATTCTTTCCTACAATACACTTCTAATAGTTTGACTACGTATATTTGCTTTCACAGATTGGTACCATGAGTAAAGTTTGAGAAATTTTTATTTAGACCACATTTTTACCTTTGATATTTATGCGTATTATGAGTTTAAGAAGCATATTAGAAATAAACTACTACGATGTCTTCAAGTAATCATACAGAAAAATAATGTTGTACTGTGCCTTTAAGTGGAAATTATCACTACTTCTATGTTGAAGCGCAATCAGTGATTTTGTTTATCATAACTCAATGGTATGATTCTAAGACACAAAATAATCAAATTAGTTAACCATTTATCTATTACTTAAATAGGAAAATAGAAACCACTCCTTTGTTTGGATGATACGTGCCCAATAAATTGCGATAATTGGACATGGCATTCCAAATCCATTCGTGTCTCACATTTCCAGTTCCTTGTCTGCTTTCATTTCCACTTCCCAAATCTCATTCGGTAACCTTTTGTTTTCGTCAAAAAAAAAAAATCCACATCGTTATCATACTTCCTCCCTCTTCTATAATCCATAATGGAGTCGGGTCATCTGTCCTTTGTTTCTGTATGGGTATAGTTGAATTGGGGGTGTACTTAGAGTGGGAAGGATTGTAAAATTAGGAAAGTTAAGGAATTGGTAGCATAAAAACAAGAATAATAACTAACAGTATATTTTTTTATCTTCAACGATTCACCCACCATTCATAATTTATGAGTTTTATTTCCATTTTTTATCATATTTATTACCAGGTTCTGTATATTTATTTATGTAGTTTAAAACTTATGCTAAAATTGGATCCCAGTTTAATTTGACTTGAAAGTAATGAAAACTGTTATATCAACGCTACTTTTTTGTAAATTGTAAACTTTTATAATGATTAAAAAAATACTACTGCATAATATATTATAGCATCCCAAGTTTCTCTATTCACACATGTTGAACTTGGACGTTTTAAAACATCATAAGCCCTGGTTCCAATTCAAACGGTCATCGGAGGTTATTATTTTTATATTACGTATTTTCGTCTGATGATAAATGAATTATTTTATGGATTATTATAATGAAAATTACAATTTTTTTTAGATTAGTACTCCATGTTACTAAATAATTTATGTATTAAAGTCATGTGTTGAAAAAATAGTTCCCTGTTGAATGTAACAAAAGCAAATTTGCTTCAATTGATATTGGAAAGGTTAATGTCAGGATTGGCATCTATTAATTATAACCAACTTCTCAGTGTGTCCAACCGTACAGTCCCATTAACTTTCCAATGTTGCATTGCTTTAGTTTTTGTTTCTCTAATTTTGCATTGCCTTAGTTTATGTTGTTATCACCAGATTTTTAAAAACGTGGAAACAATAAAAAAGGATAAAGAAGGTACTTTTTTCAATTTATGGAAGGAGGGAAGGGTGTGTTTGTTCTCTTTATGCACGGTTATTTTTATTGTCCTATGTTTCGTTTTTGCTTCCGTTGTTTAATGTTTCATGTCTTTAATTGCTTTATACGTGTTACTGATTAGCGTATAGTTTTGATGGGAAACAAACATATGATTTTGAAGGTAACATGTTTGTGGTTTGTATACCTTGCTATTTTGTGGCTTAGATTGTCGTTATGAGCAAAGTTGGAGTTCTGACTATCCTAAACATTAACGCAACAGTTTTTTCTTTATAAATGTTCAAATAGCATGAAACTGTGTTTGCATTGTGTTTGAATCTTGTATTCTTTAACTGCTTGACATATAGGAGGTTTTAATTGTACTATTTGTGGACACATTTGTTTTCTGAAGTGAATGCAGATTTTGTCAGGTTTTGTCTTGAAAAAGATAATCATATGCACGTAAATATATTTGTTTTTTTTATTGAGGGTGAAAGTAAAAATATTTATTCTTTGATATTCATGGATTTTAGATGGATATAAATTTTAACTCTATTTCATCATAAACCTCAAAGAACACTGTTGACTAAATTTTAAGTCAACTATTACTGATAAGGCTTCACTATTATAGTATGATTTAGATATTCTTTCTAGGGGCTTGGAACTCACTTCATCAGTGTACATTAATCGGTAACAAGTAACCAATATATTATGATGTTAACATACAAAATTAAATTGTGTAACCTTCACATAAAGTAAGCTCGGTGGCATAATGTGTTAATTTTTATTTAATATTCACTTACCAACAAATCTATTAGTTAAATAGGGAAGGATAAACCAACGGTTTATTGACTGAACTGTGTTAAATATGATGTGGAAAGTGGGGATGTCGTATGTTTCTCGCATCCCCACTTCCCTAACCACACTCATTCTAATTCTCTAACCGTGTCCATTAAACATTTTTTTCTTGCGGAAACCAATCTACGTCGATTTCATTCCTTATCTGACTATGGAGTTGGATCCACTACTCCTGGTGTATGGGATACGCTTCTGCCACCAAGAAGTCTAGAACAATGATTCATATTTAAGTAAAGCCGAGGAATTTTGATTGAAGAAACAAATATCCCTAAAGGTATGACCCATTTATCTTCCAATATTCACTAATTGTTCATAATTTATATAGTTTATTTCCTTCCATTCATCATTTTTTTACTGAGCTTTTGTTAATTTATGTATTTTGAAGCTAATGCTCAAAATTGGATCTTATTTTAGATTTACTTGAAAATATTGATTAAACTCATTATTTTTGTGCTTTATCTGTTTTTTTGTAAATTTTCGATTTGTGTATTGATTGAAATTATAATGTTCTGATAAATATTATAACATCCTACTTTTCCTAATACGCATATGGTAGACGCTCTTGATTTTCTGTAGTTGCTTTAATTCAGGTGATCAATTATTTTTTATTATACAAAAATTAAATTATTTATGGATTAGTTCAGTTAAAACTAAATATTGTTGCAATGTTTGGTTCATATAGATGTATTTATCTAAAATAATTTGGTACGGCTTGGTGACTTTTGAAAGGGGATTCGTGATTCACTTCTCTTCTATTTTGGTTCCAATCTGTATGTAATCACCATTATCATCAACCCTGTTAGTTATTGGATTGAATTTATGTTGTTATGTGAAGATAGAAGGGAGATAAATTTGGAATAAAAATGGAGAATGGTAAACAGGATTTTTGCCGCATTATTATCCAAATTCTAGACTTTAAGAAAAGAGATATAGTTTGAGAAAAATTAGGGTGCGTTTGGTTTACATTTTTTAATTTTGAGTTTTCGCACATACAAAAGTACTGGCGACGCACATATACTGTGAACAACGATCGTCTTACAAAACGAAGTTAACACACAAAAAATAACTTTTTATTATTTTCCATATTTTAAGAAACAACGGAAGGACGATAACAAAATTCATCTATCCACCATTCCGCTGTCCCCACCCTTACACCCTCCGTCTTTGATCCGTCACCTCCGCTATACTTCAAATCTTTCCAACTTTCATAAATAACGCTGAAAACTCAAAACACAAAATAAACAAAACACCATCTCAGATTTCTTCTTCATCTATTATTCAAGAATCTGGATGTTTTTGAAGCTAAATTATTGAAAAAGGGATTGTTTTTAGATGATAAATCCTTTCTTTACAAGTTTTAACTCTATACATGACTGTTCTTATCCCAAACCGTTTAGATTTCGACGTCTGTCATTTTTTCAGTTTCACACCTTTTCTCCTTTTCTCGGTATATTCATTGTTTTCGAACTGCTAACTGCTTCCTCTTTCCTCTCCCAGTAAGAGCACTCTCAGCAGCATGTTGATTCAAGTGTGTTGAAGCATAAAAATAAGCGTGGCCAAGCCCCGGTGTTCCAGTAGTGAGTGGGGGCTTGGCCTCGTATTTTTTTAATTTAATTCGTAGGGTGCTAAACGGAAAACAGAAAACCGTTTAGCCCTTAAACAGTTTTCTGTTTGCCGTTTAAGGGTTATAATTTTTTTAAAGTATGTTGCGTTAAACCCACCAATTTTACCCCAAATCATTTCGTTCAGCAAAAAAAGGGCAATAGCCATTTACCCTAATTTCTCTAATTGCTTCATTCAGGAAAACCTATGGTGATGACTTAAATGGAAATCTCTTTGCCGTCTAAGTCTCCATGCTTGAGAAAATTAGTGGGAGCGTTCCCAACTTTAGCTGCCAAATTGCACTGGTAGTTACACTGTTACAGCGTGAGTTGAGGAATAAAAGTGGGGATCGCCCTCACTTTCAAGAGCATTCCTACAGCTCGAAATGCTCTTATCCCTTCCACATTGGAGTTCATATCCTTTTTTCCACAAAATTAATGCTCTTTTCACTACTAACTATCCCAACTTCGAAGTCTGTATGCCCTCCGCCTGTTATCTTGCCTCTCTTCTTTGTCCTTCTTTAGTTTCACTCCTCTTATTATCTTTCAAATTTATGCCATTTTCAGAACTTATAAACCTAACGATTACACTCTACTCTCACGACGGTCCCTTCTTCGCTTATCAATTTCATGCTAAAACCCTACCTCAGATGGTAGACAACCGCGACAAGCCTTGGTCAGCAACAAAATCGCTAAGTCACACTGCTTTCCGGAGTACTTCAGAACCAGATTTCATAATCAAAATTCACAATTACATTTACCCAAATTTGAAATCCAACACATCCTCGCTGCCTCCATCACCAGCTTCTTAACCCATCAACATCAATCACTTCTCCCATCACGGTTCTGAATTTACTTGAGGTATTACTTTTTTAAACTCCCATGGTTGTTGTCTGTGTTTTATGCCTGGATTAATTTCACAGTTAAGATTGCTTTTCGGTAGAAGATTGCTTTATGTCCAACAATGATTTTCCCAATTCATGCTCCACCCCTAATTGTATACTACATGTACTTAATTTGATTTCAGAACAAATTATTGGCTTTTATGCGAGACGGAGAGGTCGTTGTTTAACTTTTGACTTCTTAATATAAAGTCCAATATGAATTTTTGTTAGTTACATATGCAACTTTAGATCTGATGGACTTAATGTCTCAAAATATTTTTGTGCGGAAAAAATGATTTTACAAAGGTTAACTTTTTTTTGCCTATGCGCTGTGTCTGGATGATTGAGCCCAAGGAAACATTTGTTAGTTATGAGTTCTTCATGTTGCTGCGTAATGGCACCAGCCAGAAGTCTAGCATGATATAAGACCATTGTTAAGTATCTGAATTTTGATTTATGTAATTTCATAATATTATTCATCTTAAGATAAAAGGAGAAACAAATGAGAGTCTGTATAAATAAGTATGTATTTTGTTTGAGGATCACATTTTTTTTAAAATTTCGATGATTGTTTAATAAGATAATCCAGAAATTGTTAACTTGCATATCATTCTATCTTCAATTTTGGTAGGATTTAACATCATTTTTTTTATTGGATTCGTAACCTTTTTTTTCTTCTGACAAATACAAATACATAACACTGGTGTTGCTATCATTCTTTTGATTTTTCGTTTTTCAAAGCTTTGGTTTGTTGGTTGACTAGCACTTATCTTGATGTTTCAGTCCTCGTTCCTCGTTTTATTGTTGCTCTATCTATGAACTGACTTAGTTTTGTCAATGATTTGGAATACAATAAGTCAAGTGAATTTGTCAATCATCCTTTTCCATGGGTGAGACGACCCAAACTTCCCCGTGAAGGAAAGCCCGGATTGACTTGAGAACACGACGAATCAGAACACAAACAGAAGAACATTTCATTGCTTATTACAACAATTTCAACATAATACAAGAATATGCAGAGTATGAACAAATAATATACATTTGATAAATATCAGAGATTACAATACATTACATAGCAGCGGAAAAATTATACAAACACAACTGAAAAAGATGCACGGATACAGAGCTTTCTGAATATCATTCCAGCTGTAAAACAGGATCCTGTGAATATAAATCTGCAAAACCAAAACTACTAGTTTCCCGTGCGGAAAAGGGGCACCCAGAGTTTAGGTTAAAACAATAAGCTCCAGGTTAGTCATGTGACTGGTGTGAAAACTAAAACAGTTATTTAAAACTTTACTTTAAATCAGATATATCAAGGCACCACGCCGTATAACACGGAACGGGTTTCCACCAAAGAATAACAGTGCATATAACAAAATAGCGTAATGCCTTTTGGAAAAATGAAGCTATTATAAGACCCAGGTCCTATCACACAATGCAACGCAAGCCGGGGGATAGCGTTTTCCCTTATAATAGCCAAACATGCTTGGCACGTTAAAACAAATCATTCGATACTATTATAAGTGCATAGTGTATAAAACAACTTCAAATATAAATGTATCAATCCTAGACGGCATGGGTACCATATATCATGTCGCCAATACTAGGCTCTACAATCAAAACCGCAAATGTCACGTATTGGAAGTTGGATTCCCATCTGTGAACCAAGGCAAAGGGATCATCCTGTGCTAATTCGAGACTCTCTAGCCCGAGCCTCAGGAACAGCCACAACTGCACCATGGATCGTCAGGGCCGGTCCACACGGAGTGGATTAAAATGACTGAACATGCGTTTCCCCGCCCTATGAGGTGTAAATGAGACAAATGACTCCATCGGCCCGGATCGACCGATATAACTGAGGCGCCTCCTATCCATCATCCATACAAGTAAAATGCCAGGGCGTGCAAAACGCTGACACTACTCCTAGCTAGAAAGAAACACATGTCCTCCCTGAGGGCCTCTCTCGTTTCGGGTTCACACCAAGGTGTGAGGCTCGCAAATTAACGCTACACAAAGCTATGCCACAAAGGCCGTGCTTTGATCATCAACCACAAGACTCTGACTTTCAACAGAAGCCTTGATCATTTGCATCTCAACATGCCACACAGGCTATTCATGCTATGCAACCGATGTCTATCAATCACACAGAATGAAATCCGATGTCAGACAAACATCCATTTACAACTTTATTCTGGGTCTGAACGAAACTGGAGGCACCTTATTCCTCCCTCGTATGTCCAATACAGGGGAGAGGCGCTCGCATATCCATCAATCTCCAAGTACGTCTAGATGATCACCACATATTACCTCGCCTTGGGTGTACAGCCCAATCAAGACATCAGTAATCATCTAAACGATGTGAAGACCTCTGGTCTTCAACCACCGTCTTCATCCTCGACACATCGTCGAATCAGTTATTTAGAATGGGATAAACCCGGTCTTTCTGAATAACTCGCGTATATAATAAACAAGTGCTATAAAAACACAATATAAGCCTCATTCCAATCCAAAATATTTATTTATCCAAATATTCATAAACTTTGGGAAAGGTTCCCATTAATTTTATCAAAGATAAATTCTTTAAATTTATTCTTTAATCTTCCTTTGGATATCAATTCAATCTAATTAAAGATGCATTAAAACTCCACTTGGTTTTAATCTTCCCAAAAATCAATATTAATGACTGTTTAACTTGGGAAATCATATCCTACCTTTAACTGGGTTAAAGAGCCAATGTCATTTAAAACACGGTTCCCGATAAACCCAAAATCACATTCCAATCCATCAGCCTTTAACCATAAATTAGCAAGTGAACAATTCCCTAAGTATTAACCCCGAAGGCCGAAACCAACATCAGATCAATACCCAGGAAACCATTCAACTTAACTAATCTCCAGTTAGTTTCTGATTTTCTTAATTCCATTGGGTCTAAGATCAGTATTATTAAAAATATCATTCACGACAACCCAAAATCTTATTCCATTGTTAATCGGGTTAAAGAACAAGTGTTATTTAAAACACCATTCACGATAAACCCAAAATCACATTCCATTCCATCAGCCTTTAATTGTTAATTAGCAAGTGAACACTTCCCTAAGTATTAACCCCGAAGGCCGAAACCAACATCAAATCAATACCCATGAAACCATTAACCTTAACTAATCTCCAGTTAGTTTCTGATTTTCTTAACTCCATTGGGTCTAAGAACAGTATTATTAAAGATACCATTTACGACAACCCAAAATCTTATTCCATTGTTAATCGGGTTAAAGAATAAGTGTTATTTAAAACACCGTTCACGATAAACCCAAAGACCAATTTGATTCCATCCCAATTAAATATCAATTAATTGGTATACTCCATTAAATCTAAATAAAAAGATTTAATCTTTTCTCAATTGGGTTTAAGAACAGTGTTAATGAAGACACCATTCACGACAAACCAAAATCCCATTTGATATAAATACATGGCTCTAAATAGAAAATATATCGGCTTATATTCAATATCAAATACCACAAACAACAAATATTGTATTGGAAATAACGATATAAATATATCTTTCAAATTTCCATAATAATACCTAATAATCACGAAATCCAACATTGAAACTTTCCAAAGACAGTTTCGATTCAAATCCATTTCCAATTTATATATTGGAAATTCTGGTTATTTTTAAAACCATTTCAAATCCAATTTATTTATTTTAAAAATGTTTGGATTATAATTCTAGTTCATAACTAGTTCATTTCAATAAAAATCTATTTTTATCTTTTCAAATATGGGATTTTTTACTCCAATTCTTTCCAAATCAATTCTTATGATTTTACACTAATTATTGATATTTTTAATAATTTTATCAAGGCCCGTACAGTCGAATTTCATAAACGACCATCGAACTGCACTTACAACGACCTTTTCCAAATTTTATTTGGACATAATTCCAAATCCAACTGTTAGATTTCAAATCTCTAATATTCGTTAAAAACCTCTTTTCGATACGAACCCAACGGTTCCGGTTTTAGGAGAATTCGACGGTCGGATCTCCCGTAATGTCTGTTCGAAGTCAATGGTCGAAATTCTCGAACTGCAGCATCGCGGCGTGTTTTTTTCATGCCATTATATTATATATATAATATATTTCGTCGATTTCCATTTAAAACGTATTTTATAAATCGTTTTGAATTCATTTTCAAAACGATTTCAACTTCATATTCAATTTCAAATCAAAATTGAATATTCCATATCATCAATATGTAAGTGATAGTATTTTCAAAACATTGGATTTTGAAATCAATTTCTTTTCGATATTCATTATAAAATGAATAAAGTCGATATAAATATCGTTCACGTTCAAATGACGTCAATCTAACCAACAGGGCTTCGTATATTTAAATACATTCGTGTTCATCCCAAATCGGACATCAAAATCAAATTTTGATCTTTTACTGAATATTATTTTAAAATATTCATTATTTCAAAATATTCGTTATTTTAAAATAGTCATTCTTTCTGGGCTGGAGTCAGACATAGTCAATTACCATATAATGTGATTATATGGATTTCATACAACATGTATACAACAACAATCAAACACAGTCAACCACCATCCAAAGTGCATTCTACACTGCATAAGCATCAAATATAAATATTTAACGCTTACAACAGCCTGTCAATCAATTGATCGACATACAACTAATTATTGGGACTGGTGTATGTCATATATCATCCCAATACCCGTGTGGGGTTTCAAAGAATCAAACACAGGTTTTATTTGTGCAGTTGGGCAATGTGTAAAATTTATCGTCCCAATCAATATCATTCAAATCAGTGTACATAAACAAATCGTATGATTTGTAAATGAATATTTATTTTATTCATATACACGTTATAAATTATATTTTTAACTATAAAATATTTTATTTCAACACAAGAATATTTATTTATATCATTCCACATCACACAATAAAATTTCACAATGCAATCAAACAAACAAACAAGTCGTCCATGGTCTGTGGATGACAGGTGTCGGGTGCTGCTAAGCACCGTCTGCATCCTAGTATATATTTTAACTAGAAATAAAACTAAAAGTGAGTAGTTCTCACCGTTGGGTTCCACTCCGCCAGTTTTTCTTTCTGAATGGTTCAAATTTGTCCGAAATTCCAAAGCGACCTTTTCCCGCTGTTCACATTAAAAATCGCATTTAAATATGATGTTTATTTTAAAAATCAAATTTTTATAATGGCAGTTCATATATAAAAATCATATATTTTTAGAACGCTTCTTTCTATATAAAAATTATATTTTTCTTCGCTTTAAAAATATATACTTTTCCCTATGTAAAAATTCTATTTTTACTTCGCTACCACTTTAGAAAAATTATATTTTTTTCTAGTGCTTCATATATAATAAAAATTATATTTTTACATCGCCTTTCAAACAATAAAAATCATATTTGTATTATCTCTCTAATATAAAAGTCATATTTTTATTCTTTTTATAATATAAAAATCATATCTCTATAATATAATAATTATATTTTTATTCTTTCTATAATATAAAAATCATATCTCTATAATATAAAAAATATATTTTTACATAGCTAAAAATCATTTCTTTATCGTTTTAAAAATCATGTTTTTATTTCACATTTAAAATCAAATCCTTTTACATATAAAAATCAAACCTCTTTACTGTTAAAAATATGATCTTTTCTCATTCAAAAATCATAACATTCTGTAACAACCCGGAAAATCTGGGCCAGTTTAATTTTTTTTATTTTGGCCATTTTAGCGAATTTTGAAGATTTAAAATAGATTATTTTAAATAATAGCGACGAGAAATTTATTTTGAATATAATTAGAACGTATATATTATATACGTCGTCGTTAGAATATAAATATTTATATATAATTATAAATGGAATTGAAAATGGCGCGGTAGTTCGATAATTCGATTTCAAACTTCAATTGAATGTACCGGGTGCAAAACAATCCGGATTTTAGTGAAACCAAAAACATTAGGATCTAATTGATAATATCTTTCCATTGAATCCAAATAATCAAAATTTCATAGCGGGATTCAAAAGATATGTCCAGTTGAAAATTCTGAATAGTCGCTATGGAATTCAGGCCCTTAAAAATGGACATTTTGCAAACGACCTCGGATTTCGACGAAACCAGTTTTGTTGGGTCCGGGATGTAAAGTTATTGCTAGATTCCAAATTTCATAATTTTTCGAATCAATAGGTGAGCGTGGCAAAGGAAAACGCGTTTGACCAGTTTCAGTTGATTTTAATCGACTGGAAATTGGCTATTTTTCAAACGGTCTCAGAATTCGACGAAACTAGTTTTGTTAGGACCGTATCGTCAATACGAAGCTAGAAAATATTTTTCTGCAATTTATAGAGTTCGTATGCGACCCCGGTAATTTGAAATGTACGTCTAAAATTCAATATAATGATTTAAAGGAAAATTCAACGGAACTGATCGAAACGATCAAATCAGAGTGCGATACATATCCCATTGGGTTCGGAATGGGGGTGTAACGCTATGGGCGACCGGCGGTGGACCTCGTTTAGAGGTCGTATGTGAAAGTCAACTTTTTAATTAAATAATAAAAAAATAAAAAAAAAATTTCTCCCCTTAACTACCAGGCCTCCCCCCCCCCGATAATTTCAATTCACTTTTTTTTTAAAAAAAAAAAAAAAAACTCGATGACGAATCGCGCCACCACAGCCCCGACGCCGCCGGGCCCACCCTCCTCCGTCGCAACCGCCACCATCCCCTTCCTCTGCTTCTCCGTCTCTCCTTCACCATCTCGAGACCACGCTCGCGCCAGATTCGCTCAGCCCAACCCAAAACCGAACCCCGCTTCAACCCAATACCGAAACCCTAGCTGAAGCCGCCACAGCTCCAAGCCCGCCCTCCGCCGCCAGTCGCTACCGTGGCCCCCCCCCCCTTCCGCGCTGCTGATCTGAAGCGACCCCCCCTGATCCAGAAACGATGTTGAACCCCTTCCTGTCGAGATAAATGTAAGTTTTTTTTTTATAACTTTATATATTTGTATATATAAATGTGATAAGTAGAATAGATAAGTTGAATAGGAAAACTGCGATTTTTAAACTATAAAAGTTGCGATTTTTAAACTATAAAAGTTTCGATTTTTAAACTATAAAAGTTTCGATTTTTAAACTATAAAAGTTTCGATTTTTAAACTATAAAAGTTTCGATTTTTAAACTATAAAAGTTTCGATTTTTAAACTATAAAAGATTCGATTTTTAAACTAATAAAAATATGATTTTTATCTATATAACATCGAAATAAAAATATGATTTTTATATATTGAACTTCGAAATAAAAATATGATTTTTATATATTGAACTTCGAAATAAAAATATGATTTTTATATATTGAACTTCGAAATAAAAATATGATTTTTATATATTGAACTTCGAAATAAAAATATGATTTTTTTATATATTGAACTTCGAAATAAAAATGTGATTTTTATATATTGGATAACATAGTAAAAATTCGATTTTTACCTATGAAGAGAATACGGGCAACGAAGATGACGAAGAGGCGAAGAAGAGTCAAGATGTTTGGATAGCTTTATGTGAGAACTTCTCACCTTTCAATTTAATTTTTCTAGTTATATATATATACTAGGATGCAGACGGTGCTTAGTAGCACCCGACACAATCGTCCGCAGACCATGGACTTGTTTGTTTGGCTGTGTTGTTAGTTAGATTGTTTGGGTTGATTTGAATTGTTTGGTGGAATAAAATTGATATGATTGATGTGTGAATGGCGTGGGCCTTCACTAGACCGGGGATAAGGCTAGGCCTTGTCCCGTTTCTAGTATCGTGCCGTTATGCCGCCGAAATTTTCTAAAAATAAGTTAGATAAATAAAAATATCATTTTATTTAAAGAATGAACCGAATAGAAATTCATATGTTGGAATAAAATGTTTTGTCGTTAAAAATATAATTTTTAACGTGAATGTGAATAAATAAATATTCATTTACAAACCAGACGGTTTGTTTATGTACACCTATTTGAATGACATTGATTGGGACGATAAATTTCACACATCGCCCAACTGCACAACTAAATATGTGTTTGGTTGTTTGAAACCCCACACGGGTGTTAGGATGAAATTTGAAGTTAACTCATCCTGATTGATTAAATATGTCAATCGATTGATTGACAGGCTGTTATAAGCATTAGATATCTATATTTGATGCTTATACAGTGTAGTGCACTTTGGTTGATGGTTGATTATTTATCGTTGCTATTATATACATGTGTTGTATGAAAATCCATATAATTAACTTTATATGGTAATTGATTGGGCCTCATTCCGATCGTGAAAATAAAGAATATTTTGGTAATAACAAATATTTGAAATGAATTGAATTGAAAACGATTTCGAAATGGAATATTTGGAAATATCAATATATGAAGCCGTGTTGATTAGATTGACGCCATTTTGACGTGAACGATATTTATATCGATTTTATTCATTTTATAATGAATATCGAAAGTGATTTCAAAATCTGATATTTTGAAAAGCATTGATTGTAAATGAATTGGAATTGGAATTGAAATTGAATAGATTTGAAATTCGAACTATTTCGAAATGAATTGAATTGAAAACTATTTCGAAATGAATTGAATTGAAAACGATTTCGAAATGAATTGAAATGAATTCAAATTGAATTGAAAACGAATTGAAATGAATTCAAATTGAATTAAAATTTGAATTGAATAGAAATGAATTTTAAACCGAATTTATAAAGAAGAATTCAATTTTGATTTGAATTGGAATGGAAGTTGAAATAGCTTTTGAAACGATTTTAAAACTATTTATATAATTCGCTTTAAATAGAAATCGACGAAGTATATATTATATATATTATATATATAATATAATGGCCTGAATAGAACGCGCCGCGCCGCGGCAGTTCGTGAATTTCGACCATTTATTTCAAACGGACATTACGGGAGATCCGACCGTTGGATTCTCCTAAAACCGGAACCGTTGGGTTCGTATCGAAAAGAGCTTTCTAACGAATGTGATAAATTAGAAATCTAACGGTTGGATTTGGAATTACGTCCAAATCAAATTCGAAAAAGGTCGCTGTAAGTGCAGTTTGATGGCCATTGGTGGAAATCGACTGTACGGGCCTTGATAAAATTATTAAAAATAGTAATAATTTGTGTAAAATCATAAGAAATGATTTGTGAAAGTTTGGGATGAAAAACTCCATATTTGAAAAGATAAAAATAGATTTTTATCGAAATAAACTAGTTTTGAACTAGAATTATAATTCTATTTATTTTTAAGTAAATAAATTGAATTTGAAAAGGGTTTTAAAAATAACCAGAATTTCCAATGATTGCATTGGAGTGGATTTGAATTGAAATTGTCTTTGGAATATTTCGATGTTGGAATTCGTGATTATACAGGTGTTGTTATGGAAATTTGAAAGATATATATTTATATCGTTATTTCCAATACGACATTTGTTAGTCGTAGAATTTGATATTGGATATAAGCCGGTATATTTTCTATTCAGAGCCTTGTGTTTAATATCAAATGTGATTTGGGTTTGTCGTGAATGGTGTCTTCATTAACACTGTTCTTGAACCCAGTTGAGAAAAGATTAAATCTTTTTATTTGGATTTAATGAAGTGTACCAATTAAATGATCTTTAATTGGAATTGAATTGATATTGATTTTTGGGTTTATCGTGAACAGTGTTTTAAAATAACACTCGTTCTTTAACCCGATAATTAATGAATGTGATTTTGGGTTTATCGTGAACTGTGTTTTAATTGACACTGATTCTTTAACCCAGTGAAATATTAAAACTAAGTGGAGTTTTAATGAATCTTTAAATAGATTGAAAAGATCGAGAATGGAGTATCACCAGTTTTACTCCAAGCGATAGTTAAATCTTTAATTAGATTTGAACGTGAAATGGTAATTGAATTACCGATAACACTGTGGTGTTAGATATGAAGTACTACCAGTTTTACTTCATGGGATGAATAGGTTGGGATTGGGAAAATAAAATAAATGATTACTTCGGTGTGGTTCGATAATCCCGACTAGTTTGAATTGATATTCAAAGGAGATTAAAGAATAAATTTAAAGAATTTATCTTGGATAAAATTAATGGGAACTTTTCCCTAAGTATAGGAATATTTGAATAAAAGAATATTCTGAATTGGAATGAGGCGTATGTTGTGTTTGTGTAACACTTTTATAATATATACGCGAGTTATTCAGAAAGACCGGGTTTATCCCATTCTGAATAACTGATT
This sequence comes from Allium sativum, assembly GCA_030737875.1. Taxonomy (NCBI): domain Eukaryota; kingdom Viridiplantae; phylum Streptophyta; class Magnoliopsida; order Asparagales; family Amaryllidaceae; genus Allium; species Allium sativum. The sequence continues at coordinate 353,085,268 of CM060919.1, read as the reverse complement.
CGACGTGGTGTCGAAGATGAAGACGGTGGTCGAAGACCAGAAGTCTTCACGTCGTTTGGGTGATTACTGATGATCTTGATTGGGCTGTACACCCAAGAAGATGGAAACAGTTGGTGATCGTCCAGACGTACTTGGAGATCGATGGATATGCGGGGTACTAGGTGCCTCCGGTTTCGTTCAGACCCAGAACGGACTTGTAAATGGACTGTGTGTCTGACATTGGATTTTAGTCCGTGTGATTGATCTCTATTAAATATATATCTGTTTGGCGACGGAGAATTTATTCTCTTGCTTAACGCCCTTCTCTGAGACGTACGAGCTCAAGGGTTATATATTGATGGATATCAAACGCATGGAGTGAATTGCCTGTGTGGCATGCCTAAGTGGCAATTGATCGAGGCTTCTGTTGAAAAGCAAAGTCTTGTGGTGATGATCAAAGCACAGCCTGTGTGGCACAGCTTTGTGTAACGTGAATTCGCGAGTCTCGCACCCCGGTTGTGAACCAAAAACGGGAGAGGACCTCAGGGAGGGCATGCGTTTCTTTCTAGCTAGGGTGGTGTCAGTGACCTACCAGCCCTGACATTTATATACTTTTCACCTGTGTGGTTGTTGCTGTTGCGAGGCGCCTCGGTTTGATCGGACGATCCGGGTCCGATGGAGTCATTCGTTGGCTCATTTACGCCCCAAAGGGCGGGGAAACGTATTGTTCAGGCACTATAATCCACATCGGTGGACCGGCCCTGACGATCCAAGGGGCAGTTGCGGCTGTTCCGGTGGCTCGGGCTAGAGAGTCACGAATCGGTTGAGGACTATCTTTTGCCTCGGTTCATAGACGGAAATCCAATTTCCAAATACGTGACTTTGCGGTTTTATTTGTAGAGCCTAGTATGGCGACATAGTGGGATGGGGCGCTCATGCCGCCTATGATTGATACTTATGATTTGAAGTTGTTTTATACACTATGCACTTATAATAGTATCAAATGATTTGTTTTAAACGTATCAAGCATTCTTTGGCTGTTATAAGGGAAAACCCTATCCTCGGCTGCGTTGCATTGTGTGATGGGACCTGGGTCTTATAACAGCTTCATTTTCCTTTATTTACCATTGCGCTGTTTGTTTTATGCACTGGTACTCTTGGGAGGAAACCCGTTCCGTGTTATACGGCGTGGTCCCTTGATTTACCCAACTTTAAAAATAAAGATTAATAACTGTTTTAGTTCTCACACCAGTCACATGACTGACCTGGAGTTTATTGTTTTAACCTAAACTCTGGGTGCCCTTATTTTGACACGGGCAGCTAGTAGTTTTGGTTTTGCAGATTTATATTCACAGGATCCTGGTTTACAGCTGGAACGATATCCGGAAAGCTTTGTATCCGTATATCTACTTCTAGTTGTGTATTGTATTATTTTCCGCTGCTATGTATTTAAATGTAATTTAAATCTCTGATATTTCTGTGTAATATTCATTGTTACTCTGTATATTCTTGTAATCTGATGCATTGTTGTAATATACAGTGAAATGTTCTTCTGTATGCGTTCTGTTGTGGTTTGTTCTCGAACTATCCGACGCTTTCCTTTACGGGGAAGTTGCGGGTCGTTATACGTGGTATCAGAGCTTTGGTTTACAAAGCAGAGAACAAAGCACGTTAGAACCATACGAAAGAATTCATCAGATATTGGATTAGTAATATCCAATGGGAATGACTCGTTAGAGATAGGATCAGTAGTATCCTAGAACGAGTGTGAAGAGTATATTTTTCAAATGAAAACAATTTTTGTTTTGAAAATTTAAATCAATTATTCGTATCTGATTATCTATTTATATTGAGTTGGACAGTCCAGTATATAAAGATTTTGCGTATACGTCTGATCCGCGTGTATTCGAAGTTTTAATATATTGGATAGATATAGATTCACACTCTAGTCGCCCGAAGGTGATTCTGATGATTGTAGCTACATCATCAGAATTAATATTCGAGAGTCGAAGGTGTGATATTTATATACTTCCTATTGACTGGTGTGAGAACCAAAATTAGATAGGGCCTATTGTTGTGATTTGGCATCAAGAACATGATTTTTGTATATGTATTAAAATTATGAATTTGAAACTCTAAATTCACTAATTGATTGATGTTTGTGTTGTTTGTTTATTTGTTGGATAATTTATATCCATTTAGCCTTATTGAATCAAATATTGAACTGTATTGAAAATTGGTCGCATTTGCTTGCATATACATATACTTGCATTGAACAGGTCATAGCAAGGAGGCTAGAGCAGAGAATAAAATTTGTTTGCCCGACAAATAGGTACATGTTTACTACATAATTTACTGTTTTGTTTGGGTGATGATGATTTTATGAGCCTATTGGCTAGCCGCTTGGCTTTTTCTTTTTCTTTTTGAGATCTGAAGGACCGGGGAAGCTATTTGAAATTCCCCGATGCTCCCGGTGCAGGGGAGGTTATGGTGAAATTTTTCGAAAATTTAGGGTGTTAGCCAAATTTTTGAAATTTTGAAAATTCTCAGAAACTGAAAAGTTGGAGAATGGAAGCCAGATCGAGCGTAGAGTTGATTAATCAAACCACTTTCGACTTTGTTCCTTTTCGGGGACGAAAAGTTTTAAGTGGGGGAGATTGTAACAACCCGGAAAATCTGGGCCAGTTTAATTTTTTTTTATTTTGGCCATTTTAGCGAATTTTGAAGATTTAAAATAGATTATTTTAAATAATAGCGACGAGAAATTTATTTTGAATATAATTAGAACGTATATATTATATACGTCGTCGTTAGAATATAAATATTTATATATAATTATAAATGGAATTGAAAATGGCGCGGTAGTTCGATAATTCGATTTCAAACTTCAATTGAATGTACCGGGTGCAAAACAATCCGGATTTTAGTGAAACCAAAAACATTAGGATCTAATTGATAATATCTTTCCATTGAATCCGAATAATCAAAATTTCATAGCGGGATTCAAAAGATATGTCCAGTTGAAAATTCTGAATAGTCGCTATGGAATTCAAGCCCTTAAAAATGGACATTTTGCAAACGACCTCGGATTTCGACGAAACCAGTTTTGTTGGGTCCGGGATGTAAAGTTATTGCTAGATTCCAAATTTCATAATTTTTCGAATCAATAGGTGAGCGTGGCAAAGGAAAACGCGTTTGACCAGTTTCAGTTGATTTTAATCGACTGGAAATTGGCTATTTTTCAAACGGTCTCAGAATTCGACGAAACTAGTTTTGTTAGGACCGTATCGTCAATACGAAGCTAGAAAATATTTTTCTGCAATTTATAGAGTTCGTATGCGACCCCGGTAATTTGAAATGTACGTCTAAAATTCAATATAATGATTTAAAGGAAAATTCAACGGAACTGATCGAAACGATCAAATCAGAGTGCGATACATATCCCATTGGGTTCGGAATGGGGGTGTAACGCTATGGGCGACCGGCGGTGGACCTCGTTTAGAGGTCGTTTGTGAAAGTCAACTTTTTAATTAAATAATAATAAAAAAAAAATTCTCCCCTTAACTACCAGGCCCCCCCCCGATAATTTCAATTCACTTTTTTTTAAAAAAAAAAAAAAACTCGATGACGAATCGCGCCACCACAGCCCCGACGCCGCCGGGCCCACCCTCCTCCGTCGCAACCGCCACCATCCCCTTCCTCTGCTTCTCCGTCTCTCCTTCACCATCTCGAGACCACGCTCGCGCCAGATTCGCTCAGCCCAACCCAAAACCGAACCCCGCTTCAACCCAATACCGAAACCCTAGCTGAAGCCGCCACAGCTCCAAGCCCGCCCTCCGCCGCCAGTCGCTACCGTGGCCCCCCCCCCTTCCGCGCTGCTGATCTGAAGCGACCCCCCCTGATCCAGAAACGATGTTGAACCCCTTCCTGTCGAGATAAATGTAAGTTTTTTTTTTATAACTTTATATATTTGTATATATAAATGTGATAAGTAGAATAGGAAAAATGTGATTTTTAAACTATAAAAGTTGCGATTTTTAAACTATAAAAGTTTCGATTTTTAAACTATAAAAGTTTCGATTTTTAAACTATAAAAGTTTCGATTTTTAAACTATAAAAGTTTCGATTTTTAAACTAATAAAAATATGATTTTTATCTATATAACATCGAAATAAAAATATGATTTTTATATATTGAACTTCGAAATAAAAATATGATTTTTATATATTGAACTTCGAAATAAAAATATGATTTTTATTTATTGAACTTCGAAATAAAAATATGATTTTTATATATTGAACTTCGAAATAAAAATATGATTTTTTTATATATTGAACTTCGAAATAAAAATGTGATTTTTATATATTGAATAACATAGTAAAAATTCGATTTTTACCTATGTAGAGAATACGGGCAACGAAGATGACGAAGAGGCGAAGAAGAGTCAAGATGTTTGGATAGCTTTATGTGAGAACTTCTCACCTTTCAATTTAATTTTTCTAGTTATATATATATACTAGGATGCAGACGGTGCTTAGTAGCCCCCGACACAATCGTCCACAGACCATGGACTTGTTTGTTTGGCTGTGTTGTTAGTTAGATTGTTTGGGTTGATTTGAATTGTTTGGTGGAATAAAATTGATATGATTGATGTGTGAATGGCGTGGGCCTTCACTAGACCGGGGATAAGGCTAGGCCTTGTCCCGTTTCTAGTATCGTGCCGTTATGCCGCCGAAATTTTCTAAAAATAAGTTAGATAAATAAAAATATCATTTTATTTAAAGAATGAACCGAATAGAAATTCATATGTTGGAATAAAATGTTTTGTCATTAAAAATATAATTTGTAACGTGAATGTGAATAAATAAATATTCATTTACAAACCAGACGGTTTGTTTATGTACACCTATTTGAATGACATTGATTGGGACGATAAATTTCACACATCGCCCAACTGCACAACTAAATATGTGTTTGGTTGTTTGAAACCCCACACGGGTGTTAGGATGAAATTTGAAGTTCACTCATCCTGATTGATTAAATATGTCAATCGATTGATTGACAGGCTGTTATAAGCATTAGATATCTATATTTGATGCTTATACAGTGTAGTGCACTTTGGTTGATGGTTGATTATTTATCGTTGCTATTATATACATGTGTTGTATGAAAATCCATATAATTAACTTTATATGGTAATTGATTGGGCCTCATTCCGATCGTGAAAATAAAGAATATTTTGGTAATAACAAATATTTGAAATGAATTGAATTGAAAACGATTTCGAAATGGAATATTTGGAAATATCAATATATGAAGCCGTGTTGATTAGATTGACGCCATTTTGACGTGAACGATATTTATATCGATTTTATTCATTTTATAATGAATATCGAAAGTGATTTCAAAATCTGATATTTTGAAAAGCATTGATTGTAAATGAATTCGAATTGGAATTGAAATTGAATAGATTTGAAATTCGAACTATTTCGAAATGAATTGAATTGAAAACTATTTCGAAATGAATTGAATTGAAAACGATTTCGAAATGAATTGAAATGAATTCAAATTGAATTGAAAACGAATTGAAATGAATTCAAATTGAATTAAAATTTGAATTGAATAGAAATGAATTTTAAACCGAATTTATAAAGAAGAATTCAATTTTGATTTGAATTGGAATGGAAGTTGAAATAGCTTTTGAAACGATTTTAAAACTATTTATATAATTCGCTTTAAATAGAAATCGATGAAGTATATATTATATATATTATATATATAATATAATGGCCTGAATAGAACGCGCCGCGCCGCGGCAGTTCGTGAATTTCGACCATTTATTTCAAACGGACATTACGGGAGATCCGACCGTCGGATTCTCCTAAAACCGGAACCGTTGGGTTCGTATCGAAAAGAGCTTTCTAACGAATGTGATAAATTAGAAATCTAACGGTTGGATTTGGAATTACGTCCAAATCAAATTCGAAAAAGGTCGCTGTAAGTGCAGTTCGATGGCCATTGGTGGAAATCGACTGTACGGGCCTTGATAAAATTATTAAAAATAGTAATAATTTGTGTAAAATCATAAGAAATGATTTGTGAAAGTTTGGGATGAAAAACTCCATATTTGAAAAGATAAAAATAGATTTTTATCGAAATAAACTAGTTTTGAACTAGAATTATAATTCTATTTATTTTTAAGTAAATAAATTGAATTTGAAAAGGGTTTTAAAAATAACCAGAATTTCCAATGATTGCATTGGAGTGGATTTGAATCGAAATTGTCTTTGGAATATTTCGATGTTGGAATTCGTGATTATACAGGTGTTGTTATGGAAATTTGAAAGATATATATTTATATCGTTATTTCCAATACGACATTTGTTAGTCGTAGAATTTGATATTGGATATAAGCCGGTATATTTTCTATTCAGAGCCTTGTGTTTAATATCAAATGTGATTTGGGTTTGTCGTGAATGGTGTCTTCATTAACACTGTTCTTGAACCCAGTTGAGAAAAGATTAAATCTTTTTATTTGGATTTAATGAAGTGTACCAATTAAATGATATTTAATTGGAATTGAATTGATATTGATTTTTGGGTTTATCGTGAACAGTGTTTTAAAATAACACTCGTTCTTTAACCCGATAATTAATGAATGTGATTTTGGGTTTATCGTGAACTGTGTTTTAATTGACACTGATTCTTTAACCCAGTGAAATATTAAAACTAAGTGGAGTTTTAATGAATCTTTAAATAGATTGAAAAGATCGAGAATGGAGTATCACCAGTTTTACTCCAAGCGATAGTTAAATCTTTAATTAGATTTGAACGTGAAATGGTAATTGAATTACCGATAACACTATGGTGTTAGATATGAAGTACTACCAGTTTTACTTCATGGGATGAATAGGTTGGGATTGGGAAAATAAAATAAATGATTACTTCGGTGTGGTTCGATAATCCCGACTAGTTTGAATTGATATTCAAAGGAGATTAAAGAATAAATTTAAAGAATTTATCTTGGATAAAATTAATGGGAACTTTTCCCTAAGTATAGGAATATTTGAATAAAAGAATATTCTGAATTGGAATGAGGCGTATGTTGTGTTTGTGTAACACTTTTATAATATATACGCGAGTTATTCAGAAAGACCGGGTTTATCCCATTCTGAATAACTGATTCGACGTGGTGTCAAAGATGAAGACGGTGGTCGAAGACCAGAAGTCTTCACGTCGTTTGGGTGATTACTGATGATCTTGATTGGGCTGTACACCCAAGAAGATGGAAACAGTTGGTGATCGTCCAGACGTACTTGGAGATCGATGGATATGCGGGGTACTAGGTGCCTCCGGTTTCGTTCAGACCCAGAACGGACTTGTAAATGGACTGTGTGTCTGACATTGGATTTTAGTCCGTGTGATTGATCTCTATTAAATATATATCTGTTTGGCGGCGGAGAATTTATTCTCTTGCTTAACGCCCTTCTCTGAGACGTACGAGCTCAGGGGTTATATATTGATGGATATCAAACGCATGGAGTGAATTGCCTGTGTGGCATGCCTAAGTGGCAATTGATCGAGGCTTCTGTTGAAAAGCAAAGTCTTGTGGTGATGATCAAAGCACAGCCTGTGTGGCACAGCTTTGTGTAACGTGAATTCGCGAGTCTCGCACCCCGGTTGTGAACCAAAAACGGGAGAGGACCTCAGGGAGGGCATGCGTTTCTTTCTAGCTAGGGTGGTGTCAGTGACCTACCAGCCCTGACATTTATATACTTTTCACCTGTGTGGTTGTTGCTGTTGCGAGGCGCCTCGGTTTGATCGGACGATCCGGGTCCGATGGAGTCATTCGTTGGCTCATTTACACCCCAAAGGGCGGGGAAACGTATTGTTCAGGCACTATAATCCACATCGGTGGACCGGCCCTGACGATCCAAGGGGCAGTTGCGGCTGTTCCGGTGGCTCGGGCTAGAGAGTCACGAATCGGTTGAGGACTATCTTTTGCCTCGGTTCATAGACGGAAATCCAATTTCCAAATACGTGACTTTGCGGTTTTATTTGTAGAGCCTAGTATGGCGACATAGTGGGATGGGGCGCTCATGCCGCCTATGATTGATACTTATGATTTGAAGTTGTTTTATACACTATGCACTTATAATAGTATCAAATGATTTGTTTTAAACGTATCAAGCATTCTTTGGCTGTTATAAGGGAAAACCCTATCCTCGGCTGCGTTGCATTGTGTGATGGGACCTGGGTCTTATAACAGCTTCATTTTCCTTTATTTACCATTGCGCTGTTTGTTTTATGCACTGGTACTCTTGGGAGGAAACCCGTTCCGTGTTATACGGCGTGGTCCCTTGATTTACCCAACTTTAAAAATAAAGATTAATAACTGTTTTAGTTCTCACACCAGTCACATGACTGACCTGGAGTTTATTGTTTTAACCTAAACTCTGGGTGCCCTTATTTTGACACGGGCAGCTAGTAGTTTTGGTTTTGCAGATTTATATTCACAGGATCCTGGTTTACAGCTGGAACGATATCCGGAAAGCTTTGTATCCGTATATCTACTTCTAGTTGTGTATTGTATTATTTTCCGCTGCTATGTATTTAAATGTAATTTAAATCTCTGATATTTCTGTGTAATATTCATTGTTACTCTGTATATTCTTGTAATCTGATGCATTGTTGTAATATACAGTGAAATGTTCTTCTGTATGCGTTCCGTTGTGGTTTGTTCTCGAACTATCCGACGCTTTCCTTTACGGGGAAGTTGCGGGTCGTTATACATTCTATGTATAAAAATCCTACCTTTATACTCTTTAAAAAACGTATTTTTATAACCCAAAAGTCAAAATCAAAATGCTTACGACAATTGGAGGTGGGGAGGCTGCTGGGAACAAGGGGGGCTGCTACCGACGTGGAGGTGAGGCGCAAGGTTTGGGCAGGCGGCGGGGTCCCACTAGTGGCCAGCGGTCGCGATTTCCGTTCGGATTTGGTGGGGGGGTTTGCGGGTTCTTCAACGGAGAAGAAGAAGGGGCGAGGCGCGATAGGGATGGTCTTCAGAGGCGGTGAGGGCACGGCGGCGGCTTCCTCCCCCCTCCTCGCGATTTTTTTTTATTTCTTTTGTAATCGATCCTGAGTGGGAAAGAGAGTGTTGAGGGATGAGGTGTTTATATAATTAATTTATGTAATTTAATTTTCAATAAAAAGTTGACTTTTCTTTGAACCCCAAACGAGGCCCAACGACTGTCGTCCCTAGCATATTACCCCCATTACGAACACAATGGGATATGTTTCGTAACCTAATTCGCTTGTTACGATCAGTTTCTTTTCAAATTAAAATATAAATCAATGTATATTGAATTTAACGCACACTTCAATTTACTAGGGCCATATATTAACTCTAAAAATTCTTGAAAAATATTTTCTAGCTTCGTATTGACAATACGGTTCTAACAAAACTAATTCTATCAAATTTGGAGACTGTTTGAAAAATGGCTATTTTCTGGTCGATCCAAATTGATTGAAATTGTCAAAACACGTTTTACTTCGCCACGCTCACATCTTGATTCAGAAAATTATGATTTTTGGAATCTAGCAATAACTTGACATCCCGGATCCAACAAAAGTGGTTTCGTCGAAAACGGAGGCCGTTTGCAAAATTTCCATTTTTAAGGGCCAAAATTCCATAGCAACTATTCTGAATTTTCAACTGGGCAAAACTTTTTATTCCCGCTATGAAATTTCAACTTTTCGGATTCGTTGGAAACATATTTTCAAATAGATTCTAATATTTTTGGTTTCTCTAAAATCCGGTTTATTTGAATCCTATACATCCATTTTAAATTTGAAATCGAATTTTCAAACTACCACGCCATTTTCAATTCCTTTTATAATTAAAATAAATATTTATATTCTAATGACGATCTATATAAATATATATGTTCTAATGCTATTCGAAATAAATTTCTTGTTGTTATTATTTAAAATAATTCATTCTAAATATTCCAAATTCATTAAAATTGCAAAAATAAAAATTTTAAATTAGTTCAGATTTTCTGGGTTGTTACAATCTCACCTACTTAAAATCTTTTCATCCTCGAAAAGGAACGGAGCTAAAATTTGTTTTACAAATCCACTCAACTTTCATTATGGCTTAAGTTTTTCAATTTTTCAGTTTCTCAAAACTTTTCAAATTTTTCAAAAATTTGGCTAACACCCTAAATTTTTGAAAAATTTCGCCATAACCTCCCTTGTACGGGAGCACCGGGAAAATCCCGAAATCGCCATACATGCCTCACCAATCCAAAAAGAAAAAGAAACAGCCAAGCGGCTCATAAAATCATCAAAACCCCAAGAAATACAATAAATATGTACCTATTTGTTGGGCAAACAATTTTTTTCCTCTTCTCTAGCCTCCTTGCTATGACCTATTCAATGTATATACATGTACATGTATGCAAATGCGATAAATTTTCAATATAGTTTAAGATTTGATACAATTTGGCTTAATGGTTCCAAATTCTAATTAATCAAAACAATAATCAAACAACACAATCAGCAATCAATTAGTTGATTAACGTTTCAAATTCATAATAATAATAATAATTTTTATATACTCAAAAATCATGTTTTTGATGCCAATTCACAACAATATATCCTAACTATATTTTGGTTCTCACACCAGTCAATTGGAAATATATACATATCTCACTTTCGAAACACGAACATAAATCCTGATGATGGAGCTCCATCATCAAAATCATCTCTTGGCGACTAGAGTGTGATTCTATATCCATCCAGTATATTTGAGGCTTCAATACACGTGGATCAGACGTATATTCAAATATTAATAAACCTGATTGTCCAAATCAATTTAAAATAAATATTCAAATACGAATAATAAAGTTTAAATTTTCAAAACAAAATTGGTTTTCATTTTCATTTTAAAAATTACACTCTTCGGACTCGTTCTAGGATACTACTTATCCTATCTCTAATGAGTCATTTCCATTGGATATTACTAATCTAATCTCTGATGAATTCTTTCGTTTGGTTCCAATGTGTCTTGTTCTCGAGCACTATAAACCAAAGCTCTGATACCAAAATGAGACGACCCAAACTTCCCCGTGATGGAAAGCCCGGATTAACTTGAGAACACGACGAATCAGAACACAAACAGAAGAACATTTCATTGCTTATTACAACAATTTCATCAGAATACAAGAATATACAGAGTATGAACAAAAATATACATTTGATAAATATCAGAGATTACAATACATTACATAGCAGCGGAAAAATTATGCAAACACAACCGAAAAAGATACATGGATACAGAGCTTTTCGAATATCATTCCAGCTGTAAACCAGGATCCTATGAATATAAATCTGCAAAACCGAAACTACTAGCTGCCCATGCGGAAAATAGGGGCACTCGGAGTTTAGGTTAAAACAATAAACTCCAGGTCAGTCATGTGACTGGTGTGAGAACTAAAACAGTTATTTAGAACTTTACTTTAAATCAGATATACCAAGTGACCACGCCATATAACATGGAATGGGTTTTCTCCCAAGAATACCAATGCATATAACAAAACAACGCAATACTTTTTGGAAAAATGAAGCTATTATAAGACTCAGGTCCTATCACACAATGCAACGCAAGCCGGAGGATAGGGTTTTCCCTTATAATAGCCAAACATGCTTGGTAGTTAAAACAAATCATTCGATACTATAATAAGTGCATAGTGTATAAAACAACTTCAAATATAAATGTACCAATCCTAGATAACATGGATACGATATATCATGTCGCCAATACTAGGCTCTACAATCAAAATCGCAAATGTCACGTATTGGAAGTTGGATTTCCATCTGTGAACCAAGGCAAATGGATCATCCTGTGCTATTCGAGACTCTCTAGCCCGAGCCTCAGGAACAGCCGCAACTGCACCATGGATCGTCAGGGCCGGTCCACCCGGAGTGGATTCAAATGCCTGAACACGCGTTTCCTCGCCCTATGGGGCGTAAATGAGCCAAATGACGCCATCGGCCCCGGATCGATCGATATAACTGAGGCGCCTCCTATCCATCATCCACATAAGTAAAATGCCAGGGCGTGCAAAACGCTAACACCACTCCTAGCTAGAAAGAAACGCATGTCCTCCCTGAGGTCCTCTCCCGTTTCTGGTTCACACTGGGTGTGAGGCTCGCGAATTAACGCTACAGAAAGTTATGCCACAAAGATCGTGCTTTGATCATCAACCACAAGACTCTGCTTTTCAATAGAAGCCTTGATCATTTGCATCTCAACATGCCACAGGCTATTCACGCTATGCAACCGATGTCTATCAATCACACAGAATGAAATCCGATGTCAGACACACATCCATTTGCAAGTTTGTTCTGGGTTTGAACGAAACCGGAGGCACCTTATTCCTTCACCGTATGTCCAATTCAGGGGAGAGGCCCTCGCATATCCATCAATCTCCAAGTACGTCTGGATGATCACCACTTATTACCTTGCCTTGGGTTTACAGCCCAATCAAGACATCAGTAATCATCCAAACGATGCGAAGACCTCCGGTCTTCAACCACCGTCTTCATCCTCGACACATCGTAGAATCAGTTATTCAGAATGGGATAAACCCGGTCTTTCTGAATAACTCGCGTATATAATAAACAAGTGCTATGAAAACACAACATACGCCTCATTCCAATCTAGAATATTTCTTTATCCAAATATTCATATACTTTGGGAAAGGTTCACATTAATTTTATCAAAGATAAATTCTTTAAATTTATTCTTTAATCTTCCTTTGGATATCAATTCAATCTAATTAAAGATGCATTAAAACTCCACTTGGTTTTAATCTTCCCAAAAATCAATATTAACGACTGTTTAACTTGGGAAATCATATTCTGCCTTTAACTGGCTTAAAGAGCCAATGTCATTTAAAACTCGGTTCACGATAAACCCAAACACATTCCATTCCATTAGCCTTTAACCATAAATTAGCAAGTGAACAATTCCCCAAGTATTAACCCCGAAGGTCGAAAACAACATCAGATCAATACCCAGGAAACCATTCAGCTTAACTAATCTCCAGTTGGTTTCTGATTTTCTTAACTCCATTGGGTCTAAGAACAGTATTTTTAAAAATACCATTCACGGCAACCCAAAATCTTATTCCATTGTTAATCGGATTAAAGAACAAGTGTTATTTAAAACACCGTTCACGATAAACCCAAAATCACATTCCATTCCATCAGCCTTTAACTCTAAATTAGCAAGTGAACAATTCCCTAAGTTTTAATCCCGAAGGCCGGTCAACATCAGATCAATACCTAGGAAACCATTCAACTTAACTAATCTCCAGTTAGTTTCTGATTTTCTTAACTCCATTGGGTCTAAGAACAATATTATTAAACATACCATTCACGACAACCCAAATCTTATTCCATTGTTAATCGGGTTAAAGAACAGTGTTATTTAAAAGACCGTTCATGATAAACCCAAAGACCAATTACAGTTCCATTCCAATTAAATATCTAATTGGTATACTTCATTAAATCTAAATAAAAAGATTTAATCTTTTCTCAACTGGGTTAAAAAGAGTGTTAATGAAGACACCATTCACGACAAACCCAAATCCCATTTGATATTAAATACAAGGCTCTGAATAGAAAATATATCGGCTTATATTCAATATCAAATACCACAAACAACAAATATCGTATTGGAAGTAACGATATAAATATATCTTTCAAATTTCCATAACAATATCTGTATAATCACGAAATCCAACATTGAAATGTTCCGAAGACAGTTTTGATTCAAATCCATTTCCAATTTATATATTGGAAATTCTGGTTATTTTTAAAACCATTTCAAATCCAATTTATTTATTTTAATAATATTTGGATTATAATTTTAGTTCGTAACTAGTTCATTTCGATAAAAATCTATTTTTATCTTTTCAAATATGGGGTTTTTCATCCCAATTCTTTCCAAATCATTTCTTATGATTTTATACTAATTATTGATATTTTTATCAAGGCCCGTACAGTCGATTTCCATAAACGGCCATCGAACTGCACTTACAGCGAACTTTTCCAAATTTGATTTGGACATAATTCCAAATTTAACCATTAGATTTCAAATCTCCAATCTTCTTAGAAAGCTCTTTTCGATATGAACCCAACAGTTCCGGTTTTAGGAGAATCCGACAGTCGGATCTCCCGTAATGTCCGTTCGAAGTCAATGGTCGAAATTCGCGAACTGCCGCAGCGCGACGCGTTCTATTCAGGCCATTATATTATATATATATGTATATAATATATTTCGTCGATTTCCATTTAAAACGTATTTTATAAATCGTTTTGAATTCGTTTTCAAAACAATTTCAACTTCATATTCAATTTCAAATCAAAATTGAATATTCCATTTCATCGATATATAAATGATAGTAATTTCGAAACATTGGATTTTGAAATCAATTTCTTTTCGATATTCATTATAAAATGATTAAAGTCGATATAAATATCGTTCACGTACAAATGGCGTCAATCTAATCAACATGGCTTCATATATTTAAATACATTCGTGTCCATCCCAAATCGGACATCAAAATCAAATTTTGATCTTTTACTGAATAATATTTTAAAATATTCATTATTTCAAAATATTCGTTATTTTAAAATATTCATTCTTTCTGGAATGGAATCAGACACAGTCAATTACCATATAATGTGATTATATGGGTTTCATACAACATGTATACAACAACAATCAAACACAGTCAACCACCATCTAAAGTGCATTCTACACTGCATAAGCATCAAATATAAATATTTAATGCTTACAACAGTCTGTCAATCAATCGATCGACATACAACTAATTATTGGGACTAGTGTATGTCATATATCATCCGAATACCCGTGTGGGGTTTCAAACAATCAAACACAGGTTTTATTTGTGTAGTTGGGCGATGTGTAAAATTTATCGTCCCAATCAATATCATTCAAATCAGTGTACATAAACAAATCGTATGATTTGTAAATGAATATTAATTTTATTCATATACATGTTATAAATTATATTTTTAACTACAAAATATTTTATTTCAACACAAGAATATTTATTTATTTCATTCCACATCACACAATAAAATTTCACAACGCAATCAAACAAACAAACAAGTCGTCCATGGTCTGTGGACGACGGGTGTCGGGTGCTGCTAAGCATCGTCTACATCATAGTATATATTTTAACTAGAAATAAAATTAAAAGTGGGCAATTCTCACCTTTGGGTTCCACCCCGCCAGTCTTTCTTTCTGAACAGTTCAGATTTGTCCAAAATTCCAATGCGACCTTTTCTCGTTGTTCACATTAAAAATCGCATTTTTAATATGATGTTTATTTTAAAAATCACATTTTTATAATGGCACTTCATATATAAAAATCATATATTTTTACAATGCTTCTTTCTATATAAAAATTACATTTTTCTTCGCTATAAAAATCTATACTTTTCCTTATGTAAAAATTCTATTTTTACTTCGCTACCACTTTAGAAAAATTATATTTTTTATAGTGCTTTATATATAGTAAAAATTATATTTTTACATCGCCTTTCAAACAATAAAAATCATACTTGTATTATCTCTCTAATATAAAAATCATATTTTTATTCTTTCTATAATATAAAAATCATATCTCTATAATAAAAATTATATTTTTATTTTTTCTATAATATAAAAATTATATTTTTACATAGCTAAAAATCATTTCTTTATCATTTTAAAAATCATGTTTTTATTTCACATTTAAAAATCAAAACTTTTTACATACAAAAATCAAACCATTTTATTGTTAAAAGTATGATCTTTTCTCATTCAAAAATCATAACATTCTACGTATAAAAATCCTACCTTTATACTCTTTAAAAAAACATATTTTTATAACCCAAAAGTCAAAATCAAAATGCTTACAACAATTGGAGGTGGAGGCGGCTGCTGGGAACAAGGGGGCTGCTACCGATGTAAAGGGGAGGCGCAGGGCTTGGGCAGGCGGCGGGGTCCCACTGGTGGCCGGCGGTCGTGATTTCCGTTCGGATTTGGGGGAGGGAGAGTTTGCGGGTTCTTCAACGGAGAAGAAGAAGGGGCGAGGCGCGAGAGGGAGGGTCTTCAGAGGCAGCGGCACCCTAGGCGCGGCGGCGCTGTCAGCCGCGGCGGCGACTTCCTCCCCCCCCCCCCCCCCCGTGCGATTTTTTTTATTTCTTCTGTTAATCGATCGTGAGCGGGAGAGGGAGTATTGAGGGGTCAGGTATTTATATAATTAATTAATTTAATTTTCAATAAAAAGTTGACTTTTCTTTTGAACCCCAAACGAGGCCCAACGACTGTCGTCCCCAGCGTATTACCCCCATTCCGAACACAATGCGATATGTTTCGTAACCCAATTCGGTTGTTACGATCAGTTTTTGTTCAAATTAAAATATAAATCAATGTATATTGAATTTGAACGCACACTTCAATTTACTGGGGCCACATATTAACTCTAAAAATTCCTGAAAAATATTTACTAACTTCGTATTGACGATACGGTTCTAATAAAACTAATTCCGTCAAATTTGGAGGCCGATTGAAAAATGATCATTTTCTGGTCTATCCAAATTGACTGAAACTGTCTAAACATATTTTACTTCGCTACGCTCACATATTGATTCAGGAAATTATGATTTTTGGAATCTAGCAATAACTTGACATCCCGGATCCAGCAAAAGTGGTTTCGTTGAAAATGGAGGCCGTTTGCAAGATTTCCATTTTTAAGGGCCAAAATTCCATACCGACTATTCCGAATTTTCAACTAGGCATAACTTTTTATTCCCGCTATGAAATTTCAATTTTTCGGATTCGTTGGAAAGATATTTTCAAATTGATTCTAATATTTTTGGTTTCGCTAAAATCCGGTTTATTTTTAATCCTGTAATTCCATTTGAAATTTGAAATTGAATTTTCAAACTACCTCGCCATTTTCATTTCCTTTTATAATTAAAATAAATATTTATATTCTAACGACGATCTATATAAATATATACGTTCTAATTCTATTCAAAATAAATTTCTTGTTGTTAGTATTTAAAATAATTCATTTTAAATATTCCAAATTCATTAAAATTGCAAAAATAAACAAATTAAATTGGTTTGGATTTTCCGGGTTGTTACAATGGGTTTTTTAATCAATGTAAAATTTTAGTATTTAATTTCTATCTTTCCATGGCCTTTTTGCAGTTAATGTTTTTTTCATCCATTCTGATCTAAATGTAAATTTAACATTATTTTAGTGGAACAATTGATATTACTTTTTCAGAATGGAACATATCCTTACTTGAGTCTCTATTCTCTTTTCGTTTGGATTAAACTTCAATAGGGCGTTGCCTAAAATAATGTAATCTAAAATTGACCCTTGATTGAAAATAAATTATTTTTCCTTAGCGCATTTTTTGTATGGAGAATCTCCAAATCAGATTTGGTTTTCCCAAATTTAGACAGTTGAGGTGATACACTTTATTAGTGCACTATTTGACATGGTATATGTAATATAAATTTGGGTTCTTTTATTTTGCAAGCATTTAATATTGTCGCAAATGCAATATTCTTGCATTCCAGCCAAGAAAGAAAAAAATATCAAGATGATGTATGTTTTTAATTTAGTGTTAAAAAAGGCAACTTTACATGATTTAAGTCAAGCATAAATGGATACTGGTAATTCTTTTATACAAATTAAAGTTAATGAATATGTTTGATAAAGTGGGATTCAATTATAAATTTCGGCATGTATCAAATAAATGATTATGTTTCATTAATTATTCTGCTGCAGTTTGGAAAATATTTAGGGGTAATATATATTTTCTATTCATAAATGGTTCACGTTGACGAATTTATGGTAAAAAAATGAAATTTTCATGATATATTTTTGAAGCTCCACACAGATTTGTAAATTAGAAATCTGTACATCAAAGTTCAAAAACTTAATTGTATATATTCATGATACTAAACTTAATATTCATAAACTGAATACAATTTTTTATTTTATCATCTGCTTCGAGACTTTTGTTTATCGCAACAAACCTAAATTTATCCAAACTGTATCAGAACCGCTTATTGTGTCGTATCTAAAATAATAGATTTATTTTCAATATACGCAGTATTATTGAGTTCTTTGTTTGTGACGGTTGGAGATATGATTCTTTTATCATAATTGACTTTATATCCACGTACAATTCTTTGTTAACTATAGATGTTGATTTGTTAATTAATTTTAATCATTATTTCTTCTACAATAAAATTTTAACAGTAGGAAAATAATTCTACCCATAATCTATATCCTTAGTGTCCATAAAATAATTTTGTATATTGAGTTCATACATCCATATAAATAACGTTGATATATATATATATATGTACATATTTTTTTTTGATAATTGGTACTCTTTATTGCTAATACCAATAAAAAAAACCTCCTTTGTATGCCTCGCTAAAACCCTATAACCCCCATAACCTAGATGGGTACCTTACAGGGAAAAAGAGCAGTTGTAAATTTGGTGAACATCAAACAGACAGAAATACAAGTCATATAAGTCACAATACAATCTGAAAGCCCAAAAAAATAAAATAAAGAAACCTGCTTCCTGGCCCAAATACTAGGCCCATCATTCCAACACTTCATCTACAAAACAGCTGCATAGCCTCCTCGATTACCCAGTATCACATAATTCAATCCCCAAACGTTCAACAAAAGCAAAATTCCTTAAGTTACGAACATTTTTTGCTTCCATTATTTCTGACCAGGTACTTTACATCTCTCTCAAATTGAACCAGCTTAATATTAGCCATAATTCTCTTGTTTTGGAAAATCCTCAGGTTTCTTTCCTTCCAAATAGAGTAAACTGTAGTTGTAAATGCTTCACATGCAACATCACGAATCTGGTCATGAGTTTTGAAATCAAGATGAATGGATCTCGCTTCCTTTATAATGTTGTCTTGAATAGGAAAAGATACTGATAGTTTCTACTTTATAGACATCCATATAAAAGATGAATAATCGCATTCAAAAAACATATGCTTAATAGATTCAGGGCAAGCTTCACATAACGGGCATAAGATGTTTGACACATTGTCAAAGTGAGCAATTCTGTCTTTAGTGTTTAATCTCCCAATAATAGAAAGATATGAAATAAATGCCATTCTTCTACTATTTCTATTATGCCAAATCGCATCAAAAGATGTATTTTTTTCACCTTGATTTCGAACTTCTTCCCATGCCATATGAAAAGTGAAGCATCCACCTTTTCCCTATTCATATGAATCATGAGCTTTATTACGATGTATTTGAATACTTCTTATTTCATTTAACAGTTCTCTTATTGCAGGGTGGATATAAGGAATCAGAGCATCATTAACAATTAAAGAATTACTCGAATGTCAGCATTGCCCATCATATGTAATCTGTCAAAACCAAGAAGGTCCACTAAACATTGGCAGTTGATCTAAGGATCATGCCATAAGTAAGTTTCGTCACCCCTTGCTATGATTCTATTAAAACGTTGCTTTGATCTGGTGCGAATTCTTAACAAGGATTTCCAAACAGAAGAAGAATTATTATCAATTGAAACAGTCCAGAAGTGTTTATTTTTACAATATTTACTTAATGTCCATTTGCTCCAGAAAGAATCTACAGCTAGAAATTTCCATAATAATTTTATGAAGGCAGCCTTTTTCAAATCAGTAGAGTTTTTCAGACCAATACCACCTTCACTTCTAGGTTTACAAAGAGTTTTCCAAGCTACTTTATGTTCATCCCCTCCCCAAAAAAAAATCTACACATAAGGATTGAATTTTGTCCAATGTGTATTCAGGAATTTGATAAATGAATAGCCAATATAGGACAATAGGAGTTAAAATGCCATTTATTAGTTCTGCCCTTCTAGCAAAAGATAAAAACTTTGTTTCCCACCCTTGAATCTTGCTTTGCACTTTTAGAATGAGAGAGTTACCCTCTGCGTAGTGTAAATAATTGGAAGAAAGAGGAACACCCAAATACCTAATTGGCAACTGGCCTTGGTCAAACCTAAGAATATTCAAATTTTCTACTGCATTTCTGACTGAATTGCTGAAAAAACCTTAGTTTTTCCCGCATTATCATTCAAACCTGCATAGTCTTCAAGTTTACGAAATATAGCTTTGAGATTATATGCACTATGAGGAGTAGATTTTCCAAAAATTAGCAAATCATCAGCATACAAGAGGTGAGATATAATAGGTTGCACTGCACAACTAGGCTGAAACTCTTTTTTAGCTATGGTATCCTACATAAGAAAAGAAAGAAATTGCATAGTAATGGCAAATGGATAAGGAGAAAGAGGATCTCCTTGTCGAATCCCTCTAGAAGAAGAAATAAATCCCTTTGGTTTGCCTTCAATTAATTTAGAAAATGTGGCCATAGACATGCATTCATATATTAAGTTTATAAAGTGCATAGGAAACTTCATAAGAGACATAATTCGACATATGAATTCTCTATTGACACAATCATAAGCCTTTTGTAGATCCACTTTCACACAGAATTTAGGCAATCCTTTTCTTTTGAAATCTCTAAGGAGTTCATGGGCCAACAATATGTTATCTCTAATGTTACTATTTTTAACAAAGGCACTTTGATTTTCTGAAATCAAAGAAGGTAGGAAATGCTTCAATCTATTACACAAGATTTTAGCAAATATTTTGTAGTACACATTGCAACATGATATTGGTCTGAAATGTGAAATTGTAGTAGGCCTCTCATTCTTTGGAATTAGGGTAATGAATGTATGATTAATGGAATTTGGCAATTTTCTTGAATGAAAAATATCAGATATGGCAGCTAATAAATCATTTTTCAATGTATCCCAATGCAGTTTCATAAAATTCGAATTTAAACCATCAGGGACAGGGCTAGTATCATCTTTAATAGAAAATAAGGCTTCATGAACTTCAGTAATAGATATTTCATTAAGCAAAAAATCATGCCGTTGCTCATTAATATAAGAAATTGGATGAAAATTGGGAAATACCTGAGAACAGTGGCCACTGAAAAGATCTGAAAAATAATTGATTGCCTCATTTTCAATTTCTTCAGATTTGAATATAAGATTGCCATTGTTATCCATTAAAGATCGAATATGATTGAAGAATCTACGATTAGACATACGATCATAGAAATTTTTTGAATTGGCGTCACCCTGCTGTAACCAATTTACCTTTACTTGTTGCTTAAACCCAGCAAAATAAATTTTTTGAGGTCTTTGATATTCAGATTTAGCCTAGAGAAAATCTTCATAAATCATCATATTTTTAGGATTTTGGTCTACAACAAGCTCTAGATTCTTAAGAAATTGCTCGGCATTTGAAAGGTTAAATTCATTCTTATCCCTTACTCCGTTCCACTTTTCTATTTTGCTTTACAGCTTTTGTATTTCTATAATAATCTAAAACTTTGAAAAACCCATATAGAACAGTTTATACCTCTTTCAATAACTTCATTATAACTTGAAATATTATGCCATTCATTCTTGTATCTGAAAGGAAACCCTTTAGAATTTGCAGTAGGAATGAGGTCCAGTAAAGTGGGATTGGGATCACTAGAGTGTTGAGATAACGATAAAGCTTTCGAGTTTAAAAACTGCTGCAAACAACAGTTGTTAACTAAGACTTTATCTATATGAGTAGCAATACCTTTCCTTTGCCAAGTAATTTTGAATCCCACTGGTTTAACTTCAGACAAATCAGTTTGGACAATAAAATTCTGAAACCCTCTTAGATGCTGATAAGGAACCAGTAAACCACCACATTTGTCTTTAGGAGGGAGAGTATTATTTAAGTCACCCATAAAAATCCTAGCACCATTCACTAATGAATAATCATTTACAAGAAGTTGCCACAGCCTTTGCCTCTCACTAAAGAAATTGCTTGCATACATAATTGAAAAAACCATAGGGAAACCTCCTTTGTTATTAGCTAAAATAGTAATATGTTGAGAAGTAGAAGCCAAGCTTGACAAGTCCCAAACAATTAAATCCCATATCAACAATATACGACCATTGGAAGAAACAGAATTGTTAGTTAAATGCTTCCAACTACTAGGCAACATAGAAATGAATATAGCCAAATTAGATGCTGACAGTTTGCTTTCCACTAAACCAACAATAGTTGGTTTAGCTAATGTTAGGAGTTTAAACACTTCTTTCATACGAGAAATAGTGTTCATACCCCTAATATTCCTAGAAGAAGAGCTCCTAGTTGATCTTTTAGGAGGAGCATTAAAAGTGACATGTGATGAGCTCTCTTTGTCTTGTAAGTAGTTTGGATTTTTGTCAATAAAACTAGAAACATCGACTTGTTACCTTTATCATTATTTTCCAGTTTATCACTCTCTTCAATAATCTCAGCTACATTTTGCAGATCATCTGAAATCAGGACATTAGGCAAGTTGTGATTCAAAAAATCAAGATCATCCCCAAATTTAGAACTCTGGTTTTCTTCACTTGTGGCTACATGATCAGGATTTATGGATTCATCATTTGGACTAATAGAAGAGGAAGGGATCTCTGATGCATTCCATTTTGAGTCGTTTGAAGATTCATGGAAGCTTTCATCCTGACCAAATATAGGACATTTCTCGCATATCAATGGAACGAATTCATATTCTATATTGAGAGAGATATTCTGACCATTATGCAATAGAATAGGAATTATTGGCTTGAGATCTGTCTTTTTATCTATTTCAATTAAGACTCTAGCATACTCTGTAAACTTTTTAGCTTTAGTATTTTCATCAATTAAAAGAGGAATTGCAATAAAGCTTGCAATCGTTTATATAGCTTCTTTGGTCCATAACTCCATGGGTAGATCATGAATTCTGATTCAAACTTGGTCATTATTAGACTGTATATTATTGTAATCGAAACCTGGATGCCATGCAAACACTAAAAGCAATCTACCAAAATAAGAGTAAGTATTGCTTTCTATGATTCAAGAAATGATGTTCTTCAAATTGTACAACAACATTATAAGAAGAAGAAATACGAACACTGAAGTTACCAGAAGGTCTCCAAACCTTTTTGATATAATCCTTTAATTTTACCGCAAACAACCTAAAATAAATTGGAATTAGTGCAATTGTATACGTCCAGGCTATTTCAAAATCATTATAAATTTTCTCTGAAATTGAACACAATCAGCCTTAGATCTGACGAAATTCAATCTCCGATTATTTGGTGCAATAACGCCTTGATTTCGATTGATATTACCATCGCTAGGATTCAAAACAAGGTACAGGATTACCAGATATTGAAGATGATACAGGATTTGAACTAGAAACCGAGGGATTTGATTATGGAAAACCAGATCGAGAATTTGAATTTTTGGCGGGTTCCGCCATTAAAGTAGAAAACAAACGAGATACTAACTCTAACATTGATATATATATATATATATATACATATATATATATTACATATATATACATATACATATATATATCTTCATGTTATGTTGCATGTGGAAATCGCTTGGCTTATAAAATTTGTCATCATGTTATAACGTATTACTGACCATAGATGGCATTACATAATGGTTTATAAAATGTCATCTAAAATGCAGATGCTCTTAATCTCTTCTCATTATCCAGTGGTGTATCAAATTACATTGGAAACTTAGTAGTCGAGTTTGCTTTCAAGGTATTCCTTTACCTGCCTGCATGCGTGTTTGATCAATTCATCTTATAGCATTTAACCTGAAATTAGATAGAAATTAATTAAAGCATAAACTTCAATGACAGGGATAATGGTAGATTAATAACCCTATTTTATAAAAAATGAACATGGTCTGGGATGTAATACTAAAACAATAAGCTATTTTAAGTTTTAATGTTTATTTTTCATTGTTAAATTGATCCATTAAATATCACTCCATATTTGTGCTTATATTAAGCAAGTGTAGCAATTCAAATATCTGATTATTAGGCAAAAAATTACATTAATGGTGCTATAGTATCAATCAAATATAATACACCAACTATGAAAATATTAGTTTGTTGTCTATTATAAAGAATGAAATATCACATTATCGAATATTACAAAGTCATATGCAGTAAACATACATTCGCGGTAAACAAGAATTTCCAAGGTTAACTGTGTTGTACGTTATATTATGTATCCTATTCTCTTAAAAGACTTTGACTTTAGTAACATCCATTGGTTTTGAGTTCTATTGACGCTGATCTGCTAGCATGCTTTTTATATTCTAGAAACCATAGATGTAAGCCTGTTGATCTTATTATTTTTTATTTACAAAGTATTTGTTCTTTATATTTATATTCGTAACAGACCAAATAAGATGGTATGGTTTTGCAAAGTAATTAGTTCCACATGGGAAAATTGAATAATCTGCCACTGACAATTGTTTTGTATCCCATAAATTTTTTTCACCATTAACAATGTGTTCAAATGCGAAGCTGTCAATTTATTTGGTGTTAATTCTTCTTTTATAGGATGAAAAAGATTATATCTCATGCACAGTAATATGAGATTAACATGATGCGTACCCCAATTTCTGTTCATTTACTAACATATACTTTTGTTATAATTCATAGTTCTCTACAGCAAGGTGGTGGAAATTGGAATATGGACAGTTGCTATTATGCATGCAATTGGAATATGGAACAGGAATATGGACCGTGCCAGCAATTTAACTTAGCTTTTTTTTGGATGAATTTATTTATTTATATTTATAAAGAGATGCGCTCAAGCTGGAGTTCCATATTACTATGATTGGCGCATTTATTATTTATACTTAGGGAGCGTTTGGTTAGTTTGGTTTATCTGAAGATGAAAACTGAAAACCAAACTAAAACCGATAAAAATGAAAGCCAAACCAAACTAACCAAATTAAGATTGGTTGGTTCGGTTGGTTATCCGATTTAACCGAACTAAAAATATTTTAGACTTTATGTTCATAATATTAACTATAATTTTAAATAAAATATAAATATATGATTAAAGTATTATTAATTATGACTCTTATGCTTCCCAAAAATAATTCTAGTGCATATGTGATGATTAAAATTAACTTAGATAACTAAACTAAGCTAAAATATTTACAATAATTTTGATAAATTTGAAAATATTATAAAAGTTTGGTTAATTTGGTTAAACCGATAACCAAACTAAATATTTTCCGAACTGATTACAAATCGATCTAATTTCAAAATCGAACCAAAACGACCATACTCAATTGGTTTGATTGGTTTATTTGGTTTAACCACATAATGTTCACCCCTAATTTATACAGATTACTGTTTAAATCGCAACAAGGTTCAGTTCTAATATATTTTCTAATTCCTAACTACTTGCACAGTTGCCAGTTAAGCAACCGTGCCAACAAGGATACAAACTTGCAGATTTTGTCCAAAATATAGTGGATTTGCATGTAAATTACTTTAACTTATGCAAAAGCAAATGTTCGTGCTTTTTTCTGATATACTGTTGTTTCTACTATGACGGAAAATATTACATCTGAGTTATTCAGTTATAATTGATTGTTAGACGGGTGTCATAGGTATGTATCTATGATCACACTTAATTATCATAACATGGTATATATTATGTCTGAACGATATAGTATAAATAACACCATAACAAAATGGTTACCATCCCCATCTAAACCTAAAAAGTATTATTAACACTAAGAGAACGTGGTTCCATAATAAAAATAATAAGATGTAAAATCCAACAAGAAACATAGTTAAATCTATACAGGACATTGCTTTTTTTCAATGATGCAAATAACATATTGTGGTAAGAAACAAACCATAAAAACAAATACTTGAAATCAAACAAACATTGCAAAAATAGGCTTTGATAGCTGATCAATATGGAATAAATTTGAAGTAAATTATAGAAACCGAATCTTCGCTCACACGGACTGCAATCAAGCTAAGAACTAATATTTTATGCTTATAGCAAGGATTTTAATAAATGTCTTACTACAAAAAACAGTTGGAGAGTTGTTTGGAGGTGGGAATGATTGTTCTTAGAAATGTATAAATTGTTCAAAAGAGCATAGTATGAATTCTTCATTTTCAAGCACCTTCTAAACAAATTGCTATTGCTTAGGATTAGGGATGTTTGAAATTTTTTCATAAAATTTTAACATCTCTTTAGAGGAAGGTTCCAAGATACCCTTATTTTATACTACCATTATTGTACCTTAACATAAGCCAATCATTTATTTTTAAATAAGTTAGTGGACGGAGAGAGAGTTAGTGCTGCACTGTTTGACTTATATAAGAGCGGCTATCTGAATACAAAAATTTAACTTGAAGGGCACAAAATCTCAACCACGTGACTAGTTTGGCTTTGAATGAGGAGTGGAAATCAGCAGTTAACCTAGTGGTTGAGCTTTTGTGTCCCTCAATTTGTGTCAAACCTTTGTGTCTAAGTAAATTTTCTCTATGTATGTATGTGTGTGTATATATGTATGTATATATATATATGTATATAAATAGTGTGGTGCTAAGGGCACCCCAATATGTTCCTCCTAATACCGCAATTAAAAAAATAAACATAATTAAATTTTGTATGCTTCCTAATACCACGTTACCTCTCCATTTTAATCTCTTATTCAATCATTATTTGCCGAACTAATCATGTACTAAGCTAATCTAAAAACCATAATCTTTCAAAATCGCTGTCTACTTCAAATCTCACACGGGAATTTACTTGGCTAATCATTATTTTGATCTTAGCGGCTGTTGGTCACTGAGAAGAAGACAATTAATATCATTACATATCGACGGTTTGATCGGTGACAAATGACCGAGAATTTATTTGGCTTACGGTGTGTAAAGACCAAGCGGAACAAAAATGTACGATTTGATAATATTTCTTAAATGGCTGAACGCATGAAAAATGACCAAACATGAAGTTTCTCTACGGTGAGAAATGGACGAGCAGAACAAAAATTTAGTTCGTGATAATTTTAGGTTGTCAAATATTATCTTTTCTATTTGTGTGGACCCAGCAAATGCTAGCAGCCATAGTTGTGAAGACCGAACCATACGTCAAATTGTGACAGTGAAAGGTCCAAGGTTTTCGTGATTCAACCGGTCAGACCGTG
Organism: Allium sativum; assembly: GCA_030737875.1. Taxonomy (NCBI): domain Eukaryota; kingdom Viridiplantae; phylum Streptophyta; class Magnoliopsida; order Asparagales; family Amaryllidaceae; genus Allium; species Allium sativum. Next base: position 353,058,060 of record CM060919.1, on the reverse strand, counting down.
AGAACCGCGCTGATAGTTTATTTTTATTTTTTGACTTAAATGTAAAATTAATTTAAATATAGATAAAATTTAAGCAATTATGACAAACATCTGTGTCCAAACTACCTCGTTGAAATAATTATAATTGTAAATTTACTAATTTTCTATAGTAAAAGAGGATTGGTTCAATAATAGTTCGTAAAATGTACATAATAATGAATTATATAATCCAAAATTTAATAACAATTGTTATAAAATTATTTGTTAAATTTATTATAGTAAAAAATAAAGAGTGAAGTAATTATATTTTCGCAAATTTGAAGAACCGTGAGGTTCAAAGAGGTCGAACCAGAGGTTTTTATAGGGTTTTGAGGTTAAACCGCGGGTCTGTGGACGCGCAAGGTTATTTCATTTTAAGAGTCGTGACGCTCCAAGGTCGAAGGTTAACCGCGGTCGAACCGAGGTTGGGTTGGGTCTTTAAAACACTACTAGTAGCAATTATAGATGCAATACATTCAATTTCTACATTACAAGAACAAAAATAAGAATTCATGCAGAACATAGAATCCAAAACAGAAATGCATAAAGCATCACGAACTAATGAAAGTTTTTTATTGTAACAACCCGGAAATTCTGAGCCATTTAAAATTTTTTATTTTGGCAATTTTAATGAATTTTGAATATTTAAAATGAATTATTTTAAATAATAACAACGAGAAATTTATTTTGAATATAATTCGAACGTATATATTTATATACATCGTCGTTAGAATATAAATATTTATTTCAAATTATAAAAGGAATTGAAAATGGCGTGGTAGTTCGATAATTCGATTTCAAATTTCAATTGAACATACCAAGTGCAAAATAAAGCGGATTTTGGCGAAACCAAAAATATTAGAATCTAGTTGAAAATATATTTCCAACGAATCTGAAAAATCGAAATTTCATAGCGGGAATCAAAAGTTATGCTCAGTTGAAAATTCAGAATAGTCGCTATGTAAATTATACATGGCCCAAAAAGTCAAATTTTGCATACGGATGAATTTGGACTCGAAACCACTTCCATTGAGTTCAAAATACCGTTTAGAACTCTGAAAAGTATAAGCTTCGATATATTCCGATATTCGGAATAGTGGCAATTGGCAGGAGCTTTTCGGTTAGCAAAACATAGCCCTTAAAAAGTGAAATTTTACATACGAGCTCAGAATTCGACAAGATAAATTTTTATGGATTCACCATGACAAATTATTGTTGAATCCCAAAGTACGCGTCGAACGGAGTCAACATGTGGCCGTGCGAAGCAAAACCATTCGTTCAAAAGCGGATAGTCATTTTACAAAGGAACGTTATTGATACGACTTCGGAATTCGATTCTACATTTTTTTTCTGGATTCGTATCGTCTAATAATGGTTAAATCCAAGAGGGCTTGATTTTTTGAGTTAGCATGTGAGCGTGCAAGAAGAAATGGTGTGCCAAAATCGCATTTTTAGAGCTTATCTGAGCATTTTTGAGAATTTTAACGGACGGTCAAACGAACTCGGAATTCGACAAAACTTGTTTCGTTGGACTCGTCTTCACGTCTACTATCTCGTGTCCGAAAGACGCGGCAGTTGGAGATCGTCGACGTTCAGGCGATACGCGAGAAACTAGCATATAATCACTTTTCCTTTCTTTTGTTTCTCACTTTCTTCCTCTTCCTCTTTTTGCATTTTTCCTCTTTAATGGTCACCGCTCCACCATGCCGCTGCCCTCCTCCACCAGCGCCACCACCGGCCTCCACCGCCCACCGTCGGCCGCCCGCACCCCCTCCTCCTCCTCTTCCTCCTTCTCTCTCCTCTTTTCATGAACCCTAAACCCCCAAATCACCCACCACCACCACCGCCGCACCTTAGCCGCCTCCCTACCTCACATCAGGTCCAGTGCCCCCTTCCCCCTCCTCAATTCCGGCCGTGGGCCCCCCGGTCACCAAAAACTCATTTTACACTAATCACCCGTTTTGCAAATAAGCCCCTGACCGTATTTCGCCAATAACTCTCAAACGGTGCGTTTCTGGCCAAAGTCCCTCTAAACCAAAGTTGTAGAGCACGAAATTCTCTTCGATTTGGCTATATGAAGTCGTGTTTTGGAGTTCGGAGCTGCTCGGAAAATGTGTTCGAAGTCTGCTGTACAAAAGCGGTAAAATTCGTGTACTTTCGCGAATTCTGGCGAATTGGAGCATTTTCGGCAAAAAGTCCCTTAGGCAAAAGTTGTTCGGAATGCCGTGCTTGTGCTATAAAAAAGAAGGATTGAAGATTTGAGCTTGTATGCGAAGTCTGGAGCTCGAACAACAATTCAGCAGTTCAGAAAAGGCGTTAGAAAAAATCAATGTGAGAACTTCTCACTTTAAATTTCCTTTTCTAGTTATAAATATATACTAGGATGCAGACGGTGTTTAGTAGCACCCAACACCATTGTCCACAGACCATGGACTTATTTGTTTGGTTGTGTAGTTGGTTAGATTATTTGATCTACATTTGGTTGTTTGGTGAATTGAAATTGGTTTGATTGATATGTGTATGGCGTGGGCCATTATTAGACCGGGGATAAGGCTAGGCCTGGTCCCGTTTCTAGTATCGTGTTGTTATGCCGCCGAAATTTTCTAAAATAAGTTAGAAAAATAAAGATATAATTTTGTTTAATTAATGAATCGAGTAGAATATTCGTAGGTTGAATAGAATAATTTGGTCGTTAAAAATATAATTTTTAACGTGAACGTGAACAAATAAATATTCATTTACAAATCGAACGATTTGTTTATGTACACTGATTTGACTGACATTGATTGGGACGATAAATTTTACACATCGCCCCACTGCACAAATAAAAATCTGTGTTTGTTGATTTGAAACCCCACACGGGTATTCGGATAATATACGACATACACTAATCCCAATAATTAGTTGTATGTCGATCGATGGATTGACAGACTAATATAAGCGTTAGATATTTATATTTGATGCTTATACAGTGTAGTGCACTTTGGATGATGGTTGATTATTTATCGTTGCTATTATATACATGTGTTGTATGGAATCCATATAATTAACGTTATATGGTAATTGATTGGGCCTCATTCCAATTTAGAAAATAAAGAATATTATAAAATAAAGGTTCATGTGTTGATAGTACTCATCCGTTGAGATTAGTCATGTGTTGAACGAAATATTTTAACAATAAAATTTACATCTTTATCTTTATAAAATAAAGGTTCATGTGTTGACAATACTCATCCGTTGAGATTAGTCATGTGTTGAACGAAATATTTTAACAATAAAATTTACATCTTTATCATATATAAAATTAGAAACTAACTGGAAAATAGATAAGATGAGTGGTCTCCTGGATATTGATCTGTTGTTGGTTTCGGCCTTCGGGGTTAATATTCAGGGAATCGTTCTCTTACTAATTTACGGTTGGAGTCTGATTTGAAATCAAACGATAGATACCATAATTTTTATAAAATATATTAAATAACAAACATGAACACACGTGGACAGTACTCATTCGTTGAGATTAGTCATGTGTTGACAAAAATATAGATTCATTTGTTGAATAGAATAACGAAGTTATTGAAAAATATAAAGCCGTGTTGATTAGAGATGCGCTATTTTGACGCGAACGATATTTATATCGATTATATTCGTTTTTAAAATGAATATTGAAAAGAGATAAAAATTGAATATTTATAACAGGAATTCGAATTTAATTGAAAAGAAAACGAATTCGAAATTGAATATATAACGAATTCGAAGTGAATTGAATATAAAACGAATTCGAATTGAATATAAAACGAATTCGAACTGAATTGAAAACGAATTGAAATCGAATTGGAATTGAAATGGAAGTTGAAATTGTTTTTGAAACAAATTTAAAAACTATTTATAAATTTTGTTTTAAATAGAAATTGACGAAATATATATTATATATATATTATATATATAATATAATGGCCTGAACAGAACGCGCCGCGCCGCGGCAGTTTGTGAATTTCGACCATTGACTTCGAACGGATATTACGGGAGATCCGACCGTCGGATTCTCCTAAAACCGGAACCGTTGGGTTCATATCGAAAAGAGCTTTCTAACGAATATTAGCAATTTGAAATCTAACGGTTGGATTTGGAGATACTTCCAAATCAAATTTGGAAAAGGTCGATGTAAGTGTAGTTCTATGGCCGCTGTTGGAAATCGACTGTACGGGCCTTAATAAAATTATTAAAAATAGTAATAATTTGTGTAAAATCATAAGAAATGATTTTGGAAAAATTGGGATGAAAAACTCCATGTTTGAAAAGATAAAAATAGATTTTTATCGAAATGAACTAGTTTTGAACTAAAATTAAAACCCAACTATTTTTAAATAAATAAATTGGATTTGAAAGGGGTTCTAAATAATCGGAATTTCAAATATAGTTGATTGGAATTGAATTAGAATTGATTTATGGGTTTATCGTGAACGGTGTTTTAAATATCATTTGTTCTTTAACCCGATAATAAATAGAATGTGATTTGGGTTTGTCGTGAACTGTGTTTTAAATGACATTAGTTCTTTAACCCAGTAAAAGGAGTTTTAATGAATCTATAATTAGATTGAAATGTGAATTGATAATCTAAATTATCAAATTTAGAAAGTGAGCGAGAATGGAGTATCACCAGTTTTGCTCCAAAACGATAGTCAAATCTTTAATTAGATTTGAACGTGGAATGGTAATTAATTTTATTGATAACACCATGGTATTAGATATGGAGTATTACCAGTTTTGCTTCATGGGATGAATAGGTTGGGATTGGGAAATAAAATAAATAATTACTTCGGTGTGGTTCGCCAATCTCGACTAGTTTGGAAAACCATAATTTGGTTTGAAATGACATCCAAAGGAAGATTAAAGAATAAATTTAAAGAATTTATCTTTGATAAAATTAATGAGAACCTTTCCCTAAGAATATGAAATTTAGAAACTAGCTGTGGGTTAGTTAAGAAGAATGGTTTCCTGGGTATTGATCTGATGTTGGTTTCGGCCTTCGGGGTTAATATTTGGGGAATTGTTCTCTTGCTAATTTACGGTTAGTGACTAATGAATTGGAATGAGGCGTATGTTGTGTTTGTGTAACATTTGTTTTTAATATACGCGGGTTGTTCGGAAAGGCCGGGTTTATACCCATTCTGAATAACCGATTCGACGATAAGTCGAAGATGATGACGGTGGTCGAAGACCGGAAGTTTTCACATCGTTTGGATAATTACTGATGATCCTGATTGGGCTGTACACCCAAGAGGATGGAAATAGTCGGTGGTCGTCCAGACATACTTGGAGATCGATGGATATGCGAGGAAAGTGCCTCCGGTTTCGTTCAGACCCAGAACGAACTTGTAAATGGATTGTGTGTCTGACATTGGACTTTATTCTGTGTTGATTGATCTCTATTAAATATACATCTGTTTGGCGGCGGAGAATTTATTCTCTTGCTTAACGCCCTTCTCTGAGACGTACGAGCTCAGAGGTTGTATATCGATGGACATCAGTCGCATGGCATGAATTGCCTGTGTGGCATGCTGAGTTGCATGAATCAAGGCTTCTGTTGAAAAGCAAAGTCTTGTGGTTGATGATCAAAGCACGGCCTACGTGGCAGCTTTGTGTATAATGTGAATTCGCGAGCCTCACACCTCGGTATGAGTTAAAAACGGGATAAGGACTACAGGGAGAGCATGACGTTTCTTTCTAGCTTTGGTGGTGTCAGTGACTTACCAGCCCTGACATTTATATACTTTTCACCTATGTGGTTGTTGGATGAGGCGCCTCGATTTTAGGTCTGTAAGGACCGGGAAACGTGTGTTCAGGAATAACTAATCCTCAAACGTAAGAGAGGACCGGCCCTGAAGCATCAAGGGGTTACCCAGAGTGTGTAGTCCTGAGCACTACAACAAAAACACCATTTCACAACTGTCAAAAACAGTTGTAATAGATCTATTACAACTTTCGCCCGTCAGTCTTTATATCCAGAGTTGTAATAACGCTAGAATTTTTTACAATTGTTTTTAACAGTGGTAAAAGTTATGTTTACAACTGTTTTTGGCAGTTATAAAGTGTTTTTTAACAACTGCTTCTGGCAGTTGTTAAAATCATCTTTATAATTGTTATATGCAAAAAAAAAATCCAAATACATATTTTGAAAAATAAATAAACATAGACAATGTAATAAGATTAATAATACAGTATAAACAAATCAAGTATTACACTATAAGAAAATTACGTCATAAACGATTGCACTATATAAATTACTAGTTTCATTTACAAAAAAAAATCTAAACAACATTCCTTACTACAAAAGTACAACTCAAAGACATAGAATATGAAAATTAAAATCCAATCTAAGCTCCTTTCTATCAAGGTTACGGTCAACATCTCAAATCCATTTTCCTTTTGTCCATCAGTATTGGTTAGTAGCAGAAAATGCATCGTCATCACATAGCATTCGCACCAATCATCTCATAACAGAAACAAGCTTACAAGAGAGCACACTTGCACCATCACAAACCATCCAAATTTCATCTTCCAACTGTAGCAACATCAACAACAGAACAACTCGTCAAACAGTCCTCTACAATTGCTCCTTTGCAAACTTCTACTGCTCCACATCAACTTACTTAACAAGGCGACAACACCACAAACCAAATAACATACTCCTCCACTAACATACTAAAATGGTCATTAATCAACCACAATCCTCTTCTGCCAACCCCAGCCTCGCTACTGCAACCCAGCATAAATATCTCTTCATATCAATAAACTAGAATCCAACAAACAGAGTTATCACCTCCGTTTACACATTGCTGTCATCGTAAACTCCTCTGCATCGCCCCCTCCTTGAGATAAAACCACACCAGGATATAACTATCCAACAAACAATCAAAAATATCAATCTTCCTACCACAAACCAGTACGGAAATCGCAACCAGTCTTGACATCTTCTCCAATACATACCACCATACTTATCAACTTCTCTAATACAACAAAACACCCATCTTCTTCTATCAGCAGGCAGCTTGTACAGCCATACACATTTCACCAAAACCTCAAATTCAGTTCAACAAAATATAGACAGAACTGGGGAGATAACTGAGGTCAAAACTGGTGCATTAACATGAGGCACATCATTATCTAGGGTATGCGAGTCGGAGCCCACAGCTGGAGCATCAACGGAGAAAAGCACGCTGGATCTAATGGCAGAACCCAAATTTTCGAACCCAAATTAAGCTCCAATCGACACAGGCATTATGCTCCAGCACAATAGGAGACCTTAGTAAACTCGTCATATAATCTACAACCATCGCAAGACTCAAATTATCATCTAAAGACCAATTGATTACACCAAAATCTCATAATTAATATGACCAGGAACTGGCGCAACTTGTGCATCCACAATAGTACCTCGAAAATTGGAATAGAGAAGGGTAGGCACTCTGGTGGCGCGGATGCTAGAATAAAGGAGACTCGGACGTTCCTAAATCAAAATAAATCACTGCAGTTTTTGGATCTAGAGCAGCAGATAGGTCAGGCATTAAAGCCTTGGACTTTAAGGCTTCAAAGTTTTCAATTTGAAGAAGATATATTTTGCGGTAAAAATTGTTTTGTTGTGGAGGCGATCTGCTGTTCAGATCTGAACACGATTAAGAAGAAAGGAAGGCGTAATAAAAAATAACGAAGCGGAAGGATAAAGATGAATAAAAAATAACGTGGGGTCGGATTTTGTAGAAAAACGAGGCAGCAGAATTTTGGCTTTGGTGGGAAATTTTCGCTTAGCGCCAAAATTTGTAGAAAACGAAGCAGAGAAATTTTGGGTTTGGAGGAAAATTTTCACATGGAGCCAGAATTTGAATGAAACGAGGCAGCAAAATTTCGGCTTTGGAGGGAAATTTTTGCTTGGAGCCAGAACTTGTAGAAAATGAAGCAGTAGATAGAAAAAAGTCCAATTCGGAGGGAAAAGGATAAACTAAAAACAATGTTTCTGCTATGAAAAGCAAAAGAATAGTTGTGTATACTAAATAAAAATTATTGCTAAAAAAACCTCAAGATGCATATAGATAATAAAATTAATAATTCACAATATTTTTTATAATTTTAATTTTTTTCTTTTATGAGTTTTTGAAATTTTAACAAAAAATATTAAATTCTAGTTAGTATGCAAAAATTTAATCATTATTGTAACATATTTACATTTAATTATCACTTACTAATTTTTATTTATTAATTATCACTAATTACATCCTAATTATAATTTAATATTCGTAACTGAAAGTTAATTATTATTTATATGTTATAAATTATTTAACAGCAATAATTAGGAGCTAATTACTATTTATTAATTATTAATAGTAATTATTGATTTATATGGTTACTATTAAATAACAATCATTCTTAAATATTAATGTTGTTGATAATTATTTATTAAATATTAAGTATTTGATATTTATTATTAATTATTAGTTATATAATATCAAATATCTTTTACAATTGATGGGAAGAGTTGTAATGGATATCTATTACAACTGATAAAAACGAAGAGTTGTTAAAAATAGACATCTTTTACAAGTGACAAAAGGAGTTGTAGTAGATATCTATTATAACTGGCAAAAATAAAGAATTGTAAAAAATAATTATATGTTACAACTGACCAAAAACAACAGTTGTAACAGGCATCTATTACAGCTGGCAAAATGAAATAGTTGTTGAAAGTTAATCTATTACAACTAACTGAATAAAACAGTTGTAAAAAACCTCTATTGCAACTGGCATTTTATGAAAGTTGTAAAATTACAGTTGCAGTAGGGTCATTTTGTTGTAGTGGAGGCATTTGCTAGAGTGTCTCGAAGCGGAGAGGAGCTTGCCCCTTGCCTCGACTCATGACGGAAATCCAATTTCCAATACGTGTATTTCGGTTTTAATTGTAGAACTAGTATGGCGACATGATAGGTGGTACCCATGCCGCCTATGATTGATATTTATGATTGAAAATTGTTTTGACACTTTACACTTATAATAGTATCAAATGATTTGTTTTAAACGTACCAAGCATGTTTGGCTATTATAAGGGAAAACCCTATCCTCTGGCTTGCGTTGCATTGTGTGATGGGACCTGGGTCTTATAATAGCTTCATTTTCCGAAAAAGCATTGCGCTGTTTATTCTATGCACTGGTATTCTTTGGAGGAAACCCGTTCCGTGTCATACGGCGTGGTCCCTTGATTTACCTTATTTTTAAAGTAAAGTTTTGAATAACTGTTTTAGTTCTCACACCAGTCACATGACTGACCTGGAGTTTATTGTTTTAACCTAAACTCTGGGTGCCCCTATTTTCGACACGGGCAACTAGTAGTTTTGGTTTTGTAGATTTATATTCACAGGATCCTGATTTACAGCTGGAACGATGCTCGGAAAGCTCTGTATCCGTGTATTACTTTCAGTTGTGTTTTGTATTATTTTTCCGCTGCAGTACTGTATTTAAATCTCTGATATTTATCGAATGTAATTTATTCATTTATACTCTGTATATTCTTGTATCTGATGGAATTGTTGTAATAGCAATGAAATGTTCTTCCGTCTGCGTTACGATTTGTCCTGTTCTCAAAACGATCAGTGGTTTTGAACGGTCTTGGTCGGTTTAACGACTGATTCGGATCGAGCGAAATTCCTTGCCGTCACATTTGGTATCAGAGCTTTGGTTTACAGAGCTCGAGAACAAGACACATTAGAACCGAACGAAAGAATTCATCAGATATTGGATTAGTAATATCCAATTAGAATGACTCATTAGAGATGGGAACAGTAGTATCCTAGAACGAGTGTGAAGAGTATATTTTTCAAATGAAAACAATTTTGTTTTGAAATTTAAATCGTTTTATATGTATTTGAATATTTATTTATTTTGATTTTGGACAATCCAATATATAAAGATTTTGCATATACGCGTCATGAACGTATATTCGAAGTTTTAATATACTGGATAGATATAGAACTGCACTCTAGTAGCCCGGAGATGTTCTGATGGTGGTTCGAAACATCATCAGCATTTATTTTCGAGTAACGAAGGTGTGATATCTATATATTTCCATCAGACTGGTGTGAGAACCAAAATTTAACTAGATAGGTTTATTGTTGTGATGTGGCATCAAAACATGATTTTCTGTATGTATCAAAATTATGAATTTGAAACGTTAATCCACTAATTGATTGATGTTTGTATTGTTTGTTTATTTGTTTAATAATTTTGAACCATTTATGCCTAATTGTACCAATTATTGAATTGTATTAAAAATTGGTCACATTTGCTTGCATATACATGTACTTACATTGAACAGGTGTATGGATTAGTTGTTGAGTAAAGAATTTATTTGCGTGCCAGGCAAATAGGTAAACCTTAATGAATTGGATGCGCACTTTTATTATTATATCAACTCCTGTGAGTGCCATTGGATGCGGAGTGCTGGTTATTCTGTGTGTAATTAGTAAATGTCGCCATAGGATAGTAACAATTAATTTTGAACTACACTACATGGCATACTTCCTGAAGATGGCATACTTCTTGAAGATCGCATACTTCATCATATACCACACAAGCATTTGAAGCTTGTGTGACGAGGTGGAAGATTTATCATACGAGCGAGAGGCTTATATGGCGATGATTATATATTACAGGTTGAATTGATGACAGATATGGACTATATATTACAGGTTGAACTGATGACTGATATGGACAATAAAAAATTGTAACGGTAAAATTGCCAGATTAATAAAAACCCCACACGGGTCTGGAGTTGACAATAATCACGTCTCTCTAGTCATTAGATATGGCACATGGATTATTTATTTCCCACACGGGACGAGGTGACGAGAATTTATTCTCTGGAGCAATTAAAATACACACTCCCTCAGGCTTTGACAGGGTGACGAGAATTTATTCTCTGGAGTTATTATCTATACACGCTCCCCTGTAAACACCAGAATATATCACTATAAATATGTGTATGTTTTATAGGATTTATTGGGTACCTAATACGGCCCAATAAATTTCCAAACCTCTCCCCGTACAAAGGATGTTATGGCGAAATTTTTCGAAAATTCCGGGTGTTAGCCAAATTTTTGAAGAATTTGAAAATTCTTAGAAACTGAAAAGTTGGGGAATGGAAGCCAGAATGAACGTGGAGTTGGTTTTTAAAACAACTTTCGGCTTCTTTCCTTTTCGAGGACGAAAAGTTTTAAGTGGAGGAGATTGTAACAACCCGTAAATTCTGAGCCAGTTTAAATTTTTTTATTTTGGCAATTTTAATGAATTTTGAATATTTAAAATGAATTATTTTAAATAATAACAACGAGAAATTTATTTTGAATATAATTCGAACGTATATATTTATATACATCGTCGTTAGAATATAAATATTTATTTCAAATTATAAAAGGAATTGAAAATGGCGCGGTAGTTCGATAATTCGATTTCAAATTTCAATTGAACATACCGAGTGCAAAATAAACCGGATTTTGGCGAAACCAAAAATATTAGAATCTAGTTGAAAATATCTTTACAACGAATCTGAAAAATCGAAATTTCATAGCGGGAATCAAAAGTTATGTCCAGTTGAAAATTCAGAATAGTCGCTATGTAAATTATACATGGCCCAAAAAATCAAATTTTGCATACGGATGAATTTGGACTCGAAACCACCTCCATTGAGTTCAAAATGCCGTTTAGAACTCCGAAAAGTATAAGCTTCGATATATTTCGATATTTGGAATAGTGGCAATTGGCAGGAGCTTTTCGGTTAGCAAAACATAGCCCTTAAAAAGTGAAATTTTACATACGAGCTCAGAATTCGACGAGATAAATTTTTATGGATTCACCATGACAAATTATTGTTGAGTCCCAAAGTACGCGTCGAACGGAGTCAGTATGTGGCCGTGCGAAGCAAAACCATTCGTTCAAAAGTGGGCAGTCATTTTACAAAGAAACATTATTGATACGACCTCAAAATTCGATTCTACTTTTTTTCTGGATTCGTATCGTCTAATAATGGTTAAATCCAAGAGGACTTGATTTTTTGAGTTAGCATGTGAGCGTGCGAGAAGAAATGGTGTACCAAAATCGCATTTTTAGAGCTTATCTGAGCATTTTTGAGAATTTTAACGGACGGTCAAACGAACTCGGAATTTGACGAAACTTGTTTCGTTGGACTCGTCTTTACGTCTACTATCTTGTGTCCGAAAGCCGCGGCGGTTGGAGATCGTCGGCGTTCAGGTGATACGCGAGAAACTAGCATATAATCACTTTTCCTTCCTTTTGTTTCTCACTTTCTTCCTCTTCCTCTTTTTCCATTTTTCCTCTTTAATGGTCACCGCTCCACCATGCCGCTGCCCTCCTCCACCAGCGCCACCACCGGCCTCCACCGCCCACCGCCGGCCGCCCGCACCCCCTCCTCCTCCTCTTCCTCCTCCGCCTTCTCTCTCCTCTTTTCATGAACCCTAAACCCCCAAATCACCCACCACCACCACCACGGATACCACCCCCACCGCCGCCGCCCCTTAGCCGCCTCCCCACCTCACATCAGGTCCAGCGCCCCCTTCCCCCTCCTCAATTCCGGCCATGGGCCCCCCGGTCACCAAAAACCCATTTTACACTAATCACCCGTTTTGCAAATAAGCCCCTGACCGTATTTCGCCAATAACTCTCAAACGGTGCGTTTCTGGCCAAAGTCCCTCTAAACCAAAGTTGTAGAGCACGAAATTCTCTTTGATTTTGCTATATGGAAGTCGTGTTTTGGAGGTCGGAGCTGCGCGGAAAACGCGTTCGAATTTAGTTGTACAAAAGCGGTAAAATTCGTGTACTTTCGCGAATTCTGGCGAATTGGAGTATTTTCGGCAAAAAGTCCCTTAGGCAAAAGTTGTTCGGAATGCCGTGCTTGTGCTAGAAAAAAAGATGGATTGAAGATTTGAGCTTGTATGCGAAGTCTGGAGCTCGAACAACAATTCAGCAGTTCAGAAAAGGCATTACAAAAAATCAATGTGAGAACTTCTCACTTTAAATTTCCTTTTCTAGTTATAAATATATACTAGGATGCAGACGGTGTTTAGTAGCACCCGACACCATTGTCCACAGACCATGGACTTGTTTGTTTGGTTGTGTAGTTGGTTAGATTATTTGATCTAAATTTGGTTGTTTGGTGAATTGAAATTGGTTTGACTGATATGTGTATGGCGTGGGTCATTATTAGACCGGGGATAAGGCTAGGCCTGGTCCCGTTTCTAGTATCGTGCCATTATACCGCCGAAATTTTCTAAAATAAGTTAGAAAAATAAAGATATCATTTTATTTAATAAATGAACCGAATAGAATATTCGTAGGTTGAATAGAATAATTTGGTCGTTAAAAATATAATTTTTAACGTGAATGTGAACAAATAAATATTCATTTACAAATTGAACGATTTGTTTATGTACACTGATTTGACTGACATTGATTGGGACGATAAATTTTACACATCGCCCCACTACACAAATAAAAATCTATGTTTGTTTATTTGAAACCCCACATGGGTATTGGGATAATATACGACATAGACTAATCCCAATAATTAGTTGTATGTCGATCGATGGATTGACAGACTGATATAAGCATTAGATATTTATATTTGATGCTTATACAGTGTAGTGCACTTTGGATGATGGTTGATTATTTATCGTTGCTATTATATACATGTGTGGTAGGGATTCCATATAATTAACGTTATATGGTAATTGATTGGGCCTCATTCCAATTTAGAAAATAAAGAATATTATAAAATAAAGGTTCATGTGTTGACAGTACTCATCCGTTGAGATTAGTCATGTGTTGAACGAAATATTTTAACAATAAAATTTACATCTTTATCTTTATAAAATAAAGGTTCATGTGTTGACAATACTCATCCGTTGAGATTAGTCATGTGTTGAACGAAATATTTTAACAATAAAATTTACATCTTTATGATATATAAAATTAGAAACTAACTGGAAAATAGATAAGATGAGTGGTCTCCTGGATATTGATCTGATGTTGGTTTCGGCCTTCGGGGTTAATATTCAGGGAATCGTTCTCTTACTAATTTACGGTTGGAGTCTGATTTGAAATCAAACGATAGATACCATAATTTTTATAAAATATATTAAATAACAAACATGGTCACATGTGGACAGTACTCATTCGTTGAGATTAGTCATGTGTTGACAAAAATATAGATTCATTTGTTGAATAGAATAACGAAGTTATTGAAAAATATAAAGCCGTGTTGATTAGAGATGCGCTATTTTGACGCGAACGATATTTATATCGATTATATTCGTTTTTAAAATGAATATTGAAAAGAGATAAAAATCGAATATTTATAACAGGAATTCGAATTTAATTGAAAAGAAAATGTAACAACCCGTATTTTGAACAATCTGTTATAACATAAATTGAGGCAGAATTAAATTATATAATGGGAATCAAGGGAAACGGGCTATGCCATTGCGTTCGTCTCGGAAAAATACGCGAAATAGAGTCCGAGTTTTCGAAAATCGGAGTCCGTATGACCCAATTAAGGCCCATTGAAGTTTTCAGAAATTTCTATGCTAAAGATAGATTTAAATTTCAAATTAAAATCAAGGATTAGGGCTAATCAGGGTTAGGCGGGAAAATTCCCGCCAGGGGGCCCCATGTCGACAGGCATGTCGACAGGGCACCCAGGGTGTCGACTGCCCTGTCGACAGCCCTGTCGACAGGGGGTGCCCAGGCAGTTCAGCCTGGTGCACCATTTCTGATTTGGGTTGAGTCATGTGGCTTGGTTCTGGAGAATTCTGAGATCTGACGGGCCAAACCTAATCTAGGGTTAATCCTAGGGCTAAAAACACTCTAATTCTCTATAAATATACCCCTAATCCTACCCTAAAGCCTCATTAATCAATCTAGCAACTAAACTATGCCAAATTGAATCCTCAAATGGCCTCCACCTAAAAATCCCTAGCCTCCACCTTCCTCAAAGTTAAATCCTATGAAGATATGATGATCATACAACTTTTTCTATGTTGTATGAGTGCTTAATAACTTGCATACTTCATTAAGTAGCAAGTTTGATTTGCTAAGTTTGTGTTTTTGGGATCTTGCAAAAGGGTTTTCTTATTTGAGGCTTTGTTTTGAGTTTTTAAAGGGCTTCTTCATCTTATTTGGTGGATTTGTGGCTTGTTTATATTTGTAAGCCCTCTTACCTTCACTTTACAAACTCTAAAGTTAATGTTTGGTGAAAGTTGAGATTTATGTGAGTTTAGTTGATTATGCATGTTTATGCGAACTCACTATGTCATGTTTTATATGATTCATAAGTTATGCATGCAAATGCGAGATTGCTATGCCATGTTTTATATGATTCATAAGTTATGCATGCATATGCGAGATTACTATGTCATGTTTTACATGTTTCACAAGTTATGCATGCTTATGCGAGTTTATTATGTCATGTTCTACATGTTTCATGGGTTATGCATGTTCATGCAAGTTCATCTTACCATGCTATGCAAGTTTAATGGATTATGCATGCTTATACAAGTTCATCTTACCATGCTATGCAAGTTTAATGGATTATGCATGCTTATACAAGTTCATCTTACCATGCTATGCAAGTTTAATGGATTATGCATGCTTATACAAGTTCATCTTACCATGCTATGCAAGTTTAATGGGTTATGCATATTTAATAAGCTATGCATGTTTATGCGAATTCACCATGACATGATTTGCAAGTTTAACATGTATGCATGTTTATTATGACATGTGAAGTTCACCATGTATGTTATGCCAAGTTACCTTTTATACCCTTATACGTATGACGAGTATGTAAGCGAGATAATGACGTTGGGGGGAGTTTGGGTAAACTTAAAAATGCATGAAACTAAAAGATTGGGAATTTACCTATTAAGTTAGGTCTACTCCTTGGGAATTTACCTATTAAGTTAGGTCTACCCAAGTATATGTTAACTTGTAAATATGTTTTAAAGTGGACATGACGTTAGATAACATGATATGGCCAACTCGAGGTTAGACCTAGTTGTGGTGTAAATCTTTCTAGGTAACCACAACGTAGGGTCTAATGTGGGTAGTTGGTCATGTTGCACCATAAGACCCGAGGTTAGACCTAGACGTGGTGTAAATCTTCCCAGGTAACCACGGATGTCTAATGTGAGAGGTTGGGTGCGTTAAGTAATTAATGCCTCATGATTAGGGTTAAGTCATGGCCCACTAATACTTAACCAATAATGGGGATGCGAGGATTAGATGGGGTTAAGTAGTTACACTTAACTAATTTAATCCATGATTAGTGAGGGGTTAAAACCACACTTAACCCTCTTAGAAACCCTAGCAACGTGGTCTGTTCCAGCAGTAATCCCAGTTTGGTATCACCACAACCCTATAGCTAGGTTAGGGCGGGGCACGATTACTGGACGGATGTAAGCGACCAAAGCGACGGCTGAGTGGTACAGCGGTGCGGGTCCGGCGGGCTACGGACGTGCACGTAGTCCGATGTTGGACAAACTCGAGGCACGGGTACCAGTAGGCTTAGACTGTGCATTATTGCTTAGGTGTCTGGGGTTGACATCTGAGGGCTTGATACACCCGAAGGTGGACCCAGCACAGTCTGACTACATCCATGTGGGCCGTATGGACACCAACACTGGACGTGTTAGGTTTATAGGGAGCCGATCGACTAGACCGTTGGGCTGGGCCTTATACTAAGGTCACTTCATGTTATTGGGCCAAAGCTTGGGCTAAGGGGTCAAGATCTGTTTTGTGGGTTTGCTAGTACACTGTGGTGCAAAGTTTAATCTCGTCTATGTGATGTCACCTTTATCTATTGCCAGTATGTTCATCTCAGTTTCCATCATACTGTTAACTTTATTAGTTTATAGATTGATCGTAGTAGGGCTTACCAGTCTTTTTGACTGACCTGTTTTCTTTCGCTTCTTTTCTTCCGTTCCCCCCCCCCCACAGGTTCTCAGGGAGGGGCTACATCTGCTTAGTGGATCTTTGACTTGCTTGTTGGATAGCTCATGTATGGATCTGAGCTAGCTGTGGCTTATCTTTTATTTCTGGGGATTAGTACTGATGTTTTACCATGTATTTTGTTATCACGTATCTAGACTTATGTTGTATTTTGGATTATGACATTTTGATAGTATGTACTTGACTATGTTGGTTTTCTGAGATTATGATGATGGGTTTTTATCTGCTACCGCTGCTTTACTTATATTTATTTGCATATATTCTGTCTTGCGATATCTCTGTGCATGTTTACCTTCACAATAACGCTCCTCCAAAGCTAGTACATTCTAAGGAGTGATCCTAGTGGAGGTGGGGTGTTACATTTGGTATCAGAGCCAGGTTAACAAGATTGAACAAAACTTTTGAAAAAAAAAAAACCTTTTGAAAAAAAAACTATTTTCAAAAACCTACTAAGTATTTTCCAAAATAAAGTCTAGATTATTTTAAGGCTAATCCCCAAAAGCCATCAGCATTATCCTTCGTTCCCTTGACCTAATCTTATCTTATCTTTTGTTTCAGTATGGCTGAGAATCTTGACATCCCAGATGGAGTGAACGTACCACTCTGGTATAGGAGACTCCTAGAAGCTAGGGCGGCAGCTGGTCCCGCCAACCCTACTCCCACTCCTCCTCCTGTAGTTGAGAATCCTATCCCCAATATCCCTCCTCCGGTGATTCCTGTTCCCCCTCCTCCAGCAGTTAATATTCCCCCTCCCGTTGCTAATGTTCCTCCTCCCGTTGCTGAGGCTCCTCTTCCTCCTCCTCCCCCTCAGCATCCTCAGATTGAGTTTACAAAGGTTTGTAAAGACTTCAAGGCAATGGGAGGCAAGAATTTCCTAGGCACGGAATCTTTTGTTGAAGCTAGGAATTGGCTGAAAGACACGGAGGACTTGTTTGCTATCTTTGGGATTGATGACGAGAGGAAAATCTTATTGACCGTATGGCTTTTGAAGGATGAGGCGGCCTATTGGTGGGAGGTCACCAATGGGACGAGGCCCGTTGAAACTTGGGCCGATTTGAGGGCTAGATTTGTGACCAAGTTTCTATCTTCAGCGGAGGCGAATTTACAAATGGAGAAGTTCATTGCATTAAAGCAAGGGGATATGTCTGTCAAGGAGTATGTAAACAAGTTTAATCAGCTGGCCCGCTTTGGTTTGGATATAGTAAACACCCCGGAGAAGAAGGCTCTTCGATTTGCTAGAGGATTGAGTGAGCCGCTCCAGGGCTTGGCGATGTCACATATTCCGCATGGAGCCACTTTCGAGAGTTTGGTCAATATGGCTCTGCTTCAAGGAGAGGGAAAGAAGGAAGTCAAGTCGGGCGATACTCAAGCAAAGAAGGCTGATTCTCAAGGCAAAGGCAACCAAGGTCAAAGCAGTCAAGGGAATCAGAATAAGAACAAGAAGGGCAACAACAAAGGCAAGGGGAAGTGCAATTACTGTGGCATAGCTGGGCATTTTGCTAAGGATTGCAGGAAGAAGAAAAGGAAGCTTAGTGGTGGATGCTTTTCTTGTGGAGAGACTGGGCACTTCAGCAAAGAATGCCCAAAGAAGAAAGGACAGGCTGGATCTTCTGGAGGGCAAGTTCATGCTCTCAATGCCGCTTCAGTTCCCGAGAGAGGTAGTGTTTCTGTTGAGAACCTTGTTTATATCTCTGATCTTCCAGTACGTACCTTGTTTGATTCCGGTGCATCACATAGCTTTATTTCATCTGACCTAGTTGATAGCTTGCACCTCAGTACTAGCTTAGTGGATGATCCCGTTTGTGTTTCGAATCCCATTGGGGGTTCTGCTCATCTATCTATGATATGTGAGGATCTAAGGATCTCTATACTCAGGGTTGAGTTCTTGTGTAGTGCGTATGTTCTAGGTTTCAGGGGATACGGATTGATCTTGGGCATGGATTGGCTGTCTAGATATGGAGCCATTCTGGATTGTGAGCATAGGGTTGTAAGGCTTGTGACTCGCCTGGGCAACACCTTAGAGATTTCATGCAATCCGAAGAATCCCGTCATGTTATGCTATCTAGAATCTCTCGACTCATCAGAGGAGGCCCTTCAGTCTGTAAGGGTGGTCCGAGATTATCCAGATGTGTTTGAGGAGGTTAAGGGGTTGCCCCCTAAACGAGAGATTGACTTTCGCATCTATCTTATAGACAATGCTAAACCTGTTTCTTTGCCCGTTCGACATATGGCTCCGCGTGAGAGACGGGAGCTGAGCAAGCAAGTGAAAGAATTGCTTGAGAAGAACTTCATCAGGAGGAGTATATCCGAATGGGGAGCGCCTGTGGTGTTTGCAACTAAGGCAGATGGTTCTCTTCGGCTCTGTGTGGATTATAGAGAATTGAATAAGCTGACTAAGAAGAACCGACACCCGTTACCAAGGATCGATGATCTCTTTGATCAACTTGTTGGTGCTTCTGTTTTCTCTCAGCTTGACCTTGCTACGGGTTTTCATCAGCTCAGAGTGGCTGAAGACAGTATAGACAAGACTGCATTCAGAACTCCAGACGGATTCTTTGAATCGCTTGTTATGCCGTTCGGTTTGACGAATGCACCCGCATATTTTGTGGATTTGATGAGTAGGGTGTTTCGGGAGTTCTTGAATAAGTTTGTCGTGGTCTTTGTTGATGATATTCTAGTCTTCTCCAAGGATGAGGAAGAGCATGCGAGGCACCTAGTAGAGGTGATGGACACACTCAGAGCGCACCAGTTAAAAGCCAAGTTCTCCAAGTGCCACTTTTAGAGAAGGGAAGTCAGATTTCTTGGGCATATCGTATCCAAGCAAGGCTTAGCGGTGGATCCCGCTAAGGTGGTTGGAGTTCAGGATTGGAAGACTCCAAGGAATGCAACCGAGGTGAGAAGCTTTCTGGGTCTTGCGGGTTTCTATCGGAAGTTCATCAAGGACTTCGCAAAGATATCCGCTCCTCTTACTAAGTTGACGAAGAAGAACTTAGTCTTTGCTTGGGATATGGATTGTGAGCTTGCTTTTCAGAGACTCAAAAGAGCCCTTACCTCCGCACCAGTTCTAGCCTTACCCGATGGTGGTAAGATATTTACCGTGTACACTGATGCTTGTGGCACGGGATTGGGTGCCGTTCTGATGCAAGAGGGCAGAGTTATATGTTTTGGTGGGAGGCAACTTAAGGTGCATGAGAGGAATTATCCCACTCATGATCTAGAGCTGGCAGCGATTGTATATGCGCTCAAAGCATGGCGTCATTATCTTCTGGGAGAGAGATTTGAGCTATATACTGATCATAAGTCTTTGAAGTATCTCTTTTCGCAGAAAGATCTGAACTTAAGACAGCAGAGATGGATGGAGTTTTTGGCTTCCTATGATTTTGAGATATCCTATACCCCTGGCAAGGGGAATGTTGTAGCAGATGCGTTGAGTAGGAAAAGGTTGACACTAAGTCCTCTATTTGTTGAGATGAAGAATTTAGAGTTCTTAGCGACCTTTGATTTCTCTTTGGCAATGGAGTCAGTGACCGGTTCCTTGGCATCTTTAGAGCTCAGGCCTACCCTTTTAGATCAAGTTGGGGCTTCGCAAAAGGAAGACCCTCAGATAATTGAGATCATGGATAAGCTGGTTCGAGGGGAGACATCTAGTCACCTTGCTCGATATTCTATAGACGAGAAGGGTTGGCTGAGGAGAGATGGAAGGCTTTGTGTTCCGATAGTAGAAGACTTGGTGAGGAAAGTTCTTGGGGAAGCACATCACTCCAAAATGACTATACATCCAGGTGGTGATAAGATGTATAAGGACATGAAGCGCGTTTTCTTCTGGCCTGGAATGAAGAAGGACGTGGCGGAGTTTGTCGCGAGATGTGTTATTTGTCAGAGTGTAAAAGCTGAGTCAAGGAAGCCCGGCGGGCTATTACATCCGCTAGAGGTCCCGCTATGGAAGTGGGAGAGCATTTCTATGGACTTTATTGATGGGCTTCCAAGGTCCAGGAAGGGGAATACGAGCATATGGGTCATTGTGGATAGGCTCACGAAGAGTGCTCATTTTATCCCAGTGAAGAGCAAAAGGACAGCATCTGGACTAGCATCAGTATATCTTCGTGAGATAGTGCGACTACATGGAGTCCCTTCCAGCATAGTCAGTGACCGAGACCTCATCTTTACTAGTCAGTTCTGGAACAGTTTGCAGGAAGCTATGGGCACAAGGTTGAATCTGAGTACAGCTTACCACCCACAGACGGATGGCCAGACCGAAAGGGTGAATCGAGTGCTTGAGGACTTGTTGAGACTTTGCATCTTGGATTTTGGTGGTACTTGGGAAGACCACCTTCCTCTTGTAGAATTTGCTTATAATAACAGTTATCAGGCGAGCATTGGTATGGCACCTTTTGAGGCTTTATATGGGAGACCATGCAAGTCACCTACATGTTGGTGGGAGACTACAGACAAACTTATACTTGGACCTGACATGATTAGAGATACGTCCGAGAAGTTCGAGTTGATCAGAAGACGAATGAAGGCAGCCCAAGACAGACAAAAATCTTATGCTGATAAGCGGAGGTCTGATTTGGAGTTTGAGGTTGGGGACAAGGTTTTCGTAAAGGTTTCTCCTTTGCGGAATGTGGTCCGTTTTGGAGCTGTTGGGAAGCTAGCACCAAGATTTGTTGGGCCCTTCCCTATCATAGAGAGAATAGGGAAGATGGCTTATAGAGTGCAATTGCCCGAGAAGTTGTCTGGAGTGCATAATGTCTTTCATGTCTCGCATCTCCGAAAGTGCCTGCATGAGTCCGCTGAGGTGGTTGAGCCTAGCATGCTTGAAGACGTGGAGGTAGAGAAAGAAGCAACTTTAAGGAAAGCTCCGATTCGTATCTTGGGGACAGAGGCCAAGAAGCTAAGGAATCGTGAGGTCAGATTGGTGAAAGTTCAATGGGGTGAAGCCGAAGAGGACGCAACTTGGGAAACCGAGGAGAAGATGCGTGGGCTTTATCCATTCCTGTTTGAGGGTACGCTCTCAATCTCTTCCCTTTGTTAGTATATCTTTCTCTTTGCTAATCCATAATTATCTAGTTATCGTGCTAAGCTTGTCATGAGAACCTTAGGTAGAAACCCTTTGGATGAAACATGTGTTTGAAGCATGTTATGGTTGATGGTTGCAAGTGGTTGCAAGTGTTTGCAAGTGGTCACTCGTGGACGCATGTTACACATTAGGCACTAGATCGGCTCACACACTCCTCATATTGCATGTGCATGAGTGTTTATGTTTATTCTTGGACGAACTTTGTATGCAATCACATGGATGTTGCATATGGGTGTATGGCTGAGCACGCATATAGATATTATACATTATGATAGGGATTTGCATACATATGGATGCATTTCACTAACATATTTTGCATTGATCTCTGCATTAGATAGGTACATATACACACACTTCTGCATATGTTCATACGGCATCTAGAATCTTTTAAGGACAATGGTTGCTCGTGGATGATGCTTTGAGTAGATGGATGATTGGAGGGTAGGATACATTCTTCCTAACTTGAAGATTTCGGGGACGAAATCCTTTAAGGAGGGGAGAATGTAACAACCCGTATTTTGAACAATCTGTTATAACATAAATTGAGGCAGAATTAAATTATATAATGGGAATCAAGGGAAACGGGCTATGCCATTGCGTTCGTCTCGGAAAAATACGCGAAATAGAGTCCGAGTTTTCGAAAATCGGAGTCCGTATGACCCAATTAAGGCCCATT
Organism: Allium sativum; assembly: GCA_030737875.1. NCBI lineage: Eukaryota > Viridiplantae > Streptophyta > Magnoliopsida > Asparagales > Amaryllidaceae > Allium > Allium sativum. The sequence goes on along the minus strand of CM060919.1, from coordinate 353,035,222 downwards.
GAAGTTTTCAGAAATTTCTATGCTAAAGATAGATTTAAATTTCAAATTAAAATCAAGGATTAGGGCTAATCAGGGTTAGGCGGGAAAATTCCCGCCAGGGGGCCCCATGTCGACAGGCATGTCGACAGGGCACCCAGGGTGTCGACTGCCCTGTCGACAGCCCTGTCGACAGGGGGTGCCCAGGCAGTTCAGCCTGGTGCACCATTTCTGATTTGGGTTGAGTCATGTGGCTTGGTTCTGGAGAATTCTGAGATCTGACGGGCCAAACCTAATCTAGGGTTAATCCTAGGGCTAAAAACACTCTAATTCTCTATAAATATACCCCTAATCCTACCCTAAAGCCTCATTAATCAATCTAGCAACTAAACTATGCCAAATTGAATCCTCAAATGGCCTCCACCTAAAAATCCCTAGCCTCCACCTTCCTCAAAGTTAAATCCTATGAAGATATGATGATCATACAACTTTTTCTATGTTGTATGAGTGCTTAATAACTTGCATACTTCATTAAGTAGCAAGTTTGATTTGCTAAGTTTGTGTTTTTGGGATCTTGCAAAAGGGTTTTCTTATTTGAGGCTTTGTTTTGAGTTTTTAAAGGGCTTCTTCATCTTATTTGGTGGATTTGTGGCTTGTTTATATTTGTAAGCCCTCTTACCTTCACTTTACAAACTCTAAAGTTAATGTTTGGTGAAAGTTGAGATTTATGTGAGTTTAGTTGATTATGCATGTTTATGCGAACTCACTATGTCATGTTTTATATGATTCATAAGTTATGCATGCAAATGCGAGATTGCTATGCCATGTTTTATATGATTCATAAGTTATGCATGCATATGCGAGATTACTATGCCATGTTTTACATGTTTCACAAGTTATGCATGCTTATGCGAGTTTATTATGTCATGTTCTACATGTTTCATGGGTTATGCATGTTCATGCAAGTTCATCTTACCATGCTATGCAAGTTTAATGGATTATGCATGCTTATACAAGTTCATCTTACCATGCTATGCAAGTTTAATGGATTATGCATGCTTATACAAGTTCATCTTACCATGCTATGCAAGTTTAATGGATTATGCATGCTTATACAAGTTCATCTTACCATGCTATGCAAGTTTAATGGGTTATGCATATTTAATAAGCTATGCATGTTTATGCGAATTCACCATGACATGATTTGCAAGTTTAACATGTATGCATGTTTATTATGACATGTGAAGTTCACCATGTATGTTATGCCAAGTTACCTTTTATACCCTTATACGTATGACGAGTATGTAAGCGAGATAATGACGTTGGGGGGAGTTTGGGTAAACTTAAAAATGCATGAAACTAAAAGATTGGGAATTTACCTATTAAGTTAGGTCTACCCCTTGGGAATTTACCTATTAAGTTAGGTCTACCCAAGTATATGTTAACTTGTAAATATGTTTTAAAGTGGACATGACGTTAGATAACATGATATGGCCAACTCGAGGTTAGACCTAGTTGTGGTGTAAATCTTTCTAGGTAACCACAACGTAGGGTCTAATGTGGGTAGTTGGTCATGTTGCACCATAAGACCCGAGGTTAGACCTAGACGTGGTGTAAATCTTCCCAGGTAACCACGGATGTCTAATGTGAGAGGTTGGGTGCGTTAAGTAATTAATGCCTCATGATTAGGGTTAAGTCATGGCCCACTAATACTTAACCAATAATGGGGATGCGAGGATTAGATGGGGTTAAGTAGTTACACTTAACTAATTTAATCCATGATTAGTGAGGGGTTAAAACCACACTTAACCCTCTTAGAAACCCTAGCAACGTGGTCTGTTCCAGCAGTAATCCCAGTTTGGTATCACCACAACCCTATAGCTAGGTTAGGGCGGGGCACGATTACTGGACGGATGTAAGCGACCAAAGCGACGGCTGAGTGGTACAGCGGTGCGGGTCCGGCGGGCTACGGACGTGCACGTAGTCCGATGTTGGACAAACTCGAGGCACGGGTACCAGTAGGCTTAGACTGTGCATTATTGCTTAGGTGTCTGGGGTTGACATCTGAGGGCTTGATACACCCGAAGGTGGACCCAGCACAGTCTGACTACATCCATGTGGGCCGTATGGACACCAACACTGGACGTGTTAGGTTTATAGGGAGCCGATCGACTAGACCGTTGGGCTGGGCCTTATACTAAGGTCACTTCATGTTATTGGGCCAAAGCTTGGGCTAAGGGGTCAAGATCTGTTTTGTGGGTTTGCTAGTACACTGTGGTGCAAAGTTTAATCTCGTCTATGTGATGTCACCTTTATCTATTGCCAGTATGTTCATCTCAGTTTCCATCATACTGTTAACTTTATTAGTTTATAGATTGATCGTAGTAGGGCTTACCAGTCTTTTTGACTGACCTGTTTTCTTTCGCTTCTTTTCTTCCGTTTCCCCCCCCCCACAGGTTCTCAGGGAGGGGCTACATCTGCTTAGTGGATCTTTGACTTGCTTGTTGGATAGCTCATGTATGGATCTGAGCTAGCTGTGGCTTATCTTTTATTTCTGGGGATTAGTACTGATGTTTTACCATGTATTTTGTTATCACGTATCTAGACTTATGTTGTATTTTGGATTATGACATTTTGATAGTATGTACTTGACTATGTTGGTTTTCTGAGATTATGATGATGGGTTTTTATCTGCTACCGCTGCTTTACTTATATTTATTTGCATATATTCTGTCTTGCGATATCTCTGTGCATGTTTACCTTCACAATAACGCTCCTCCAAAGCTAGTACATTCTAAGGAGTGATCCTAGTGGAGGTGGGGTGTTACAGAAAACGAATTCGAAATTGAATTGAATATATAACGAATTCGAAGTGAATTGAATATAAAACGAATTCGAATTGAATATAAAACGAATTCGAACTGAATTGAAAACGAATTGAAATCGAATTGGAATTGAAATGGAAGTTGAAATTGTTTTTGAAACAAATTTAAAAACTATTTATAAATTTTGTTTTAAATAGAAATCGATGAAATATATATTATATATATAATATAATGGCCTGAATAGAACGCACCGCACCGCGGCAGTTCGTGAATTTCGACTATTGACTTCGAACGGATATTACGGGAGATCCGACCGTCGGATTCTACTAAAACCGGAGCCGTTGGGTTCGTATCGAAAAGAGCTTTCTAACGAATATTAGAAATTTGAAATCTAACGGTTGGATTTGGAGATACGTCCAAATCAAATTTGGAAAAGGTCGTTGTAAGTGTAGTTCGATGGCCGCTGTTGGAAATCGACTGTACGGGCCTTGATAAAATTATTAAAAATAGTAATAATTTGTGTAAAATCATAAGAAATGATTTGGGTAAAATTGGGATGAAAAACTCCATGTTTGAAAAGATAAAAATAGATTTTTATCGAAATGAACTAGTTTTGAACTAAAATTAAAACCCAACTATTTTTAAATAAATAAATTGGATTTGAAAGGGGTTCTAAATAATCGGAATTTCAAATATAGTTGATTGGAATTGAATTAGAATTGATTTATGGGTTTATCGTGAACGGTGTTTTAAATAACATTTGTTCTTTAACCCGATAATAAATAGAATGTGATTTGGGTTTGTTGTGAACTGTGTTTTAAATGACATTAGTTCTTTAACCCAGTAAAAGGAGTTTTAATGAATCTATAATTAGATTGAAATGTGAATTGATAATCTAAATTATCAAATTTAGAAAGTGAGCGAGAATGGAGTATCACCAGTTTTGCTCCAAAACGATAGTCAAATCTTTAATTAGATTTGAACGTGGAATGGTAATTAATTTTACCGATAACACCGTGGTATTAGATATGGAGTATTACCAGTTTTGCTTCATGGGATGAATAGGTTGGGATTGGGAAATAAAATAAATAATTACTTCGGTGTGGTTCGCTAATCTCGACTAGTTTGGAAAACCATAATTTGGTTTGAAATGACATCCAAAGGAAGATTAAAGAATAAATTTAAAGAATTTATCTTTGATAAAATTAATGGGAACCTTTCCCTAAGAATATGAAATTTAGAAACTAGCTATGGGTTAGTTAAGAAGAATGGTTTCCTGGGTATTGATCTGATGTTGGTTTCGGCCTTCGGGGTTAATATTTGGGGAATTGTTCTCTTGCTAATTTACGGTTAGTGACTAATGAATTGGAATGAGGCGGATGTTGTGTTTGTGTAACATTTGTTTTTAATATACGCGGGTTGTTCGGAAAGGCCGGGTTTATACCCATTCTGAATAACCGATTCGACGATAAGTCGAAGATAATGACGGTGGTCGAAGAACGGAAGTCTTCACATCGTTTGGATAATTACTGATGATCCTGATTGGGCTGTACACCCAAGAGGATGGAAATAGTCGGTGGTCGTCCAGACATACTTGGAGATCGATGGATATGCGAGGAAAGTGCCTCCGGTTTCGTTCAGACCCAGAACGAACTTGTAAATGGATTGTGTGTCTGACATTGGAATTTATTCTGTGTTGATTGATCTCTATTAAATATACATCTGTTTGGCGGCGGAGAATTTATTCTCTTGCTTAACGCCCTTCTCTGAAACGTACGAGCTCAGAGGTTGTATATCGATGGACGTCAGTCGCATGGCATGAATTGCCTGTGTGGCATGCTGAGTTGCATGGATCAAGGCTTCTGTTGAAAAGCAAAGTCTTGTGGTTGATGATCAAAGCACGGCCTACGTGGCAGCTTTGTGTATAACGTGAATTCGCGAGCCTCACACCTCGGTATGAGTTAAAAACGGGATAAGGACTGCAGGGAGAGCACGACGTTTCTTTCTAGCTTTGGTGGTGTCAGTGACTTACCAGCCCTGACATTTATATACTTTTCACCTATGTGGTTGTTGGATGAGGCGCCTCGATTTTAGGTCTGTAAGGACCGGGAAACATGTGTTCAGGAATAACTAATCCTCAAACGTAAGAGAGGACCGACCCTGAAGCATCCAGGGGTTACCCAGAGTGTGTAGTCCTGAGGCATTTGTTAGAGTGTCTCGAAGCGGAGAGGAGCTTGCCCCTTGCCTCGACTCATGATGGAAATCCAATTTCCAATACGTGTATTTCGGTTTTAATTGTAGAACTAGTATGGCGACATGATAGATGGTACCCATGCCGCCTATGATTGATATTTATGATTGAAAATTGTTTTGACACTATACACTTATAATAGTATCAAATGATTTGTTTTAAACGTACCAAGCATGTTTGGCTATTATAAGGGAAAACCCTATCCTCCGGCTTGCGTTGCATTGTGTGATGGGACCTGGGTCTTATAATCGCTTCATTTCCCGAAAAAGCATTGCGCTGTTTATTCTATGCACTGGTATTCTTGGGAGGAAACCCGTTCCGTGTCATACGGCGTGGTCCCTTGATTTACCTTATTTTTAAAGTAAAGTTTTGAATAACTGTTTTAGTTCTCACACCAGTCACATGACTGACCTGGAGTTTATTTTTTAACCTAAACTCTGGGTGCCCCTATATTCGACACGAGCAGCTAGTAGTTTTGGTTTTGCAGATTTATATTCACAGGATCCTGATTTACAGCTGGAACGATACTCGGAAAGCTCTGTATCCGTGTATTACTTTCAGTTGTGTTTTGTATTATTTTTCCGCTGCAGTACTGTATTTAAATCTCTGATATTTATCGAATGTAATTTATTCATTTATACTCTGTATATTCTTGTATCTGATGGAATTGTCGTAATAGCAATGAAAAGTTCTTCCGTCTACGTTCCGATTTGTCCTGTTCTCAAAACGATCAGGGGTTTTGAACGGTCTTGGTCGGTTTAACGACTGATTCGGATCGAGCGAAATTCCTTGCCATCACATTTATATACTAGCATATGCTCTTATTATCAGGAAACAATGAATATTCTAATTTGACCTGAAACACCTTATTCATAACAGGGCAGTATACAATACATAACCCAACATGAATATTACGTGGTATAGCTAGTTACCAGAATAAAACAATATACCTTAACTCAACTGGTCGTCTTCCGTTGGTGACAAGCAACAATATGGAAATTTATCTTTCTGAAGCAAATATTGTATGCATTATTGAAGCTATCTCGTTGTCTAAACAATATGGCAATTTGTAGTTTTTAACTCAAGCTATATCATACGCATTACCGAAATAGAAATAGGGTAAAACAGTGTGGTAGCCCCTATTTTCTTAAGAGCGTAGTATTATGAAGAGTGTAATACTTATTGTGGTATTTTTTAGTCGCGATATTAGAAAGAATATATTGGGGTGCCCTTAGCACCACACACAAACTATATATATATATATATGTGTGTGTGTGTGTGTGTGTGTGTAGAAAGTCTATTTGAACACAAGATTTGGACACAATAAATTTACAACATTAGATCATCTCATGAATTCTATGGCTTATCAGTTATGTATTCTATGACATGAATAAATAATTAATAATCAAATTTAAAACTTACTTTACTCGTCTGCCTATGTTATTCTATGACATATAAGCTAGGGGCACATATTTTAGACTTACATATCTCTTATGCTTTTCATAAATCCAAGTAAATACTATCCTCCGGCACCACTTTTATTTTTGTCTGTTTGTGGAGGCATAGCATGTAATCGGAGCTATTGAGATGAAATTAATCATTTTGAAGTAGTTTGATGTAAACAATGCCCTGAATTGTTTTTCATACTGTTAGGTAAAAACAACATTGCATAAAGGTTCACCAAAGTAAAGAATTTTGGTTTTATCTAATTCAATTGCAAATGGAAAAGGTACAACTGTGACATTGATGAGTTGTTTATATAGTGTAATATTTAGTATAGCTTTTCATAATAGTAAGTTATGCTCATGGCATATGCATCTACCTTTCTAATTATGAAAACTGATTGTTATTTAATATTTTATCTTAAGACTGTTGTTCAATATTTTATCCTAAGACTTCGGTTGTACCATGCCGTTTACTCATAGTTGGTGAATGCAGGTGACTTCGAAGTTCATCAAGAAGTGAATACCATTTCCATTTCAACTATCTTAGAAAGTTTTTCTCTCCAAATTATCAATTTACTCATATTACCATCAAACTAATCATTGGAACAAATAATAAATTTTTAAACAATTTTAGTTAATTTTAATTCTAACATCTTTATCTACGCTATTTTTTTTTTGAATTTCCAGTATACGTACCTAGGGTTGTCAATAGATACCCATAAAATCCGAAACCCATATCCGAAAAGTGGATAATATCCGAAATCCGTCCGGATTTTTTTAGCATTATGCTCAAAATTATATGTATTTTAATACAATGAATGAGATTTATTCATTGCTTTACTAAGTCGAAGGTTTGTAATATATGCACTAAATGCATATTAGCTACTCAAATCTATTTAATTTCATCATATATGTTTATTTTTAACACTTTGTTATCAAAGAAATTGAAAAAAAATTGCTTAACTAAAAAAATTCATTTTTATTTCTTGATTTATCGATCATTGATGGATAGGATAATTAACTGATATTCGTCCATATCCGCGGATACGGATATCCGATATTCGAAAATGATTTCAGATACGGATACATATATAACATTAGCCGTATCCGAAAGTATATGTTAACGGCACTATACGTACCATTATGGTTCACTATTTGATGTACGAAGAACAAAATTAAATTAAATTAACATTATTAAGAGTTGTTACATTCCATTTTATATGGAAAAGCTTTTTAAACCTAAGTATTCCTTATCAACAGAGGAAACAATCATGTAAGCAAAGTTTTAATCGATTGTATTTTTATAATTTTTTACATAATATGATTATATTTTACGGCTCGATCAACATATGGAAGTATTAAAGAGATTTTTTTTATTATTGCTCGAAACAACACTTACACTAATGGGTCCAATCGCTGCCCGTATGCATAGCACGGGCCACACACTGGTTATATATAGAAAACAATAAATCTATGTATTTACTGAATATGAAAGATTATATTTTATAATATGATTTTGGGTGTTATTTTGACGTCGAAGTCGGACTATCAAGTATAAGGAGATTTTGCATATACATCTCGCGAATGTATATCTGAAATCTCAAATATACTTGATTGATATAGAATCACATTCTAGTTGCTTGAGGATAATTCTGTTGATTGATCGATCGTTATTAGTATTTATTTTCGTGTTTCGAAAGTGGGATGACTATATAATTCCAATTGAAACATCAAAATATACTTAAATTAATCTTAGTAAGTATTTGGAAATGATTTGAGCTTTAAATTTAACTAATGCGAGTTAAATTGATGGAACATATACAAGTAAATCAAACGAATTAAAATTTTAACTCAAGAAAAGTTAAATAAAATTAGAATGATAAAACCAACATGAGAATAGAAGATAAATTGAGCTAAATCAACTTTAATATTGAATTAATTTGAAATTAATTGCAATTGGATATGTATATTAATTAAATGTGTGGACTGTATTTGTTGACTTTTATATATATATATATTATATGTGTGCTCTCTTCTTTTTAGAAGATCACACATTTTTGTTTTCAATATATATATATATATATATATATTGAACAGGTTATTGCGCAGAAGCTAAGAAGAGGAGTAAAATTGTATGCCTGACAAAAAGGTACATATTTAGTATATTGATTGGGGTTTGATGATTTTATGAGCCGCTTGGCTTTTTGATTTTCATTTGGATTTATGAGAGCTTGTAAAGGCTATTTGTAGTTGTACCGATCAACCCGCACAAACGAGGTTATGGCGAAACTTTTCAGAAATTTATGGCGTTAGCCAAATTACAAGAACATTGAAAGTTTTTAGAAATTGAAAAGTTGAAGAACTTAAGCCAGAATGAAAGTTGAGTTGGTTAGTTAAACAACTTTCAGCTCCGTTCCTTTTTCGGAGACGAAAAAGTTTTAAGTGGGGGAGACTGTAACAACCTGTATTTTTGGAACCAATTTAAAATTTATTTTTAATGAATTTTAATAGAAATTAAATATTCTGAATGCATTATTTTGAGAATTATCAATTTTTTTACAAATAAAGTTTAAGCGTATAAATTTATAATTTAATAAAAAACGAACTCTTAATGGTGCGGTAGTTTGGAAATTTAGTATTAAACTTTAAATAGTGTAACGTTCCGTATTTTTGGTAGCCAAATATTTTATTTAATGTATTATTTTAAATATTATATTTGGGATATAATGGATTTTAATATTGAATTCGTTATTTAAAACGAAGTTTGAAAGTTATATATTTATATAATTGTAAATCGAGCTCAAAATGGCGCGACAGTTCGTAATATTTGGTTTTGAACTTTAACTGAGAATACATAATCCGATATAAGCCAGATTTCTGTGAAACAAGAAATGTTGGAACCGTGTTGATGATAATTTTCATATGAAAGGAAAAATCCAGATTTCGTATTGTAAATTGTAAGTTATGGCCAGATCAAATTTTAAAATAATCGCTGTGGAAATCGTTATTAAAATACAGGCCTTTAAAATAGTCATTTTTCAAATGACCTCTGTTGCCGAAGAAATCAGTTTCATTGGAACCGTAACATTAGATTATAGCACGATATTAAATGGCATGGCCAACCGATATCGTATGTGGCCACGGTAGCCGTAAACGTCCAGTTAATTTCTATAGCGCGTAATTAATGTAATAAAGGGATATTCGAGTGTAACTTGAGCAGACGATCGAATTAAGCCGCGAAACTAGTTCCGTTGAGTTCGTATCGTCGATTAGAGCCAGGATAGGTATATAGTTTGTTATTTTTGAAGACCATGTAATTTCGTATCCAAAATGGCATCGTGGTGCGCGTAAAAATAGCCTACCAGGGAAACAGTCTCAGAATGCGATGAAACTTGTGCCGTAGGGTTCGTATTGATTAATTATTGTAAGATTTCAAAGTTTCAAGTTGATCGGATTTGTCTAATGATCATGGAAAATTTAAATACGTGATTATTTCTGGTTTTATAAAGGAATTTTTTTCAAACGATTTCGTATTTCGACGAAACTTGTCTCATTGGGTCCGGAATATTTTTTTACACTAAGATTAGCCTTTTTATCAGAAAACAAAAATCGTCTATAGTGGTTGTTAATGTGATTTCTCACGATGAAGTTTCACACCATAATAAAATAAAACACATGGAAGCGTAAACCTTAAACAAATAGAAACTACCGTATATTTAAAAGTATGAGATGGCACAACGGACACTTTTCGGTTTCAACATGTATGACACCAAATTTATTACTTAAATTGACCATTTATAATTAAATAGTTGTCTCCAACAAAGGGTTCCAGCTTTCGTACAGACAAGAAAAGAGAGAAAGAGAGAGTACGCCCTAGTGGCTAGTTTCACCACCTATCGTCACAGCTACAATTAAAATCGTGAGTACCAAGTAAAAATAAACAATTCAAAATACTTTTCTTGGCACCAACACTATCTAACCGTGCTGATCAAGTTTACTTCAACCCCACGTTTTACTAAATCTATAAAATCCTTCTTCTCGTTCATTCTTATCGCAAAAAGCAAAACTTTCTTCCATTGTACATGGCGCCGCGCTCTCTCCTTTCCTTCCGCAAGAATAAATTGAGCCCGAATATATATACAATTATGGAAGTGATTCATGAAGAAAGGGCATATTTCTGGAAGGCACTCAGTTTGGTTTTGAGGTAGCAACGCAAGGTGCTGGATGTGGTGAACGCTGCCGGCCAGTAGCTCAGGTGATAGATCTGGGTGCATAACGAAGGGGAGTAGAAGTAGGTGAATGGTGCATACCAGAAAGCTGGGTGCGTAACATGTATGGGTATCAAAAGGTGGATGCATTCATGTTGACAAAAAAGAAGAAGAAGGGCGCGTTGGGATGGGAAGCTGGAGGAAGCCCTGTAGCCTTTTGTTTCGAATGAAGTGTGGAGTATAGGGAAGAAGGAGGGGGGAGTAACGTACAGGCGGATGATGTTTTATTGGTTTGCATGGAGTGGCCATGCGAAAAAAGAGTGAAGGCTTTCAGGAAACGAAAGGAAGAAGAGCAGGAAGGGGGAGACTATTGCATGAGCAGGTATCGAGAAAAATAATAGGAAAGAAATGGCAATGCAGATATTTGGGCGTGCTGAGTATTTGATCTTAGGCCCTTATGTAAGAGAGAAAAAAAGAAGAAAAGAAGAATGAAATATATATATATATAACGAAGAGAAACACTTGTTCAACAAGATGGGATCATGGGATGCATGGTGTAAACGTTGCACTACAAAGTGAAATAGCAGACATGCTGCATGGTGAAGAAAGAAACGGAAAATGAGCAAGAACAGTTGGGTGAAGATGCGTTGACAGGTAAAGAAAGAAATGATTTCAACATGCCTAATCTTCATTTGTGGTGCTTAATTAAGCTTGCATGGGCCTAATTATTTTTATACGGGCCCGGTTTCATATAAATGCCTAACCTCCTTTACTTGCTTAATCATCTAATTAATGGCCTAAAATTTCCAAATGTATATAATAGAATAACCGGTAAAGGCAAAAGTAATATATATAACTGTCTAATTCGCATTTCACGCACTTAGCCCCAGTAGAATGTTCCTGATCCTAGTTTGGGCTGAACTATATTTTCACCGTGGACCCACTATTTTAGTGTGTGACTAATTGATAGTTGATAGTTGGGATTCGATTTTTAATAAGATAGATACATATATGCGAGTTTGGGTTATATCATGTCTAGTATGGCTTATATATATATATATATATTTGTGTGTGTGTGTGTGTATGTGTGTTCAGTAGTATAACTCGTCTAACCAATGTGCTTAATAACCGTAATAAGAAATTAAATTAATAAGTTATTATTTAGGTGTTTTTAATATTAATTTAAGCAAGCGAATAACGTATTAAATCATAATGTTGTCATACAGAAACAATATCGGAGTGGTGTCAGGACTGTATCGTCAAATGCAACGCAATGAAGCTGGTTTGGATGAAGTTGGAAGCAACCGAAGTTTAATTAAATTTGGCCGTCCGTTTAAGCGAACTGTTTTAGAGACGGATGGAGACAAGGTGAGTTAAACTCACTCAGTTCTCCCCTCTTATATTTTATATAAGTAGGGTTTTAAAATTGTATGCTATGGTTGTTTGCTTGTTTGTTCGTTGTTGATTTTATATTCATATATGGACTGAAACAGTTAAATTAAACGTTCGTTTAATTTAATTGAAACTAATTGTTATTTCTAACGATTAAATCCAATTGAGGTAATTTACCTCAGTGGTTACGTTTATAGTGATATAAACGTTAATTTGTTGAATGGTTGAATTGCTGTTATTTGCCCAGTATTGTCTGTTACAGTTATTATTGACTATTTAACTGTTTATGTCATCTATTTAAATGGAAACCGAATATTGATTGACCATTTGAACTGAATGATTGGAATTGTGATAACCATTGTTTTGCAGGGAATAACAGGTTGGATAATATTGATAACATTTATAATATGATAAAATTGTTGTTATGAAATGTGAAATTAGTGTATATTTCACGGTTTGGTACTATAGTAGCCATTTGCCTCTTTAGTACCGTCGATGAAAAGAAATGATTTTTGAAATCAATATTAAATGTGTGACGGCCCGCCCCGCACCAGCCTGCATTTCCTCCGAAAGTGCGCTGTACACATGCCCAACTAGCACGGGACGGTCGTCAGGAGAAAGGAAAGAAGAGAATGAACTAATCAAGGAACCTGTAATATGTCTCACAGCGCATAGAACAAAATATAATAATAACATACTTGACATAAAACAGAAGAGACGGTGCATAAGCCAAAACCAGAACTGAGCATCATAGCAGCGGAAATCCAAAATATAGCTTATTACAACTTTTCAAACTGTCTCAAAGCAAAAGCAAGATAAAGGAGGTACACTACTAATGCCCAAGTAGCGACCACCAACGACACAGGGAGAATATCTATATATCATACGTGGAAGCCTCCTGCTCACCTCCGAATCAGCTACTCGCGCATCACCAGCTAACCACAACCTGTCTCTAGTCTGCTCGTGTGAGCACCCAGAGTAATAAGAAGAAACATAAAACTCTGGGTCAGACATAAAGCCTGGTATGAGCGATAAGCATCAAAACATAACAATAACAGGTATAATCCAATCATACCTGAACCTGGACCTGCAACCAAAGAGTTAGCACTACATACTGTACAACACTCTAAGGTGCCCTTTCAAATGGTGTAAAGATAACGGGGTGGGGGTGTGCATGTCATAGTGATGTCAAACAATCAAACATAGCAAGCATCCTCACATCTCTCACTCAGTGCGTAAAGCATACGATATCCACTACTTTGGTCACCCAATACTTTGGGCCATGACGGAATCCAATCCCGTGTAACTATCACTACAAGCCCACTATCCATCTCTCAGTGGTGGACCAAAGTTATGAATACCGATAACCCCTTTGCACACGTCCCGCAGCAAAGCCCAATCATGAAGTGAACTCATTGGTTCCCAACTGGGTCCGGGATCCTGAGCTCTAACTTCCATTTGGACTACCTTTGCATCTCGGGTTTTAATCATCATCCTCCGGATCGGTCTTCATTCAGTTCGCTTCGCTTCAGGTCGTGGTCTTCCTTCAGGTTCGGATCGTTACTCGCCCCCTTGCATCAGCTCGACTCGCGGATCGTGGTCATCGCCTTCGCTCGGATCGGGTCGTGCCTGTTACGTCAGCTCGGGTCGGATCGCACCATTCGTCAGCTCATTCGGATCGCGCCTGCTTCATCGGGTCGGGTCGCAATGCACTCGTGGTCACCATCCCCCTTTGGTTCGATTCGCAGTCCTCCTTCGCGAATGGTCGGATCGCCATCATCGGATCGTGCTTCACCCATTCGTGGCATCGGTCGAGCTTGGAGTGGCTCGTGACGTCAGGTCGGATCGTGACCTTCGAAGTGGAGCGGATCAGGTCGTCTCGTGGCGCGAGCTTCAATCGGATCGGTTCGCATGGGGTAGGGGCGATCCGGTCCGGGGTATTTCCTGCACTTCGTTCCAGCGACTGTTTTTCGCCATTCGACGGCGTTTTTGACCAAACTAACACTTCTAAACAATCACAAAGCATACCATACAGTCATTGCAACATATAGTATCGACCACAAACACCAAAACATAAATCATAGCATGTAAAATGGATCAAACATAGCCAATACCCCATATTTTTCCCTTAAGCATACTTAAGCAAATCTAACAATAAGGTTAGCAAATCTTAACCAAATTGAACCAAACTTCTAACAGAGGTCTAAAACAATATTTCAGAATTTCTGAACATTTTTCCAGATTTTTAACATGCATAAATTCGCTAATTATCACTAATTACCCCTTAATCCCCCAAATTCCGGGATTTGCAAAATTAGTCGAAATTAACCCAAATTCATATCAGAGGCATAAAATGGTGTTTTAGAATTTTAGGAATTTTTCTAGATTTTTCTGAGTCATAGTTTCGCTAATTTTCGCTAATTACCATAACTAGCCATAATTAGTGAAGAACAATGCAAATCACTCACCTTTGCCACAAATTAAACTATAGATCTGAAATGTTCTCTGATTTGGATCCAATCCCTATGTGTTCCAGCAGCTCTATCCCAAATTTGACGTTGATTTGCCTTGATTTGATGTAGATTAGGCCAAAACTTGATTAGGAAGTGATTAGAAGGTGATTTGGGATGAAATTAGAAGGTGGAGGCCATGACTAGGGTTGAAGAAACTAAGTGGCGGCTGGAAAAATGAGTCTAAAACCGAAATCCAAACCCTAGCAGCCCTTAAATACTCCCAAACCCGAAATTACCCAATGGGCCTAGCTGCTAATCACCCGGTTAAGCCCAATTAGCTGAAATTAACCCTTTAAACCTTAATTCAGCCATATCTCCCAAACGGTAAGTCCGTTTGGCTATTGTAACCACTCTACGGAAAGAGAAACCATCATTCGAATCCAATGGAAGTGATTTCAGGTCAAAATTCCTTTCCAGTCAAAAGTTATGGCCAAAACAGTACCGACTAGGGGCAAAACGGTCATTTAAAAATCGACAAAAATCATGAACATGGGAAATGACCCCAATAGTCGTCTCCCAAAGTTACATGACCATACGACTTCATATGTGAAAGAAATAAATATTCTACGATCCCATGATGCGTAGAATACGGGTCGTTACACTCTTCCCCCCTTAAGAAATTTCGCCCCCGAAATTTCCTAACCAAAACACAAAAAGGGTCCCGCATGCCTATCAACCATAAAACAACAATCAACATGCAAAACAAGTCTATCCTAGCATGCGGTTTACTAACAAGGGAAGAAACTATCACTACCAAAACCTTACTAGGCAAAGAGTTCTGGATACTTCTTCCTTATATCCTCCTCTGTTTCCCAAGTACAGTCTTTTTCCATTCTCACCCCACTGGACTTTGACTAGTTTCACCGCCTTCCTTCGAAGCTGCTTCGTATCGTTCCCAACAATACGCATAGACTTGCGGTTCTCAACCGCCTCGGGTTCAACCTCGCTATCGTCCAACTGATCAGGTGAAATAGTCACATTAGGGTCTTGCACAAACTTCCTTAACTGGGAAACATGAAATACGTTGTGAACTCCCGCCATCTTGTTAGGTAGCTCTACTTCATACGCCAAATTCCCAACTTGCTCGAGGACTGGGAATGGGCCAACAAATCTTGGTGCTAACCTACCTCTCCAACCAATCCGAATCACATTCTCTATGGAGAGATCTCGACGAACACCCAGTCATTAACGAAGGATTCCAAATCTCTTCATCTCTTATCGAGATAAGCCTTCTGCCTATTTTTATCCCCTTCCCAGTAGTATATCTACTATATGTCTCAATACATCTTGTTACCACTGGGACGTATAGTCAATCTCGAGTGATGATATGCTCTAAGCACTTCACCTCTCAGTCCATCTACGTTGGGTACAACTAGTCCCTTATTCTTTCGAAGCCACCCTTCTCGATCAAATCCTTACCTAATCATTCTCTTTCCATCCATACCCATCTCTACCCTAGAGATGGTTCCCAATAGATTAGGATCGTTCTTCTAACTGGAAACAATCCACTCAATCAAAATCGATCTAATCGTCAAGCTTACTAGCGTTTCTGAATCCAATTCAGTCTTGGGTCTGAAATCATATCCTGTGACATACTCTAGTTGCTTCCATCCTAGAAACAAAACCCCTAAACTGGCATGTCTCCTACTCAATGCAACTAGTACTACACCCAAATCCTTTACTATGATCACTCTGCCCCATGGAGTCATGGCGACTCCACTGCACTGATCCATAGTCACTAGTCCTTTGCTATGTCCACTCTGCCCCATGAAGTCATAACAACTCCACTGCACTGGCTCATAGCCTTACTAATCCTTTACTATGTCCACTTTGCCCCTCGAGTCATGACGACTCTACTGCACTGGCTCATAGTCCTACTACAATCACTTTGTTCCCCATCGCTGGAACCCTACAGGTGATAGTCTACTCAAGAGAAGAAAGATAGGAACAAACATAGCAACCATAACATCCATCAAACAAATCCTATCTATCACCTGCTAAAGTCATAAACACATCGACACCTACATGATTGGTCTAACCAATCTCAATATGTCGATTCTAGTATATCTGGTCCAACCAACATCAATAACTAATGGAAGCCCAGCCCCCATACATACACCGATGCCTACTTGACTGGTCCAACCAATCCCAGGTTAATGGAAGCCCCGCCTCCCTTCGGACTGCCGTACGTCCAACGTACGTTTATCCTCCAAGGATAATTAAACTAATGGAAGCCCAGCCTCCAATCGGACTACCGTACGTCCAACGTACGTTTATCCTCCAAGGATAACTAGATCACGTCCAACGGATCCAAGGTAACGGGCGTCCCCAGATACCCCTGCTTTTAGTCCTCCTAAAATACTTGAGTCCAACCCAAGTCTATCCATTTTCTCGCTGCCCTCTCGAGTCCAACTCGAGCTGAATCCAATTCCTTGCAGCCTTCTCGAGTCCAACTCGAGTCAATCTATAACTCAGACCCAGTCTTGAGTACCGACAAACTCTAGTCCAACGTGAGTCGTCTCCCTATTCGTTGCATCTCCAAGATCAACGAACACCTATTTTCTTTTACGAGTTCAAGTCCAACTTGAATCGCTCTAATCTTCGTTGTATCTTCCATGATCAACGAACACATCCTATTCCTTCAAAGTTCTACTATCCAATAGAGAACATCAACATAGGGTCCTAAACAATCCATTTCTTTGCATCTTTCTCGAGTCCCACTCGAGCAATCTCATAACCCTATCGAGTCTAACTCTGGGCAGGCTATACCATTGAACAGTCTTATCATGTTCCGTCTGCCCATCACTCCTCGAGTGAACCAAGATATCATCCAATGAAAATCGCAACATTTACTTATCCCTCATGCAAACCATCCTAGTCAAACTCGACATTCCCCAAGCACAAGCCCCAAAGGCCTAAACCAATATCAGACAAGCACCTAAGGAACATCTCCTCCGAATTCGGACAATCCACATGAGGTGATACTAGCAAAACAATCTAGCACTGGAGTACTCATTTGCCTCCCAGAGACAACTAGAACTTATTACAACGATAACCTCTTAGCTTTCTTAACTCCAGTTACTATCGCCATCACTAGGTAGGTACCTAATACCACCCTATTCCTTTGGAGTAGATCGACTCCCAAAATAATGCTAAACCCAGTAAAGCCCAAAACAAAGCAATCACAAGGAAACATACATCCATGACTCGATAAGACCACATTACAACAAATCATGCCAAATCTAGTCGAACCACCAATCGGGTTCGTCACTACTAAAGGTCTATCGACTAACTCAGGTTTGTCAAACAAAACCCGATCAAAACATCTTAAATAGAAAGCATACCTCGAATAACGACACCTTTTTCCTTCTGCGCCGCAGTTGGGGCATTTGACGAAGAAGGAACAGCGTTGATAGCATACGCTTTCACAATCTGCTTCTCCTAGGAGGTTGTGGGCAATCATCCTTGTGATGTCCCGCCTGGCCACAGTTAAAGCACTTCCTTTCCCCAGGCTTTTCTCGACAATCTCTGGCGTAATGGCCCTTCTTGCCACAACTAAAGCATTCGCCATCTTTCTTATTTTTCTTATCCTGACCATCCTTGGTCGGGTTCTGCTTCCTCTTGTTCTGAGAATTCTTCTTGCCTTCACCGCCTGCTTGCGGCTTTGGCTCCTCTGCAGATGCAATAGCAACTTCGGTCTTCGACTTAGGGAAAAGGCTCTCTGACCTTAATGCCTTTCCTACAATAGACTCGAACGTCTCATCGATATGGTTTATAAGTCTTTCCCCCAAGTACCCATCCAAGCCAGTTATGAACTTCTCGTTCTTCTTTTCGACTGTATCGATAAGGGACCATCCATATTTCGATAAAGTGTCGAATTCAGCGATATACTCCGAGACTACTCTACCGTTCTGCTTAAGCTCCAAGAACTTCTTGAACAGTTCTGATTTATGAGCAGCTGGAATAAACTTATCACAAAAGCGAGTCTTAAACTGATTCCAAGTAACTTGATCTTCTGGAGTAGCTGTTCTAATGGCATTCCACCAATTCATCGCTCGCCCTTGCAGCTGACGAGACGCTAGCCTTCTCTTCATCGCATCCTCAAGACCCAAGCCGTCGAAGATACGATCACAGCTATCCAACCAATCCTGAACATCTGTGGTCGACTCCGTTCCGTGGAACGGCTTCCCACCAAGGTTAGTGTAATCCTTGCACAACTTGGCGAAATCGACCCTAGGCGCCTGCACCACTGGACCACCACCATTTCCGGGATTGGGAACTGCTCCCTGAACACCTCTAAGCATGTCTCTCATGAGGTCGGTAAACATCGCCCTCATGTCGGCAGCATTCCCATTATTGGCTCCCCTACCCGCACCTCTAGCATATCGGCTCATCGTTAATCTGTAAAAGGGGAAACGATTAACGACCCCATAGTGGTGCTAGTGCAGTACAACTTCATTCTTATACTACCAATAGTATATATATATATAGCTTTTGAAAACCAAAGTAATCACAAATACGTGCTCTCATATACGTACTATCTCTCCCTAGAGTCTTTCCCTAGGTTAACTACGCAACCTAGAGCTCTGATACCAAGTGTGACGGCCCGCCCCGCACCAGCCTGCATTTCCTCCGAAAGTGCGCTGTACACATGCCCAACTAGCACGGGACGGTCGTCAGGAGAAAGGAAAGAAGAGAATGAACTAATCAAGGAACCTGTAATATGTCTCACAGCGCATAGAACAAAATATAATAATAACATACTTGACATAAAACGGAAGAGACAGTGCATAAGCCAAAACCAGAACTGAGCATCATAGCAGCGGAAATCCAAAATATAGCTTATTACAACTTTTCAAACTGTCTCAAAGCAAAAGCAAGATAAAGGAGGTACACTACTAATGCCCAAGTAGCGACCACCAACGACACAGGGAGAATATCTATATATCATACGTGGAAGCCTCCTGCTCGCCTCCGAATCAGCTACTCGCGCATCACCAGCTAACCACAACCTGTCTCTAGTCTGCTCGTGTGAGCACCCAGAGTAATAAGAAGAGACATAAAACTCTGGGTTAGACATAAAGCCTGGTATGAGCGATAAGCATCAAAACATAACAATAACAGGTATAATCCAATCATACCTGAACCTGGACCTGCAACCAAAGAGTTAGCACTACATACTGTACAACACTCTAAGGTGCCCTTTCAAATGGTGTAAAGATAACGGGGTGGGGGTGTGCATGTCATAGTGATGTCAAACAATCAAACATAGCAAGCATCCTCACATCTCTCACTCAGTGCGTAAAGCATACGATATCCACTACTTTGGTCACCCAATACTTTGGGCCATGACGGAATCCAATCCCGTGTAACTATCACTACAAGCACACTATCCATCTCTCAGTGGTGGACCAAAGTTATGAATACCGATAACCCCTTTGCACACGTCCCGCAGCAAAGCCCAATCATGAAGTGAACTCATTGGTTCCCAACTGGGTCCGGGATCCTGAGCTCTAACTTCCATTTGGACTACCTTTGCATCTCGGGTTTTAATCATCATCCTCCGGATCGGTCTTCATTCAGTTCGCTTCGCTTCAGGTCGTGGTCTTCCTTCAGGTTCGGATCGTTACTCGCCCCCTTGCATCAGCTCGACTCGCGGATCGTGGTCATCGCCTTCGCTCGGATCGAGTCGTGCCTGTTACGTCAGCTCGGGTCGGATCGCACCATTCGTCAGCTCATTCGGATCGCGCCTGCTTCATCGGGTCGGGTCGCAATGCACTCGTGGTCACCATCCCCCTTCGGTTCGGTTCGCAGTCCTCCTTCGCGAATGGTCGGATCGCCATCATCGGATCGTGCTTCACCCATTCGTGGCATCGGTCGAGCTTGGAGTGGCTCGTGACGTCAGGTCGGATCGTGACCTTCGAAGTGGAGCGGATCAGGTCGTCTCGTGGCGCGAGCTTCAATCGGATCGGTTCGCATGGGGTAGGGGCGATCCGGTCCGGGGTATTTCTTGCACTTCGTTCCAGCGACTGTTTTTCGCCATTTGACGGCGTTTTTGACCAAACTAACACTTCTAAACAATCACAAAGCATACCATACAGTCATAGCAACATATAGTATCGACCACAAACACCAAAACATAAATCATAGCATGTAAAATGGATCAAACATAGCCAATACCCCATATTTTTCCCTTAAGCATACTTAAGCAAATCTAACAATAAGGTTAGCAAATCTTAACCAAATTGAACCAAACTTCTAACAGAGGTCTAAAACAATATTTCAGAATTTCTGAACATTTTTCCAGATTTTTAACATGCATAAATTCGCTAATTATCACTAATTACCCCTTAATCCACCAAATTCCGGGATTTGCAAAATTAGTCGAAATTAACCCAAATTCATATCAGAGGCATAAAATGGTGTTTTAGAATTTTAGGAATTTTTCTAGATTTTTCTGAGTCATAGTTTCGCTAATTTTCGCTAATTACCATAACTAGCCATAATTAGTGAAGAACAATGCAAATCACTCACCTTTGCCACAAATTAAACTATAGATCTGAAATGTCCTCTGATTTGGATCCAATCCCTATGTGTTCCAGCAGCTCTATCCCAAATTTGACGTTGATTTGCCTTGATTTGATGTAGATTAAGCCAAAACTTGATTAGGAAGTGATTAGAAGGTGATTTGGGATGAAATTAGAAGGTGGAGGCCATGACTAGGGTTGAAGAAACTAAGTGGCGGCTGGAAAAATGAGTCTAAAACCGAAATCCAAACCCTAGCAGCCCTTAAATACTCCCAAACCCGAAATTACCCAATGGGCCTAGCTGCTAATCACCCGGTTAAGCCCAATTAGCTGAAATTAACCCTTTAAACCTTAATTCAGCCATATCTCCCAAACGGTAAGTCCGTTTGGCTATTGTAACCACTCTACGGAAAGAGAAACCATCATTCGAATCCAATGGAAGTGATTTCAGGTCAAAATTCCTTTCCAGTCAAAAGTTATGGCCAAAACAGTACCGACTAGGGGCAAAACGGTCATTTAAAAAGCGACAAAAATCATGAACATGGGAAATGACCCCAATAGTCGTCTCCCAAAGTTACATGACCATACGACTTCATATGTGAAAGAAATAAATATTCTACGATCCCATGATGCGTAGAATACGGGTCGTTACAAAATGGATTTCGAGCGGTTTCAAAGTTATAAATATATTTTTATATGATTTTAAAATGCGACTCTTATGGCAAAGATAATTTTACAAATTTATAACAAACAAAAATGTAAGAGATTATCAAGTAAATGTTTAAACGATATAAATTTATCGAATTGGCTATTCAAAAGTTGAAATGATTTTGTAAAAGCCTTATCGGTCGTAAGGGAAGTTTAAGTATAGTTCAAAATAGGATCATTGGACCGTGAATATATGAGAATGTGTAAAAGAGTTCAAAGAGAAATGTTTTGTAATAAATGATCGTTTTTAACAAACGGTGTTTCAAATAAATACGAAATGTGATTTAATATCATTTCATGAATGAGATTAACAAATCAATGAATTGGAAATGAGTGGTGATTTGGAAATGGGATTTGATATTTTAAATGAAACAAAGTTGAAATTGTGAATATGAATGGGATTGAGTTAAACAAATGGAAGTGAGTTTATTTCTAGGTTCAGAATGTTAACCGATGGCACAAGTATAAATGAGGTTAATGTTTTGGATAATAACAATGAATACTAGTTGTCGATAGTGAACTGCAACTGAGATTTGTAAACAAAGTTAAAGATGTGGAAATGAAACCGAATGGAGAGTTGTCATACTTAATTTACAAAAGATTTTGTAGATGGAAATTTAAAGTTTTGGAAATGAGATCGAATTAGTAAGTAAAATTAAGGGTTTGTGAATGCGATTTGTAACATTTGTTGAAAATAAGATGAACTATTTTAGACATGAAATTTTATGAAGGATGTCATGTTTTAATCAACGACCAAGTGGTCGAGCATGAGTTAAAGAGAATGTGACGGTATTGATATAACATTTATAAAAAACTTTGTTCTTAAACAAATGAAATTTAGTTGTTAAAAGGGATTTATAAGGTAATAATAAAGAGATATTGAGGAAATTTTATAAGGATTCTATTTAGAATCGAAGCTCATATATAATATTGTAAAGGATTATTAACATAAATATAAAGATTTAATAGGAGTTTATTAAGTAACATGGTTGAGATTTAAGTAGTTTTTCCAAAGGATGGGATTAGTCTATAAACAAGAATATTCTTATTTTATAATAAGAAGTAAAAGCGATGTTTCAAATATTGGAAAATTTAGAAAATATAATTAAGGACGGTTCGTCAAAGAGGCTAAATGATACTGAGTAGTGAATAAGTGAATATATTTTAATATGGATGGAATGATTGTTTTTATTTGATAGTTAAATAACCGACTATCAAATTTGGCCCATACGATTGTTGGTACGGAAAGACCGGGATCGAATATATTAAAAAACCATTCCTTCTAACAAATACAAATACGTTAAAGAGGCTGATTCGAGATGAAGCTATTGAAGACTGTGGATCGTCATAAGCGGAAGGATTACTTAAAATCTCTGACTTGCAAGTAGAGATAAACTGTGATTCTGTTGTGGCTGGAATCTACGGGTTCACAAGGACTTCTCGCTACTGATTCTCAGGGTGATTCCTAGAATGCAGTAGGAGGGTTCCTTCGGTTCATCCTGTTTCTGGGTGACGTATATGGATGGATGTCTAACAGAGTATTTCCAGAAAGGTCACGTATATTGATTTCTTCAACCGTGTCAAGAGTGGAGGAAGAGAAGGAAACTTCTTTTAGCTGACACGTAAAGTATTGTTGTGGACATCAATTAGTGATTGTTGATGGATCTGACAATGTGTCATTCGAAGTTAATGTGATGTGCTGATTATAAAAGTAAAACGCAGCCTCAAGCCTCATCAACCGGGAAATGACAAAAATCGGGCAGGCAGCATGACTATGTGGGTCGCTCCCATTAGGGTGCCTAATCACCTATCTAGAGAAAATCCAATTCCTTCTTTAATCTATTTCGATGCTGTCCCTTATCAGGAAACGGTGATTTGAGCCCAACCATTGGTGATATACATTCGATACACTCAAGCGAAATGAGTGGTCGGTCATGTGAAGACCGGGTTGCAAGATGTTCTTGTTGAACCCAGTGTATTCGCCTCTAGAGATACACTATCGGCAGGTGGTCCCATACCTTGTCACAGTGGGAATCCAATCTCCAATAAGCGCCCGCGGTTTTGATTGTATATTATATGTGGAGCGTGAGATGCAAGTGTTCCGCTAGATTGATATTTATTTGTATTTAGACACTATTATAATATCAGAAAAGATATTGATTTCAAAAACGTTTTGGGTTATCGTAAGGTAAAAACCGTATGTATTTATGTGTGGATTTGGTCTTACAATTATCCCTTTCTTTCGAAAGATTTTAACTTTAAAATCAAGTTGTGTGATACCTTAATACTATGCGAGTTTTTTCTCACTCTGGTTCACTAGACTGACCCGGTGTTTTGTAAATGCTCGGGTTAGCCCGGGTGCGCAAGTCCAGGTTATCAAAATGCTGCGAAATCCAGAGATGAGTTGGAGATGTTCAGATGTATGATATTATATAGCTATTATTCCGTTGTGTGTTGTGTATAGGGCAGATTATTATAACTGTCCAGGTGTGTAATGTACTCCGATAATTGTAAGTTTTATTTCAAGCTCTCAATAAAGATTTAATTCTGTATTATATTTTGTTCCGCTGCGATGTGAGACTCTGATTCTGTATTGTGGTGTTTCTTCTTCTTCTATTCTAATATTGCTTTCTTTCTTATCTCACCCTCTAATTTCTTTCTAATAACTATCCAGAGTTTCGGTGTTTGGAAGATCGGCATGGGATATGGAAATGTATTTATGTTGATTTTCGGGGCCGAAAATCCTTGGGTCGTTACAAATATATCAGAGTTATTGGTTTAGTAATAACCTTGGCTCTGTGGTGTAACTCGATAGAGATGGGGCTAGTAACACCCTAGATTGAGATTGAGTGTATATATATATGAGAGCGTAATTGCAAATTTTATATACAAATGTTTTGTATTGTGTTGTTTGATCGGTTCAAGCGTTGAGAAGCTTTGAACTAACAAGGGATACAGTATTGTTTTGAAAAGAGAGTAAATGAAATAATTTTACCCAAATTATGATTTTTGTATAGAAAATAAATAATTTTATCAATTTTTTTAGTTATTGGTGTGTTTGGTTGGTAAGAATGAGATTCAAATGGAAATTTGAATTTGAACGGTTTAATATAATCCGAAAAACTTATGGAAAAATAAATTCAAATATCTGATTAAATAAATCAGAAGTTAACTTAAAAATAAGTTATTATAGAATGACTTGATAATGTTGTTATTGAAAATTTTGTCTGTGTGTTGATTGAGTAATAAGTTGATTGAATATAAATTCATAAATAGTTAAATAAATTGGAAACCATAAGAAAACAAAATTTCATTATAATTAAAATGAAACTGCATATGGATTAAAATAAATGATTTAAACCTCCATTTGTAGATGAATTGATACTTATGTTGATTTTGGGAATTTACGTGATTATACATGTTGGTTAATGAGATATCATATAAATATATCATGAATTGTTACTCATATGACGAATAAGTTAAGTACAGGTGCCAAAATGCTAGAGGATTGATTTTGATTGAGTAGATCACGATAAATCGATCAAGTTTGCTAAATAGCGCTCGGAAAGGTATGCTTACGCGAAAATATAAATTTTGGTTTTTGATTTTTGTTTTCCGACCGTGTTGGTCGATGGATATATATTATTTGTTCCAGCGATATCGCAGATGTCACTCCATGCAGGGGAGACTCTGCCGAATTTTACTGGGAACTTAAAGTGTTAGAAATTTATTGATATTTTTGAAAACGTTTATTTACGATATTGATTTGGTTTTTAATTTAAAATAAATTTGGATTTGGAAATTAACGGGTTTATAACGTTCTTTCTTACCTTAGCAATTTCCAGGACGAAACTATTTTAAGGGGGGAAGAATGTAACGTCCCGTATTTTTGGTAGCCAAATATTTTATTTAATGTATTATTTTAAATATTATATTTGGGATATAATGGATATTAATATTGAATTCGTTATTTAAAACGAAGTTTGAACGTTATATATTTATATAATTATAAATCGAGCTCAAAATGGCGCGGCAGTTTGTAATATTTGGTTTTGAACTTCAACTGAGAATACAGAATCCGATATAAGCCGGATTTCTGTGAAACAAGAAACGTTGGAACCGTTTGATGATATTTTTCATATGAAAGGAAAAATCCCGATTTCGTATTGTAAACTGTAAGTTATGGCCAGATCAAATTTTAAAATAATCGCTGTGGAAATCCTTATTAAAATATAAGCCTTTAAAATAGTCATTTTTCAAATGGCCTCTGTTTTCGACGAAATCAGTTTCATTGGGACCGTAACATTAAATTATTGCACGGTATTAAATGGCGTGGCCAACCGATGTCGTATGTGGCCACGGTAGCCGTAAACGCCCAGTTAATTTCTATAGCACGTAATTAATGTAATAAAGGGATATTCGAGTGTAACTTGAGCAGACGATCGAATTAAGCCGCGAAAACAGTTCCGTTGAGCTCGTATCGTCGATTAGAGCCAGGATAGGTATATAGTTTGTTATTTTTGGAGACCATGTAATTTGGTCTCCAAAATGGCATCGCGGTGCACGTAAAAATAGCCTACCAGGGAAACAGTCTCAGAATGCGACGAAACTGGTGCCGTTGGGTTCGTATTGATTAATTATTGTAAGATTTCAAAGTTTCAAGTTGATCGGATTTATCTAGTGATCGTGGAAAATTTAAACATGTGTTTATTTTTGGTTTTATAAAGGAATTTTTTTCAAATGATTTCGGATTTCGACGAAACTTGTCCCATTGGGTCCGGAATATTTTTTTTACACTAAGATTAGTCTTTTTATCAGAAAACAGAAATCGTCTATAGTGGTTGTTAACGTGATTTCTCACGATGAAGTTTCACACCATAATAAAATAAAACACATGGAAGCGTAAACCTTAAACAAATAGAAATTACCATATATTTAAAAGTATGAGATGGCACGACGGACACTTTTCGGTTTCAACATGTACAACACTAAATTTATTACTGAAATTGACCATTTATAATTACATAGTTGTCTCCAACAAAGGGTTCCAGCTCCCGTACAGACAAGAAAAGAGAGAAAGAGAGAGTAC
Source organism: Allium sativum (assembly GCA_030737875.1). Classification (NCBI taxonomy): domain Eukaryota; kingdom Viridiplantae; phylum Streptophyta; class Magnoliopsida; order Asparagales; family Amaryllidaceae; genus Allium; species Allium sativum. The sequence goes on along the minus strand of CM060919.1, from coordinate 353,008,288 downwards.
GCCCTAGTGGCTGGTTTCACCACCTATCGTCACAGCTACAATTAAAACCTTGAGTACCAAGTAAAAATAAACAATTCAAAATACTTTTCTTGGCACCCACACTGTCTAACCGTGCTGATCAAGTTTACTTCAACCCCACGTTTTTCTAAATCTATAAAATCCTTCTTCTCCTTCATTCTTTTCGCAAAAAGCAAAACTTTCTTCCACTGTACATGGCGCCGCGCTCTCTCCTTTCCTTCCGCAAGAATAAATTCAACCCGAATATATATACAATGATGGAAGTGATTCATGAAGAAAGGGCATATTTCTAGAAGGCACTCAGTTTGGTTTTGAGGTAGCAATGCAAGGAGCTGGATGTGGTGAACGCTGCCGGCCAGTAGCTCGGGTGACAGATCTTGGTGCGTAACGAAGGGGAGTAGAAGTAGGTGAATGGTGCATACCAGAAATCTGGGTGCGTAACATGTATGGGTATCAAAAGGTGGATGCAGTCATGTTGACAAAAAAGAAGAAGAAGAAGAAGGGCGCGTTGGGATGGGAAGCTGGATGAAGCCCTGTAGCCTTTTGTTTCGAATGAAGTGTGGAGTATAGGGAAGATGGAAGGGGGAGTAACGTACAGGTGGAAGGTGTTTTATTGGTTTGCATGGAGTTGCCATGCGAAAAAAGAAAAAAAGAGTGAAGGCTTTTAGAAAACGAAAGGAAGAAGAGCAGGAAGGGGGAGACTATTGCATGAGCAGGTATCGAGAAAAATAATAGGAAAGAAATGGCAGTGCAGATATTTGGGCGTGCTGAGTATTTGAGCTTAGGCCCTTATGTAAGAGAGAAAAAAAGAAAAAAAAAGAATATATATATATATAACAAAGAGAAACACTTGTTCAACAAGATGGGATCCTGGGATGCATGGTGTAAACGTTGCACTACAAAGTGAAACAGCAGACATGCTGCATGGTGAAGAAAGAAATGGAAAATTAGCAAGAACAGTTGAGTGAAGAAGCGTTGACAGGTAAAGAAAGAAATGATTTCAACATGCCTAATCTTCATTTGTGGTGCTTAATTAAGCTTGCATGGGCCTAATTATTTTTATACGGGCCCGGTTTCATATAAATGCCTAACCTCCTTTACTTGCTTAATCATCTAATTAATGGCCTAAAATTTCAAAATGTATATAATAGAAGAACCGGTAAAGGCAGAAGTAATATATATAACTGTCTAATTCGCATTTCACGTGCTTAACCCTAGTAGAATGTTCCTGATCCTAGTTTGGGCTGAACTATATTTTCACCGTGGACCCACTATTTTAGTGTGTTACTAATTGATAGTTGATAGTTGGGATTCGATTTTTAATAAGGTAGATACATATATGCGAGTTTGGGTTATATCATGTCTAGTATGGCTTTAAAAAAAAAAATATGTGTGTGTGTTAGTGTTCAGTAGTATAACTCGTCTAACCAATGTGCTTAATAACCGTAATAAGAAATTAAATTAATAAGTTATTATTTAGGTGTTTTTAATATTAATTTAAGCAAGCGAATAACGTATTAAATCATAATGTTGTCATACAGCAACAATATCGGAGTGGTGTTGGGACTGTATTGTCAAACGCAACACAATGAAGCTGGTTTGGATGAAGTTGGAAGCAACCGAAATTTAATTAAATTTTGGTCGTCCGTTTAAGCGAACTGTTTCAGAGACGGATGGAGACAAGGCGAGTTCAACTCATCAGTTCTCCCCTCTTATATTTTATATAAGTAGGGTTTTAAAATTGTGTGCTATGGTTGTTTGTTTGTTCGTTGTTGATTTTATATTCATTTATGGACTGAAACGGTTAAATTAAACGTTCGTTGAATTTAATTGAAACTAGTCGTTACTTCTAACGATTAAATACAATTGAGGTAATTTACCTCAGTGGTTACGTTTATAGTGACATAAACGTTAATTTGTTGAATGCTTGAATTGCTGTTATTTGTCCAGTATTGTCTATTACAGTTATTATTGACTATTTAACTGTTTATGTCATCTATTTAAATGGAAACCGAATATTGATTGACCATTTGAACTGAATGATTGGAATTGTGATAACCATTGTTTTGCAGGGAATAACAGGTTGGATAATATTGATAACATTTATCAATATGATAAAATTGTTGTTATGAAATGTGAAATTAGTGTATATTTCACGGTTTGGTACTATAGTAGCTATTTGCCTCTTTAGTACCGTCGATGAAAAGAAATGATTTTCGAAATCAATATTAAATGGATTTCGAGCGGTTTCAAAGTTATAAATATATTTTTATATGATTTTAAAATGCAACTCTTATGGCAAAGATAATTTTACAAATTTATAACTAACAGAAATGTAAGAGATTATCAAGTAAATGTTTAAATGATATAAATTTATCGAATTGGCTATTCAAAAGTTGAAATGATTTTGTAAAAGCCTTATCGGTCGTAAGGGAAGTTTAAGTATAGTTCAAAATAGGATCATTGGACCGTGAATATATGAGAATGTGTAAAAGAGTTCAAAGAGAAATGTTTTGTAATAAATGATCGTTTTTAACAAACGGTGTTTCAAATAAATACGAAATGTGATTTAATATCATTTCATGAATGAGATTAACAAATCAATGAATTGGAAATGAGTGGTGATTTGGAAATGGGATTTGATATTTTAAATGAAACAAAGTTGAAATTGTGAATATGAATGGGATTGAGTTAAACAAATGGAAGTGAGTTTATTGCTAGGTTCAGAATGTTAACTGATGGCACAAGTATAAATGAGGTTAATGTTTTGGATAATAACAATGAATACTAGTTGTCGATAGTGAACTGCAACTGAGATTTGTAAACAAAGTTAAAGATGTGGAAATGAAACCGAATGGAGAGTTGTCGTACTTAATTTACAAAAGATTTTGTAGATGGAAATTTAAAGTTTTGGAAATGAGATCGAATTAGTAAGTAAAATTAAGGGTTTGTGAATGCGATTTGTAACATTTGTTGAAAATAAGATGAACTATTTTAGACATGAAATTTTATGAAGGATGTCATGTTTTAATCAACGACCAAGTGGTCGAGCATGAGTTAAAGAGAATGTGACGGTATTGATATAACATTTATAAAAAACTTTGTTCTTAAACAAATGAAATTTAGTTGTTAAAAGGGATTTATAAGGTAATAATAAAGAGATATTGAGGAAATTTTATAAGGATTCTATTTAGAATCGAAGCTCATATATAATATTGTAAAGGATTATTAACATAAATACAAAGATTTAATAGGAGTTTGCTTAAGTAACATAGTCGAGATTTAAGTAGTTTTTCCAAAGGATGGGATTAGTCTATAAACTAGAATATTCTTATTTTATAATAAGAAGTAAAAGCGATGTTTCAAATATTGGAAAATTTAGAAAATATAATTAAGGACGGTTCGCCAAAGAGGCTAAATGATAGTGAGTAGTGAATATATTTTAATATGGATGGAATGATTGTTTTTATTTGATAGTTAAATAACCGACTATCAAATTTGGCCCATACGATTGTTGGTATGGAAAGATCGGGATCGAATATATTCAAAAACCATTCCTTCTAACAAATACAAATACGTTAAAGAGGCTGATTCGAGATGAAGCTATTGAAGACCGTGGATCGTCATAAGCGGAAGGATTACTTAAAATCTCTGACTTGCAAGCAGAGATAAACTGTGATTCTGTTGTGGCTGGAATCTACGGGTTCACAAGGACTTCTCGCTACTGATTCTCAGGGTGATTCCTAGAATGCAGTAGGAGTGTGCCTTCGGTTCATCCTGTTCCTAGGTGACGTATATAGATGGATGTCTAACAGAGTATTTCCAAAAAGGTCACGTATATTGATTTCTTCAACCGTACCAAGAGTGGAGGCAGAGAAGGAAACTTCTTTTAGCTGACATGTAAAGTATTGTTGTGGACATCAATTAGTGATTGTTGATGGATCTGACGATGTGGCATTCGAAGTTAACATGATGTGCTGATTATAAAAGTAAAACGCAGCCTCAAGCCTCATCAACCGGGAAATGACAAAAATCGGGCAGGCAGCATGTCTATGTAGGTCGCTCCCATTAGGATGTATAATCACCTATCTAGAGAAAATCCAATTCCTTCTTCAATCTATTTCGATGCTGTCCATTATCAGGAAACGGTGGTTTGAGCCCAACCATTGGTGATATACATTCGATACACTCAAGCGAAATGAGTGGTCGGTCATGTGAAGACCGGGTTGCAAGATGTTCTTGTTGAACCCAGTGTATTCGCCTCTAGAGATACACTATCGGCAGGTGGTCCCATACCTTGTCACAGTGGGAATCTAATCTCCAATAAGCGCCCGCGGTTTTGATAGTATATTATATGTGGAGCGTGAGATGCAAGCGTTCCGCTAGATTGATATTCATTTGTATTTAGACACTATTATAATATCAGAAAAGATATTGATTTCAAAAACGTTTTGGGTTATCGTAAGGTAAAAATCGTCTGTATTTATGTGTGGATTTGGTCTTACGATTTTCCTTTTCTTTCGAAAGATTTTAACTTTAAAATCAAGTTGTGTGACACCTTAATACTGTGCGAGTTTTTTCTCACTCTGGTTCACCAGACTGACCCGGTGTTTTGTAAATGCTCGGGTTAGCACGGGTGCACAGGTCCAGGTTATCAAAATGCTGCAAAATCCAGAGATGAGCTAGAGATGTTCAGATGTATGATATTATATAGCTACTATTCCGCTGTGTGTTGTGTATAGGGCAGATTATTATAACTGTCCAGGTGTGTAATGTACTCCGATAATTGTAAGTTTTATTTCAAGCTCTCAATAAAGATTTAATTCTGTATTATATTTTGTTCCGCTGCGATGTGAGACTCTGATTCTGTGTTGTGGTGTTTCTTCTTCTTCTTCTATTCTAATATTTCTTTCTTTCTTATCTCACCCTCTAATTTCTTTCTAATAACTATCCAGAGTTTTCGGTGTTTGGAAGATCGGCATGGGATATGGAAATGTATTTATGTTGTTTTTCGGGGCCGAAAATCCTAGGGTCATTACAAATAGTGTTCATTATAAATCAGAATTTGATGAAAACAGAAACGTTGGAATCTATTTAATTATATCTTTCTAATGAATGTAAGAAATTGAGAATTCATTTTATAAATTGTAAGTTATATCCAAATTAAAATTTCAAATAGTCGCTATGGAAATTGAACAACCTGGAAAATTAGAACCAATTGAAAATTTTTATTTAGGCAATTTTAATGAATTTTGAATATTTAAAATGATTTATTTTAAGTAATAATGACTAGAAATTGATTTTGAATAGAATTAGAACATATATATTTATTTAAATCGAGATTAGAATATAAATTTTTATTTTAATTATAAAAGGAAATGTTAATGGTGCGGTAGTTTGAAATTTAGATTTCAAATTTCAAATGAATGCACAGGATTCAAAATAAACCGGATTTTAGCGAAACCAGAAATATTTGAATCTGTCTGAAAATATCTTTCCAAGAATATGAAAAATCCAAATTTCATAGCGGGAATAAAAAGTTATGCCCAGTTGAAAATTCAGAATTGTCGCTATGGAAGTATGGCCCTTAAAAATAGCCATTTTGTAAAAATCCTCCTTTTTCGATGAGACCACTTTTGTTGGATCCGGAATGTCAAATTATTGCTAGATTCCAATTTTCATAATTTTTGGAATCGATATGTGAGTGTGGCGAAGTAAAACGTGTTTTGACAGTTTCAGTCAATTTGGATCGACCAGAAAATGAACATTTTTCAAATGGTCTCCAAATTCGAATAAATTAGTTTGTTAGGATTGTATCGTCAAAACATAGCCATATTCATTTTTTTGGAATTTTTAAATTCAGTATGCGGCTCCGGTAATTCAAAATGTGCGTTTGAATTTAAAATATAATTATTTATATTTTAAATTTAGCAATAACTGATCGTAACAACCGAACTGGCTCACAATACATATCCCATGGTGTCCGGAATAGGGGTATTTAGCCAGGGATGTCAGGCGGTGGGTTTGATTTTGAGACTGGATGGAAAAATTGTTTTTAAGAGAAAAAATAATAATATAGGGGTTTGACCGGGGTCAAACCCCCAAAATAAAATCTCGTTGTCAACCACGAGAGAACCCCCGACCCTCCCCCCCCCCCCACCCCATAAATCTCGTCGTCCAGCCACCCTTCGTCCACGCCGCCACCTACGACGGCCACCCACCTGCGCTGCCTGCCTCCGGTCCCCTTCACCTCCGCTTGGCCCGCGTTGCCCCCTCGTTCTTCAAATGAACCCAAACCCCAACCCCGCCTGAAATCCGCCGCCACGACCACATCCCCGTCACCACCAGACCGGCGCCACCCCTTCGACTTCCCCTCGGTCCAGCGCCCTCCACCGACCACCCACAGCCACCTGGGTCCCCCAATGTCCGAAAGGCCCAAAATTTTAATATTTCATGTTTGTAATTAACACCCCATCCTCCTCCCAGATCGCAGTGAAGCCTCCCCTTCATCAAAGAATCTATTTTTACAATGATAAGTTATGATTTTTCTATATATAAATAATAGGATTTTTATTTATTCATATAGTGAATGAAAGATTAGATTTTTAACAAAGGGAAGATACGATTTTTAATTCATGAAAGTTTAGATTTTTATGAGGTTAAAAATGAGATTTTTATTGTAAAAAAATGTGACTTTTAATTAGATAAAGTTATGATTTTTATTTAGGGAAGGGTTGAGATTTTTATGGTGCAAAGTTTATATTTTTAAACCAGTGAAGTTTATATATATATATATTTAAAAATGAGTGAAATTTATATTTTTAAATTAGTGAAGTTTAGATTTTCTTTAAATTAGAAAAGAAAAGATTTTTAGCTATGTAAAAATATAATTTTTAAAAGATAAAATATGATTTTTATCTACCTAGCATGGATATAAAAACGCGATCTTTATATGTTCGTTGTTAAAAAAAGAAGTGATTTTCGATATAAAAACGTGAATTTTAAAATATAAACAACAACATAAAAATATGATTTTTATGTATGAAGTAACAGTATAAAAATGTGATTTTTAGTAATCAACTGCGTGAAATAGATGGCGATGGATCAGACTGAAATCAAAGAGAAATCCAAACCGTTCAGAAATAAAGAATGGAGGAGTGGATCCCAAAGGTGAGAACACCTCACTATAATTTTCTATACAGTTATTTATCTATAACTACATATATGAACTGTTCCACGTCGTCCACAGACCATGGACGACTTGTTTGTTTGATTGTGTTGTGAAAATTGTTTATGATGTGAAACGGACTGTATAAAATATTCATGTGTTGAAATAAAATATTTTATCGTTAAAAATACAATTTCTAATGTGGATATGAATAAAATAAATACTCATTTACAAATCGGACGATTTGTAAATATACACTCATTTGACTGATATGGATTGGGACGATAAATTTTACACATCGCCCAACTACACAAATAAAATCTGTGTTTGTTGTTTGAAAACCCGACACGGGTGTTAGGATGATATTTAGCGTACACTAATCCCAATTGTTTAGTGGTATGTCGATTGTATGGTTGACAGGTTGTGTAAGCGTGAATTATTTATATTTAACACTTATGTAGTTTTGTACTGCACTCTGGATGATGGTTGACTGTGTTTGATTATTGTGGTGTACATGTGTGTATGAAATCCATATAAACAATATTATATGGTAATTGACTATGTCTGATTCCAATTCAGAATGAACGAATATTTTCAAATAACGAATATTTTAAAATAATATTCAGAAAAGAATCAAAATATGATTTTGATGTCCGATTTGGGACGGACACGATTATATTTAAATGTACAAAGCCGTGTTGATTAATTTAACGCCATTTTGACGTGAACGATATTTATATCAATTTTATTTATTTTTATAATGAATATTGAAAAGGAATTGATTTCAACATCCAATGTTTCGAAAATATTATCATTTATATATTAATGATTTGGAATATTCAATTTTGATTTGAAATTGAATATGAAGTTGAAATCAGTTTGAAAACGACTTTAAAACGATTTATAAAATATGTTTTAAATGGAAATCAATGAAATATTATATATATATATAATGGCCTGAATAGAATGCACCGCGCTACGGTAGTTCGCAAATTTCGACCATTGACTTCGAATGGACGTTACGGGAGATCCAACCTTCGGATTCTCCTAAAACCAGAACCGTTGGGTTCGTATCAAAAAGGGCTTTCTAACGAATATTAGAGATTTGAAATATAATGGTTGGATTTGGAATTATGTCCAAATCAAATTTGGAAAAGGTCGTTGTAAGTGCACTTCGATGGCCATTTATGGAAATCGACTGTATGGGCCTTGATAAAATTATTAAAAATATCAATAACTAGTGTAAAATCATAAGAAATGATTTGGAAAAATTGGGATGAAAAATTCCATATTTGAAAAGATAATAATTGATTTTTATCGAAACGAACTAGTTATGAACTAGAATTATGATCCAATATTTTTAAATAAATAAATTGGATTTGGAATGGTTTTAAAAATAACTAGAATTTTCAATATATGAATTGGAATGGATTTCAATCGAAACTATCTTCGGAATATTTCGATATTGGATTCCGTGATTATATGGACATTGTGGAGGAATTTGGGAGATATATATGTATCGTTATTCCAATACGATATTTGTTGAGTTCAGAATTTGATATTGAATATTGGCCGATATATTTTCTATTCAGAGCCTTGTATTTAATATCAAATGAGATTATGGGTTTGTCGTGAACAGTGTCTTCACTAACACTATTCTTAAACCCAGCTGAGAAAAGATTAAATCTTTTTGTTAAGATTTAATGAAGTTACCAATTAATTAACATTTAATTGGAATTAAATTGAAATTGGTTTTTGGGTTTATCGTGAACGGTGTTTTAAATAACACTTGTTCTTTCACCCGATTAACAATGGAATGTGATTTTTGGTTTATCGTGAGTTGTGTTTTATAGAACATTAGTTCTTTAACCCGATTAACAATGGAATGAGATTTTGGGTTTGTTGTGAATGGTATCTTTAGTAATACTGCTCTTAAACCCAATGGAGTTAAAAAACTAGAAGCTAATTGGAGATTAGCTTAGTTGAATGGTTTCCTGGCTATTGATCTGATGTTGGTTTCGGCCTTAGGGATTAATCCTTAGGGAGTTGTTCCCTTACTAATTTATGATTAGAGACTGATGGGATGGTGTCTTCAGTAACACTGTTCTTAAACCCCGTGTGAAAAGAATAAATATTTTAATTAAGATGTAGAGAAGAATTACCAATTAATTAACATTTAATTGGATTTTAAATGGAATGTGAATTGGGTTTATTGTGAACTGTGTTTTTAACGACATTCGTTATTTAACCCGATTAACAATGGAATGTGATTTTGGGTTTATCGTGAGCTGTGTTTTACATGATTAGTTCTTTAACCCAGTGAAAGATAAGATTAATTTCTTAACTTGGAATAATCATTAAGTAATGATTTTTGGAGATTAAAACTGAATTAGAGTTTTAACGAATCGTTAATTAGATTGAAAGGTGAATTTGATAACTAAAATCATCAAATTCGAGAAATGATCGAGAAAGGAGTATCATAAGTTTTGCTCCAAGGCGATAGTTAAATCTTTAATTATATTTGAACGTGAAATGGTAATTAATATTTATCGGTAACAAAATGGTGTTAGATATGGAGTATTACCAGTTTTTGCACCGTGGGATGAATAGGTTGGGATCGGGAAATAAAATAAATGATTACATCGGTGTGGTTCGCTAATCCCGACTAGTTTGGAAAACCTTAATATGGTTTGATACCCAAAGGAAGATTAAAGAATAAATTTAAAAGGATTTATTTTTGGTAAAATTAATGGGAACCTTTCCCTAAAGATATGAACATTTGAATAAAACGATATTCTTGATTGGAATGGGGTGTATGTTGTGTTTGTGTAACACTTGTTTATTATATACGCGAGTTATTCGGAAAGGCCGGGTTTATACCCATTCTGAATAACTGATTCGACGATGAAGACGGTGGTTGAAGACCAGAGGTCTTCACATTGTTTGGATGATTACTGATGTCTTGATTGGGTTGTACATCCAAGACGAGGTAATAAGTGATGATCGTCCAGGCGTACATGGAGATCGACGGATATGCAAGGGCCTCTCTCCTGTATTGGACATACGGGACGAGGAATAAGGTGCCTCCGGTTTCGTTCAGACCCAGAACGAACTTGTAAATGGACTGTATGTTTAATATTGGATTTTATTTTGTGCATATTGATCTCTATTAAATATACATCTGCCTCGTGAAGGAGAATTTATTCTCTTACTTCACCCTTCTCTGCGATGTACGGGACCAGAGGTTGTATATCGATAGACATCAGTCGCATGGAGTGAACTGCCTGTATGGCATGCCTGAGTGTCAAATGATCAAGACTTCTATTGAAAAGCAGAGTCTTGTGGTTGATGATCAAAGCACGACTTTAATATAGCATAGCTTTGTGTAGCGTTAATTCGCGAGCCTCACACCTCGGTGTGAACCAGAAACGGGAGAGGACCTTAGGGAGGACATGCGTTTCCTTCTAGCTAGGAGTGGTGTCTGGGTTTTGCACGCCCAGGCTTTTTACTTATGTGGATGATGGATAGCAAGGTGTCTCGATTATATCGGTCTCTGCGGAGCTGATGGATGGTATAGTCTTTATACATACCAATTTTATGCCTTATAGGGCGGGGAAACGAAGTGTTTAGGCATTTTAATCCACTCCATATGGACCAGCCCTGACGATCCAAGGTGTGGTTGTGGCTGTTCCCGAGACATGCGCTAGATTATCTCGAAGCGGTAAGGACGATCCCTTGCCTTGGTTCACAAATGGAAATCCAACTTCCAATACGTGACTTTGGGGTTTTAATTGTAGAACTAGTCTGGCGACATGATATATGGTACCCATGTCCTCTATGATTGATACATTTATATTTGAAGTTTTTTTATACACTATGCACTTATAATAGTATCAAATGATTTGTTTTAAACGTACCAAGCATGTTTGGCTATTATAAGGGAAAACCCTATCCTCCGTCTTGCGTAGCATTGTGTGATGGGACATGGGTCTTATAATAGCTTCATTTTTTCAAAAAGCATTGCGCTGTTTTGTTATATGCACTGGTATTCTTTGGAGGAAACTCGTTCCGCGTTATACGGCGTGGTCCCTTGATTTACTTTATTTTTAAAGTAAAGATTTAATAACTGTTTTAGGTCTCACACCAGTCACATGACTGACCTAGAGTTTATTGTTTTAACCTAAACTCTGGGTGCCCTTATTTTCCACACGGGCAGCTATTAGTTGGGTTTTGCAGATATTATATTCACAAGATCCTGGTTTACAGCTGGAATGATATTCGAAAAGCTCTGTATCCGTGTATCTCTTTCAGTTGCGTTTTTTATTATTTTCCGCTGCATTGTAACTTGTAAATCTATGATATTTAGTAAATGTGTAATATTTATTCATACTCTATATATTCTTGTACTCTGATGTAAATTGATGTAATAACAATGAAATGTTCTTCTGTTTGTGTTCTGATTCGTCTTGTCCTCAATTCAATCCGTGCTTTCCTTTACGGGGAAGTTCGGGTCGTTATTTTTGGTATCAAAGCTTTGGTTTATAGATCTCGAGAACAAGACACCTTAGAACCGAACGAAAGAATTCATCAGAGGTTGGATTAGCAATATCCAATGAGAATTACTTGTTAGAGATAGGATCAATAGTATCCTAGATCGAGTGTGAAGAGTAGTGTTTTTAAAATAAAAACAAAAAACAAACTTTGTTTTGTAAATTTAAACCATTTTATACGTATTTGAATATTTATTTTATATTGAATTTGGATAATCGAGTATATGAGATTTTGCATGTACGCGTCATGAACGTATATTCGAAGTTTTAATATACTGGATGGATATAGAATCACACTCTAGTCTCCCGAGGATGATTCTACTAATGACTATATAGCATCAGTAGTTTGTGTTCGAGTTTCGAAAGTGGGATATCTATATATTTCCATTAGACTAGTGTGAGAACCAAAACTAGATAGGGCTATTGTTGTGACTTGGCATCAAAAATATGTTCTTTGAATATATATCAACATTATGAATTTGAAACGTTAATTCGCTAATTGATTGATGGTTGTGTTGTATGATTATTGGTTTGATTTATTAAAACTTTGAACCATTAAGCCAAATTGAATCAAATATGAAACTAAATTGATAATTGTTTGAAATTGCATACATGTACATGCATATATATTGAATAGGTCATAGCAAGGAGGCTAGAGAAGAGGAATAAAATTGTATGCTTGACAAATAGGTACATGTTTACTATATTTCTTGGGTTTGGATGATTTTATGAGCCGATAGGCTAGCCGCTTGGCTTTTTCTTTTTCTTTTTGAGATGAGACGGCCTGTGTGGCAGTTTGGGGATTTTCCCGGTGCTCCCCGTACAGAGGAGGTTATGGCGAAATTTTTCGAAAATTTAGGGTGTTAGCCAAATTTTTGAAAAAATTGAAATTCTTAGAAACTGAAAAGTTGAAGAATGGAAGCCAGAATGAAAATTGAGTTGGTTGGTTAAACAACTTTCAGCTCCGCTCCTTTTCGAGGACGAAAAGATTTTAAGTGGGGGAGATTGTAACAACCCGGAAAATCAGAACCAACTTAAAATTTTTATTAAGGCAATTTTAATGAATTTTGAATATTTAAAATGATTTATTTTAAGTAATAATGACTAGAAATTGATTTCGAATAGAATTCGAACATATATATTTACTTAAATTGAAATTAGAATATAAATAGTTATTTTAATTATAAAAGGAATTGGAAATGGCACCGTAGTTTGTAAATTCGATTTCAAGTTTCAAATGAATGTACAGGATTCAAAATAAATCGGATTTTAGTGAAACTATAAATATTTGAATCTGTTTGAAAATATCTTTCCAACGAATTTTAAAAATCCAAATTTCATAGCAGAAATAAAAAGTTATGCCCAGTTGAAAATTCAGAATAGTCGCTATGGAAATATGGCCCTTAAAAATAGCCATTTTGCAAACGACCTCCGTTTTCGACAAGACCACTTTTGTTCGATTTGGAATGTCAAATTATTGCTGGATTCCAATTTTCATAATTTTTGGAATCGATATGTGAGTGTGGCAAAGTTAAACGTGTTTTGATATTTCAATTAATTTGGATCGACCAGAAAATGACCATTTTTCAAACGGTTTCCAAATTCGATGAAATTAGTTTTGTTAAGACCGTATCGTCAAAACATAGCCAGATTCATTTTTCTGGAATTTTTAGATTCAGCATGCGGCTCCGGTAATTTAAAATGTGCATTTGAATTTTAAAAATGATTTATATTTTAAATTTAGCAGAAACTAATCGTAACAGCCGAACTGCTCGCGATATATATCCCATTGTGTCCGGAATGGGGGTATTTAGCTAGCGGCGTCAGGCGGTGAGTTTGATTTAGAGACTGAATGGAAAAGTTGTTTTTAAAAGAGACACACACACACACACACACAAATATATATATATATATATGGGTTTGACTTGGGTCAAACCCCCAAAATAAAATCTTGTGGTCAACCACGAGAGAACCCCTCCTCCCCCCCGCCCACAAATCTCGTCGTCCAGCCACCCTCCGCCCATGCCGCCACCTGCGACGTGCACCCACCTGCGCCGCCCGCATCTGGCCTACCCCCACCAGCCCCCTTCACCTCTGCCTGGCCCGCGTTGCCCCCTCCTTCTTCAAATGAACCCAAACCCCAACCCCGCCTGAAATCCACCGCCACCACTAGACCGGCGCCACCCCCTTCGACCTCCCCTCGGCCCAGCGCCCTCCACCAACCACCCACAGCCACCGTGGGTCCCCCAATGTTCGAAAGCCCCAAATTTTTAATATTTCTTGTTTGCAATTTACACCCCCTCATCCTCCCGGATCACAGCGAAGCCTCCCCTTCATCAAAGAATCGATTTTTACAATGAAAAGGTATGATTTTTCTATATATAAATAATAGGATTTTTATTTATTCATATAGCGAATGAAAGATTAGATTTTTAACAAAGGGAAGATAAGATTTTTAAATCATGAAAGTTTAAATTTTTATGAGGTTAAAAATGAGATTTTTATTGTATAAAAATCTGACTTTTAATGAGATAAAATTCTGATTTTTATTTAGGGAAGGGTTGAGATTTTTAAGGTGCAAAGTTTATATTTTTAAACTAGTGAAGTTTATATATATATATATATATATATATATATTTTAAAAACGAGTGAAGTTTATATTTTTATATTAGTGAAGTTTAGATTTTCTTTAAATTAGAAAAGAAAAGATTTTTACCTATGTAAAAATATAATTTTTAACAGATAAAAATATGATTTTTATCTACCTAGCATGGATATTAAAATGCGATCTTTATATGTTCACCGTTAAAATAAAAGGAAGAGATTTTCGATATAAAAATGGGATTTTTAAAAATAAACAACAACATAAAAATATGATTTTTATGTATGAAGTAACAGTATAAAAATGTGATTTTTAATAATCAACTGCGTGAAATAGATGGCGATGGATCAGACTGAAATCAAATAGAAATCTGAACCGTTCAGAAATAAAGAATGGAGGTGTGGATCCCAAAGGTGAGAACACGAATATTTTAAAATAATGAATATTTTCAAATAATGAATATTATAAAATAATATACAGAAAAGAATCAAAATATGATTTTGATGTCCAATTTTGGATGGACACGGATATATTTAAATATATAAAGCCGTGTTGATTAATTTAACGCCATTTTGACGTGGACGATATTTATATCGATTTTATTCATTTTTATAATAAATATTGAAAAGGAATTGATTTCAATATCTATTGTTTAGAAAATATTATCATTTATATATTAATGATATGGAATATTCAATTTTGATTTGAAATTGAATATGAAGTTGAAATCAGTTTGAAAACGAATTTAAAACGATTTATAAAATACGTTTTAAATGGAAATCGATGAAATATATATTATATATACTATATATATACTATATATATTATAATGGCCTGAATAGAACGCCCCGTGCTGTGGCAGTTCGCGAATTTCGACCACTGACTTTGAAAGGACATTACGAGAGATCCAACCGTCGGATTCTCCTAAAACCGGAACCTTTGGGTTCATATCGAAGAGATCTGTCTAACGAATATTAGAGATCTGAAATCTAACGGTTGGATTTGGAATTATGTCCAAATCAAATTTGGAAAAGGTCGTTGTAAGTGCAGTTCGATGGCCATTTATGGAAATCGACTGTACGGGCCTTGATAAAATTATTAAAAATATCAATAGTTAGTGTAAAATCATAAGAAATGATATGGAAAGAATTGGGATGAAAATTTCATATTTGAAAAGATAAAGATAGACTTTTATCGAAATGAACAAGTTACGAACTAGAATTATGATCCAATATTTTTAAATAAATAAATTGGATTTGGAATGGTTTTAAAAATAACCAGAATTTCCAATATATGAATTGGAATGGATTTGAATCAAAAGTATCTTCGGAATATTTCGATTTGGATTCCATGATTATACGGACATTATGGAGGAATTTGGAAGATATATATATCGTTATTCCAATACGATATTTGTTGAGTTCAGAATTTGATATTGAATATAAGCCGATATATTTTCTATTCAAAGCCTTGTATTTAATATCAAATGAGATTTTGGGTTTGTTGTGAAAGATGTCTTCACTAACACTGTTCTTAAACCCATCTGAGAAAAGATTAAATCTTTTTGTTAAGATTAAATGGAGTTACCAATTAATTAACATTTAATTGAAATTAAATTGAAATTGGTTTTTGGGTTTATCGTGAACAGTGTTTTAAATAACACTTGTTCTTTAACCCGATTAACAATGGAATGTGATTTTGGGTTTATCGTGAGCTGTGTTTTACAGGACATTAGTTCTTTAACCCGATTAACAATGGAATTAGATTATGGGTTTGTCGTGAATGGTATCTTTAATAATACTGTTCTCAAACCCAATGGAGTTAAGGAAACTAGAAACTAACTGGAGATTAGCTAAGTTGAATGGTTTCCTGGGTATTGATCTGATGTTGGTTTCGGCCTTCGGGATTAATCCTTAAGGAATTGTTCTCTTACTAATTTACGGTTAGAGACTGATGGGATGAGGTCTTCAGTAACACTGTTCTTAAACCCCGTGTGAAAAGAATAAATATTTTAATTAAGATGTAGAAAAGAATTACCAATTAATTAACATTTAATTGGATTTGTAATGGAATGTGAATTGGTTTACTGTGAACTGTGTTTTTAACAACATTCGTTCTTTAACCCGATTAACAATGGAATGTGATTTTGGGTTTATCGTGAGCTGTGTTTTACATGACATTAGTTCTTTAACCCAGTGAAAGATAAGATTAATTTCTTAACTTGGAATAATCATTAAGTAATGATTTTTGGAAATTAAAACTGAATTAAAGTTTTAATGAATCTTTAATTAGATTGAAAGGTGAATTTGATAACTAAAATCATCAAATTCGAGAAATGATCGAGAATGGTGTATCACCAGTTTTGCTCCAAGGCGATAGTTAAATCTTTAATTAGATTTGAACGTGAAATGGTAATTAATATTTACCGATAACACCGTGGTGTTTGATAAGGAGTATTACCGGTTTTACTCCGTGGGATGAATAGGTTGGGGTTGGGAAATAAAATAAATGATTACATCAGTGTGGTTCGCTAATCCCGACTAGTTTGGAAAACCTTAATATGGTTTGATACCAAAAGGAAGATTAAAGAATAAATTTAAAAGGATTTATCTTTGATAAAATTAATGGGAACCTTTCCCTAAAGGTATGAACATTTGAATAAAAGAATATTCTGGATTGGAATGAGGCGTATGTTGTGTTTGTGTAGCACATCTTTATTATATACGTGTGTTATTTGAAAAGGCCGGTTTTATACCCATTCTGGATAACTGGTTCGACGATAAGTCGACGATGAAGATGGTGGTTGAAGACCGGAGGTCTTCACATCGTTTGGATGATTATTGATGTCTTGATTTGGCTGTACACCCATGACGAGGTAATATGTGGTGATCGTCCAGACGTACATGGAGATCGACGGATATGCGAGGGCCTCTGTCCCGTATTGGACATACGGGACTAGGAATAAGGTGCCTTCGGTTTCATTCAGACCCAGAACGAACTTGTAAATGGACTGTGTGTCTGACATTGGATTTTATTCTGTGCTGATTGAACTCGATTAAATATACATCTGCCTGGTGAAGGAGAATTTATTCTCTTACTTCACCCTTCTCTGAGATGTACGGGATCGGAGGTTGTATATCAATAGACATCAGTCGCATGGAGTGAATTGCCTATGTGGCATGCCTGAGTGGAAAATGATCAGGGCTTCGTTGAAAAGCCGAGTCTTGTGGTTGATGATCAAAGCACGGCTTTAACATAGCATATCATTGTGTAGCGTTAATTCGCGAGCCTCACACCCCGATGTGAACCAGAAACGGGAGAGGACCTCAGGGAGGACATGTGTTTCCTTCTAGCCAGGAGTGGTGGCTGGATTTTGCACGCCCAGGCGTTTTACTTATGTGGATGATGGATAGTGAGGCGCCTCGATTATATCGGTCTCTATGGAGCCGATGGATGGTATGGTCTTTATACAGACCAATTTCACGCCCCATAGAGCAGGGAAACATAGTGTTCAGGCATTTTAATCCACTCCGTGTGGACCGGCCTTGACGATCCAAGGTGCAGTTGCGGCTGTTCCTGAGACATAGGCTAGATTTTCTCGAAGCGGTAAGGACGATCCCTTGCCCTTGTTCATAGACGGAAATCCCACTTCCAATACGTGATTTTGTGGTTTTAATTGTAGAACTAGTATGGCGATATGATATATGGTACCCATGCCGTCTATGATTGATACATTTATATTTGAAGTTGTTTTCATACACTTTACACTATAATAGTATCAAAATGATTTGTTTTAAACGTACCAACCATGTTTGGCTATTATAAGGTAAAACCCTATCCTCCGGCTTGCGTTGCATTATGTGATGGGACCTGGGTCTTATAATAGCTTCATTTTTCCAAAAAGCATTGTGATGTTTGTTATATGCACTGGTATTTTTAGGTTTCCATGTTATACGGCATGGTCCCTTAATTTACTTTATTTTAAAGTAAAGTTTTAAATAACTGTTTTGGTTCTCACACCAGTCACATGACTGACCTGGAGTTTATTATTTTAACCTAAATTTTGGGTGCCCTTATTTTCCACATGAGCAGCTAGTACTTGGGTTTTGCAGATATTATATTCATAGGATCCTGGTTTACAGCTGGAATGATATTCGGAAATCTCTGTATCCATGTATCTCTTTCAGTTGTGTTTTGTATTATTTTCCGCTGCATTGTAACATACTCTTTAGGCTTGTCATCCAGGAACTTGTTCGGAAATACCGTAATGAAAGGAACATAGGAGTTTGCCGCTAGGTTTTTGACCAAACAGGGTCGTCCAGTTCCTATAGAACCCATCACTAAAATACCCCTAGAAGGGGATAGGGCTAAGCGGAGCGAAATTGTAAATCTCTGATATTTAGTAAATGTGTAATATTTATTCATACTCTATATATTCTTGTACTCTAATGTAAATTGATGTAATAACAATGAAATGTTCTTCTGTTTGTGTTCTGATTCGTCTTGTCCTCAATTCAATCCGGGCTTTCCTTTACGGGGAAGTTCGGGTCGTTACAGAAATATGTTAACATTTTAATATTATTTAAGCCCTTAAAAATAGACATTTTGCAAAAGGCCTCCGTTTTCGATGAAATTAATTTTGTTGGATCTGGAATGTATAATTATTGTTAGGTTTAAATTTTCAAGTCGTTAGGAATTAATATGCAAGCGTTGTAAATTTGTTTTATTAGAACCGTATTTGCAAAACATAGCTAGATATCAAATTTCATAATTTGTGGAGTCAGTTGTAGCCGGGGTAAATTAAAATGTACGTTCGAATTCAATATTTAACATTATATTGATTATATTTTAATTTTGATAAAAACTTGTAACACCCCACGTCCATTAATGTCACTCACAAGGGGAATGCATTAACTTCCATGGAGGTTATAAGTGAATATAGAACAGTAAAATTACAACAAGACAGATATAAGATAGTACTTGGAAATTAAAAACTTTATTTTATTGCAGCAGAAGTCAAAACATGTTTGATTACATCTTAATACCATAAATCAGAGTCAAGTACAATATCCATCTTGATAAAACAAATACATAATCCCATTACACAAATAGCCATTATAAAAAGATAACAAGCTGGACTTTACTTCAGCAGTCCTAGCTTTCCGAAAGAGATACGCAATCAAATCTGACTCCACTAGAGCTGGGTCCAACCTGAGGATCTGGAGGGAGAAAAATATGGAAAAGAGGGGGGGTCAGACATAAAGCCTGGCGAGTATGATAATTCTACAATACTATTATCAAAATAACTAGACTAAGGCATAAACTGGAAAACAAGGAAATGTCTATGAAAGAGCAGATAAAGGACATAGACAATCGCTAAAGGCAACTTTTTAGGCGCTCCTTAATTACTAAAGGATAATTATTACACTGCACCACACTGGTCTGCTAACACTGATATTACTGGCGCTTGCTAATCAATATAGGATAATTATTATATTCTACTGTACTGTACCGTTCTGTACTGTACTAACACTAACTGCACCCATACTAGTCGCTCTAGACACTTGATCCCTCTTGGTTAAATAGAATGATGATAGCTTCGTGTACTACTAGATGTACCCGCTATCCTCCTCGTTTAACAGTATATCTCTAGCTGCTACCATAGGTAACCAACGTGTACCTATCCCCTCTAGATGTACCCCCTTAAATGGTAATTCCATGTACTCCTAGCTGACGTCATAGGTGCCGCCTGCTCCTATCTCCACTAGGTGTACTCCCTTAGTAATTAAATGATAGTGGTAGCTCTATATACCCCTAGCTGACTACATAGGGCCGCCTGCTCCTATCTCCACTAGGTGTGTCCACTACCCTGCCCCATTCGATCGGCTCCCTAACTCGTAGATACCCGTGCTGGACCCACAGTGGGGTGTATCACTCCCCTAAAGTGGCAACCCAATACAACGGAGATGCACGGCTTATACCTACACGATGCAACAACGTCTTACCTACCAGCCCGGGGCCACGCACGCACGTGAACCCGTTGGACTTGCATTGCCACCGCTAACCCGCTTTGGCCTCTAACAATCAGGCCCAGTAGGCGTGTCCCGTCCTCGACTTGGGTCGAGCTTACAAAGATACGAAATGGGCTACTGGTCTGAAAAGGGCCCCCACCAAGCTTCCCACCTAGGCTTGGTCCCCTCTAGTATATCCCACTTAACCCCTCCATGTCTACTCACATGTCCGAATTTGGTTAAGGGTTCTTATAGTAATTCCACCTGCCACCCAAGGCACCCACTTAACCCCCATGTTCCACTTACATATTTACTATTGTTAAGTGTTACAAATCATATTTTCTTATGCCGCCCAAGGCACTTACTTAACCCTTTAGTCATGTTCATTTACATGTGTGTTTGGTTAAGTCTTTACTAATCGTATTTCAAATGCCACTAAGGGCAACCACTAGATTCCTCATGCCACCCAAGGCACCTACTTAACCCCCATGTCCCACCTTACATGATTATCTGGTTAAGTATTTCTTAATTCATTAAGGCCATAACCTCATAAAGACCTCTCACATTAGACTGGCATTTATGACAGCTGGATTTGCCGGGCGGGTCCGGGCAGTCTTACACCATAAAAGAGTCTAACCTCGTGTCTTTACAACCGTTATGCTTTAGTTTGGGCCTAGGACCTCTCACATTGGGCCGACATTTGTGACTACTGGATTTGCCGGGCGGGTCCGGGCAGGTTTACGTCACAAACGAGTCCAACCTCGTGTCCTAAGCATTGATTATTATTAATAATCCATTTTCCCCCAATTATAATAATTCTCTATTTGAATTATTAATTAATTTCCAGTTTTAACGATGTCCATAATTGACTCAATTATGGCCATCCATTTATGGTATGCAAAATCATACCAAATTTCATCACAAGTTCATTATATGCCATTAAGGCATTCTAATTCAAGTTAATCCATAATTATATTATGTCCATTACTCCACATTAATTTTCCAATTAATGTCTTAATTAAATTTTCCACCTTTTAAGGCAATTTCTTAACATCTCAATTTTGTTATATGCCTTTTTAAGGCTATCTCATGCAAATTCTCAATATTAAATCTTTTAATATTATTCCAACCCCACGTTGTACGTTTCGTTCATTAAATGTAAAATATACGTTAGACTCGAATAGTCTAACTCATAGCATAAAAGAAATTATCACAGCAACCACAACATATACATGTGACTAAAATAGATCTAGTCATAAAAAGGGTGAAACTTGCATATATGTCCAAAATACAACTTGCATAAGAATTATACATGTCATGGATCTAAAGGTGTCAACTTGTTCATGATTCACATAATATGATCTTAATCCAATTTCATAAACTTGCATAGGTACATGTGTGAATCAACATCATCTAACTTAACAATATGGTTTTATATGGATACACCTAACTTAATAGGCAAATTCCCATAATCAAGTTTCATTTAATCATAGATTCATGTTTATGGGTACACCTAACTCAATAGGCAAATTCCCATAATCAAGATCCATTAAATTGTAGATTCATGTATATGGGTACACCTAACTTAATAGGCAAATTCCCATAATCATGATCCATTTAATTTTTAGAAGAAAAACATAAACCTTAAAACATGATCCAATTCGCATAAATAACAACATCATGATTTTACAACTTGTACGATTCAACACAACTTAGCATGATATCATAATCATATAACTTATGGATTTCCAACATGTGTGATAATATGAGATCTACAACATATATAAGATTTACAACATAACATAGCATAGCATGATAGCATAACGTTGCATAACATGATTTACATCATAGCATAACATAGCATAGGAGCCTTTACAACATATAATTCACAACAACTTATGACAGCATAATAGAATAACAAGAGATCCACAATATAGAATTTACAATTACAATTCATATCACTTTCTTGTGATCCATCCATAACTTAATCAAATTATTTTATAATATCATTGTGGGAATCATCATACTCACAATTTAAGAAGAAAGAGAGAGTCTAGATTGCTTTTAGAATTGATTAGAATTGGATTAGATTAGCTTTCTTCTACTTTGATTTGCGGCGGCTACTCGGAGTTCCATGGCGACGGCATGACGGCGGCTTCTCTAATTTTTCATATGAATTAGAATGAGAGACTACCCACTTATTTATAGAATTTAGGATTCATTTAGGCCATTAGATTTAACCTAGAAATAACCGCAGCCGTTTAGACAAGATGGGGTTTATCTTATTGACTCAGCAATGAGTCAGAAGTGACTCAGCAAACACTCAGCAAATTAATAAACTTCTATTCATGTTTACATTAACTGCCCATATATATATAAATATATATATATATACACACGCACCTATTCATGAATTCAAATAATGCAAATTAATTGCTTGCCTGAAAAAAAGGAAATCGAGCATATAATTTAATTTCCCCTTTTTTTCTCTACTTTCCTTGCAACATGCAAAATCAATGCATAATGTAGTTACCTACATACATACATATCTACTTATGCATAAATCTTTCCCTCCAAATAAATTGACTGTATTTATCTTCTCAATTATATATATATACATATATATATTCAATATATATATATATATATATATATATATTTAATTTTTTTGAACCGCGTTCACACTAAGCCGCTTTTTAGCCATTCCCCTAAAACAAAAATATGGCGTTGGCGGGGTTCGAACTCTGCACCTCTTGTATGCAAGTCACATGTTCCAACCAAATGAGCTATTATGTCTTTTGCTTACAATTCTTAGAACAATGCTAAACATTATTCTTTTCTCATTCCTCTTTTTCCATGTTTTGCTGCAATATTTTATTTAAGGATATCTTTTTCATACGGAGTCCAATTTACGCAAACTCGGACTCTATCTCAAGCAGAATTCCGAGACGAACGCAACGGCGCAACCCGTTTCACCTAATTATTTTTCTAAAAAATAATTATAACTTGATTATTTTTTATGTTCACAGAAAATACGGGGTGTTACATTCTCCCCTCCTTAAAGGATTTCGTCCCCGAAATCTTCAAGTTAGGAAGAATGTGTCCTACCATCCAATCATCCATCTACTCAACCATCAGGCACAGGCATCCATTGTCCTTAAGAGACTTCTAATGCTTTCATGTTTATATGCATAGTGTGTGTACATGTCCTTATCCAATGCAAAAATCAGGCGATCTACTGATTCAGTTGACCTCCTTAATGCGAACCATGATAGTGCCATGCGTCCATTATGTATGCAAAAGATTCCTAATGATACATATTATTTCCATATGCGTGCACAACCATTCATCTTAATGCAGCATCCATATGATAATACAACCACTATTCATTCATTAATTTAAATATGCACACATATTTATATGCAATATGAGAGTGACTGAGTCGATCTAGTGCCTAAAGTGTGTGTATATGCATCCACGAGCAACCACTAGCAAACACTTGCATCCACTTGCATCCATCAAACATAACATGTCTCAAACACATGTTTCAACCATAGGACTACCCTTCTAAAGGTCAAAGACTTAAACGAGAGGATGTACTAAAGATAGGACAAGTATAAGCTAGGCGATAAAGGAGAATATAAAAGACATAACCCCGAAAAGGAAGGGGTACAACAAACGAATCTTCTCTTCCGTCTCCCAAGTAGCGTCTCCTTGATCTTCTTCCCATTGCACTTTGACTAGCTTGACCTCTCGGTTTCTCAACTTCTTAATCTCCGACCCAAGAATGCATGTAGGAGCTAGTCTGATCGTGGCATCTCGCTCTACTTCCACTTCCTTAAGCGTGTTCGGCTCCACCACTTTCGCCGTATCATGTAAACACTTCCTCAAACTTTCGTCCCGTAATATACAAAGTTTACCGTCCCTACGCAACCAACCCTTACCATCTAGGGTATACCTACTAAGATGGCTTGATGACTCCCCTCTTGTGAGATTCTCTACTAACTCAACCAACTGTGGGTCAGCTCGCTGTGCCTCTCCAATCCGTCCCAAAAGCATAGGTCTGACCTCTAAGGATGCTAGCGAACCAAGTACAAAATCAATGGATGGTCTAAAGTCAAAGGTAGAGATAAACTCTAAGCTACACCGCTCAACAGACCAAGGACTCAGTGTCAACCCTTTTCTACTTAAGGCCCCCACCACAACGTTACCCTTGCCAGGGGTATATGCTATTTCGAAATCGTAGGACGCCAAGAACTCCATCCACCTTTGCTGTCTCAAGTTCATATCTTTCTGAGAGAACAAATACCTTAGCAACTTATGGTCTGAAAGCAACTCCTAAGTCGTGGGTAGGGTAATTCCCCTCATGGACTTTCGATAGTCTTCCTCCATAACACATCACCCTTCCCCAGAGGCTTCCCTAAAATGTAGGGCATGCTCTTCTCCGCTTCTAGAGAAAACCAGGATATTATTCCATGCAAAATTTGTCACAACTGTCCATCTCTCACGCAGACCATCCTAGTCGAACTCGACATCCCCCAAGTGCAAGTCCCAAAGGCCTAAACCAATATCAGACAAACACCCAAGGGATACCTCCTTCGAATTCAGATGACATACATGAGATGATACTAGTAAAACGGCCAAATAACTGAGCACTTAACGGACTCTGGCTGTCCTTGCCAGTCTTGCTCCAAAACCATCGTTGATCTCATAACTGGCTTTGCATTATCCACTAGGCACACACGAAAGTTTACTTCGCTCCTCTAGGTAAACCCCGCTCTACATCGAAGACATCCCCGTACTCACGGACCACACAAACAGATCCCAAATCATCGTTGGATACATCATAAGATTCTAGGCAACTAAGCATCACTAAACTCCTATGGTCACAAGAAATATGAGGGTCTTTCCATAACGAACCAATAGTCTAACTACCCTCCTTCCCCAATCTAGGATGGCACCACGCCTGGCTAGCCAATCCATCCCTAGAATCAAACTATAGACCGTGAAACCAAGAATGAAGGCGCTGCATTCAAACCCAACGCCCAAGATAGACACTCTCAAATCCCGACAAACCATTGAAGGATGAGCCGAACCACCAACAGGATTTGAGACTAGGATGGGATCCTTAACTATACTAGTATTTAGGTGCAGTGTTTCAACTAACGAAGCAGATACTAACGAGTATGAAGCGCCAGAATCAAACAAGGTTCGAACAGGATGATAAAGAAAACCAAATTTCAACCTAGACGGTCCTACCCCCATCAGGTATACCAGCAGTGAGGGAATACAACAACCCTCCAGAAGATCCTGTACTTTATTCTTGCCTCTTTGGACAATCCTAATAAGGTGTCCTATTTCTCCAAAACAACTAGCCTTCTTCTTCACATTCTCCATTCGTGACCTCCCACCAAGATGAGGTTTCGTCCTTTATTAACCTAACAGCTATTTGAACCTTCCTCCCATCGTCCATCTTAAAGGTTCCCACAACCCTCCACCTCCTTGGACTAACTTCTAGCCCGACAAACGTCTAAGTCCCTTGAAGTGGTTCTTCCGTCCTTCGTACGGAAGTCCTTATTTATCTTAGAAAAAGCATCTATACGCGGAGGGGAAATTCAAAAAGAGAAAGAGGAAGAGATTCAAAATGGAGAATCGAAGGAAGGATATATGGCTCTTGGGGATTATGTTCTCAAAATAAACCTTTCTTTCAAAAATACTCTTCTACAAACATATTTTTGAAAGTATTCTTTATAAAAATGCTTTTGAAAAATAGTTTTTCAAAATATCTTATCTGTTCTGGTAACCTTAATCTCTGATACCACGTGTAACACCCCACGTCCATTAATGTCACTCACAAGGGGAATGCTTTAACTTCCATGGAGGTTATAAGTGAATATAGAACAGTAAAATTACAACAAGACAGATATAAGATAGTACTTGGAAATTAAAAACTTTATTTTATTGCAGCAGAAGTCAAAACATGTTTGATTACATCTTAATACCATAAATCAGAGTCAAGTACAATATCCATCTTGATAAAACAAATACATAATCCCATTACACAAATAGCCATTATAAAAAGATAACAAGCTGGACTTTACTTCAGCAGTCCTAGCTTTCCAAAAGAGATACGCAATCAAATCTGACTCCACTAGAGCTGGGTCCAACCTGAGGATCTGGAGGGAGAAAAATATGGAAAAGAGGGGGGGTCAGACATAAAGCCTGGCGAGTATGATAATTCTACAATACTATTATCAAAATAACTAGACTAAGGCATAAACTGGAAAACAAGGAAATGTCTATGAAAGAGCAGATAAAGGACATAGACAATCGTTAAAGGCAACTTTTTAGGCGCTCCTTAATTACTAAAGGATAATTATTACACTGCACCACACTGGTCTGCTAACACTGATATTACTGGCGCTTGCTAATCAATATAGGATAATTATTATATTCTACTGTACTGTACCGTTCTGTACTGTACTAACACTAACTGCACCCATACTAGTCGCTCTAGAAACTTGATCCCTCTTGGTTAAATAGAATGATGATAGCTTCGTGTACTACTAGATGTACCCGCTATCCTCCTCGTTTAACAGTATATCTCTAGCTGCTACCATAGGTAACCAATGTGTACATATCCCCTCGAGATGTACCCCCTTAAATGGTAATTCCATATACTCCTAGCTGACGTCATAGGTGTCGCCTGCTCCTATCTCCACTAGGTGTACTCCCTTAGTAATTAAATGATAGTGGTAGCTCTATATACCCCTAGCTGACTACATAGGGCCGCCTGCTCCTATCTCCACTAGGTGTGTCCACTACCCTGCCCCATTCGATCGGCTCCCTAACTCGTAGATACCCGTGCTGGACCCACAGTGGGGTGTATCACTCCCCTAAAGTGGCAACCCAATACAACGGAGATGCACAGCTTATACCTACACGATGCAACAACGTCTTACCTACCAGCCCGGGGCCACGCACGCACGTGAACCCGTTGGACTTGCGTTGCCACCGCTAACCCGCTTTGGCCTCTAACAATCAGGCCCAGTAGGCGTGTCCCGTCCTCGACTTGGGTCGAGCTTACAAAGATACGAAATGGGCTACTGGTCTGAAAAGGGCCCCCACCAAGCTTCCCACCTAGGCTTGGTCCCCTCTAGTATATCCCACTTAACCCCTCCATGTCTACTCACATGTCCGAATTTGGTTAAGGGTTCTTATAGTAATTCCACCTGCCACCCAAGGCACCCACTTAACCCCCATGTCCCACTTACATATTTACTTTGGTTAAGTGTTACTAATCATATTTTCTTATGTCGCCTAAGGCACTTACTTAACCCTTTAGTCATGTTCATTTACATGTGTGTTTGGTTAAGACTTTACTAATCATATTTCAAATGCCACTAAGGGCAACCACTAGATTCCTCATGCCACCCAAGGCACCTACTTAACCCCCATGTCCCACTTTACATGATTATCTGGTTAAGTATTTCTTAATTCATTAAGGCCATAACCTCATAAAGACCTCTCACATTAGACTGGCATTTATGGCAGCTGGATTTGTCGGGCGGTTCCGGGCAGTCTTACACCATAAAAGATTCTAACCTCGTGTCTTTACAACCGTTATGCTTTAGTTTGGGCCTAGGACCTCTCACATTGGGCTGACATTTGTGACTACTGGATTTGTCGGGCGGGTCCGGGCAGGTTTACGTCACAAACGAGTCCAACCTCGTGTCCTAAGCATTGATTATTATTAATAATCCATTTTCCCCCAATTTTAATAATTCCCTATTTGAATTATTAATTAATTTCCAGTTTTAACGATGTCCATAATTGACTCAATTATGGCAATCCATTTATGGTATGCAAAATCATACCAAATTTCATCACAAGTTCATTATATGCCATTAAAGGCATTCTAATTCAAGTTAATCCATAATTAGATTATGTCCATTACTCCACATTAATTTTCCAATTAATGTCTTAATTAAATTTTCCACCTTTTAAGGCAATTTCTTAACATCTCAATTTTGTTATATGCCTTTTTAAGGCTATCTCATGCAAATTCTCAATATTAAATCTTTTAATATTATTCCAACCCCACGTTGTACGTTTCGTTCATTAAACGTAAAATATACGTTAGACTCGAATAGTCTAACTCATAGCATAAAAGAAATTATCACAGCAACCACAACATATACATGTGACTAAAATAGATCTAGTCATAAAAAGGGTGAAACTTGCATATATGTCCAAAATACAACTTGCATAAGAATTATACATGTCATGGATCTAAAGGTGTCAACTTGTTCATGATTCACATAATATGATCTTAATCCAATTTCATAAACTTGCATAGGTACATGTGTGAATCAACATCATCTAACTTAACAATATGGTTTTATATGGATACACCTAACTTAATAGGCAAATTCCCATAATCAAGTTTCATTTAATCATAGATTCATGTTTATGGGTACACCTAACTCAATAGGCAAATTCCCATAATCAAGATCCATTAAATTGTAGATTCATGTATATGGGTACACCTAACTTAATAGGCAAATTCCCATAATCATGATCCATTTAATTTTTAGAAGAAAAACATAAACCTTAAAACATGATCCAATTCGCATAAATAACAACATCATGATTTTACAACTTGTACGATTCAACACAACTTAGCATGATATCATAATCATATAACTTATGGATTTCCAACATGTGTGATAATATGAGATCTACAACATATATAAGATTTACAACATAACATAGCATAGCATGATAGCATAACGTTGCATAACATGATTTACATCATAGCATAACATAGCATAGGAGCCTTTACAACATATAATTCACAACAACTTATGACAGCATAATAGAATAACAAGAGATCCACAATATAGAATTTACAATTACAATTCATATCACTTTCTTGTGATCCATCCATAACTTAATCAAATTGTTTTATAATATCATTGTGGGAATCATCATACTCACAATTTAAGAAGAAAGAGAGAGTCTAGATTGCTTTTAGAATTGATTAGAATTGGATTAGATTAGCTTTCTTCTACTTTGATTTGCGGCGGCTACTCGGAGTTCCATGGCGACGGCATGACGGCGGCTTCTCTAATTTTTCATATGAATTAGAATGAGAGACTACCCACTTATTTATAGAATTTAGGATTCATTTAGGCCATTAGATTTAACCTAGAAATAACCGCAGCCGTTCAGACAAGATGGGGTTTATCTTATTGACTCAGCAATGAGTCAGAAGTGACTCAGCAAACACTCAGCAAATTAATAAACTTCTATTCATGTTTACATTAACTGCCCATATATATATAAATATATATATATACACACACGCACCTATTCATGAATTCAAATAATGCAAATTAATTGCTTGCCTGAAAAAAAGGAAATCGAGCATATAATTCAATTTCCCCTTTTTTTCTCTACTTTTCTTGCAACATGCAAAATCAATGCATAATGAAGTTACCTACATACATACATATCTACTTATGCATAAATCTTTCCCTCCAAATAAATTGACTGTATTTATCTTCTCAATTATATATATATATACATATATATATTCAATATATATATATATATATTTAATTTTTTTGAACCGCGTTCACACTAAGCCGCTTTTTAGCCATTCCCCTAAAACAAAAATATGGCGTTGGCGGGGATCGAACTCTGCACCTCTTGTATGCAAGTCACATGTTCCAACCAAATGAGCTATTATGTCTTTTGCTTACAATTCTTAGAACAATGCTAAACATTATTCTTTTCTCATTCCTCTTTTTCCATGTTTTGCTGCAATATTTAATTTAAGGATATCTTTTTCATACGGAGTCCAATTTACGCAAACTCGGACTCTATCTCAAGCAGAATTCCGAGACGAACGCAACGGCGCAACCCGTTTCACCTAATTATTTTTCTAAAAATTAATTATATCTTGATTTTTTTTTATGTTCACAGAAAATACGGGGTGTTACAAAACTAATCGAAATAGTTAAATCAGCTTATGAAATATATCCCATTGTGTTCGGAATACGGTATTTGGTTAGGAACATCAGTTGTTGGAGTTCATTTGGAGTTCAAGCGCAAAATTAAGAAACAAAAGAATTGAATAATAAAAATGGGGTAAAAATATAATTTCTAACCCTAATTCTATCGTTATACTCAAAACTCGTCGCCCATTCTTTTTGAATGGTCAGAAATGTCGAAATTTAATTCATTAAAATCTCTCAATCCAAGAAACGATTTACAAAACTCCTAAAGCAAAGATTGTTGAGCTTTTTTAGCTCTTCCATTTGGTACAGACGTGATCAAGTTTGGTGAAGTGTATTACATGAAATTCGAGCCTAAGGCTCCGTCGTTCGCACGCCGATCAATGCACAAGGGAGGCGGCGAGTTCGCCGGGGTTTATGGTGGTGGGTAGCGACACGTGGAGCTTCATCGTGGAGGCTACTGATTGGGGTCTTGAGCTTTGTGGTGACGGCGGTTTTGAGCCCTAGGGCGGTGACAATGAGTTGAAAGAGAGGTGGTCGTAGCCTGGAGATGGAAATATAAAGAGAAGATGTATTAATAATTTTAATTATTTCTTAAGCTTAATTAGTTTATTAGTCCCATTAGCGAATAAGGAAATCACATCTTTTTCAAACAATATCAGAATTGAACAAAATCAGATCCGTTGGAACCGTAAAATCGGGATCTACACAATGGAACAGACTTGGTCAGAAACGGTGCTAGCTACAAATTTTAGTTAAATTAAACGCCTTGTTTAATTTAACGAAAAGAATTGTTTTGTAACAATTTCAAACTAACTAAGGCGAGAAACCGAAATTCACTAAAAAGGGCTGGATTAAAATTAATTGCTTGTTAGTTAATTGTTGAATAATGTTGTCAAATATTTGAGTTATACATTGATGTTATCAAATTGAATTTAACCTTAAATGGTAATTAATAGAGAAAATTTAACTATTTATTGGTTATTGAAATTAAATATGATCACCATTGAATATTGAATGACATTATTGAGTAGAATGAATTGATTATAAATTATTGATATTGCGGTTAATCTATTGATTGACGAACCCATATTAGCGTTAATACTTTAATGCTTATATGTTATATACCACGATATGTGGATTAGATGTTATAATTGTTTGTCAATGTATGATATAAAATTAATAAACAGTTTGCAATTACTATAGGTCTGGCATCTTACACCAAATCAATGAAAAACTCAATCTCTTTGAGTGGTGGAAGTCTGATCATCTCCTCGAAGATGTTCGGATACTCATCAGCAATAGGCACAACCAATAACTCATTGTGTGGTTCATCTAGCGAATACAAAAAAACTAGCCATTACCTCATCACCAGGTATGCTACCCAATAACACTCTACGCCTATCATCCGCCCCAATGATCACCGAAGACCTCTTAAGTCCACCACCACCTCGTACCTCTAGAGCCAATCGAATCCAAGGATAATACCAAACCCAATAAATCCCAAAACAAAACAATCACACACAAGAATGTATCCATGACTTGATGAAACCAATCCATGACAATCATGCAAAGGCTAGTAGAGTCACCAATCGCGTTTGTCACAACTAAAGATCAGTCAACAATATTTGGTTCCAATCCCAACTTATCTGCCATGTCACTAGATATGAAGGAATGGGAAGCCCTAGTATCAAAAAGAAATCGAGCAGGGTTATCAAAATTGAAAGCATGCCTAGGATAACGACACCCTTTCCATTCTATGCCGCTGATGGGGGCATTAGAGGAAGAAGGAACAACGCTAATAGCATATGATTTCATTAGCTACTTTTGTTTAGCTGAATCAGCGCAATCCCTCTTCAAGTGCCTAAGCTTATTGCAGTTAAAACATTTCTGTCCCCGGACTTGCACTCTCTAATATAATGGCCCCTTTCTCTACCTTTGAAGCATTCCACTAAACATCTATGCCTCTTTTTCTATACATCCTTAGCCGGAAAAGGTTTCCTGTGGTTAGGCCGCTTCTTTTTACGTCTTCCGTTGACTAGCGCCATTGGATCCTTCTTAAGGACAACAATGACTCTACCTTCGACATGGGGTAAAGACTCTATGATTTCATAGCTTTTCCAACAATAGACTTAAAAGACTCATAAATATGATTAATGAGCCCCACCCAAGTAATCATCCAAACCAGCGATGAACTTCTAGTTCTTCTTCTCGGGAGTGTCGATAAAAGACATCCCATACCATTATAAAGCATCCAATTTAGCAATATATTCGCAAGCTGTCCTATCTCCTTTCTTAAGCTTAGCAAATCTCCAAAACTATTCCGACTTATGGGCAGCTGGAATGAACTTCTCATAGAAACGAGCCTTGAATTGATCCCAAGTAAACCGATCCTTAGAAGTAGCAGCTTTGATGAGATTCAACCAATTCATGGCTCTGCCTTGAATCTGGCGCGAAGCCAACCTCCTCTTTGTAGCACCATCGAGTCCAAGATCAAGATGCGTTCACATGTATCAAGCCAATCCTAAACCTCTGTAGCCGACTTCGTTCCTTGAAACGATTTACCACCCAGATTGGTAAAAAAAAAATATTAATCTTAGCAAAGTCGACTCTGAACGCCTGCACTAGTGCACCATTTCCTTCAGCGGCGTTGGGGATAGATCCTTGAGTATCACTAAGCATCTCTCTCATGAAAGCGGTAAAGATTGTCTGCATATCAGGAGTATTAGCATTGTTGGCTCTTGAGCCTACTCCTTCCTCAACTCTAGAAGTGGAGTTCCTAACAGTTTCCTTGTATGAAGACTCATCGTCCAATCTGCAAAGAGGTCGATTAATCATCTTCCTAAGAAATCCTAATTAGAGGTGCATGTGTGGTGCGACTTCGCACTTAAGTATACTAGTAGCATATATATAGGTATAATTTGAAAACCAAAGCATCACATATATGCGCTATCGTATAAATACTCCTCCCCGGTACCTCCCACTTAAGTTAAACTACATAACCTAAGCTCGAATACCAAATGTGATGAATGCTCTACACTGCTAACACCCAAGAAGTGCATTGTAGTGTTGTTCGACAAATGCAGGGCAATCATTAAGATTGGAATAAGAAGAACAACCCAAAGCCTATCGTATATCTCACAGAGAATGGAACAAAATATAATATTAATATAAGATTGATCTAAAATAGAAGAGATGGTATAAGCTGAAATGAATCATAAACATCAGAGTAATAGACCCATATCACAATATAGTATTAAATAGTCAAATACAGATACATCTCCATAATACTATCTCTACTCAAAATACACTATTATTCCCAAAGTAGTGATCCACAGAAACAAACAAGGATTATAATACGTGGAAACCTTCTAGTCATCTTCAGACAGCTACCCGAGCACACCAACCTATATCTAATCTGTACATTTAAGACCACCTAGAGTAATAAGAAGCAATGCATAAACACGAAATTAGACAAAGTCTAGTGTGAGCAATAGTAATCTTAATCACTAAATAGGGTAGTAACGTAGATATGAAGAATAATACATGAGCCATCCCTACATCCAAAGAGTATAATTGTTTTTCTATTGTATAATTGACTTCATTTGTTTTGAAAATACTTTTCTTTAACATATCTGCCACAGTTTGTGTTGCATATTTACTGTTTTTCCCTAATAATCTTGAAATATTATTGCATAAGTATTAATATGTCACTGATTAGAGTCATTATATTAATGACAATGGCTCAAGACAGTAATCCATCAACAACAAAGCTACCTATGGCCATCACTGAGAACAGAGCAATGGTTCCAACAACTATTATCACTTTATCACATGGTGAGAGGACAACAGTCTATATAATGTGTAATGCACAGTGAAGACATCATACTAACTCTGGTCTTCTATGGATAAAAAGTATAAAATGAAGGATGCTAAAATGAAGAAATTCATTATCGGAAAGTTCCTTGATTTCGAAATGATAGATGTCAAAATTGTTGTCAGTCAAATCCAGGAGTTATAGATGATAATTCATGAATTCCATGATGAACGAATGTCATTAAGCGAGCCATTTCAAGTGTTTTCTGCCATGGAAAAGCTATACCCTCATCATGGAAAGATATGAAGAATTATCTTAAGCATAAACGCAAGGAAACGACAATGAAAGATCTTGTTATTTGACTTAGGATTAAAGAAGATAATATGAAATCTAAAAAAAAATCAACCAATGCAATAGCAGTAAAGGCAAATATGGTCGAAGCTGAGAAGAACA
The DNA here is from genome assembly GCA_030737875.1 of Allium sativum. Taxonomy (NCBI): domain Eukaryota; kingdom Viridiplantae; phylum Streptophyta; class Magnoliopsida; order Asparagales; family Amaryllidaceae; genus Allium; species Allium sativum. Next base: position 352,973,647 of record CM060919.1, on the reverse strand, counting down.
ACAACCGTAGACGGTAATATAACCCAAATGAAAAGAAACCATGGAATTCAAAGGGTCTTGTCACAACTGCGAGAAGGAAGGGCATAAAGCATGCAAATGCCGAGGTCCTAAAAAGAAGAGAGAACAAGCAAATATCACCGAATGGGAGAAACTCTCTAATGACATTTCAAAAATAAATTTATCTACAGTAACTTCTGAATGCAGCTTAACTGGAAATACCAAAGAATGGTTTGTGGGCATTGGTGCCACAAGACATATCTACACCAAAAGTGGATGTTTTCCAACTACAAAATTGTGACACAAGACGAACAGTTGTTTATGGGAAACTCTTCCACGTCAAAAGTTGAAGGAAAAGGCAAAATCATTCTGAAAATGACCTACGAAAAGAGCTTACACTGAACGATGTCCTACACGTCCCAAACATTCAAAAGAATTTGGTTTCTGGCTCACTTCTTAGCAAAAATGGCTTCAAGTTGGTTTTCATTTACGATAACTTTGTTTTGTCAAATAATGGAGTTTATGTAGGAAAATGATATGTGAGCGATGACTTGTTTCAAATGAATGTAATGGTTGTTGTATCAAAGGATTTTGATAATAAAATTGATTCTTCTGTTTTTATCGTTGAATCATCTAGTATATAGCATGCCAGATTAGGCAACATTAATTTGGTACATTACGAAAAATGATTAGCTTAGATTTTGTACCTAAGTTTTTGATAAATTCAAGTTATAAATGTGAAATATGTGCTATGGAAAAAATAACTAGAATTTTCTTTCACCATATTGAAAGGAATACCGAGCCATTAGATTTAATACATACGTGTGACTTGAAAATGTGCCAGTCTCGTGGAGGGAAAAGATATTTCATAACCTTCATAGACGACTGCACTAGGTATTGCTATGTGTACCTATTAAGAAGTAAAAATAAGGCATTTAAAATATTTTAGCAATACAAGGCAAAAATTGAAAATCAATTAAACAAGAAAAATCAAAGCCTTAAGAAGTGATAGCGGAGGTGAATATAAATTTCCATTCGAGGAATTCTGTGAGAAAAATGGCATAATCCATCAAATAACAACACCTATTCCCTCAATTAAATGATGTAGCAGAATGAAAAAAATCATACTCTTAAAGAGATAATGATTTTTGTACTCATAAGTTCCAGTCTATAGGATAACTTCTAGGGAAAAGCCATGCCTTCTGCTAATCTCACTTTGAATAAAGTGCCTTAGTAGAATACTTCAAAGTCTGCTCATGAACTATGGAAAAATAGACCACCATCATACAAATACTTAAGAGTGTGAAGTGTCTAGGAAAATTAGAGGTAACAAAACCAAAGAAGGTCATAATTGAACCAAAAACGATGGATTGTTTTTTCACAGGATATGCACAAAATAGTGTTGCATATTAGTTCGTAGTATACAAATCTGAAATCGATGATATTCACGAGAATGCCATCATTGAGTTGAGAAATGCTAGGTTTTTCGAGCATATTTACCCTTCAAACAATGTATTGAGCACAATAAGTAGATAGAAATAAAAAAATTGATTCATATAAGGGTAATGAAGAACAAAGTTGTAAAACTCACAATAAGAGAATAATGAACAATCATAGAAACCAAGATGAAGTAAAAGTAAAAGTATTTCAAAATCTTTTGGACCCGACTTTCATGCCTTAATGTTAGAAAATGAATCGCTAACATATAATCAGGTATTGTCCTCCTTCGACGCTCCATGCTAGAAAGAGGCCATTAATAGTGAGATAAAATCCATTATGAATAATCATATATGAGAATTAGTTGATCTACCTCAAGGATGCAAAGCATTGGGAAAATAAATGGATGTTTAAAAGAAAAAATAAAACCTGATGGCTAGATAGATAAATATAAAGCACGACTTGTGGTACAAGGTTATAGGAAAAAGAGGAGTTAGACTGCTTCAACACATATTTGCTTGTAACATGAATAACTTTCATTAGAACTATGATTGCAATTGCATCAGTATTACAATTGGAAATACATCCAACGAATGTTAAAACAGCATTTCTAAATGTTGATCTCAAAGAAGATATTTACATGAAACAACCAGAGGGTTTCCTAAAAGAAAATGAAGGAAAGGCATGCAAATTAATAAAATCATTGTATAGGCTCAAACAAGAACAATGACATGAAAAGTTTGACGAAACAATGACATCAAGTGAATTTGTATAAACGAATGTCACAAATTTGTCTATACCAAAATTACAAATAAAAGATATGCTATTGGGTGTCTATATGTTGGTGATCTACTCATTCTTGGAAGCAATAAAGATGTAATAACATCAACAAAGAATATGCTTTCTACCGGATTTGATATGAAAGACATTGGAATCACTGTTGTAATTCTTGGTAAAAAAATGCATAAAAGTCCACAAGGATATGTATTGTTTCAATCACATTACATTGAGAAAATATTAGAAAATTTTAAGCAACATAACATAATTGTTGCAAAATCACCTACAGACTTAAATCAAAATTGGGTCAAAAATAGTGGTGATAATATCTTTCAACCTGATTATTCTCGTATACTAGTAGCAATATGTACGTTATGAATCGTACCAAACCAGACATAACATATGCTGTATGAAAACTTAGCCGGTATACGAGCAACACAGGAAAGAATCACTGGAAAGTAATAATTCGAATATTAAGATATCTAAAATATACACAAAATTATGGAATGCATTATTCAAGATATCTATCTATGGTAGAAGGATATTGTGACGTAAATTGAATCAATGGGTTAGTAGATACAAATTCATAAGTGGATATGTGTTCACTTTGGCTAATGGGGCAATATCTTGAAAATATTCCAAACAAACTTGTATAGCAAGATCTTTACTGGAATCAGAATTCAGTGCAATAGACAAAGTCGGAGAAGAAGCTGAATGACTTCGAGGTTTCTTAGAAGATATTCCAAATTGGAAAAAATCGGTACCACCAATAAGTATACCTTGTGATAGCCAATCTGCTATTGGTAGAGCAAATAACCAACATTATAATGGAAAGTCTAGACATATATGTCGTAGACAAAAATTTGTAAGACAACTTCTTTCTAATGGAGTTATCAATATAGACTACAAAAGATCAAAGACAACATAGCGGATCCACTAAGAAAAGGCTTGTCAAGAGAGAAAGTTCAAATCTTATCGACGAAAATGAGGTTAAGGCCTATAAAATAAAAGTTTTCTCAACGAAAACCCCACTTAGTAGACTGGAGATCCCTAGAACTAAGTTCAAAGGTATAACTAAGTTCAGGATAAACTTTGCAGCAATGTTAGCATTCAAACCATTCCTATGATAAGTTAATGCACAAATTATCGGAGGATAGGGTAAGCTTAGCTTTTAATGATGTCTATACCTAGCTAAAAGAGAATCAAGTGGTGTATTACGAGATACACTTTAATAGAATCACCTAGGCGAGTGTGAAGGCATAGCTTCAAACAGAATTACTAAGAGTCAAATATTCTCTAAACACTAATGAGATAAAGCTAATGTTCATGGGAAAAACGAACATAAACAGAGAACCAAGGAAGATAAAAAATATTACTTTGTGTTATTTATAAATCAAACATACACAAAAACCTTATAGTTCAAGGACAAATAAGTCCACTGATTCGCTAGTAAGTCAAATAGATAATCACTAGGAAATTTCAAGGCATTTGTGCTACTTTAACCGATGTGATTATATTTCATAGAATCAAGGACAAAATAAGCAAATACTCTTTCATGCTACGCAGTTAAAGCCCTACAATATCCCCGCTATAGCCCATAGCACTCTTCAACCGCTACGTTATTTCGATAAAGTGCTGATGAATAGTTGGTCTGCTTTTAGCCCCGCTATTTTCCCCTGCATCCGCTAAATCAAGGTTTTTTTGATCCGCTTTAGCAATATTAATATAAAGAGCATGATTTGACTAGTTCCCTTTTTAAAAAATTAGTAAATTTTACTCAGAGGAATAAATTTAAGGCGTAATTGCCTAACATATGGTAGTAATCAATTACACTCATCAAATTTAGTATGCATAACTATGATATACCTTGATTATGTTATATAAGATTAATTAATATTAGTTTTTATTACACATATAATGTGAGAAAGATGATTAATTAATTTTCAAATAGTTAGTTTTACATCTAATGAAACTTTTTGTGCCTCCGCTATTTCCCCGCTACACCTTTTTGCACCACCGCCACTATAGAACTGCTAAGCGCTTCAACTACACATCATTCATGTGGGGGATCGTTGAAAACGAATTACTATTTTATGTATTAAATGTCCTGGAATATGTATAATTCAACATCCTAGTATGTAATAAATATTATATGTTTATATACTAAGATGAGAACATTATTATAGTTTCCATGAGACCAGAGATACATAAAAAAATGTCAACATAGCTGGTGGTGCAATGCACCACACCGCATGCAAGCGCGCCCAAGCATGTTCCCGTCCCCTAGCCCACAAACTCACCCGCATTCACGGCATGGGCGAATGAGCATTTGAGGCGTATCAGAGGCACTTAGCAATTTTGAATTGGAAGGTGGTAGTGACAGTTGGCTTTGTTAAATACTCGAACCAATTTTTTTTTTATGTTCAACTTTGAGTAGAATCAATAATAAAGCGGTCGCATCACTTGGTCAAATAGTCGCAACCTTTCCAAGTGTTACAATCGTTAAACCAGCATTTCCACACTTATATATAGGACAAGGCGGAAAGAACGGAGAATTAACAATCCTTCTGAAATATGCTTTTCTTCTTCCTCATTAAAATATGTTCGTCAGGTCTACGAATTCCAGCGCAATTTTGCAGAGTATATTCGTTTTATCTTGGGAAACAGTTGCTCATCAACCTTCTGCGCCATAGAGAAAACAATATTGTTTCAAGAAAATAGTGAATTATGGACTCGCACAAACAGAAAGATATTGTATATATTACTAAATCCTTGTAGCAGGTTTTGCAAAATCTTTGCAAATAGGTTTTGCAAATTATTTGCATTGGTTTTCTGTTACATAAGTAAACACGGTTTTTGCAAAATCTTTGCAAATGGTTTCTGAAATATAAATTCGCTAGGTTTGGCAAGGTTAACGGTCAGACATGTTGACCATATATTCTATTTAGCTTTATTTATGAACGTGCTGTGCAGAACCGCTTTACACAATTGTCTTGCTAAAAAAATTAACACAGTTTTTTGCAAACCATTTGTAGACTGTTTTTCTATTATATAACTGTGTTAGTTTGTTTGCAAATACTTTTCTATAACATATTTGTAATCGTTTGTGTTGCATAACGATTATTTTCCTAACAATTTAAAATCTATATAAAAACTAAAGATAAACACAAAATGTGACACGATAAATCTCTACCATCAAATTGCTTTTGGATTTCCACCTTCCACGTGAAGTAAAGTGATCCAACGATCCATATTAATTTATATGTATATATATGCATATATATATATGTGTGTGTGTGTGTGTGTGTGTGTATGAGTATTGATCATTGGCCCTCCAAACAATGCAGCACCGCTTTGGTCCCCTAATTTCCACCATCCGTTTATATTAGAATAAGTTAGTGGGAGGGGAGAAAGGGGGAAATGGATGGTGGAAATCCGGGGACAAATGGCGTGCCACACTATTTTGGGTGTCATAAAATGCTTCATATATATATATATATACATATATAGGAAAATCTATTTAAACACAGGTTTGACACAATTTGAAGGACACAAAATCTCAATGGCGGGATTGCCTCCTGATTTCCATCCCTCATATAACTACAAATTAATGCAGTGGTTGAGATTTTATATCCCCTAATTTGTATTATTTTTTATGTCCAAATAGTCGCTCTCTCTCTCTCTTTTTACACACACATACGCACACTCGTATATAGGCGAGTGTTCAATGGCACTACAAACAGTGTTAGCCCCACTTTAGCTCCCTCGTTTTCCACTATACTCGTTTTCTCTCTCTCTCTCTCTCTCCGACCTTATTCTAGTATAAACGAGTGGATATAACTCAGATGTAAATGGGATGCCAAAAAATTGGGGTGTCATACACACACACACACATATTTCACTACAAGGTGCATTTTGAATTGCGACGAGAGGGGGCAACGGCTTGCGACGGCTAAAAAAGCGGCCATTGTAAACCGTCACAAGCCGTTGCACGGTCTGCTGATACAATCAGCAAACTGCAACCTTTCTTTCCCCATTTGTTTTAGCAATAAAAAAAGAAAAATCTCCCCGTCGCCCTCCATCGCTGCTGCGATTTCAACCCCCTCCCCACCAAAAAAAACTCGCTTCCAAGCATTCTAATTTGTGCTGATATGTCCTCTAACCCTATTTTATGTTTAATTAGGGTTAATTTGCATGTTTATATGAGTTTATAAATTGGTTGTTTATGGGTATGAAATTGGTTGTCATGTGGAATGCTTATAATGATGATCATGTTGTAGATTGATTTGGGAATAAATGTAGTTGATTAGAAGGTTGATTATCACATATGTAATTGATTTAAGAGGTTGAAAACGATAATTATCGCATATGTAATTGTGCTTACGATGATTTTGTTGTAGGTTGATTGTGTTGTTGGTTGATTTGAGAATAAATGGAATAAACTTAATTGTTTAATGGTAGTAAATGCAAAGTAGTTAAGGCGAAAGTCTTGAAACTTGGATTTTTTAAGCTTCTATTCATATGAGTATGGGGTTTTTTGATGGAAAAGAAACTGAACAATAAATTACTACTATAAATTGGTGAATTCAGTGTTAATAAACATTTTATTTATAGTGATATATATAAAGTTAGTAAACTATTTTATTTACTATAATTCTAATTTTAAGTTTTATTCTTTTAACTATTTGTAGTCCATTCAACTATTTACACTTTGTTAACTAAAAATTAAGTTTGATAACATTTCATATTTTTTATTTAATTACTTAAAATATTTTATTAAACTACTATACTAAGTAAATATTAAACTAAATCATATTTTAACATTGATTTAACTATTTTAATTTTTAACTAAACTGTTCCATATACTAAAAATTAAATTTAGTCATATTTTATATAATTTTTTATCTATTCACATATTTTATTTAACTACTTTATTAAGCGAAATCAAAATATTACAATTTCTCTAAAGTCAAGAATTCAAAATACAATTTAATGAAATAAAATTTAAAATGAAAACCACATTTATAACTTAATTCTTTAAATTTTAAATTAAATTAATTAATTAACTTGAAATCTTAGTTTATCTTTCAAAAATTTAAATTAACTAAAACTAACTTCATAATTTATGCTTTAAGCTAAAATTAACTAAAACTAATTTATACTTTATAATTTAAACTAAAATTAACTAAAACTGGGTTTCTCGTTGGTTATGTAATGTTAGTATAAAAATTGAATGTATGGAAAAAATATTATGTAGACGTTAGTTTAAAAATTATATAATGTGTTTTACTTATGTGAACCCCTTAGAGATTTTTGGCCCCGTCCGACAAGTGTTGCATATGATCGTTATATGGATATTCGTTATTACACAGAACGGAAATCTATATTCGTCTGATATAATATTCATTGGATTTGTCCCATTATCGGACAAGTTAAAAATATAATAACGTAAGCATATTTTATAAATCATTTCAATTTAAATGGTTAAAAAAAATCGATGGCACTTTCCTTTTTGTTCCCTATGTACACGTTTTTGTGTACGATACAAGGACCAAAGGGAAGTGCTGCGGAAATTTTGTTGAACCGTTTAACTTGAAATGATTTATAAAATATGCTTACGTTAGTATATTTGTAATGAGAAGTAGGTTGACCGACCGTCAAAGTAAAAAGAAATAAAGTAATAAACTGAAAACATGAAGTAGTTATAAATGAAATTTTACAAGACTTTAATTAATATAAAGTGTTTGATCGAATTTTCTAACATATTTGTGGAAAATCAAGAAAATGTTCGATTATTTTCTTGATCGCAGTTGGATGTATGAATCCCAAACCGGTAGTAAAGGGTCGATAAAGGAACATTTTTGTAACAGTGTCCAAGAATTTATTAGATTTGCTAAATCTAATAATCAAAGTAACGTCGACATTCGTTGTCCGTGTAGTAAGTGCAGACATCTGAAGCATTGGAAGCCAAGTGTAATAGAAGCACATCTGTATAAATTTGGTTTTCTGCAGAATTACTACTTATGGGATGGTGAACTTGTTTAATCTACATCCAATCCTGCAGCGGTAGAGGACGATAATACAATGATGAGCGATAATACAACGGCGAATCCAATAGAAAATATGGTGCAAGATGCAACACGATTAATGTGTCCTACCATTGATCATGGCAACGATGAGAATGAAAATGTTGAAGAACCAACGACGGAAGCTATTTTTTTATGATTTATTGAATTCTACTAAGAGGACGTTATGGGAAAGGTGTACAAGCGAAATTGAATTATCTGTGACCGCCAAATTCATCACTATGAAATAAAAATTCAATCTTATAGAAGCTGCATTTACAGCAGTTGTATAAACTGCAAAATGACATATGTCGTCCAATAAAATGATGTGCGATAGTCATTACAAAGTGAAAAAACTTATGTCTGCTTTTGGACTACCGTATCAGAAGATGGATACATGTGTAAAAGGTTGCATGTTGTATTGGAAAGAAGAGGCTCACCTTAGAAAAGAATGCATTATCTACCCATAACTCCTAGACTTCAACGGCTACATGCATCTTCTGCTACATTATGTCATATGCGATGACATAGCGTGACACTACAACAAAATTTTCATATTACAACTATTCTTTTGCAACTTGCATAAAATAACAGTTGTAATAGATACTTCGTAGCAATATATTTAGTTTAGCTGTTGTAATAAATCCGTTTTTAACAACTGTATTTATGTAGCTATTGTAATATAAATCTGTAACAACTGTTTTTTTGTTATTAGTTGTAAATTCTAGTCTACTACCACAGTTTTATGGAGTTATAATAGTTATATAACTATTCTACGGTTTCTTAGTTCGAGACCTGCAACACGTTCAGGAATTTTTTTTGGCCGCTGTTGCCAACAAATATCATTTCCGTCTATCCCTACGGTTGCTTAATTCGAAAACCTGCAATACGTTCAGGAATTTTTTTTGGCCGTTGTTGCCAACAAATATCATTTCCGTATATCCCTATTATTTTCGCCCGCTATCTGAACAAAACTCATTTCCATCTTAACCCTAATTTCAACGCCACATCCGTCGTCGCCCTTCTCCCTTTTCCATCGCCCATCGCACCTTGCCCGTTGCCATTGACATCGCGTCTTAGATTCTCAACATCTCCCGAATCTCAACCCCTAATCTCTCCGCTAGAATTTCAAAGTATGTAGTTTGAGTAATTAGGGGTTCTCTTTTAAAGCATACTTGGTGTTCTCTTTTAAAGCCGATTCAAAGTTTTTTAACTGGATTGATTTAGCATGTTAATTGTTCTCCTTAATAACTTGTTTACATGATTTTGAATAATTATTTTGGATTACTCTCTGCATTTCCTGAGAATTAACATCCAATGAAGGAAATTCAGTCAATGAATTTAAACTATGGTTTCCTGCTTATAACTAGATTCTTTGAATTGATGAGATAATGCATTATTAAATGAAACATTTTTATTGGAATGATGATCGAGCTCAGAAGAAAATCTATCAGGAGGTCGGCATAACTCAAACGAAGGGGGAATAATTGCAGAGAAAGAGATGTCGCCACTACTGACATTTTATTCATAGGTTTAAGTCGTTCTTTTCAACATCAAGTATTAAGAATGTATAATCTTGAGTGTTGTGACAACGATCCGAACTTCCCAATCCCCGAGAAGACGGAGTAGCCCGGATTGCTTTGAGAACACAACGCATCAGAATACAAACAATAGAACATTTCATTGCTATTACAACAATTTACATCAGAGTACAAGAATATAACAGAGTTCAAATAAATAATATACAGCGGAGAATTAAATAATAGAGATTAAAATACATAGATTTAAAATTTATAAATACAATGCACAACGGAAACACATCAACTACCACAACTGAAAGAAATACATGGATACAAAGCTTTCCGAATATAGCTCCAGCTGTAATCCATGATCCTGGTAAAATAAATATCTATGAAAACCAAAACTACAAGCTGCCCGTGTAGAAATAATGGGCACCCAGGATTTAGGAAGAAACAATAAACTCTAAGTCAGTCATGGGACTGGTGTGAGAACTAAAACAATAATTAAATCTTTACTTTAAAAGTTGGGAAATCATGGGGCCACGCCGTATAACACGGAATGGGTTAACTCCAGATGAATCTCAGTTTAAAATAAAACAAAGCAATTCATTTCGGAAATGAAGCTATTATAAGACTCAGGTCCCATCACACAATGCAACGCACGCCGGAGGATAGAGTTTTCCCTTATAATCGCCAAACATGCTTGGTACGTTTAAAACAAATCATTTTGATATTACTATAAGTGCATAGTGTCAAAATCAACTTCAAATATAAATGTATCAATCATAGACGACATACTAGCCCATCCTACTATGTTGTCATATAGGTTTACAACTAAGACCGAAAGGTCGCGTATCGGAAATTGGATTTCCATCATGAGTCAAGGCAAGGGAGGGACTCCTTACCGATTCGGATCACCTCTAGCAAGATGACCCAGGATCACACCTACGGGTAACCCTTGGATCCTGTAGTGTCCGTCCATACTTACTTTAGTGGATTAATTATTCCTGAACACATGTTTCCGGTCCTATCAGGCCTCCAAAATGGTCAGTTCATCGACCAATCATATCTGAGGAGCCTCGTAATCCATTATCCACATAACTAAAAATGTCTGGGCTCCGTACCACGACATCACTTCTAGCTAGAAAGAAACATCGTGCACTCATTGTGTCCCTTATCCTGTTTTTGACTCCTACGGAGGTGTGAGGCTCGCGAAAAAATGCTATACACAAAGCTATGCTATTTAAAGTCGTTCTTTGATAATCAACCACAAGACTCTGCATTTCAACAAAGCCTTGATCGTTGTATCTTAGCATGCTACATTGAAAATCCATGCCATACAACTGATGTCTATCAATATATAACCTCTAAGCTCGTACGTCTCAGAGAAGGGTGTTACGTAAGAGAATAAATTCTCCGCCACTAAACAGATATATATTTAATAGAAATCAATCAACACATAATGAAATCCAATGTCAGACCCACATCCATTTACAAGTCCGTTCTGGGTCTGAACGAAACCGGAGGCACCTTACTCCTCGTCCCATATGTCCAATACAGGAGAGAGGTCCTCGCACATCCGGTCGATCTCCAAGTACGTCTGGGCAATGACCTCTTATTAGCTTGTCTTGGGTGTACAACCCAATCAAGACATCAGTAATCATCCAAATGATGTGAAGATCTCCGGTCTTCGACCACTGTTTTCATCGTCTACTTTTAGTCGTCGTATTAGTTATTCAGAATGGGTTAAACCTGGTCTTTCCGAATAATTCGCATATTTTATAATCAATAATCAAGTGTTGTAAATGTAATAACCTGGAAAATGTGAACCAATTTAAAAATTTTAAATTTGGTTATTACCAAAGAATTTGAATAGTTGACATAAGATATTTCAATAAAATAAAGAATTGGGTATAGTATTGCAGTTTGAAATTTTGAATACAAACTTTGTCTGACTGTACCGGGTGGAAAATATAACGGATTTTGGCGAAACTGAAAATATTTAAATTTGTTTATGAATACCTTTCTAACGAATCTGAAAAATCGAAGTTTCATAACGGGAATCAAAAGTTATGGCCGAATGAATTTTCAGAAAGGTCGCTATATAGCATATATAGCCCCTGAAAATTGATATTTTGCATACGACCTCGGAATTCGACGAAACCACTTTTGTTGGCTCCGGGATGTCAAACTATTGCTAAGTTTCAAATTTCATAATTTTTGAAGCTAGTATGTGAGCGGGGCAAAAGAAAATGTGATTGGTCAATTTCTGTTAAAATGGGTCGACCTAAAAATGGCTGTTTTCCAAACGAGCTCAGAATTCGACGAAACTGGTTTTGTTAGGACCGTATCGTCAAAACAAAGCTAGATTTATTTTTCTGGAATTTTTCGATTCAGTTTGTGGCCCTGGCAAATTGAAATGTACGTTCAAATTAAATATTGAATGTTTTATACTTTAATTTGAAAAATAAGTGACTGTAATAGTCGAATTGGCCAACGAAACATATCCCATTGTGACCGGAATGAGGGTATTTAGCTAGGGGCGACAGTCGCTGGGTTTGATTTCGAGTTCGTTTGCAAAAACACTATTTAAATTTTCATATAAAGTCTCGACCAATAGGATTTTTTCTTTTTTAAAAAAAAACCTACGAAACCCTAGCCGCCTCAGACGGAATCGACGATCCAGGAAGCTCGAAACTTCCCCTCGACTTTCCCGCCGCCACCGCCACCTATAGGCCGCGCCACCACCGCCGTTCGACAGCCCTTCCTCCCCTCTCCACATCCGACCAAACCTCACCCGCCACCATCGCCTATATCGCCCGAACCACCTCCACGAAGTCACCGCCTTTCCGTCGCCGCACCGCCTTCCTCCGACCACCGAAGGGGACCGCACCACCACCGATAGAGAGCTTGTTCGTAGCTCTTCCACGTGGCGCTGCCTGATCGAAGCAACGATCGACGGATTTCACGAATTTTGCTAACCTAGTTTTGAATCAAAAATAAAGGTACGACCTTTATTATTCTGAAATGAAAATAACACTTTTAAGCGTTGCAAAACTTTGAAAAATAATATCTTTTTCGTTCGTTAACGAAATTTGATGAAACAGGAGACACCGTGACTGCAAGGAGGCTCTCTACCACATAGAAGAAGCCGCGGATTTTTCTGATCTTCCTAGGATTTTTAGCACTGCAAAAACCAATGTGAGGAATCTAAACTAAATTGTGGGAATGGAATCGCGTTGTATAAATTATATAAGCGAAGTGTAAATTATATACGCATTGTATACCTCATGTACATGTGTTGTATAAGTTATATTAGCGATGTATGAATTATACAAGCGTTGAATGAAACATATATGCTTTGAATTGTGAGGAAATGCAAGTGAATTATAATATAACATATATATATATACTCCCCTCGTCCACAGACCATGGACGATATTTATTGCTTGTGATTGACGTGATATTATATGGTATGACGAATGGTTGGAAATAATTGTTTGTGGTTGATATTGTGGTTGAAAATTACCTTTATGGTTGAAAAATACCCTCTTGTGGTTGAAACAAATTAGAATAGGATTGTGGAATTGAAAATAAAACATGTCGCCTGCGTGCGAACTAGATGCATGATCCCCATTGTCAAAAACCGCGAGGTTTTAAGGTAGAGCGAGGAGGCGTACTAGGGACGGTCCCGGTTTTAACTACCCTGCCGTTATGCTGCCGAAATTTTCTGAAATATACATGTGTTAGAATAATTTTCATTCGTTGAAATAAATTACATATATTGAAACGAATATTCATGTGTTGAGTTGCAATTCATTCGTTGAGTTGAAATTCATGTGTTGAATATTATTTGAATTTAAACAAATAGCTTTAGCGATAAAAATCACATTTTTATATATATACAAACTATAGCGAATATTCATGTGTTGAGTTGCAATTCATTCGTTGAGTTGAAATTCATGTGTTGAATATTATTTGAATTTAAACAAATAGCTTTAGCGATAAAAATCACATTTTTATATATACAAACTATAGCGAATATTCATGTGTTGAGTTGCAATTCATTCGTTGAGTTGAAATTCATGTGTTGAATATTATTTGAATTTAAACAAATAGCTTTAGCGATAAAAATCACATTTATATATATATACAAACTATAGAGAATATTCATGTGTTGAATTGAAATTCGTTCGTCGAGTTGAAATTCATGTGTTGAATGTTATCATATGTTAAAATAAAATGAATAGACAATAAAAACTACATTTTTATTTTGAATATGAAGTGTTAAAAAAAACATTCACGTGTTGAATAAATATTTTTTATGATAAAAATATTTCTTTTATCATGTATACGCTTTGATAAAAATACACACGTGTTGAAATAAATAATAGTTTGCTAGAAATATTATTATTAGCTTTGTTCTGCATACATATACATGTGTTGAACAGGAAAAATGGATTAGCTGTAGAGTAAAGAAATTATTTGCGTGCCCGACAAATAGGTAAGCCTTGATGAGTTGGCTGCGCAATTTTATTTTTATATCAACTCCTGTGAATGCCATTGGATGCGGAGTGCTGGTTTTTCTGTGTGAAATAATAAACATCGCCATAGGATAGTAACAATTAATTTTGAACTACACTACATGGCATACTTCTTGACGATAGGTATACTTCATCATATTCCACATAAGCAATTGGAGCTTGTGTGACAAGGTGGAAGATTTACCATACGAGCGAGAGGCTTGTATGGCGATGACTATATACTACAGGTTGAACTGATGACTGATATGGACTATATAAAATATAACGATAAATCGCCAGATTAATAAAAACCCCACACGGGTATGGAGTTGACAATAATCACGTCTCTCTAGTTATTAGATACGGCACATGGACTATTTATTTCCACACGGAAACGGGGTGACGAGAATTTATTCTCTGGAGTGATTATCTATACATGCTCCCCCGTAAACACCAGAATATATCACTATAAATATGTGGATGCTTTTTAGGATTTATTGGGTACCTAACACGGCCCAATAAATTTCCAAACCCCTCCCCGTACAAAGGAGGTTATGGCGAAATTTTTCGAAATATTAAGGCGTTAGTGAAATATTTGAAGTGAAAACGAAGTAGAAAATATAGAATGAACTATAGTTAGAATTATAGAATGAACTATATTTATATATATAAATATAAATATAATTAAAAGGAATCGAAGCCGTGCAGTTCGTGTTTCGGAATCGTAATTTGAAACGATTAGTACGAGAAATCCGACCATCGGATTTTCCCGAAACCGCAACCGCTGGGTTCGCCTTGGAAATATCTTCCCAACGGCACCAACCTTGTAAAAATCCAACAGTTGGATTGTCCGGAATGTTTAATTCAAATCTAAAGAAAAACAGCGCCAGAATCGTTTATATTTATATATAAATATAAATATAATTAAATTAAATCAAATAACGACGCTGCAGTTCGAATTTTGAAACCGTAACTTCAAACGACTAGTGTGGAAGATCCGACCGTCGGATTTTCACGAAACTGGAACCGTTGGGTTCGCTTTGGGAATATCTTCCCACTGATATAGACTTTGTAGAAATCCAACGGTTAGATTTTCCGATATGTGTAAAACAAATTAGGGGAAAAACAGCGCCAGTGCCACGGCACGACCTGAAACGTCGTTTAATTAAATATAGCCATTTTTAAATAAATAAAAATGGCGAAAAATCATTATAAAATATTATAAGCAACATAGATTGCAAATAAACCAATTGGGCTTGAATTGTTTGATATTTGATGGTTGTATGTGTTTGACACGAAAATAACACTAAAAGAACTGAAATATGGATGTTGAATAATATAACCATGGAAAGAATCGATTTAAATTCTAATTACGTGAATTATTTGAAAAGGCCGAGCTAACCCTCATTTCAAATAATTTATCGAGCGATTCGAATTGGAAAATGCAAAGACGATTCAAGACCGACGATCTTCGTATCGGTTGGATGGGCGCTGCTGAGGTTCCTGACCGGAGTAGCTACCGTAAAGGAACGGAGGTAGTAGCCGTCTGAACGTATGTGTTGATTGTACGGATATACGAGGAATTTGACGCCTCCGGCTTCGTTCAGACCCAGAACGGACTTGTAAATGGACTGTGTGTCCGACATTGGATTTTGTTCTATACTGATTGATCTCTGTTAAATATATATCTGTTTGGCGGCGGAGAATTTATTCTTTTGCTTAACGCCCTTCTCTGAGACATACGAGCTCAGAGGTTATATATCGATGGAAATCGATCGTATGGAGTGGACTGCTTATGTGGCATGCCAAGATGCTATGATCAAGGCTTCTGTTGCAAAGCAAAGTCTTGTGGATGATGATCAAAGCACGGTCTGCGTGGCCTGACTTTGTGTATAGCGTGGATTCGCGAGCCTCACACCCCGGTATGAGTTAAAAACGGGATACAAACTGCAGGGAGAGCACGACGTTTCTTTCTAGCTATGGTGGTGTCAGTGACTTACCAGCCCTGACATATATATCTTCTTTTCACGTTTGTGGTTGTTGGAATGCGAGGCGCCTCGATTATAGGTCTGTAAGGACCGGGAAACGTGTGTTCAGGCATAATTAATCCTCAAACGTAAGAGAGGACCGGCCCTGAAGCATCCAGGGGTTACCCAGAGTGCGTAGTCCTGAGGCATTTTCTAGAATGTCTCGAAGCAGAGAGGAGCTTGCCCCTTGCCTCGACTCATGACGGAAATCCAATTTCCAATACGAGATAACGGATTCGATTGTAACTTATATATGGCGACATAGTGGCATGGGACGCTCATGTCGCCTATGATTGATATTTATGATGCTATTCATTTTTGAAACATATATGCACTAGTAATAATATCAATTGATTTTGCTTTATACGTATCAAGCATATTTGGCCATTATAAGGTAAAACTCTATCCTCCGGCTTGCGTTGCATTGTATGATGGGACTTGAGTCTTATAATGGCTTCATTCTTTTTAAAAGCATTGCGTTGTTTTAAAAGAATTTACTTTGTTTTAAATGCACTAGCAATCACTGGAGTAAACTCGTTCCGCGAAAGTGGCGTGGTCCTATGATTTGCTTATTACTGTTGTTTAACTGTTAAATAGATTCCTCATACCAGTCCCCATGACTGACTCGTTGTTTGTTTCACTTTGCAAATGCGGGTGCCCTTATTTTCACACGGGCAGCCTAGTTCACAGGTGATAGGTTGTTTTTGGCTCTGCACTGTTGGATAGAGTGCATTTTGGCTCATGGCGAGGCTGACTTCACAGAGATAACTTTGACATTTTCCGCCATTATTGTACTTGTATTATGATTCTGCCACTGGCGATGCAGACTGATTTACTTTCAGTACTTATTATCGTATGTATATGTTCCGCCTTCGGCGATGTAGACTGATACCCTTATTATGTCTCACTGCATGTATGTATTCCGCCTCTGGCGATGATGACTGATCACTCTCCTTTTTACTAAGTTATATCCTATGCTGTGCTATTCTGATGTTGTTACATGTTGTGATTCCGTTGTCATATCCATGTAAAATTATTCTATTTATTGTTTCTGCTATTATCTGTACTCTGCTATGATGATTAATGTGTTATATTCCAATGATTATCCTTAATACCGCCCCTCGGATTTAGGGATCGTCACAGTTGGTATCAGAGCTTTGGTTAACCTTAGTTCCGGGATCTAACACATTAAACACCTCGTCAGAATAGAATCAGTAGTGTTCTAAGGCGAGTAGCTCATTAGAGATAGGATTAGCAATGTCCTAGGATGAGCTAAGCAGATTAGCAAAACAATTTGATCAGTACATCATTACCTTTCCTTATGTTCCCCTGCTTTATCATATATGAAAATTATCAAATCTGTGAGCTTGACTTTTTTTCTTGCTTATATAGTACTCTTTCTGATGGCTACACGAGCAGCAGCAGCTAGAGGAGGCCGTGGAGGCCGAGCAGGAGTAGCAGGAGGACAGGGGAATATCCCCGTAGTTGAGGGAGGCCCTATTGTTTAGCCACCAGCATCCGAGGACTTCGAGCTAGACAGAGTAGCGAAGAGGTATAGGAACCTTGGGGGAAAACCCTTTTCTGGCACTGGTACAGTGACAGAGGCTATTGCTTGGTTGAAGACCTATGAAAAGATCTTTGAAGGCATGGGTTTGGGAACCAACAACAAAGCACGACTAGGTATTTGGCTCCTACAGGAGGAAGCAGAGTTGTGGTGGGATGCCATCACCTCAGAGGATGCAGCAGGTACTGTCAGAACCTGGGAGCAATTCAAAACCATGTTCAACGAGAAGTTTGTACCTGAGCAGGCTTTAGAGAGGATGCGAGAGCAGTTTGCTAATCTCCAGCAAGGAGATCTCTCTATCCAGGATTACCTCAATAAATTCACCCAGTTGTCGCGCTATGCTCCAGAGCTTATTATGACTAACAAAGCAAAGAACAAGAGATTTATATTTGGGCTAAAGCGCAAGTACCATGACAGAGCCATGAGCAACATCAAACTCTCCTTCTCAGAATTAGTAGAAATGGCTTGCAATTACGAAGATATGAAAGGCATGCCAGCCAAGACCGCGCCAAAAGCCAAGCTGGAAATAAGCGCAAGGCTTCAGCAGATCAGCCACAGTCTAGCATTACAGCGACCGCTACTCAGAAACCTGGAAAGATACCAAAAGGGAATTGCTACAACTGCGGGAAGCCAGGACATTTTTCTAATGTGTGCAAAGCCCCGAGGAAGCCAAAGGCAAATCCAGACTCAGCCGAATGCTACAACTGCCATAAGAAAGGGCACTATAGCAGGAACTGTCCTCTGAAGCAGAATGCACAAGTGGCTCATGTGTATGACGGGGAGACCCCGCCAGCTATCACCGATGGATCAGGTAAACCCGACGTCTTGGGAGGTACCCTCACCATTAAAAATATTCCTGTTTCTGTACTTTTTGATACTGGTGCATCACGTAGCTTCATTTCTGGTAACACTGTTAAGAAGTTCAAGTTAAAAGTAAGAAAGCTTAAAGAACCGATTAAAGTTCAAAACCCGATAGGAGGTTCTGTTAGTCTCAGTTCGTACTGCAGAGTGCCTATCTCTTATGCATGTTACAAGTTTCCCATCCACTTAATTGTCATGGATTTATCGGAATTCGATGTTATTCTCGGTTTGGAATGGTTAACCAAATATAAGGCCGAAGTTAGATGTGCCGAAAGAATCGTTAAAGTCGAAACGAAGCTTGGACCTATATATATACCATGTCATGGCTCAGAAATTAATAGAACCGAATTTTGGTCTTCTTTAGAAGTTACTCCCCTTCATTAGAAAAGATACCGGTCGTTAGAAACTACATGGATGTGTTTGAAGAAGTAGAAAACTTACCGCCGCAAAGAGAAATTGAATTTAGAATATATCTAATTCCTAACGCCCGACCAGTAGTACATCCAATTAGAAGAATGGCCCCGAAGGAAAAAGAAGAGTTATGTAGTCAAACCCGAGAATTGCTTTGGAAAGGTATGATCAGACCGAGCTTTTCAGCTTGGGGAGCAGCAGTAGTATTTGTCCCGAAGTCAGACGGTACTCTAAGACTTTGTGTTGATTACCGAGTTCTCAATAAGCAGACACTGAAGAACAAATATCCCTTACCACGTATAGACGATCTGTTAGATCAATTAAATGGAGCAACAGTATTCTCCAGAATGGACCTAGCTACTGGTTTCCACCAATTACGTATAGCAGAAGACTGTGTTCCTTTGACAGCCTTCAGGGGTCCCGATTTATTCTACGAATGGTTAGTAATGCCGTTCGGCTTGTGTAACGCTCCGGCATACTTCGTCGATCTTATGAACAGAGTGTTTCGTGGTGTATTGAATAAATTTGTTCTAGTCTTCATCGATGACATTTTAATCTACTCCAAGTCGGAAGGCGAACATGCAAAACATTTAGAGCAAGTGTTGAAAATTCTAAGGAGAAATGTCTTGAAAGCTAAATTTTCTAAATGTGTCTTCTGGCAGGATGAAGTCAAGTTCCTAGGCCATGTTGTATCAAAGGATGGGATTGCTGTAGATCCAAGCAAAATTACAGCGATTCAGAACTGGAAACAACCTACTACCCCCATAGAAGTTCGAAGTTTCCTTGGATTGGCTAGTTACTATTGGAAATTCATTCAGGATTTTTCAAAGATATCTGGTGTATTAACAAAGCTTACAAAGAAGCATGAGAAATTCAAATGGACTCCCGAATGTGAAGAAGCTTTCCAGGAGCTGAAACTGAAGTTGACAACTGCTCCAGTATTGACAATTATAGAAGGCAACCAAGACTTGACTGTATGGACAGACGCTTCTATTAGAGGGCTAGGCGCAGTATTAATGCAAAAAGGCCAAGTGGTCGCTTATGCCAGCCGTCAGCTAAAGCCGCATGAAAGAAACTATGCAACTCATGATCTTGAGTTATTAGCTATCGTGTTTGCTTTAAGAATCTGGAGGCATTATTTATTGGGCGAGAAGTTCAAACTATTTACCGACCATCAATCCTTGAAATATCTATTCACTCAGAAGAATCTGAACTTGAGACAACAGCGTTGGTTAGAGTTCCTTGCAGCATATGATTTTGAAATTCTATACACTCCAGGGAAAGCCAATGTTGTAGCAGATGCGCTCAGCAGAAAGAATGAAATCATCGCCAGCTTTATCATTACTTCTTCCTTAGAAGATAAGATTACTATTCTACAGAAAGACGATGAATTTATTGAAAGGATTAGCCAGCGGATCCGAGAAGGAAAACCCTCAGATTTTAGCCTTGATAGCCAAGGGGTCCTAAGATTACGAGGGCGAATTTGTGTGCCTGGAATTCCTGAGCTCAGAAGGGAAGTACTTGAAGAATGCCACAAGTCCAAATTAAGTATCCATCCCGGTGTGAGCAAAATGTATAACGATATCAAGCGCACATTCTGGTGGAAGGCAATGAAAAGAGATATCTCATTATATGTTAGCAGATGCCCCACTTGTCAGCTAGTTAAGAGCGATCAGTAGAAATTAGCTGGACTATTACAACCATTAGAAATTCCAGGATGGAAGTGGGAGCAAATTTCGATGGATTTCATTGATGGCTTGCCTCGAACTAAGAAAGGAAACGACAGTATATGGGTAATCGTAGATCGCTTCACGAAGACTGCCCATTTCATACCTGTCCGATCCAACAGAACGGCTCAAAGTTTAGCACATATTTACTTTAAAGAAATAGTTAAACTACATGGAGTGCCGCTCAATATAGTCAGTGATAGAGACCACCCTATTTACTAGCAAATTCTGGGAAGCATTCCAGACAGAATTGGGAACCAAATTAAATTTAAGCACCGCTTATCACCCACAGACAGACGGCCAAACTGAGCGGGTGAATAGAATTCTAGAAGATTTACTGCGGGCTTGTGTTATTGATTTTGGAGGCTCATGGGAAGATCACTTACATTTAGCCGAATTCTCTTACAACAATAGCGATCAAGCAAGTTTGGGAATGTCCCCATTTGAAGCATTATACGGTAGACCGTGCAGATCTCCCGCATGTTGGGTAGAACCTGGCAACAGACTTGTGTTAGGGCCCGATATGATTCGAGAAGCATCGGATAAAGTCGATTTCATTAAGAAGCGATTGAAAACCGCACAGAGCCGACAGAAAAGTTATGCTGATGCGAGAAGAAGAGATTTATCATTTGCCGTTGGCGATTATGTTTATTTAAGAGTTTCTCCAATGCGAGGAGTAATCAGATTTGGAAAGACTGGGAAGTTGGCACCGAGATTTATTGGTCCCTTTCCTATACTTGAACGGATTGGAACTCTGGCATATAGGATTTCATTACCTGATTGGTTGCCTGGTGTACATGATGTGTTCCACGTGTCTCAACTCAGAAAACATGTTCATGATCCAGATCTTGTTGTGGAAGAAGCAGCGCAACAGGATATAGACATAACTCCAGAATTAGCGCTCAGAAGAGAGCCATTAAAGATAGTTGGCAAAGAAACTAGAGAGCTAAGGAGCAAAAAGATTCATTTAGTCAAAGTGCAGTGGAGTAGTGATCCTAGAGACTGTACTTGGGAGACTGAGGAAAGCATTAAACAAGCCTACCCCAAATGCAGAGTGGACATCTCTGACTAACTCCGGTGCAAGGTACCTTTACAATACTTTGCATTTACATTTTGTTTCCTACTTAGCTGTTATTTCCTTTTCGAGGACAAAAAGTTTTAAGTGGGGGAGATTGTAATAACCGGGAAAATGTGAACCAATTTAAAAATTTTAAATTTGGTTAACCAAAGAATTTGAATAGTGGACATAAGATATTTCAATAAAATAAAGAATTGGGTATAGTATTGCAATTTGAAATTTTGAATACAAACTTTGTCTGACTGTACCGGGTGGAAAATATAACGGATTTTGGCGAAATTGAAAATATTTAAATCTGTTTATGAATACCTTTCTAACGAATCTGAAAAATCGAAGTTTCATAACGAGAATCAAAAGTTATGGCCGAATGAATTTTCAGAAAGGTCGCTATATAGCATATATAGCCCCTGAAAATTGATATTTTGCATACGACCTCGGAATTCGACGAAACCACTTTTGTTGGGTCCGGGATGTCAAACCATTGCTAAGTTTCAAATTTCATAATTTTTGAAGCTAGTATGTGAGCGGGGCAAAAGAAAATGTGATTGGTCAATTTCTGTTAAAATGGGTCGACCTAAAAATGGCTGTTTTCCAAACGAGCTCAGAATTCGACGAAACTGGTTTTGTTAGGACCGTATCGTCAAAACAAAGCTAGATTTATTTTTCTGGAATTTTTCGATTCAGTTTGTGGCCCTGGCAAATTGAAATGTACGTTCAAATTAAATATTGAATGTTTTATACTTTAATTTGAAAAATAAGTGACTGTAACAGTCGAATTGGCCAACGAAACATATCCCATTGTGACCGGAATGGGGGTATTTATCTAGGGGCGACGGTCGTTGGGTTTGATTTCGAGTTCATTTGCAAAAACACTATTTAAATTTTCCTATAAAGTCTAGACCAATAGGATTTTTTTCTTTTAAAAAAAATAAAAATAAAAACCTACGAAACCCTAGCCGCCTCAGACGGAATCGACGATCCAGGAAGCTCGAAACTTCCCCTCGACTTTCCCGCCGCCACCGCCACCTATAGGCCGCGCCACCACCGCCGTTCGACAGCCCTTCCTCCCCTCTCCACATCCGACCAAACCTCACCCGCCACCATCGCCTGTATCGCCCGAACCACCTCCACGAAGTCGCCGCACCGCCTTCCTCCAACCACCGAAGGGGACCGCACCACCACCGATAGAGAGCTGGTTCGTAGCTCTTCCACGTGGCGCTACCTGATCGAAGCAACGATCGACGGATTTCACGAATTTTGCTAACCTAGTTTTGAATCAAAAATAAAGGTACGACCTTTATTATTCTGAAATGAAAATAACACTTTTGAGCGTTGCAAAACTTTGAAAAATAATATCTTTTTCGTTCGTTAACGAAATTTGATGAAACAGGAGACACCGTGACCGCAAGGAGGCTCTCTACCACATAGAAGAAGCCGCGGATTTTTCTGATCTTCCTAGGATTTTTAGCACTGCAAAAACCAATGTGAGGAATCTAAACTAAATTGTGGGAATGGAATCGCGTTGTATAAATTATATAAGCGAAGTGTAAATTATATACGCATTGTATACCTCATGTACATGTGTTGTATAAGTTATATTAGCGATGTATGAATTATACAAGCGTTGAATGAAACATATATGCTTTGAATTGTGATGAAATGCAAGTGAATTATAATATAACATATATATATATACTCCCCTCGTCCACAGACCATGGACGATATTTACTGCTTGTGATTGACGTGATATTATATGGTATGACGAATGGTTGGAAATAATTGTTTGTGGTTGATATTGTGGTTGAAAAATACCCTCTTGTGGTTGAAACAAATTAGAATAGGATTGTGGAATTGAAAATAAAACATTCTGCCTGCGTGCGAACTAGATGCATGATCCCCATTGTCAAAAACCGCGAGGTTTTAAGGTAGAGCGAGGAGCCGTACTAGGGACGGTCCCGGTTTTAACTACCCTGTCGTTATGCTGCCGAAATTTTCTGAAATATACATGTGTTAGAATAATTTTCATTCGTTGAAATAAATTACATATATTGAAACGAATATTCATGTGTTGAGTTGCAATTCATTCGTTGAGTTGAAATTCATGTGTTGAATATTATTTGAATTTAAACAAATAGCTTTAGCGACAAAAATCACATTTTTATATATATACAAACTATAGCGAATATTCATGTGTTGAGTTGCAATTCATTCGTTGAGTTGAAATTCATGTGTTGAATATTATTTGAATTTAAACAAATAGCTTTAGCGATAAAAATCACATTTGTATATATACAAACTATAGCGAATATTCATGTGTTGAGTTGCAATTCATTCGTTGAATTGAAATTCATGTGTTGAATATTATTTGAATTTAAACAAATAGCTTTAGCGATAAAAATCACATTTATATATATATACAAACTATAGAGAATATTCATGTGTTGAATTGAAATTCGTTCATCGAGTTGAAATTCATGTGTTGAATGTTATCATATGTTAAAATAAAATGAATAGACAATAAAAACTACATTTTTATTTTGAATCTGAAGTGTTAAAAAAAACATTCACGTGTTGAATAAATATTTTTTATGATAAAAATATTTCTTTTATCATGTATACGCTTTGATAAAAATACACACGTGTTGAAATAAATAATAGTTTGCTAGAAATATTATTATTAGCTTTGTTCTGCATACATATACATGTGTTGAACAGGAAAAATGGATTAGCTGTAGAGTAAAGAAATTATTTGCGTGCCCGACAAATAGGTAAGCCTTGGCTGCGCAATTTTATTTTTATATCAACTCCTGTGAATGCCATTGGATGCGGAGTGCTGGTTTTTCTGTGTGAAATAATAAACATCGCCATAGGATAGTAACAATTAATTTTGAACTACACTACATGGCATACTTCTTGACGATAGGTATACTTCATCATATTCCACATAAGCAATTGGAGCTTGTGTGACGAGGTGGAAGATTTACCATACGAGCGAGAGGCTTGTATGGCGATGACTATATACTACAGGTTGAACTGATGACTGATATGGACTATATAAAATATAACGATAAATCGCCAGATTAATAAAAACCCCACACGGGTCTGGAGTTGACAATAATCACGTCTTAATAGTTATTAGATACGGCACATGGACTATTTATTTCCACACGGAAACGGGGTGACGAGAATTTATTCTCTGGAGTGATTATCTATACATGCTCCCCCGTAAACACCAGAATATATCACTATAAATATGTGGATGCTTTTTAGGATTTATTGGGTACCTAACACGGCCCAATAAATTTCCAAACCCCTCCCCGTACAAAGGAGGTTATGGCGAAATTTTTTCGAAATATTAAGGCGTTAGTGAAATATTTGAAGTGAAAACGAAGTTGAAAATATAGAATGAACTAGAGTTGGAATTATAGAATGAACTATATTTATATATATAAATATAAATATAATTAAAAGGAATCGAAGCCGTGCAGTTTGTGTTTCGGAATCGTAATTTGAAACGATTAGTACGAGAAATCCGACCATCGGATTTTCCCGAAACCGCAACCGCTGGGTTCGCCTTGGAAATATCTTCCCAACGGCACCAACCTTGTAAAAATCCAACAGTTGGATTGTCCGGAATGTTTAATTCAAATCTAAAGAAAAACAGCGCCAGAATCGTTTATATTTATATATAAATATAAATATAATTAAATTAAATCGAATAACGACGCTGCAGTTCGAATTTTGAAACCGTAACTACAAATGACTAGTGTGGAAGATCCGACCGTCGGATTTTCACGAAACTGGAACCGTTGGGTTCGCTTTGGGAATATCTTCCCACTGATATAGACTTTGTAGAAATCCAACGGTTAGATTTTCCGATATGTGTAAAACAAATTAGGGGAAAAACAGCGCCAGTGCCATGGCACGACCTGAAACGACGTTTAATTAAATATAGCCATTTTTAAATAAATAAAAATGGCGAAAAATCATTATAAAATATTATAAGCAACATAGATTGCAAATAAACCAATTGGGCTTGAATTGTTTGATATTTGATGGTTGTATGTGTTTGACACGAAAATAACACTAAAAGAACTGAAATATGGATGTTGAATAATATAACCATGGAAAGAATCGATTTAAATTCTAATTACGTGAATTATTTGAAAAGGCCGAGCTAACCCTCATTTCAAATAATTTATCGAGCGATTCGAATTGGAAAATGCAAAGACGATTCAAGACCGACGGTCTTCATATCGGTTGGATGGGCGCTGCTGAGGTTCCTGACCGGAGTAGCTACCGTAAAGGAACGGAGGTAGTAGCCGTCTGAACGTATGTGTTGATTGTACGGATATACGAGGAATTTGACGCCTTCGGTTTCGTTCAGACCCAGAATGGACTTGTAAATGGACTGTGTGTCTGACATTGGATTTTGTTCTATATTGATTGATCTCTGTTAAATATATATCTGTTTGGCGGTAGAGAATTTATTCTTTTGCTTAACGCCCTTCTCTGAGACATACGAGCTCAGAGGTTATATATCGATGGAAATCGATCGTATGGAGTGGACTGCTTATGTGGCATGCCAAGATGCTGTGATCAAGGCTTCTGTTGCAAAGCAAAGTCTTGTGGATGATGATCAAAGCACGGTCTGCGTGGCCTGGCTTTGTGTATAGCGTGGATTCGCGAGCCTCACACCCCGGTATGAGTTAAAAACGGGATACGGACTGCAAGGAGAGCACGACGTTTCTTTCTAGCTATGGTGGTGTCAGTGACTTACCAGCCCTGACATATATATCTACTTTTCACCTTTGTGGTTGTTGGAATGCGAGGCGCCTCGATTATAGGTCTGTAAGGACCGGGAAACGTGTGTTCAGGCATAATTAATCCTCAAACGTAAGAGAGGACCGGCCCTGAAGCATCCAGGGGTTACCCAGAGTGCGTAGTCCTGAGGCATTTGCTAGAATGTCTCGAAGCGGAGAGGAGCTTGCCCCTTGCCTCGACTCATGACGGAAATCCAATTTCCAATACGAGATAACGGATTCGATTGTAACTTATATATGGCGACATAGTGGCATGGGACGCTCATGTCGCCTATGATTGATATTTATGATGCTATTCATTTTTGAAACATATATGCACTAGTAATAATATCAATTGATTTTGCTTTATACGTATCAAGCATATTTGGCCATTATAAGGTAAAACTCTATCCTCCGGCTTGCGTTGCATTGTATGATGGGACTTGAGTCTTATAATGGCTTCATTCTTTTTAAAAGCATTGCGTTGTTTTAAAAGAATTTACTTTGTTTTAAATGCACTAGCAATCACTGGAGTAAACCCGTTCCGCGAAAGTGGCGTGGTCCTATGATTTGCTTATTACTGTTGTTTAACTGTTAAATAGATTCCTCATACCAGTCCCCATGACTGACTCGTTGTTTGTTTCACTTTGCAAACGCGGGTGCCCTTATTTTCACAAGGGCAGCCTAGTTCACAGGTGACAGGTTGTTTTTGGCTCTGCACTGTTGGATAGAGTGCATTTTGGCTCATGGCGAGGCTGACTTCACAGAGATGACTTTGACATTTTCCGCCATTATTGTACTTGTATTATGATTCCGCCACTGGCGATGCAGACTGATTTACTTTCAGTACTTATTATCATATGTATATGTTCCGCCTTCGGCGATGTAGACTGATACCCTTATTATGTCTCACTACATGTATGTATTCCGCCTCTGGCGATGATGACTGATCACTCTCCTTTTTACTAAGTTATATCCTACGCTGTGCTATTCTGATGTTGTTACATGTTGTGATTCCGCTGTCATATCCATGTAAAATTATTCTATTTATTGTTTCTGCTATTATCTGTACTCTGCTATGATGATTAATGTGTTATATTCCAATGATTATCCTTAATACCGCCCCTCGGATTTAGGGATCGTCACAGTAAAAATACATCATATGCCTCATTCCAATTATGAATATTCTTTTATTCAAATATTCACATCTTTAGGGAAAGGTTCCCGTTAATTTTATCAAAGATAAATTCCTTTAAACTAATCGTTTAATCTTCCTTTAAAAATCATTGCAAAAGATTTTATATATCCTTTAACAATTCTGAATCAAATCAAGGTTTATAAAACTGGTCGAGATTATCGAGCCTTACTGAAGTAATCATTTATTTTATTTTCCAATCCCAACCTATTCATTCCGTAGAGAAAAATTGGTTGTACTCCATATCTAACACCCCCTGAGATATCGGTAAATTTGATTATCATTTCACGTCCAAATCTAATTAAAGATTTAACTATCGCTTGGAGTAAAACTAGTGGTACTACATTTCGAAACATTTCATGAATTCGATAAATTTAATTATCCCATTCTCATTTTAATCTATTTAAAGATTCATTAAAACTCTAGTTCAGTTTTAATCGTCCAAAACCATTACTTAATGATTATTTAAACTTTGGAAATTAATCCTGCCATTAACTGGGTTAAAGAATCAATGTCATTTAAAACACAGTTCACAATAAACCCAAATCATCATCCAAGTAAAATGGAACCTTCACGGAAATCATAACAGTATATAATCGACATAAATTTTCGTATCGAATCAATACAATAAATGGAATAACGACAAATTCCATAAATTGTAATGGTCTTCCTTTACAGACGTTTATCTCGATTATTAAATCGAATTACATTCAATTCCAATTTAATATATTAAATTGGAAAACTTTATTTTGGAAAATTCCCATTAAATCTTAGTTAAAATATTTATAAATTCCAAATCATAACTTCACTGTTAATTGGGTTAAAAAACTAATGTTATTTAAAACACAGTTCACGACAAACCCAAAATCAAATTTGATATTAAATACAAGACTCCGAATCGAAATAATATCGGCTTATATTCAATACCAAATTTTGAAACCAACAAATATTGTATTAGGGATAACGACATCTGTATCTTCCAAATTCCTCAACAGTATTCATATAGTCATGAAATCCAATATCGAAATATTTCAAAGATTATTTCCATTTAATTCCTTTCCAATTCATACGTTGGAAAAATCTGGTTATATAAAAACCATTAACAAATCCACTTTATTTATTTAAAATATTGGATTATTATTCTAGTTAATAACTAGTACATTCAGATCAAAATATCTTTTATCCTTTTGAATATGGAATTTTTCATCCAAAATCTTTTCAAATCATTTATTATGATTTTACATAATTTTTCCCTATTTTTAGTAATTTTGTTAAGGCCCTTGCAGTCGGTTTCCAATATCGGCCACCGAACTGCATCCATAGTGACCTTTTCTAAAATTAATTTGGACATAATTTAAAATCCAACAGCTCAAATTTAAATCTCTTATATTCATTGGAAATATCTTTTCGATACGAACCCAATGGTTCTGGTTTTAGGAGAATTTGACAGTCGGATCTCCCATTACAACAATTTGAAGTCAATGGTTGAAATTCGCGAGCGGTCGCTGCGCGGCGCGTTCTATTCAAGAAATTAATTATATATATATAATATATATCATCGATTTCTATTTAAAACTTATTTTATAAATCGTTTATAAATCCATTTTAAAATGATTTCAACTTCATTTTCAATTTTAAATCAGAATTGAATATTCTATATCATTATAATATTAGAATGATAATATTTTCAAAATATCAGATTTTGAAATCAAATCTTTTCGATATTCATTATAAAATAAATAAAATCGACAACAAATTCCGTTCGAGTTAAAATAGCGTTTCTATACTTAACCCGGCTTCATATTTTTATATTTTTTTCGAGTCCATCCAAAATCGGACATCAAAATCATATTTTGATTCTTTATTGAATATTATTTTAAAATATTCATTATTTTTGAATTGGAATCAGGCTTAATCAATTACCATTTAATTTTATTTATATGGATTCCATACATCGCATGTATTCAAAAATAGTGATAAACAACTATTAAACAGTCAAATCACAACCAGAGTGCAATTTACAACTGCATTAGCATTAAATAATTAATTAACATTGATAACAGTCTGTCAATCGATCGGCTGACAAATAATTAAATCCAAGGGAGATATGAATTAATTATCATCCCCAGACCCGTGTGGGGTTTCAACCATCAACAAATAATTAGGCGATGTGTAAAATTATCGTTCCAATACTCGTATGGGGTTTACATCACAGTCCATGTGAATTTATTTATTATTTATAAATATTTATAATTACGGTTTAATAATGATAACATTAAACTGTAAACAATCATCAACCACAAAGTGTCTATCGACATTGTTTGAAATACGAGTGTCGTATATTCAAACAACGCTTCTTGTGCAAATGAATCGTGAATAGTCCATGTCTTTAACTCAAGCAATGTCACATACAACAGATAGAAAGCAACTATGATAGTTTATATATATTTATAGTTATAAAATAGATAAATAACTGTACAAATATTTTAGTGAGAGAGTTCTCACTTTGGGTTCCACTCCGTCATTCTTTAACTGAAGATTGTTTTTAACAAAACTAAACAGACGTTTAATTTTGTTAAAATTCCAACTGCCTCCATTTCCGTTCTGGTCAATTCCATTGTGTATTACTCTTCGACGCGATTCCAACGCAAATGAAATCGTCATATTTGGACCTCGTATGAAAAAGATATTGTATTTTAAACATTGGAATAATTAACGAGTCATCAATTATATTAATTAATAATTAAATTACTTAACCCCCTAATTAATCTCATCTTCCTAGTTCAAACTGGAGCCACCGCAAACCTATTTCCTCCTTTCCTTCTACCACCTGCGCACGGACATCCATTCAATCGGAGCACGTTCGGGAGGTACCAAATCAAAGCTCCTTCCCTCCTCTTCCAATGTCGAGCACGGCGTTCCATTCGAATTCCTCCCATGTCCTCGATCTGCGTGCGAACGAAGCACCATTGTGCCCAAAACTCGAGCCCATCCCTCCACTATTTATAATCATAGCCGTTAGATTTAAGGATCTCACATAGGTCTACAATATTTGTAACACCCCACGTCCATTAATGTCACTCACAAAGGGAATGCATTAACTTCCATGGAGGTTATAAGTGATATAGAACAGAAAAATTACAACAAGATAGATAATAAATAGTACTTGGAAATCTAAAACTTCATTTTATTGCAGCGGAAATTAAACATGTTTGTTACATCATAAAACCAAGTACAATATCCATCTTCATAAAAACGAAATACATAATCCCATTACATAAATAGCCATTAAAAAGATAACAAGCTGGACATTACTTCAACGGTCCAAGCTTTCCAAGAGAGATGAAGCAATCCAATCAAACTCCACTAGAGCTGGGCCCAACCTGAGGACCTGGAGGGGGAAAAAGGATAGAAATGGAGGGGGTCAGACATAAAGTCTGGCGAGTATGATAATTCTAACAATACTATTATCAAAATAACTAGACTAAGGCATAAGCTGGAAGACAAGTAAACGTCTATGAACTATTAGGTATGGAATGAGCAGATAATGATAACGTGAAAGATAACGTCATAGGCACACCTAATTACTAACGAATGATTGCTACACTGCACCGCACATTACTACACTGCACTGCACATTACTACACTGCACTGCACCAGTCACCCTAAAGGTTGATCCCACTTGCTTCACACAGAAACTTTATAAATAGCTTTGCGTACCCCTAGCTGACTACATAGGTGCCGTCTGCCCCTATCTCCACTAGGTGTACCCCCACTACCCACTTTCGATCGGCTCCCTACTCGTAGATACCCGTGCTGGCCCCACAGTGGGGTGTATCACTCCCCTAAAGTGGCAACCCGATACAACTTGAGAATGCACGGCTTATACCTACACGATGCAACAACGTCTTATCTACCAGCCCGGGTCCACACACGCATATGAAACCCGTTGGACTTGCGTTGCCACCGCTCCCCGTTTTGGCCTCTTACAGTCAAACCCAGCATGCGTGTCCCATCCTCGACTTGGGTCGAGCCCACAAAGATACGTTTGGGATACTGGTCGAAATGGGACCCCACAAGCTACCCACCTAAGCTTGTCACTAGTATATCCCACTTAACCCTCTTAGTCATGTTCGTTTACATGTGTGTTTGGTTAAGTCTTACTAATCGTATTTCACATGCCACTAAGGGCACCCCCTAGATTCCTCGTGCCACCCAAGGCACCTACTTAACCCCCATGTCCCACTTTACATGTTTATCTGGTTAAGTATTTCTTAATTCATTCAGGCCATAACCTCATAAAGACCTCTCACATTAGACTGGCATTTATGGCAGCTGGATTTGCCGGGCGGGTCCGGGCAGTCTTACACCATAAAAGAGTCTAACCTCGTGTCTTTACAACTGTTATGCTTTAGTTTAGGCCTAGGACCTCTCACATTGGGCTGACATTTGTGACCACTGGATTTGCCGGGCGGGTCCGGGCAGGTTTACGTCACAAACGAGTCCAACCTCGTGTCCTAAGCATTGATTAACACTTAAAATCTTTTACCCCAGTTTTAATAATTCCCTATTCAAATTATTAATTAAGTCAACTTTTAATGATGTCCATAATTGACTCAATTTGGTCATCCACTTATGGCATGCAAAATCATATCAATTGCACCCCAACTTCTTATTATTAAATCCTTAATATTACCCCTACCCACGTTTATACGTTCGCTTATTCAACGCAGAATATACGTTAGACTCGAATAGTCTAACTTATAGCACAAAAATAAATTATCACAACATATGGACAATTAAAATGAATCTAATCATAATAGGGGTGAAACTTGCATAAACTACACATGTTAAGGATCTAAAGGTGTCAACTTGTTAAAGGTCACAATTTACATGATATGATCATAGCCCAAATCTATACATAAACTTGCATATGGGGTTTTTAGGCAACATAATGATGGTGTGAACTAGCATAGGATATCACATATATCATAGCATAATTCTAGGTGTCATAATAGATGTCATGGCATATGTTCATAGCTTTTCTAATCAATCTAACTTGCATATGTAACTTGTCATATAGATCAACATAGCCCAAACATGATGATTTAATTAATATGAACTAACTAGCATAGATGGTAACATCATGGCCTTTTTAACATGTATGATTTATCACAACTTAGCATAGAAACTTTCAACATACATAACATCACCATAGCATGATTTACAACATATAAGATATCATCATCACATAACATTGGATTTACAACATACATGATAGCAGAAAGGGTTTACAACAACATATATGATAATTCACATCATCTACTCATAATCCATTCATAACTCAATCTAATTAAAATAATAATAATCTTGTTAAGATCATCATACTCACAATTTAGAGAAGAAAAGAGAGAGTTTTGCTTTTCTTTAGGGTTGAGAGAATTAGAATTGAACTAGCTTTTCTTCCTTCTTAGTTGGCGGCGGCTCCATTGATTTCCATGGCGACGGTATGACGGTAACTATTCTATTTTTCTTATGAATTAGGGTGAGAGACTACCTAGGTATTTATAGAGTTAGGGTTTATTTTAGACCGTCAGATTATCTCAGAATTAATCCTAGCCAACCAGATTAGGTCAGAAACCCTAATGGGTCATTAGCCCATTAAAAACAGGTCAGCCAGAAACCCTAGCCGCCAGACCAGGTCGACACCCAGGTCAACTGCGCAGTCGACCTGGTCCCTGGGGTGTCGACTGCCCAGTCGACTCCCCCTGGGGTGTCGACTGGCCAGTCGACTCCCCCGTCGACCTGGGGCGCTGGGCGGGAAATTTCCCGCCTAGCCTGTTTGACTTCGAATTTTGAATTTTAAATTTCCTGCTAGCTGTTTTAAATTTTCAGAAACTTCCGATGACCATAACTTCTTCATACGAAGTCCAAATCACGCAAACTCGGACTCTATTTCAACTAGAATTCCGAGACGAACACAATGGCGCAACCCGTTTCCCACAATTCTCACGTATGAGATTAGTTATTCTTTAATTTGTGAATATTAATACTATCTGAATTACGGGGTGTTACATTCTCCCCTCCTTAAAGGATTTCGTCCCCGAAATCTTCATGTTAAGAAGAATGTATATCCTAACATCCAAACAACCATCTACTCGACCATCAAACACAGGCATCCATTGTCCTTATAGACTTCTAATGCTTTTATGTTTAAATGCACAGTGTGTGTATATGTTCCTTGTCTAATGCAAAATCAGGCGGTCCACTGATTCAGTTGACCTCCTTAATGCAAACCATGATAGTGACATACGTCCATTATGTATGCAAAAGAACCCTATCGATACATATTATTTCTACATGCGTGCACAACCATTCACCAAAATGCGGTATCCATATGATAGCACAACCATTATACATCCATTTTACTAAATACAGCCATTTATATGCAATATGCAGTATGAAGTGACTGAGCCGATCTAGTGCCTAATAGTGTGTGTATATGCGTCCACGAGCAACCACTAGCAAACACTTGCATCCACTTTGCACCCACCATACATAACATGTCTCAAACACATGTTTCAACCATAGGATTATCTTAACTAAAGGTCAAAGATACTAGCGAGAGGATATACTAAAGATAAGATAAGTACAAGCTAAACGATAAAGGAGAAGTTAAAGGACATACCCTCAAAAAGAAAAGGGTATCGTGAACGCATCTTCTCTTCCGTCTCCCAAGTAGCGTTGCTCTCATCATCTCCCCATTGCACTTTGACTAGTCTGACCTCTCGATTCCTCAACCTCTTGATCTCCGACCCAAGAATGCGCGTAGGAGCTCGTCGAATCGTCGCATCACGCTCTGTCTCCACCTCTCTAAGCAAGCTCGGCTCTACCACTTCCGCGGTCTCGTGCAAGCACTTCCTCAAATGTGACACATGGAATACGTCATGTACACTACTAAGTCTCTCGGGCAACTCCACTCTATACGCCATCCGTCCAATCTTCTCCTTAATAGGAAACGACCCTACGAACCTTGGTGCTAATTTCCCAACGGACCCAAAGCGAACAACGTTTCGTAATGGAGACACTTTGACAAAGACCATGTCCCCAACTTCAAACTCGAGATCTGTCCTCCTCTTATCCACATAAGATTTCTACCTATCTTGCGCTGCTTTCATCCTCCTTCGAATCAAGTCGATCTTCTCTGAAGTCTCCCTAATCATATCAGGCCCAAGTAAGATCTTATCCGTAGATTCCCACCAACATGTAGGTGAACGACAAGGTCGTCCATAAAGAGCTTCGAATGGTGCCATAACAATGCGGGACTGAAAGCTATTATTATATGCGAACTCAACCAATGGAAGATGCTCTTCCCATGTACCCCCAAAGTCTAGGATACACAGCCTTAAAAGATCCTCTAGAATGCGATTCACCCTCCCGGTCTGGCCGTCCGTCTGAGGATGATATGCGGTGCTCAAACATAACTGAGTCCCTACCGCCTCTTGTAAGCTTCTCCAAAATTCGCTAGTGAAAATAGGATCGCGGTCGCTCACTATGCTAGAAGGAACACCGTGCAAACGAACTATTTCTCGGACATATACAGAAGCTAACCATGGAGCAGTCCTCTTACTCTTCACGGGAATGAAATGGGCGCTCTTAGTAAGTCTATCTACTATAACCCAAATCCCCGTATTACCCTTCCTCGATCTTGGTAATCCATCCACAAAATCCATCGAGACACTCCCACTTCCATAGTGGAACCTCCAATGGGTGAAGCAACCCACCCGGTTTCTTTTGCTCCGCCTTTACTTGTTGGCAAATCAAGCATCTAGCGACATACTCGGCCACGTCTTTCTTCATGCCGGCCCAAAAGTAAACTCTCTTCATGTCTTTGTACATCTTGTCCCCGCCGGGATGAATGGTCATCTTCGAATGATGTGCTTCATCAAGAATAGTCTTCCTTAGGTCATCTTCTTTTGGTACACAAAGCCTACCGTCCCTACGTAACCAACCCTTATCATCTAGGGTATACCTACGGAGATGGCTTGATGACTCCCCTCCTTTGAGCTTTTCTACTAACTCAACTAACTGTGGGTCGTCTCGCTGTGCCTCGCCAATCCGTCCCAAAAGTGTAGGTCTGACCTCCAAGGATGCTAGCAAACCGGGTACGAAGTCAATGGAAGGTCTAAAATCAAACATAGAGATGAACTCTAAACTTCGCCACTCAACAAACAAAGGACTTAAGGATAATATTTTTCTACTTAAGGCATCGGCCACCACGTTACCCTTGCCAGGGGTATATTCTATCTCAAAGTCGTAGGACGCCAAGAACTCCATCCACCTTTGCTGCCTTAAGTTCAAGTCCTTCTGAGAGAATAAGTATTTTAAAGATTTATGGTCAGTGAATAGTTCGAATTTCTCGCCAAGAAGATAATGACGCCAAGACCTAAGCGCGAAAACGATAGCGGCCAACTCTAGGTCATGCGTGGGGTAATTCTTTTCATGCGCTCTCAACTGCCTTCCACCATAGGCTATTACCCTGCCCTCTTGCATTAAGACTGCGCCTAGTCCTGTCCCACAAGCGTCAGTATAAACGGTAAACGGCTTACTCCCGTCTGGCAATACTAAGACTGGGGCTGAAGTCAAAGTTCTCTTCAAACGTTGGAACGCATCATCACAATCTACGTCCCATGTGAAAACTAGGTTCTTCTTCGTCAAGCGTGTCAATGGAGATGATATCTTTGCGAAGTCTTTGATAAACTTCCTATAGTAGCCAGCCAACCCCAAGAAACTTCTTACTTCGGTAGCATTTTTAGGGACCTTCCAATCTTGGATGGCCACCACCTTCGCGGGATCCACAGCGATCCCTTCTTTGGAAACCACGTGTCCTAAGAACCGTACTTCCTTCCTCCAAAAGTGACACTTAGAAAATTTAGCCTTAAGCTTATGCGCTCGAAGAGTCTCCAACACTTCCCTAAGATGTAGGGCATTCTCTTCTTCATCCTTAGAAAAGATCAAGATGTCATCTACAAAGACTACCACAAATTTGTTAAGTTACTCCCTAAACACCCTACTCATCAGATCAACAAAGTATGCGGGGGCGTTTGTCAAACCGAACGGCATCACTAGCCATTCATAGAAACCGTCTAGAGTCCTAAAGGCAGTCTTGTCAATGCTATCCTCAGCCACTCTCAACTGATGGAAACCAGTGGCTAAGTCCAACTGTGAAAACACTGAGGCGCCAACTAACCGATCGAAGAGATCGTCAATCCTCGGCAGTGGGTGTCTGTTCTTCTTAGTAAGCTTATTAAGTTCTCTATAGTCCACACAAAGTCTAAGGGACCCATCCGCCTTCGTGGCAAATACTACTGGAGCACCCCACTCCGATATACTTCGTCTTATGAACCCCTTCTCAAGCAACTCCTTCACTTGCTTATCGAGTTCCCTCCTTTCACGTGGAGCCATGTGGCGTACTGGCAAAGATACTGGTTTCGCATTATCCACAAGATATATTCGAAAATCTATCTCCCGCTTCGGAGGCAAGCCCTTCACCTCCTCAAACACATCCGAATATTCTCGGACCACTCTAACAGATCGTAGATTTTCCTCAGACGCATCAAGCGATTCTAGATAACTTAGCATAACCGAATTTATGGGATTACAAAAGATTCGAGAGTGTTGCCAAGGCGAGTCACGAGCCTAACTACTCTCCTTTCACAATCAAGAACGGCCCCATTTCTGGATAACCAATCCATTCCTAAAATTAGCCCATAGCCCGTGAAGCCCAACACATAAGCATCACATCTAAATTCAACGCTAAGTATGGAAATTTTCAAATCCAAACACATCATAGACAAATAAGCTGAGCCCCCAATTGGATTCGAAACAACTAAGGGATCCTCTACTAAATTGGTGTTTAAGTGCAGTGATTCAACTAATGATGTAGAGATAAACGAATGCGATGCGCCCGAATCGAATAAGGTACGGACAGGATGATCAAACAGAAAAACTAAGCTTTCAACAGAAATGGTTCTACCTCGTTCTTGCAGCGGTGGGACCGCGAGAGCCTGAACTTGTCCCCTAGCCTGCCCTGGTGCCATAAGAGCCTGCACCTGTCCTCCCGAGGTAGCTCCTGCCCTCTGCCCTTTCTTTGGGAAGTCCTTCACTAAATGTCCCGCATCGCCACAATGAAAACAGGCAGTCTTTTTTTTTTCGGCAATCCTTGCTGAGATGGCCTGGGGTTCCACAGTTAAAGCACTTCTTCTTTCCCTTGTCGTTATTGTCTTTTCCACCCTTCTTGTTTTGCTGTTGTGGTTTCTTCTGATCCCCCTTATTCTCTGGTGCCTTTTTAGCTTTAGCGCTTTTCTCCTCATGCATGAGCGCCATTTCTACTAACTTCTCAAAGGTGGCCCCCATCGGGATGTGGGTCATAGCCAACCCTTGCAATGGTTCATTCAAGCCATTCACAAACCTCAGCGCCTTCTTCTCCGGCGTGTTCACTAAGTCCAAGCCAAACCTTGCTAACTGATTAAATTTATTGACATATTCTTTCACTGATGAGCTTCCTTGCTTCAATGTCAAGAACCTTTCCATATATAGATTTTCTTCCGCCCTAGAGAGAAACTTCGCCTCGAACCTACGTCTGAAATCCGCCCAAGAGTCAACAGGACGCTCCCCATTAGTGACCTCCCACCAAAACGAGGCCTCTCCCTTCATCAACCAAGCTGCTAAACGAACTCTCTTCCCTTCTTCTACTTCAAAGATTTCTAGCATTTCTTCCACCTCCTTAAGCCAATCTCTAGCTTCCACAAATGTTTCTGAACCTTGAAATGGTTTTCCACCCATAGCCTTGAATTCCTTGCACGTCTTTGCAAAAGTATCTACGCGAGGAGGAGGAGGAGGGACGGGTGCAACTGGTGGTGGAGGAACATTGGCTGGACCCGCAGCGGCCCTAGCCTCTAACAACCTCCTATACCATCCTGGTATCGCTACCCCGTCAGGTAGGTTAAGATCTTCAGCCATGCTGAAACGAAAAAGGAAAGATTCAAAATGGAGAATTCGAAAGATAAAGATATGTGGCTATCGGGGATTATGTTTTTTTTTTCTTAAAAACTTTTCTCTTTAAATTTCTCATTAAAACATGTTTTTGAAAACACTTCTTCCAAAAATAACTATTTTTCTAAAGTATTTTTATCTGTTCTGGTAACCTTAAGCTCTGATACCACGTGTAACACCCCACGTCCATTAATGTCACTCACAAAGGGAATGCATTAACTTCCATGGAGGTTATAAGTGAATATAGAACAGAAAAATTACAACAAGACAGATAATAAATAGTACTTGGAAATCTAAAACTTCATTTTATTGCAGCGGAAATTAAACATGTTTGTTACATCATAAAACCAAGTACAATATCCATCTTCATAAAAACGAAATACATAATCCCATTACATAAATAGCCATTAAAAAGATAACAAGCTGGACTTTACTTCAACGGTCCAAGCTTTCCAAGATAGATGAAGCAATCCAATCAAACTCCACTAGAGATGGGCCCAACCTGAGGACCTGGAGGGGGAAAAAGGATAAAAATGGAGGGGGTCAGACATAAAGTCTGGCGAGTATGATAATTCTAACAATACTATTATCAAAATAACTAGAATAAGGCATAAGCTGGAAGACAAGTAAACGTCTATGAACTATTAGGTATGGAATGAGCAGATAATGATAACGTGAAAGATAACGTCAAAGGCACACCTAATTACTAACGAATGATTGCTACACTGCACCGCACATTACTACACTGCACCGCACATTACTACACTGCACTGCACCAGTCACCCTAAAGGTTGATCCCACTTGCTTCACACAGAAACTTTATAAATAGCCATGCGTACCCCTAGCTGACTACATAGGTGCCGTCTGCCCCTATCTCCACTAGGTGTACCCCACTACCCACTTTCGATCGGCTCCCTACTCGTAGATACCCGTGCTGGCCCCACAGTGGGGTGTATCACTCCCCTAAAGTGGCAACCCGATACAACTTGAGAATGCACGGCTTATACCTACACGATGCAACAACGTCTTATCTACCAGCCCGGGTCCACACACGCATATGAAACCCGTTGGACTTGCGTTGCCACCGCTCCCCGTTTTGGCCTCTTACAGTCAAACCCAGCATGCGTGTCCCGTCCTCGACTTGGGTCGAGCCCACAAAGATACGTTTGGGATACTGGTCGAAATGGGCCCCCACAAGCTACCCACCTAAGCTTGTCACTAGTATATCCCACTTAACCCTCTTAGTCATGTTCGTTTACATGTGTGTTTGGTTAAGTCTTACTAATCGTATTTCACATGCCACTATGGGCACCCCCTAGATTCCTCGTGCCACCCAAGGCACCTACTTAACCCCCATGTCCCACTTTACATGTTTATCTGGTTAAGTATTTCTTAATTCATTCAGGCCATAACCTCATAAAGACCTCTCACATTAGACTGGCATTTATGGCAGCTGGATTTGTCGGGCGGGTCCGGGCAGTCTTACACCATAAAAGAGTCTAACCTCGTGTCTTTACAACTGTTATGCTTTAGTTTAGGCCTAGAACCTCTCACATTGGGCTGACATTTGTGACCACTGGATTTGCCGGGCGGGTCCGGCAGGTTTACGTCACAAACGAGTCCAACCTCGTGTCCTAAGCATTGATTAACACTTAAAATCTTTTACCCCAGTTTTAATAATTCCCTATTCAAATTATTAATTAAGTCAACTTTTAATGATGTCCATAATTGACTCAATTATGGCCATCCACTTATGGCATGCAAAATCATATCAATTGCACCCCAACTTCTTATTATTAAATCCTTAATATTACCCCTACCCACGTTTATACGTTCGCTTATTCAACGCAGAATATACGTTAGACTAGAATAATCTAACTTATAGCACAAAAATAAATTATCACAACATATGGACAATTAAAATGAATCTAATCATAATAGGGGTGAAACTTGCATAAACTACACATGTTAAGGATCTAAAGGTGTCAACTTATTAAAGGTCACAATTTACATGATATGATCATAGCCCAAATCTATACATAAACTTGCATATGGGGTTTTTAGGCAACATAATGATGGTGTGAACTAGCATAGGATATCACATATATCATAGCATAATTCTAGGTGTCATAATAGATGTCATGGCATATGTTCATAGCTTTTCTAATCAATCTAACTTGCATATGTAACTTGTCATATAGATCAACATAGCCCAAACATGATGATTTAATTAATATGAACTAACTAGCATAGATGGTAACATCATGGCCTTTTTAACATGTATGATTTATCACAACTTAGCATAGAAACTTTCAACATACATAACATCACCATAGCATGATTTACAACATATAAGATATCATCATCACATAACATTGGATTTACAACATACATGATAGCAGAAAGGGTTTACAACAACATATATGATAATTCACATCATCAACTCATAATCCATTCATAACTCAATCTAATTAAAATAATAATAATCTTGTTAAGATCATCATACTCACAATTTAGAGAAGAAAAGAGAGAGTTTTGCTTTGCTTTAGGGTTGAGAGAATTAGAATTGAATTAGCTTTTCTTCCTTCTTAGTTGGCGGCGGCTCCATTGATTTCCATGGCGACGGTATGACGGTAACTATTCTATTTTTCTTATGAATTAGGGTGAGAGACTACCTAGGTATTTATAGAGTTAGGGTTTATTTTAGACCGTCAGATTATCTCAGAATTAATCCTAGCCAACCAGATTAGGTCAAAAACCCTAATGGGTCATTAGCCCATTAAAAACAGGTTAGCCAGAAACCCTAGTCGCTAGACCAGGTCGACACCCAGGTCGACTGCGCAGTCGACCTGGTCCTGGGGTGTCGACTGCCCAGTCGACTCCCCAGTCGACCTGGGGCGCTGGGAGGGAAATTTCCCGCCTAGCCTGTTTGACTTCGAATTTTGAATTTTAAATTTCCTGCTAGCTGTTTTCTTTTTCAGAAACTTCCGATGGCTATAACTTCTTCATACGAAGTCCAAATCACGCAAACTCGGACTCTATTTCAACTAGAATTCCGAGACGAACACAATGGCGCAACCCATTTCCCACAATTCTCACGTCTGAGATTAGTTATTCTTTAATTTGTGAATATTAATACTATCTGAATTACGGGGTGTTACAATATTGCTTTTGGAAGAATCACGAAATACTTCTTGGATTGGGAGATTTTTGAGGATCTGTATCGCGATTTTCTGGCCTTCGAAATCGTTGAGAGCATGGGCGGATTTTCTGAATAATGATTAGGGTTAAGGCATAATTGAATATATATATATATATATATTTATAATTTAATATTATTTTAATTCCAAAAAGTGAGAATTTGCGTTCGAACTCCAAATCAAACCCAAACGACTGTCATTCCTAAAAAAGTACCCCCATTTCGAACACAATGGGATATGTTTCGTAAGCTATTTCGACTGTTTTGATCATTTTTCGTCAAAATTAAAATATAAATTAATATAACGGTTAATATTGAATTTCAGCGTACATTTTAATTTACCGGGCCATATACTGACTCCAAAAATTATGGAAATTGAAATCTAGCTATATTTTGATGATACGGTCCTAACAAAATTAGTTTAGTCGAATTTGGAGACTGGTTGAAAAATGGCCTTTTTATTGTAGATTAAATTTAAACTAAAATTGCAGCACGTTTAAATTTATTGTGCTCACATATTAATTCCAAAAATTAAGAAAATTTAAACCTGACTATAATTTGACATTTTGGATCCATCAAAAGTGATTTCATCGAAAATGGAGCTCATTTACAAAATGGCTATTTTAAAGGGATATATATATATATTATTAAAATATAAATAAATTCTATAGCTACTATTTTGAATTTTAAACTGGACATAACTTTCAATTTATATTATGAAATCTGAATTTTTCACATTCATTAGAAAGATATAATTAAACAGATTCTAACATTTCTGTTTTTACCGAAATCCGATTTATTTTGAATCCTGTACATTCAATTGAAATTTAAAATCGAATTTTCAAACTACCATGCCATTTCAGCCTCGTTTTCTAATTAAAATAAATTTATATGTTCTAACTTCGATTTAAATAAATTTTTAGTACTTATTATTTAAAATAAATCATTTTAAATATTCAGAACCCATTAAAATGGCTAAAATAAAATTCTTAAATTAGTTCAGAAATCCCGGGTTGTTACAACGTATTTGACTGTTGGGTTTGAACTATTTTGTATATTATAGTTTTGTGCTATAGATCAAAGAATGTATTAGTTAGCGAATCTCAACGAGACTTGTCTACGATCTCCTTTGTTACATAAAGGCCAATTTTTTATTTCTCTTTTCTGTTAGAATTGCTCCACTCGAGGAAGAATTCAATTTCAAAATTCTGTTAGGCACTTGAAAGTTGTAGGGCTGTTGGTTATTATGCAGATGGTAACATGCTAATCTGTAGCCTTATTTT
Source organism: Allium sativum (assembly GCA_030737875.1). NCBI lineage: Eukaryota > Viridiplantae > Streptophyta > Magnoliopsida > Asparagales > Amaryllidaceae > Allium > Allium sativum. Next base: position 352,930,126 of record CM060919.1, on the reverse strand, counting down.
GGCCCTAGGCATTAGGTATATGTTTTATTTCCAGTAAGGTTTAGAATCATTAATTTTCCTGCTAAAACTATTTTCTATTTGTTTTCGTGGTCCACATTTCATGATTGGTAAAAAAATAGAGTACTTATGCAAGTTTCTTATTCTTTAGGAACTTGTAGCAGGTTTAGTAGTTGTCGGATTTGAGCGCTGGGATGTTTTCAACAATCATCGAGGTCATTAAACATTTTTGCTTCTTGATTTCCTCGTTGCCTTCCAAGATTCACAAGCTCCGGGCTTCTCAATCTTTTTTTTCACTTTTCAATCTCAGTTTATCCTAATTTTTCCCTCAACCTATGTTTGTTTGAACTTCCACTGTAATATCCCGTATTTTTACGGTATAATAATTAATTTATTTAATTATTTAAAAAGTGATTTATAGTTTCAAATGGTTATTTAATTAAATAATATGGAATATTTAATCAATATTTATAATATAAAATATATTATAATTTCGAAATAATAAAAAATAGCTGAGTTCACAATATAGTGTGAATTAGATCATATATAAGGTAGAATACAGTTTAGAATTGAATTATATTAACGGATATATTATATAAACGATAGTTGAACGTATAATTATATTATAATTATAATTGAGCTCGAAATGGCTCGGCAGTTCGCTATTTGGCGATTCGAACTTTAAATGTATATACAGAATCCGTTTTAAATTGGATTTCTATGAAACAAGAAACGTTCGGAGCTGGTGAAGTATATTTTTCTAATGAAAGAGAAAAATCGGGATTTCATCATATAAATTTTGATTTATGTTCAAATCAAATTTTCAAAAAGTGGCGATGGAATTCCTTTATAATTTATAATGATTTATTTATATTATAAAAGGATTTTCAATATATTTGAATATTGATTTAATCTGGATTTGAAATGTCAAGTTAGAAATTCAAATAGGAATGTTTTGGAGCTGCATAATATTCTGTTGTGAACATATATGATAATATTTATTTATAAATATTTAATTTAATTATTTTTAAATATATTTATATTTAAATGGGTTTATTTAGAGCTTTAAAAATAGCCAGTTTTGTAAATGAGCTTCGTTTTCGATGAAACAAAATTTGTTGGATCCGAAATATTAAATTATTGTTAGATTTCAATTTTGTGATTTTTGGAGTTAGTATGTGGCTGTACGGGATTTTAATGTGAAAAACAGTCGATAAATTGACTTTAAAAATATGCTGTGTGAGCAAACGGATTCAGAATTCGACGAAACCAGTTTCTTTAGGTCCATAATGTCAAAATCTAGCTGCATGTCAATTTCCATGATTTTTGGGTATTGTATGTGATCATAGGGATTTTTAAACGATAAATACAAGTGACGATACAATAAAAATTAATATAAAATTCGAATAAAAAAATATTTAAACCATCCTATAAATAACCCCAAAACTTTACCAAACCCTAAAATTTTCTTCAATAGTCAAACTCTTTTCCGTCGCATCATTCTTCAGGAAACGAGAGAAAATTCTTCTTTAGAAAATCCAAGGAAAGGAAATATAATCCTATAAATTCCAATATGTATATATCTGCATTCCTGAAACAATCCTCTACAACCTGGTATGGTTTTCGCTGAGTTCAATCAAAATTTCTGTCGATGTCTTCTACAGCAGAAATCTAGGGCAGAGACACAAGGAGGATTGATGAGGTTGGAGGCGAAACAAATTGTGGTGACTTGTTCCTGGGTAGTAGGCGCACTAATGGAAGGAGTTTGGAGGAATCCAGTGGTGAAGTTAGATGCGCGAGTTTCCCTGTAGCGTGGATTCCGGACGGAGAACGGAAATTCATTGGTTGGAGCGAGTTGTGTGTTTATGGCATGGAATTGATGAGGATTTGATGAGAAGAGGTTTGGTGAAATTGTTTGTGTTGTAATGAGAAGATAGAGGAACGGTGTTGAGTTAAAGATCGGCTAATGGTGAATGGAGTTAAGTCGCAGATATACCCGAGAAGAAGGAACGCTATTTTGAACATGTGGAGAAACTAAAGTGGGTATGGGATTTATTAAATGGTGAGAGGCCCAATAACCAAGTTTTATTTAAATTAAAACTATTTAAAAACTGTTTAACTTGTAAATGTTATATCTAGGTCATACGATATTAGAATTTCGAACGGTCAGATCCGTTAGGATCGTATGGACGGTAGGTACAACATTGAACTGATGGGATTGAATTGGAGATCGTTACAATTTATAGTGAAATAAATTGTCTGATCGAAATCAACGAGGGTTATCGTTATTTAACGATAAACCGACCAATGTGAGTAAAACTCACTAACTCTCTCCAATTTATATTTTTATAAATATAATCTAGTAATGATAAATGATGATTGACTGCTGAGTGATGATTATTTGGTTGAATTGCTAATTTGTTGGTTGAAATTTTAGATAACGATATATACACATATCGTTAAACAAACATTGATTCTGTTCATCAGAATATGTCATACTAAAATGAATTTGATATGAACTATAGTGTGTAACATCCGTGGATGCAGGAAGACAGGTTGGAGGGATCCAACTGGATTCCTCAACATTTATTTTACTGTTTTCATATATTGTGATATATGACTGAGTATATAATTTGTTATTGATTATGTGTGTTTGGATGATATTGATCATTGTCATTTGATATTTTAAATACCATAAGTGATACTAGAATGTAAAAAGGGAATTTTCAAAGTGAATATTGAAAATGAAATATTTATGTATGAAATAAATAGGATATTATAAAAGGTAATATTCGGAAAACAAATATTGGAAAATATAATTAAGGAAATATTTGGAAATGAATAGAATTATACAAAATGATTTATATAGAATAAATAGAATTATATAAAAGGATTTATATAGAATAAAAAAATTATATAAAAGGATTTATATAAAATAAATATAATTATAAAAGGAATATTGATTTAGAAAGTAAATAGAATTATAAAAGGGAAATATTTTGGAAAATGAATGGAGTTTTATAGAAAGAGAATTTTGCATTAGGAAGGTTTAGACCCGTGCTTCGCACACGGGTGTAACACGATATTGATATTAAGTAGATATTTTGCAAATAAAATATTATAAAGGAATTTGGGGTTTGAAATAAGAATTTAAATAGAATTGCTGAAATTAGAAACTGGCTGGAAATTAGTCGAGTTTAATAGCTTTCTGTGTGTTGATCTGATGTTAGTTTCAGCCTTCGGGGTTAATACGTGGGGGTTGTTCTCTTACCAGTTGCAGTTAGAGACTGATAGAGGTGGAAAGATATTGATGCGTGAATCAGAAATGGAAACGTTTTCCAAAGTTAATAACATATATTTTCTGATTTTAAGAAAATAAGTAATTTACGAATATAGGGAAATGATAAGATGGGAAATGAAATGATGATTGATTGGTAAGATCTCCATTTAGGAATATGACCGTTGTTTGTACACATATTTTCCTTTGATAGTTAAATCACCAACTATCGAAGATATTGACCATTTCCGTTGTCAATACGGAGAGACCAGGATCAGATATATTATCTGAAAACCACTCTGTATGGCATTAGCGTTGCAAATCAAATATGATGAAAATAATTGAAGACAGAGTTATGCAAGGGTTGTCCTGTTTACAGAATAGTGCCTTCAGTCTGTCCAGTCCCAAGACGACCTATACGGAAGAATGTCTAATAGAGTATATTTAATAGATCGCGTAAGTTGATCTCTTCAAACTTATTTACGTTTGGCGGCGGAGGAATTTGTTTCTCTTAGCTGTTTACCCGTGATATGTTTGGAGAAATCAATTTGTGATTTAGCGGGTATGATGATGTGACATTCAAAGTGAATGAAGATGTGGTTCAAAAAGGATACGTTATGACCTCTAGCCTCACAACCGAGAATGGTATAAAATCGGGTAGGTCGCATGGCTAAGTGGTTAGCTGCCAACTAGGGCGTATTGTCACCTGATCTAGGGAAATTCCATTTACTTCTATAATCTATTTCGATGCTGTCCCTTTCAAGAAACGGTTGCTGATCCCAACCGTTGGTGATAATACATTCGGTACACTCAAGCGAAATGAGTAACTGGTTATGTTTAGCCTGGGTCACAAGATGTTCTTGTTGAACCCGGTGTATTCCTCTCTAGAGATACATTGTTGAAAGGTGGTCCCATACCTTGCAGTTGAAATTCATTACCCAATAAGCGCCCGCGATTTTTGATTGTATATTATATATGTAGAACGTGAGATGAAAGCGTTCTACTAGATTTTTATATTTATGTGATTTAGACTTTATGATAATATCAGAAGAGTTTGGATTTTTAAAATAATTTTTGGGTTTATCGTAAGGTAAAAACCATCCGTGTTTATTTGTGGATCGGTCTTACGAATATTCTTTCTTTTAAAAGGATTTTAAAAGTTAAACAAATGTTTGGAGTTTACTCACACTAGTCACATGACTGACCCAGAGTTTATTTTGTTTTGTTTTCCCTAAACTCTTGGGTGCTCAAAATTGTACGAGCAGTCATGTAGTCAGGATTTACAGATGCACCAGAAGGAGCTGGAGCAGGAGGCTTCAGCAACGTTTTTATTGCTATTGTTTATTTCCACTGTGATGTAAGTGTTGTACTCTAATATACAAATACAGATTTGTGTTTCAAAGTTATTTTTTGTACTATATTTTATTCGTTCCGCTGTGAGATTCGTGTTTACTCTGATGTTGGGATCTTTTTCGCCTTCTTCTATTTTAATTTTCTATCTTATCTATTCTCACCCTCTGTTTTCTTTCTATTAGTTTTTCTGGTTTCCAGTGCAATTTGGTTTGGACTTCTTTAATTCAGTGTGCTCAAATGGTACCGGAAATTCGGGACACTACAGTTGGTATCAGAGCAAAGGTTAAGTTATTGTCTTGGCTTTGTGGCATGACTCGGTAGAGATAGGGTTAGCAATACCCTAGATTGAGTTTGAGTGTATATATATACGAGAGAACGTATTTGTTATTTGATATAAAAATGGTTTTATATTGTGGAGATTTATTGGTTGAGTTGTTTATGAGTTCTGGTCGATCAGTTTGATCCACTGTATCAGAAAGGGTTTATAAACACTCGAATACGATGAATCGACATGGTATGTTTGAAAAGCGGGTAAATGAAATAATTTTACCCAAATCATATTTTGATATAAAAGGATGATTAATAATTGAAGTATTATCGCATATTGGATGTGTTGGTTGTAATATAATCAGATGAGATTATAAAAGTAAAATGGTTATGTAAATAGCCAATCAGAATTCATATAAGTATAATATGTTAGCCTACTTTGTGAACTAGGCTACACAAAGTTAAAGACTCAAACAATGAAGAGCACACTGCCAGATAATCGGATCGGATCGGGTTTTCCTTGGGCAAAGACAGATCAGCACAAAGCAGAAAGGGAAGGAAAACAAGCCGGACCAGATCGGAAGGAATGGAGTCGATCCAAACCCCATACACAAACATATCCGATCCGATCTCAGAGTCATAGCAGCTTCCACCCCACGTTTTCCTTAATACTCGAGACAGTTACGCACACGATCTACCCGTGTTTGCCACTAACCTGTTGTGTTGTCATCATCAGATTCCATCCGAACCCGATTGTGGCGGGATTGATGCCACGTGGATCCGAACCGATCCCACTCCAGGGGGATTTTCCACCTATAAATACAACATCAAGAGGCATTTGTAAGGATCTTTTTGGGCATTTTCAGAACTCAAACTTCTTTGCAATCCGAATTCTACAATCTTTTTCAGAATACAATCATCTTTCAAACAATATTTAGATAATCTTGAGTGAATTAATGTATTGTAAAAGTAGAAGAGAGTGAAGATCATCATTGTACTTGCATTTGAATTATCAATTCGAAGAGTAGAAAGTGGACGTAGGCTACTTAACGCTGAACCACTATAAATTGTGTGTTCTCTTCGTTTTAGCTTTCATTTCATTAGAATCATTACTAATTTGGGTGTTAGAGCCAATTTTGGATCTAACATTTTGGTGCTTTCACTAAGAAATCTTCGAATTCTTCGCTTTTTGGGATTATCATTCTACTATTTGGACCTTCAAAGTTCAAAGAAGTTAATCCTCCGTTTTTGACATCTTTAATTTACCTTTTGGTGAATCATTGAAGAATTGAACACTATGGCCAAAACGAAAGGAAAAGAAGTGCAAGGCGCTGCGGAGAATGTTGCTAGAGGGAATCAACAAGCCATGGTATTGACGAGGTCGCGCGGACAAGACTCTGGAGCTGGCCGCTCTGGTTAGAAAGGTCTGATCCGAGCATGTGACTCCAATCCGAGCCGATCAGAAGATGTCGAAGTCACTCGCTCCCTCCATCCGAACCAGTCTGGTCCTAGTACCTTGCTCTGATCCGATCCGAACCAGAATGAAGCTGGAACTTCTACTTGAGCTCCCTCCAATGCTCCGATTCCAGCCGCTATGACCAATGATCAGCTTGACCCGTTTGCATCCGTCACCCAAGGAGATTTTTCTCGCTTCCTTGACATGCTCCGGAGTACTAAGGAGGCATTGAAAGCCCATAGACGTGACAGTCTTCACATGCAAGAAAACATGATCACTATGAGTAGGGAACTCCAAGAGCTCCGAGACAAAAGACACCTTCCCCAACATGCCGCCTTACTGTAGACGATTCATCTTCTTCAGATGAGGGACGTCCTCGTGAAAGAAGACCGCTAGAGAGACCTCAAAATTTTGATCAGCTAACTTTTGGATCTTTAGGATCTCGCGAAGACTGTGCTCGTGTGTTAGGGCCTGATGACCGAAGCTTGAGAGAGCCTATGCTATTGCCCATGCATGGATCTCACGTTCTACCCAGGGATCCTAACATTACTAATCCTATGCAATAGCAAATTCTCTTGCCCCTCCCTCCTGAGATCGACCGGGAGCGCAGGGAGCAATGTAGAGCAACCGCCGCTAGAAACAGGAGGTTATCCCCTAATCAGGAGCGCAGGGGTAATCCAAATATTATACCTAGAGAACCGGTGCAGACATTAACAAATGCCGATGTATGGGCGATGGTGCGTCAGATTATGTCTGAAAGCCGGCGGTATACTAATGAGGACTGGGGTATTGAGCAAAGTCATACCCCCTTCACAGATGATATATTGGATTTCCAAGTCCCTCGGCGGTTCAACTTGCTTCAGATGGATCGGTATTCAGGAAGAACAGACCCAGGGCATCATCTGATGAGGTATGCATGGTTCATGAATGCTGCAGCAGCTCCAGATGTTGTAAATGCAAAGCCTTTCCAATTTATCTTGAAGACGTGGCTTTAATGTGGTTCACCCGGCTCCCTTCCCGGTTGATATCAAATTTCACAAAATTGAGATAGCGCTTCATGAACCAGTTTCGACTTCATGCCAGAAAGTCCAAGAGCGTCATAGAGTTGTCACGGATTAAACAGGCCCCAGGAGAATCTTTGAAGTCATATTTAGACCGCTTCAATCTGGCTGTCACCAAAGTTAATGATCCTCATGAGCCCACTATTCTGATGGCCTTGATAAAAGGGGTTGACCCTGACATAGAATTCGGGGATTACTTGTCTGGGAAGTCGCCTCCTACTAGAGAAATTGTTCTATGAAAAAGCTAATATCCGCTTAAGTCGAGAAGAAGCTCATGCAAGTAGGAAGAGAAAGTCCGGAGGGGCCTCGAGGAAAGGCATCCAAATTAATGTTGCTGTGAAACAATCTGGTGACAGTTCAGGGAAGGTTGAGGTAAATGTTGGCAACTAGAGCGGAAGTAATAGCAACAGGAATGGGAATGACAATAGAAGGAACAGAAACCGAGGGAATAGCTCTAGTAAAAGACCCAGATTCCAGACTTTTGAAAACTATACGCCATTAAATGATACGTTGGAGAATATTTACTTGGATACATATAGCATATTGCAGTATAAAAAACCACCACCCAGAGACTCCACTGAAAAGGAGATCGCAACGGAAAAGTTTTGTTTGTTCCATGGAACCCACGGTCATTCCACCAACGAACGCCGTCATTTGAGAGATATAGTTGAAAGATCGTTGCGGGAAGGGAAGTTAGACGAGTACAAGGTTACCCCAAGGGACAGGGGGCAAGGTGGACAATCCCCGGACCAAAACCAGCCTACTTTAAAGCCCACAGCCCAGCAGAAAGGTAAGGGGATCGTTATTAATACCATTGTAGGCGGACCCTACCTAGTTGGTCGTGGTTTCAAAGCGATGGATCAGTATGTCAACGCCGCCAAGCATTTTGAAGTAGGAGAATGCAGTAACATCGAAGACATTACTCCAGTAAAACAAAAAAAGACGATGTCAGACAACGTCATATTCCGCAGTAGAGATGATTCCAGAGTTCCATCCCCAACTGAAGATCCACTACTGATTACCACGATAATTGGCCCTGCTTTGGTCCATAAAGTGTTAGTGGACAACGGGAGTTCGGTCAATATCCTCTTCAATAAAGCTTTCGAACAAATGAGACTTGAAGCATAAGATCTAAAGCCATGCGAAGGATGGATACGTGGCTTTAATGGAGCGTCGACGGCTCCGATGGGCTACGTAGAATTACCAGTGACATTAGGGCAGGGAGATTGCCAGAGAGTGAGGATCCTGCCATTTGTAGTGTTGGATGTGGAGTCGCCCTACAATGCCTTCCTAGGCCGACCGGCCCTTGCCGAGTTTAGGGCGTGTACTGCACCTTGGTGCTTGCTGCTTAAATTCCCGACTGACGCAGGAATTGGGGTGATGAGGGGCGACCAAGCTACCGGACGAGCTTGTTACATGATGGAGTTGAAGATGCTAATGAAGGGGTTGAATATAGAAACTAAGGACGATTCTGCCCCTCCGAAGGAGAAATCAGCATAGCAATCAAGGGGTCCAGCCCCAAGAGAGTCGCCCTCATATGTGCTCGAGGATATAAATCCCAGAGAGGATAGAGAACACGAGGATAGGAATGTGACTCCCAACGAGATAACAGTAGATATAACTATTGATGAGACAAATTCGATAGAAGTACTAAAGATTGGCTCGCATCTAGATCCAGTTCGAGCGAAAGAGTTGGCTGATTTTTTAAGGGCAAATCTGGATGTGTTTGCCTGGACTCTCGCTGACATGTGTGGGATTTCGCCTGCCATTATGATCCATTCTTTGTGTATTAATACAAAGCACCCACCAGTCAAACAGAAAAGACGGATGTTAGGCCTAGAGCGGTCAGCAACTTTGAAAGAAGAGGAAGAGAAATTAAAAGATAATGGATTCATTAAGGATTCGAAATATCCCGACTGGATATCGAATCCTATCCTGGTCAAAAAGTCTAACGGGAAGTGGCGTACATGTATCGACTTTTCTGATTTGAACAAGGCATGCCCGAAGGATAGCTTTCCTCTCCCCAGAATTGATCAGCTAGTAGATTCGATGGCTGGGCATGAGCTCTTATCCTTTATGGATGCCTATTCTGGGTATAATCAAATTCCCATGCACATACCAGATCAAGAGCATACAAGTTTCATCATAGACTTGGGGTTATATTGTTATGTGGTAATGCCAATTGGGTTAAAGAATGCAGGAGCCACGTACCAGCGCTTGGTCAACCGCATGTTCTATAATCAAATCGGGAAAACCATGGAGGTTTACGTGGATGACAAGCTTGTGAAGTCTAAACAATCTTCTGACCATACAAGGAATTTAGCTAAAATGTTTGATATTCTTTGAAGGTATGGAATGAAGTTAAACCCCCTAAAATGCTCGTTTGGGGTCGCATCTGGAAAATTCCTTGGGTTTATCGTGAGTTCTCGAGGAATTGAGATAAATCCTAGCCAAATATAAGCAATAAGAGATATTGAAGAACCACGAAAGATCAAAGATGTTCAAAGCTTAGCCAGAAAAGTTGCTGCATTGAGCAGGTTTATCTCCAAAGCTACAGATAGGTGTGTACCTTTCTTCAATCTAACAAAACGAGGAAAGAGAAATTTTGAGTGGACCCTCGACTGTGTGGAGGCGTTCCAGAATTTATTAGACTTATTAGAAAAGCCTCCAATATTATCAAAACCCGTGGAACATGAGGATTTGTTTGTCTACCTAGCGGTATCATCTCACGCCGTAAGTACAGCATTGGTACATGAAGAGGATAAAGTCCAGAGGCCTGTATACTACGTGAGCAAAAAGCTAGCTGCCACAGAATGTAATTATCCGAAGATAGAAAAGCTTGCTTATAGCCTCCTGATTGCTTCCCGCAAGCTTCGTCATTACTTTCAGGCTCACCTAATAATCGTATACACCGATCAACCTTTAAGACAGGTGTTGCTAAAACCCGAAGCATCGGGGCGGTTACATAAATGGAACATCCAGCTGAGTCAATTTGATTTAAATTTTCAACCGCGGAAATCAATAAGAGGACAGACATTGGCCGACTTTATAGCTGAATTCACAATTCCCGAAGAGGAAACGGTGGGTGACAAGGTAGTTACTTTGGACCAAGAGTTAGAGCTTAGTCAGTGGAAGCTATATACGAACGGAGCCAAAAATGATCGAAGGTCCGGTGCCGGAGTTGTTTTAATAACTCCTGAAGGACGATCTAGTTACTATGCGTTGCGATTGGAGTTTGCTACTACCAATAATGATTCCGAGTATGAAGCCCTAATTGCCGGGTTGAAACTCGCCAAAGAGCAAGGAGTGAAGACACTAGATATATATGGCGATTCCAAGATAGTTGTATGCCAGGTCCGGGAGGAATTTATTGCTAAACGACCTCGACTCGTTACTTATCTCAAAAAGGTAAAGGAGTTTCTGAGAAGTTTGAAGCACTACAGCATAATGCACATTCCAAGAATTGAAAATCAGAAAGCAGATCGGCTGGCGAAGCTAGCAAGTTCTGACAATCCTAAAGAAACTGAAATGGTTCCGATAGAGGTTTTGGAATCACCGAGTTTCGACCTGATGGAAGCGGAACTAGCCTTGGAAGTTGATCCAGAGAGAGAATCATGGATGACATCGATCAAGAATTTTCTCAAGAATGGAACCCTCCCTTTGAAAAAGAGCGAAAGACGAGCTGTAAGACGCAAGGCTGCAAGATACGTTTACAAGACGACGTCCTTTATCGCCAAGGGTTTTCAATGCCCCTATTACGGTGTATCGCACATGACGACATTAAACGTGTACTGCAAGAAGTACATGAAGGTGAATGTGGGGACCACACCGAGGGCCAAACCCTAGCAAAGAAAGTATTACAGTATGGATATTTCTGGCCTACCATGAATAAAGACGCGACTGATTATTCACAACGCTGCGACAAATGTCAAAGATTGGCCAAGATTCCCAGAGCGCCTCCGACTCAGCTTAAGTCGATGGTAAGCCCATGGTCGTTTGCCATGTGGCAGATTGACATTATTGGAGTGTTACCTATTGCCAGAGGAGGAGCTAAGTATGCGATCATCGCCGTGGACTATTTCACGAAATGGGTGGAAGCTGAACCTTTAACAATGATCACGACAAGAAAGGTGATCAGTTTTGTAGTCAGAAACATTATCTGTCGATTTGGGATACCGAAGACCATCATAACTGATAATGAGACACAGTTTGACATCATCGAATTCAGAAATTTCTGCCAGAAGTACAAGATTGATAAACGGTACACTGCTGTAGCTCACCCGCAGTCAAATGGCCAGGTCGAAGCAATAAACAAGATCATTAAATCTATTCTTAAGAAGTGGTTAGAGCGGGCCAAAGCCAGATGGGTAAATGAGTTGTCGCTAGCTTTATGGGCATACAGGACAACCTTTAAGACGACCACTAGCCATACACCCTACTCACTTTCCTTTGGGTCAGAAGCAGTAATCCCGGTAGAATTGGAAGTCCCCTCTCATCGAGTCGCGTACCATGACCCGATGACAAATAGAACACTCCTCCTAGAGTCTCTTGATATGGTTGAAGAAAAAAGAGACGAATCAGACTTGCGTGCCTCAAGACATCGACATCAAGTAGCACATTATTATGACCGGAAAGTTCGCTTCAAAACCTTTGAACCAGGAGACCTAGTACTGAAACGAGTCTTCCCCCCTTTGACCCAATTGGGTCCAAAATGGGAAGGGCCATACACCATCCAACGGAAGCTTGATACAGAAGCATTCAAGCTAACGACCGTGGACGGTGAAGAGATTCCCAAATCTTGGAATGCTCAGCACTTACGACGATATCTGAGCTAAATATGAAATGACTCCTTTTTTGTTCTTATAAGCTACGTATAAAGGCACGACTTGCCTTAAAAAGTTTGTTTATATGAACAAAGGATTATGAAGTGGATGTAGGCTACGACTTAGCTAAACCACTATAAAAACATCATGTGTCATTTATTTTCCTGCATTATTAATATCCTTAACCATTATTCTGTCATGACAATAAAACACAAAATTAAATTTCAAAAAATTGGAGACAACCCATGTGCAGGAGCAAACAAAATGACCATTTGCATGATAAGATGCAAAGAATGGGAAGACGACTTTCCTAACTCTAACTCTCATGATATGAGACAGTATAAAGGACGGGAAGACGATGTCCCTTGAGGCGTGAAGGTGCACCCCGATAAGAGACCGCCTCAGTAATACTCTAACCTGGTTATGAGACAGGAGAGTATAAAGATGCTAGGAGGAATAGGCATCAATGACAAAAGGAATACGGCCCCGTCAGAGAACCGGGGACAGCTAAATTTTGAATTTAATCGATCTTGAATAAGTCTTAATCAGTTATCCAAGATTGATTGGGGGCATATATATGTACACATATTCCCCTTAATAACGACTTTAATATATAAATGTGATTTGACATGTTGTTTGTGTGCATCTTTACCAAAATGTTAAAATTAACGGGAATCAGATATTGTAGAGAATAAACAATTTTATTCACAAATATGTGAGTTTATACAGGAAGACTAAGCAAAAGACGCGAGGGCCGCACTCACTACAACAACAGCGGACCAGTGGAACATCAAAACAAAATAAAACAAAGCACATCATCACTTGGGCTTCGGAGCAAACTTGGATTTTTTGGCAACCTTAAGAGCATTTCTAGCCTCTTTTTCAACATCAGACATGAGACGCTTTGGCCTTTTCTTTTCTATAGTTGAAGTACCAGAATCGGTGGATTTCCTCTCAGGAGTCGGAACATTGGAATCAAGAGAAGATTTTTTAGCAAGCTCTTCTATAATAGACCTAGTTGAAAGCTTAACAACTAACCTCGATCCAGGATCCACCACTGCAAGGGGCTTAAGGCTTTCGGGGTTCAAGTCTTCAACTTTCAGCTGCATGCGCTTGTCTTGTTCGGCTTTCATTTCAGCCAAAGTAACGTCATTGGCACCTTTTGAATCCCCAATTATAGCCACATCAGGATCTTCTTCATGCCCCTCATTACCACTGTCGACTTTTAAGGCATCTATCATCTCGTCATCATGAGAAGTGTCGGCCTTAGACAGTTCAGCTCCCCCTCCTGACTCAACGATGGTAGCCTTATCATGTTCTCCCTGAGTCCCTTCCACAGATTTTTTCCCCAACGATGGTTCCTTGATGCTTGTATGTCTACTCGGCTGGTCCAGCACCTACAGAATGAGAAGCAACAGTTATCAACTCAGGAGAAAATAAAGGATCCTCGATCGATTGCCCAATGATGTGACGAAAGGTGGAGACTGCCTTGGCAAATTGAGGTGAAAAGGTGGAAATACCTTCTAATGATTTCTCAATTGGGACAGCTACTGTCTCTGATGCTGATTCGGGTATAGGAGATAAAAGAGACGCTTTAGGAATTCCCAGATTCTCGGGATCATATCCCTCAACTTCAGTAGTTTCCGCGGTTGCAGAGAAAGAACCAACTTCAGGGATATTCTTTTGTTTGGCCAGGCGTTTCTCCTCCTCTATAGCAGCAGCAATGAGGCGACGCCCCACGGTCAGGCGTGCTGGTTCATCATCTCTCGGATACTTTTCCATAAGTTTGTCTTCATCAACAAAGTCTACCTTAAGTTCCTCTTTCTCCCATTCGATGATTTGACTCCATACGTGAACTAAGGTAGTCGGATAGTCTTCAATCCAAGAGATGTTTCGGCAACTAATTATGTGTGCAAAAAATTCAATCAATAGTTCGCCAAAACCGTGCACTTCTTCCTGAGCCTCTGACAGCTGTTTACAGGTTTCTTCAGCAGACTTAATGGCGTTATCCACATTCCCCTCAGCCAGGGCAGCCCTACTCTCGGCTTCCATTAACTTGGACTCCAAGTCAGCGTTTCATTTCTCAAGTTCAGCATTTTTTCTCGCTAACTCGGCTTTTTCTTGCTCAAGAGTATTGTAAGCCAATTGCATTTTGACACTGTCTGACTTAGCGTCTTCCGCTTGTTTCTTCAACCCCAAACGCTCTTGACTATGAGATTCCAGCAAGTCATGATAATGCTTTTGTAATTCCTCAAATTGTTTCTTGAAGTTGTTGGCATCTCGTTGAGCAATGACGAGTTGAGCATGTGTGTCTTCTAGGTCCTTCTCCAAATTTTTCAAGGCATTCTCATCAGAATCCGCAGCCTTTTTCATTGAATCAACGTCTGTAATTGAAGCTCGAATAATTCTGGAGAGATTGCATGAATATTTGTACATCTCCGAGTATTGCTTCTCAACTGCGTCAATCTTTTCTTTTGCCTCATCTGCCCACTTTGAAGAAATAGGCACAAGGGCGGGTAAAAAAGTTGGATTTTCAAAGTAGTGATATGGGAAATGCTTCTCCAGATATGCCAGCTTAACTTTGAAATCAGCATCCAGTGGTGGAGGCTTGCAGTATGTCAGTTCAACGAGTTTTCGCTTAGCCGGGACGGTGGCTGCATCACCCTTTCCAGATCGTTTCTCAGAAACTTTGTGTTTATCTCATGAATCGGTATGTTTAGGCGGACTTTTTTCCCGACTATATTTGTCTTGAGGAGAAGTTCGATCTTTGGATTGCGACGTGTCTTCTCCTCGACAATTGTGGTAGCTCTTATACCTGTCTGGATCCGACCGGACGGGGGGAACGAGAGCGCAAGGTGTGTGGTCGATGAGAATCATGAGGCCTTCTGTCATCTCAGCCCCGGCTCCCATGGCGATCATGCTCGATATTGGAAGGAGGTCTAGACATGCTACGGTGCATTTTTCTGACATTGTAGTAAGGGCTAGACATTGTACCTGCACAACAATATAAGTGGAATTTAGAATCAGTGTTCACATAAGACATGAATGTTGTGACGTGTGGTGCTAATGTGTTGAGTGCATCCTAAGTGGTGTTCCTCCCAACAAACCCGAGTCTGAAGCCAGACTAGCAAGAGAGGGCTCTTTGGTCTTCACGGGAGTAGTCTCCTCTGGAGAAGTGAAAGTCAAAGGATTCGTGCCAAAGTGCTCTGAAGTATAGATGGTTTCAGGCAGGGGAAGGTTTCCTAAACCCTTAAATGTGGAATCATCGGTAGTAGGAGCATCTCCTTGATAAGCATCTGTTGGCAGCTCTTTAGGAGATGTTGACTTCTCAGGAGAAATAGCGTTATCGGGGACGGTATACCCTTCTCTGTGCTTTTCAGCTATGTTGGCTAACTCGTCGTCCTGAGTTGAAGATGGAGAAGGCAAAGTCCGAAGAGGTATTGTTGGACCTTTCGAGCCCTCGCCTGTCTCAGGACTAATATCTACCGGGGGTATGAACTCATATGGACCTGTCCCATGACCTATACTATAGGTAATGAATAGTAACCTATGATGATGGAGATACTCATCCTTAAGAACTTCGTCGATGGTTAGGAACTTTTGATCGCCATTGAGAAGCCGATGCAAACGACCAAAGTACAATTGATCCGATATTTGCTTTGGGTTATCAACTGCGAATGAAAAAGAAAGCAAGTTAATGTGTTGGCATGAGCATTTAAAATTGAGATTTAGAAATTCGATGCTTTACTTGATTTGGTCCATCTCCTAGTGCACCCCGGCTGCTGCCTGATATAAAACCATTCGAGCTTAGAATCGCCAGCCTTGCTGCTAAATGGAACTGTAATAATTTTCCTTTTTGGGACTGATTCAAAATATGAGAAGGAAGGAGTCTCTTGAGTCCAATGTTTGAAATTATAAAAAAAGTGGACGTCATCGAAGGTAGGCTCTATACCTAAAACCTCTTTGTATGTTATATACAAGGTGTATAAATAAGCATAAGAGTTGGGATGTAATTGCATGGGGGCAATCCGCATCTATCTCAGAAAATCGACAACAAAAGGCAGAAACAGTGGAATAGCCCCAACCATACACATCAATCGGGTAACTGTCATAAATCCTTCCGGAGGATTGTGGGGGCGATCTGTTTTCGATGGCACCAGGGTATCTCTTTTTAATATTCCATGATTTAGACATATTCGAACGAGTCTGTCGTCATTAATCGTCGATTCAACAGAATCTTTGGGTAATTCCAATATAATGGCAGATTCAAACTCATCAGGAGCATGATTATCTCCTATCCCTCCTTCTTCTTCATCGCCAAGAGAAACTTCACTTTCAGAAGGTATTTCACTATTGTTTGCTTCTACTTCATAATCTGGGCCCTCATTGTCCCATTCAGGGTCTGAGGGAGAGGATATGTCACCAAGAGCGAACTTCCCAGAAGTTTCTGCAACTTCTCTCTTCTCTGCTAACCTAGATGAACGTCTCTCTGTCATGATCGCTAAACTACTGAAGAAGCAATAACATAAGTTAGAGTAAGATAGCCCGTATCCCCCCATGTACGTGTGTGAACTAAAGTGTGTGCTATGTGTGCAAAGGATGCAAAGTAAACACACGAGAGCGTAATGCAAAGGTTTGATAAAGCAGTAATGTTCGGAATAGTTCTTGATGTTCGTTTATGTTCGTAAGGCGCTATCCTAACTGTTCTTTAAGTTGAAGGTTATGTCAAGTATCGATTTGGCCAGTTGATCAAATTCTTGTGCATTTAGTAGGACTGCTTCGGTTTGGTTCGGATGTAAGTGTTGGGATCGGATCGGGGGGAGCCATGTTTTGGTCTAAAGAAAACGTTCGCAACCAGCCAGCAAAACCTGATCGGTTCGGAAGTAGGTATTCGGAGCGGTCCAGATTGACTTGAGTATCCATGCCTCTCTTCCTCTTTGTTTCTTACTCCGACCCGATCTGGTCATAGGAACCTCTTCTCCTTCCCTTCACTCTAACCTTTATCCACCCGAACCAATCCTAGCTCCTCTCTTTCTCTTTTTCTTCTCCCTTTTTCATCTTGCTCAACCAACACCGAACCCACTCTCGTGTTGAGAACTGAACCAAAATCGAGCGTCCATGTGTTGGTTCGAGCAGCATCAAATTCTGGTCTCCTCCGTAACTACCTTGAGATGGTGACGAGACCATCGACGATGGTGGTGATGGGGAAGACGTCATGGCGTCATAGCCAATTAAACACCATACCCAAATCGCTCAAATTATTCACAAATCCTAATCGAAATCAGCCGTAACAAAGTTAATCGAAGTTACAGACCTACCTATGTGCTCAATTTGAAGATTAAAATAGGGATTCCGGAGTTTTTGAGAGTTAGGTTTTTTTGTGGATAATTTAGAAGACGACGAGAACAATAAGAAGAGGAGAGAGATTGAGGCATGGCGGATTTATATATATTAAATGGAAATGGCTCTTAATATTCCCCGTGTTTTATCCCATATGGATCAGAATGTTAGCCCACATACATTTGGCCCAATAATCTAGTGGAAGCAGGGTGAGAGAGGCTGTTTGGATTGGAAACCGAACCCCAATAGAATCATGCATATCAACTTGGCATATGGGTTGAACTCAAAGAACAATGTATATAAAGATTTACCTGGAAGAGCTACTGGACATCAAGCAGGGTTCTTAAAGTTGTATGAAACAAAGAAATAAATTTGCGGACTTTCTGATGTATTTATAGGCCGCAAGAGATATAAATTAGTGAAGCAATGCATCCCTACATGCGAGCGAAAGCATCTATTCAACGGTTCAAATTCAGAGATCAATGGACAGATAATTTCAAAGCATGCTCCATCTTCAATAGAAGTGTCCTTTGAGGGGGCAAAATGTTAGCCTACTTTGTGAACTAGGCTACACAAAGTCAAAAACTCAAACAATGAAGAGCACCCTGCCAGATAATCGGATCGGATCGGGTTTTCCTTGGGCAGAGATAGATCAGCACAAAGCAGAAAGGGAAGGAAAACAAGCCGGACCGGATCGGAAGGAATGAAGTCGATCCAAGCCCCATACACAAACATATCCGATCCGATCCCAGAGTCACTGCAGCTTCCACCCCACATTTTCCTTAATACTCGAGATGGTTACGCACACGATCTACCCACGTTTGCCACTAACCTGTTGTGTTGTCATCATCAGATTCCATCCGAACCCGATTGTGGCGGGATTGATGCCACGTGGATCTGAACCGATCCCACTCCAAGGGGATTTTCCACCTATAAATACAACATCAAGAGGCATTTGGAAGGATCTTTTTGGGCATTTTCAGAACTCAAACTTCTTTGCAATCCGAATTCTGTCATCTTTTTCAGACTACAATCATCTTTCAAGAAATATTTTAGATAAACTTAAGTGAATTAATGTATTGTAAAAGTAGAAGAGAGTGAAGATCATCATTGTACTTGCATTTGAATTATCAATTCGAAGAGTAGAAAGTGGACGTAGGCTACTTAATGCCAAACCACTATAAATTGTGTGTTCTCTTCGTTTTAGCTTTCATTTCATTAGAATCATTATTAATTTGGGTGTTAGAGCCAATTTTGGATCTAACATAATATACGAAATCAAATGGATTAAATCTGAATTTAAATCAAATTTGAAATTAAAACCCTGGAAATTTGGAAAGGTGTTTGTAAATGAAGTCGAATTAAGTATAAGAGAATTTTAAAATCCTGGGAGATTTTAAATTTGTTAACAAAGCATTTTGAATAGTATTTTGAAATAGATTTCAAAATGTAAGTATTTAGAAATGGTTTTAAAAGTGATATAGTATTGAACTCACTTCGATAGCTGGGAAATAACCCTGATGATGAATCGCGACATCATTAGTGTTCATTTTTGAGTTGCTAAGTGATGGATTACTACCAATGATTTTGTTTTTGAATTGTTTTGTGAAAAGCAAGTAGTTTTGAATCCTGAAAGGGGATATCTGGTTTTAGAAAAGCTGAACTATTTGAAAATCCCTAGGGAAAATTGTTCGAATTAAAACAAATTAAATTAGAGTTTGTAAAAGCAAATTGAAATAGAAATTGAATTGAAACCAGTTAAGTGGAAGATGAATTGAGACAGAAAATATCGAATTAGATTGGATTGGAGATAATCCGAAATGAAATTGGACTGGTAAGTTAAGAGTTGAAATTAAAAATGGAATCTGAGTTAAGAACGGGATTTGGCTCGGGTATAACCGAATGATTGGGATAACATTGGTATATGCAGAATTAGTAGCAGATGGAAAGGATATAATGATATGCCCGACAAAAAGGTACCACTTTATATTATATATGGGTTTGAGATTTTGACGAGACGAATTGGCAAGCCGCTTGGCTATTTGATTTTCTTTTGGGTGGGAGAAGGCCTAAAGAGCGAGTTGGAGTTAGAGCTATTCACCAGTACAAAGGAGGTGTTGGCGAAATTTTTCAGAAATTTCGGGTTCTAGAAAATTTCCGGGATTTTTGAAAATTTTCGTTAATTAGAAAAGAATTAATAATTTAATTGAAATAAGTTGGTTCAATTGAAACTGAAGTTAAAAGAAGTAAACAAATAAATTTTAACCTAGTTAATATGGTTTGTTTTCTACCTTAGCAATTTCAAGGACGAAATTATTTTAAGGGGGAAGAATGTAATATCCCGTATATTTACGGTATAATAATTAATTAATTTAATTATTTAAAAAGTGATTTATAGATTTAAATCATTATTTAATTAAATAATATGGAATATTTAATCAATATTTATAATATAAAAATATATTATAATTCCGAAGTAATAAAAAATGGTTGAATTCACAATACAGTGTGAATTGGATTATATATAAGGTAGAATACAGTTTAGAATTGAATTATATTAACGAATATATTATATAAATGACAGTTGAACGTATAATTATATTATAATTATAATCGAGCTTCAAATGGCGCGGCAGTTCACTATTTGGCGGTTCGAACTTTAAATGAATATACAGAATCCATTTTAAATCGGATTTCTGTGAAACAAGAAACGTTCGGAGCTGGTGAAGTATATTTTTTTAATGGAAGAGAAAAATGGGATTTCGTCGTGTAGATTTTGATTTATGTTCAAATCAAATTTTCAAAACGTTGCTATGGAATTCCTTTATAATTTATAAGATTTATTTATATTATAAAAGGATTTTCAATATAAATTGAATATTGATTTAATCTGGATTTGCAATGTCGAGTTAGAAATTCAGATAGGAATATTTTGGAGCTGCATAATATTCTATTGTGAATATTTACGATAATAATTATTTAAAAATATTTGATTTAATTATTTTTAAATATATTTATATGGGTTTATTTAGAGCTTTAAAAATAGCTAGTTTTGCAAACGAGCTCCGTTTTCGATGAAAGTAATATTGCTGGATCTGGAATATTAAATTATTATTAGATTTCAATTTTCGTGATTTTTGGAGTTAGTATGTGGCCGTACGGGATTTTAATGTGAAAAACAGTCGCTAAACTGACTTTAAAAATATGTTGTGTGAGCAAACAGACTCGGAATTCGATGAAACCAGTTCCGTTGGGTCCGTAATGTCAAACTCTAGCTGCATGTCAATTTCCATGATTTTTGGGTATTATATGTGATCGTAGGGATTTTTAAACGACAAATACAAGTGACAATACAATAAAAATTAATATAAAATTCGAATAAAAATATATATAGACCATCCTATAAATAACCCCAAAACTTTACCAAACCCTAAAATTTTCTTCAATAGTCAAAGTCGTTTCCGCCGCATCATTCTTCGGGAAACGAGAGAAAATTCTCCTTTCCAAAATCCAAGGAAAGGAAATATAATCCTATAAATTCCAATATGTATATATTTGCATTCCTGAAACAATCCTCTACAACCTGGTATGGTTTTCGCTGAGTTCGATCAAAACTTTTGTTGATGTCTTCTACAGCAGAAATCTAGGGCAGCGACGCAAGGAGGATTGATGAGGTTGAAGGCGAAACATATTGTGGAGAGTTGTTCCTGGGTGGTAGGCGCACTGATGGAAGGAGTTTGGGGGAATCCGGTGGTGAAGTTGGATGCATGAGTTTCCCTACAGCGCGGATTCCGGACAGAGAATGGAAATTCATTGGTTGGAGCGAGCTGTGTGTTTATGGCATAGAATTGATGAGGATTTGACGAGAAGAGGTTTGGTGAAATTGGTTTGTGTTTTAATGAGAAGATGAAGGAAAGGTGTTGAGTTAAAGATCAGCTAATGGTGAATGGAGTTGAGTCACGGATATACTTAAGAAGAAGGGACGCTATTTTGAACGGGTGGAGAAACTAAGTGGGTATGGGCTTTATTAAATGGTGAGAGGCCCAATAACCAAGTTTTATTTAAATTAAAACTATTTAAAAACTGTCTAACTTGTAAATGTTATATCTGGGTCATACGGTATTAGAATTTCGGACGGTCATATCCGTTAGGATCGTATAGACGGTGGCTACACCAACCGATTGGAAGTGAATTGGAGCTCGTTACAATTTATAGTGAAATAAATTGTCTGATCGAAATCAACGACGGTTATCGTTATTTAACGATAAACCGACCAATGTGAGTAAAACTCACTAACTCTCTCCAATTTATATTTTTATAATTATAATCTAGTAATGATATATGATGATTGACTGGTATGTGATGATTATTTGGTTGAATTGCTAATTGGTTGGTTGAAATTATAGATAACGATATATACACATATCGTTAAACAAACATTGATTCTTTTCATCAGAATATGTCAAACTGAAATGAATTTGATATGAATTATAGTGTGCAACATCTGTGGATGCAGCAAGACAGGTTGGAGGGATCCAGTTGGATTCCTCAACATTTATTTTACTATTTTCATATATTGTGATATATGACTGAGTATATAATCTGTTATTGATTATGTGTGTTTGGATGATATTGATCATTGTCATTTGATATTTTAAATACCATAAGTGATACTGGAATGTAAAAAAGGGAATTTTCAAAGTGAATATTGAAAATGAAATATTTATGTATGAAATAAATAGGATATTATAAAAGGTAATATTTGGAAAACAAATATTGGAAAATATAATTAAGGAAATATTTGGAAATGAATAAAATTATATAAAAGGATTTTTATAAAATAAATAGAATTATATAAAAGGATTTATATAGAATAAATAGAATTATATAAAAGGATTTATATAAAATAAATATAATTATAAAAGGAATATTGATTTAGAAAGTAAATAGAATTATAAAAGGGAAATATTTGGAAAATGAATGGAGTTTTATAAAAAGAGAATTTTACATTAGGAAGGTTTAGACCCGTGCTTCACACACGGGTGTAACACGATATTGATTTAAAGTAGATATTTTGCAAATAAAATATTATGAGGGAATTTAGGGTTTGAAATAGGAATTTAAATAGAATTACTGAAATTAGAAATTGGATGGAAATTAGTCAAGTTGAATAGCTTTGTGTGTTGATCTGATGTTGGTTTCGGCCTTCGGGGTTAGTGCGTGGAGGTTGTTCTCTTACTAGTTATCGTTAGAGACTGATAGAGGTGGGAAGATATTGATGCATGAATCAGAAATGGAAAAGTGTTCCAAAGGTAATAACGTATATTTTCTAATTTTAAGAAAATAAGGAATTTATGAATATAGGGAAATGATAAAATGGGAAATGAAATGATGATTGATCGGTAAGATTTCCATTTGGGAATATGACCATTGTTTGTACACATGTTTTCCTTTGATAGTTAAATCACTGACTATCAAAGATATTGACCATTACCGTTGTCAATACGGAGAGACCGGGATCAGATATATTATCTGAAAACCACTACGTATGGCATTAGCGTTGCGAATCAAATATGATGAAGATAATTGAAGACGGAGTTATGCAAGGGTTGTCCTGTTTACAGAATAGTGCCTTCGGTCTATCCAGTCCCAGGAAGACCTGTATGGAAGAATGTCTGACAAAGTATATTTAATAGATCGCGTAAGTTGATCCCTTCAAACGTATTTACGTTTGGTGGCGGAGGAATTCATTTCTCTTAGCTGTTTACCCATGATATGTTTGGAGAAATCAATTTGTGATTTAGCGGGTATGATGATGTGACATTCAAAGTGAATGAAGATGTGGTTTGAAAAGGATACGTTATGGCCTCTAGCCTCACAATCAGAAATGGTATAAAATCGGGTAGGTCGCATTGCTAAGTGGTTACCTGCCAGTTAGGGTGTATTGTCACCTGATCTAGAGAAATTCCATTTACTTCTATAATCTATTTCGATGTTGTCCCTTTCGGGAAACGGTCGTTGATCCCAACCGTTGGTGATAATACATTCGGTACACTCAAGCGAAATGAGTGACCGGTCATATTTAGTCTGGGTTACAAGATGTTATTGTTGAACCCGGTGTATTCCTCTCTAGAGATACACTGTCGGAAGGTGGTCTCATACCTTGCCAATTGGAATTCATTACCCAATAAGCGCCTGCAGTTTTTGATTGTATATTATATATGTATAACTTGAGATGAAAGCGTTCTACTATATTGTTATTTATGTGATTTAGACATTATGATAATATCAGAAGAGTATGGATTTTTAAAAGAATGTTTGGGGTTATCGTAAGGTAAAAGCCATTTATGTTTATTTGTGGATCGGTCTTACGATTATTCTTTCTTTTAAAAGGATTTTAAAAGTTAAACAAATGGTTGAAGTTTACTCACATCAGTCACATGACTGACCCAGAGTTTATTTTGTTTTGTTTTCCCTAAAATCTTGGGTGCTTAAATTTGTACGAGCAGTCAAGTAGTCGGGATTTACAGATGCACTAGAAGGAGCTGGAGCAGGAGGCTTCAGTAGCGTTTTTATAGCTATTGTTTGTTTCCGCTATGATGTAAGTTTGTACTCTAATATACAAATACAGATTTGTGTTCCAAAGTTATTTTATGTACTATATTTTATTCATTCCGCTGTGAGATTCGTGTTTACTCTCATGTTGTGATCTTTTTCACCTTCTTCTATTCTAATTTTCTATCTTATCAATTCTCACCCTTTGTTTTCTTTCTATTAGTTTTTATGGTTTCCAGTGCAATTTGGGTTGGACTTGTTTTATTCTGTATGCTCAATGACACCACATCTACAATCCATCGAATGAAGTTTTTAAACCCTTCTTTTCCCAACTGGTTTTACAGCTAACTGCTCGTTTGCTTGTACTGTAGAATTTTAATGGTTTCTAAATCATGTAATGCAAGTTTTTTTTTGTTGTGATTTTATGTTTGTAGGTGTGTAATGTGGTATATGTTTTCGTATATGACAATCTAATAACAGTTCGCTTATTTGGATTCGCAAACAATATGCTTCATTTGGTTAGCATGCAGTTGTATTTTAAAGTATTATTCTATAATTGATAGGTTCTTTTTGAATTCTGGATTCAAAATTATTGTATTGGTTTCGCTTATTTAGACCTTGTAGAAAGTAGGATTTGGTTTATACAGTGTAGTTTTGGATTATTAAATTAGTAAATGTTTAAGTTATGAATACAACTCCAGCATATTAATTTGTCCAATTTTGAAGAGGAAAAACAAATTTATCTATGAGCAATATGCACTTTTGAGGTAGAGACCATTATTTTTCCTATTTTTACCTTTCTTTAAAACATAGGTACGAGGAAATTAGTGTTTGATGTGTGTTCTATCTTTCTTTTGAAGAATGATAAATTTAATTGAAAAAGCTTAAAAAGAAAAAAGAATGTATTATTTAGTCTTTTAATACTTGTAATTTTTTTCATTTAAAGGAATGTAAGACAAAAAAGCTGGAGAACAAATATAGAAATAAGAGAAGAGAAAAAAAAGAGGCATAGAAAACTTCTCCATTGATTAGCGCATATAAATAATAAATGTATTTTTATTTACCTTTTTTTAATCATGTCAATGTGGTATTCTTATTTGGTCATTTTGCATATTATAACATCTTAGTAATTTGGATTTTCGACTATATATTAGAATAATTTTTAAATGATATCAGTCAGTTATAATAGTAAATATTAATTACTATGTTTAAGTTGTGATATTTTAATATTCATTTACGAAGAAAATATAAGATGGATTTATATATAGAAAACACAATTCTTATACTATATGTAGGTACATATTCACATATGTTTGTGCGAATAAATGAACTTAGTTGAATATCATGAACAATGACTATGATTAAAATAGTCAGTGACCATTTAGTATTGTATTGTACTCCATTACATAACCGATTAGAAGACAAATTGATAAATGATTGTGTATGCTTTATAACATTTTTCTCATACAAAGTAGTGAGAATGGGTTAAATTAGCTAGTAATGTCTATCATCGATATTTTCGAGAGAAAAATACTAAATGATAATTTTATATATGCTTATATATGTAATCCTTACGGAACTTCCTGACATTATTTGCGCTTGAAAGCCAAATTTTAGTTTTCTGCCCCCACTACATCAAATTTCTACGTACATCACTGTGTATATGCATATGTATTAAACTCATTTTCCTGGAAAATGATATTATTAAATGGATACTGCTGTAATTTTCCTTACCATCTATTCATACTACGCACTTTCCCTAACTCAAGCATGATGTACAATCAGAAAAAAGATCACGCTATTTACAGTTTTATAGAGAACATGGACTTGCATTTACTAGTTTCTTTTCCATGTGTGTCCAGTCAGATCTACAGAAGATATGGACAAAACATGGGCCAATCTACCAAGGTTTCGTAAATTTTATTAATATTTTTGTACGTATAACTATTCTGGGATAACTATAGACTTTTCTTTTGTAGAATGTCAGATGAATGTAGGCAAGCAGTTCGAAATTTCATAAATAAGCATGTAGAAAGTGAGGGTAATCCAGAAAAAATTATTTGCCCGTGTCATAAATGTAGGAAACTTATTTGGCATCCTCCAAGATATGTTGTGACACATTTGGTTTGTTATGGAATTGATCCAATGCAGGATGTATGGATTTTTCACGGAGAAGCGCGTCATTCACGAAATGAAGCTGAGGAATTGGCAGATGCATATATGTACTTGGATGCAGAAATTGATGGCGAGGAGAATGAGTACCATGTTAATGATAAACAAACGGATGAGATTAAGAAAATATTGGAGATAGCTGAAACTCCTTTGTATCCTAGTTTTACAAGCCACACAAAATTGTCTGCTACAATGCTTCTTTACAAACGTAAGGCTCGAAATGGTATAACGGACATGACATTTACAGGACTTTTTAAGCTCCCCAAGGATATGTTACCAAAGGAAAATGAGCTTCCTGCTTCCATATATGTAACAACCCGAAAATCTGGGCCAGTTTAAAAATTTTATTTTGGCAATTTTAGCGAATTTTGATTATTTAAAATGAATTATTTTAAATAATATCGACGAGAAATTTATTTTGAATATATTTAGAACGTATATATTATATACGTCGTCGTTAGAATATAAATGAATTCGAATTGAAATCGAAATTGAATATAAATGAATTCGAATTGAAATTGAATATAAATGAATTCGAACTGAAATTGAAATGGAATATAAATGAATTCGAATTGAAATTGAAATGGAATATAAATGAATTCGAATTGAAATTGAAATGGAATATAAATGAATTCGAATTGAAATTGAATATAAATGAATTCGAATTGAAATCGGAATTGAATATAAATGAATTCGAATTGAAATAAAAATTGAAAGATATATATTTATATTGTTATTTCCAATACGGCATCTGTTAATCGTAGAATTTGATATTGAATATAAGCCGATATATTTTCTATTCAGAGCCTTGTATTGAATATCAAATGTGATTTGGTTTTGTCGTGAATGGTGTCTTCACTAACACTGTTCTTGAACCTAGTTGAGAAAAGATTAAATCTTTTTATTTAGATTTAATGAAGTGTACCAATTAAATAATATTTAATTGCAATTGAATTGATATTGATTTTTGGGTTTATCGTGAATAGTGTTTTAAATAACACTCGTTCTTTAACCCGATAATTAATGGAATGTGACTTTGGGTTTATCGTGAACCGTGTTTTAAATGACACGGATTCTTTAACCCAGTTAACGATTAAAACTAAGTGGAGTTTTAATGAATCTTTAATTAGATTGAAATGATCGAGAATGGAGTATCACCAGTTTTGCTCCAGGCGATAGTTAAATCTTTAATTAGATTTGAACGTGAAATGGTAATTGAATTTACCGATAACACCGTAGTGTTAGATATGAAGTATTACCAGTTTTACTTCATGGGATGAATAGGTTGGGATTGGGAAATTAAAACAAATAATTACTTCGGTAAAGTTCGTTAATCCCGA
Source organism: Allium sativum (assembly GCA_030737875.1). Lineage (NCBI taxonomy): Eukaryota > Viridiplantae > Streptophyta > Magnoliopsida > Asparagales > Amaryllidaceae > Allium > Allium sativum. The sequence continues at coordinate 352,902,485 of CM060919.1, read as the reverse complement.
CTAGTTTGAATTGATATTCAAAAGTAGATTAAAGAATAAATTAAAGATTTTATCTTTGATAAAATTAATGGGAACCTTTCCCTATGAATGTGAAATTTAGAAACTAACTGTCGGTTAGCTAAGCAGAATGGTTTTCTAGATATTGATCTGATGTTGGTTTCGGCCTTCGGGGTTAATATTTGGGGAATTATTCTCTTGATTAATTTACAGTTAGTGACTGATGAATTAGAATGAGGCGTATGTTGTGTTTGTGTAACACTTATTTAAAATATACGTGAGTTATTCGGAAAGACCGGGTTTATCCCATTCTGAATAACTGATACGACGATAAGTCGAAGATGAAGATGGTGGTCGAAGACCGGAGGTCTAAGCGTCGTTTGGGTGATTAATGATGATCTTGATTGGGTTGTACACCCAAGAAGATGGAAACAGTTGGTGATCGTCCAGACGTACTTGGAGATCGATGGATACGCGGGGTACTAGGTGCCTCCGGTTTCGTTCAGACCCAGAACGGACTTGTAAATGGACTGTGTGTCTGACATTGGATTTTAGTCTGTGTGATTGATTTCTATTAAATATATATCTGTTTGGCGGCGGAGAATTTATTCTCTTGCTTAACGCCCTTCTCTGAGATGTACGAGCTCAGGGGTTATATATTGATGGATATCAATCGCATGGAGTGAATTGCCTGTGTGGCATGCTAAGATGCAAATGAACAAGGCTTCTGTTGAAAAGCAAAGTCTTGTGGTTGATGATCGAAGCACGGCCTTTGTGGCGTAGCTTTGTGTAACGTTTACTTCGCGAGTTTCGCACCCCGGTTGTGAACCAAAAACGGGAGAGGACCTCAGGGAGGGCATGCGTTTCTTTCTAGATAGGGTGGTGTCTGTGACCTACCAGCCCTGACATTTATATACTTTTCACCTGTGTGGTTGTTGCTGTTGCGAGGCGCCTCGGTTAGATCGGACGATCCGGGTCCGATAGAGCCATTCGTTGGCTCATTTACGCCCCAAAGGGCGGGGAAACGTAGTGTTCAGGAATTTTAATCCACATCGGTGGACCGACCCTGTCGCTCCAAGGCTTGACTGAGTACTTGCCTGAGGCTCGGGCTAGAGAGTCTCGAATCGGTAGAGGACGATCCCTAGCCTCGGTTCATAGATGGAAATCCAATTTCCAAATACGTGACATTTGCGGTTTTAATTGTAGAACTAGTATGGCGACATGATATATGGTACCCATGCCGCCTATGATTGATACTTATGATTTGAAGTTGTTTTATACACTATGCACTGAGAATAGTATCAAATGATTTGTTTTAAAACGTAACAAGCATTCTTTGGCTGTTATAAGGGAAAACCCTATCCCCCGGCTTGCGTTGCATTGTGTGATAGGACCTGGGTCTTATAACAGCTTCATTTTTCTCTATTTAGCATTGCGCTGTTTGTTTTATGCACTGGTATTCTTAGGAGGAAACCCGTTCCGTGTTATACGGCGTGGTCCCTTGATTTACCTAACTTTGAAATAAAGATTAATAACTGTTTTAGTTCTCACACCAGTCCCATGACTGACCTGGAGTTTATTGTTTTAAACCTAAACTCTGGGTGCCCTTATTTTGACACGGGCAGCTAGTAGTTTTGGGTTTTGCAGATTTATATTCACAGGATCCTGGTTTACAGCTGGAACGATATCCGGAAAGCTTTGTATCCGTATATCTCCTTCTAGTTGTGTATTGTATTATTTTCCGCTGCTATGTATTTAAATGTAATTTAAATCTCTGATATTTCTGTGTAATATTCATTCATACTCTGTATATTCTTGTATTCTGATGCATTGTTGTAAATATACAATGAAATGTTCTTTTGTATGCGTTCTGATTTTGTCATGTTCTCAAACGATAGGGCGTTTTCGATCGGTCTGGGTCGGTTTAGCGACTGGTTCGGACCGAGCGAAATTCCTTTTCGTCACATTAAAATGAGCTCAGGATGCTTTGTCATCGGTTTACAGTCAACCATGAGCGGAACCAATCTCACAAATGCATCTTTCTCACTTTCGATATTCATTATAAAATGAATAAAATCGATATAATATTTCGTTCAACACATGACTGATCTCAACGGATGAGTACAGTCAACACATGAACCTTCATATTATATTGATAAAGATGCAAAATTTATTATTAAAATATTTCGTTCAACACATGACTAATCTCAACGGATGAGTACTGTCCACGTGTGGCTATTTTTGTTATTTAAAATATTTTATAAAATTTGGGTATCTATCGTTTGATTTTCAATTAGACTCCACCGTGAAGTAGTTCTAATTTTAAATATGATAAAGATGTATATTTTATTAATAAATTTTGCATCTTTATCAATATAATATGAAGGTTCATGTGTTGACTGTACTCATCCGTTGAGATCAGTCATGTGTTGAACGAAATATTTTAATAATAAAAATCACATTTTTAAAATCATAAATTTATGGTTTATAAAATCTGAAAATTATAGTTTATAAAGTTTGAAAATTTATGATTTTAAAAATGTGATTTTTATTATTAAAATATTTCGTTCAACACATGACTGATCTCAACGGATGAGTACAGTCAACACATGAACCTTCATATTATATTGATAAAGATGCAAAATTTATTAATAAAATATACATCTTTATCATATTTAAAATTAGAACTACTTCACGGTGGAGTCTAATTGAAAATCAAACGATAGATACCCAAATTTTATAAAATATTTTAAATAACAAAAATAGCCACACGTGGACAGTACTCATCCGTTGAGATTAGTCATGTGTTGAACGAAATATTTTAATAATAAATTTTGCATCTTTATCAATATAATATGAAGGTTCATGTGTTGACTGTACTCATCCGTTGAGATCAGTCATGTGTTGAACGAAATATTTTAATAACAAATGTGACGAAAAGTAATTTCGCTCGGTCCGAACCAGTCGCTAAACCGACCCAGACCGGTCGAAAACGCCCTATCGTTTGAGAACATGACAAAATCAGAACGCATACAAAAGAACATTTCATTGTATATTTACAACAATGCATCAGAATACAAGAATATACAGAGTATGAATGAATATTACACAGAAATATCAGAGATTTAAATTACATTTAAATACATAGCAGCGGAAAATAATACAATACACAACTAGAAGGAGATATACGGATACAAAGCTTTCCGGATATCGTTCCAGCTGTAAACCAGGATCCTGTGAATATAAATCTGCAAAACCCAAAACTACTAGCTGCCCGTGTCAAAATAAGGGCACCCAGAGTTTAGGTTTAAAACAATAAACTCCAGGTCAGTCATGGGACTGGTGTGAGAACTAAAACAGTTATTAATCTTTATTTCAAAGTTAGGTAAATCAAGGGACCACGCCGTATAACACGGAACGGGTTTCCTCCCAAGAATACCAGTGCATAAAACAAACAGCGCAATGCTAAATAGAGAAAAATGAAGCTGTTATAAGACCCAGGTCCTATCACACAATGCAACGCAAGCCGGGGGATAGGGTTTTCCCTTATAACAGCCAAAGAATGCTTGTTACATTTTAAAACAAATCATTTGATACTATTCTCAGTGCATAGTGTATAAAACAACTTCAAATCATAAGTATCAATCATAGGCGGCATGGGTACCATATATCATGTCGCCATACTAGTTCTACAATTAAAACCGCAAATGTCACGTATTTGGAAATTGGATTTCCATCTATGAACCGAGGCTAGGGATCGTCCTCTACCGATTCGAGACTCTCTAGCCCGAGCCTCAGGCAAGTACTCAGTCAAGCCTTGGAGCGACAGGGCCGGTCCACCGATGTGGATTAAAATTCCTGAACACTACGTTTCCCCGCCCTTTGGGGCGTAAATGAGCCAACGAATGGCTCCATCGGACCCGGATCGTCCGATCTAACCGAGGCGCCTCGCAACAGCAACAACCACACAGGTGAAAAGTATATAAATGTCAGGGCTGGTAGGTCACTGACACCACCTTATCTAGAAAGAAACGCATGCCCTCCCTGAGGTCCTCTCCCGTTTTTGGTTCACAACTGGGGTGCGAAACTCGCGAAGTAAACGTTACACAAAGCTACGCCACAAAGGCCGTGCTTCGATCATCAACCACAAGACTTTGCTTTTCAACAGAAGCCTTGTTCATTTGCATCTTAGCATGCCACACAGGCAATTCACTCCATGCGATTGATATCCATCAATATATAACCCCTGAGCTCATACGTCTCAGAGAAGGGCGTTAAGCAAGAGAATAAATTCTCCGCCGCCAAACAGATATATATTTAATAGAAATCAATCACACAAACTAAAATCCAATGTCAGACACACAGTCCATTTACAAGTCCGTTCTGGGTCTGAACGAAACCGGAGGCACCTAGTACCCCGCATATCCATCGATCTCCAAGTACGTCTGGACGATCACCAACTGTTTCCATCTTCTTGGGTGTACAGCCCAATCAAGATCATCAGTAATCACCCAAACGACGCGAAGACCTCCGGTCTTCGACCACCGTCTTCATCTTCGACTTATCGTCGTATCAGTTATTCAGAATGGGATAAACCCGGTATTTCCGAATAACTCGCGTATATTTTAAATAAGTGTTACACAAACACAACATACGCCTCATTCCAATTCATCAGTCACTAACTGTAAATTAATCAAGAGAATAATTCCCCAAATATTAACCCTGAAGGCCGAAACCAACATCAGATCAATATCCAGAAAACCATTCTGCTTAGCTAACCGACAGTTAGTTTCTAAATTTCACATTCATAGGGAAAGGTTCCCATTAATTTTATCAAAGATAAAATCTTTAATTTATTCTTTAATCTACTTTTGAATATCAATTCAAACTAGTCGGGATTAACGAACTTTACCGAAGTAATTATTTGTTTTAATTTCCCAATCCCAACCTATTCATCCCATGAAGTAAAACTAGTAATACTTCATATCTAACACTACGGTGTTATCGGTAAATTCAATTACCATTTCACGTTCAAATCTAATTAAAGATTTAACTATCGCCTGGAGCAAAACTGGTGATACTCCATTCTCGATCATTTCAATCTAATTAAAGATTCATTAAAACTCCACTTAGTTTTAATCGTTAACTGGGTTAAAGAATCCGTGTCATTTAAAACACGGTTCACGATAAACCCAAAGTCACATTCCATTAATTATCGGGTTAAAGAACGAGTGTTATTTAAAACACTGTTCACGATAAACCCAAAAATCAATATCAATTCAATTGCAATTAAATATTATTTAATTGGTACACTTCATTAAATCTAAATAAAAAGATTTAATCTTTTCTCAACTGGGTTCAAGAACAGTGTTAGTGAAGACACCATTCACGACAAAACCAAATCACATTTGATATTCAATACAAGGCTCTGAATAGAAAATATATCGGCTTATATTCAATATCAAATTCTACGATTAACAGATGCCGTATTGGAAATAACGATATAAATATATATCTTTCAATTTCGATTTCAATTCGAATTCATTTATATTCAATTCCGATTTCAATTCGAATTCATTTATATTCAATTTCAATTCGAATTCATTTATATTCCATTTCAATTTCAATTCGAATTCATTTATATTCCATTTCAATTTCAATTCGAATTCATTTATATTCCATTTCAATTTCAATTCGAATTCATTTATATTCAATTCCAATTCGAATTCATTTATATTCAATTTCGATTTCAATTCGAATTCATTTATATTCTAACGACGACGTATATAATATATACGTTCTAAATATATTCAAAATAAATTTCTCGTCGATATTATTTAAAATAATTCATTTTAAATAATCAAAATTCGCTAAAATTGCCAAAATAAAAATTTTAAACTGGCCCAGATTTTCGAGTTGTTACAATATACGCACAACAAAAAAGGTTACTAAATCATTTGGTATAGGTTATCGAAACATACGTGCATGAATAAAGATTGTTTTTTATTTAGGAAAGAGCTTGAAAATTGTGATTTTTTCTTAAATGCGGCAAATCTCGTTGGAAAAAGAATAAAATAAAGGAAGATGGAAAGCAATCTAAAATACCTGTGAAGGTTTTGAGGTATTTTCCACTCATACCGAGGTTGAAAAGGATGTTCAAGTCGTTTGAAATATCTGAACAATTAAGATGGCATAACAGTAATTAAAGAGAAGATGATTATCTACAGCATCCTGTAGATTCCTCTCAATGGTCTACAATTGATAGAATGTATTCTTACTTTGCATCCGATCCACGAAATTTAAGGCTTGGCCTTGCAAGTGATGGCTTCAACCCATTTGGTGATTGGAAGTCTACATATAGTTGTTGGGCATTGTTTCTTGTTGCTTACAATTTTCCTTTATGGCTTTGCATGCATAAAGATAATATAATGCATTCTTTATTAATTCCTAGACCACGACAACCAGTAAATGATATCAACATGTATCTACAACCGTTTATCAAAGATTTGAACAAATTATGGAATAAGGGGGTAAAGGTGTATGATGCATACGATGATAGTGAGTTTAGATTAAAGCAATTTTGGTATAGGACTACTTTTCGAAAACATTATATAGATATGAAATTACATTTGGGAAGATCATTCTTCTGTAATAGGTCATTGTATTTTCAGTACTTGAGGTTATTAAAAAATAAGATCGATTTGTACAAGTATGTAGTTTTGGAGATCTATTTTCAGTACTTGGGGTCGTTAAACCTCCAAATTATTGTGGTTTTGGGAATTAGTTTCAAAATATTTTACATATTTACGCCGTTTTGTGTCGTTTTAGTTTTTCTGATAGCAATTAAACTTTATTCGATAAACCCAGATCTCCAAACTTGGAGCACTGCTGCTGTTTTAAAACTGCGGCGCTGCTCCAGTTTTAAAACTACGGCAGTCCTTAAATGCTTTCTTAAGTGAAAGCTTCAGTTTTTAGCTGAAATGCTTACTCCAGTTTCTTAGGTGACGATACAAAGAAAGATATTCATAGCATGAACTTTTTTTTACAGTCTTATCGGGGTAGCAATAACGTCTCAAATGGTGGTAATATACAAGTCGAGAATCATTCTAGAAAGTGTAAACTATTGGGTTGGCTAAGAAATGTTGTCGCAGAAGCAACAATTGCATCAACTGATCCTACAGCTTTAGTGCATCATGTACCATTAGGCGCAGACGCTTGGAAGGTTTGGGTTGATATGGTAGTGGATCCTACAACCACTTTATTCAGGCCTACTTCATATATCTATACTATTGGGCAAGCAGTTGGGACGACTGTTGCTTGGCCTAAGGGGTTTATCTCTTTTGATTAGTACGTATATGTACTTATATTTGACATATGTTATGGATTTAGCTATGTTTTGTAATGGAGCTATAATTTCAAAAATGTTGTAACTTAAATTGTTTTCGACTATTATGAATGTGAACGGTTTGTATTGCTTTAAGGAATTTAAATGATTGTAGTTATTATTAATGAAATATTGTTTTTAATTATAATATTGTAAAATTTATGGTTAATATCAGTGTATTTCCAGCAATTGTAATTATTAGTTGTTACAACTTTTACAAACAGTTGTAAATCTCTAGCGAAACTGATGAAAATAGTTGTTGAAATTTTAATTACAACAGCTACAAGTTGTTGTAATAAAATATTTTACAACAGGTAGAACCTATTATGAAAGGATCTTATAACAACTGTTAGATCACTACAAGAAAAATACCCTATTGCAACTAGCTATTTGCAACAGGCGACAAATGACGGTTGTAGTAAATGATTTTTAGCAACAGACCTATTCTAGCAGTTGCAACAGATGAGATTTAGCAACATGCCTTGATTTTCTGTTGCGAAAAGCTTATTTTTTGCAACTGTGTTTCCCTTCCTGTTGCAAAAATATACTTTAATCAATTGTACTTCTATAACAGTTGCAACAAACATATTATTTGCAACTACACTTCCAAGCCAGTTGCGAATAAATATCTTTAGCAACTGTTTTTGCCACTTGCAATAACTATATTTTTTTACAACTGGTAAAGCCAGTTGCGATTAACATACTATTAGAAATTAATATCAGCTTTTAATGATATAACTTTTACTAACTAATTTTGAATAGTTACCATTAAATGATTAACTACTAGTAATTATATAAAGATTAATAATTAATAATTATTAATTAATAATAAACTTTAAGTATTATAAAGTGATATTTATAACTGATAATTAAATAATAATAATTACCAATTAACAAATAATTATAATTAACATTTAAAAATAATAAAATGAATAAATAATTATTAAATAATAAAAAATTAATGGATAATAATTAATTTGAAATATTAATATGTTTAAATATCAAATGAATAATTTATAATTAATAAGTTCATAATAAATAAATGATAATTGATTAAGTATTAAAAATACCTTATTTAGCAATACGACTTAGTAACCATTATTAAATTGTAAAGAAGTAATAATCAATATTTACTTTTAACAATTAATGACTAATAGTTAATTTTTAATAGTTATGAAGTGGCATTTATTATTAATATTTAATAATTATAAATACTATTTATATCTTACAGCTAATACTCCCATAAAATATAAATTCTTAAAATTTTACAAAATAAATTTATATATGTCATAAAATATACAATTAAAATTTTAAACTTAATTTTGATAGAACTCAAAAATGAAAAGTAAAAATTAAAATTTACAAAATGTTTACTATTTCATAAGATTTGAAAATCTTGAAATAATCTCAAAATAATAAAATATAAATATTATGTTTTACATATTAATCCAAATAATATTTCCATGATATCATCCTTGACATAATGATATCATTTTGGTTTTAACTAAATATATTTGGCCTCGCCCTTCAAAATTTGGCTCCAGCGTTATAATTTGGCTCCAGCGTTAGAATTTTGGCTCCATTAGTTTGGCTCCACCTTTGTAAATTCTACCGCTATCATTTTTCTCCAACGCCTCTTTTCTAGAATTTTCCCGTTCCCATTTCTTCTTTCAAACCCTAAAACCCCAAATTTGTTCTTCCAGATCCTTTCTGATTTCAACTGCTATAAATGTTAACATATGTTGATTTCTTGAAAATTCATATTTCAGTTCTCCCTAAACACTTCTCTTGTTCCTCTCGCACCTCTACCCCATATTTCATCTCAAGCCACGGATCCCAGCACTTCTGCTTCAACACCCAAGTCGTTTGCTCACTTTTGGTGCTGACCTTCTGCTTTCATTTTCTCTTCCTGCAGTGATTTGGTCAACGTCCGGCAATGGGTACCCCCAGGAAGCGGCTACAATTCTAGGTTCGTTTTTCCATTACCAACCCCTGACTTCATACTACTCCAAAATTTATAGGTTAGAATTCCAACTTTTTTTATCCTCGCTTCGTCAGCCCCAACCCTACGTTTGGTTCACACTAACATACGATGATTTTTGTCAAATTGAAAGTATATGTCTGTATACAATTAAGTCTGCAATATTTATCCGTAGAATACTGTACATTCTTAATTGGTTGATGTTTCTTTGCTTGTTACAACTGTTTGTCAGTTTGGGTATACATAGTTACGTAGTTTACAAATGATAGTTACGAATTTCTTTTAAGTAAGACTAACCCACTGTAGAAAAGTGAAAATTAACTTTAGAACGTTAGGTATATGTTTGCATCTTTAACCTAATATGTTTAACATTATTTAACTTTAACTTAGGAGCTGTAGATATTGATTTGTTCATATTATCACCTCTGTAGTAACTGAAGGTACCTGTAGACTAAACTAAATGGGAATTTATTCATTGCTTGTCATTCCATCTTTAATTGTACTCTTGCAGATAGTTATGATAAACGCCAAACTTTGTTTAAAAATATTATTTTATTACATGAAACAAATTCTGAAATGATTTAGCCGATAAATAGGTCAAACGGAAATGTAAGGGAAGATAACAGAAAATTATGATTTTTGATAAATAGTATTATCTTTAATTATGTTTTGCTGGACGAATGGTGATCATTTTTTTTACATCACATCTTTTTATCCAATTAGTTAGATAAAATAATCTTACATACATGATACATCTAAGCTAAGCTGATTCTCCTTGTTCGGCATAGGACAAGCCAGCTGATAATTTCTGGGCTCAGGCATAAATATTACTAAAAAGTCCATCTCCAAACATTTGTATAAAGGCAATCAAATTTTCATATTGTTTGATAGCTTGCTAGAACAGGTCAGAAGTTGCACCATTGTCCCTAGAAGTAGAGGTTCTGCTTTGCCTTGTATTCATAAGTAAATGTTGGGTCCAAAATCCAACTGGACAAATGGATGTCAAGGCACTGCTCAGGATGCATAAGCCACCACTATTCCCCTTTTAAGAGAACCAGATCTAGAAAGTAACCATGAAGAGATTCTATGATTTAATTTAAAGAAACTGCCCATGAGTGTGTGTGTGTGTGTCTATATATATATATATATATATATATATATATATATATATATATACACACACACTCCCCAAAGAAAAATAAAAATTTATTCAATCATGAGTAACCATGCTAGAGTGTTTCCAGCCCATGCATTGCTCCCCAGACCGTCTAAGCTGTCAAATTTGCAGTTCCAGTAAAGGTGTAGATTGACAAACTGTATGATTCATTTGCACCATGCTGTAAAGTGGAAGATAAGTCAATAACTGAAACATTTAGACACTCTTAACTCTTTTGAAGGAACAAGAATGATGGATGGCCATACGACGGAGTGGTATTGTGCTGAAAAAATAAGTTTAGTGTATCGTGCGATGGCAGATAGTAGGTGTGGGTCGTGATATGTAGGCGGAGGGACTATACTGAAGTTCAAAGAAAATGATATGGCTTTTGGAATAGGACATATGGTGATGATAGGTTTCGGTCATACGTCAATTGGAAGCTTAGTGCAATTTGTAAGTTGCAAAGAGAATAGTAACAACGTATAAAATGAGAGCTTGAATAAGTAGAAAGTTGCCATGTGCAGAGCATGCTTATAGCTAAATATTGTTCATGTTTTGTACATTCCATATTATTATTGAAGGAAACATTTGACTACTTAAATATGTGTCCTAAATTTTGTATTTTCTAGTGTTATAGATACCTTGCATTTATCAAGTTTCTGAATATTAAGCTAATAATAACAAATGCATGTACATATCTGTTTGCGTTGTTTTTTTACTAACCAATTGTTTTTAACTTTCAGGTCAGCGACTGAAAAGGTTACTATTACTGGAAAACTGCTTTGGTAGCCATGAGATATATTTGCATTTTTTTTTACTAACCTATTGTTTTTATGTCATCTTTTTGTTGATGAAGATAGTTTTCTGTATGCACTTTGCTGCTTTATTTCTGTATGCACTTTGCTGCTTTATTTCTGTATGCACTTTTCTGTATGCTATTGGTCCTACTGTTATTGTGTTTTTTTGTCTTCTATTGGTGTCATACCTCTATGCCTAATCTTACTTAGTTTTTATTGTCTAATGATGGCAGTCTTGATTCTTTGAAGCACAGGTGAATCAATCGCCAAAATTACTTGTTTCAGTCGAAGCAACAACTCCAATTACTGATCCCAGTACTTGGCACTACCATGAGTAAAACCGAGCGCCATCACATCTGGAGCTGAAGCAACCAATTCAGGTATCTGAATTACCTAGTGTTCGGATACTAATCTGAATAGAATAGAAGTTGATTTTGTGGAATAGTCTCAAACTATTTGTTAATTATTTACAGTCGTTTGGTATAATCATTCCATTTATTGTTAGCCTACACTATTTTTTCAATTCAACATCAAACGATCTAGATTTCATTGTTTAACCTGATGAAATAATGTCTATTGGTTGTCCAAAACACTTGAAATGTGTTAATTAGATGGCTGGATGATTTATTACAGGTAATATAGAGAGATATCAATGACGTAGTTCTATTTTTTCTATTAATGGGTAGTGTAAGTAAAGTATGGGTTCAAAATAAATATCATACGTACATGAGCAATAACCATACCATATGTCATTATAATGGAAAACTTCGGATAATTTTTTTTTTGAAAGGAAAAAGCGATTTTTTCATGTTATGGATTCTCTTCCTGTTTACCATCATTTGCGCAAAACATTCATCCTTACGCAAATAAATCACATGTTATTTGTGCAAAAAAAAAAGAACTCTATATCATATGCATATGCAGACTTGTTGAGAGCTTCCAACTTTTCAAAGTATTCCTTCTCATATGAGAATAATATGCAGTATGTGCAAATAATTTTGTGTTACACATGCAAAAACACAAGCTATTTCCATGAAAATATTCTTGCCACACACAAAGCATGTGTTATAGCAAATTCTTTCAAATGATTTTCCAATAGAAAGAACAATATTACATGTCATAGAACCAAATTCATATTGTTTTTAATCTGGAGGATGTCACATTTCTAATTCTGTCGATCATACTCGCCAACTGTTTAATTCACATTTAATTGCATTTTTATTGCATATGCCAATCATTTTATCAACGTTTATTGTAAGTTTCTTAGATTTGACTACGATTTAGTTTTACACAGGGAATATAGAGAGCTAAACCTGCAGGTATGACTCGTCACTCTTCTTTTTTTTCTATTGTTCCAATTCTTAATAGTTTTTTTGTCTAGGAGCCATTGCTTTGATGTGTTTGAAAGAGCTTATGCAGGTGCATCGAGTGGATGAAAGACACAATGTATTAGACTGAAATGCACGTTGATAGAGATATAGAGTTCGTCTCATTGAATTTGGATGTGGGGGAGGAATGATTCCATGGTTAATGCTTGTGTTGCAAGTTTTTGATCAATTTATATTGGAAATAATTTGTAATCTTGACGAGAAATGTTGATATATATATTTGTAACCATCTTTGTCAATGTATTATTTTTGCTTGAATTTAAAGATATTGTAATAAAATTTGAACTTTTGTGAATATTTAATGAAATATTTTAGAGTAGTATTATCTTTGAGCTAGTATTTAAATTTTATATATTTTGATTTATGAAATCATGATTTTATAGTTAAATCGCAAAACATTTTGCGAAAGATTCAATTGCAACGGACAAAAATAGTTGTGAAAAATTCTTTCGCAACAAGAACAAAATTGTATTAGGTAATTTTGCAACTATCATTTGTTGTTGCAAAAGAATAAGTTGCAACAACAAAGGCCTGTTGCAAAAAAAAATATCGCAACATCTTATTGCAATAGGCGGAAAATGTTGCAGACTTTTTACAACTCTGGCTATACCAACCGGCGCGAACCTGTTGTAATTGATCTACTGCAATAGATATTGCCTGTTGCAAAAAGTGTTTTTGTTGTAGTGAAACTGTTGCAATAAACTTAATTACAACAACCAAAAAGCATTGTAAAAATATTTTTAACAACAACTTTAAGTAGTTATGAAAAAGCCTTTTACAAGGCAATAAGTCTTTCATAACAGTTTTAGATCGATTGTAAGAGAACATTATACAACAGCAAAAAGCAGTTGTAAATTGTACCCGTTCTATTACCACTACGGATATTACGACTGGTGGACGCAACTTGTAATAGACATATTACAACAATTTTTTGTTGTTGTAAAAGAGTATTTCTGTTGTAGTGTGAGAATACCAGAAGAAGGAACTTTGATACATCCGTCTGATAGTGAAGTATGAAAATACTTTGACATGACTTATCCTGAATTTGCTGCAGAGAGCCGTAATGTTAGGCTCGTTTATATACGGATGGATTTTCGCCATTTTCTCGGTTTGAGAGTAAATATTCATCATGTCCTATCATTATTACTCCTTATAACTTACCTCTATGGATGTGTATGAAAAATCCATATATGCTTCCAACAGTTGTCGTGCCTGGTCCCGATGATCCGACACAAGGAATTGATGTTTATCTACAACCGCTGATTGAAGAGTTGAATACGCTGTGGCATGAAGGAGTCGAAACATACGACATTTTGAGAAAAGGAATTTTCATATGTTTGCTTCTTTATTATGGACTATTAGTGATTCCCGCAATGCTTTCAGATTGAAGCACAGCTGGATGTCAAGCTTGTCCTCACTGTATGGATGAGACACGAGCATTTACATTAAAGTTTGGAAGAAAAAAATTCTTGGCTTGACTGTCATCGGTGCTTTCTGCATATTAATCATAAATTTAAAACGGATAAAAAGAACTTTAAAGCTAACATAGTAGAGAATATGCTACCGCCTAAAGTTTGGACAAGCGAAGAGATATATGAAATAGTAAAAGACTATCCCGAGATACATGAAACTGTGGGGCAGGTTGAAATCCAGGTAAATCGGACATTCATAATTGGTGCGAACAAAGTATATTTTGGAAGTTATCTTACTGGAAAAATCTACTACTTTGGCATAATATTGACTTCATGCACAATTTAAAAAATGTTTTTGATAACGTCTTTAATACAGTTTTGAATGTAAAGGGGAAAACCAAGGACGATGCGAATTCGAGACGTGATATATTACACTTTTGTAAAATGGTCGGAACTTCACTTGTACGACGATAATAAAAAAAACCAAAGCATGTTATGAGCTAGACAACAGGCAAGTAAAACTCGTGCTAAAGTGGGTGGAAGGATTAAGATGTCCTGATGAGATTTCTTCTAACCTCCGTAGATGTGTGGACTTTAAAAACAGTAAATTGAGTGGGATGAAAAGCCATGATTGCCATGTCATGATGGAATATTTTTTTACTTGTGATTTTCAAGGAACTATTGCCTACAAAAATATGGAGTGTAATAACGGAATTAAGTATGTTTTATAAACAACTTTGTTCAACGATGTTGAACATAGACCATCTACGTAAGCTTGAAGTAGAAATCCCTGTACTGCTCTACAAACTCAAGAAAATATTTCCACCGGTTTTTTTTTAATGTAATGGAGCATTTACCTATTCGTCTTCCTTCGAGGTTCTGTGCAATATGGATGGATGTATCCGTTTAAGAGGTAATTTTGTATATACTCAATAATCTTGATAGGTTACAATTTAGATTTTTGTACCAGCATATAAATTTAATTGTTCTTATTATAGGTACTTGAATCATTCGAAGAAAAAAATTGAGAAAAAAGCTCAAGTAGAAGGTTCTATTTGCAAATCGTACCTTAAAGAAGAAGCTTCATTTTTTTTCTCCCATTACTTTAGTGAAGATGTGAACTTATCTTTTGTAACTGTTCCCCATAATGAAGAAGTCGTTGAACATGAGTCTTCTCAAACAATGTTATCTATTTCTAAACAACATGAAAGACCTGCTGGGAAATGTGTGGAAATATGGTTATGCAATAAAGATTACCATGCGGCGCACACATATGTTCTTTAAATTGTGTGTAAGTTGCACCATTTGTCAAATAATACTGAATTCATGTACAATTCAATTATATATATATATATATATATATTAACAAAAAAGGAACATAACACATATTTGCAGCATATACGAATCAGAACATCCATCCGGTGATCTTAATAAAGAATTTGCTGAATGATTTTCAGACTATGTTCGTGATGCCAAAAATTGTGTTGTTAACAAAGGATTACGACATATTGCTGTCACCAAAAAGAAATGTTAATACTTATCCATTATAATCCGAGAATGGATTTAAATTCAACACCAATGATTACGGAGCTGAAAAATTAACATATAACAGCGGTGTATTTATCAAAGGTAGTGATGATCTAGAGGAGCGTATAAATGATTTTTACGGTGTATTAACGCAAGTTTTAGAGTTGACATATTATGTACAGCCCTTTGGGAAAAAATTTCTATTCAAATGCAACTGGTTTAGCAATGTTATTGGTTCTGGAATTAACGTGCAAAAAAGATTATAAGCTAATTGAAGTAAGGCATACGTCACATTATTATAAGTATGATCCTTTTGTGTTAGCTAAGTAAGCATTACAAGTCTATTTTGCTCCGTATCCGTCCTTAAAAAAGGTAAAGAAGATTGGTGGGCTGTTTTTAAAACAAAGTCGACATTTACATTTAACAGAAATAATAGTCTAGATGAAGCAGCGTATCAAGCGGATCTTGAGCCAAATACTGAAATAATAATAGATGATGAAATTGATGTAGGGTCGTTGAATGATGAAGCGAATGTATTAGTAGATGCATTTGAAAGTACTGGAGAAAACGATATAGAGCATGAGACTGAGTCTGGATCATAAGATGATGAAGACTGATGTTATGTACTTATGTTATGTACTGTTATGAGCTATGTATCATATATATTATGTACTATTCTGAGCTATGTAATAATAATGATGATGATTGTTCTCAACTATGAATTTACTTACGTTCTTTACTATTATGATTTATATAATGATAATGATGACTATATATGTTATGCGTTATGAAGAGTTATGCATTATTCTTCTCATGTTCGTAATGATAATGATGACTAATGTTATTAATTCAAGTTATTTTGTATGCATTACATGATTATGACAGATATGTCTGATCGAAGACGATCGAGGAGTACGTCTCATTCGGCTCTTCACCATCTTCTACATTAGGAGCGGGTCCGGGAAGCTCAGAGCCAGATACGAGCCAAGTTGCAGAGATTGTTCCGAAGAGTGCAAGGTACATATCAAATTTATTTCATTTTACATTATTTAAAAAATATGAAATATCTATGTCAACATGTACATAATGGCTTTGAGATTGAGCCATCAGATTTCATTCTAGAGGTATCGAGGGAGTCTTACAAGGGCAGGATGACCGGGGCTTGGCCGCGTTGGGATAGTATCCTACCCCATATCAAGAACGTCATTCTAGCTGATTTATTGGTAAGTATTTTTTTAAATTATTATCGAAAATTAATATACTATAAATAATTCAAAATAAATTCAATATGCAGGTTGTTGTACGTGTGGAGCCACAGGACATTAAACTTTTTTGACTCACTAGAATATGAAGATGCGTAAAAATTACCGAGAGGCAATTTCAAGAGCGAAGACATTGGGTAAAAAACCTTTGTGGATGAGTGACGATGTATGAGTTGCATTTCTAGAATATTAGGATACGGAAGAATCTAAAGTAAGATATAATGAAAATATTCACATTTATGTTGTTTGCATTATTTTAATTAATTTTGTATCATATTTAATAGAAAGTAGCAGCCAGAATTAAAGCAAATAGAATTAAGAATCCTGTTTTACACTGCGGCGGCTTGAAATCATTCCAACAACATAGAAGAGAATTGGTATAAATTTTCAATATTTTTAGCATATGTTCACGTAAAAATTTAGTGTGTATCATTCATTGTTATTTTCAATAATTTTATTAGTGTATATATACTTAGGTCGCAAAGTTAGGAAGGGAGTCGTCGATGACAGATGTTTTCAGACATGCGCATGCGGTAGAGCATACTGACGAAGAAGGGAACGTTACGTATGATTAGGCGGATGACATGGCTACGAGTGTAATGGTAAATATGCTTATCCGTAATTAAAATGTTTCATATTTGTTCATATCACATTATATAGTAAATTATATAGTATTTGTGTTAAAATTATATTGGTATTGTAGGTGAGATATGACACAGAGTCGGATAGAGTGACACAGGCTACTCGATGAGAGGCGCTTACGGTTGCAGAGTCCGATCGGATATGGGATTCTATTATTGATTTGCCTACTCATAATAGGCTATATGGCTTCAGCAACCAGGAGGTAAATTGTAACACCCCACCTCCGTAAGGTCACTCACAAAGGGAATGCTTTAACTTTGGTGGAGCATTTTAGTAAACAGAACAGAAACTTACAAGACAGATAAAACAGTACTAGAAAAATTTTAACTTTATTACAGCGGAAACAGAAATTAATATGGTTACATCCTTTCAATTTCAGATTTCAAGTACAAAATATCAGTCTTGTACAAAAGCCTTCAAAATGCATAGTTTAAAATCATAATCCCCATGGAACGGAAGCTATACCGAGCCAAGCCATACTTTAAGCACTTCAAGCAAAGAGAAATCCGGATCAAGCTAAAGTATTTCCTTCCTTGGATAACCTGGGGGGGAAACGGAAGAAAGGAGGCGAAACAACAAGGGTCAGACAAAAAGTCTGGCAAGTCCAGTGACTTTCAGCATATGAACAGATAATAATAATATGATATGAACATAAAACTGGATGTGAGATAACTATAACAGGTGTAGCAGATACGACAGAAAAACAGAATGATATAAACTATTGTTTTACACTCCTCTGCACTAATACTAGTATAGCAGAATTAGGTGTCTCACTAATGTCTAAATTGAAGCAGGAACGGGTACAGAATACTTTAACGGAAACAGAATGCTAATAATGGGCCTTTACTACCCGATCAGAAACAGACAGAAGCAGGAACAGATTTATCTCTATGGAAACAGAATGTAGAATTAGGTGTACACTAGTAATGGGCCTTTACCACCCGAACAGACGGTACCACACAGAAACAGACAGGTGTTACCACCCAACAGAAACAGACGGTACCAACAGAAACAGACAGAACTAAGCGTACCCTAAAACCCTACCCCAAGCGATCGGCTCCCTAATACATAAATATCCTGTGTCGGCCCCACAGTAGGGTGTATCACTCCCTAAAGTGACAACCAATTGGCACAGACCTATTTACAAATGTCACGGCGTCTTACATCCTCAGAGGCAGACCGGGATCCATGCACGCACATGACCCGGTTGGAACGCACCATCAACATCCCTCGCCATTATCAGAATGAACCACTTATAATTAGTTCAGTAAGCGTGCCCGGACCCTACTTACTGTTGGGTCAAAGTTTTGATACCAGAAAAGGGTTACTGACTAATATGGGTCCCAAACAACAGATGACACAAGTAATTCCCCCCCTAACCTTGTGTCCCCAGACTAACAGATTTCAGATTAACTTGTTTACAAGTTCAGACATACAGAATTCAGATTTACTAATTCACAAATTAAGTTAACAAGTTTTCAGACTAACGGATCAGATGTACAGATTTTTCAGATTTGGCTAACTTTGTATTGGGCCTACAGATTCATGGACGGGTTTTACTACATCTATTAATCCCTTTGGTTTAACCCTATTTTTCCCCAATACGTTTTAGACGTCATTCTTATCTTAGATTTTGCATTAATTAATTATTAATGCACAGACCTCTCACATTAGGTCGGTAGCTTGTGGCCGCTGGATATGCCGGGCGGTTCTGGGCAGACTTCTGCCACAAGCCAGACCTAACCTCGTGTCTTACGCATGTTATGACTAACTTCTCACATTAGAACCTATTGTTTGCGGCCACTGGATGTGCCGGGCGGTTCCGGGCAGATTTACGCCGCAAACTCATTCTAACCTCGAGTTAGCCATGTTTATCTTTGCGGCCAATTAATTAATAATTTACCGTATATGCGCACGCCCAATATATATGCCAATTCAGATTATATCAATAACAGGATGATTATATCAACATAGCAGATAACAGATTTTATATGACTTAACGGATTTAACAGATTTAGCAACTTAGCAGATTTTGGCATATAACAGGTTAGGCATTTCAACCGACAAATTTAACAGATTAGGCATTTCAATCTAATTAGCAGCCTAGGCAATATAACAAAACTAGTAGTTTAGGCAACTTGACAAATTAGCAGATTTAGCAAATTTAATAATTTTAAAAGTTCTATTTACATGCCTTGCCCAATCATAAATTGGCCTAAATTCATATGCTTACATAATTGTCATGATTCACAACATATACTCCATGTTTTGCATAAGCGCAGAATATGGACATAATTTGCCATATAACATATGTTCCAATTTTTGTTAAACTAGCATTTTACAGCAGATTCACATATAAATTATACCAAATATAACCATTAATTTCAATGCATGCCATATATCCAAAAATCCCTATTTAGGTGTAATCACAATAGTAGATATCCTAATTAATGTAAATCTTTACACCTAAGTTTCCATATTTTCTTCTTTTTGAGTCATGAATCATTATGCAAACTATACCCAATAATATAAATCTTTAAATCATATCTTCTAAAAATCATATCTTGACTTTTATATGCATTTTGTCCAAAGTCTCAAATCATATGTAATCTTACAATGATTCCTCTTTTCTTCTATCATAGAATATGCATAGATCCAAATCTAGTTTACAACATATGCTCATTAATTACAGTTCTAAATTACAACATAACTATGCATACAACATGCATAAATTATATGTTCATAGTCAGATTTATGCATATGTCCAATATATTTTATGCCTCAGACCTAAAGTCATACATTCAATTTAGTCTTGTCAAATTTCGCATCATTCATTATTTATCCCAAAATTTGCGTTCATACGTTCATCTCTTATGAGATTAGGCACAGGCTCGTGGTAGCCTGGCTATAAAAACAGAAAAGAAGAAAAGGGATACAGAACAGTCACAGAAAAACAAATCTGACAGAAGAGAATATATATACAATCTCAGATTCAGAATTAAAAACATATCAAAATTATAATTAACGTTTATAGCGGAAAATAACTGTACTTGCCTTGATTGGATTAAAGAAAGGACTTTAGTTGTTACAGAATTGTTGCAGAAGCTTTTATCTCAAATTTGAATTTAGGATGATGTTGATTGACTTCTAGTTTTGATCCTAGCAGAGTAGCGACGCCATTTTTATTTTTAATTAGAAGAAGAGAGCAATGGAGGCTAGAGAATTGTGTTAGAGACTTAGGTTGAGTCTAGGGTCATTTTATAGAGTTTATGAACTGATTAGGACCATCGATGTTGCTTGGATTGATCGTAGCCATTCATCCTAAGGAGAGACCAATTAGAGCCTGCCACCTAGCCCTAATGACAAAGCAGACTGCAGAAAATCGACCAACATAGAATAGGCCAGCCAGGGTGGACTGGGTTCGACCTGGGTCTGGACCAGGTCGACAGCCCTGTCGACAGCCCTGTCGACCTGGCTAGACCAGGTCGACAGCCCAGTCGACCTGGGTGCCTTAGGCGGGTGTTCTCCCGCCCTGGCCCATTGGGCCCCATTTTGGAATTTAAACTTGATTTTCTGAACTGTTCGAATTTTAAACTTAATTCAGAAACTTCTGGAGGATATATCTTCTTCATACGGACTCCGTTTTTCGAAAACTCGGACTCTATTTCGCGTATTTTTCCGAGACGAACGCAATGGCGTATCCCGTTTCCCTTAGTTCTTTGATTTCAAATTAATTATACTTTAATTTGTTAATTCCACAGTTATAGAATACACGGGGTGTTACATTCTCCCCCACTTAAAAGGATTTCGTCCCCGAAATCTTCAAGTTAAGGAGAATGTGTCCTACCATCCAATCACCCATCTACTCAACCATCATCCACAAGCATCCATTGTCCTTAGAAAACTTCTAATGTTGTATGAACATATGCAAAAGTGTGTGTATATGTTCCTTATCTAATGCAAAGATCAGGCGGTCTACTGATTCAGTTGACCTCCTTAATGCGAATTATGTCAGTGCCATGAGTCCAACATGTATGCAATAGAATTTTGATGATATATATTATTTCTATATGAGTGCACAACCATTCACTCAAATGCAACATCCATGTGCTGAATCAACCAATTTGCATCCACAAGAATTGAAAAAAATGCTCACCCATCCATATGCAGTATGAGAGTGTTTTCGAGCCGATCTAGTGCCTAGTGTGTGTATATGCATCCACGTGCAACCACTAGCAACCACTTGCAACCACTTGCAACCATCAAACATAACATGTCTCAAACACATGTTTACACCCATTAGGATTCCTATCTATAAGTTGAACACTCGATCGATAGGATATAGTCTAGTGATGGAAGCGAGTACAGATAGAACGAAGACTTGGTTCCCATTAGACATTGGTTGAGAAAATAATTCCCCTAAGTATCAACCCCAAAGACCGAAATCAATATCAGATTGACACTCAGAGGATTACCTTCTTTAGACAATGTCAAAACTGGAAATCAGAATTATTCAGATATTTACAGACTACTGATACAGATCAGGTTCCCTAATGATTCTTAGGAAGCTAAGCATGATAAAATCATATCCCACAAAAACCCAGAATATATGCGTCATATTTGACGCCTAACACAGATATCCCTCAAACCTTAATCTCAAACAGATGGGCCATAACCCTTATGGGTCTGAGCCTACAGATGGAATTCAGAAATAATACTAGTATTAAAGTGCAGAGTATCGATTACAAAATCAAAATACCAGAATCAGAAAAAGTCTTAACTCCATAATCAGATAAAGAAATTAAACCTACTATAGAAATTTTCCTTATCCTAGCCACTAGCCTCAAGATTATTCGCCTGCCCACCTTGTCCTCGTCTCTTCGGGCAGTCCCTAGTGAAGTGTCCCATCTCCCCACAGTTGAAGCAAGCGCCCTTCCTTTTTCTGCAATCCTTGTTCAGATGAGTCGAGCTTCCATAAGTAAAGCACTTTTTCCCCTTCTTATCTTCAGTCTTCTCATCCTTCCTTTGTGTTTCCTTTTTGGGCCCCGCTTTCTTATTCGGTGGTTCTTCCTTCTTTGTCTCTTTCGGACCCTTGTCTTCCTCGTGCAGTAGTGCCATGTCCACCAATTTCTCGTAAGTCGCTCCCATAGGTACGTGGGTCATGGCTAAGCTGTGCAGTGGCTCGTTCAATCCTTTAACAAAGCGGAGAGCCTTTTTATGCTGAGTGTTGACTAAATCCAATCCGAACCTAGCCAGTTGGTTGAACTGGTTGACGTATTCCTTGACCGTCATACTTCCTTGCTTAAGAGATAAGAACTTTTCCAGTTGTAAACTTCGTTCAGCTTGCGAGAGAAATTTTGTCTCAAACCTTGTTCTGAAATCCATCCACGTCTCAACCGGCCTCTCGGCGTTAGTGACTTCCCACCAGTAGGAAGCTTCGTCTTTGAGCAGCCATACTGCCAACTGTACCTTCTGCCTATCGTCCACCTCGAAGATAACGAATAGATCCTCAGTTTCTTTGAGCCAATTCCTAGCTTCTACGAATGATTCAGTTCCTTTGAAATCCTTCCCACCCATGGCCCTAAAATCTCTACAGATCTTTGAGAAAGCAATTGCACGAGGAGGGGGTGGAGGAGGGGGATCATTTGCTGGACCTGCAGCGGCGGTCCTAGCCTCAAGATATTGACGAAACCAACCGGGTACATGAACACCCTCTGGTATCTCAGATGCTTCAGACATGCTGGAACGAAAAAGGAAAGGTTCAATACAAAAAGGACTGAGAGAAAGATATATGGCTCTTGGGGATCATGTTTTTCAAAATAAGCTTTATTTTTGAAAATACTTCCTTTCAAAACCTTTTTGAAAACAGTTTTCAAAAACTTTACCCAATCTGGTAACCTTCAGCTCTGATACCAAGTGTAACACCCCACCTCCGTAAGGTCACTCACAAAGGGAATGCTTTAACTTTGGTGGAGCATTTTAGTAAACAGAACAGAAACTTACAAGACAGATAAAACAGTACTAGAAAAAATTTAACTTTATTACAGCGGAAACAGAAATTAATATGGTTACATCCTTTCAATTTCAGATTTCAAGTACAAAATATCAGTCTTGTACAAAAGCCTTCAAAATGCATAGTTTAAAATCATAATCCCCATGGAACGGAAGCTATACCGAGCCAAGCCATACTTTAAGCACTTCAAGCAAAGAGAAATCTGGATCAAGCTAAAGTATTTCCTTCCTTGGATAACCTGGGGGGGAAACGGAAGAAAGGAGGCGAAACAACAAGGGTCAGACAAAAAGTCTGGCAAGTCCAGTGACTTTCAGCATATGAACAGATAATAATAATATGATATGAACATAAAACTGGATGTGAGATAACTATAACAGGTGTAGCAGATACGACAGAAAAACAGAATGATATAAACTATTGTTTTACACTCCTCTGCACTAATACTAGTATAGCAGAATTAGGTGTCTCCCTAATGTCTAAATTGAAGCAGGAACGGGTACAGAATACTTTAACGGAAACAGAATGCTAATAATGGGCCTTTACTACCCGATCAGAAACAGACAGAAGCAGGAACAGATTTATCTCTATGGAAACAGAATGTAGAATTAGGTGTACACTAGTAATGGGCCTTTACCACCCGAACAGACGGTACCACACAGAAACAGACAGGTGTTACCACCCAACAGAAACAGACGGTACCAACAGAAACAGACAGAACTAAGCGTACCCTAAAACCCTACCCCAAGCGATCGGCTCCCTAATACATAAATATCCTGTGTCGGCCCCACAGTAGGGTGTATCACTCCCTAAAGTGACAACCAATTGGCACAGACCTATTTACAGATGTCACGGCGTCTTACATCCTCAGAGGCAGACCGGGATCCATGCACGCACATGACCCGGTTGGAACGCACCATCAACATCCCTCGCCATTATCAGAATGAACCACTTATAATTAGTTCAGTAAGCGTGCCCGGACCCTACTTACTGTTGGGTCAAAGTTTTGATACCAGAAAAGGGTTACTGACTAATATGGGTCCCAAACAACAGATGACACAAGTAATTCCCCCCCTAACCTTGTGTCCCCAGACTAACAGATTTCAGATTAACTTGTTTACAAGTTCAGACATACAGAATTCAGATTTACTAATTCACAAATTAAGTTAACAAGTTTTCAGACTAACGGATCAGATGTACAGATTTTTCAGATTTGGCTAACTTTGTATTGGGCCTACAGATTCATGGACGGGTTTTACTACATATATTAATCCCTTTGGTTTAACCCTATTTTTCCCCAATACGTTTTAGACGTCATTCTTATCTTAGATTTTGCATTAATTAATTATTAATGCACAGACCTCTCACATTAGGTCGGTAGCTTGTGGCCGCTGGATATGCCGGGCGGTTCCGGGCAGACTTCTGCCACAAGCCAGACCTAACCTCGTGTCTTACGCATGTTATGACTAACTTCTCACATTAGAACCTATTGTTTGCGGCCACTGGATGTGCCGGGCGGTTCCGGGCAGATTTACGCCGCAAACTCATTCTAACCTCGAGTTAGCCATGTTTATCTTTGCGGCCAATTAATTAATAATTTACCGTTTATGCGCACGCCCAATATATATGCCAATTCAGATTATATCAATAACAGGATGATTATATCAACATAGCAGATAACAGATTTTATATGACTTAACGGATTTAACAGATTTAGCAACTTAGCAGATTTTGGCATATAACAGGTTAGACATTTCAACCGACAAATTTAACAGATTAGGCATTTCAATCTAATTAGCAGCCTAGGCAATATAACAAAACTAGTAGTTTAGGCAACTTGACAAATTAGCAGATTTAGCAAATTTAATAATTTTAAAAGTTCTATTTACATGCCTTGCCCAATCATAAATTGGCCTAAATTCATATGCTTACATAATTGTCATGATTCACAACATATACTCCATGTTTTGCATAAGCGCAGAATATGGACATAATTTGCCATATAACATATGTTCCAATTTTTGTTAAACTAGCATTTTACAGCAGATTCACATATAAATTATACCAAATATAACCATTAATTTCAATGCATGCCATATATCCAAAAATCCCTATTTAGGTGTAATCACAATAGTAGATATCCTAATTAATGTAAATCTTTACACCTAAGTTTCCATATTTTCTTCTTTTTGAGTCATGAATCATTATGCAAACTATACCCAATAATATAAATCTTTAAATCATATCTTCTAAAAATCATATCTTGACTTTTATATGCATTTTGTCCAAAGTCTCAAATCATATGTAATCTTACAATGATTCCTCTTTTCTTCTATCATAGAATATGCATAGATCCAAATCTAGTTTACAACATATGCTCATTAATTACAGTTCTAAATTACAACATAACTATGCATACAACATGCATAAATTATATGTTCATAGTCAGATTTATGCATATGTCCAATATATTTTATGCCTCAGACCTAAAGTCATACATTCAATTTAGTCTTGTCAAATTTCGCATCATTCATTATTTATCCCAAAATTTGCGTTCATACGTTCATCTCTTATGAGATTAGGCACAGGCTCGTGGTAGCCTGGCTATAAAAACAGAAAAGAAGAAAAGGGATACAGAACAGTCACAGAAAAACAAATCTGACAGAAGAGAATATATATACAATCTCAGATTCAGAATTAAAAACATATCAAAATTATAATTAACGTTTATAGCGGAAAATAACTGTACTTGCCTTGATTGGATTAAAGAAAGGACTTTAGTTGTTACAGAATTGTTGCAGAAGCTTTTATCTCAAATTTGAATTTAGGATGATGTTGATTGACTTCTAGTTTTGATCCTAGCAGAGTAGCGACGCCATTTTTATTTTTAATTAGAAGAAGAGAGCAATGGAGGCTAGAGAATTGTGTTAGAGACTTAGGTTGAGTCTAGGGTCATTTTATAGAGTTTATGAACTGATTAGGACCATCGATGTTGCTTGGATTGATCGTAGCCATTCATCCTAAGGAGAGACCAATTAGAGCCTGCCACCTAGCCCTAATGACAAAGCAGACTGCAGAAAATCGACCAACATAGAATAGGCCAGCCAGGGTGGACTGGGTTCGACCTGGGTCTGGACCAGGTCGACAGCCCTGTCTACAGCCCTGTCGACCTGGCTAGACCAGGTCGACAGCCCAGTCGACCTGGGTGCCTTAGGCGGGTGTTCTCCCGCCCTGGCCCATTGGGCCCCATTTTGGAATTTAAACTTGATTTTCTGAACTGTTCGAATTTTAAACTTAATTCAGAAACTTCTGGAGGATATATCTTCTTCATACGGACTCCGTTTTTCGAAAACTCGGACTCTATTTCGCGTATTTTTCCGAGACGAACGCAATGGCGTATCCCGTTTTCCTTAGTTCTTTGATTTCAAATTAATTATACTTTAATTTGTTAATTCCACAGTTATAGAATACACGGGGTGTTACATAAATCTTTTTTAGACTTATAAAATAACATCAAGAATATAAATTGAATTATTAACTAATGTGAACTTGAATTATTTCGCAGGTTATTGCTTTTCAACGAGGTTACAGAATGTCCAATGAGGAAGAGACTATAACGCAGATGTAGTAGCAGTTGGATGAGATGAATGATTGACAATGAAGCCAGCTGGTCGAGCAAATAGACGAGCGCATTGCAGCGTACTACCAGGAGCATGGGTCGACGCCTAGGGAGGGAGATGCTGCTGATGAAGGCGAAGAGGAAGAAGATGATGACGAGGAGGAGGAAGATTAGTTTGGTTGTTCTTATGCTTGGGTATGTACATATACTTCGTTTTTTATATGCTAGATGCACATATGATGATATGTGATGATGGTATGGTGTGTTTTTGAAATATATGACGATGATATGTGACGGTGGTACGACGAAATGTGACGATAATATTGTGTTTTGGATTTAAGACGATGGTATGTTATGATAATGTTTTGAATCTAGTTATTTTTTTGATATATTATAATTTTGTTAATTGATTATTGATGAGTACTGGTGAATTGATTGTTGATAAATATTGGTGAATTAATGGAATGATAGTGGTGTGATAGTCAGTATTGATTATACTGGACTGATATTAGAATGATATTGTTGTTGTGTGGATTGAGGGAAAGGAATAGCTGTGTAGTATAGAAAATATGTTCTAGATTTGCGACGGCTAGCGACGACATATAGTTCCAAATTTACGACGGCTTGCGACAGCTTACAGGTTCCATATTTGTGACGGCTAGCGACGTCTTGTTACGACTTCCTGGGAAACAAACTACTTGTTACGTATGATACCACATGGACAAATTGTCGTTTCAAGCCGTTGCAAATAAAGTGACGGAGCCATCGCTTTTCCTGTGGACGACGACTTAAATTACGATAGTTTGCGGCGACCGCCGATGCTTCTTTGCCGTGCAGATCAGTGTGTTCTTCGTAGTGTGTGTGTATATATATATATGAGGCACGCTCTATGACACCCCTAATTCCGAGCACCCCTTTTGCCCCTCGTTTATATCCACACATTATAAATTTAAAAAAGTTAGTGGGGGTGAAAGAGTTAGTGGGAGGAGAGAAAAACAAGATTGTGTGGTGGAAATCAGGAAAGCTATAGATGTGCTGCATTATTTGGGGTGCTTTGATCATATATATATATATATATATATATGTATATATATATATATATGTATATGGAGCGACTATTGGAACACAAAACGAGAAACAGAAATTGTAGATCATTGGATTTGTTTGTTTTTATGTTGAGAGTGAAATTAAAGGGGAGATTTAATGGTTGAGATTTGTTGTGTTCAATTTTTATCCATGTAGAGTTTCTATATATACATACATTTTATTTTATTTTGAAAAGTGGGTTCTTATATACAGGGGCGGAGCTGGACAATTATATAAGACGGGACAAAGATTTCAACATACACAAAAAAGTGAAGCTGTTAACCATGAATCAAGCAAGGCAAAGTCCGAGATAGGGCATAATTGAAAATTCAGCTATGACTAATAATTGATTTCTGCTATTTTGAAATTACATATTGCAAATTCAGGTAGGCCCTAGGCCCTAGCTAGACCCTGCCTGCATCCGCCAGTGCTTATATAAGCAATTTGCCACCTTATTTCCACAACTTATTTTCATTTTCTCTCCTTCCACTAACTCTCTCACCTTCCATTCACTTAATTTAATCTAAGCGAGAGGTGGAAATCAAGGGGCATTTTGGGTGCTCCATTTTTGTAGTGCAACTGAACGCTTGCCTATATATATATATATATATATATATGTGTGTGTGTGTGTGTGTGTGTGTGTGTGTGTGTGTTTGTGTGTGCGTGTGTGTGTGTGTGTGTGTGTATATAAGCGCAATTTGCCCTCTTATTTCCACAACTCATTTTTTTTCTCTCCTTCCACTAACTCTCTCACCTTCCACTCACTTAATTTAATATAAACGAGAGGTGGAAACTAGAGAACATTTGGGGTGCTCCATTTTTTTAGTGCAATCGAACGCTTGCCTCTCTCTCTCTCTCTGTGTGTGTGTCTATACACTACAACAAAAAACACTTTTCGCAACATGCGATATCTGTTGCAGTGGACTTATTGCAACAGGCCTGCGCCTCTTGATATAGCCAAAGTTGCAAAAAGTCCACAACATTTTCTGCCTATTGCAATAAGATGTTGCGGTATACTTTTTTGCAACAGGCTTTTGCTGTTGCAACAAATCATTTTGCAACAGTATATGCATGTTGCAATAGATTCATAAATCTATAAAAAATACAATTTATAGATATTACATATTAAATATATTCGTTTTAATAATATTGTATATAATAGAATGAAATAAATAAATAATTTATTTTAACAAGGTTTTAATAGTACAAACAATTAAACAGCAAAAGTCTAAGCGAATTAGCAATATTCATCACCTCAAAGACACTGCAAAAAGTACAAACTCAGTGCAAAAATCTCCTTCCTTTAAGACCTAAGCGACTTAGCAATAATCCCATCGCCCTCGGGATAAAGCTCACCCGGCATCTTCACAGTCCCTTCCCCATACACGATCTTTAGAATCTCTTCCGTAGTTCTGTCATACGCTATAGAATATTCATTTCCTGCGATCACATTGCCTGGGATCCTCCCTTCCGCTGCCTTACCTAGAGGCATAAATATCCCTTCGTCTTTCATTCCTGCTCCTCCAAGCTTATTCCTCAGTTCAGATATCTTATCCGTTAAATGTGCCACTGTCACGTTCTACGGCTCCACCGTCTCCATTCTCTCTGATACAAAATTGTTCTTATCACCATTCATGTTCTTTGAGAAGAGATTAAAAACTACACTGGAAAAAGCAAACAATAACAGCCGGATGATATATTATAACTTTCAATGAATGCAAAATAAATAAAATTATACACTAAAGTATAAGCAACATGCAGCAAACTAAAGCATTGGACTCAGCTTTGTAAATAAATTGAGATTTAAGGCAGCAATACAGTAACTGTAAAGAAAATAAATATATCATTTGCAGGTCAATATTAAGGTCCCAGAACTCAGCTTCGTAATACACTTGAAGAAACAAAGCATTGGACAGCCAAATAGAACTCTGAATTCATTTTTGCTATAACAGTGGAAGAAATCACATCTTAGTATTAGTACTGTCAATAGAGTCAATAGAGTCAATACAAATATGGGAAAAGGTGTAAGTTAATATAAATTAAGAATGCACAAAAATAAAAGCTTTCGGTTAAGCAAATAAAGACTAGGCAACTGTAGAATTAGAGAGAAAGACTTTGTGAAATTTGTTATTCATCGTAAGTTTTTCTCGGTAGGTAGGACACACTTTCTTTGTTTCAATTGAAGCTGTGATACAAGCTTCACAAAAAATATGGCCGCAAGCAGTCGAACATGGAGAAACTAACTCCCCTAAGCAAATAGGACAGTCAAACTTTGGCTCTTTTGCTACTGCATTTTCTGCAATAGTTCCTTTTTTTTCAATCATAAATATAAAGATACAGTTAGTCAGATGTTAGTATGTTCGAACAGTTTGATAAATCATTCAACTAGAGTTGTTAACCATAAAATGTAGTCACGCCCAAATCTCCATTATGACTAAAAAATGAATAACTGTTCTGTTCTGACGCAATATTGTTGTAACATGAAGAATTACTACAATGTTATCTTTTCAAGTTGGAGACTGAAGCCTAGTGAAAATTATATGAAGGTCTCATCACTATTATCAGGTACCAACAGATTATTTAGAAAAAAAAACAAACCTGGCATCCCCATTTGTCTGATGAGACTATAGCATAACCAAATGACAATGGAGATAGGAGCAAGAAATGGGTTCGCCACCGACCAACTCAGCATGAACAGAGCACTGCTTCACAAGTATGGAGAGTGAGACAATGGCGAAAAAAGATGAAGCAAACATCATCCATCTCCAACACTCCCCGCCTCCAGTCAAAATACATAACAAAACGAATAGCTTAACTTCGAAAATCAAGAGCACAAAATGCAAACTACACCACAAATTAGATCACAAACAACACCAATAGGCACATAAGAAACCAACACCATAAACATACTGAGCCCTCTCGTCCACTGAATATTAGCCACATATGAGGTACAGATTAGCTTTCTATTGGCCAAGAGGACTCAATGCATTAAAGGGACACCGTGCAAGTAGTTAGGGATAGATCATTAATTAAATCTGACCGAAAAGGGAAGAAATCCAGCGGAAAGATGACTGGAAAGGAGGAGAGCTTCACCAAATTTCCGGCATGTCGGATGCAAGAGTAAAGATTGGAGGAGGAGGGGATGAAGAGAAGTGATTCGTATAGAAAAAAGAAAGAGAGAAAAACGATGTGGATGGCAGAAGCTCTTGTCGCCATTTCAAAAAGGCTTGGAATTAGATTTAGAATGTGGAAATGGGAAAGGCAGATCAATAGGAAAAGTGGAAAACGTAGGTGAAGCGGGCACGAAATATTAGTGTGAAGCAGTTCTGAAATTTTTCGGGAGCCCGCCTTCCAATTTTTGTACCCCGCCTTCCAATTTGCATTATCAGTGTGAAGCAGTTTTGAATTATATACCCTAGACTTTTTCTAATCAACTAAAAATTAATTTTGTTATAAAATAATATTTGCAAAGGTCATGTAAGAGAAGTTATTAAATAAATCTAAGTAATATTGAATAACAAATATTAGTTATTATACATTAAACTAGCATTAATTATAAACTATTTAATCATTTTTATTTTTTCAAAGGGGATTTTTCCCACAAGGACAAACTCACCAAATTATTTGCCCAAAAGGACAACCACCAAAAAATTTGTCCAAAAGGACAAGTTTTAGTGCAAATGGTGAATTTCAGGGGGGTCCCATGTTTTTCCACTTTGCATTAAAACTTGTCCTTTTGGACAAGTTTTTTGCCCTTTGTCCTTTTGGGCAATTTTTTTGGTTTTTTTGTCCTTCACAATTTTTTCTGTTTTTTTTAAATACCAAAAATAAAATATATCCATCAGTTATAATTATTAAGTTAAAAGTATGTTTATTGCAACTGTCACGAAAAGATAGCTGTCAAAAATGTGTATTTCAACTGGTAAGAAAGCGCGGTTACTAAAAATTCGTCTATTGCAACTATCGTATGCCACCAGTATATAATATTATTTATTAATAATTATATTCATATATTACAATTAGTGATTATAAGTTATTAATAATTATACTATGTTTATAAATTATAATTTTTTTATTAATAACCATTGATTATAAATTATAAATTGTTCATTAATTAGTAAATAATTTATTAAACTATGATAAATATTAATTACTAGTATATATACACACATACATGCATATATACATATATATATATAATTTTCAATATATATATATATATATTGACTATTATACTTCTTATATTATAACTGAATATTACTTAGAGAAAAAATAATTTTCAAAAGTACGCTTTTCGCAAGTGGCTTTACCAGTTGCAAATATATATATATGTATATATATATGTATATATATATATATATATATATATATATATATATATATATATCGCAAGTGGCGAAGACAGTTGCTAAATGTATATTTTTTGCAACTAGTTTGAAAGTGCAGTTGCGAATAATATTTATATTGCAACTGGAATGAAAGAGCTGTTGCGAAAAGTATGTTTTTGCAACAGGTATGAAAGCGTTATTGCGAAAAATATGTTTTTTGCAACAAGACGAAAAAGCATGCTGTTAAATCTTATCTATTGCAACAACTACAAAAGGCATGTTGCTAAATATCATTTACTGCAACTATCATTTGATGTCTGTTGCAAATAGCTAGTTGCAACAGGGTATTTTTCTTGTAATGATATATATATATATATATATATATATATATATATATATATATATAGTGTTATCACGTCGACGACTAGCCATCAAGAAATCGCTCTGAGAAATTCGACGACTCTCGACTTTTGCCTTTCGACGATGGTGGGCCAAATCGAGCCCTAATTCGAGCCCATAACCCTAATTCGAGCCCCAGAAACCCTAATTGAGCTGAATCGACATCCATATTCTTACTCATTTAATCCATCGATCACTAAATCGGGCATTGATTGAAAAAATACCCCTAACTGCAACTTGTGACCACGCCGCTGCCTCTCTGTTGCTCCTCCGCTCTGCTCATCCACCACCAGCCCCAGTATGTTACATGATTTGTTTTTTTTTTTCATCGTAAAAATTATTTCAGAAGCAGTTTTTAATTAACTGATCAGTTTTTAATTAGCCCCAGGCTTAACTGATTTGTTTTTAATTGACTGAATTGTTTTTAATTAACTGATAAGTGTATAACCTAATTAACTGATTTGCTTTTAAATTTTAATTATATACTTAGCGGTTGAAATGGAGAGTAACACAGAAAATACTTGGCATGTGATGGCTAAAGATCCTAAAAGGAAAGCTAAATCAAATGATCCCAGTTGAAAGTATGCATTTTGGTCAAACTTGAGCAATAAAGATGTGGTTAAATGCATTCTTTGCGGGAATGAAAATCATGGATGATATTGAGATAGATGATTTAGCTTGAATTCATACTCATTTTATGATCTATTATGGATGTTATGGGTATTATTATGTTGTGACTAGGATCTATTATGAATATTTGTTGAATTTGAACCTATTATTATGTTATCTTTATATATAATTATATTATATATTTAAGCCCCTCTCTCTCTCTCTCTATATATATATATATATATATATATATATATATATATATATATATATATATATATGTGTGCGCGCGCGCGCGTGTGTGTGAGGAGGGTTATATGGCACCCCATTTTTTTAGCCTTCTTTTTGCCCTTTATTTATAACCAAGTATTTATAGTTAAATAAGTCAGTGGAGGGAGAGAGAATTAGTGGGAGGAGAGAGAAACGAGAATGTGTGGTGGAGATCAGGAGGCCTAAAGGGGTGCTGCACTATTTGGAGTGCTCTTGAACGCTCCTCTCTCTCTATATCTATTACTTAAATAGTAAAATAGAATAATGACACTGCTGATGTGGACGTCTCAGTGACTCCGTATTTCAAAATAGCGAACTACTGCGTATTACCCCCTTTTCTTTGTTTAACTGATACTTTCGAAATATTCCCCCCACGATCTCTCTGAAACCGCCTACCCTCCAAAATCGATTTCTTCTTCCCCATTTCCGTACTAGCACCCACCCACCGATTGTTTCTTCCGTTCTCCACCGCCTGCCGACCTTACCATTATTCCATCAACGCTATCAACCGCCAACCCTGCTCGCATCAACAACAGCCTGCTTGGCCACCACCGAACCATCTGCTACTCGAATTTGATTACCTGATTGACATGCGACCTGCTTCCTTCCTCTGCTTCCATCGGTACCATCTACCTGATTTATTCCTTATTTCCTCAGGTATGTTGTCCCACCTTTTAATTTTATTACTTACATCTGTAATCCCCTCTCCTAATTTCCTTTATGTCTACTGCTTTCCTGCAACCTATTGATCTAAAGCAGAAGCTTTTTTTGGCTCCTAGAACCGCCGCTGTTGTTGGACTGTACCATTAACCACAGGTAATTTGCCCCAAATTCAACTTTCCACTTTGTTTGTCATTTTTTTTGATCTGGATTTCTCAACTAAATAAATAATATAAGTTCGTACGTCTCCTTTTGAAAAGGAAATGAACTCCTGTTCTCCTTTTTTATCCTTCGCAGCCCTGATTTCACGATCTCCGAACTTTGATTCATCGACATTAATTAGCAACAACCCAACATCAAAATTTTCAACAAGGTACGACAATTTACCTTCGTCCTTCTTCGGTTATGGAACTTCACTGGTTAGATACCAAATGCCTTGTATTATATTTGACAGATGTTGGATTAAACCCTATTTGAATCATATTTACTACAGTTCTTCTATATTTCTGCTCTTCAATTGGTCTTTTATGTATTTACTATTAAATCTGAACCTTCATTTCAGGATTTAGGAGTTCCTCCTTTCTTTTTGCTTTCTAGCTTTTCTCTCACATATATCAATGGCAACATGCATAAATTCTTTCTCGATTTATCCATAATGTTTCTGAGTCGTTTATTGCTGGTGAGTTTACTCCTATTTCTTTCCTGTCCTGGGTACAAATTATTATGTTATTCTTTCTCTGAACTAGCTTTATATGTGTAAATAACCCTATTTCTCTACATTGGTTGTA
This sequence comes from Allium sativum, assembly GCA_030737875.1. NCBI lineage: Eukaryota > Viridiplantae > Streptophyta > Magnoliopsida > Asparagales > Amaryllidaceae > Allium > Allium sativum. Next base: position 352,867,170 of record CM060919.1, on the reverse strand, counting down.
TGCGCTGCTTCATTTTCATTTTGTAATTTCCTATTCTTTTTACGAAAACTTAACTATGGTATTGCATTCTCTCAAAAGTCAAATCCAGGGTAACCGTTTCCACTACCACGGCCAAAACTTTAATAGTTGTATGTCTTCCTACTATGAGCGTTACTCCCTCTGTTTTTATGTTATGCTCATGCGGTTTTTTTTTTTAATATAACAACTACCAGCAACTTTCCTTTTATGAGACTGTAGGATACTGTATTCATTTTTTCCTATTAGGAAGCACATACACCTACCTAGGTGTAAATATAAACCTTTACTTTGACGGCACTACAAAGTTTAAAAACTGTGATTCTTCTCTATTCTTCATATGCCCAGTAGCTGTTTATTTTTGTCCATATTATGACCATTTAGATCAGGTAATTCATTTTGTACGTAGGTACATCCTCGCATCTATTATTTCTTCCATGTCTACCACCTGAATGCTACACTATTGGTTTTGTTGTCTGTGGATTATTTAATCTGTGTTCCATTTGTTGCAAATCTCTGAGTACCTACCTGAGCATAACTTGGATGTGCTGGATAATATTTTTGTTTGCTAAATAAATAAACTTGCACCTCCTTAAATTTGTTTATATACTTGCATCCTTTTATTCTTAACTATGCTTAGTTTATCTAACCTCAGCTTTGTTTATAACAGATATATTTTCATTTCTTCAATCTATGACCAATGCACATTGTTTAGGTGTTGTTGTTGACTGTTTAACTCACGGATTTATGATTAACCATTATTCGTAGAACTACCTATGTTTTATACAAAAGAGAAAGCATTTAAATACTGTTAGTTGAACGGAAAAAATATAGATGGTTGTTTTTTATACAACTGTATATTGTAGTATGGTTTCCTATTATACTCCTAGCTCTAATTTGGAGTGAGGAAGAAGGTGTATACTTCTTTTTTAAACACCGATTTCTGTGAGCAAGGAAAGATAAACCTAACAATAAGCTACTACGCTTGAACGGTCTACCCATCCATACAGCCTACTCTACTACTGTCAATCTTTTGATACCAGTCCACGTTTGTTAGATTTTTAATGATGAATGAGGCTTGCGGCCAGCATTTTTGCCTATTCAATTTGCATTTCTCTTAAATGAACTATAGCAATTGTTTGTATTCCAATGCTTCCTAATTTTAGAAGATGGAGAAAGCCCTTGTGGCTATTTTAAATTCTGATCAGTTATCACCATTTCATCCAAGTCACTGTAGTTCAATTGCGGATTTCCAATAGAATTCGGGCTTATATCATTCTCAGTTACATGCCGATAATTGCTTACTTACAGTCTTAATTTTTCCGAAGAGGGAGTCAAATTTTCAGTTATGAGCACTGTTCAGTTGTTACGCAATTAGTCAATACACTTCATTTGATCGATTGTCTTCGTTCCGTATCAGCCGACTTTACCAAGATTAACATACCCTTCCCATGTTCATTTATTCATCCATTGCCCAAAAGTTCGGCTGATAGTAAATATTTTGAATTGCAGAAGTTGTTCAGGCATTACATGATTTATTATGACTGATGTTGTTGTTGTTTTTATATTTATGTATTTAGGTTGGTGTACTATATATAATATATACTCACTAGAAAACATGACATTCAATTATGATAATGCTTTAGATCAATATGTGCTAACTATGAGCTTTACTGCGTTGCAATCATTTTCAGATTATGATATACTACTTTGACGCTCAGATTCTAACACTTGTAGGTACATTAGGTCCTTCATCCTGCTGCGATTATACTAAGATCGTCCACTAATGCTACTATCATTTGTTTTACCCACCTCGGGTTAGTAACCCTGTGTATTGTCCTTGCAGTAATTTATTTACACATGAATCAAATACCTCCTTTTCTTTTATTTTTTAATGCGTTCCAGTCGATTCAGATTGTGGTATACTACTTTGATGCTCTGATTTTATCCTTCCCAGATACAATATATCCTTCTTCCTTCTGCGACTATATTACTGTCCGGCACTGATGCTACTATCATCTTCTTTCCCACCTCAGGTTAGTATCCCTGTGTATTATCCTTCCAGTCCTTTAATACAAATTAATAATTTCCGTATCAGTGATTACAAATACCACATCATTGATTTTTAATTCATTGTTACCGTTATTCTTCACGCATCACGCATGCACTACTGACAATATACTTGAGGTGCTTATTGCTGCTTCTACCCTTTTTCCACATTATGACATCCATTTCTGCCACATACGAAGTGTGCTGTTAATATCCTACAACCACGGATGTGTGTTTATTCCGCTTACCTATTTAAACTACATAAAATTAATCTTATGTTGCTCTTTCTGTTGGTTCATTGCAATTTTGAGGTTACAACCATGTTCCATGCACATGTACAACTTAGTTGTTTGTTATTTTTACTCTGCATATATTGCTGGAAAATTTTATTTTATACAAACAGAAATTTAGTACACATTGTTTCATGTTTCGTCGTCAAATAGATCCGGCGCTGATGCTACTTTGATTTTTTTTTTTTTTTTTTAAATCTTACGTTAGAAATACTTTGATTTAATAATGTCGTTGTTTACATTTTTTACTGATGCATTTCCCTCATCAGTATATAGCAGCAATACACTGCACTACGGTTTCCTTATGTAAAATTTATTCATGCACGATTTTTAAAAAAATTGTACATGGGTTCCCAATATTTCAACACTTGAGTGTTATCTCTTTCATTTCAGGACTACTTCGCCCATCTTCCAAAAATCGTACTTTTGGCTGATATAATTTTTTTTGCACTTAACTTGGTTTTGCAATGTTTTATTACTTTGTATTTGGTCAGTGTAAGCTACTATGGCATTAGACGTCATACTCCCCTTCTTTATTTTAAGCTTTGTGCACAAACAATGTCGGTTCTTAGACTGTGTATTGAATTTGCTGAAACTGCAATACAAAATAAATACATATTGTAACAGTTTCTTTTTTCCCGTGTCATTGATTTCCTTCCGTACTTCAAATTTATCATTCTTTTGGTACTGTTAACCTTTCTGTAACAGTTTCTTTTTTAACGATTCAATCCTTCTCGAAAAATCTGGGAATCCTATGTACAAAATATTATAAAAGCAAACATATCAACCGATAGTTATTTCTGATCAGTGTCTTCCCTTCATCCTTAAGGGCCATATATACAAGTTGAGCGAGACAGTTTCCATCAGCCTGTGATGTTCAATGCGGTCTCAAATCGTGAACCGGTGCCACGGACCTTAGAATTGTTAAGTTAACCTGTATAACTGATAGACTGTTAACTGATCGCTGAAAATATAGGCTGTCACATAGTGCACATGCATAATATGTCCTAACTTACATGGTGCACATAAATAAACACGTCTATATTTCATGGTTTTTTTTTTTTTTTTTTTTTTTTTTTTTTAAAAAAAAAAAAATGCGTTCACTATATTGTACTTCTGTGCATCCATGTGTTCATGGTTGTTTCATTAAATCGTTCATTATTTACCTTACGTCATGGCATGAATGGCGGACATTATGTCACTGTTTTGTCATTCTGCCATATTTTTTTCACGCTTTGTTTCCTATTTTAACTTACCTGTTCCTACATATGTTCACATATATGCAATCTATCCTTACTTTATAATGTCCTACCTTGACAGTGCACATTTCAGAACACGTATGAGTTTCATGGTTCGATTATTACTTTTTTTTTTTAAAATGCTTTCACCATACTGTATTGTCGTGCATCCATGTGTTCATAGATGTATCCATAAATTGTTCCCTTACGTTAAACCATGCATTGCGGACGTAATACTGTCAGTGTTTTCTCATTTCGGTTTTTTCCCACACTTTGTTTCATATTTTTATGCCTTTTATATATATATATATATATATATATATATATATATATATATATATATATATATATACACACACACACACTTTTTAATGCTATTTTCCAGTTGAATGGGGTAGACAAAATTGACAATATATTCAATCAACTTCCCCGTCCTGAAGCTGTGGTGGAGTTCAAACCCAGCAACCGTGAGATGAACAGTACTGATATTTACTTTACCGCTAGAAAATTTTCAAAGAAGAAAAATGTGGCTGATGTTGCAGATGTGCAATCACAAGTTCACTTACGCTGAATTTTCACTTAATGCCAATATTTCACCGTTTAATGTTATATTAACTAATTTCTATTGTCATAGTTAACTCCATCAGGCGAACTCAACTCTACTCCAAATTTTCGATCACCAATGGATACTTCCGTTATACAAAATTCAGCCGTCGACAAAGGAAAAAAAAAAAGATGGCTGAGGTATGTATTACAGTTGTATATAGTTACAACGGCCGTTCAACGCATACAAATTGAGATTTGAATTTGGGTTTCAGGACACTATTTCATCAAAGTATTTGACATCAAATATGCTTCCGACAAAAAAAAAGTCTTACCCGAGGGATTGTTATACAGGTTAGAATACAAAATTTTATTAATATGGTTGTTATTTTTCAATTAGATTTTCATGCGAAAATTTTATTCAAAATCATCACTTAAAGCTAACGTTTCTTTCAACGTTCCCTACTTTTAAAATGTGAGCGAGAATATGAAATTATTATACCTGCACAATTCTTATACTAGCTGAAGTATGCATTTTCATTTAAACTGTTCCCTGGGCGTACAAATGCATCATTATTAGACGGGGTAAATTGGTAGTTCTTCCATTCCTTTCTATTTTTTTTTATTATTAATATTTCCGTTGAACCTGCTTAATTTATAACCATTGATTTACTGTGCTTGCTTCTAAATTTACTATTGTCATTAAATATGTTTGTACTTCATTTGTAAATATTGTACTGAACCTGCTACTAAATTTACGATTCTCATTAACATCTACTAAGTGCTGGATGACCTTTTTTTTCATCGTCACAAGAGTGACATACGCAATTAGTAATTGACGATGACCCAAATGTTTAATGCTATTCAGCCCGCCGAAAAAGGAATATATATTAATTGTAAACCTTAGGACTAATATTACTATTTGCATTTTTTGTCTTTCTTTGTAGGAATTGGATGACAAAGGAACTGCATCTGTTTCACCGTCAAAGAAGACTCGGGATAAAAGATAGAAAAAATAACTTCTTTCACTGCTGCACTATACTTTTATCTATTTACCTTGTCTGCTATTTTTAGTATTTATTTCATTTGCCCGTGTTTTTGTTTTTAAAAACAATATATTTGGTTTGTTGTATCTTATGACCTAGGTGTATTTATTGTTGTTCATCAAACATTAGTTGAACAAACAATGTATTATTTGTTGTAGTTTATATCTATCTTTCTTTCAATCACCATATTTACAGTGCCTTCCAAAAACACCTTATTTTCATCCTTACATTTCCACTGCAACCATTTGCTTCTTCTGTTATTGCTGCAATGGAACTTGGAAATATGAATATGTGGTTCTGATGAATTATTCTTTAAACTATATTATTTTAACACTCAACTTTACTTTCATGCATCCTTTCGTTATTATTCTTAGTTTATTCCCAATGGTTACCACGGCATTGCTTTATATAATACTTACCCACGCTTCATTGTTTACTTCCAACTACATCAAACATGTGCTATCTACATTGCTACCTTTGGTTATTACTTAACCATGTCTACTACATATACTTTCATCTAATTTTTTTGTTTCCATCATTGTTTACAAAAATATTTCTACCCCTTAAATACTTGCGTACCTTTTGTATTCCAACGTAAAATCAACTTCAAAAGTAAAGGTACTAAGCGGTAATTCTGTTAAACGTTTCGGTTAATATTTACATCAATTGCAATTCCAACGTAATCGACCGAAACCATTTACCAACTTACTGCCATAATTATTCTATTTTTTCAACTACAGCATAAACATAAACTAAACACTACCCGTGTGCGAAGCACGGGATACTCACTAATATATATATATAGAGAAAGAGACGCACATAGATACATAGAGAGAGAGGTGGGCAGAAAGAGAGGAGGGCGTGCTAGTCATTCAACCTTTTATATATTATTTTTTACTACATTTGCACTGAGCCACTTGCATTAAAGACCAACAATCCTTGTCAATCTGATGTTCGAGCTTTTCCATATTTTAAACCTGCTCAAAGTTTTCATTTTAATAACTATCATGTCAAAAGCCTATTATCGTAGAGGGTAATATTGTTTACATAATATATGTTACTATTTCCAGTCAGAAGTTTCAAAATATAAACAAAGAGCCTATCTCTTTCTTTCTTTCTTTGTTTTTTTTTTTTTTTTTCGATTAGTTGATCAAAATTAAGAATTTGCATTCGGTTTGTAGTTTTCAGGGCTTTAAAAAACAAAGCCCATGCTTTGTGCTTGTAATTACAATAAATGAAAAACTAATCGCCAGTTTTAAAGTTTAGAAAGTTCTAAAAAATATAAAATAAAATAACTTGCTTGCTAAGCTATTGGGTACTGTGACCCAAAATTGCAAGAAGACCTTGATCCATGCAGTTTATAGCAGTCATTTTTACATTTACTAATTACCATTGATGAATTAAAAAAAAAAAAAAATCTTGTAAAATCTCGTTATTCTAATTAAATCATTTTTTTTTGACATATAACTACCAAACAGTGCTTCAATATCATTTAGTTCCAGGAATTTAATCGATATTCATGATTCTCGGTTTGAACTAAAATTACACAAAACGGAAGAGACAAATATGTCAGTTCATTCTGAATAAAACAAAAACTATACTGTCAATTAGTGATGGATAATAATAATACTGTCAAAGAAAAGAGTAGTTAAAGCAAGCATGGCAGTGTGCTACATTAAATAATGGTTAACAAAACACATACTGCAAAGACAAAGAAATGAGCAGTAAAACTGCAGAAAAGAAGCCATTTATTTTTGAAATAAATGCTACATCTGTGCCCAAATTTATCATCTTCTCCATTCATGATTTTGGAATATACTCGCAAATGGCATGCACAATTTGCAGATTGCACTATTTTAGAAAAAAAATTGAATATGAGAGAGGAGTCTGTAATTGTTTCAGAATAACACAGAAAACTATGGCACAGTAATATGACTGATTCATCAAATATATATCACATGCTCTGTTAACAAACATGCCAAATTTACTACTGTATTTTACTGACAGGAACAATAGATAAAATTAGAAAAAAAAAAAAAAAAAAAAAACTCCAAGAAAATTGCTTCAAAATTAGAACTATAATGCAAAAGGATGTCGGGATCACAGACAAATCACCTACACCCCCCCCCCCCCTCAACACACACACATTTCTCTCAAACAACCCCACCCACCCCCATCCCAGGTCCCCAACCCAAACACACACACACACACAAGTAGGTGGCAAAGAAATGCAAGTTTGTAGCTAATTTACTTCCAACGACAGTATTCATATGTAAGATCCAATCATTAATTTAAATCTACAGAATATAAGAATATGTCATGACAAAGAATGTTATTCCTATCCTGGGACATAAATTTTAACAGGGAATAGTTTTAACACGCAGTCACATCTTGGTACAGTTAACTGAACTGTAATCCACATATGGGGAAATGATATTAACTAATATTTGTACTGTTCATCTCTGATTTTGTCTGTTGTATTATCCAGAATAGTTAACTCTGCACTGAAATATAAGATCAACACAACATTACAAGATGCTGGAACCAGAATTACAGTAGTTGGCTTGAAATTGAATGTAAAATAGGAAGAAAAAAAAATTAGCTGCTTCGATTTTAAACACAGACAAAGATAAAGATATGTATCTACCATCTAATAAATACCAATTAACGAAATATAACAAAACTGATCATGTTTGAATTTAATCAACAGTCGGCCACAACCTAAGTTTGCATGACTGGCAAGTGATTTGCAAAAGAACAGAATTGATAGATTTCTCAGCATGTTCTCTAAACATCAATGCCTTCTGAAGCTCAGTCTGCGCTTGCTGCCTTATTTTCTTTGCGTTCACAAACTCTTCTTCTGCCACATCCAACTCACGCTTTAAATGCAAGGTCGATGACGATTGATTATCAATGCATAAACTTAGTCCAAGGGACAGATTCAAATGTGCATTGCTTGCATCATTTGGTGTATTATAATGTTTGGTTGTTGTTGTAGTTGCAGTGTTTGGAGTAGTTGGTGACAGTGGAAGCAGCTGGAGTTCTAGGTTCGGCTGAAGGAAGGAAGACCAAGTTGTTGGCTTTCGCGTTGAGTTGAGGTTGGTTTCAGTCGTGGATTGGCTAGGACTCGAGGATGATGGTGATAGCGTCAGAATTTGAGGAGGTTGAGAGAAATTTTGCAATGGTGATCTTGATTTGTTTGCATTGCATGTGTCCTGATGCTCAATGAAGCTTTCTACTCTGCAGATTTTTTAGTGAAAATATAGTCTAAATCAGATTTTTTTTTTTTTTCTTTTTCTTTTTTTTAACAATGTTTCACTACTTTTAATTAAAGGTTAGAAAAAATAGTAGTGAAAAGCGGGTTGAACATGAATAAAGATATAAATTAAAGCTTGACTTTCATATTAAAGCTCATTGCAGCTGGAAAGGAATCAATTAAAGCTTTACTCTACGTTAGTGAGAAAATGAATAACATTTAAGAGAAATATTCATTGCTTTTGCCTGGATAAATATGAAATAGATCTTCCTAATTTCTATTTTCCTATAGCTAAATGCTCATCATCATTGAAAGCAAAGAAATGCGCATCACTTCACAATTAATTGTTTCTGGAATTTGGACAGATAACTAACCATGATTAATTAGATCTTCCAAATTTTAAATCTATGCAAACTAGTAGATGAATATCATTTAAAAATGTTGAAATTCACAAAATTCTATCTTCTACAAAATTAACGAGGACATGATTCTTGAGAAATGGGCATATGATGAATTTACAAATTTAAGTACCTACCTTTTAGGGTAAACTTGATTAAAACATGACAATCATATTGATCAACTTGAAAATTAAAGTCTTTTGTAAATTCAGGAACATGCATGATTCAATTAAGGTGAAATAAAAAGTGAATACAAATAACAGAAAAGGAGAAGGAAAAAAAATAAAAAATAAAACAAACCTTGAAAAAACCTTGCCACAATCACAAGTATGGCCTCTAGTGCCACAAGTCTTGACATGAGCCTTATAGTCAGATTGAACAGCGTAACCCTTCTCGCACTTGACACAAACCCATTGCTTTCTATCACTATGCTTCCTTCTATAATGCTTCTTGATCCCTACCAAATCACCCAAAGCATGCCTGGGATCATTATGCAAGCAGCTCTTTTCAGGGCAAACAAACACTTTCTTTCTAACCTCAACATCATCGTTCGAGCCCCTCTCCCTTTTAAGCAACTTCCATGGCACCTTATGCCTCCTTCTATGCATTTGCAGGTTCTGGTCTCTTTGAAAGCCTTGGTTGCATATTTCACAAACATATCGATCTGACTCAAGCAATGTTTGCGGTGATAAGGAGATTACCTCAGCGTTTGGGTCAGGTGTTCCCGCTGGTTTTCTCTTTCTCTTGTGAGCATTCTGAAGAGTAGCCATTTCTTTTGCCTTTTGTGTTGTTAATTGCTGAAGTTTGGTTTAGGATGAACTGGTTTAAGCAGTTGTGGAAGTTTAAATAGAGAGAGGAAGGGAAGAAGAGAAATGAAATGAATTTGGAGTATGTGTTAGGTTTGTTTGTATGTCATATTTAGATGTACATTGGGAGGCAGCTTTTGTAGTTTTCAGTTTTGACAACTTTCTTTTTGGGTCTTTCTTTTTTGGAGTTTTTGTGGATTGGGTCATGCAAGTAGGTTCAGTCAGCACTCTTTATAGAATGAGTATTAATGTAGGCTAATTTGTACCAGGCACATCAGTATGTTTTTTTTTAATATGAATATGGACATTTACAGGTAATTTAATTAGCAGTTATGCATTGTTTAGTCTAGTTCTCCAGTGGGCAGATGATCAAATTGAGGAAACAGAAGATTTTTGCCAGCAATATTACACATGAAACACAAAACGTTCAGAATATAAGAAAGTTAACGTGGGCTTATTTATATCAGGCATATGAAGTGCGTTAATATGACTAAGTATATGTGCAGGTATCTAAATTAGCCGTTATACTTGGTTCAACTTGCTTGATTTTTTTTTTTTTTTTTTTTTTTTTTTTTTTTTTTTGGATTAATGTTCAATTATATATGTCTATTGAATATTCCAATCCTAATACTTTTTGGTGCATTTCATTATTATTTTTTATTAATGACCATTCATTCATTATTTATTTTCAAGCATTTACAGAAAAAATTAAGGAAAAACATTAATTAATAATTAGCTAACACAACAACAGAAAACTTTCATATAAAAGCTATAAAACTAGAAGCTACTGGTAGAATGAGTTGGAGACAGGGCATGATTAAAAGTATAATTAGTAAACACAACATACAAAACTTTGATGTAAGAGTTATAAAAAATATTCATACGCTTGGTAGGTTGCATGCAGTAATGCAGGCCTGAGACTGCCCACAGTTCATCAAAACTTGAATTTACTGTGATAATACATTTTTAAACAGATAATTAGTCTCTGAAATACATCACTAAGACTAAACTAATCTATTAAGTAGTTTTCCACAGGGATGCTAGCTATTAGCTTATCTTAAATTTGTTGTTTTAAATTGGTGTCCTTTTTGTTCTCTCAAACACAACTGCATGCAGTTTATACATGAAGCTAATTGGCATTATCTATTGACTCCCCTAACCAATAATCAAAATATAAGAATATACTCATATACTACAAAATTAGAGTGATCTGTTTTTGTTAATTTTATAAACCAACAGAAATGGTCAAACAATTAGAAATGATTTTTTTTGTCACAGCCCAACATTTGGATTTGTGTTAATTATGAAGCTTGAAATATAATCATGATTCATGATGAGTTGTTCTCCAACATTTATACACTCCTGCCTGTTGCATTCGATTAGATTTTTTTTTTTTTCTTTCATTTAGTTCCCTTAACAATTAAAAATTTGTTCCATTTTATTTTCATTTTCATAAACTCATCTAAGTTTAGACAACGTTTCTTTCAAATTCATTAAAAGTTCAAAGAACAAAACATGAACATATTCCTAGTATGTATGTTTTAGCATATGTTTCCATGGAATAAAAAAACAGAGGAATAAAACAAAAAAGTAAAGAGATCAAGGTATTATTCTACCACATCATGCCAAAGTTCGTAGAAATTAATCAAAATTCCAAAAGGGGTTAACTTTTCACGACAAAACTCTTTGCTTTTAAGATACTAATTATCACAGCACTTTGTATTGAACACAAGCAACTCTTGCTTTTGTAAAAGCCTGCATATGCATTCATTCCATCGTGTGAGTCTTCTTTGTTAATTGCTAATTAGTAGCTGTAATTTTACTTTGTTTAATGTTATTTAAATCTCTAATTCATTCCTATGTTTTCCGTAACCAGTCCAAAACAAAATAAAGCTGATTTTAACGGAAATTATTTATGATTCTTCTTTTGTTTTGTTTTTTGTTTGAAACATTCAATATGGGAGTTGATCTTGATCTAATCCACCCCGTTTAAACGGATTAAAACTTAACTCATTTAAGTACAACTGTTAATTTCTTGAAGAACTATTATGCATTCAAAAGAAGAAGTATTCGGGTATGTCATATCATTCATAATTTAGATGTAAGTTCATCAATTGAAGTAATGTCTGATTTTGACTTAGTATGAAAAAGTTATTGCAGTTTGAATAAAGAAAATAACGGCTTCTCCCCAGGTGAAGTTCAAAAAAAAAAAAAAAAAAAAAAAAAAAAACCAAAAAAAACAAAACAAAACAAAAAAACAAAGAAAGAAAAGAAAATAATGACGCATCATATTATATTCTGAGTAAAAAAGTTAGTCATCATGGAGAGCTACACCGTCGTGCTTTCAGAAGATGCATTATCCGAGCATTTCATATTGTTCGTAATTTAAGCGAGATTTCAAAACTTGAAATCTAGTTTGATTCCAAATAAGTATGAAGAAATTATTATAGTTTAAAAAAATTGATTCTGTCTAAGCGAATTTCAAATATGAAGATGTAGCATATTATTTTTTAAATATAATTGCTAGTCACCAGGGAGAACTACAATATGCGTTCATGAGATGAAGTAACGAGTGTTTCATATCATCTATAATTTAGGCTAGAGTTCATCGGTTGAAATCGATTGGCATTAGTACAAAGAAATTATTGTGATTAAATAAAAAAACGGATTCTACCAATGTGGAATTCATATATAGAGATGTAACTTGCCATTTTCTAAGCAAAAACCATTGGTCACCACAACGAAATACAATGTGCGTCCAAAAAATGAAGTATCCAAGTGTTTCATATTGTCTGTAGTTTAGGTGAGATCCATGGTCAAAGTCTCGTCAAATTCCAAGTTAGTATGTTGTAGTTATTGTGGTTTGAAAAAAAAAATAGTGGCTTTTGCCTACGTAGAGTCCAATTTAGAGATGTAGTCTACTATTTTTTTATGATACAACCGTTAGTCACCATGGAGAACTAAAGTGTCGTCCACAATAAGAAGTATGCAAAAAAAAACTATTTCAAATATTATTTTCAAAATTTTTTTTTTTTTGAATTTTATCTTCTTAGTAAAAGAGTAAATGGATTACCTTCTTATAACCCTTTTAAAAATGGATTAACATGCTTATAACCTATTTAATAAAGATCGATAAAAGAATTGACCAAATTCAAGTTGTATCTAAATAAACGGGTTGGGTCATATTTTGACAGTTTCAAAATATAATAATAAATGAAATATAGTGGCCCTCAATGCACAAATCTAAAATGTATTTCTACATATTTAGCATTATGCTATATATATAAGGCATGTTGTGAAAAATCCCAATAATCAAAGCAATCTTAACGTACTGGAAATAACATGATGTTTGTGGTAAGGCCTAGGATTGGCAATAGAGTACGATGGGGCAGTTTTTCTGCTATATAGGCTCACATGTGGTCCCTCAACGCGTAATTCTAAAACGTATTTCTACATATTTAGCATTATACTAAATATAAGGCAGGTTGTGGAAAATTCCATTAATCAAAAGAACCTTAACGCAGTGGAAGAAAAAGGTGAAAGTTTATGGTAAGGTCTAGTTAGGAATAGCAATAGAGTACGTTAGGGCGGGTTTTTTTGTCCTCCAAACTCGCCATCAGTTTTTTTAAACCCGAATGTGGACCCGTCCTATATGACTCAGTGCAGGCTTAGAATTTTGCCTCAAACCGAAACTCATATGGATCATAGTAGACCTGACTCATCCCAAGATCTAATAAAGCTATATGTATTGACTAAAAAATTGCGCTTATATGCATTTTATTATTTATTCATGTTTTTTGGCGCTAAATGATATATTAAATACAAATGGCAATATGTTTACAATGATAAGAAAAGATAATAAAAATAAAACGAAAACAATTCAAAAGGTATGCATTTGTTATTGTGTAATTAGTAGTGGTGCGACTTATTATTTAAAAGAAATCGAGGCAGCTAAATATATGAAAGTTATATAGCTTATTTATAACACCCACATCGTAATCACTTATATCTATGAAAATTAACAAATCAATATTACAATAATAAAGGGATTTCATGGGATCTTAATAGTGTGCCTCGAGTTGGGGCGGGTTAGATGAGCCCTAAATCGACCCTAGACTGAGATCTCTTAAGAACAGATCATGTATCTACTTGCCCCGATGGCCCAATGGTGCGAGTCTGGAGGAGCCAAAAAAAGGGGATTTATCGGGTTTGGACTATAGGCATGTTGCAACCTGTTTGGAATGAGCCTAAATTCAGATTCAAAAATGGCCCATTAGAACTTAGAGCCACTTAAATGAGTCATTGGCTTTAATGAGAATGAAAACAAATGGAGTTAGACTCGAAAGTAAACAAATCTCATAGCCGAATGGATAAAAATAATAATGAAATAGATGCACCCCATCATAATATCAAATACATCATGCCTAAATTTAATAGATACAATGTCAAGTTACATCACTATTATAATATCTAAGATACAATCTAGATAATAATAGTAAACTAAGATAGTGATCGTCATCGCGAACTCCATCATCTACATTATCGTCTAGCATGCTCCATTATCCTGCCTAATATGTGTTATTATGATGAGGAGGTCAGAACAATAGTTCTGGTGAATATAATCCTTAAGCTTAAAATAAAACTTTTCCCCTATACTTGGTAGTATAAAACTTATCAACCTTTTGTCTAGCCGAATATTAACACACACATATCATAATATTATGTCTAATATATATATATATATATATTTATATTTATATATTAAATGGAAAGAAGCAAACCCTTCTTTGTCACTTAAGATCAGTTAAAATATGGATGGATTCCTACGATCACTTAGTACCTCTTGGCAGACCAAATCACTTAAGACCTCATTTTCTAGTAGACTAAGAAATATAAATTCTCTTAAGATAACGTAGGAGATAGTAATCAACCACTTAATATTGGGTTTTAGGTAAACACTCAACGCCATTAATGAACCACCCGATGGACCCTACGTTATTATCTAACTAACATTATATGTGAACTCCTAACCACTTAATACTTTCCATAGACATGAAGTTTCATTACATGCTTGGAGAAACTCTTAATAGTCCTTATCCACGTTTTCCCTCACTCTTGCCCTTAGATAAGAAGCGGAAAACTTCTGAAGAACTACCTAACTCACTCGAGAAAATTTAATACCTCATGATTATTAGAGAAAGGAGGGCCATAGACCTCTTAATACCTAATAAGGATGGACCGTTTGGCTTCAACCCAAAATCTTGGGATGAACTCTTAGGAGCGAAATGAGTCTGACCACTTAATACCTGCATAAGGTGGATAATCCACTTAATACCTTCTCGGGACAGGCCTATTGCACGTTAAATGGCCTTTGACACTAGACATCTCACATTAACCCGATACTTATTGCTGATGATAGTTGAGTTGTCTGGATAGACTTCTAATACAAGTAGGGGTTAACTTCGTGTCCATAAGTCATTTAATATTACAAAAGTCCACTTGCAGATGCAGACACATACAAAATTCCTAACAGAGACATTTAATACGAAATTACTAATTAAACCTAATAAATACACATTTAAGATACATGGATGGCACGCATAAAGGAAAGCGCTCTAAATGATGAAATGTTAATCTTTTCTCCAAACAAAAGATATACTATCGCATATCCCAAATTCAAAATGTGGCATATAAATCTACATCACAAAATCAAAGTATCAATAGGGAAATAATCATAACATAACAAAATATGGAATTGCAATCATATGCTTTTTGGATTGCATCAACAAACAAAAAAGGACAAGATAAATAAAGAATATTTTTTATATTTTTTCTAGTACAATATTACCATTTTTCTACTTTGAGTGATTTTTACATAAAAATAGGGGTTTTGGTCACATGTGGTTTATTGTACCTAGATCCAATATTTTATAACAAAAATAGAGATTTGAATATACGTAATTTACAGTACCCAAATCCATAATTTTTATGTAACTTCAGGATTCGCAATAAAAAGGAAAGAAGGTAAAATTGAGTATATTTTGAATTAACATACGGACAATAACAAGAAAATCCCTTTTTATATACTAACAAGTAGCATAAAAAAAAATTAAACTTACAGAATCTCATTCGTAGTACTAAAAAAGAGAAAAATTTGTAATAATTCTAGATCTAGATTGTAGCCACGCATTGATGTAAGAAATTGGTTATTCACACGTCAACACCCAGAAGCAATATTCCAGACATGTTTGTATCATAGCCACGCTGTAACGACCCGAATTTTCGGCGACTTTGGTTATCGACATAAACTCGATGTCGATAACCAAAACATCGAAAAATCCTGGTAATTAATGAAAGAAATTAGAGGGTGAGGATAGATAAGAAAGAAACTTAGAATAGAAGAAGAAAAGAAGAACTTACATCATCAGAATAACACGAATCTCACAGCGGAACGAACAACATATAATATATAACATAACTTTGAAATATAACAGTTATGTATACAATAGCACTTATTAGAGTACAACACTTACAACACAGCGGAAATAAACTATAGCTATATGATCCAGAAGCCTCCTGCTCCAGCTCTTCAAGTATATCTGTAAATCCCGACTACTTGACTGCCCGTACAAATTTAGGCACCCAAGAGTTTAGGGAAAACAACAAAGTAAACTCCGGGTCAGTCATGGGACTGGTGTAAGTAAAATAGTTTAACACAGTTTAACAGATATATGATATCTCATAAGACCACGCCGTGAATACGGAACGGATTTTTCCCTTATGAGAATCCAACATCTTTAATAAGCAATATCATTCTGATATTATAATAATGTCTAAGTACAAATATATATCCATCTAGCAGAAACGCTTTCATCTCACGTTCTACATATATAGTATAAAATCAAAACCGCAAGCACGTATTGGGTAATGGGCTTCCAACTATGACAAGGTATGGAACCACCTTTTGCTAGTGTACCTCTAGAGAGGAATACACTGGGTTCAACAAGAACATCTTGCAACCCGGCCACACATGACCGACCACTCATTTCGTTGAGTGTATCGAATGTATATCACCAATGGTTGGGATCAGCAACCGTTTCCCGAATGGGACAGCATCAACAATAGATTTTTAGAAATAAATGAAACTCTAGATCAGGTGATTATACACCCTAATAGGTGCGACCTACATAGCCATGCTACCTGCCCGATTTCTGTCATTTACCGGATGTGAGGCTAGAAGCTATGCTTATCTTCACATCAGATTCACTTTAAATGCCACATCATCAAATCCATCCAATCACCGATTGACGTCCTCAACAATACATTATGTGTTAGCTAAAAGAAGTTTCCTTCTCCGCTTCCACTCTTGGTACGGTTGGAGAAATCAATGTACGTGATCGTCTGGAAATACTCTGTCAGACATCCATCTTCATTCACTTAGAAATGTCACATCGTCATACCCGCCAAATCACAAATTGACTTATCCAAAAATAACACGGGTATACAGCTAAGAGAAACGAATTCCTCCGCCACCAAACGTGAATACGTTTAAACAGATCAACTTACACGATCTATTGGATATACTCTGTCAGACCTTCGTCCATACAAGTTGTCCTGGGACTGGACAAACCGAAGGCACTATCCAGTATATCCATCTTAGTCACTGTTATCTAAGACTTATACAACAGCCCTTGCACATTACTCCATCTTCAATTTTCTTTGGCATAAATGATTCGCAACACTTATGCCAATACAGTGTGGTTCTTTGGATAATAATCCAACCGGTCTCTCCATATTAACAACGTTAAAATGGTAAAAACTTTGATAGTCTGTGATTTAACTATCGAAGGAAAATACGTGTACAAACAACGGTATTATTTCCAGAAGGAAATTCTATCAATCAATCATCAATCTCTACCATTCCATAACTATCAGACTCTAACTGTAAACTAATAAGAGAACAACTTCCCAAGTATAAACCCCGAAGACCGAAACCAACATCAGATCGATACTCAGAAAACTATTCAACTTAACAAATATCAAGTCAGTTTCTAATCTTGTTTAACTCTATTTCTTAACTCTATATGATTAACTCTAGTTCGTTTTTAACTCAAATCGATTAACTCGATTTGATTACCTCTAACTGATTAACTCCTTTCAAATAAGCTATATTTGATTTACTCCATTAACTCTATTCGAATAAATTATATTCGATTAACTCCTTTAACTCTATTCGAATAAATTATATTCGATTAACTCCTTTAACTCTAACTGATTAATTCTAACTCCTTTTAAAATATCGTATTTATATTCTAAATAAATATTTCCTTTATTATATTCTAACAAATAAATATCTCTTTTAATTCTATTTGTAAATGGTTTACAAATATTTCTCTTCCTGTTTGTTTGACAACTATTTTCCCTTATATTTGATTTACAAATATAATTCCTTTATATATGATTTACAAATATTTTTCTCCTATATTCGATTTACCAAATATATTCCTTTTACAAAAACCCTTTTATTTTTATATATATAAAATCCATTGATTTTATATAAATAAATTTATTTCAAAATATACTTTGAAAATTCCTTTTCTACATTCTGGTATTTCCTATGGTTTTTAACACACCATATAACTACGATAAATATCGTTCAAACACACATCATCAATGTCAGATTATACATCACATCATATATCACAATATATGAATCACAGTAAAATAAATGTTGAGGAATCCAGTTGGATTCCTCCAACCTGTTTCCCTGCATCACAGATGTTAGACAATACGATTAACATCGATTTCACTTTGATATGAGATATTCTGATAGCAGAATCACATATAAATATTTAACGGTTTATATATATATATACATATATAAAATTTCCACTAACTGACTAGCAGTTCAATCAAACAGTCAACACACAATCAAACAGACAATATTTAACAGTTCTAAGAATACGTTGTAAAAATAGAACTGTTCAGAGTTGGTGAGTTTTACTCACATTTGCAGTTCATCGTTAAAGAACGATAAACTGTTATTTGATTTGAATCAAACAATTTATTTCGCCATAAATTCATGCGAGTCCTGATTCACTCCCGGTCAGTTCCATGGTGTAGTGTCCGTCCATACGATCCCAACGCCACTTACAGTTCGTCAATCTGATATCGTACGGTCGAGATATGATATATACAAGTTTAAACGAATAATTATATTAATTAATTTCATTAATCATTAAACTGGGCTCACCACTTTAACTTTGGCCCATTTAACAACAGCCCATTCGAAAATAAAAGACCCGCACCTTTAATTTCCTTCTTCCCTAATGTGGATGACTCCTTTCCAGTAAACTTCGAACCCAAAGCTCCATTTGTTGACCGACCCTTTGACCCATCATCACCTCCACTTCCGTCACCTACCGAGGCCACAACTACCGCCAATCAACTCCCCTTCGCGACCTCTTTCACCTAATACCTACATCGAAGAACTCGATATCAACCTCCACGTCGCGAGCTACTGACCTCAGAAATTGGTGCGACAAAAACTTCCATCGTGTTCATTGAAATGATGCACACAAGTGCGGATTTCCACCCTCAATTCGAATTCGATTTCACCAAACACTGCTTCGATTTAGTACAAACCGTAACCCTAGCAAATGGAACCCAACGCTGGAATCCTCGGTACCCCAAAAACTGATGTCGAACACCACAAACTTCATATGAGACTGAAGTACAAGACAAGAGGAAAGCACTAACTTGGTTTTACATTTTTAGGGATTTTATTTGTATTTGTTTGAGAATTTTGAAGATGGATTGTTTACTGAAAGCATAAGAACAACGGCGCCTTTTTGTTTCATTGACTAAGAAGTGATTTTAGGTCTTAGGAATTTAGTTTGGTATTTATAGAGTTGGAAAATATCTAGATATTTTGAGGTAGGGAATATTCTCGGAATATTCCTTTGTTAATTCGTCTTCTAAAAATTCCTATGATCACACGTGATACCCAAAAATCACGAAACTAGACATACAGCTATAGTTCGACATTATGGTCCCAAAGAAACTGGTTTCATCGAATTCCGACTTCGTATGCTCATAAAACGTATTTTTTACCGTCAAAATACTGACTGTTTTACACTCTAAAAATCCGTACGACCACACGGTGACTCTAAAAATCACGAAAACTGACATCTAGCAAAAATTAGATGTTGCAGATGCAACGAAACTAGTTTCGTTGAATTCCGACTTCGTTTGCAAAACCGGCTATTTTTAAAGCTCTGGATGACCCATTTAAATATATAAATATATTTAAATAAAATTAAATTAAATATAAATAAATTTATATTATCGTATATCTTCACATATGATATCGTACAACTCCAGAATATCATATCAGAATTTACAGCTTGATATTTCAGATTCCAGAGTATCTCGATATTCAATTTATATCGAAAACCCTTTTATAACATAAATAAAGCGTTGCAAATTATAAAGGAATTCTACAGCGACTTTTCTAAAATTTGATTTGGACGTAAATCAAAATCTACACGACGAAATCCCGATTTTTCTCTTCCACTAGAAAGATATAGTCCACCAGCTCCACACGTTTCTTGTTTCACAGAAATCCGGCTTAAAACGAATCCTGTACATCCAGTTGAAGTTCAAATCGCCAAATCGCGAACTGCAGCGCCATTTTGAGCTCGATTTTAATTATATTATAATTCCACGTTCAAACTGTCGTCGATTGAATATATTCGTCAATATAATTCAACTCTAAGCTGAATTAAATCTTAGGGATGACCTAGTTCACCTTATATTGTGATTCCCAATATTTTTGATTATTTTTGAATTAAATATATTATTTAATTTATTATTTTAATTAAATATTCCCTGTTATTTAATTCCACGACCATTAAATCCCTTTAATCAACTTTTAAATAATTAAATAAATTAATTATTATATCGCTGAAAATGCGGGTCATCACATTCTTCCCCACTTAAAATAATTTCGTCCTCAAAATTGCTAAGGTAGAGGATGACCCTATCGACTGGTTAGAATATATTTGTTCACTTCTTAACTTCAGTTTCAACTGAACCAATTTAATTTCAATTAAAAATTTATTTAATTCTTATCAACGAAAATTTCCAAAAATCCTGAAAATTTTCTAACACCTTAACTTTTTGAAAAATTTCGCCAGCACCTCCTTTGTACTGGTCAATAGGTCAAACTCCAACTCGCCTCTCTGGGCCATCTCCAACCCAAAAGAAAATCAAACAGCCAAGCGGCTTGCCAATTCGGCTCATAAATTCCAAACTCATATAAAATATAAACTTGTACCTTTTTGTCGGGTATATCAACTCTATCACTTTCACCCGTTATCAATCCAACATATACCGGTGTTATCTCAACCAAATTCCGACCTGTTTTTATCCACAGATCCAACCATTCACTTATACCTAAGTCGAATTAAATTTCAAATTCGAGTTCCATTCTCGATTTCAACTCTTAACTTCCTAATCCAATTTCATTTCAAAATCTATATGTTACAAACCCAATCCATTCGATATTTCTATTTCAATTCTATTTCAGCTTAACTGGTATCAATTTCAGTTTATCTCCACAAGTTTCTATTCAATTTGTTTTAACTGAAAACAATCTCTACCTGGGAGTCTTAAACCATTTACCCTTTTTAAACATCACTCACATATTCACTTTTGAAATCAAAACAACTTGTTTCCTCAAAACAAAAAACAAAACTTTGGTAGTAATCCGTCACTTACACACTCGAAAATGTACACCGATGATGTCATGATCAACATCGGAATCTATTTTCCAGCTATCGAAGTGAGTTCAATACTATATCACTTTCAAATCCATTTCCAAATACTTTCATTTTTGAAATCATTTTCAAAATATCCTTCACAAGTCATGTAAACAATTTAAAACCTCCCAGGATCTTAAAATTTCCTTATACTTAATCCAGATTCCTTTACAAACACTTTCCCAATTTCAGGGATTTTAACACCAATTCTGATATAAATTCAGCGTTAATTCATTTCAATTTCATATATTTTACTTATATCAATTCTGATTGGTCATACATAACCATTTCACATTTTATAATCTTATCTGATTATAATTACTACCAACACATCCTATATATGATAATATATCACATATCCATACTGTGTCGGTCCATCGTGTTCAAGTGTGTATTTACTCCTACCGATACAGTGGATCAAACTGATCGATCAGAACTCATAAACAACTCAGCCAATGAATCTCCACAATAAAAACCATTTTTATATCAAATACAAATACGCACTCATATATATACACTCAAACTCAATCTAGGGTGTTACTAACCCTATCTCTACCGAGTCATGCCACAGAGCCAAGTAATTCTTAACTTAAGCTCTGATACCAACTGTAACGACCCGGATTTTCGACGACTTTGGTTATCGACATAAACTCGATGTCGATAACCAAAACATCGAAAAATCCTGGTAATTAATGAAAGAAATTAGAGGGTGAGGATAGATAAGATAGAAAATTAGAATAGAAGAAGAAAAGAAGAACTTACATCATCAGAGTAACACGAATCTCACAGCGGAACGAACAACATATAATATATAACATAACTTTGAAATATAACAGTTATGTATACAATAGCACTTATCAGAGTACAACACTTACAACACAGCGGAAATAAACTATAACTATATGATCCAGAAGCCTCCTGCTCCAGCTCTTCAAGTATATCTGTAAATCCTGACTACTTGACTGCCCGTACAAATTTAGGCACCCAAGAGTTTAGGGAAAACAACAAAGTAAACTCCAGGTCAATCATGGGACTGGTGTGAGTAAAATAGTTTAACACAGTTTAATAGATATATGATATCTCATAAGACCAAGCCGTGAATACGGAACGGGTTTTTCCCTTATGAGAATCCAACATCTTTGATAAGCAATATCATTCTGATATTATAATAATGTCTAAGTACAAATATATATCAATCTAGCAGAAACGCTTTCATCTCACGTTCTACATATATAGTATAAAATCAAAACCGCAAGAACGTATTGGGTAATGGGTTTCCAACTATGACAAAGTATGGAACCACCTTTCGCTAGTGTACCTCTAGAGAGGAATACACTGGGTTCAACAAGAACATCTTGCAACCCGGCCACACATGACCGACCACTCATTTCGCTGAGTGTATCGAATGTATATCACCAACGGTTGGGATCAGCAACCGTTTCCCGAATGGGACAGCATCAACAATAGATTTTTAGAAATAAATGAAACTCTAGATCAGGTGATTATACACCCTAATAGGTGCGACCTACATAGCCATGCTACCTGCCCGATTTCTGTCATTTACCGGATGTGAGGCTAGAAGCTACGCTTATCTTCACATCAGATTTACTTTAAATGCCACAACATCAAATCCATCCAATCACCGATTGACGTCCTCAACAATACATTATGTGTTAGCTAAAAGAAGTTTCCTTCTCCGCTTCCACTCTTGGTACGGTTGGAGAAATCAATGTACGTGATCGTCTGGAAATACTCTGTCAGACATCCATCTTCTTTGACTTAGAAATGTCACATCGTCATACCCGCCAAATCACAAATTGACTTATCCAAAAATAACACGGGTATACAGCTAAGAGAAACGAATTCCTCCGCCACCAAACGTGAATACGTTTGAACAGATCAACTTACGCGATCTATTGGATATACTCTGTCAGACCTTCGTCCATACAAGTTGTCCTGGGACTGGACAAACCGAAGGCACTATTCAGTATATCCATCTTAGTCACTGTTATCTAAGACTTATACAACAGCCCTTGCACTTTACTCCGTCTTCAATTTTCTTTGGCATAAATGATTCGCAACGCTTATGCCAATACAGAGTGGTTCTTTGGATAATAATCCAACCGGTCTCTCCGTATTAACAACTTTAAAATGGTAAAAACTTCGATAGTCTGTGATTTAACTATCGAAGGAAAATACGTGTACAAACAACGATATTATTTCCAGAAGGAAATTCTATCAATCAATCATCAATCTCTACCATTCCATAACTATCAGACTCTAACTGTAAACTAATAAGAGAACAACTTCCCAAGTATAAACCCCAAAGGCCGAAACCAACATCAGATCGATACTCAGAAAACTATTCAACTTAACTAATCTCTAGTCAGTTTCTAATCTTGTTTAACTCTATTTCTTAACTCTATATGATTAACTCTAGTTCGTTTTTAACTCAAATCGATTAACTCGATTTGATTACCTCTAACTGATTAACTCCTTTCAAATAAACTATATTAGATTTACTCCTTTAACTCTATTCGAATAAATTATATTCGATTAACTCCTTTAACTCTATTCGAATAAATTATATTCGATTAACTCCTTTAACTCTAACTGATTAATTCTAACTCCTTTTAAAATATCGTATTTATTTTCTAAATAAATATTTCCTTTATTCTATTCTAACAAATAAATATCTCTTTTAATTCTATTTGTAAATGGTTTACAAATATTTCTCTTCCTGTTTGTTTGACAACTATTTTCCCTTATATTTGATTTACAAATATAATTCCTTTATATATGATTTACAAATATTTTTCTCCTATATTCGATTTACCAAATATATTCCTTTTACAAAAACCCTTTTATTTATATATATATAAAATCCATTGATTTTATATAAATAAATTTATTTCAAAATATACTTTGAAAATTCCTTTTCTACATTCTGGTATTTCCTATGGTTTTTAACACACCATATAACTACGATAAATATCGTTCAAACACACATCATCAATGTCAGATTATACATCACATCATATATCACAATATATGAATCACAGTAAAATAAATGTTGAGGAATCCAGTTGGATTCCTCCGACCTGTTTCCCTGCATCACAGATGTTAGACAATACGATTAACATCGATTTCACTTTGATATGAGATATTCTGATAGCAGAATCACATATAAATATTTAACGGTTTTTATATATATATATACATATATAAAATTTCCACTAACTGACTAGCAGTTCAATCAAACAGTCAACACACAGTCAAACAGACAATATTTAACATTTCTAAGAATACGTTGTAAAAATAGAACTATTCAGAGTTAGTGAGTTTTACTCACATTTGCAGTTCATCGTTAAAGAACGATAAACTGTTATTTGATTTGAATCAAACAATTTATTTCGCCATAAATTCATGCCAGTCCCGATTCACTCCCGGTCAGTTCCATGGTGTAGTGTCCGTCCATACTATCCCAACGCCACTTACGGTTCGTCAATCTGATATCGTACGGTCGAGATATGATATATACAAGTTTAAACGAATAATTATATTAATTAATTTCATTATTAATTAAACTGGGCTCACCACTTTAACTTTGGCCCATTTAACAACAGCCCATTCGAAAATAAAGGACCCGCACCTTTAATTTCCTTCTTCCTCAACGTGGATGGCTCCTTTTCAGTAAACTTCGAACCCAAAGCTCCATTTGTTGACCGACCCTTTGACCCATCATCACCTCCACTTCCGTCACCTACCGAGGCCACAACCACCGCCAATCAACTCCCCTTCGCGACCTCTTTCACCTAATACCTACATCGAAGAACTCGATATCAACCTCCACGTCGCGAGCTACTGACCTCAGAAATTGGTGCGATAAAAACTTCCATCGTGTTCATTGAAATGATGCACACAAGTGCGGATTTCCACCCTTAATTCGAATTCGAATTCGATTTCACCAAACACTGCTTCGATTTAGTACAAACCGTAACCCTAGCAAATGGAACCCAACAATGGAATCCTCGGTACCCCAAAAACTGATGTCGAACACCACAAACTTCATATGAGACTAAGTACAAGCCAAGAGGAAAGCACTAACTTGGTTTTACATTTTTAGGGATTTTATTTGTATTTGTTTGAGAATTTTGAAAATGGATTGTTTACTGAAAGCATAAGAACAACGGCGTCTTTTTGTTTCATTGACTAAGAAGTGATTTTAGGTCTTAGGAATTTAGTTTGGTATTTATAGAGTTGGAAAATATCTAGATATTTTGAGGTAGGGAATATTCTCGGAATATTCCTTTGTTAATTCGTCTTCTAAAAATTCCTATTATCACACGTGATACCCAAAAATCACGAAACTGGACATGCAGCTACAGTTCGACATTACGGTCCCAACGAATCTGGTTTCATCGAATTCCGACTTTGTATGCTCACACAACGTATTTTTTACCGTCAAAATACTGACTGTTTTACACTCTAAAAATCCGTACGACCACACGGTGACTCTAAAAATCACGAAAACTGACATTAACAAAAATTTGATGTTGCGGATCCAACAAAACTAGTTTCGTCGAATTCCGACTTCGTTTGCAAAACCGGCTATTTTTAAAGCTCTGGATGACCCATTTAAATATATAAATATATTTAAATAAAATTAAATTAAATATAAATAAATTTATATTATCGTATATCTTCACATATGATATCGTACAACTCCAGAATATCATATCAGAATTCACAGCTTGATATTTCAGATTCCAGATTATCTCGATATTCAATTTATATCGAAAACCCTTTTATAACGTAAATAAAGCGTTGCAAATTATAAAGGAATTCTACAGCGACTTTTCTAAAATTTGATTTGGACGTAAATCAAAATCTACACGACGAAATCCCGATTTTTCTCTTTCACTAGAAAGATATAGTCCACCAGCTCCACAAGTTTCTTGTTTCACAGAAATCCGGCTTAAAACGAATCCTGTACTTCCAGTTGAAGTTCAAATCGCCAAATCGCGAACTACAGCTCCATTTCGAGCTCGATTTTAATTATATTATAATTCCACGTTCAAACTGTCGTCGATTGAATATATTCGTCAATATAATTCAACTCTAAGCTGAATTAAATCTTAGGGATGACCCAATTCACCTTATATTGTGATTCCCAATATTTTTGATTATTTCTGAATTAAATATATTATTTAATTTATTATTTTAATTAATTATTCCCAGTTATTTAATTCCGCGACCATTAAATCCCTTTAATCAACTTTTAAATAATTAAATAAATTAATTATTATATCGCTGAAAATGTGGGTCATTACACACGCATTGACTTCGGTGTAGCCACGTGTTAACTTCGATGTAACTTCATATATTTATATTGTGTGGTTACAAGTACAGTTCTCTTATTTACAAAGCAAAATGTTAGCAATAGTAAAGTCTTTGCTTAAAGCCAACAAGTCCTTTTCAATATCCAAATATCCAAGAGGGATCTTTAATGGTGTTTCTATGTCCAAAAGT
The DNA here is from genome assembly GCA_030737875.1 of Allium sativum. Classification (NCBI taxonomy): domain Eukaryota; kingdom Viridiplantae; phylum Streptophyta; class Magnoliopsida; order Asparagales; family Amaryllidaceae; genus Allium; species Allium sativum. Next base: position 352,840,175 of record CM060919.1, on the reverse strand, counting down.
CCAAGGTGGAGCTTTAATGCCCAAGAGAGTGCAAGTAGCATGCCAAGTATCCAAAAGATCCAAGCCAAATCCAAGAAGAAGTTCACAAATCCAAAGAAGAGTCAAAAGAAAAAGAATCCATGAGAGGAGCCATTAAAAAGCTCTAAGTTCAAGAATCCCGAGTGCAGCGGAATAAGCAAAAGGATCCTGGAAACAACCCAGTAGGGGCTATTTATAGGCAGTGGGGAGTAGGGTTTCATCTCTCAAAAAATCATAACTGGGATAGGTATTGATCCTGAGATCGGTATCGATTCCCTAGACCTTAGCCAAATTCCACTACTTCATGTTGAAGCTTCAAGATTCCATTGCCAAGCAACTTCATACCCTTTGTATACGGGAATACAAAAAAGACAACACCGATCCGGAGAAGCACTTCAAAAACACACCAATCGTTGATGAGATCAGGCATAAAAACCGATCCACCACGTCTCTTCCAAAATACTGATGCCGAAGGAGTTGTCCAAATTCTTGCATTTTCATGGTCACAAAAATGCTAAATACCGATCCTGGGATATGAATTGTCTAATGCCGATCCTGGGATACGAAAACTAGAATGTTATCCCATACTTAGAAGATTTTTCCCAATTCCTGATCCATCCAAGATTCGTACCGATCCCAACCAAGTTTTGAGAAGTTGTACCTATCCCCAAGCAATTAACCAAAAGTCCGAGTTTCTAGAGAATTTCGCGACTTTGTCCAAATCTCTCCGAGCTTTCCTAAGTCTATACTCAAGTCTTGAGCACTCCAATATCCAGAATTCCACTGTGTGTCGGCCTTGTAAAAAGGTTGGTCAACACTTGCCCCTCGAAACATGTCTTTCTTCGGAAGACATGTTTCGTATAATCCAGAAATCCAGAAATTCAAAAGCCCTAATCCGAAAGAAGTCCAAATAGAAAACCAATGACCGAAAACAAGAAATCTAGAAACCCATGATCGCGCCCGAATTGTATAAATAGAAAACCAGAATCCGAAGACCAATAGAATCCCATGACCCCTCTGGATCGTATTTTAAAGGAAAGCCAATCCAGAAAACCACAATTCGAATATCCAAAAAGCCACTGAAACCAGAAATCCAGAATATCAAATGCTGGAATAATCCATACTTGCAAAGAAAACCAAGTGAACCGTTATGTCAAGTCCTGAATGAACGATCCAAAAAAATCAAGTATAGTCCATATCCGAGCCTTGACCAAACAATCTTGCCAATTTCCGAAAAGACGACCCAACTCTTCCTATACAAAGTCCTTTCTTAGGGACCGGTTTGAGCATAGTCCATACTCATCAAGTCCTTAAAGTTCAAAATTTCAATTTTTGATTTCGTACTTCAAAAGCCCAGTCCATATAAGTAGAGTAATTTTATTAAAGTTTTGGAATAATTCTAAGTTTTTAATAAAGCTAGAAGAAAACCTAGCAGTTTATCATCGGGCAAAGAGCATGCCTAAGGGTTAAGTTCTAATCCCAAACATCGATGAGCCGACATAGTCGTTTTTTATTACAAGTTCATTAAGTGAGAGAGTTTGGATGGTTTTTCGTCCGCAATGAGCATACCTAGGAATCTCGCTGGTTTACGTACATGGGTAGGCGGACTTAGCCATCCGTCTGCAGAAGTCATGCCTAGGGATCTTCTTGGTTCCCATACATGGGTAGATAGACTTAGCCATCCAAATCGAGATAACTAAAAAAACCAAGAAATAACATATAAAAGGTTGAAGCCTAAAGAACCAAAGCCCAAAAGCTAAAAGTCAAAATCTTAGTGGCAAAGTAATTAAAATCCAAAAGCCAAAAAACTAGAGAGCTATATCTAAAATCCAAAAAACCAGAGTAAAAGAAATCCAAAAGCTGAAAAGCCAAAAAAAAAAATCCAAAAATCTGAAAACCAGAATGCTAAGAGCCAAAACCTAGGTAACCAGAAAGCCAAAAACCAAATAACTAAAATCCAACGAGTTACAAATTAATTGATGATCAAACCATGCGAACATCCTAGCTCGTCCTATCCTAGGTGTGAGCACACGACTGTGCCTGTTCCGCCACCGTAGTATGATTCCTAACATATTATGCCAGATCGTCATGTTTGACACATTCCTCAATCATATCCTGAAGATGCCTATAGTCTTTCTATTATGGTTATCAACCTCATGAACCAAGCAGGGTCTACCGGAATCCCTTTCCTTTTGAGTTGGCTCCTCCTGGGAAGTTTTCTGAAAGGAGAAGTTGGGTGAATATACAAATAAATTTATTCCAAAAAGAAACAAGTTTCATGTACGAAGGGAATTTGGGTTTCCTCTACTGCTGGGAATTATGACTGTTTCCAAACGAAACTCTTCCTTTTTCTTTATCCTTACCAGATTCGGACGGTCCTTCGCCCTTAATCATGTTGTTAACCTTGATAATTTCATTATCAGTTCTAGCATCCTCTTCCGTAGAAATCTATTTGCTTCAAAGTAAAATTCACCAAGGTCCCGTGATGGATCCTGCTGAAGTATGATCTTGAAATCCATCTTATCTGATACTCCAGAAATAACATCCATCAAGACCATGGACGGGTTCCTTCGATCAATTGAAGCCACTGCCTCATTGAACCTATCCAAGAATATCCGTAAAGTTTCTCGAGATCTTTGCTTGATCGTAGTAAGATTCATAACTTTCTTGGGACGAGAGATGTGGACACAGAACTGTTTAATTAACTTTTCAACCTGAACATTCCAACTTCCAATACTTTATGGTTCCTATCGCCAACACCACATAATAGCAATATTTGTGAGGTAGAGTGGAAAGCATTTTTCCATGACATTATCCGACAATGGCTTGCACTTCCATATGGCGCATATAACGCATCAAGTGAATGGTAGGATCCTTCCTACCATCATAAGCATCCAAAACCAACAATTTAAAATATGTTGGGTTTTGATAATTTTTATAGATTGAGTGAACAGGCATCAATTAACACGGTCTAAATCTGAGTAAGACGTCGTGCCTCAAGTAAATCATCAGATCACATCTACAATTCAATTTCCATTTCCAAGCAACAACATAAAATCGTCCAGACCACCACCGATACTCCCATTGTCCAATCCAACATGAGCCATCTATTGATCTCCAACCTAAACATCCATCTAAGCCCTAACCTGAGGAGCTGCTATGGGTGCAAACCTAACTTCAAGGCCATAGGAGTTCTTCCCAGATCTGTACGTCCCACATTGGCGCTTGAGTCACGGTTCCAACTCCAGATCTTGCAGTCTGACAAACCAAAACTACCTGAACCATGCTGACATCGAGATTAGGGGAGATGCCCCCTAGTCGATCTGAATTGGCATCGACTTAAGGCTGATTTAGAGGGAGGGATGCTCCCAAGTCCTGCAAACCTTGAGCACCTTGCGCGCTCGTTCCATTCTGAGTTCCTTGGCTTGTCCGTCTTCAAAATCTTTCCATTCGAGTAAGAAATGTGTCATTTGCTATTCTCTTATAAGAATTTCTTCTTTCTAATGCATACATGTATGCAAATCCTTCATCAACCCATCCAACTCTTCTCTAGTTTGATAGTTCGATGGATTTTCAATAAAGGAAACCTCCTGGCTTCCTTCTAGTCCTGCTACTTCCAAATGAGCCAAAGTTGCATCCTTCTTCCTTGCACCATTCTTAAAATCCCTATCAATCCAAATCCTTAGTTCTCCTCCAACCTAGCATGCCAAAATGTTGATGCATATTCACACACCAACACATAGAACCAATATTCCAGAAGTAGAGTGCAGAAATGGAACAAAAAATTATAGTGGTTAGGAAAGTTGTGCCTACGTCCACTTTAATGTAATTTTGTATATTTATATTATGTGGTTACAAGTACAACCCTTTTATTTACAAGGCAAAGACCCTTGCTTAAAGCTAATAAGTCCCTTTCAATGTTCAAATACCCAAGAGGAAGCTTTAATGGTGCTTAAATGTTCAAAACACCAAGGTGGAGGTTTAATGTCAAAAAGAGTGCTAGTAGCAAACCAAGTGTTCAAAAAATCCAAGCCAAATCCAAGAAGAAGAATCCATAAGAGAAGACATTAAAAAGCACCAAGTCCAAGAATCACAAGTGCAGAAAAATGAGCCAAAGGATCCTGGAAACATCTCAGTATGGGTTGTTTATACTTTATAGGCAGTAGGGAGTGGGATTTTGTCTCCTAAAAAATCATCATCGGGATCGGTACAGATCCCCTAACCCTTAGCCAAATTCCACTGCTTCGTGTTGAAGCTTCCTGATTCCATTGCAAAGCCACCTTGTACCTTTGGTATATGGAAATACGAAAAGTTAACACTGATCTAAAGAAGCACTTCGAAAACGCACTAATCCTGCATGAGATGAGGTATAAAAAACAATCCATCACGTCTCTTCCAAAATACCGATCCTGAAGGAGATAATCCAAATTCTCGCATTTTCAAGGATATGAGAATGCTAAATAACAATTCCAAGTTACAAATTTTCCAATGTCGATCTGGGGATACGAAAACCAGAATGCTGATCTCCATACTCAGAAGATTTTAAATAATTCATGATCCATCCTTAATTCGTACCGATCACAACCAAGTTTCGAAGAGTTCTACCGATCCCAAAACACTTAATCAAAATCCAAGTTTCTCGAGAATTCCGCGACTTCGTCCAAATCGGTACGAGATTTTCCAGGTCCGTACTCTAGCCCTGAGCACTCCAATACTCAATTTCGAAGCGTGACCGCCTTAAATAAAGGCGGGTCAACATAACGCACAAACGTTCCCAGTTTTTTCAACCTTTTAAATTACATATGTTAGATCCAGTAATTCTAAGAACAAAAATAAAGTAGAAAAAGGAAAAAAGGAAGAACTATAAGAACTAACCTATACCAAGACAGGATCCTAACACCATCAGAGACAAAGAAGAAGAATGGAGGTAGAAAGCCTTATAATATATGAACTGAGAGAGAGGGGGACAAAACTCTATTTATAGGTCTCAAAATGTGTAGGAGAAGTAGGATAAAAAATATAAGATATATATACCATCTGTAATGCCAAAACCTTAATATAACATTACTAAAATCTGGCTGTAACCATCTGTAACACTCCATAATTTTAAAGAACACTATAGTTATAAACTTGAATAATTAATTAAATATTGGGAATAAAGTAAAATGGACTATATCAAATTGCGTTCGTCTCAGAATTTTACTTAAGACAGACTCCGAGTTTGCATAAAACAGATATCGTATGAGAAAGTAATTAAGCTTAGAAGTTTGTATACGTATAAAAGAAATATATATATACACAAATCATGTTTAGAAAATTCAAAATAGTTCAAAAATCAAAGCGGGAAAGGGATGCGGGATTGAGACCCATTGGGGTCGACCCATGTCCCAGGGGTATCGACCCATTGGTCAACATACTCAAGGGGGTGTCGACCCTAGGGTCGACCTCGGGGTCAACCTACCCCAAATCCATCCAGGTTCATTTATGTACCTGGACTTGCTTCTAAACGAGATTCGTTGGCTTAAGCCTATATATAGGACCTCATTTCTATTATTTTACACATCAAAAGCAATGGAGAAAACTAGATGCTGCCCCTGCTTGGATTGAGTTAGCCTATTTTTCTTCAACAACAACTCATACAAGAAATTCTTCTGCAACGTCTGCTTGCTATTCTCTGTTCTTTAGATCCAGTCTCCGTGAGTTCACTGTTCATGTTATTTTTAGATATAAACATTTAACAAGTAATCCTGACATATTTATAAATCTGGATCTAAACCTATGCCTGGTAAGAATCTAAATCATACCTAAACATATCTTTCATTACATATACACCTGATCTACTATTCAGTTCTTATATGCCTGTTTCTGATATGCCTGTTTCTATTATCATATGCATATTCTATTATTTTGCCTATTTCTGTTCTTTTCTCTCCCTCTTTCCCTTTTTATTTTTATAGCCTGGGCTACCTTCGAGCCTAGGCCTATCACTGAAATATGAGAAAGGACGAAATTGGGAATGGTTGGTGTGACACCTCAGGTCCGTTAACGTCAGTCTTTCAGAATGCATTAAGATTCGTGAAGTGTTATAGGTAAACAGAAACAGAAACATTACAAGACGGATATAAATAAACAGCGGAATTAAAACTTTATTAAATAGAAAAGCTTCGTGGTTCAAGCCCAATTACATAATAAGTCTGGAATACTGAAATCATAAAACTTCTGCCTTGTACAAAAATCAACATCAGAGTACAATGATATATAAAGAGCATAATCCCCAAAATATAGCCATAGAAGAGAAGATACGAAGCAGTACATCTAAGCAGCTCCAAGTAGAGTGAAAGAATCCTGATCAACCTTGAGTATTCCCACCCTGAGAACCTGGGGGGAAACGGAAGAGAAAGAAGAGGAAACAAAATGGGTCAGACATAAAGTCTGGCGAGTCCAGTTACTTTTAGCATATAAATAAGTAAAAGCATCATGACAGGCATATAAACTAAAGAGTGAGAGAACATTGTCATAAGGCAGGTATAACAAGGTAAACAGGATAAACAGAACAGAACATGCATTGCGCTTCTCTAATACTTTTCTCTGCACCAATACTAGTATCACAAGAACAAGATGACCCCAACAAGTACAAGATGGTAGACTTAGGTGTACTTCTAGTGAGAGGTTTTACCCCATACAATAACAGGTAGCCCAAATAGAACTGACGGGCGGTAACCCTCAACGACAATAATAGGCTCCTAAACAAGCAAAACTAGATGTACCCTAATTACTACCGCCAATCAATCAGCTCCTTAAATCGTAGATACCCTGTGCTAGCCCCACAGTAGGATGTATCACTTCCTAAAGTGGAAACCCTTTGTTTACAAGATGTGCACAAACCATATCTACAGGTGTTACGGCGTCTTAACCTCCCTGGACCGGACCCAAGCACGCACATGACCCGTCAGAATGTGTCGCCCACACCGTCCCTTAGATGGACCTCTTACAACTAACTCAGTAAGCATGCCCTAACTCTACCTAGTTCGGCGTTCTCTGTTTGATACCAATATAGGTTACTGGCTGATATGGGTCCCACACTCCGGATGACACAAGCTTCCCCCTAGGCTTGCATTCCCCAATACTAGGATTTCAACAGGTTATGCCTACCAGTTTAACAAGATTGCATAACCCCAACAGGTTAAGTTCGTTGGGTTTGTATGTATATCCCGTCCCCACATATTTAACAAGATTAACTTAACCCTCCCACTAATTCAAGCAAGCTTACTTAACCTCTACTCAAGTTAACAGGTTCACGTAATACTTATGGATTCAAACAGGTTAAGTATTACAAGTTCATCACCATTCATTCATTTATGGTTATAATGCGCTAGACCTCCCACATTATGTCTACCACTTGTGGATGCTGGATATGACGGTTGGGTCCAGGCAGACTTCTTCCACAAGTCGGACTTAACCTCGTGTCTTAGCACGTTATGTGTTTATGCACTTAGACCCCTCACATTAGATTTACCACTTGTGGACGCTGGATATGTCGAGCGGTTCCGGGCAGACTTCTACCACAAGTGTAATCTAACCTCGTGTCTAAGCGCGGTTACAGTTTCTAATTACTGTAAATCTAGGAATTTTCGTTATTAACCAATTATCATGTTTATTATGCCCCAAATCCCCGTCCGATCTACGGTACAAATTATTTCCTAGATTATGGTTTGAGATTAAGGTATAGATTATGCCCCCAAATCCCAAGTTTTGGCTCAAGGTACAAATAATTCCAGAAATTCCCAATCATGTTTTACAATATGAATTATGCCACAAATTAATCATTCCCAATTTCGTGCGTTCGCATATTTTAGCGATAGGCTTAGGCTCGAAGGTAGCCTGGCTATAAAAACAAAAAGGGAAGGAGAAAGAGAAAAGAATAAGAATAGGCATAATGAATAAAACTGGCATAAGATGATAGAACTGGCCATACTAACAAAATAGGCATAAAGTGACATGATTAGGTGAACTAACATAATAGGCATATGGTGACATGATTAGGAAAACTAACAGGATAGGGATATCATGAACAGACATATGAGATCTAAATAGTAAATTAGACATACAAGTAATGACAGATCTGTTGTGATTCAGATTACTAACAGACATAGGCTTAGATGTAAAACTATAAACATGTTAAGATCACATTTTAGGTCTTTATATCTAAAATAACATAGAATCACTGTGATCGGATCTAAATAACAGAGGATCGATCATAGATGATGTAGCACAGATCTCTGAATACGTATAACTTGTGGTTGAAGAAGAATAGGCTAGATCAAACTGAGTTAGGGGAGCACCTCGTTATTTCCATTGATATAGATGAATAAAATAATGGGATTAAGGTCATTTATATAGCCATCAACTAGCGAACCAGGACACACAGCAGGTCCAGATTCATCAGGGGGTCAACATGGGAGTCGACACCCCTGTTGTGGTGTCGACACCCATAAGGCACCGGGTCAACCCCCAACGGACCGAGTTCTCGCGCCTTCCCGCTTCTGGTTTTCAAAATATTTTGAATGTTTTGATTGGTTTTGTGTGTGTGTATGTATGTATATATATATATAATTCTCTTTTGCATATATAAACTTCCAACCTTAATAACTTCTTCATACGATGTCCGTTTTATGCAAACTTGGTGTCTATCTTAAGCCGAATTCCAAGACGAACGCAATGGCACAGTCCATTTTATTTAATTCCAAATATTTAATTATGTATTCTTTAGTTTATCATTTAAATGTTCTTAGAATTACGGGGTGTTACATTCTCCCTTACTTAAAGGATTTCGTCGCTGAAATCTCTAAGTTAAGAAGAATGTATATCATAACATCCATCATCCATCTACTCATCTATAAATCATAGGCATCCATTGTCCTTAAAAGATTTCTAATGCTTATATGAACATATGCAAAAGTGTTTGTATATGTCCCTATACTAATGCAAAAGATCAGGCGGTCTACTGATTCAGTTGACCTCCTTAATGTAATGTATGTTAGTACCATGAATCCAACATGTATGCAACTAATCCTATTATAATACGTAAATTGTATATGTGTGCGCAAACATTCATCTAAATGCAACATCCATATGATGATAAACCCACTTTCATCCATTAAAAGAAGAGAAATGCACACACATCCATACGCAGTATGAGAGTGATTGAGCCAATCTAGTGCCTAATGTGTGTGTATATGACCACTAGCAAACACTTGCATCCATCAAACATAACATGTCTCAACCACATGTTTACATCCATGGGATTCCTACCTAAAGGTCGAAGTTTTGATCAATAGGATATACTTAAACGATAGAAACAAGCATGAATAAAACTTTGGAAAGGAAGTTAAAAACATACCCTTGGAAATAAAAGGGTACGAAGCGCGAACCTTGTCTTCAGTCTCCCAAGTTGCATCCTCTTGGTTATCTCCCCACTGAAGTTTCATCAACTTGACTTCCCGGTTGCGTAGCTTCTTAACTTCTGATCCAAGAATATGGGTAGGAACTCGTCAAACTATCGCCTCCCGTTCCACCTCTACTTCCTCAAGCATACTTGGCTCAACTACTTCTGCGGTATCATGCAAGCACTTCCTTAAATGAGAAACGTGGTGAACATCATGAATGCCAGAAAATCTCTCTAGTAGCTTACTCTATAGGCCATTTGGCCAATCCTGACTGTTATGGGAAATGGCCCTACAAACCTTGGTGCCAATTTCCTATGGATCCAAAACGAACCACATTCCTCAAAGGTGATACCTTGAAAAAAACCATGTCTCCCACCTCAAACTCAATATCAACCCTTCTCCTATCTATGTAGGACTTCTACCTGTCCTAAGCTGTCTTCACGCGCCTGCGGATAAGATCAATCTTTTCTGAAGTTTCTCTAACCATCTTAGGTCTAAGTAGAAGCCTTTCTGTAGATTCCCACCAACAAGTCGATGATCTACAGGGTCGTCCGTATAATGCTTCGAAGGGTGTCATGCCAATACTAGCCTGGCAACTGTTGTTATAGGCGAACTCTACTAAAGGAAGATGCTCTTCCCAAGTACCTTTGAAGTCTAGGATACACAGTCTTAAAAGATCCTCAAGGACTCTATTCACCTTTTCTGTTTATCCATCGGTCTGGGGTGATAAGCGGTTCTCAAACACAACTGTGTACCTAATGCTTCTCGCAAGCTCCTCTAAAACTCACTGGTGAAAATGGGGTCACGATCACTCACAATACTGGAAGGTACTTCATGTAGACAGATTATCTCACGAAGATAAAATGCTGCCAACCATGTTGTTGTCCTCTCACCCAAATACTGGTGTTGCCTTTCCTTGATCTAGGAAAACCATCAATGAAATCCATAGAGACGCTCTCCCAATTCCACTGTGGGACTTCCAAAGTATGAAGTAAACCACCAGGTTTCTTTTGCTCAGCTTTGACTTGCTGCAAATCAAACATCTAGAAACAAATTCTGCCACATCTTTCTTCATCCCAACCCAAAAGAAAACCCTTTTCATATCTCAATACATCTTATCGTCGTCTGGACGAATAGTCATCCTAGAATGATGGGCTTCCTCAAGGGCTATCTTCAACAATCTCCCAACTCAAGGAACACAAAGCCTTCCATCTCGTCGCAAACACCCTCTATCTTTTGTGGAATATCTACTAAGGTAACTAGAAGTCTCCCCTCTACTGAGCTTATCTAAGATATCTACTAGGTTTGGATCCTCTCGCTGCGAAGTCCCTATCTGGTCCAACAAAGTAGGTCGCATCTCTAATGATGCCAATAAACTAGGTGTAAACTCGGTGGAGGGTCTAAAATTAAAAGTCAATATAAACTCCAAGCTTTTCCTCTACGCAAATAAAGGACTTAAAGTCATCCTCTGCCAACTCAATGCTTATGCCACCACATTAACCTTTCCAGGGGTATAAGCAATCTCAAAATCATAGGACGCTGGGAACTCGATCCATCTTTCTTGCCTTAATTTAAGATCCTTCTGCGAGAAAAAGTACTTGAGAGATTTATGATCGATGTACAACTCGAACCTCTCTCCTAGTAGATAATGGCGCCAAGTCTTAAGTGTGAATACTATGGAAACCAACTTTAAGTCATGGGTAGTTGTCTACCTCCATAACATACTACCCTTCCTTCTTGCATCAGAGCTGCACCAAGCCCTATACCACATGCATCAGTGTACACTGTGAACACTTTGTTCCCATCAGGGAAGGTCAAGACTGGGCTAATATCTTTGCGAAGTCCTTAATGAACTTCCTGTAATAACACGCTAAACCAAGAAAACTCCTCACCTCCGTTGCATTCCTTGGGATCTGCCAATCCGAAACTGCAACTACCTTCGTGGAATCTATTGCTATCCCATCTTTAGAGACTACATGCCCAAGAAAGCTCACTTCTTTACTCCAAAAATGACATTTGGAGAATTTTGCCTTAAGCTGGTGCACACAGAGAGCTTTCAAAACCTCCCTTAAATGTCGGGCATGTTCTTCCTCACTCTTCGAGAAAATCAAGATGTCATCCACAAAGAACACAACGAAATTATTTAGGAACTCTCGAAACACCCTACTCATCAGATCAACAATATAGGCGGGTGCATTAGTCAGCCCAAATGGCATGATGAGCCACTCGAAGAATCCATCTGGATTTCTAGAAGCGGTCTTGTCTATACTGTCCTCGGCTACCCTCGATTGATGAAACCCCATGGCCAAGTCTAATTGAGAGAAAACAGATGCACTGACAAGTTGGTCAAACAGATAATCTATCCTCGGAAGTGGGTGCCTATTCTTCTTACTGAGTTTATTCAACTCTCAATAGTCCACACATAAGCGAAGCGAACCATCCGTCTTAGTGGCGGATGCTACTTGAGCACCCCATTCAGATATGCTTCGCCTAATAAAAACTTTCCCAAGTAGCCCCCCTACTTGCTTGCTGAGCTCCCTCCTTTCTCTTGGAGCCATATGGCACATAGGCAATGCAACTGGCTTTGCATTGTCCACCAGGTATATACGGAAATCAATCTCGCGCCTCGAAGGTAATCCCCAAACCTCCTCAAAAACATCAGGATACTCACAGACTACAGATATAGATCGTAAATCATCGATAGTTGCATCAACCGACTCTAGGAAACTAAGCATGACAGACCCTTTTGGGTCACAAGAAATCTCGAGGGTCCTCCAATGGCAAGTCAAAAGTCTAACGACCCTCCTCTCGCAATCCAGAATGGCACCATACATAGCTAGCAAATCCATCCTAGAATCAAACCATAGCCCATGAAACCAAGAACGTATGCGTCGTATTCAAACTCGACGCCTAACACAAATATTCTCAAACCCCGACAAATCATAGACGTATGAGCCGTACCACTAATGGGGTTTCAGACAACAACAGGATCCAAAACCATACTAGTACTAAGGTGCAGAAACTCAACCACAACATCAGATATAAAAGAATGCAAAGCATCAGAATCAAAAAGAGTTCTAACTGGATGATTGGGAAGAGAAATCAAACCTTCAATGGAAACTTTCCTACCTCTGTCTAGTGTGCTGTCCACGAGAGTATGCACCTGCCCTTCAGAAGATCCTACCCTTTGACCTTGTCCTTGCTTCTTGGGCAATCCTTGACAATATGTCTGACTTCTTCACAATGAAAACAAGCGTTCTTTCTTTTCTTGCAATCCTTGATCACATGACCCTCGCATCTGCAACGTTGACATTTCCTCTTATCTCGAGCTTTGCTGTTCTTACCGCCCTTCTTTTTTTGCCGTTGTTCTTTCTTGGGCCACACTTTCTTGTTTTTGTGTTTCCTCAACCTTAGCCTCTTTCTTTTCACCTTTATCTTCCTCATGCATTAATGTCATACCAATGAGTTTCTCAAAAGTTGCTCCAGTCGGAATATGTGATATAGCCAACCCATGGAGGGGTTCGTTCAATCCTCTAGCAAACCTCAAAGCTTTCTTGTGGGGGGTATCTACTAGTTCCAAACCAAACCTCACCAATTGATTAAACTTGTTAACAAACTCTCCAATAGACATGGCTCCTTGCTTAAGCGCCAAAAACCTTTCCATTTGCATACTTTGCTCGGCTTGAGAGAGAAACTTCATTTTGAATCTCTTCTGGAAATCATCCCAAGTCTCGACTGGATACCTTGCTTGCATCACTTCACGCCAGAATGAAGCCTCGTCTTTCAACTACCAAACGTAAACTGAGTCTTCCTACGATCGTCAACTCCGAAAATTCCAAACAAGTCCTCCGTCTCTTTGAACCAATTCCTTGATTCTACAAAAGTTTCAGTTCCTCGGAATGGCTTTCCACCTATAGCATAGAAATCTTTGCATATCTTAGAGAAATTATCAGCACGCGGAGGAGGAGGAGGAGGAGGAACAACGGCTACAGCTCGAGGAGAGGTGTCTGCTTGGCCTTCGACACGTGCCATAGCCTCAAGATACCTACGAAACCAAGCCGGTATCTGAATTCCCAAAGGAATATTAGGTTCCCTAGACATGCTGAAAAGAAAAGGAAAAAGAGATTTAAACAGAGAATCAAAGGATATTCCATATGGCTTTAGGGAATATATTTTTCAAAATAGACTTTTCTTTTGAAAATGCTTTCTTTTAAAACCCTTTTGAAAACAATTTTCAAAATATTTTATCTGATCTGGTAACCTTCAGCTCTGACATAAAATGTGACACCCTAAGTCTGTTAATGTCACTCTTTATCAGAATGCATTAATTTTCGTGAAGAGTTATAGGTAAAAAAAACAGAAACATTACAAGACATAAATAAATTAATAGCGGAATTAAAACTTTATTAAATAGAAAAGCTTCGTGGTTCAAACCCAATTACATAATAAGTCTGGAATACTGAAAACATAAAACTTCTGCCTTGTACAAAAATCATCATCATAGTACAATGATATAAAAAGAGCATAATCCCCAAAATATAGCCATAGAAGAGAAGATACGAAATCAAGTAGTACATCTAAGAAGCTCCAAGAAGAATGAAATAATCCTAATCAAGCTTGAGTATTCCCACCCTGAGAATGTTGGGGGGAGGGAGAGAAAGAAGAGGAAACAAAATGGGTCAGACATAAAGTCTGGCGAGTCCAGATACTTTTAGCATATAAATCAGTAAAAGCATCATGACAGACATATAAACTAGAGAGTGAGATAACAGTGTCATAAGGCAGGTATAACAAGGTAAACAGGATAAAAAGAACAAAACATGCATTGCGCTTCTCTAATACATTTCTCTGCACCAATACTAGTATAACAAGAACAAGATGATCCCAACAAGTACAAGATGGAAGACTTAGGTGTACTTCTAGTGAGAGGTTTTACCCCATACAATAACAGGTATCCCAAATAGAACTGACATGTGTTAACCCCCAACGATGATAATAGGCTCATAAACAATCAAGACTAGATGTACCTTAGTTACTACTGCCAATCGATCGGTTTCCCAAATCGTAGATACCCTGTGTTGATTGGATCTGAAGAACAGAGGATTGATCATAGGTGATGTAGCACAGATCTCTGAATACATATAACTTGTTGTTGAAGAAGAATAGGCTAGATCAAACTGAGTTGGTGCAGCACCTCATTGTTGCCTTTGATTTAGATGAATAAAACAATGGGATTAAGGTCCTTTATATAGCCATCAGCTAGCGAACCAGGAGCAACAACAAGTCCAGATTCATCAGCGAGGTCGACATGGTTATCGACATAAGTGTCGACACCCATGTTGTGGTGTCGACCCATGGGTCGACACCCAAAGGACATGGGGTCGACCTCCAATGGGCCTAGTTCCCATGCCTTCTCGCTTCTGGTTTTTGAAATATTTTGAATGTTTTTATTGGTTTTGTATATATATAATTCTCTTATGCGTACATAAACTTCTAACCTTAATAACTTCTTCATATGATATCCGTTTTACGCAAACTTGGTGTCTATATTAAGCAGAATTTTGTGACAAACGCAATGGCGTAGTCCCTTTTAATTAATTCCAAATATTAAATTAAGAATTCTTTAGTTTATAGTTATAGTGTTCTTAGAATTACGGGGTGTTACAGTTAGGAAGGATAAATTGGGTCATATATTATATTGTGAATCATGACCGGGATTTAGGGGCATAACCTATACTATGATGTATGACTAAAATTTAGGGATTATCTTATACTATGAATTATGACTTGAGGGTTGGGGCATGTAAATCTGTAGGCTTAATTTATAGATTAAGCAGAACTTGTAATGAAACCTTAAACAACATGTGAAATTTGTTTAGATCTATAGGGGTTATATGAAACTATTAACTTGTAATACTTAACCTGTTTATGTCGGTAGGTATTATATGAACCTGTTACATGGTGGGGGATAAGTAAACTTGTTTGAATATGTGGGGGTTAAGTAAATATGTTAAATCTGCGGGGGGGTTATACGAACCCGATAAACTTAACCTGTTTTATATGTTGGGATTATGAGGTCCTGTTAAACTATTAGGCATAACCTTTCAAAATCCTAATAATTGGCGATACAAGCCTAGGGGGTGGCTTGTTTCATCTGTTGTTTGGGACCTGTGTCAGTCAGTAACCCATTCTAGTATCAAATAGGGACCTCGAACTAGGTAGGGGTTACGGCACACGTACTGAGCTGATTATAAGAGGTTCATATGGGTGGAGGTGTTCTGATAGCGCGTTCCAACGAAGTCATGTGCATGCTTGGGTCCGGTTTGCTCAGGAAAATAAGATGATATAACACCAATAAATAGGTCTGTGTCCTTCTAGGGGTTGCCACTTTAGGTAGTGATACATCATACTATGGGGCCGGCACAGGGTATTTACGGGATAGGGAGAAAATCGTTTGGGGGTAGTAATTAGGGTACATCAAGTCCTTCCTGTTTAGGTGCCCGTGGTTTATGGTTGGGGTAACACCCATCATTTCTATTGGGGTACCTGTTATTACTGTTTTGTGGTAAAACCCATTACTAGAAGTACACATAAGTCTACCATATGTTTCTATTGGGATCATATCTGTTATACTAGTATTGGTGTAGAGTAAAGTATTTGAGAATCGTAATCTGTTCAGTTCATTCTGCTTATCATGTCCATACCTATTATATTATACTGTTATCTTTTATCCAGTTTATATGCTTGTCATGATGCTTTTATTTATTTATATGATAAAAGTAACTGGACTCACCAGACTTTATGTTTGACCCGTTTTGTTTCCCTTTCTCTCTCTTCCTTTCCCCCTAGGTTCTCAGGGCGAGAAAGCTCGGGCTTGATTAGGATTCTCTCTCTTCTGTTTCAGCTTGGATTTTGGATATTGCTTAGATGTACTGCTTTGACTACCTATCTACTTGTTTATGGCTACTTATGGGGACTATGACTTTTTTACTTCTGTACTCTGATGATTTTTAGCGCAAGACAGATGCTTTTCTTTGATGTATTTTATTCTAATATTTCAGTTTGATGTTGTAACTGGATTTTTGGACCATGATTTTTTCTATTTGAAAATAAAGTTTTAAATTTACGCTACTATTTTCTATATCTGTCTTGTGAGATTCTGTTCTGTTTACCTATAACGCTTCACGAAACTTAATGCATTCTGTTAAAGAGTGACATTAACGGATGTGGGGTGTCACATTTGGTATCAGAGCTAAAGGTTACAAGATCGAATAGAAAGATTTTTAAAAATATTTTCAAAAGGTTTCAAAAAGGAAGTATTTTCAAAGGAAAAGTTTGTTTTGAAAAACATATTCCCTAAGCCATATGAAATATCTTTCGATTCTCTGTTTGAATCCCTTTTCCTTTTCTTTCAGCATGTCTGGGTAACCGAATATTCCCGAGGGCATTTAGAAACCGACTTGGTTCTTTAGATATCTCTAGGTTACGGCACCTGCTGGAGGCCAAGCAAACGCCCATCCCCCAGCTGCAGCCGTTGTTCCTCCTCCTCTACAAGCGGATATATGCAAGGATTTTTGTGCTATCGGAGGAGATCCTTTTCGAGGAACTGAGACCTTTTTGGAAGTAAGGAATTGGCTTAAAGAGACGGAGGATTTGTTTGGGATCTTTGAGGTTGATGGTCGTAGGAAGATTCATTTGGCCGCTTGGCAACTGAAAGATGAGGCTTCATTCTTATGGGAAGTGACACAAACAGGGCATCCAGTTGAGACTTGGGATGATTTCTGATAGAGATTCGAGCAGAAGTTTCTTTCTCAGTAAGAATTGAGTATGCAAATGGAAAGGTTTCTAGCTCTTAAGCAAGGAAGCATGTCTGTCAAAGAGTATGTCAATAAGTTCAATCAGTTGGGAAGGTTTGGTTTGGAGCTGGTGAATACCTCGCACAAGAAAGCTTTGAGGTTTGTAAGAGGATTGAATGAACCCCTCCATGGATGGGCTATGTCTCATATTCCGATGGGGGTAACTTTCAAGAAGCTCGTGGATATGGCATTGATGCATAAACAAGATAAAGGAGAAAAGAAAGAGGCTAAGACTAATGGGACACAGAACAAGAAGGTGTGGCATGAAGAAAGAACAGGAACATCAAAAGAAAGGCGAAAAGAATGACAAAGCCCAAGGCAACAGAAAATGTCATGGTTGTGGAAGAATGGGTCATTTGATCAAAGATTGCAGAAAAAGGAAGAATGCTGGTTTCCACTTTGGTGAGGTTGGACACTATTCTAGGGAGTGCCCAAAAAAGCAAGGACAGAGCCAAAGGGCAAGAACTTCTGGAGGGTAGGTTCATGCTCTCGAGGCCAGTGTACCAGACAGAGGTAGGAAAGTTTTTGTTGAAAGTTTTATTTCTCTTTCCGATCATCCTGTTAGGACTCTTTTTGATTCTAGAGCTTCGCATTCTTTTATATCTGATTCTGTGGTTGAGTCGCTACACCTTCGTACTAGTATGGTTGAATCCCGTTGTTGTCTCAAACCCTATTGGGGGCACAACTCATCTGTCTATGATTTTCGGGGTTTAAGGATATCCATGTTGGGCGTCGAGTTTGAGTGTGACGCATATGTGCTTGGTTTTACGGGCTATGGTTTGATTCTAGGAATGTATTGTCTAGCTATGTATGGTGTCATTCTAGACTGTGAGAGGAGGGTCGTTAGACTTCTGACTTGCCATGGGAGGACTCTCGAGATTTCTTGTGACTCAAGGGGGTCTGTCATGCTTAATTTCCTCGAATCACTTGATGCTTTTGTCGTTGATTTACGATCTGTACCGGTAGTCTATGAGTACTCGGATGTTTTTGAGGAGGTTACTTGCTTACCTTTGAGGCACGAGATTAATTTCCGTATATACTTAGTGGATAATGCAAGGCCAGTCGCATTGCCTGTGCACCACATGGCTCCCAGGGAAAGGAGGGAGCACTGCAAGCAAGTAAGGAAGCTACTTGAGAAGGGGTTTATTAGGCGAAGCATATCTGAGTGGGGTGCTCCAATCGTCTTTGCAACTAAGGCGGACGGCTCGCTTTGATTATGTGTGGATTACAAGGAGTTGAATAAATTCACTAAGAAGAATAGGCACCCACTTCCGAGGATAAATGATCTGTTCGACCAGCTTGTTGGTGCATCTGTTTTCTCTCAGTTAGACTTGGCCACGGGTTTTCATCAGTTGAGGATAGCCGAGGACAATATAGACAAGACCACTTTCAGAACTCCAGATGGTTTCTTCGAGTTGTTAGTCATGCATTTTGGGTTGACGAATGCACCCGCGTATTTTGTGGATATGATGAGAAGGGTGTTTCGGGAGTTTTTGAATAAGTTTGTAGTTGTCTTGGTGGATGACATTCTGATCTTCTCGAAGAGCAAGGAAGAGCATGCCCTACATCTAGGGGAGGTTTTGAACACTCTCCGAGCGCACCAGCTAAAGGAGAAATTCCCCAAATGTCACTTTCGGAGAGAAGAAGTGAGATTTCTAGGGAATGTGGTTTCCAAGGAAGGGATAGCAGTGGATCCCACGAGAGTAGTTGCTGTTCAAGATTGGAAGGTTCGAAAAACTGCAACGGAGGTGATGAGTTTTCTTGTTTTAGCGGGCTATTATAGGAAGTTTATTAAGAACTTTGCTAAGATATCATCCCCACTCACCAGACTGATGAAGAAGAATCTGAACTTTTATTGAAGCATTGACTGTGAGGATGCTTTTCAGCGAATGAAGAGGGCTCTGATAGCAGCCCTAGTTTTGACTTTGCCTGATGGGAATAAAATGTTCACAGTGTACACCGATGCATGTGGTATAGGGCTTGGTGTCGTCCTGATGCAAGAAGGGAGGGTAGTATGTTACGGTGGTAGACAGCTGAGAGTTCACAAGAAAAACTACCCAACCCATGATTTAGAGTTCACTGTTATAGTATTCGCACTTAATACTTGGCGGCATTATCTGCTTGGAGATAGGTTCAAATTATACACGGACCGTAAGTTGCTCAGGTATCTGTTCTCGTAAAAGGATCTCAATTTGACACAACAGAGATGGATGGAGTTCCTAGCATCCTATGATTTTGAGATTGCTTATACCCCTGGCAAGAGTAATGTGGCGGCAGATGCGTGGAGTAGGCAGAGGATGACTTTGAGTCCTCTATTCGTAGAGAGGCGGACCTTGGAGTACATGTCGACCTTTGATTTTAGGCCATCTATGGATTTTGTGCCTGGTTTGTTGGCATCCTCAGAGGTGCGACCTAATCTTACGGATCAGACAGGATCTTCACAGTGAGAGGACCCACAAATAGCAGATATCTTGGATTGGCTCAGTAGAGGGGAGACTTCTAGTCACCTAAGTAGATACTCCACGGATGATAGAGGGTGGTTGCGGCGGGATGGAAGGCTTCGTGTTCCCCGAGTTGGGAGTCTGTTGAAGGCAGTCCTTGAGGAAGCCCATCATTCTAGGATGACTATCCATCCAGGCGGTGATAAGATGTATAGAGATATGAAGAGGGTTTTCTTTTGGGTTGAGATGAAGAAATATGTAGCGGAGTTTGTCTCTCTATGTTTAGTTTGCCAGCAAGTCAAAGCTAAGCAAAGGACGCCCGACGGTTTACTTCATCCTTTGGACGTCCCACAGTGGAAGTGGGAGAGCATCTTTATGGATTTCATTGATGGTTTTCCTAGATCGAGAAAGGGCAACACTAGTATCTGGGTTATAGTAGACAGGCTTACTAAGAGCGCTCATTTCATTCCTGTTAAGAGTAAGAGAACGATATCATGGTTGGCATCAGTTTATCTTCGTGAGATAATCCATCTACATGGAATACCTTCTAGCATAGTGAGTGATCGTGACCCCATCTTCACTAATGACTTTTGGAAGAGCCTACAAGAAGCATTGGGTACATAGTTATGTTTGAGCACCACATATCACCCTCAGACCGATGGAAAGACTAAGAGGGTGAATAGAGTTCTGGAGGATCTTTTGAGACTGTGTATCTTATACTTCGGGGGGACTTGGAAGGAGCATTTTCCGTTGGTTGAGTTCTCCTACAACAACAGTTATCAGGATAGTATTGGCCTGACGCCCTTCGAAGAATTATACGGATGACCTTGTAGATCATTGACTTGTTGGTGGGCTCCTACTTGGACCTGAGATGATTAGATAAACCTCAGAAAAGATTGATCTTATCTGCAGACGCTTGAAGACAGCTCAGGACAGGCAAAAGTCATACGTAGATAAAAGAAGGATCGATTTTGAGTTTGAGGTGGGAGACATGGTTTTCATCAAAGTATCACCTCTGATGAATGTGGTTTGCTTTGGATCTGTAGGGAAACTGGCATCAAGGTTTGTAGGGTCACTTCCCATAGTGGAAAGGATAGGTCAAATGGCCTAGAGGGTGAAGCTACCAGAAAGATTGGCAGGTGTTCATGATGTTTTCCATGTTTCTCATTTGCGGAAGTGTCTGCACGATACAATAGAGGTAGTTAAGCTGAGTATGCTTGAGGAAGTAAAGGTAGAATGGGAGGCGGCAGTTAGACGAGTTACTACATGTATTCTTATATCATAGGTTAAGAAACTTCGCAACCGAGAAGTCAAATTGATAAAAGTTTAGTGGGGAGAAGACCTCAAGGATGCAACTTGGGAGACTGAAGACAATATTCGCGCTTCATAACCTTTTCTTTTCAAGGGTATGCTCTTAACTTCTTTTTCCAAAGCTTTTATTCATACTTTCTTCTATCATTAGAGTATATCCTATCGATCAAATCTTCGACCTTTAGATAGAAACCTAATGGATGCAAACATTTGTTTGAAACATGTTACGTTTGATGGATGTAAGTGTTTGCTAGTGGTTGCTCGTGGATGCATGTACACACACACATTAGGAACTAGATCAGCTCAATCACTTACACATTGCATATGGATTTGTGCGTGTTTTAAAAAATTTGGACGGAAATGACTGTATCATCATATGGATGTTGCATTTGGATGGATGATTATGCACACATATAGAGTTTTACATGATACACTTGGACTATTTGCATACATATTGGATTAATGGCACTAACATGCATTGCATTAAATAGGTCAACTGAATCAGCAGACCGCCTGATCTTTCACATTAGTATATGGACATATACACACACCTTTGCATACGTTCATATAAACATTAGAAATATTTTAAGGACAATGGATGCTTGTGATTGATGGATGTTAAGATATACAATCTTCTTAACTCGGAGATTTCGGGCACGAAATCCTTTAAGTACAGGAGAATGTAACACTCCGTAATTTTAAAGAACACTATAATGATAAACTAAAGAATACTTAATTAAATATTAGGAATTAAGTAAAACAGACTGCACCACTGTGTTCGTCTCAGAATTCTACTCAAGGTAGACTCCGAGTTTGCGTAAAACGGACATTGTATAAGAATGTTATTAAGCTTAAAAGTTTGTATACGTATAAGAGAATTATATAAAAACAAATCAAGTCCAGAAAATTCAAAACAGTTCAAAAATCGAAGGAGGAAAGGATGCGGGATTAAGACCCGTTGGGGGTCGACCCACGCCCTAGGGGTATTGACCCATGGGTCGACCCCGGGGTCAATTCACCCCAGATCCATCCAAGTTCATTTCTGAACCTGGATTGTTTCTAAATGAGATTTGTTGGCTTAAGCCTATATATAGGACCTCATTTCTATTGTTTTACACATAAAAAACAATGGAGACAATGAGATGTTGCCCCTGCTTGGATTGAGTTAGTCTTTTTTTTCAACAACAACTTATACGCATACAAGAAATTCTTCTGCAACATCTACTTACTATTCTCTGTTCTTTAGATCCAGTCTCTATGATCATGTTATTTTTAGATATAAACTTTTAACAAGTAATCCTGACATGTTTATAAATCTGGATCTAAACATATGCCAAGTAAGAATCTAATTCATACCTAAACAGATCTTTCATTACATGTACACCTAATCTACTATTCAGTTCTTATATTCTTGTTTCTGATATGCATGTTTCTATTATCATATTCCTATTATGTTATATGCATATTTCTGTACTTTTCTCTCCCTCTTTCCCTTTTTAATTTTATAGCCTGGGCTACCTTCGAGCCTAGGCCTATCGCTGAAATATGCGAACAAACGAAATTGGGAATGGTTGTGAAGGATAAATTGGGTCATATCTTGTATTATGAATCATGACTGAGATTTGGAGGCATAACCTATACTATGATGTATGAATAAAATTTAGGGAATATCTTATACTGTGAATTATGACTTGAGGGTTGGGGCATGTAAATATGTAGGATTAATTTGTAGATTAAGCATAACATGTAATGAAACCTTAAACAACACGTGAAACCTATTTAGATCTATAGGGGTTATATGAACCTATTAACTTGTAATACTTAACCTGTTTAAATTAGTAGGGATTATATGAACCTATTAAATAGTGGGGGTTAAGTAAACTTGTTTGAATATGTAGGGGTTAAGTAAATATGTTAAATCTGTAGGGGGTTATACGAATCCGATAAACTTAACCTATTTTATATGTTAGGGTTATGCGGGCCTATTAAACTGTTAGGCATAACCCATCAAAATCCTAGTAGTTGGGGATACAATCCTAGGGGGTGGCTTGTGTCATCTGTTGCGTGGGACCCATATCGGTCAGTAACCCATTCTGGTATCAAAGGGGGACCACGAACTAGGTAGGGATCAGGGAACGGTTACTGAGCTGATTATAAAAGGTTCATATGGGTGAAGGTGTTCTAATAGCGCATTCCAACGGAGTCATGTGCGTGCATGAGTCCGGCTTGCTTGGGTAAATAAGGCGCTATAACACTAGTAAATAGGTCTTTGTCCTTCTAAGGGTTACCACTTTAGGGAGTGATACATCCTACTGTGGGGCCGACATAGGTATTTACGATATAGGGAGCCGATCGACTGGGGGTGGTAATTAGAGTAGATCTTGTCCTGCCTGTTTAAGTGCCCATGGTTTATAGTTGGGGTAACACCCGTTATTTCTGTTGGGGTACCTATTGTTACTATTTGGGGGTAAAACCCGTTACTAGAAGTACACCTAAGTCTACCATATATTCCTATTGGGATCATACCTGTTATACTAGTATTGGTGCAGAGTAAAGTATTTAAGAAGCGTAATTTGTTTAGTTCATTCTGCTTATCATGTTCATACCTATTATATTATATGTTATCTCTCATCCAGTTTATATGGATGTCATGATGCTTTTACTTGTTTATATGCTAAAAGTAACTGGACTCGCTAGACTTTATGACTGATCCATTTTGTTTCGTTTTCTCTCTCTTCCTTCCCCCTTCCCCCCCTCAGGTTCTCAAGGTGGGAATGCTCAAGTTTGATTAGGATTCTCTCTCTTCTGTTTCAGCTTGGATTTTGGATATTGCTTAGATGCAGCGCTTTGACTACCTATCTAATTGTTTATGGCTACTTATGGGGACTATGGCTTTTTACTTCTGTACTCTGATGGTTTTTAGCACAAGAAAGATTCTTTTATTTGATGTATTTTATTCCAGTATTTCAGTTTGATGTTGTAACTGGATTTTCGGACCACGGTGTTTTCTATTGGAAAATAATATTTTAAATTTCTGTTGCTATTTTATACATCTGTCTTGTTAGATTCTGTTTTGTTTACCTATAGCGCTTCACGAAACTTAATGCATTCTGTTAAAGAGTGACATTAACGGACGTGGGGTGTCACACCCTCTCTCATACCATATAGCGGTCAACCTCCCTCCTAGAGGGCTGTCAAACCCTATTTGAGAGATGCGATCGAATGCCCTTATATCCTATGTGCTGTGAATTTATTTCACGCATCTAATTGATTGAATGATTATTAAATGTTAATTAATTTATATTATATCTTTTAAGTCATGTCCCCTTATTACATGTATAAATTTACTCAAAACTTTGAATTTGAATATGGAATTTTCTTTTATGCCAATTGTATTTATTCTATTCCATATTTATCCCATTAATTTCAAATTCAAATCTGCATGTTTATCATTTATTATTATTTTATATTAAAACTTTGTTTTGTACATAACTCCATTTTCGACAAACAAAATTTGAAAATGGATCAGTATCTCGCCATGAACACATCGTTGATATTTTAAGGGCCAAATTACCAGATATAAAATATCTATATTTTTAATTATTATTATTATTATTATTATTATGTCTAATTATGGCATATTTTATTTTGGCGTATTTTTCCTACCTTCTCCCTTTAGAAGTGATTTCACCCCCAAAATCTTTTTGAAGGGGCCAAAACACAATTTGCTCTAACAACCACGTGACACCAACAAGTTATTTATTAATTCATCTATAAAATAGCCATACTCGATGTGATTATGTATTGCAGGCATACTAAAGTAAGTTAAGTCCTAACGTGAAAGTGTAATTTGTGATGTTTTATGTATGCAAAACATTCTAATATGCATGAACTATATGAGTGCTCGGCGCATTAGTGTTGCAATCAATTCCTATCACCCAATCTAGCTACCTCAATGCAACCAAAAATCTTAAAATATTCAAGGATAAAGGCTACAAAATTTAAAATTTTCATTCCTTTCAGAAAAAAATCTCCCCGATGTACTTGAACCAATTTAACTAATTGTTGCGGAGCCTTGTAGTTGCGTACTCCATAATATATTTGGTGGCTCGAGACGCCAGGGGTTCCGACTTAGTCACCATTTTTTTATTAGGCCATGCCAAAAATTTCCATAGTGTGTAGGTATCTTATAAAAGTATAAAATGTCATGGGATTCAATCATTAACAACCTTTCTTATTTCCGAAATATTGGGAAAGCCCAAATATATAATGCCAACCTTTCTATCCTTTACAAGCTGCCTAATCAAATTTAACTTTTCCCATAGTCACTAATCGTAAATTTGATTCAAGTAGAAATTTGTCCATGGTTGTGACATCAACACTTTGATGATCTGCATGGCCTCCTTGAAATACTTCAAAAGCATCCACCAATTACCAAGAAGATAACTATGCTAATCTTATAAAGATAAATATTATTCCTACTATCTATAATTGATGAAAAATCCAAAGACTCAATGAATTCTCTAACCAAATTTTCTAAATTTAACTAATTTATGTTATAGTCAATACTAATAACTGGAAGAATCTTGCAATGTTCCGATTTGTTGAAATTCAAATCTTGTTAAAGTTCTTTTTCTATAATTTCCATAGATTTTCCTAAATAATAAAAAGGAAATAACATCGACAGATTTAAAATTTTATGAAATGGTTTACTCTTTTATTCAAAATAGACAGTATAAACGGCATGAAAACACATAAATTTACTCATCTCTTCCTTTAAGTCTTATGCACATTCCTTACGGTTTTGAACATGGTCTTTTTGTGAAAAAGGACAACAAGGCCAATTTTCAAATTTAAACAAACAAACTTAAACAGATCAAAACTCGGATAGATTCAAATTAAAAAGGGCAATTTACGCAAATCCTACATTTACACCAATTTCTTAACCCTATGTATTAAATTCATATTCGTGAGCATGACATTCTAGAAGCTAAACTTCCTCTTCATTCATTATTCCAGAACCATGATATTAAGACATTTCCTCATTATGGGTAGCGAATCTGATTCCCTCATTAACTTTCAAATTCTGTATTTGGTTAACCGCTAGTTAAGTGTTCGCATAAAAATTTCCTTACTCACGATAAAATTTACTATGTGATTATAAATTCCAACAACACAAGCACAAATAGATATGCATTACTCTGACTAACTTATAACATTTTCCAATCACCACAGCAGACTACCAACGTTTATAATGTCAAAACCTAGGAAAAGAAAATTCCTTTGAAGGTTATCACTTACAATCAAATGATATAAATAGTGTTGAAGTCCTAATATTTTATTCCTAACTTAATATATCATTCCATTACTATTTATTCTTCTCAATTTTCCAATTTTGCTTTTCTCGTAGATGTAGCCAACTATAATCCAACTTATATCAGTTGCTCCAAATTTAGTTCTTTTTCAGTCAATCCCCGTAAATCCCCTTTTACTCTTATTAATTACAAATTTAGTACTCATTAAATTTGAAATCAATACCCATGAATCCTTAAATTCGAGAATCCTTAATCATGTAACTTGCATTATACCTATATGTATGCATATTACTAATCACTAGACACGGTTGTAAATGTACTCATTTCTAAACTAAACTAACTAGGGCAACTTAGTTTACAACTGAATCTTGATTCGGGAAATCCTTACTCTACATCAACTTTTTAAATATAGATTTGTGGAACTGATACAAAAAATTTCCAATTAGGTTGTATAACTTATTCTTATATAATCCTAACTCCGACTTATCTAATTTGTTACCTTATTTACTCCAAGATTATTTCCTTTAGGGATTGTTAATGACACTCCCTTTTTGGTTAAGGGGTGACACAAATTTCATTTTTTAAAATTTTGTTAAGGGGAGTACACTACATTCTAAACACCACTTAACAATACATAATAATAAGACCATATTACCCTTAATCTGAAGAAGAAGAAGCACGACGTGGTGAAATTCGGTCTCGAGTCACCGTTTTCCAAAGCACGACATAGATGTGAAAATACGAAAAACGGCCTGCAAACACCGAACAATCATTATAAAGCTAGAAAATTATGACCATTTTTAGTGTGCAAACATGGTAGAGTATAACCGTTTCCGTTGTTTTTGTTAAGTTTTTTATAGAGATAGAAAAGATGTTCTAATGCTACCGTTTTAATTACATAAAAACGGTATACTCTTACCGTTTTTTGGTTCGAGCACGAGCATTGAAATACAGCAGGGTTATTTTTGTCCCTTAGAAGTATAACTGGTGTTGCCCCTTAACAATTTTTTAATAGACCGGTGTCCCCTTAAAATATGACACCCCTTAACCAAAAATGGAGTGTCATTAACAACACCCTATCTTTTAAAAAACTGTAATTTTAGCAGTTACATTAAATGAATATATTTACATGCTATTATTATTATTTTATATACATATATTCAAACAACTCACTAAAATTTACATAATTCAAAATTGAGTTTTTTTAAGTGTCTCATCAAAACTTGAATTTCCATTTTTCCTTTAAAAATGTAATTCGTTCACAAAGATTTTAATGTTTTTTATTTTCTTAACGTGGGCATATGCATCTTTTTAAATAAAACATAATTCATTTACTTCTTAAAAAATGTTTAATTGATGAATAATAAACAACTCTTTTTAAATTTGCAAAGTTTTGGAAGCATTTATTACGGGTTTATAATTTTTAAAATAAGAATAAAATAACTTCTTTCCTTTTTAACTTTTATTTTCTTTAACATTTTGAATGTTAGCTTTTAATGTTCTAAAAACAACTATTTTAAGATTTAACAAAATAAATTCTTACTTTATTTTGAAAACAAAACCTTAATAATTAAGTATCATTAGGTTATAGTTAAGTCCTTTAAAATGTTTAACAACATTTATTGTTGTATTCTCAAAATAAGTTGTGACTTCTCAAAATGCTTTTTGAAAATCCATTTACTTTTTAATAACTAGTATAATCGCATAACGGTGGGAAAACCGACTTTGTAATACATCTTGATTTACTTTCCATATAATGAAAAAAAAACATTTCCATGTTGTTTTTTATATATGGACATATTGAAAATTTCACCCAAGTACCCTACAATTTGTTCATTCATAATTAATATTTATGACTAATTTGCACATGGAATTCAAAAGTGATAAGAGAAAATAAGCATCATGATTTTGGCTTCAAAGGCAAGGCTATAAGGCTGCAATTAATGTGAAATAAATTTACATATGAAATGAATGTTCCTGGACAACTTGTTGCATGACATATATGGATATAAATAAGATAAACAATTACCATGCCCCATTAGGGAAAATGTTGAGATTTATAAAATTAACCAAATAAATACTCCACAGTTCCACCTATTTTCTTTGAAGTAATAACAAATTATGTAATCAAAATATATTTTTCCTATTATGGATAGATATTGTAACATTCTTAATAAAAACCCATATAATAATTATTTAGTATCTTATACTGTAGGCTAACAAGCGGAGACCCGTGCGCTGCACAGAAGCATAAAGAGCGCGGGAGCATAACTAAAAGCAAGAAAAATATTTAAGCCTGATTTTGGAAAATGAGACCTTAAAAACACAATTATCTATAATTAGAAATTCGTTATACCAAATTGAATAAAATTTAACAAAACAGACTTTACTTCTTGCAATAATTTTTTAAATTTTTCAAAAATTTCTCAATTTTAATAGAATTGCTTAAATTTTATAAGAAAATTATCAATATATTTAAATTACAACGATTATTTTTAATGTTGCCTTAATTGAAATTTCAAGTTTCATGATAAAATAATTCATTAACCTTTGAACAAATATATATAATTTGTATCAAATTTTATTACTTTAAAGTTTATTTTATTTACTAAAATTTTATTATTTCCAAAAAATATATTTTGTTTTAAAATAAATTAATAACTTAAATAAGAAGTAATAAATAAATAATGATTAATAGTCCTTATTAATTAAGATTGAATAATCAATATTCGATTATAATTAAGTAGTAGTTACTAATTAACAATTGATGAATAAGAAATAATAATCAATAATTATTATTTTTAATGATTCATAATTAATATGAAATAACTAATATATATATATACATGGTAAAAAAGATGGCAAAAACTGGATTATATATTTATTTTTGCAGATTTTTCAATGAGCGTTAATGAATCAAATTGTATAAGTCTTGTATATCAGTTGATTGTATAAAGTGCATACGTTAACGTTAAAACTAGTCATAAATGCACATAAAGAAAGAAAATACAAGGAACTGATATATAAGGCTTGTAATGATTATTCAATAGACATTGTAATTAATGCATCATTCAAAAGAGGACAAAATGGGTATTGTAAAAAAGCTTCAGACGGACACAAGTTTTCGAAGGCTCGGTAGAATTAAGAAAAACCAACAAAGTCGGTTTGATAAAGTTTAATGTACCCTTTATGTAATTATATATAAAAACTTTTACTATCATGTACTTGTTTACTCATATTAAATTTTTACGTTAATCTATGTTTTGAATTTTGAAAAGCTTTTACTATCAATAAATGCTTCTTTAAAAATATAACTACTCATTCAAACTTATCTCAAGGATGCACTCTTTTTCTTCAAGATCCATTTAATAGTCATTAAATACTAAATTAATTAGTTTGGAGAAATCAATTGTCATTTGTTGTATTCCTATTATTGCTTTCTCATGTACCATTTATCACTCGAAGAATTACCATCCTATTTCTACCAAAATTACAGTAATTAAATTTTTTATCCCTTTCATTCAATTGAGTATATCTTCTCCGGTTATCCTATCAGATGTTTATATAATTTACTTTTCAATCTTATTAATTTCCAATTAAGTTTCACTTTTATTGTTACAATAACTACAAAGTCCTAAAGGATAGAATTTTTTAATTCGTTTGTTTAATGTGAAGCATAACATGGAAAATATGGGTAAAAAAAAAATTGAAAACTTTTAATTCGGTTAAATTTCATAAGCTATCACATAGAACAAGTGATAGTTATAAATTTACCATTTAAACTATTCATTATTTTTTTCTTTTCAAAGAACTTACATTGCATTTATGTTTTTATTGAAGCTCGTGAATTCAAACTTTCTTTTCAGTTACTATTAACCATTTATTCTGTTTAAAGAATACATCTCCTGTTTCCCAAAAAATTACATTTGTAATTTTTCTATTAGAAGTAATGGTAATTTTTTCCTAATTTCTCTAGTAACATTTTATTTCCAAAATTTTTATTTTCAATTTCCTCCCAAATAGGAAAACTTTCATAAATTAAGCCTATCTACAAAATGTTCTCATTCTCTTCAAAATTTCATTTTCACAAATAATTTGGTGGTATAATCAAATATCATTTTTGTAGAATCCTAGCAAAGCCTTTTTCCAAATTGAAAAAAAAACGTATTGAGTCTATCTCTTTTATCCTAGCAAAGCTCCAGGTGGGTCTACCTAGTCCTAAGGAGGGTTGACCCATTTACTGGGTCGTGCACGTATTTTGCGCTCCAATTTAATTGTTACTTCAACATTACACTCAACATTACATTCTTGCATATTATTCTTCCCCTATTAATATCTTCCATTTATAACACACGTTTCAGATTTCAAATTTAAAATTTGCAATAATTCCTCAATTAACTCTTGGTTAACATTACAATTTCTTTAATGTTTTAAGTTTATTTCTTTTCCATTTTTATCCAATCTATTTCAAATTTCGAACGTCGTTATTCTATTGCATATTTTCATTCATTCTACATTTATTAAATTTCATTTTAAGTTTACGCTTTAAATTCCAATTTTAAATCTATGTGTATATGTACATATATATATATATATATATATATATATGTGTGTGTGTGTGTGTGTGTATATATATATATGCACAACCCTATAATTATTTAATCATTAATAGCTGCGTAAATTTTTCCTTTTAAATGTTATTATTAATGTTAAAATTCATTGATTCTCCCTGTTTTTAATATACTTTTAAATTTCAAACGCAATTATTATTGGAATTCTTGCGCGTATATATCTATGTATAATCCTCATTTATTTCAAAATTCAAATAGCATTATCCTAAAATTTATTTTGAATTTCATGTCTATCTATATAATAAAATTCCCCCCCAGACAAACCCTTAGACAAACAAGGAGACAAAGAGCGGCTGAGATTTAATCCCGCAAAAACAAATCCACCATCTAATTAAAACACATCCCCTATAATTGAGGAACGGTGGATTTTGTTGCATGATTGTTTGCAGTTATTTGGATTGAATTGGCATTGAAAGCTTGCGTGATATATGGAATCAATTTGTATGATTTTATAGCCCTTTGAATGTATGTCGTATGTTTTCTTGCCCCAAAAATGTTGATCAAAACTGGAAACAATTCAAAATAGTTCTTGCCCAATACCATTTCATGTTTTTTTATTTTATTTTTGAATGGAATTTTTAGTGATTGAAATTTATTAAGTTATAGTCTACAGCACAGCTGAAATATAATAATGTATTAAAACTTGCTATAAAAGATTGATCTATACCGTTTTCATTTTCTAAAATATATGTTACATTAAATAGTTAAGGTTTTAGGAAATGGAGTAACATGCAAGTTGAAATCCGCTTGATAAATTTGTCAGTTAATTGATATTTGACATTAAAATATTGGACCACATGAAATTTTCCTTATACTCTCAACTTATTTTTTTAGTCTTTAAATGCATCATATAAGTGGTACTTGATTTTGGTAAATGATGTTCAGTTTGTAATCTAATTTTATCAGGCAAGTGGCTTAGAGTTTGATTTCATTTTTTTATGAACATTAAAATTAGTAATCTTCAACATAGGGAAATTAAATTTCTCTTCCTTTAATGTGCATTTTCCTTTCTTTACATTAATGTTATCCAATAAAACCTTGATTATATCCTTTGTTGATTCAAATCTATTTTAATCAAATGCAACCAAGGAATACAAAGAACATAACTGATATCCTTTGTTGATTCAAATCTATTTTAATCAAATGCATCCGAAATTGGCGTTGTGGTTTCAACTTTGGATAGTTTGGCTTACCAAATTTTGGTCAACATGTTGTAGTTTTCTGATATAGGTGTTTTCTTATTCCACCTATAAAAATTAGGCATTTTTAAAGAAATAATTAGTTCAATAGGATTTGAGCTTTTACTCTTGCTAGATTTCCATTTTCTAATTTGGATTCCTAAAAATATCATACAACTCCTTAGAAAGTTTTGAAATATTGCTATAATTATTTTCTTTATTTCATATGAACTATGTTTTTTTAATGTTATTTGTCTTCTTCACCCATATATAATTTGACCAAGTTGTTGTCGAGCAACTATGTAAAATCATAAATATTTGTTTCTTTGCATATTATTTAACACCATACTTTTGTTTTCAACTTTCAGTATTCCACCAATTAGGAATTGCTATTTATGAATCAACTTGCACTAATTCAGAGTTTGCCTTTTATTACGGTACCTATATTATTATCAGTATATCTTATTTAGCACTTAATAATCTTTTCATTACGTAAATGGATGCAAACATATGATATCACAAGCCTATGAAGCATTAATTACTCAACATCAAATATGAAGTAAAATTGGAGTGTTGTGATCACATTACACTTCACAGGAATGTCTAATTTGCAAGAACAAAAAAAATACTTTATCATTCATATACACATTTAATTGTTTAGAAATATCATTTAACTGTTATGTTATTAATATACTTCAATGCTTTTTGAAATTATTCCACGAAATGTAATAAAATTCTCTCCATGGAGTTTTAGCAAATTGTAAGAGCTAGAAATTTTTATATGATTAATGTCTTCACATAGTGTATTTATGTTAATGTTCAAAAAGATGCATGGAAAGCTTGCAAGCCCAGCAAGCAAAAGGTTTATGAGACAGAGCTATATATCTGTTTACATAATATTTGTGGCACAACGGTCCATACGCGAAGCGCGAGCCGTGATCATGCGTGAAGCGCATGCCATCATCACGCGCAAAGCGCGTGCCTTGATTACGCGCGAAGCGCGTGCCATCATCACGTGCGAAGCGCGTGCCGTTACGCTCTTCGCGCGAAGCGCATGCCGTTACGACCACGCGCGTGCAAACTACAACACCCCGTACTCTATGCTCCCGTGCAAACTACAACACCCCGTACTCTATGCTTCCGTGCAACGCACGGGTTTCCACTCGTATATATATATATATATATATATATATCAGCTACACACACATATATATACACACACTCTCAATTTTTGCAGCTGTTATCTTTGTTTATTTTTCTTTTAGTTGTTCATCTTTTACCTTCATTTTTATTTTTACACAAAACCTATGTTTTTATTCTTACCTAGAGATCACTACAAAAACCTAGGAAGAAAATATCCTACGTATTATTCTATTTTTCTAAAATAGAACACTGCATAGGAATGCAAATCTATACTAAAAGAAAACTTTTCTATGTTTTTTCAAGGGGTGCTAAAAAAAGGATTTCTATTAACTGTTAACCATGTCATAAACTTACTTATAAAAATGTCAACTTGCCTTTTTTTCACTTCCTCCCTATCATATTCTCTTGAATCATGCTAGCTTTAAAATTTACTTTTTACTCCTTTATTTTAAAGAGTAACCACTTGAAACATCTTTTAAAAATTTCCTTAAACCTTTACTAACTGTCCATACACACTAATGGGACCCAATCACTAAATTATTTTTAATTAAATAAGATTAAGTTTCTATGAATACTTACACCTATTTTTTGTACACCTCTTTCACTGCACATTTCCTTGCCACTTTAACAAAACATGTTTACTTACAAACTTATGCATTCATAGAAAACTTATCTTATAATTCTTTTTATTCCAACAAGTTAAAGTGTGTCACAATCCGTCCTTTAAAGAAACTTTTTTATTTTGTTTCACTCAAGGTCACCTATGCACACCATATGGCCAATTTATTTATTTGTGTTTTCTCTTAACCACTTATATCGCTTAACCTCACAACTTGCTTACACGTCCAATACATTTTGAAAACAAGTTTGCACAATTTCCTCAAAAAAAATTTGCATAATTTCCTCATAAATCATTTTAGCACAACTCTTAATATAACCAACCAACAAATTTCTAAAATTGTAAACTTTTAAAATTTTGAAACTCAAAATCTTTTTCTAAAAATCTTTTTCTACATTTCATTTTTTTCAAGTTCCTTTTAAAAGTTCTAATTGTGGGGCTTAGTATAAAGTGGTTCCTAACTTTTGCACTTTCCAAATCCATTATGCGAAATTATATTTCTTTGTCCTAAATTTCTCCTTCACATAAATTCCTACCAACTATGTCTGAACTGAAGAAGAATAAGACTGGCACCATTTTTGCGCCAAATGTGTGTGTATATATATATTTCCTAATCCAATTTTTTTTCTTAATCTTTCTCAATTTAAAAGGACCTACCGCCAAATCCACTAATCTAAAATACCAAAATTTCAAATATCAACACATGGAATCTTCTCTCTCTTTTTTTCAAACCTTTTGAACACTTTCCACCCCAGCCACCCATGATTGTATAATCCTCAAACTTCCATAACCATTTCCATAGTGCACAAAACAATACCCTAACTTCCTCCATGTGTTGTTCACTTAATTAGTGGGTTCCTCTGTGAATATAGGTATATATATAATATATATACTTAAAAATTACAAATACACTTAGTCTCTATCTATATAGGAATCCTAAAGCCAAGCTCTGATACTAAAGGTAACAACCCAAATTTCGATAGACCAATTTTTTTTTTTAAATCCAAATCTATCAAAGCCTGAGTTGGTTTGTCTGGTATCCTGCAGAAAGTCAAAGATAAATATATCAGAGCTCATAATAAAAATCTCACAACGGAAGGGAGCAAAATATAAAAGTAGGTAAACACTTACAAATATAATGACGTTATACAATAAGTGTCTTTAAGCTGGAGAATCTCAACCACCTATATGACTTTCGGGTTTGTTATGAGGAAGGGGGCCAGAACAAAAGCTTAGGTGAATGAATGAGTTATACTATCTATAAATAATTCTAAATATGCGGTTCTATCGTTGATTCATATTTACTAAGTTATTTAGGTTTATCTCAAAATACATTTTTGATTTTTCCGCATAAACCTTACCCACCTACTCCCCGGTAGATTAGCCTAATACATAATATATATGTAGTTATATGCCTAATATATCGAGGCACTCCAAATAGTACACTCCTTTGAGTGGTCCCTATCTTCATACAGTGAAAACGTAAAGGACCTCCAATGCTATGCCACAAAGCGTACTAGGCTAGGAGGCGAAAGCGAATAAGCCTCTACCACTTCTCCAAAAGGGCGCCCTAGTCCTTGAGTTCCTCCAAATAACTCAGTCGGGGGAATTACACATATTTGTAAAGGACAAGCTCATTAAGCCTACAATATATATATATATCCAAATATAGGCCTGTCTCTTTCGGTGGCTTTCCATAGCCCTACCCAACCTACCCGTACTAAAGAAAGACTATTCAAAGAGCTAAATGACCACCCTACCATCCAATCTAAACAAACATGTGGTCCATCATCCAATGACCCAATAGTAAAAGATCATTGGCCTTTTGGCTTAGCTCCAGTCTTTCTCGCACATGCTTCGACTAATGATGACATGTATATGACAACCTACTACCCTTTGTTGGGACATGATCATGAAGACTTGCTCCTGAGGCAGTCGTCGAATCATCCTAAGATCGCCCTTTTATCAGTTTTTATGTTGTCCATCATCCAAGATGTAGCCACGGCATACTCACTGGATGGAATCTTACAGACCATGCCTTTGTGGATAAAACTTCATTAGGCCTACCACATCGGGCCATCATGGAGTATCCTCACATCCCGTAGAAGTCCCTACTTCCATTCAGTCTAATCGAATAATAAGCTGGATGTGATCCTCTAGTGTCTTCAGACACCCACGATGATATATCCTGTTGAGCTCTTCATCCCAAATACATGCGGACCGGTCCAAGTGCATCTCATCATTATGTTATTATACCCTATGTCTGAGCTTCAACTCCATGTTTGTTTTACTTACTGCATTGCTAATAAATTTAAACATTAAATTGTTTATATTGGATTCAAGTTATTTGTTTATTATCCTTAGTTGGCCGCTTATTTTCTCCAATCAGCTCCCACTACCGGGACAGACCACTTCTGATTCATTTTTTTGGCCACTTATTTTTCCTAATTAGGTTTCACTACCGGAACGAACCACCATGTATTATTATACTCATTAAACCTAATTCCTTGATTATAAGTTTACTAATAATAAGCCTACTCTAATTTTTTTCATTTATTTATAACCTCATGTAATATTATTACCACAACTATAATTGTGAGTTTGTTTATTAAAATTATTCCCCATTGTTTAAGTTTATTTATAATCAACCTCCAACATCCCATTTCATCTTTTAATTTTAACCTGTGTGTTATTATCCTACTTGTCCCTATGACAAGTCTACCTATTATATAACATTCCCGTCTGATATAATTTATTATAATAGGTTACATTCCTCTTTCATTACATACTTCACAAGTTTCTTTTTATTTAACATAACCCTTATAGTTATGACATTAATCTACTTACCTTCTTTGTAAGTTTACACAATAAGCCTTTTATCTCTCTTTTTCTTTACAAAACCTCTTTCCCTTATGTCACCCTTCTTTCTATTCTTTACAATTTAGGCTTTTTAGGAAGTTAGGCTTATTCCAAATTGATTAGTTACCAAAACTGTAATAAAATCCACTTCCATAGTTTTAGGTTATTACTATAATAGGAACCTATGATTGCAAAATATTTCTTTTCTTATTTTTGAGGTCATCAAATTGATGCGCAATACATATAACTTCCTATTTCACACTAATCTCCATTTATTCATAATTTCGGATTAAAATCATGTTTCCAATTTTTCTTTATTTACCAAACTATGTAAATAAATTCCCCTATTTTCTAAACAACCAATCTAGGCCATTCCCAACATTTCATATTTATAGGTATATATATTCCTATCTTTTTCTTTTTAATGTTCCCAAATCTAACATACTTTCTGTACTTAAGAAGATTTAGACTTATACCGTTTTTCCCATCACTGAATTATTTCACTTTAATTCTGAAAGACGATTCCTCGCAAATAGTATGTAATTTATCAAATTTTCCTTTTTAATACAGTATTGGCACAATATATTCTTTTAGCCCCAAGTCATCAAATTTTCGCTTTTTGTTCATAATTCCAGCTAATTTGCGCATAACCACAATTCCATAAATTTACGCCTAACCATAATCCAATTATTCTGCATAAAGCCACAATTCAATTATTTTGCGCCTAATCATAATTTTACTCATTTTTGCGCATAACTGAAATTTGACATAAATTGTATATTCTGATGTAGAAGAAGGGAAAAGAAAAAGAACATATTGTAAATTCCAAGAGGAATCAAACTATATAATATACTATAATCGGAAAATATAATTTAAATCCACTCACCTGACTTCTTTCCAATTCTTGAACCTGATTCAGAACTGTTACCCGTGGTCTTTCTAATTGAATCTACTATTGAAATAACCATGAATTTACAATCTGAAGCTGAAAGAATGAAAGGAATCCTAATAATTCAGATTCTATGAATTTACCTCACATAGAGGAGAAATCCGAGCACCTATAACTTAGATCCGCATTCCTTGTCTCTAAATCTTGAATCAAAACCCTAAAACTAATATATTTTTATTTCTGAAAAATTTGGAGAAGAAAGGGAATTCTAAATCCCTGACGCCCTCCTAGAAAATATGAGTTTGAGGCAAGCCCTTGCTAATATAATTATAGGTACTCAGAAGAATCAGGTTCGTTGGATCAAAATCATTAAAATCGAGGCCATTTAAAACATTCAAAACACTTTACCTCACCAGTATTGGGTCAACCAAAGCTCCGGGTGGGTCAACACAGTCCTAAGGCGGGTCGACCCCTGGGTCGACCTACTAGTTGCATGGGTCAACCCATTTACTAGGTCATAAATGTATTTTGCGCTCCAATTTAATCGCTACTTCAATGTTACACTCAACTTTACATTCTTGCCTATTATTCTTCCCTCCATATTAATATCTTCCATTTAAAACACACGTTTTATATTTCAAATTTAAATTTTGCAATAAGTCCTCCTATGATTCTTGCTTAACGTTACCATTTCTTTAATGTTTTAAGTTTATTACATTCCCGTTTTCAGCTGTTTATTTTTATTTTCAAGCGTCATTATTCCCTTACATGTTTTCATTCATTCTACATTTAGTACCTTGTGTTTTAAGTTTACGCTTTAAATTCCAATTTTAAATCTATGCGTATATATATACGCACAAGCCCATAAATATTCAACTATTAATAGTTGTGCAGTTTTTGTCTTTTAAATGTTATTATTAACGTTATCAATTCATTGATTCTCTCTGTTTTTAATATACGTTCAAATTTCAGGCGCAATTATTCTTGGATTTCTTGCGTATTTATATTTACCTATAATCCTTGTTTGTTTCAAAATTCAAACAGTGTTATCTTGAAATTTATTTCTTACTTGTTTGGGCTAATTGTGTGTTAATTTTGAATTTCATGTCTATATATATATATACAGATACGCTTACACTTATATACACACATAGAAACATATACATATATATACACACACTCATATATATAATCTTTCCTTATATTTCCATACACACTTATTTTTCCCTTAGAACATGCATCTTTTTAGCTATCCCTCTAAAATTTAAAAATATGACGTTGGTGGGATTCGAACTCACGCGTTATAACTTGGGAGGCAAACGCTCGACTACTGAACCACATTGCACTTTTTTGTTCACAAAAATAGAACACCGGAAAATCCTAGTTTTTATGCATGTTTCTCTTATTTCTTCTTTTTCATGTTTGTACTAAAACTTCATTAAATAATATCTTCTTTGTTTTAAATCCATTTTCTACAAACCATAGGTCTAAACTGATCGGAAAATTGCCACAAACGCAATGATGCTATTTTCGTGCCCGAATTCGGGAAATTATACAAATTTTACTTTATTATTTAATTAACTATGCAGGGTGTTACACTTTATTAAAATTAGAAACATTTTCTGTAGTATTTAAAAAACTTTTTTCCAGATTGATTTTACTCAATTCAAGAGATATATTAATGAACATAAATTAAGTTTTTGTTCTGCTAAAAAATCATTTTTTTTTCTTTGTCAAATTTCAAGTTTAGTAGTAAGTGAGGAAATTAGATTTATTAAATTTCTTATTTCATTTTAAGATTTTTCTAATTCTTCTTATAGAATTTCCTTTTCATCTTGAAGCATTTCAACTTCTAATTGTTGCGATTTAGTTTTCCATTAGCATCCTTGTATTTTTACCTTTAGTTTTGTCTTACTAAAAAGTTTTGCACTAAATTCTAATAATTCATTAAAAGGTAAATCACTTACAACATTTTTAGTCGCCATAAAGTAGATGTAGCTTATTCTAAGTCACTTTCACTATCCGATGAAGTTATATTTGAGTATGTGTCTTAATCCCAAGTAACTAAAAAAACCTTGCTTCGTTTTCTTATAAATCTTTTTTATTTTTTTTATCGTTCTTCTTGACTTTTGGGCAGTCTTAGATGTCCAATTTTATCATATTCGAAACATTTGAGAATAATCTTAGAAGGATTATTTTGTCATTTGTTGCCTTTGAAATCCTTATTATTCCAGCTGTTTTTAGGAATTTTTTTGTAGTTCTTTGCTATATAGGCCAAATTTCCTTCCCTTTTATCAGATTCTTCTTTTTTCCATCCTGAACGGCTGCTATTTTATGATCTTGTGCTTGATCTTTCTCTGCCCGCAAACTTACTTCATACAACATTAGATTACTCATTAACTCTTCCGACTTAATGGTCGAAAGGTCATAGCTTCTTCGATGGCTAATATTTTTTGCTCCCATTCGTCTATTAAAGAGTTAAAGTTCTTTGAAACAATACCAAGATCTATGTATTTTTCTCCTAAGGCTAAGAAAGAATGATATATTTCTTGAAACCTAGAATATGTATCATTTATAGTTTCGTCAGGTTTCATGTTAAAATTTTGAAAGTGATTCCGCAACATTGAAGTCTTGCTTTTCTTAATCTTATTTTTCCATCATGTGTGATTTTTAACATGCACCAGATTTTATATACAATGTAACACATACTTACTCTATTAAACTCGTTTTTGTCAAGTGCACAAAACAACATGTTCATTGCTTTTGCATCACTAATTGCATATAACTTTTGTGTATTTGACCATTATGTGAAATCAGTGGTAGGAATAGTGTATTCTTACAGTCTAATATTCCAAGTGTCAAAACCATTGGTTTTACATATAAAACCCCATTCTAGCATATCAATAATTATAATTTGAACCATTGAACGAAGATGGTCTAGCAGTTGACTGTCCTTCAACAAAGTTAAGTCCAATGTTATCTATATTACTAAATATTATCAAATTACTGTGTTACGGTTGTGAGATGACTTTACTATGATACCAATTGAAAGTGCATATGGATCATGTAATATACATACATACATACATATATACATATATATATATATAACTTTTAGATGATAACAGTAGATTAAATGCTGAATATATTTAGAATTTAGATGAAAGAGGCAAAGCAAATGCTAAAATAGAAAGATCACCCCCCAAAGATTTTTATAATGATTCGAACCTCTTCCTACTTCCAATCTCACACTCCCTTCGGAATTTTCACTACCAACATCCTCTCTTTACCCGAAGGAACATGTTTACAAACACCACTTGATTAAAACAGGCCCCAAGCTCACCCACTTTATTTGAATAGGTTCTAAGCCTACCTACTTGATTTGACCGGCCACAAGCTTACCCACCTGATGTATACATGCTACGGGCTTACCTATATGATGGTAGAATGTTTTTGTCTTAACTCTCTGTGTTCTATATACAACACATATTTATCATTTGCAGTACACCCTTCATATAATCCTTCCCTTAAGTAAGATACATGTATTCGTATGTGTATGAAGATAAGGAAACAATTGGTTGCTTTGGAAATAAGAATATAATGATTTATTTGTTCGAATAAGTAAAACAATAGAGCAAGAACTCAGAATTTCATGAATATAGAAAAAAATGAGTAGGGGTTGTTTTTCGATTTTCAAATAAGTACGTATTTATTGATGGTGAAGTGTTTCAACTATCTATAAATAAATTAAATGAATGGAAATGGATACAACTCTTAGATAAAGATATTCCTCTTTGTGAAGGAGAGGCCTCTTCATCTTAATTTAATAATGTAGCTGCTATTATACATTCAAGCAATTGGGCTTTATAGGTCAGCAGACTAGATTGAAACCAAAAATAAATAATACAATAATCATAGTACTTAGTCGACTGACTAAGATAATCAGTCAACTGACTTGAAGTAATGAACATTGTGTACATGCACAAGTTCAGTCGATTGAGGGAATGGTTCAACCGATGGACCTGAGTTTTAACTAGTAGTCTAAGTCTTTGTTTGAAACTTTAAGTTTTGAAAATGTCGTCGTAAGTTTGTGTGTACACATATAAACTATTTAAGGATAGATTTAAATATATCCAATCAATAGGTATTGGCTCCAATAACATATGTATAGATCATACTTGATTCTTTGAGTATTGTCTTCGTCTTTATAGTTCGTGCTATTTATTCACGAATATCTATTGTTTCTTCATCATTTTATTTCGAGTATGATTTCCCAATCATCAAAATATAGTATCTAACAAGTGGTGGAATGTTGTAATGACATATATTTTACATATCGAAGGATCATAAAATAATTTTGTTTAATTAATATATGGTCCTATCAATCTAGTTTTTTTGAATATGGTTCATTGGGAAGTTTATTATGTCCATAATTTTGGCTGGATTGTTTTGTGATCATTTTTCCATCATAGACTTATTTCTGTTATAACTTTTGATACAAACCAAATTAGATGTTGTCAAAACCTCAAAATTTGAAATTAATTAATTAAGAATTTAAATATTGAAAGTTAAAAGAGCAATAAACTGAAATGGTTCAACACATTAATGGTGGCATTATAAAATCGTAAATGTTAGTTGAAGTCTTACGTTGTATAAGCATAATGTTAGAAGTAAATAAAAAAACTAATTCGCAAATGTTAATATGTGCATTTGAATTGAAAAGCTAACGCGTGTCATAAAACCAGAATAAATGTAGGAATACATGGAATTTAATGGAAGTTAAATAGTAATTAATGAAATAATAAAACAAGTTTGTGAAATTGCCAGAATTTAGCTACGGGATATACACCATTGTGTTCATGGCAATTTTTTGAGCAATTTACATGTATAGTATGTCAGAATTAGAGTAAAAACGAAAAAGATACCAAAGAAATAATTTTGAAAGAAAAAATATAGTGCAAGGGTTGACCTGTAGGTCGATCAAACTAAGGTTGGGCTGACCCTCCAATATGCCTAAATGCATATGCGGTCATGTTTGAGCAAGTGACAAGATTTTTGTTATTTTAGGTGACGTCCAGTTGGTTGATTTCAAAATTCGTAGGCTCCGATTGGTTGAATGACATGTCTGGATAAGATTAAATCTTGAAATCCAATGGTTTAGATCCCTAAGCTACACTATAAATAAAACCTAATACCTATCGTTCACTTACAACACAATCTTTTCCCATTTTGGGTTCTCTCTCTTCTGAGAAGGGACTGGACTTAATTTT
Organism: Allium sativum; assembly: GCA_030737875.1. Lineage (NCBI taxonomy): Eukaryota > Viridiplantae > Streptophyta > Magnoliopsida > Asparagales > Amaryllidaceae > Allium > Allium sativum. Next base: position 352,797,199 of record CM060919.1, on the reverse strand, counting down.
TTATGGGGAATGTTTTATAAAAAAGAATACTTATAATCAACTTAGGGATGGGATCTGCATCAACCATGGAGAAGAACTTATAACCACGGATGAGTATAGAATTATTTAGATTTTAAGTAATTTAAAAGTATAGGGTCTTTAATAGTTTTGCTTATAGTTTAACTTACAATTTCTTATAATAGTTTTTTTGCAAGTTCTTTTCTATTAGTATTTTTACCAATTTACTTATAGTTTCTTTTATTTATTTAAATTTCATAAAAAATTCCATTCTTTTTCCTTAGTATTTATTTCTATCAACTATTTCAGTTTTTTTGTAATTATTTACAATTTTCTTAGAACTACAAATGTTAGTTTATGGACATAGTTCTTGATCTTCTTTTTGCATGTAAAGTAGAATAATAAAATAAAACTTCACAAACATGGATAAAATAAGAAGGAACTAAATTTAAAGTAAATGCATGTGGAAATTGTAGATTTACAATAAAAAGGAATTAAACTAAATTAAGAAGATTTATAGAAATTTGTGGTGAATAATGACCAGTGTCATTATTCATAGAAACGGAAAAATTAGCAGATTATTATGGTAATTAAGAAAAAACGATAATGACAAAAAAAAAGAATAACAAAACCTATCATAATACTAGTATTATCATTGCTCAGTAAGGAATTGGATCAATAGGTTGAGCCAAGATCTAGTTTGGGCTAAGAAACGGAAAATACAAATTATCAGTTAGGCCTGTACCATCTGCATCCCCTTTCGGACATGATTTGATGGTCTCAAGAAGACCGGGCACGCTTATGCGGTATCAAGGTACATAAGGGAACAAAATAATGAGATTGGGTTAGGGTGCAAAACATTATTTGTTAGGACCAATCTGACCATCTCCCTTTCAAACAGTATCCAACGGTCTCAAGAAGACTGGGCAGACTTAAGATGACACAATGGTATAAGAGGACATAGAGTTTGATTAGTAGGGAATTTATTGTTTTCTGAGCATGTAAAATTTGATCAAGGACTATTATGGCACGCACCAGTTTATATATCTTTCTGCTAGCAGGCATGACCTATTATTAGCACGTTACCACAGAATAGCAGTTGAAAAGGGTATGAGCCGATTAAAGGCTGGAATTAGGAAATCCAATTCTAATCAGGAAATTCAAAAAAGTAACAAAAGTGCAAATAATCAAATAGATATTTTAGCTGAAAGACAAATAACCTAAGTTCATCAAATATTACCCTAAGTTGTACACGTACACGATTCCTTGTAACACTAGAACTATTATTAAGTCTATTTCTTTTACCTTACTTAAGCACACTAGTTATTACTTCACTCACAAGACTTTATGTCTGACCCACTCCTCTTTCTCCCCGTTTCTTCCCCCAGTAGGCTCACAGGACAAAGGTCAATATATACTTGCATCTTGGAAGAATCAATTCCATATTTATCTATTTATGTATTCTCTTCTATTTTATAATACTAGATTTTTTTTCATGGTTTGGATTTGAACTTACGAGGGGAAACGTTTTATTGTATACTCTTATTTGGGCTGAGATTATATAATACATTTGATTTGTACTAAGACTTATTTTTTTATAAAGAACTGTTTTGAAATATATATAAAATTATTTATAATAAATGTTTCTGTTGTCTCTCTTTTATGTCTTGTAAATCTTAGTCTCTGTAATTGGTGTCTTTATATCTACAAACACTCTGCATTACTTAGTGTGCCTATTTTGGGAATACTAAGGGGTGCAAGGTGTTACATTTGGTATCGGAGTCCTAAGTTTACATGATCCATAAAAATTTGTTTCAAAAATATAATGTTTTTGCATTCTTGAAAATAAAAGTTCTTCAAAAAAAAGTCCCCTTAGTCCATCCCCTTCCTTGTCCTATCCACTCCTTCCTTCGTTAAGTTATCTATAGAACAATCAATCTTAACTTACCCTTAATTATAAGGACCCCAAATCTTTGTAGGCTGGAATTTTGATTTTAGGATAAAACTTTTTAGTTCATTATTTGTAAGATCCTTATATGATTGTAACTAGGAGATAAAATTGCTAATTAAATAATATTAAGTACGACCTAGTATGGATAAGACATCTTTAGAGTCCTTGGAGTGTGAGATGACATAAGAGTAATACCGTAGTAATTTAGGAAGATAAGGAGAAATAAGAATAAAAGTTGATAAAAGAGAAATTATTTATTTCTTGTTCTTTCTAGTTGATTGTTTTATGGCAAGATTGTTAATCTTTAGGAAACACTTTTCAACTAGTACGAGGGGTGGCTACATAGAGTCACAGCCACACTGATAAGACATCTAAATTGTAAGCATAATAAAGTAGCCCTTTGCAGAAGTATTAAATCCTCATTCCTTACAGAGTGTGTATTAGAGGCACTAGCACACTTAGACACTTTTCTAGACCAAATAGTAATCTTTTAAACTGGTAGGAGGATTGGCACCGTTGTATATGATGAGTTGGGATTTAAGATTAGAAATTCTAGATATAGGGGGTTGCTTGGGGTATTTCCGGGTATGGGCTAGTTTTAGAGTCTAGATATGTTAGTCATATGGTTGGCTATCTCTAGACACTGAGTGTAGAGTTTGACTGGGATGCTTACATTTTAGGATTTTCGGGATAGGAAAATTTTGAGAATAGACTGATTAGCCATAAGTGAGGCTATGATGACTACTAGAGAGGATTTTTGGTTTAGGATAAGGACCTCGCAAACTTACGAGATTTCTTGCGATTTGAGGGCCAACCACATTCAGTTTTCTATAATTCCTTTTGTGCATTTCTAAGCGATACCGATTTATTTCGCATTGTGCTAAAATTTCCAAATATATTGTAAAAGGTTAGAGGGATACCTCCTAGAAGATAAATGATTTTTCGAATTCATATTTATGGCAATCTAAAATTTCATATCTAGAAACTTTTTGAATTGGTGCTAATAGCATTTTAAGGAGTATATTGGTTTGGAGTTAGGTAGGCTAGCTAAATGATGAGCCATCTCAGATATTGGAAGAAGGAAAGTTACTTGGGCACACATAAGTAGGCGCACTACAAGATTGGCATGCAAAGCATCAGTTGAGATGAATAATTTTACTCCTTAGACCTATATTTTGGTAGAATGAGTCTCGTAACCATGATAGAGCCTTCTAGATGTGTTCTAAGTAAGTTATCCGACTTAAACCATAGTAGAATTGTTTTGGAAAAACCTAACTAAGGAACTTTTGGAAAAAAATTATAAGAGTAAGCATTTTTAGATGAGGAGCATATTCGTCTGAAGTACGAAGATGGATAGTTCCTTTTTCTCAACAGTAACCATAAGAAAGTTGTTTTAGAAGAACCATTATTTTTTGCCTTATATTGATGGCCTTTTTGATTTATTAGGAGCCCAGATTTTTCCTTCAACCAGATTTCTTTGTCTGTAGTTTCCACTACCCTTAAGTAGTGAAATTATTTTTCGATGAAACTGCTACTAGAATACCCAGTGAATTTTAATAATAAGTTTACCATGCCTTTTGGACTAGCTTTTGGATAAGCCTAGTTGTTGACCCTTGGGTAGGTGGTTTGGTAAAAATATGATATAAGTTGATAGGAGTATGTATAAATGACATGTCCATCTAATAAAAGGATATTAAGAAATAAATTTGGTATTTAATGAAGGAATTTAGTACCTTATAAGAACATATATCCTAGATCAAGTTCTCCGAAGATCACTTTTGGAATTTTCACAGGATAATGAGTTATTACAGAAAAGTTACTAGAAATTTTTCAAGGTTTAGACTTTATTAACGAATCTAACCAACAGAAGTTGGTCTTTTGAGGACATAAAGCATGAATTATTATTAGACGGTTAAAAAGAAAGAGTTTCGATTAATACTTTAGCACCAGTTCTACGTGGCGCTAAAGTATAGGGGACCATGAAAGAGGCTACCTTGGGAATACTGTCACTAGTTTTTTAGTTAAGTCATGATTGTAGTACCTATTACGAAAATGGTTGGGAATGATGGTAACCATGAATCGTTAGGTTATTTATCCTCTAAAAAGGGATTATGTAATGACCCAAATCCCAACAAGCCCGGGTTTTCGTAGAAATGTTAAAATCCAAGTCTACTGAAGCTAGAGTTGGGTATCTGCTATCCTGCAAATAGGAAAAATAATTATATAAGAGCAAAAATAAGAAACTCATAGCGAAAATGATTAAAATATAATATTATGTAAATGCTTACCAAAATATTAACACTTTCTAAACAAGTGTCTCTAAGTTGAATAATCTCTTCCTACTATCAGTCATGTGGATTATTATGAGGAGGGGTCAGAACTAATGTTCTGGTGAATGGAAATATTATACACTTTTAATTAAACACTACATATACCATTCTATCTCCATTTCTATTTATACATGGTTATAAAGGTTTGTAATATTTTCGCATCCATGCATAAGTCGTACCCATTTAACCCAGGTTGACCAAACCAATAATCCATATATATATGTAGTTATGTTCCCAACTGACCTTTGTGATCCTATATACTACCCAAAATATCTTCCATATCCTCATAGGTAAGACTTTGTTGTCTCGCTACAAAAGAGTGTTACAACTACATCTGTAAACGAAAGATTCGTAAGGCCTACAATACAGATGTTCCATTGTGTGATAAGAAAACATGAATCAGCGTCTACATCATCTCACTCCAATGCTTGGACATCCACAATGTACCATCTGGTGCATACATTGGGGACTTAAGCATAATTACATTGTCTACTACCTAAGCTCCCTTAATAAGGCCTACCCTTGGACATAACTTAATTGCGTATTTCTTTATCTACAAAGGAATAGCTTCATTAGGCCTAAAATATGGATATTCCAATTAGTATGTTTCTTCCTGTATGGCTATGGCTCCACGCAGCACCCCCTCGATTAGTTGAAAGACCTATCAAGATCAAAGTGACCTTGTCATATAGCAAACAATCTAAACATCCAATTGGCATTTTCCATCATCCAATGTCTCAATAGTGAAAGATCATTGGCCGGTTCGTTTAGCTCCAGTTTTTTCCATTTTCGCTTTGAATAACGTTGACAAGTATCTGAATGATTACTCTCTTTATTGGGTCCTGACCACGAAGCCTTCTCCCTTAGTCGAGGCACCCGACGAATCCTAAAGTCACCAGTCAATCTTCTGACTATCCACAATATAAATGCAGTCAAGGAATGCTCTTTTGATGGAACCACTACAGACCTTCCTCCTGGGTTGCAGCTTTGTTAGGCATACCTCAAAGGGCCATCCTAGAGTACCTTCACTTCCTGCAGAAGTCTCGCACTTTTCTCTAGCCTCGCTAAACAAAATGTTGGACATGCTCATACTACACTAAAACATCTGCGATGATCCACTTCATTATCCTATTCATCTAGAATCCTTTCAGACTGCTTCTAAATGCACCTCATCATTTTATTAGACCCTATATTTAATCAATCATTACGTGCTTATATTACTTTTCTTTTATAATATTATAACATGGATTGATATTTCCTGCCAAATTCTCTCTATCCTGAGCCTTACTTATTTCATTATGAACTCAATCCACAATCTAAGTTTTTAATACGCCTCTTCCAATTACAATTCTCGTGTTACAATTTTATTTGCAAATATTCAAATTTTAATATTTCATTCCTTTTTTCTTTTTAATACAAGTCTACAATTTGTACACATGTTTAATGCAAATTTAGTTCTCTTTAGTTCAATCCGTGTTCGCAAAATTTCACAATTTTGTTCTATTTTTCGCGCGCATAAAAAGGATTAAATATGCATCTTTTTAGCCAACATTCACATATGTAACACCCCATAATTTTAAGGAACATTAATAAACTTAAGAATACTTATCTAAATATTGGGAATTACGCAAAACGGGCTATATCATTGCATTTGTCTTGGAATTTTGCTTAAGACAGACCCCGAGTTTACGTAAAACGGACATCATACACAGAAAATATTAAGGTTTGAAGTTTTATATGTATGAGGGATATATATATAAATAAACAAAATAAGTCCAGAATTTCAAAATAGAAGTGGGGAGGGACGCGGGATTGAGACCCGTTAGGAGTCGACCCACGCCCCAGGGCTGTCGACCCATGGGTCGACACGCTCAAGGGAGTGTCACCCTAGGGTTGACACAGAGGTCAACTCACCCTAGATCTGCTCAATTTCATTTCCTGAACCTGGACTTGTTTCTGAATGACATTCGTTGGCAGTAGGGCTATATATAGGAAAACATTTCTATTTTTTTATTCACCTAAAACAATGGAGACAACGAGATGCTGCCCCAGCTTGGATTGAATTAGCCTATTTTTCATCAACAATGGCATATATGCATACAAGGATCTAAACTGCAACTTCAACATATCATTCTCTGTTCTCTAGATCCAGTCTCTATGATTTTATGTTGCTTTTAGATATAAACATTTAATAAGTAATCCTGACATGTTTATAAATCTGGATCTAAAATCTATGCCTGTTAAGAATCTGGTTCATCCCTAATCAGTCCTGCTATTACATGTACACCTGATCTTCTATTCAGTTCTTATATTATAATTTCTGATATGTGTATTTCTGTTATCATATGCCTATTCTGTTATTATGCATGTTTCTGTTCTTCTTCCTCTCTCTCATTCCCTTTTTATTTTTATAGCCAGGCTGCCTATGAGCCTAGGCCGATATCGCTGAAATATGCATATGAATGAAGTTGGGTTAAATTGGGAATGATTGGGAACAATAATTTAAGGGCATAAGTTGTACTACGAATCATGACTGGGATTTGGGGGCATAAACTATACCGTGAAACATGGCTAAAATTTAGGGCATATATTAGACTGTGAATTATGACTTGAGATTTGGGGCATATAAACCTGTAGGCTCAATTTAAGATTAAGCGAAACATGTAAATGGAACTGTAAAACACGTTAGGGGTTTTATATATATATATATACACACACATACATACATACATAACTTGTTAATTTGTGGCTTGTTTAATCTGTAGTTGGGGTTAAGTAAACATGTTGAATTTGTGGGGTTAAATGTATTAAATCTGTAGGGGGTTATATAAACCCGTTAAGCATAACCTATGGAAATCCTAGTTGGTTGGGGATACAAGCCTAAGGGGTGGCTTGTGTCATCTGATGTGTGGGACCCATATTAGTCAGTAACCCATTCTGGTATTAAAGGGGGGACCCAACACTAGGTAGGGGGTCAGGGGAACGCTTACTGAGCTAATTATAAGAGGTTTATTTGGGGAAAGGTGTTCTGATGGCGCATTCCAACGGAGTCATGTCCGTGCATGGGTCCAACTTGCTTGGGAAAATAAGCCACTATAACACATGTAAATAGGTTTGTGTCCTTCTGGTGGTTGCCATTTTAGGAAGTAATACACCCTACAGTTGGGATGCCATAGGGTATTTACGTGGTAGGGAGCCGATCGCCGGGGGTAGTAATTAGGGTACATCTAGTCTTGTTTAGGTACCTGTTATTTCTGTTTAGGGTAAAACCCGTTACTAGAAGTATAGCTAAGTCTACCATTTATGTTTCTGTTAAGTAAATGGAAAACAGTTGATGCGGTATACTAGTATCGGTACAGAGAAAAGTAATTGAGAAGCATAGTTTATTCTGTTTATCATGTCCATCCAATTCATACCTGTTATTTACAACTGTTATCTCTCATTCAGTTTATATGCTTGTCATGATGCTTTTACTTATTTATATGCTAAAAGTAACTGGACTCGCTAGACTTTATGTCTGACCCGTTTTGTTTTCTTTTATCTCTCTTCCTTACCCTTCCCCCTCCCCCCTCAAGGTTCTCAGGGTGGGAACGCTCATGGTTGATTAGCACACTCTCTCTTATGTTTCTGTTTGGATATGGATTTGCTTCGATGTATCACTTTGACTACTTGACTGCTTGTTTATGGCTAGTTATGGGGATTATGATTTTCCAGTTCTGTACTCTGATGGTTTTTAGCGCAAGACAGATGTTTTTATCTGATGTATTTTATTCCTGTATTTCAGTCAGATGTTGTAACTGGATTCTGGACCATGAAGTTTTCCGTTGGAAAATAAAGTTTTAAATTCTACTGCCATTTTATATATCTGTCTTGTGATGTCCTGTTTCTGTTTACCTATATGCTTCACTAAACTTAATGCATTCTGTTAAAGAGCGACATTAACTGACGTGGGTGCCACAACATAACTAGAAAATTTCAGAGGCTTTGTAATTTATTAGAGATTTTTTTAAATAATTGAATTACCAACATATTTCTATCACTCCTCTTTTCATCTTTCTTTTATTCCAGGTTTTCTTACTTTACAGTTATTATAGGTTTAGCTTTAGGAAGTAGTATTACCTCAACTTGGTTAGTTACAGAAACTGCATTAAACTTTATTTTCTTATTTTAATATTAATACTAAAAATAGTAACACATAAATGCAACATATTTCTTGTTTCTTTTCTTATTTATTGGATTAGTGAAAATATAATAACTTCCCTATTTTGCACTAATCTCACTTTCCTCACTCTTATCTGTGAAATTATGTTTACTTCTTCCTTATAATGTTAAATTATGGAAATATATCCCTATTTTTTCCAACCAATCAACTAACCAAATACAAACTTTCAAACCAACTTATTCACTGAATTCCCTTTTTCTCTTATTACCTAAGTTCGGCTAATTTACTCTAAATGTCTTACTTTTTGTGCTTATATCTTTTTCCATAAATCACAATCTCAATATATAGTCAGTTAATTTTGTTCTATTCCACCATACTAAGAATTTCTCTTAAGCATACTTTTTCTGTTCACGATTTAATTAGAAAAAAAATTCTACCAACAACTTCTATGTACAATTTATATCAGATTCAACAGTTAGCGGGAGTCAAACGACATTATATATCATTGGAATAAAATACATATAATTTAAATCTGCTCACTTGGAAAAAGCGTTCAAAGTTCCAAATCTGCTTTAAAGGTTGATTTATTATTCGTAAACTTTACATTTTATAAACCTACCTGAATATATAAAATGGAAAGTACATGAATTTATAGATCTAGATCAAAAAGAAAGAAAAATAAACTAATTAAAATCAAATTTGAAGTCTATTGTTCTACCTCCAGATTTTGGATAGGAAATCCTAAATCTAATCTTTTAAATTTATGATGAATCGGCAAAGGAAGGAAATGACAAGGCTTCCACGCCCACTCAGAAAAATAAGAGTTTGGAGGCTAGACACGCATGTTTATTTATATATTTCCAAGTAAACCACGTCCATTAGATTTAACCTAAAATAAATCTCACCGTCAGAACTGGATGAAATACATCATTTTTACATGATGGATTGACCCATCCCATATGTCGGTCGACACATGTGTCTACCGGACCCATTTATGGGTCGACCCAAATGCGTTAACATGCGTTTTACACCGTGTCCTTTTGTTTTTGTCTTGACCATAATAAAGTTATTTTCGAACGTTGTATAAATTCCTAATCTTACATGTTTGATGCACGTTTATCTTCAAATTCTAACGCGTGTTAATTTCTACAATTAATACGCACATATATCTTCGAAATAAATATATTTGCACATATTTACATATATAATTATTTTTCGATACAGAATTATTTTTCGATACGGAATTTCGAATGTTAATAACTTTTCCATATGAACTTCGTTCGAAAGATTTTATAGATGTAAATTAATCAGAAAATAGCTACGAATGCAATGTTATACTTTTCAAGGCCAAATTTCATCGATGCCAAAATTGTTTATTTTTTTACTATTTATAATTTTCGTAATTAGATTATTACTTAAAAATGTGAGGTGTTACATTCTCTTACCCTTGAGGAAATTTCATCTCTGAAATTTGGCAAGGGTGAAACAGTGTAATTCCTTGCGTAATTTACATCCCTTATATGTACGTCCAATTTTCAAACCATCCATGTCATAGTGCAAAGTACAACATATCATAAAACATATGAATGCAAATTAATTTCTTTGTGGTACCTCCTATATGAATGATCTTTTCTCTTTAAAATTCTTTTTAAAACATAATGCGCAACACCTAAATATAGATGCAATCTCTACATGAATGCAACACTTTTAAAATTAAAATATCCATTCATCCAATTCTTCCCATACTTCTAAAAAATAGATGTATAGTTCACCCTATTTTTCTTCTAAACCTTATCATCCAACTTTAACTAATTAAATTTCATAAAATACTAATTTTCCAAACTCGACATCTTATTTTAGAAAAAGAAACCTCACATTTCTCGCTTTACTTCTACGCATCTTCTTCTCTGTACTTGGAAATTATACTAAGACTCTAACCAAATATTCTATTTTTCCCAAGAATAACATACATAAGAAAAAATTTCTTTCATAAATTTACTAAGCTTATTTCGGGGAATTTATCTTCCTCGTCAAACTTTTCTTTTATTACAATTATTGCTTTTGTCGTTCATTTTTACATTTGTCGTTTTCCTTATAGATTTTCATTTTTTTCCTACATTGTTGCTCTTTAGTTACTTCGTGTGCTTAATTTCTTTTCTAAAGTGATCACTATAGGAATACATAAAAAGAAAATGTCATAGTCAAAATACTGGTCGCTCACAACAAGCACAAGCATCAACAACAAAAAATACAATTCAAAAACTAAAGGAGAACACACAAACACTACTACAAAGTAATACTAGACACATAACATAAACATAGTACAAACCCGTCCATTATCAGGAGGAAGGAGGTCTAGGGCCTGGTCCACCACGACACAAAATGTCCCTAATAAAATCATCCAATCCACTAAGATGCTCCTTCTGTTGTCTAGTACTTTATAACACTGCCTGTTGTGTCTAGGAAAACTGGTGATGGACAAGAAACACTCCTACTGTGACTGGGTTGCTTGCTGCAGTGTCAGGTCTGACTCTAACTATGTCTGAGCCGACTCTCACTCTCTTTGCAAAATCTCCCAGTGCTCGCATGCCAACTGATCTTGTCGCTTAGTCATGGACCTCATCTGACCTATCATATACCATGGCTCATAGGGCTAAGGCTTGCCAGACCATGATCCCAGCTACGATGGTTCTAAAGGCCTAGCTCCTCCAGAAGGAGGATCAAAATATAGGGGTACCTGATACTAAGGAGACGACTCAACGTGCTTCTGCAGTATCTCGGGATCAGGCTCATGCTTGTGCTCATGCTCGTGATCATGCTCAAATGGCTGCTGCATAGGCTATGGGACCTGTAACTGTGCTATCTCAGGATGTATCCTCCTTAGGATGGAGGAATCTACCATAGAGTGGGTCTGCTCTACAAAACTCGCATTATCCATCCATACCCCTGCCACTCTAAATACCACGATCCATAGGTGCCAAAAGAGAATCGAATACCGTCGACCACTGGCTGGTGTTGCAAACTTGGTTGTTATCTCTCTAGGCCAATTCACCTGAATGCCTCCAAAAATGGAATAGGTGGCATGTCTAATAGTAGAGTAGATCAAATCAAAATTCTCCATCATGGGGATAAGGTTACACTACAAAATGAATATACCCACTTAAGCTTAACAACGTATGTGATTGATATCCTAAATATGTTGCTTGTCTATTGTAACAACCCGAAAATCTGGGCCAGTTTAAAATTTTTATTTTGGCAATTTTAGCGAATTTTGATTATTTAAAATGAATTATTTTAAATAATATCGTCGAGAAATTTATTTTGAATAGAATTCAAACGTATATATTATATACGTCGTCGTTAGAATATAAATATATATATATTTATAAATAGAATTGAAAATGGCGCGGTAGTTCGATAATTCGATTTCAAACTTCAATTGAATGTACCGGGTGCAAAACAATCCGGATTTTAGTGAAACCAAAAACATTGGGATCTAATTGATAATATCTTTCCAGCGAATCCGAATAATCAAAATTTGATAGCGGGAATCAAAAGATATGTCCAGTTGAAAATTCTGAATAGTCGCTATGGAATTCAGGCCCTTAAAAATGGACATTTTGTAAACGACCTCGGATTTCGACGAAACCAGTTTTGTTGGATCCGCAGTGTCAAGTTATTGCTAGATTCCAAATTTCATAATTTTTCGAATCAATATGTGAGCGTGGCAAAAGAAAACGCGTTTGACCAGTTTTAGTTGATTTTAATCGACTGGAAATTGGCCATTTTTCAAACGGTCTCAGAATTCGACGAAACTAGTTTTGTTAGGACCGTATCGTCAATACGAAGCTAGAAATTATTTTTCTGGAATTTTTCTAATTAGTATGTGACCCCGGTAAATTGAAATGTACATTTAAAATTCAATATAGTGGTTTAAATGTAAATTTTGATGAAAACAGATCGAAACGATCGAATTGGCTTACGCAGCATATCCCATTGTGTTCGGAACGAGGGTAATACGCTAGGGACGATAGTCGGTGGATTCGATTTCGAGTTCGAAATAAAAAATTACTTTTGGAAGTAAATATAATATTAAAATATATTTAATTATTTTAGTCAACTCCCTTTTTCTCTTAGCCCCCCCCCTTTGTTCTCCTTCCCGTCAGATTTAAAGAAATAAAAAAAAACATGGAAGATCGAACTCGACGCCAGACGATCGCCAGCGCCTCCGCCGCCGGTCTGGCCTCCGATTCCTCCTCCCTCAGGCTTTCGACGACGCCAGTTCTCCCCCCCCCCCTTTTTTTCATCCTCGCGACGGCGACTGAAGCCCTAACCCCTCCATCTCGAGCCCCAGGCGACGCTCAACCTCAGCAACCCCAAATCGACCACCACCTGACGGTCTGATCCCCTCCCTTCCACCTCGGCGCCCCTGTAAGTTGTTATTTTCGTTTTTCTTCATTTATAATGTTGAAAATTGGATTTTTTTTAATTTATATAACATAGGAAATTAGTTTTTAAATGATAGAAAAAATTATTAGATTTATATATATAGTTTGAAAATAAAATTATAATCCTTGTCTACATAGTTAGAGAATAAAAATATGATCTTTGAAAGAAAATAAAAATATGATTTTTATTAGAGTAAAAGATATGATTTTTTTTTAAGAGAAAAGAATATATTTTTATATAAAGAAAGTTTATATTTTTATATAAAGAAAGTTCATATTTTATAATTAGCGTTGTGATAAAAATGAGATTTTTATTACTTGAATAGCGATGTTAAAATAGATGAAGTAGCGATAAAAATTCAATTTTTATTTGGCTGAAAATACGATTTTGATGTTAGTAGAAGGATAAAAATATATTTTTTATGAAAATAGAAAAATATAATTTGTTTTGAAAATAGAAAAATATACTTTGTTTTGAAAATAGAAAAATATACTTTGTTTTGAAAATAGAAAAATATACTTTGTTTTGAAAATAGAAAAATATACTTTGTTTTGAAAATAGAAAAATATACTTTGTTTTGAAAATAGTAAAAATGTGATTTTTATATATTGAACTTCGAATTAAAAATTCAATTTTTACATATGTAGAGAATACGGGCGAAGAAAGTGACGAGGGGCAAGAACGACGAAGATTTTCTACTAAGAAGAGCCGTGGGGCTAGGATAGCTATCGGTGAGAACTTCTCACTCAAATTTCTTTTTCTAGTTATATATATATACTAGGATGTAGACGGTGTTTAGTAGCACCCGACACCCGTCATCCACAGACCATGGATGGCTTGTTTGTTAAATTGTTTGGTTGAGTAGTTAGTTAGAATATTTGATTGAATGGAAATTGTTTGGTGAAATAAATTGATTTGATTGATGTGTGAATGGCGTGGGCCTTCACTAGACCGGGGATAAGGCTAGGCCTCGTCCCGTTTCTAGTATCGTGCCGTTATGCCGTCGAAATTTTCTAAAATATGTTAGAAAAATAAAAATATCATTTTATTTAAAGAATGAACTGAATAGAAATTCATATGTTGGAATAAAATGTTTTATCGTTAAAAATATAATTTTTAACGTGAATGTGAACAAATAAATATTCATTTACAAACCAGACGGTTTGTTTATGTTCACCTATTTGAAGGACATTGATTGGGTCGATAAATTTTACACATCGCCCAACTGCACGAATAAAAATCTGTGTTTGATTGTTTGAAACCCCACACGGGTGTTGGGATGAAATTTGAAGTTCACTCATCCTGATTGATTAAATATGTCGATCGATCGATTGACAGGCTGTTATAAGCGTTAGATATCTATATTTGATGCTTATACAGTGTAGTGCACTTTGGTTGATGGTTGATTATTTTTCAATGCTATTATACATGTGTTGTATGAAAATCCATATAATTAACTTTATATGGTAATTGATTGGGCCTCATTCCAATTTGAAAAATAAAGAATATTGAAAACGATTTCAAAATAAAGAATATTGAAAACGATTTCGAAATAAAGAATATTGAAAACGATTTCGAAATGATATGAATTGAAAACGATTTCGAAATGATATGAATTGAAAACGATTTCGAAATGAATTGAATTGAAAACGATTTCGAAATGAAATGAATTGAAAACGATTTCGAAATGATATGAATTGAAAACGATTTCGAAATGAAATGAATTGAAAACGATTTCGAAATGAAATGAATTGAAAACGATTTCGAAATGATATGAATTGAAAACGATTTCGAAATGAAATGAATTGAAAACGATTTCGAAATGAAATTGAATTGAAAACGATTTCGAAATGAAATGAATTGAAAACGATTTCGAAATGAATTGAATTGAAAACGATTTCGAAATGATATGAATTGAAAACGATTTCGAAATGATATGAATTGAAAACGATTTCGAAATGATATGAATTGAAAACGATTTCGAAATGAAATGAATTGAAAACGATTTCGAAATGAAATGAATTGAAAACGATTTCGAAATGAAATGAATTGAAAGCGATTTCGAAATGAATTGAATTGAAATGAATTCAAATTGAATTGAAATTTGAATTGAATAGAAATGAATGTTAAAACGAATTTATAAAGAAGAATTCAATTTTGATTTGAATTGAAATGAAAGTTGAAATGGCTTTTGAAACGATTTTAAAACTATTTATATAATTCGTTTTAAATAGAAATCGATGAAGTATATATTATATATATTATATATATAATATAATGGCCTGAATAGAACGCGCCGCGCCGCGGCAGTTCGTGAATTTCGACCATTTATTTCAAACGGACATTACGGGAGATTCGACCGTCGGATTCTCCTAAAACCGGAACCGTTGGGTTCGTATCGAAAAGAGCTTTCTAACGAATATTAGAAATTAGAAATCTAACGGTTGGATTTGGAATTATGTCCAAATCAAATTCGAAAAAGGTCGCTGTAAGTGCAGTTCGATGGCCGTTGAAGGAAATCGACTGTACGGGCCTTGATAAAATTATTAAAAATAGTAATAATTTGTGTAAAATCATAAGAAATGATTTGTGAAGATTTGGGATGAAAAACTCCATATTTGAAAAGATAAAAATAGATTTTTATCGAAATGAACTAGTTTTGAACTAGAAATATAATTCTATTTATTTTTAAATAAATAAATTGAATTTGAAAAGGGTTTTAAAAATAACCAGAATTTCCAATGATTGCATTGGAGTGGATTTGAATCGAAGTTGTCTTCGGAATATTTCGATGTTGGAATTCGTGATTATACAGATGTTGTTATGGAAATTTGAAAGATATATATTTATATCGTTATTTCCAATACGACATTTGTTAATCGTAGAATTTGATATTGAATATAAGCCGATATATTTTCTATTCAGAGCCTTATATTGAATATCAAATGTGATTTGGGTTTGTCGTGAATGGTGTCTTCACTAGCACTGTTCTTGAACCCAGTTGAGAAAAGATTAAATCTTTTTATTTAGATTTAACGAAGTGTACCAATTAAATAATATTTAATTGGGATTGAATTGATATTGATTTTTGGGTTTATCGTGAACAGTGTTTTAAATAACACTCGTTCTTTAACCCGATAATTAATGAATGTGATTTTGGGTTTATCGTGAACCGTGTTTTAAATGACACTGATTCTTTAACCCAGTTAACGATTAAAACTAAGTGGAGTTTTAATGAATCTTTAATTAGATTGAAATGATCGAAAATGGAGTATCACCAGTTTTGCTCCAGGCGATAGTTAAATCTTTAATTAGATTTGAACGTGAAATGGTAATTGAATTTACCAATAACACTGTGGTGTTAGATATGAAGTATTACCAGTTTTACTTCATGGGATGAATAGGTTGGGATGGGGAAATTAAAATAAATGATTACTTCGGTAAGGTTTGCTAATCCCGACTAGTTTGAATTGAGATTCAAAAATAGATTAAAGAATAAATTCAAGAAATTTATCTTGGATAAAATTAATGGGAACCTTTCCCTATGAATGTGAAATTTAGGAACTAACTGTCGGTTAGCCAAACAGAATGGTTTTCTGGATATTGATCTGATGTTGGTTTCGGCCTTCGGGGTTAATATTTGGGGAATTATTCTCTTGATTAATTTACGGTTAGTGACTGATGAATTGGAATGAGGCGTATGTTGTGTTTGTGTAACACTTATTTAAATATACGTGAGTTATTCGGAAAGACCGGGTTTATCCCATTCTGAATAACTGATGCGACGATAAGTCGAAGATGAAGACGATGGTCGAAGACCGGAGGTCTTCACGTCGTTTGGGTGATAACTGATGATCTTGATTGGGCTGTACACCCAAGAAGATGGAAACAGTTGGTGATCGTCCAGACGTACTTGGAGATCGATGGATATGCGGGGTACTAGGTGCCTCCGGTTTCGTTCAGACCCAGAACGGACTTGTAAATGGACTGTGTGTCTGACATTGGATTTTAGTCTGTGTGATTGATCTCTATTAAATATATATCTGTTTGGCGGCAGAGAATTTATTCTCTTGCTTAACGCCCTTCTCTGAGACGTACGAGCTCAGGGGTTATATACTGATGGATATCAAACGCATAGAGTGAATTGCCTGTGTGGCATGCCTAAGTGGCAATTGATCAAGGCTTCTGTTGAAAAGCAAAGTCTTGTGGTGATGATCGAAGCACGGCCTTTGTGGCGTAGCTTTGTGTAACGTTTGCTTCGCGAGTTTCGCACCCCGGTTGTGAACCAAAAACGGGAGAGGACCTCAGGGAGGGCATGCGTTTCTTTCTAGTTAGAAGTGGCGTCAGTGGTTTTACACGCCCTGACGAGTTTGACTTATGTGGTTGTTGCTGTTGCGAGGCGCCTCGGATTGATCGGTCGTTCTCGAACCGATGGAGTCATTTAGTTGGCTCATTTACGCCCCAAAGGGCGGGGAAACGTATTGTTCAGGCACTATAATCCACATCGGTGGACCGGCCCTGTCGCTCCATGGGGTAGTTGCGGCTGTTCCTGTGGCTCGGGCTAGAGAGTCACGAATCGGTAGAGGACGATCCCTTGCCTCGGTTCACAGACGGAAATCCAATTTCCAAATACGAGACATTTGCGGTTTTATTTGTAGAGCCTAGTATGGCGACATAGTGGGATGGGGCGCTCATGCCGCCTATGATTGATACTTATGATTTGAAGTTGTTTTATACACTATGCACTTATAATAGTATCAAACGATTTGTTTTAACCGTATCAAGCATTCTTTGGCTGTTATAAGGGAAAACCCTATCCTCGGTTGCGTTGCATTGTGTGATGGGACCTGGGTCTTATAACAGCTTCATTTTTCTTTATTTAGCATTGCGCTGTTGTTTTATGCACTGGTATTCTTGGGAGGAAACCCGTTCCGTGTTTACGGTGTGGTCCCTTGATTTACCGAACTTTAAAATAAAGATTAATAACTGTTTTAGTTCTCACACCAGTCACATGACTGACCTGGAGTTTATTGTTTTAACCTAAACTCTGGATGCCCCTATTTTGGCACGGGCAGCTAGTAGTTTTGGTTTTGCAGATTTATATTCACAGGAACTGGTTTACAGCTGGAACGATATCCGGAAAGCTTTGTATCCGTATATCTACTTCTAGTTGTGTATTGTATTATTTTCCGCTGCTATATATTTAAATGTAATTTAAATCTCTGATATTTCTGTGTAATATTTATTCATACTCTGTATATTCTTGTAATCTGATGCATTGTTGTAATATACAATGAAATGTTCTTTTATATGCGTTCTGTTGTGGTTTGTTCTCGAACTATCCGCCACTTTCCTTTACGGGGAAGTTACGGGTTTTCACATCTATTAAAATCTACCTTAGGACGGTACTATCTGTCAACTGGACTTATTACAACTTCTATGCCCTCTAATGCCCAAAATAGCCCCTAACTGTGTCTTAGTAAATGCTAACCTACAAACCTTTACCTCTGACTTGAAGGCCAACTCATAACCAGCAATACCCGTTTGTAAGTTAGCATAAAAAGACATATTAACATAACTTGCTCAAATGTCAAGTGACTCAAAATCCAATGCAGCCCAGTGTCTAGAAAGAGCTTGTCCAACAGCGTGTCAGGAAAGTTAGAAAACTTGACCATCCTTCCTTGAAGAATCTAATAGGTAGTCGAATCTACATAATCCAAGACTATCTTCTTGTTACTCTGACCCCAAGCAATCTCATGCGTTATCACTTAGGGAAAAAGGGTAACCAATGATTGCCTCACAGACATATTGAAAACTATCAGAATTGTAGAAATGGATTGTGGAATTGGATACTTCTCTCAAAAATCTTTGAGTTGGAACTAATTTTAAGGGAAATGGAGGAGTTTTAGAGTGGTGGAAAGTGTTGGAAGTGGTGGTTCTTTTGTGTTTCTTGGTTGTTAATGCCCTCGGGTTAGGGAAACAAAATGAGGAAGCCTTCAGGATTCATCGCTTTCATACATACGCAAAACACACAGGTTGAGTCAACCCTCCTGAAGCCTGGGTCGACCCGACCTAGACAAATTTTATTATTTTTTCATGCATGCTCGTTTTTCCCTTTTCTGCTTAGCCATCCTAGCCTACTACTATTCTGACAATTCTGCTTGACTAAATCATTATCATGACTTTGATAAAATTTCCTTAACCATCCATGTAGACTCTTAATAACTTCCAAGCTCCAACTCAATTCTAGATCCGCAAAAAAAATTAATATCTTTTTCTCAACCACTTATATTGTACAACTCCATAACTTCCTTTTATATTCTCATTAAAAAAACTAGTTTTATTTTAGTAGTTTTTTTCCAAAAATTATTTTTAACACAAACTCCCCATAACTAAACTAGTGAATATACTTTAAAACAACAACTTTTAAATTCAAAATTTGAGAACACTTACCAAAAGTCTTTTCTCTTCTTTTTCTTCAAGTCCTAAATTTTTTTTAATCATAGAGCTAGAGTCAAATTGGGTTCTTAATTTTCATTTGTAGTCCAATTGCTTTCTATACCAATCCTTCTAAAAATTTCTATACCAAAAGTGAAATCTGGTTTTCGCACCACTCATTTATGTTATAAACATATATTTACCAAATCAATTCCTTCACTTATGCCTTCTCAAATTCTAAGGCACTATAACCTACCCAAATCTAAAGTAACTGTCAATTTCCAAATACTAACACATGAACTTTTCTTTATCATAAAACCTACTGTACATCCTATACTATGGTCAAATCAGGACTTACAATTTTTGGATTCCCATAGTCCTAATCCTAATGTAAAAAATTAATACTACGATCCTTTCATGTGTGATTTTCTCAAAAATGGTTTTCCCTATGGATCTAGGTATAATATATAATGTTTATATTTTAAAAATTCAAATACATTCACTCACTATCTATTTAGGACCATTAAACCTTGGCTTTAATACCAAATGTAACAATCCAAACTATAGAGAGCTCGCGTTTTTTGCAATAGTGTTAAAATCCAGGTCCACTGAAGCCCGAATTGGACATCTAGTATCCTGGAAATTGGCAAAGATAAATATATCAGAGTACAAATAAAAAACGTACAGCGGGAATGATTAAAATATAATATTAGGTAAATACTTGCATAAATATTAACACTTACTAAATAAGTATGTTTAAGCTGAATAATGTATGCCTGTCACCTAACCTGTGGATTATTATGAGGAGGGGGTAGAACAAAAGTTTGGTGAACGGACAAATTACACACTTTTAAGTTCAACACTACATATACCATTTCATCTCCACTTTATTTATACTAGATTATTAAGGTTTACAATACTCTCGCCTCCATGCGTAAATCGTACCCATCCATCCTAGGTAGACCAAACCTAATAATCAATAAATATGTAGTTGTATGCCCAACTGGCCATCATGATCCTACATAATACCCGAAGTATCTTTCTCCTCGATAAGACTACATCGTCTCGCTATGAAAGGGTGTTCTAAATACATCTACAAAGGACAACTTCGTAAGGCCTACAACACAGATGTTTCACCGTTTAATAAGAAAACGTGTGTCTGCTTAATCTCACACTGATGCTCGGACATCCACAATGTACCACTCAGTGCATACATTGAGGATTACACGTAATCATACTATCTACTGCCTAAGCTTCATTAACAAGTCATATATGATCCTTATACGGGACTCGATTGGAGATTTCTATATCTGTAAAGGATAGATTCGCTAGTTTTTTTTTTGGCATAGCAGCTTCGCTAGATTTACAAAATATATATTCTATTTGGTCCGTCTCTTCCTTCGTGGCTATCACTCCACGCAGCCTTCCTCAACTAGTTGAAAGACCTATTAAGAGCTAAGTGATTGTTTCCTATAACGAACAATCTAAACATCTAATTATTGTTCTCCCTCATCCAACGTTTCAATAATGAAAGATCATTGGATTATTGGTTTAGCTTTAGTCTATCTCGTTCTTGTTCTGACCGATGAAGACAAATATCTGAATGATTAATATCCTTATTGGATCTTCACCATGAAGCTTCCTCCCTGACCTGAGGCAACCGCCAAATCCTGAAGTCATCCATCAGTCTTTTGACTAGCCCTAATATAAATGTATTAAAGGCATACTCTTATAGCGAAACCACTATAGACCTACATCCGGGGGTGAATCTTTGGTAGGCCAACCCCAAAGGGTCATCCTAAAGTATCCTCACGTCCCGTAGAAATCTCAAACTTCCCCTCAGACTCACTGAACAAAATGTTGGACGTGCCCCCACTGTACTAAGACGTCTACGATGATCTGCTTCATTAGGCTCTTAATCCAAAATCCCTTCGGACTACTTCTAAGCGCACCTTACCATTTTATTAGACCCTATGTCTAAATTTGCATCATGCACTTAGATTTCTTTTCTTATATTATAATCCTGATTAACGCTTCCTGCCCAATTCTCTTTAACCTAAGCCTTACTTATTTGTTTATTAACTCAATCCATGATCTAAGATTTAATAATAGTAAGCTTACTCTATTCCAGTTACAATTCTCGTGTCATAGTTTTATTTCCTAATATTCATATTTGCATAATTCATTCCTTTTTCCCTTTTATTACAAAACTAAAGTTGTACATATGTTTAATGTAAATTTTGTTCTCTTTTATTTAATCCATATTTGCAAAAATTCACACTTTGGTTCTATTTTTTGCACACATAAAAAGGATTAAATCTGCATCATTTTAGTTAACATTTACATAATTAGACAATTTCAGAACATGTGTAATTTATTATAGAAAAACTTTAAATAACTGAATTATCAACATTTGTCTATTACTCCCCTTTTCTTCTTTCTTCTGTTTCAGGTTTTCGTGCTTTACAATTATTGTAGGTTTAGCATTAAGAAGTAATCTTATCTCACTTGGTTGGTAATAGAAACTGATCTAAAATATATTTCCTTATTTTAACATTAATACTAGGAACAGCAACACATAATTGTAAGATATTTCCTGTTACTTTTATTAATTGTTGGATTAGTGCAAAATATATTAACTTGCTTATTTGCACTAATCTCATTTTCCTTAATATTATGTTTGTAGTTATGTTTACTTCTTCTTTATATTATTAAATTATGGAAATATATCATGTTTATTCTAACCAATCAACTTAACTAATATTAGCATCTAAACAACCTTATTCATCAAATTCTCTTTTTCTTTTATTCCCTACGTTCTGACAATTTACTATAAATGTCTTACTTTTTGAGCTTATGTCTTTTCCCATAAACCACAAGCACAATATATAGTCAGTTATTTGGGTTATACTCCACCATACTAAGAATTTTCTCATAGGCATACTTTTTCTATTCACGGATAAATTAGTGAACATTTTCCACCAACAGTTTCCATGCGCAATTTATATCAGATTCATCAGTTAACGAGAATCAAACGACATGGTATATCAATGGCATAAAAGACATATAATTTAAATCCATTCACCACGAAAAGCGGTCTAAGTTCCAGATTTGATTTGAAGCAAGACTTATTATCAGTAAACTTTTTCTTTTTGTAAACCTATTTGAATCTATAAATAAACATATAAGGATTTATAGATTTGGATATAAAACAAGGAAAAATAAAGTAATTATAATCAGATCCAAAAAACTTATCTCATATGTACAAAAATTCAAATATTTATATCCTAAATCTACAGTTTCTACCACTAGATCTTGGATTGGAAAGCCCAAATCTAACCTCTTAAATTTCTAAAGAATTAGAGGAGAAAGGAAATGATAGAGCTTCCGCGTCCACTCAGAAAAATATGAATTTGGAGGCTTGCACTGCACATTTAATTACAATGTCCAAACAAATCATATCGATTAGATTTAACCCGAACTAAATTTCACCATCAAAACAGACCAAAACATGTCATTTTTAATATAATGGGTCGACCCGACCCATTCATGGGTCGAGTCGACCATTGGATCTATCCAAACGCATTGACATGCATTTTCTATCATGTCTTTTTATTTTGGTTTCGAACTGTATTAAATTGCTTAATGTTAATTTCAGACGTTGTTTAAATTTCTAATCTTATTTGATTTTACTCTATTCTTGACGTGCGTTTATTATCAAATTCAAACATGTACTATTTTTGAAATTGATACGCGCATGCATCTTAGAAATAAATATATTTGCACATTTACACGTATAATTATTGTTGATATTGAACTTCGAATGTTAATAAGTTTTCCCTACAAACTTCGTTCAAAACATATAACATATGTGAATTAATCAAAAAATTGCTACGTACGCAATGGCATATGTTTTGAAGCTAAATTCCGAATTTCCAAAAATGTCTATTTTCATTATCTGTAATTGCTGTAATTATTTTATACTTAAAAATGTGGGATGTTACAGATTGAAACTTAAAGACACAAGGGTTAGTTTTGAGCATCCGATAAATTTTCGATGAGAAAAAGAGTATGCTTGACATTAAAATTCTTGCCTTTTGACATAAGCGTTCTACGATAGAAGCGATGGAAATACTTTGTAATATAAGGGAAGCATCTTTATGGACTTTGAGCATACTACGATTAAGAAAAAGATATTCAAGAAATCGAACTTTGGGTTAGCAAAATGATCCTAGGAGCATTCTTAGCAACTTGGTATGCAATGAAGAACTTTGACTATCTAGAAACTCCCATTAGCATAGTCCGTAGTTAGAACCCATTTTAACTTAGCATGTTTTGGAGGATCTTCAAGAACGTGAGTAGCCAAGGCCAAGTCTAAGCACAGATATTGAGACCATAAAAGATTTAACTAGGGAGTTTAGCTTAAAAAACGGTAGCACACACGGATGAATTTTACCATTTAATCATGTTCAATAATTGACAGTTTGGTATTCACCAAGGTTAGGTCATTTGGGCATTACACGAGGATCCTAAAAATTCCATTCATAGAAGAACAACTTATTGGAATAAGTGATACCTAGTTATAAAAAAAATCTAATTTATAGAATCCAAGAATGTTAGAACCATATATGGCCACTAAATTGAGGTAAACAATAAGTTTGGCTAGTAAGGTAAAAGTTAAATGTTTATATGTTTATAAAGAAAGGATATAAAGATTTTAAACGAATTAATGATAAGATGAATAATTGTTTTCCAAGAAATGAAATTTGAAGAAGGATAATTTATTAAGGAAGAAGGAAATTTGTAGTTCCACTTTGAGACATATATATACACACGCACATGTATATATATATATATATGGTTTTAAAAAATTGATAATTTAAAAGTTAGTATGCTTTGTTATGAAATTCGAATTTTTCGGGGTTTCATGAAAATAACTATATTTACATATATTTCAAAAAGAAATTTTTGTACCTCTATGAATAATAGGTTTTCACATTAAGATTTTCCATATAATGTTTTAAAGAAAAAGCCGAGCTTTGAAAATGTATATAGAAAGTTTAAAAAGAAGTGCACCCTTAGAGAGTGGGACGGATAAAGGAACGCAAGATATTAAAGGAAAAGAAAAAAGATTTCTGAAGAAAAAATTGGTAAACTTTCTTGAAAAAAAATCTTTTTAAAGTGGGTAAGACGGTAAAAATCTCCAATGGATTTAGTTTGCGTAACTCAACAGCATAAGAGAAACCATTCAGGTAGGTAATTTGGAGAAAAAATATGAGTCAACAGTCAGTCATTGTGAGTTAGGACTTTTTACCAATTATGAAATAAAATCTTTCATCTGACAAGGAGAACTTTCAGGTATAATAACTTGGGCATCTTCGGAGAATTCAAGTTTCTTATCAGTGTTCTTTTAACAGACATTTCTTAGAAAATTATATCATTAGCTTTTCCTTTAATTAGGATCTTTCTATTAAGTATCCTTGGGAAAGGGTAGATCTTAAAACAAATCTATAGATAGGGATGACTCCAAACAAGTTAACAGAAATGGTATGTATGATGTATGCAAGTTGTTGCAAGTATTTGCTAGCGCATACAATGGACGCGTAGCACACACTAGGTACTATTAGAAATCGGTAACTAGGAACACCAAGTATATGCATTTGGATGTGTGTACATTTTATTTCATTTCCATGCATGTAACAAATGGATGTGATCATTTGATTGTGGCATATGGGTGATGAATGCAGCATTCATATAGAACTATCAGTTATCAACAGAAAACTTGCATTCATTTAGATATATGGCACATGCATATTTTCATAAAAAGTAGGCCGACTGAATCAGTAGACCTTTTAATCTTTTGCATTAGTTAGGGACATAAACACTACAATATTGCATGGACACATAAATTGCATTAGAAATCTTAAGGATAATGGATGCAATGGATGATGTTTGAGTAGACAAATGTAGACTTTGGATGAAAATGTTTATTTCATTCTTCTATTGTTGGAGACTTCTGGGAAGAAATCATTTAAGGATAGAAGAATGTAGCAACCCCAAAATTTAAGAAATAATTAATTAAGAATTCAAATATTAAAAGTAAAGAGCAATAAATAAGAAATGGATTAAAACAATAATGGTAGCGTTATAAAACCATAAATGTTAATTAAAGTCAGATATTGTATATGCATAATGTTAGAAGTTAATAAAAGAATTATTTCGCAAAGGTTATTACGTGCGTTCGAATTGAAAAGCTATTATGCAGCATAAAAAAAGAATTAATGTTGGAATAAATGCAATTTAATGGAAGTTAAATAGTAACTAATAAATTAATGAAATAATAAAATAGACAACAGTACCCAAGAACTATAATGTTTAGACTCTAGAATAGATAATTTGAGAAAAATTCTTTTACATCTGCAATATTATTTTCTTTCCCTCATTTTTTTATTCCTTATCCACTTTATCTCTCAGTGTGCTTTCTCATTTCTCTCTCCCATCGCTTTCAACGTATATGTTTGTGAACACACACACACACATATATGTAGTTGATGCCCAAAATGGTCGCCAAAGCCAGAGAGTTCCATAAATTTGAAACTAAATGTCTACAACGGAAGAGTGTGTAAGATGCAGTAATAATGTACAAGAAAATAAAGGACATAATAATTTATAGTGGTTCGGTTCGGGTTGAACCTAAGTCCACTCTGAAGGCTTTGCAGATTTTATTTGCTTTCAAAAAGTACAGTGATAGACATCATTACAAGAAGTTAACAATGTTCAGTTAATCCTTGTTGTCGAGATTCCTTGCTGATCGGGAGCAGTAGAGGTGTTCCGAGGTCTATGAGGTGCAGGGAAATTCAAGGTCCAGGATATGTCAGGAGAATCTAAGGTCTGGGATGTGTTCGGAAAATCCAAGGTAAAGGGTATACCGAGAAATTCGGAGGCCCCGGGTGTACCGGGAAATTCGAAGGTCTGGGTGTACTTAGAAAATCGAAGGTTTAGGGTGTACCAGAAAAGTCGAAGGTCCAAGGTGTATGGAAAAATTGAATATCCGGGGTGTACTGGGAAAATCGGTGGTCTGGTGAAAACGGATGTCCAGGGTGTACCAGGAAATTCAGAGGTCTAGGATGTGTCGGAAAGTTCCAAGGTCCGGGCAGTGCTTAGTGTTTCCAAGGTCCGGGATGTGTTGGGAAATTCCAAGGTACGGGCGGTGTTGGGAGTTTCTGAGATTCGGGATGTGATGATGAGTTCCAAGGTTCAGGCATAGTCGATAGTTTGCGAGATCCGGGATGTGTCGGGAAGTGGCGAGGTCTGAGCGGAGTCGGGTGTTTAAGAGGTCAATGATGTGTCAGGAAGTTCCAAGGTCCAGGCGGAGTCGAGTGTTCAGAGGTCCAGGCCGTGTCGGGATGTTCCGGGGTCTTGAGAAAAAGTTAGTTCTTCTTCCCCAAAGTCCAAGAGGCCATTAATGGTGTCCAAGGTCCTCTCAAGCTTTCAGGCCAAGAAAATTCCAATCACTTTGAAGAATGATTTTGATGGTATTTATAGGAGAATGTGATATACGAGAGTAGGGAAAAGGGAAAAAAGGAGTGAGAAATGTCCAAGCCATGTTGGGATCACCCCAATAGAACAGTTTCCAGGGAAAATTCAAAGATTTCGCATTCCAAATGTGGGATTCGAAATTTCGCATCCTAGGGAGCGATGCGATTTTTGCAAGGCATGCACAGCCAATGGAGGGATGCGAAATTTCGCATATTATGGAGGGATGCGATATTTCGCATCCCCTATAAGGATGTGAAATGGAGGCGTGCGCAGCCCAAGGAGGGATGCAAAATTTCACACCCATGCAGGGTTGCAAAATTTCGCATCGTATGGAGGGATGCAATATTTCACATCCCCTGTGGGGATGCGAAATGGAGGCATGCGCAGCCTAAGGAGGGATGCGAAATTTCGCATCCTATGGAGAGATGCAAAATAGAGGCGTGACACAGGGTGATCCAGCATTTCACATGGAGCGAAGTGGGGCGATCAAATGTTCCAAGGGTGCGAAAAGTGGCTATGATACGAAGCATGGTGATGCGAGGCACGGGATGCGAAGCACAAGAAGGTGAAGAGCATGTGATGCGAAGCATGGCGATGGGAGGCACAAGATGCGAAGCACGGGATGCGAAGTACAGTGATGCGAGGCACGGGATGCGAAACATAGGAAGGTGTCGAGCATAGAATGCGAGGCACAGGATGTGAAGCTAGGTGCGGCTAAGTCTAGATTCTGGAACGATTAGTGCGTGTTGTGCAAGATTTTGGAGGTGATCGGCACATACCGAGGGAGAAATCTTCAATGCTGATGAATTTTGCATCCGAGGGATGCGAAATTCTACCAGTGGGCCGACTCGAGTCTTCTAGTGCCAGAACCATGATTTGCTCGATTCGGTCACACAGTTCTGAGTGTGTTCACTTGATTCGTAACTTGTATTGTTCGAGAGCAGTTTGATGAGCCGTGATAACTATTCCCGTGCTAGCTTATCTTGGCTTGATTCTTAAGGATGTTGGCAATGCTTCTGGTCCGTTGAACCATGCGATGGGCCGGGTCGTGTGGGCCTAGACCGCTTCTGGTAACCGGACCAAAATGGTGGTTAAAATTTCCCCTTAAAGTATGTCTTGTGTTAAAGGGACATGCTTTAAAGTGAGACAAGTCTGGTGGTGACTAGAAGGATCTCCATGTCGCACTTAGTGATTGGTCTTAACCTTGTCATTTAGTTATACACCAGGGAGTGCACTACTTCAGAGTGGTTGAGACGCGTTTTTGAAGCCTTTTGGTATGAATTTGGGACTCCGGCATTGTTGAGAGCTTCGACTCACTTGAATCTTGTCGCTATGGATGGAACCTGTCCGAGGCCTCTAATCTCTGCTGAATTAAACGTTAGTCGCCGACTTTTGATTACACCGAAGTGTAAACGATTCGTTGTCGGGTTAGAGTCGTGTATGCACTCACACGCTTACCCGTAATTTTGCGCGATACGATAGAAGTTAAGATAAGTATTGTAGCAATAGATGGTATGTCTCGAGTGTGCGATTGCACAAGTTAGCTTCTGAAAAGTTGTCAAATCGGGACTTGATCGTTTGGAGTGCACTCTTGGATCGTTCGAGTCCATAAGCGCACAGTTGGTTAACGAATCAAGCCAGTTTGATCGGTAGAGATTCCAAAAGCATGTATGCGCAGTCGCAGCCATTGCTTGGGCGTGTGATCGTGTAAGTTGGTAATCAAAACATCGTTGAGTCAGGGCTTGATCGTTTGACGTGTGCCGTTGAATCACTTGGATTCTCAAGTACACGATCGTTTAACAATCCAAGCTGGTTCCAACCCTCAAATTTTCGAAAACTCGTATACACGATCATCGCTTTAAGGGTAAAACATGGCATATGTTGTGGCGTATGATCACATAAGTTTGTCTATGAAGTGAGATTGAACTCAGATGCCAAGCGCATGTACTTGGATGGCCAAACACCAAGTGGGTACATGAGTGGTTATTGATTCGATATTGATTTGACAACTGGGGCTTCGAAGGCAAGTGAACGTGACCATAGCTTCATGTTTGATCCTGAATTCCGAACCCGAAATATGCATTTGGAGCAAGCCAAACCCGTAGTTGAATTTGCTTCCTCTCTTCTCTCCTCTAGGCAGAAAATCAACTTAACGCATGGAGGATACACAATGCAGTTTTTGTACCTTGGATGCCCTAGTTATTTTTATGTCTACGGGAGAAGAACAAAGGGACATGGTAAGTGTGACGATTTCGAGATTGGTACCCACGAGTGTGGAATGGTGGATTTATGGAAATGAAAGTAGGAGTTTGGGAAAAAGTCGCCAAGTATGTGCAAATACGGGAATGGACTTACTTCGTATCACGGACACTTAATAAATCTTCTAGGATTTTTAGGGGCATGAAGTTGGTTTGAGGGACATAATAACTTAGCAAGTGCATGGCAACATGAAACAGAATTTCGTACTCCGAAAACTTCGCCAAGCTCCCTTGTCTCTTTGATTTCGAGTTCAAACTAGCGAACTTAAATCTTTCCACAACGTCGCACGATCGGATCGGGATTAGCGTGTTGTGATCTTGCGGCGTGGCACTCAAGGAATGGACTGGTTTGGACTGGCGACTTGGATGTGGACGTATAGTTGAACCGTGATTATTAGGATTCGATCCTTAATCCAATCATGGCATGGTCAAATCTCGACCCAAGCATCGCATCGGCGGTCGGTGATGGCCACGGCGTTAGTTGTTGAGATTAAAGATTGCCATCGTGTTTTAAAGTGCTTGCTTTTATGGAGTTTCGACACTGATGGAATGTTGGTAATTTCTGAGGCCTAGGATTTTCTGGATCGCCTCCTCCACGAGGTGGGCATGCTTTTAAGAGGGTTTCTCCAAGAGCTGCGGTGAAGATGATGCCAGTGCGGCAACTGGTGAGGATCTGCCTTAGGTCTTGCGATGGCCATGTCGATGCAGGAATTGGTAGAGGGATGCCGTCGGGCTAGCGTACATGTTGAATTCTCTTCGATCTCGAGACTGAGTTAGCAAGTTCGGATCGTCGCACGACATCGCATGAATGAATTGTAACTGAATTCAAATGTAGCATGGCCGATTAGCGTAGCGTTCGAGAAGCAAACTTATTTGGACTGATAGCTTAGATATGCACATTAGATGTGGATAAATGGTTGAGTTGTCATTTTCAGGGTTCGATTCTTGATCCAGTAACGTCTTAGTCACAGTTCAATCCGAAAATTGTGCTAATGATAGGTGATGACTATGGTTTTAATTGTTGAAACTAAAGATTGTCATCGTGTTCCGATACGCTTGTATGTAAGAGACCATAGCTTCGAGACATGTCGCTGATGGCTTTAGTGGTGTTAAGACTTCAGTTCTAGACCATCCTCTCCACATAGCGGGTTAGCTCCTAAAAGGTCACTCCGCGGTGACGGAGAGGATGGTAGTTGTGAGAATGCAGGAACTGGTGAAGGGTTGGTGCCCCGGACCTACCTTTATGGTAGTGCCTCTGGTAGTGCTTCCTGGCGTGCCCCTAGCTAACTAGAGGGTGGCCGGAGCATCAGGTAAAGGAAAAAGGCTACGACATAGCAAAGGGGAGGTATCTTTTAGAGAAGAGGGCTTGCTTTCCGTTTCTATTTTGCTTCCAACGAAGGAGGCAAAGGTGGGAGTGAGTCGCAAGTCGGTATCTCCGATAATGACCTCGAAGACCACTGCATCGTAGAGGATGGTTGCAGGGCTAGTCGAGGTCAAGTGCCTTCAGGGATGCTTCCAAACGTGCCTCCGGTACTACTTCTCGGCGTGCTCCTAGCTAATTGGAGGTTGGCTGAAGCATCAGGTAGAGGAAAATGGCTATGACACAACGAAGAGGAGGTGTCTTTTGGAGAAGAGGGCTTTCTTTCCGCTTCCGTTTCACTTCTGATGAGGGAGGCAAAGGTGGGAATGAGTCACAAGACAGTATCTCTGATGACGACCTAACAGACCATTGCATCATAGAGGATGGTTGCAGGACTAGTGGAGGACTGGTGTCCCCGGGCCTACTTCTGAACGTGCCTCTGGTAGTACTTCCCAGCGTTCCCCCGTGTAAATGGAGAGTAGTCGGAGCATCAGGTGGCGGAAAAGGGCCATGTCACATTGAAGAGGAGGTGTTCATTAGAGAAGAGATCTTGCTTTCCATTCCCATTTTGCCTCTGACGAGGGAGCCAAAGGTGGGAATGAGTTTTAAACCGGTATCTCTGATGATGACCTCATAGTCCATTGCACCATGGAAGTTGTGGTCCTAAGTGCTTAAGTATCATGACATAGCGTTGCACATAGGGTCGAATTGGTCGAAACTCCACTCTCGAGAGACTCGTGTCGGGTAGAGTTCGAGTGGGTGAACTTCGCTCTCGATTAGCTTGAGGCGTGCGAAGTTCGGTGGAACGGTGCCAATAGACCGACTGCAAAGTATGCATAAGCGTAGGTTGGTTTTCTAAGTCTATTGGTATTTAGGATAGTCATGCAAACAGACCGCCGCCAGAGTACACCTAAGTGTAGGTAGGCCAGGATAAATCTATTGGACTTGGTGTATTCGTGGTAGCATTGCTTTGGCAATTCATGGACGAATCTCAGAAGAAGAGGCTAATGTTCATAAACTTTGTAAGAATTGCGGTTGAGTTGATTGCAAGTCAATCACAAGCCATCTGGCAGAGTTACAACACTTGAAATGGAATAACTTGGAAAAGGAAACAGCTAAATTGGTACAAAAATTTACTCAACCAAGACAACTCGTGCGGCGTGGCACAAATGTTCAAGTTTCCCATTGTTTTTGCAGCCTTGCTAAGTCGAGGAGATGATCTCGAGGGGTTTAGTTGTCTGGAAGAGTGCTGGTTGGTTAGAATTCTTGATGAGTGCTATGTGATGGACCCTATCGATATTGCACAAGCATGCATTGCGGGCGAGTTTTCCAATGTTGTCCTGCAAGTGGCGACAGTTGTTTGTGTTGTGTCCGTGAAAGATATGTGGAAACAACAATATTCTATAGAGTTCCTTGGTGCGTTCATCATATCTTTAGGCCTTGGCCTCTTATATGGTAGGGCATCGTAGGTTGCAAGGTCGATGTTCTCGAGGGAAGTTGAGTGAACCCAGAGGAGGTTTGCCTTCTTGGAAGACGAGGAAACATTTTCATTTTGTGGCATCCGTGGTGTGAGTGGAATCCATTCGAGACTAATAGCAGTGTATGAATTCCCAAGGATCAGAATCCCCTGAGTGAGCTTCTACTTGTGGTATAATGAAGTTTGCAGGCCATTCAGCGTTGAACACGTCTTTAGTGAACGAGTTACATCCCGCACTATTTTCCTAGTCATCGGTGACATGACCCCGAGATTCTTTCAGGATACTACGAAGTAGGTTAGCAAGAACAGGGGTTCGAATCTTTGTCGGATTGTGGCGGTCGTGATCTGACTCGGGAGTGAGCAGCCTTAGACATCTTCTAGGATGAACGTCGTCTCAGTCTAAAGAGTCTTCGGCCCCATTTGTCTTGCTCTCTTGAACATGAGGGTTGCGAACTTGGGCCTGGTTAGCTGAACATGGCGTGGGAAGCAAGTTCCGAGTTGGGGCAAATTGATTTTGCACGGTGATGGGTTGAGCGTTAACCCGTTGATCGTGGTTTGTCTTAAGTCGAGAGTAATTGAAGCGGGAGATACCATGAACAGGGGTCGAACTTGGCGAAAGATGGTTCGACGAAGGTTGGATGCCTAAGTCTTCTTGAAGATGGAGAATGTCCCATTGAGCGCATTGTTGAAGTCGTTGTGTTAATCCGATGTACTGGTGGATTTGGTCAACAAGGCTTCATTAGGTTTCTCCCAACTTTATCGAAATTTCATCGAGTTGGGCTTGATCAATTAGTATATCGAGGTTAGGTGCATTATAAGCATACGAGTTGGTCGGGACTTCCATGAGCCAAGGCTGTGGAGAAATCAGGATCGATAGTGGAAGGTCCGACCATGGTCTTTCGTTTATTCACCATTGTCGATAGGCCTTGTCGATAAGTCTATGAAAACATAAGTAGCATCCCAAGTCTCAGTGTTTGAGTAGAAGGAAAGGCGAGCTTTTGATTCCTCAATGGAAGTGATAGAAAGTCGACCGTAGGTGCACGCTATCCATCCCCTTTTTAGCGCACCAAAGTGTTGATGCCCAAAAGGTCGCCAACGCCTGAGAGTTCCAAAATTTTAAAACTAGGCATCCAGACGGAGAAGTATGTGAGATGCAGTAATAATGTGCAAGAAAATAAAGGACATAATAATTTATAGTACTTCGGTTCGGGTTGAATCTACGTCCACTTTGAAGGCTTTGCAGATTTTATTCGCTTTCAACAAAGTACAGTGATAGACATCATTACAAGAAGTTAACAGTGTTCAATTAATCCTTGTTGTCGAGATTCCTTGCTGATCAGGAGCAGTCGAGGAGTTCTGAGGTCCGTCAGGTACCGGAAAATTCCGAGGTCCAGGATGTGTCGGGAAAATCTAAGGTCTGGGATATGTCCGAAAAATCCAAGGTCCTGGGTATACCGAGAAATTCGAAGGTCCGGGGTGTACTGGAAAATTAGGAGGTCCGGGGTGTACCGAAAAATTCGAAGGTCAAGGGTGTTCTAGGAAATTTGGAGGTCCGAGGTGTACCGAGAAAATCATAGGTCCGGGGTGTACCGGGAAAATCAAAGGTCCGGGGTGTACTGGGAAAATCGAAGGTCCGGGGTGCATCGGAAAAAAAAGGAGGTCCGGAGTGTACTGGAAATTTCGAAGTTCGGGACGTACCAGGAAATTCAAAGGTCTAGGATGTGTCAGAAAATTCCGAGGTCCGGGTGGTGTCGGATATTTCCGAGCTCCGGGATGTGTTGGAAATTCCAAGGTCCGGGCGGTGTCAAGAGTTTCCAAGGTCTGGGATGTGTCAGAAAGTTCCGAGGTCCAGGCGGAGTCGAAAGATTCCGAGGTCTGCCGGCATGTGTTGGGAAGTTCTGAGGTCTGGACGGTGTCGGGTGTTTCCGAGGTCCGGGATGTGTTGGGAAGTCCGAGGTGCGGGCGAAGTTGAGAGTTCCGAGTTTCGTCGGTGTCGGGATGTTCCGGGGTCTTGAGAAGAAGTTAATTTTTGTTCCCCAAAGCCCAAGAAGCCATTAGTGGTGTCCAAGGTCCTCTCAAGCTCTCAAGCCAAGCAAATACCAACCCCTTTGAAGAATGAGGTGGAGGTATTTATAGGAAGTGGAGTAGGTGGGAGTAGGGAAACAGGGTGTGGGAAAAAGAAAAAAAAAGCAGTGAGAAATATCCAGGTCATGTTGGGACCCCAATAGAACATTAACCATGGAAAATTCAAAGATTTCGAATCCCAAGTGTGGGATGTGAAATTTCGCATCCCAAGGTGTGATGCAAAATGAAGGCGTGCACAGCCCAAGGAGGGATGCGATATTTCACATCCCATGGAGGGATGCGATATTTTGCATCCCCTGTAGGGATGTGAAATGGATGCATGCGCAGCCCAAGAAGGGATGCGAAATTTTGCATCCTATGGAGGGATGCGATATTTCGCAACCTCTGGAGGGATGCGAAATAGAGGCGTGACACGGGATGATCCAGCATTTCAGATGGAATGAAGCGGGGCAATCAAGGGTTCCAGTGGTGCGAAAAGTGGCTAGGATACGAAGCACGTGATGCGTGGCACGGGATACAAAGCACAGGAAGGTGCCAAGCATGAGGTGCGAGGCATGAGATGCGAAGCATGGCGATGCGAGGCACAAGATGCGAAGCACGGGATGCGAAGCACAGTGATGTGAGACACGGGTGCGAAGCATAGAATGGTGTCGAGCATGGGATGCCAGACACATGATACGAAGCTAGGTGAAGCCAACACTGGATTCTACAATCGATCGGTGCGTGTTACGCAAGCTTTTGGAGCTGATCGGCACGTGCCGGGAGAGCAATCTTCAATTCTGATGAATTTCACATCCGAGGGATGCAAAATTTTGTCAGTGGCCCATGTAACAACCCACATTTTATATATCGAAGGATTGTAAAATAATTTTATTTAATTCACTGAGGGTCGAATCATTCTCATATTTTGATATGTTGGTTATGGGGATGTGAGACATGTCCATATTTTTTATCAATTTTATTTGTAACCTTTTTCCCCTATCAGTTTTGTATAGGGCGTAACTTTTAATTGGGATTGAATCAGGTGCTGAGATCGATTTCATTTAAAAGGAAATGGTGTTGCCAATTCCATACAGTGGTCACATTAAAGATTTGGTTCAGCGTTTTTGGAGGAATTGCTATTTTAGTGCTACACAACTGCACAGGCTAACTTGTCATTAGTGTGATGATTTGGTGTAGCCCATTAGTGGGCTGGTTAGATGGCTATAAATAGGGGTAGGGGCAAGGAGAATTGTTTGGTTTCTTCATTTCTCTAATTGGTTGGGTTTTAAATTCTCCTTACTCTAATCAAATACCTCTCCACTCCATTAATTTATTAGATCTAGATTAGAAGATTGAAGATCAACATCAAGAGAGGGTAGATTGCATCAAGTTAAGAGATTCAGAGATCGCTCTTCGCTGCTCGGATTTGTAGATCATTGGTTTCAAGCTAATTTGAAGATTTGGTGAGTGATAAGCATTTCTCACGCGGATTCAATCGGGAATATGGGTTGTTTGATCTTATTTTCATCATTTCAAGTTTTTTTTACCCAGATCTAATTCATTTAAGTATGATTTCAGTTTGAATCACCATAGGATCTAATCTAGCAACTAATAATGATAAATTTCGTATGCTAATTCTAGGTTTAGATCTATTCGTTAAATTGATCATTGTTTAATCATGATTAGTGAATGTTATATGTTGATTGATAATCATTTGATGTCTTAGTGTTTGATAGATGATCATTTGATATTGTTAATTGAATGGTTGTTCAAAATGAGTTGATTTTGAGTTTGGAAAACAAGTTGATTGTGAGTTTAGATCGAGTAAAGAATAGTGGAGTGCGACCATGGATCGGTAGCATTCTTTGAAGTATTTTGGCATGGATCGGTTGGTGGAGTTGTTGCAAGGATCGATCAAGGCAAGTGAGATGGATCGGCGGTGAAAATGGCATGGATCGAAGGTGATCTGTTGAAGGCATCAGGTAAGATATGTCGCAGCATTTCAAAAGTGTTGAGGATCTAGGATGGATCGGGCAACGTTTTAAGGGTGGATCGGGCATGTAAAAACATGTGGATTGGCAAGGAGAGCATGGTATTGGTTCAGCGTTTTGGGAGGAATTAATGTTTTAGTGTTACACAATTTCTAGACAGGTTAACTAGTCATTAGTGGGACGATTTTGTGTGGCCCATTAGTGGGCTGGTTAGATGGCTATAAATAGGGGGAAGAGGCAAGGAGAATTGTTTGGTTTCTTCATTTCTTTATTTGGTTAGGTTTTAGATTCTCCCTACTCCAATCAAATACCTCTCCACTTCATTAATTTCTTAGATCTAGATTAGAAGATTTTAGATCAACATTAAGAGAGAGTAGATTGCATCAAATTAAGGGATTCCGAGATCTTTTTTCGTTGTTTGGATTTTTAGATCATTAATTTCAAGCTAATTTGAAGATTTGGTGAGTGATAAGCATCTCTCATGCGGGTTCATTCGAGTATATGGGTTGTTTGATCTTATTTTCATCATTTCGAGTTGTTTTACCTAGATCTAATACATGTAAGTATGATTTCAATTTGAATCACCATAGGATCTAATTTAGAAACTTATAATGGTAAATTTCATATGTTAATTCTAGGTATAGATCTATCTGTTAGATTGATCATTGCTTAATCATGACTGGTGAATGTTGTATGTTGATTGATAATCATTTGATGTTTTAGTGTTTGATGGATGATCCTTTGATATTGTTAATTGAATGGTTGCTCAAAACGAGTTGATTTCGAGTTTGGAAAGTTGATTTCGAGTTTAGATAGGGCAAAGAATTGTGTAGTGCAACCACGGATCGGCAGCGTTCTTTGAAGTATTTTGGCATGGATTTGGTTGGTGGAGCTATTGCATGGATCAGTCAAGGGAAGTGAGATGGATCAGAGGTGATCTGTTGAATGGAACAACCAAGATATGTCGCAGCATCTCAGAAGTGTTGTGGATCTAGGATGGATCAGGAAATATTTTAAGGGTGGATCATGCATGTAAAAACATGTGGATCGGCACGGAGAGCACGGTAATTTTAGGGATCAGGAAAGTGCGCGACTTAAATCAGATTATTTGGGTTCGACAGCTTTTGGAAAACGCTATGGAGAAGCATGATCGGGCAAGAAAAATTGATAGGTTGGGCAACTTTGGGAGTAGCATTTTATAAACGCTATGAATTGATGGATCGGGTGTAACGTCTCGTAATTTTTGGCGGTCAGATATTTAATATAATTTATTATTTTAAATATTGATTTGGAATTTTAAATGGATTCATAATATATAATTCGTTTATATAACGAAGTTTAAAGGTTTAAGTTATATATAAATATAAAACAAGCTTGTAACGTCGCAGTATTTCATAATATTGAGTTTTGAACTTCAATTGAATATACAGAATCCATTTTAAGTCGGAATTCTGTGAAACAAGAATCGTCTGAATCTATTTGATTATAATTTTCTAACAAAAGAGAAATATAGAGATTTCATTTTATAGATTGTGAGTTATGTCCAATTTAAATTTTAAAATAGTCGCTATGGAATCATTTATAAATTATAACGATTAATTTAATAAATTTAATTTGATTTGAAAGGAATTTACTGATAACTTGATCAAACAATCAAATTAAGCTGCAAAATGAATTCTGTTGAATTTGTATTGACGTTTAGAGTTAGGATAGCTTTATAGTTTTTTATTTTTGGAGACCGCTTAATTTGGTGCCTAAAATAGCGTTGTTTTGCGCGTAAAATAGCGTTGTTTTGCGCGTAAAATAGAATAATCGTTTATCAAACAACTTCGGTTTTCAACAAAACTAATTTTACTGAATCCGTAATGGTTAGGTGTTGTAGAGTTTCAAGTTTCAAATTATTTGGATTTTATTTGTGATCATACACAATTTAAAAAGCGTGTTTTTCACCTATGAATTTAGAAAGGGATTTTTACAAACGACCTCAGAATTTGACGAGACCTGTCCCATCGTGTCCGGAATATTTTTTATGCTAGGATTACGAGTTTCATCTCGACTGGAGGTCGTATGTAGAAGTTTTAACATGTAACTTCAACCTTAAGTTTCACAAATATTATTAAAATAATTAATGTTCCCATATATATGCCCATCTACCAACATTAACCTAATTCCTTTCTAACGCATTTTCAATGCACCATGTAGCCGCCAGTTAACATTATCAATGGCGTAAAGCTTCCATCCTTCTTCACAATATTTCTCCCAATCCCTTCCTCTAATTGATAAACTTCCTACTAGAAAATTGTTGTACTCAATGAGACCTTTGACTTGAACAGTCATGATTAGTTTCTATGGACTAGGGTGGCCGGATCGAAGCCCGCAAGCTGCTGCGTTCATGGGTTCACTAGAGATGATCGGTGATGCTGGGAAATTTGAAACTATAGGAGATGGACGAGGGGACCTGTAACAACCCGGGAAATCAGAACCAATTTAAAATTTTTAATTTGGCTATTGTAAGGAAGTTGGAATATTTAAAATGATTTATCTTAAATAATAACGACTAAAAATTTATTTAAATCAAAGTTAGAACGAATAAATTTATTTTAATTTTATAACGAGCCTGAAATGGCGTGGCATTTTGAAAATTTACTTTGAACTTTGACTGAATGTACAGGATTAAAAATAAACCAGATTTTGTAAAACCAAAAATATTTAAATCTACTTAGTAATATCTTTCTAACGAATCTGAAAAATTGAAATTTCATAGCGGGAATAAAAAGTTATGGTTAGTTGAATATTCAGAATAGTCGTTATGAAATTTAATATAAATATAGCTCTTGAAAATAGACATTTTGCAAAAGACCTCCGTTTTCGACGAAACCACTTTGGTTGGATCTGGAATGTCAATTTATGACTAGGGTTAAAATTCCATAATTTTTTGAATTAATATGTGGGCGTGGCAAAGGAAAACGCGTTTGGTAATTTCAGTTTGAATTGGATCGACCAGAAAAAGTCTATTTTTCAAACGGTCTCCAAATTAGACAAAATTAATTTTGTTGGGACCATATCATCCCAACATAGCTAGATTTATTTTTTGGGAAATTTTGGAATCAGTATGTGGCCCCGACAAATTAAAATGTATGTTCAAATCCAAATTTGAATGTTTTATATTTTAATTTGAAGAATAACTGACTGTAGCAGTCAAATGGGCTTACGAAACATATTCCATTGTGTCCAGAATGGAGGTATTTAACTGGGGGTGTCAGTTGTTGGGTTTGATTTGGAGTACGGATAAGAAAACACTAATTTTGGAAATTAAATAATTAAATATAAATGTAATAGCCAATAGAATTTTCCCATTCACTTTCTCGCATCGAAAAAAAACCCGATAACTCTCATTTAAACGGCAGTGGTTGTTCATTTCTTCTCTCCTCCATAACTCATAATCCGCTCAATAAAATCAAACACTCCAGTTGAAGATTTGGTAGATCTCTCCACGAGCTTTAAATCCATACCAACCACGTCCCTTATCGTTGAGTATTCGTTGAGAATCGGGCCAGAAAAGTTGCACCGCCGCACACCATTTTTCTCCCCTGATCTGACATCGAAGTGAATGCCTCCACCACCTCCTGGCGCACGGTTCCAAGCTCTACGTTGTAGTGAAGACTGATCATCACCTCGTGCCACGAATCGAGAGAAAAATCCCGACCTAGTTTCAAACGAGAAGTGGAAGGTATCGGCTTTATTAAATTTAAAAGGTTTTAACACTTTAAAGCTTTGCAAAGTTCGTTTAACTAATAAAAATCGTATCTTTTTCGTGCGCTGTCCAAATCCAGTGAAACAAGAGACACCGGGAACGAGACATCATACACTACGTTCTAGAAGAGACTAGAACACATTTGAAGCTCTCTACGAATTACGAAGGAGTGGAACCCAAAGTGAGATTTCTAAATTCAAATTAGAATGAAATAGCGATGTATAAATTATATAATCGATGTATGAATTATATAAGCGTTGTTTATCTTACATACAAGCGTTATATAAATTATATATGTGATGTATAAGTTATATATACGTTGTATAAATCATATGTGCATTGAATGGAATTGAACTGAAATTGAAATGGAAATATATATATATATATACATACATACTCCCCTCATCCACAGACCATGAACGATATAAATTGATTATGTTGTGAAATTGGTTGGGTTGTGATTGGAAAATGGTTGATTGTGGTAGCAACAAAATTGGTTGTGTTTGTGGTATATTTATTGTGTTGAGAAAATGAATGATACTATGGAAATCATTGAAATGAAAGTATTGTAATGCTGCAAGGCTTAAGATAGCAGAGGAGCCATACTGGACACGGTGCCGGTGCTAAATACCATGCCGTTATAATGCCAAAATTTCCTGAAATATTCATGTGCTATAAAAATATCCATTTTCGAAATAAATTGTTTGAACAATAAAAATCACAATTTTATTGTATATATGAATCACTAAAAATATTCGTGGTTGAAATAAATATTTGTTGATTGAAAATAGTATTTTTAACATGTATACGAAGTGTTAAAAATAACCATAGGTTGAAATAAATATTTGTTCATTGAAAATAATATTTTTAACATGTATATGAAATGTTAAAAATAACCATAGGTTGAAATAAATATTTGTTGATTGAAAATAATATTTTAACATGTATATGAAGTGTTAAAAATAACCATAGGTTGAAATAAATATTTGTTGACGAAAATAATATTTTAAACATGTATATGAAGTGTTAAAAATAACCATATGTTGAAATAAATATTTGTTGATTGAAAATAATATTTTTTAACATGTATATGAAGTGTTAAAAATAACCATAGGCTGAAAAAATATTTGTTGACTGAAAATAATATTTTTAACATGTATATGAAGTGTTAAAAATAGTCATATATGGAAATAAATATTTGTTCGCTAAAAATATTTTTTTTAGCATAGTTATGCATACATATACACATGCTAAACAGGTAAATGGATTTGCTGTTGAGTAAAGAATTTATTTGTGTGCCCGACAAATAGGTAAACCTTAATGAGTTGGCTACGCAATTTTATTTATATATCAACTCTTGTGAATGTCATCGGATGTGGTGTGCTGGTTGTTCTGTGTGATATTATAAACGTCGCCATAATATAACAACAATTAATTTTGAACTACACTACATGGCATACTTCGTGAAGATAGCATACTCTATCATATTCCATACAAGCATTTGGAGCTTGTATGACGAGGTCGGAATTACCATACAAGCGAGATGTTTGTATGGCGATGACTGTATTTTGGGTTGAACCAAAGACGAACTATTGATATCATAGCATATCATATTTCATATAAGCATTTGGAGCTTGTATGACGAGGTTGAGATTACCATACGAGCAAGATGTTCGTATGGTAATGATTGAATTACAGGTTGAACTGAGGACTGATATGGACAAAATAAATATAACGATAAATTGTCAAACTAAATTAAAAACCCCACACGGGTGTAGAGTTGACAACAATCACGTCTCTCTAGTTATTAGATACGGCACATGGATTATTTATTTTCCAACATTGGACGAGGTGATGAGTTTTATCTCTGGAGTAATTTTACACACTCCCTCGGGCATAGAATAGGACACTAAAAATTGTGTATGCTGAAACTGGATTTATTGGGTACCTAATACGGCCCAATAAATTTCCAAACCCATCTCCGTACAAAGAAGGTTATGGCGAAATTTTTCGAAATTTAAAGGTGTTAGCCAAATTTTTAAAGTGAAAACGGTTTGAAAATGGTCGAATGAATTATATATATATATAAATCAAAATAAAAAGAATAGCGCAGCTGCAGTTCGTATTTTGGAATTGTGATTTTAAACAATTATATCGAGAAATCCGACCATCGGATTTCCCCGAAACTGAAACTGTTGGGTTCGCTTTGAAAATATCTTTCCAATGATATAAAATTAGTTGAGATCCAATGGTTAGATTGTGTGAAATGTTTAAATCAAATCTGAGGAAAATCAACACCCGAATGAATTTTATATATATATATATATATATATAA
This sequence comes from Allium sativum, assembly GCA_030737875.1. Classification (NCBI taxonomy): domain Eukaryota; kingdom Viridiplantae; phylum Streptophyta; class Magnoliopsida; order Asparagales; family Amaryllidaceae; genus Allium; species Allium sativum. The sequence goes on along the minus strand of CM060919.1, from coordinate 352,755,091 downwards.
AAATAAAATGAATCGCGCCGCTGCAGTTCGTGTTTTGAAATTGTAACTCTAAATGATTATATCGAGAGATCAGACCGTCGGATTTTCCCAAAACTGGAACTATTGGGTTCCCTTTGGAAAGATCTTTCCAACGGTATTAACTTTGTTAAGATCCAACGGTTAGATTTTGAGAAATGTGTAAATCAAATTTGGAGAAAAAAAGCGTTAGGGTCGCGTTATGGCCCGAAGCGTCGTTTAATTAAAACAAGCTATTTTTAAATAAATGAAAATAGCGATAAATCGTTATAAAATATATACAATGATATGGAATGGAAATAAACCGGTTTTATTCGGTTTATCAGATATTTTGATGGTTGGATGTATCTGACATGAAAATTATATTAATGAACTGAAATGTGGATGTCAAATAATTTAACCATAGAAAGAATTGATTTGAATTCTATATACACGTGAATTATTTGAAAAGGCCGAGTTAATTCTCATTTCAAATAATTGATCGATGATTAAAAGTTGAAGATATGAAGACGGTGCAAGACCAGTGATCTTCACATCATATGGATTTCTACTGATGCCTTAGATACGGGTAGCTCCCTTGACGAGGTTACAGTGGTAGTGGTCTGGGCGTACTTGTTGATCGTCCGGATGAGTGAAGGCCTCTCTTCCGTATTGGACATATGGAACTAGGAATAAGGTGCCTCCAGTTTCGTTCAGACCCAGAATGGACTTGTAAATGGATGTGTGTCTGACGTGTACTCTGTGTTGTATTCGTTGATCTCTACTAAGTATACATCTGTTTGGCAGCGGAGAATTTGTTCTCTTGCTTAACGCCCTTCTCTGAGACGTATGAGCTCAGAGGTTGTATATCGATAGACATCAATGGTATGGTGTGGATTGAAAGCGTGGCATACAAAGATGCAGATGATCAAGGCTTTTGTTGAAAAGCAAAATCTTGTGGTTGATGATCAAACCATGGCTTTAATATATCATAGCTTTGTGTATAGCGTTGATTCGCGAGCCTCACACCTCGGTATGAGTTAAAAACGGTATAAGGGACCCAAGGAGAACATGACGTTTCTTTCTAGCTATGGGTGGTGTCATGGTATGGAGCCCAAAAATTTATATATTTTTACCTTTGTGGATATTGGAATATGAGGCGCCTCGGTTATATCAGTTACTACGGAGCCGATGGATAGGTCCTATAGGACCGGGAAATGTGTGTTCAGGAATACTAATCCTCAAACGTAAGGGAGGACCGGCCTTGGAGTATCCAAGGGTTCTCTGCGGGGAATCCTGAGATATTTGCTAGAGTGTCTCGAAGCCGGTGAGGAGTACATCCCTTTCCTAGACTCGTGACGGAATCCAATTTCCAATACGACATTTCGGTTTTAATTGTAAACCTATATATGGCGACATAGTAGGATGGGGTACTATGCCCTCTATGATTGATACATTGTGATTGAAATTGCTTTTGAGACATATATGCACTAGTGATAATATAAAATGATTTTGTTTTATACATATCAAGCATATTTTGGTCATTATAAGGTAAAACTCTATCCTTCGGTTTGCGTTGCATTGTGTGATGGGACTTGAGTCTTATAATGGCTTCATTTTTATAAAAAGCATTGCGTTTTTCAAAAGATTTACTTTATTTCATGCATTGGCAATCACTGGAGAAAACCCGTTCTGCATTAGCAGCATGGTCCTATGATTTGCCTTATTATTATTGTTTAACCAGTTAAGTAGACTTCTCATACTAGTTCCGTGACTGACTCATAGTTTGTTTCCACTTGCAAACTCGGGTGCCCTTATTTTTATACGGGCAGCCCAGTGACAGGTTACAGGAGGTATTTTGACTTGGCACTATAGCATGGAGTGCGTTTTTGGCTGATGGCGAAGAATAGCTTTCTCTGTATTTTGGCTATTTACATTTCCGCCAGTATTATCTTATGTATATGTACCGTTGATCGCGATGTAGACTGATTTGTCTCTATTATGTATTATATGATGTATATGTCCCAGTGATCTTGATGTAGATTGATCATTTCCTTTATGCACTAAGTTGTATCCTATGACTGTGCTACTCTGATGTTTATTAAATTTTATGATTCCGCTGTCATATTGATGTAAATTATTCTATTTCAAGTTTATGCTATTATCTGTAATCTGCTAATGTTGATTAATGTGTTATATTTCGAATGATTATCCTTAATTCCGTGACACGGAATTTTGGGTTATCACAGGACCAAGGCATAGAGGTCAGCATTTTCTGATCACCGTCTAATGGTCGAAGTTAAGCATAGCAGGGTGAAGTTGGTATCGGTGTGTGGTTTTGAAATGGCATCGCATGTGTTTAAACCTAAGAGAGAAGCACAACATTGTATTAAAAAGGATGGGGCATTTTAGAACGTGAACAGTGGGAAGGAAAGTGGTAGAGTGGTTCAAAACATGTGAAAGGAAATCAAGAATTGGGTAAAGGACGTACTGAAGGGTAGTAGCAGCAGTAGTCGAATGGGGAAAAACCGTTCATAAGAAGGAGAAAGAAAAGGCCTAGGGAAGTTTGTTTCAAAAGAGGTCGTGCATGGAAAATAATGCGGCACATTTCGAAACAATTGCAACAGCATACGTGGACCGGGGGGGAGGGGGAATGGAAGGTAACGGGCAAATTTTTCTTTGTACTGTAGTGAATGGTTCCTGAACACAGGCATGGGGAAGAATTTTTGGGTCATATTTATTCAAAGTGAATATCAGATTGGTAAAAAAGGGAAAGAAAGTAAGTAGAATTATTCAAGTAAAGGAAATGGGCAGTGCTCTATCTGTCAGTTTGGTTTCATGAAGAACAGAAGAAACGTGAAGACAAGTTGCTTGAACGTAAGTAATTAAACGTGTATGATAATATCGGTTAGTTTATATTATATTAACCAAGTAATTAGGTATAATCAGTTTAAACCAATTTTTAATATAAGGAAAATTTAATTATTTGATTTAAATCGTTAACTAATAACTTAAAAAATTTATTTGCTTATTAGAATCGAGCAAAACAAGAAACTTGCAACGGAATCGTGGTGTTGAATGTCGCATTATGAAACTGTTTTGGACAAGGACGGAAATAGTTGGAATTTGCAGTTAAAATTAAACGGTTGTTTAATTTATCTATAACCGAAACGCTACAGCGATAATAAAATCAAGGTAAGTATAGCTCACTCAATTTTTACTCACTTATATTTTATATAGGTCGGGATTTATTTTGTGTGTTATGGTTGATAATTATTTGTTGTGTGCTGAATATTATTTATATATTGGATGAATTGGTTGATTTAAACGTTCATTTATATTTAAATGAAATCTAATCATTATTCTAACGATTATTTCCAAACAAGGTAACTTACCTTGTTGGTTACATTAATAATAATATAAACGTATTAAATTAAAATATGGATGCTTGGATTACTGCTAATTATTTTTTGAATATTACATCTGTTTGTTGAATTGAATAATATTGTTTGAGGTAACGTATTTGGATGTAGGGAAAAATAAGTTGAAGGGATCCAACTGGATTTCTCAAATTTATTGTTTATTTTCATATTATCATTATATGAACTGTGTGACCAACCAGACTAGATGATTGATTTGTTTATTGAGTGTTGAATCGTAATTCAACATTTGTTATGATATTAACCAATGGGCAGTACTGGTTGGGTAATTGGCATCACATGGCTTGAAAACCAATCATTTTATAAATATGGATTTACCGTCAGGTAAATCAAATGGAATGAAGTTATAAAATTTATTTTATAACTGAAGTTAAATTTTGAAATCTATAATTTTAAATGTAAGTTTATTAAAAAGGGAATAAATATATATTATTTAAATATTTAAATTTATAAGTAACTGTTAAGCGATTTTATATAATAATTTCTTTTGTTAATAAGAATTAAAGGAAGATAAGCAGAAATTAACCAAGCGGTTAAGAGTTGGATTAATTGTTCTAAGAAATAATTAAATGAAGTTATTTAAATTAATTATATTTTTAATGAATTTAAAGGAGGAATTAATTGGAATTGGTTAAAGAAACAATCGTGTTTTGAGTTGACAAAGTCGACAGTTTTAACTGAAATTGATTATTAAGTTAAATTAGTCTGTTGTAAATTAATATATTAAAATAGCTTAACGAATATTTTATTTAGATTTTAATAATAAACTTATTATTTCCTTTAGTTAATAATGTAGTTGACTACTTTATGATAGTTAATGATTAAGTAAATTATTATTTTAACTTATAAAAGAGATCTTGAGCTGATGCAATAGCTTAAATAAATGTTTTATTTAACATTTGAAGTAAGTAAAAAGAACTCGAGGAAAACAAAGGGGTTTATATTTAAATCGGAATTTATAAACAAGGTTTATTAAAGAGATGTGTGGTCGAAGTGTTGATTTTGAATTGGTAATACTTCATAATGGAATTAAGTAACTGGATGGAACTGAAATGAGATTTTTAGAGAGGAAAATGAATTGGTAAAAGGGAATTGCAGTTGGTTTGGTAAAAGGAGTTGGTAATAGGATTTGTAATAAAAATCCGGTTTAGGAAATAAATCATTTAAATAAGCTGAAAGTTAAAAAGGTGATGTTTAGTAAGCAATTATTTAATCGACGAATTAAGTAATATTACTTATATTTAAAAAGGAGACTTCTAAAAAGATAAGAAGGGTTATAAAGCTATATTTTTAATAAAATAATTAAATGAGATGTGTTTTGATATTATAATGAATATCGGTTTTTGAATTACAACTCGTATTTATCTTAAGATAAGAACGTTATTGATCAAGGTCTAAGAGGTAATTAAAATACCCCAACTTGAACGACTTCAAGATTGTCCAAGGATGATATTAGTTGATAATGGTAAGAATGTTAGAAGTAATTTATTATTCCCATAAGTGAAATAATAATGCAACGTTAGTTGAAATATTTGTGAATGTATCATAAGATTTCCAAAATAAACGAAATAAAAAGGATTTGAGAATCTATATATATATATATATATCCAAAGTAAAGGAAACAATAAGGGTTCGAGAATATGACATGATGTTTCTAAAGTAAAAGAAATGAAAGGAGATCAGGCGAAAACATAATGATATTTTCAAAGTAAAGAAATGAGATATATAATGGTTTTATTCTAAAAGGGAAGTGTGGGTTATTATTTTCAAGTAATGAAACAAAAGAGGTTTTCCTAACAATTGTTTTACGAGTAATAAGTTAAACTAATTTCCCAATTTTAGCTAATGAAAAATGTTGTGCCAGGATGATTAAATGGAAAATTGGATATTTGTTAAGTAATATAATAAAATTGTTTTGAGGATCCTCTTATCTTAAAACAAGAAGTGAAAGCTATATTCGCATTATTTAAAGACCTTGAGGTTTATTAAACAAATATTTTTAATTAAAGAAGCCAAGTGATGCTAAATACTGAAGCAATGAATTCATTTTATTTTTATGATTGAATGGTTATTTTATTTGATAGTTAAATAACTGACTATCAAATCTGGCCTATACGATTGTTGGTACGGAAAGACCGGGATCGAATTTATGTTCGAAAACCATTCCGACCAATAGTAACGAAATTGTGGAAAGAATCAGTCGACGATCGAGATGGAGCATTTGAAGACCGTAGATCTTCATAAAATGGAAGAACCACTTAAAATCTCTGATTCGACCCAGAGATATACTGGGGTTATGTCGTGGTTGAAATCTACGAATAGCAAGGACAGCTCGCTACTGATCTTTAAGGTGATACCTAGGATGCGGTAGGAGGGTATGTTTGGTTCTTCACGTTCCTGGATGACTTGTATGGACGAATGTCTGACAGAATATTTCTTAAGAATCATGTACGTTTACTTTTACAAACGTATTTTTGTTAGTTGCAGAGAAGGGCACTTCTCTTAGCTTAACGACAATGTGGCATTCAAAGTGAATGGTGGCCATATGTTCTAAAAGGAGATTATAACCTCAAGCCTAATCAACCGGGAAATGGTATAAAATCCGATAAGTTGCATGGCTAAGTGGGTCGCTCCCAATTAGTGTGTATTGTTACCATCTAGAGAGTATTCATATTTGTTACTTCTTTTCATTTCTGTATCTTATGGAGACTACGGTGGTTGCGATAAAAAGCCTTAAGGTGATAATACATTCGGTGTTCTCAAGCGAAGTGAGGAGCCGGTCATGTTTAGCCTAGATTGCAAGATGTTCTTGTTGAATCCTGGTGTATGGCTCTCTAGAGATACACTATCGGGAGGTGGTCGCATACCTTGCCGGTTGAAATCCATACTCCAATAAGATCCCGCGGTTTGTTTGTAGAGCATAAGATGCAAGCATTCTGCTAGATTGTTACTTATTTGTCATTAAACATTATTATAATATCCGAACAGACATGAGTTTCAAAATGTTTTGGGTTATCGTAAGGTAAAAACCATCTGTGTTTATGTGTAGATTGGTCTTACGATTATCCTTTTCTTTCAAAAAGATTTTTGACTTTAAAATCAAGTTGTGTGATACCTTTAAACTTAGTAGGTTTCTCACTCTGGTTCACCAGACTGGTCCGGCGTTTGTAATGCTCGGGTTAGACCGAGTCGTGCAGGTTCAGGTTATCGGATGTTGTGAAGAGACGGGCTGAATGAGCTCAAAGGCATGATGTTATATAGATATTACTCCGCTGTGTGTGGTATATGAGGACAGATTATTATAACTATCCAGATGTATGGATGTACACTGATAATTGTAATTTTGTATTTCTCTCAATAAAGTTGTATTTCTATATTATATTTTATTAAGCTGCGATGTGAGACTCTGATGTTTTTATGTTGTCCTTCTTCTTTCTCTTCTATTCTAATATTTCTTTCTTATCTCACCCTCTGTTTTCTTTCTAATAACTATCTGGTGTTTTCGATACATGAATTTTGGCAAGTAATACAGGATTTATGTGTTATTGTCGAAATTCGGGCATCGAACTCGTTGGGTTGTTACATCGGGGTTGGCAAACTGGCATGGATCGGTCAAATGATCTGGTGGCGTGCACATGTAGAAAAGTATGATTGGGCAAGGGGCACTCCGATGGATTGTGTGATCGGATGGATCGGGCATGGTTGACAAACGACAACGTTTTTGAAACACTATGGAATAAAATTTAAACGCTGAGGAATGTTATTCACAACAAAGGTTGTAACCTGTGAATCGAATATCGACAAAACGGTATATGTTTTTGGTTCGATGATGGTCGTGACTTCGAACTGAATTCAAGATGGAATATTCAAAGTGTTGTGAAGTGTTCGTTGATCGTTGTAATGCAACGAATGTGAAGACAACTCAAGATTTAAGCTCGCAGGTAATGGCTGCTCAAGTTGATTTGAGCCTATGGATAGTCACCGATGATGACGACTAGAGATATTGAAGGCCGATAAATTATCATTGTCGTAGGTTCTAGCGGGCTCAAAGGAGGGGTATAATAGGGACGCCTAAAAGACTAGACAATTAGTTGAGTATCTTGGCCAGTCATAATGGGCCTAGATACGAGTCACGATGGCGTATAGAGTTTTCGTAGAACCAGGGTTACCATTAGCCCTTGACGGATGAGAAGATGATATGGCCAATCATACGATTAACGATGGTTTCTAGGCAGGATTAACGGTAATAGCCAGAGTCATTGATGATGATTGCTATTCTTGTATCGTCTTGTATGGATTATTCGATGTCGAAGCAGACATCTCTTGGGTGCTTGTCTGATGTTGGTTTAGGCCTTCGGGGTTTGTGCTTGGGGGATGTCGATATCGATTAGGATGGTCTACGCAGGATAATTAGTTGCTATGTCTGTTATTTCTATCTGATATTATGTAAAGGCTATCACTGTCAGAAGTGAAGGAGACGGATTTGGGTTTCTTCTCAGTTGATATTGGTAGATTAGATGATTGATTTACCTATTTCTTAATACTTTATTGATCATGTTTGATAGCTTTTTCAATGCTCATTAAGACTATTGTATGACTCAAGGTTTTATGTCTCTTTCTTATTACCTTGGGTTGTTCATTCATGTGATGAATAGGCAGACTGAGTAGCAGGTGACAGGTAGTAAATCTTGATGAGAACGATGTAGCTGAGCGACGACGAGCAGGAGGTTGTCGTATTATATTCCTACTATCTACTATTGTAATTTTCCTTTGTTTTATGTATTCTCTGAGTGACTTGTAGTGAGGCACTTTGTACAGACTCTTATAGTGTAATCCAATGTTGTATGGATATTTCATGGTGATATGAAAAGATTTAAGATTCTGCTCAATTCAGCTTCACTATTATTGCCTGTTGTATATGTTCTATTATATTTTATAATTGCGTTGTGAGTTATACGACAGGTTTTGCGTGTATTATCCTACCCGGATGATCGTCCATAGCTGCCAGGCACGTTTCTCAGTGCATTATTCCTCCTGTTAAGTGCAGGAGTTATGGGCGGTCGTCACATTTAGGATCAAAGCTGTGGTTAATCGATTTTAGCCAAAGTTCATAGACGTATGAGCGACGTATTTACAAATTTTTAATGGATGTATACTACATAATATGTTGATATCAAGATTTTGATTAATGCCAACAACGAGAAGTGCATTGGAAATCATGTCATAGTGATAAGGTTTTCAATATATACATTAATACATTGAGTCGTGTTAGAATTATGTTAAAATCTATCCTTAAGTATAACACTAGTTTAAAAAGATTAAATATATATATATATACACACACACACACACATTCAAAATGACATGAACAGCCTGACCGGGCAAAAATGCATGAACCAGTCGACTGGTCCAAAACTAACCAGTCAACTGGTCAAGCAATCTTGCTCCACTAACGGCTAGTTTCTGAATATTTCAAATATATATATGATTTCATATATATTTTTCTAGTCGACCGATGATTTTTAACCAGTCAACTGATTCGAAACAGCACATATTTTCTAAAAGGTGGCCTTCTTTCATGAAGAGAAATCTCTTTGTAACACCCCACCTCCGCTAGGGTCACTCACAAAAGGAATGCACTAGCTTTGGTGGAGCATTATCTAGGTAAACATACACAGAAATATTACAAGACAGAACATATAAAACAGCGGAAGAAGAACCAAATTTCATTGCTTTAAAATCTAGAAAGGTCTAAAGCCTTTTACATCAAAATGCTATTAAATCCATTACATCGAAATCTGTCTTGCAATAGTAAAGAAGAATAAAACCATAATCATAAATCGTTCCCCAAGTAAAACAGCACAGCAAGCCATAGCCAAGAGAAATCCAAGCAGTACATGAAAGAGCCTTGGAGCTTGGTAAGATCCGAACTAAGCTGTATTCCCACCCTGCGAACCTAGGGGGGAACGAAAGAAAAAGAGGCGAAACAAACTGGGTCAGTCATAAAGACTAAGTAAGTCATAGTGGCTTTCAGCATAAAAACAGGTGAAGATAATATGGCTTGAATAAACTGAAAGTAAACATAAGCATGATGACAAGGTAAGCTACAGGCACGATGAATCAAGTATAACATTCCATGCTTCCTATCAAGAGTATCATCATAAGGTTCCTACCAAGTATCACATTGCAAGGTTTCTATTAAGTATAACATCGCAAGATTTCTAAGCTTCAACATTCCACTATTTTCTTTGATTTCCTAAATTCTCTGCACCAACTTTACTAGTACCCCAACCTGTATCATCGTTTCCTTGTATATGTACAGTCCCTTGTCGTATATCGTACGGGTTTCATCACGTATTTCTAAACTACTTAAACGTAGAGCCACCATTCTTGAAATCGTTTGGACCGCCATCCTTGTTCTGGCTAGGTTTCCTTATCATGAACTATTGCGTGTTCAACTAGGATTTATGCCACCTAGGACCACTAGGGATTATGATACCTATTGAACGTTTTCTAGATTCGATTAGGGTTTATGCCACCTAGGACCACTAGGGATTATACTACCTAACGAACAACACCCTTTTTCCACGTAACGATCTATTAATCGATCGGCTCCCTACAAGTCCTAGCTCGTTCATGTGTCTGTGTCATACGGCCCAATCACGAAATGTAGTCACCTGTGCTAGGTCCACCATAGGGTATATCAAGCCCTAGGGTGCCAACCACCGACACGAATAATGCACGCACAGTGTAAACCTACTGGTGCCCAATGCCTGCTTTTTCAACTTCGGACTATGTGCACGACCATAGTCCGCCTGAACCAACAATGGCGCACCAACTCAGCCGTCGTTCTGGTCGCTTACAATCAGCCCAATAATCGTGCCCCACCCTGCCTAGTTCCAGGGTACCGTGATACATCTAGTGGGTTACTGCTGAAAAGGACCGCGCAACTAGGGTTTCCATCCAGTAGGTTAAGTGTTGTCATTTAAATTCGAGACTTAATCCGATCAGTCTAGCATGTCAAGTTGGTTAAGTGTTGTCATTGAAGTTCGTGACTTAACCCGCCTACGTGCCATATCAAATTGGCTAAGTGTTGTCGTTCAAGTTCATGATTTAGCCCTACGAATCATATGTCAAGTTGGTTAAGTATATTCAAGTGGTTCATGACTTAACCCTATCAAATCATCATGTTAAATTGGTTAAGTATATTCAAGCGGTTCATGACTTAACCCTATCAAATCATCGTGTCCAATTGGTTAAGTATATTCAAGCGGTTCATGACTTAACCCTATCAAATCATCGTGTCCAATTGGTTAAGTATATTCAAGCAGTTCATGACTTAACCCTATCAAATCATCGTGTCCAATTGGTTAAGTATATTCAAATAATTCATGGCTTAACCCGCCCATGTATCATACTAAGTTGGTTAAGTATTATCTATATGTTCAAGTTGACTTAACCCTACCACGTGTCATGTTATATTGGTTAAGTGCCATTAATCTAGTCATATTACTTAACCCACCCATTGGTCTGATTAACTATTATGTTGGTTAAGCCTACATTCGTAAGTTTTACATGTTCTTAACTCATACCGGTTAGGTCCACATTTACATGTCAAATTTCCATGTCATCCCACCTAACCCTCTAACCATACCCACGTCTTATTATGGTTAGTATTCCTTAATTCATTCATTATGACGAACGAATCATGATCTCTCACATTAGACCGTGCATTTTGTGGCCACTGGATTTGTCGGGCGGTTCCGGGCAGATTTACACCACAAACTGGGTCTAACCTCGTGTCATAAACCGTTACGCCTACAATTTGGCCTTCGACCTCTCACATTAGACTGACACTTTGTGGCTACTGGATTTGCCGGGCGGTTCCGGGAAGATTTACACCACAAACTGAGTCTAACCTCGTGTCAAAGGTTCATTAATGGTCGTATTCCACCCAAAATCCCAATATCAGTTCATGTGTTTAACATATAGAAATGTTCATGTTCCAACCACGTTCATATTTCCAGTTACATATCAATTATCAAGTTCATAATTCACGTTTTTGCCCCAAAACGTATTCCCAAATTATTATCACAATTCACTATAAGGTTATGCCAAGTTATAGCCTTTTATTTACGATACATGCCAACTACCCAAAACCCAACTTAGGCGCGTTCATATTAAAACTCTACCAAGTCATAAATTTTCACATATGTTCCAACTCCAAAATTTTACATAATTAACGTACGCCCAAGTTCTAGATTACATGTTAGTTTCTGCATATGCCCAATTCGTACCAAATTTACATATGTTCAATTTATGTCGTTTTACATGTATGCCAATTTTATGCCATTTTACCATATCAAGTTCTAGCCAAAATTACATGTATCAAGTTTCATACCCAATAAACCCAAATCATGATTCATGATGTAGTTATCCCAAACTATAACCTTCTTATTACAGTACATGTCAGTTGCCCAACTTCATAATACATGTTTATACCAACTATCAAGTTTACGATTTCTTTCATGTTCAAATTCCCAATTCTACATATGCCTAATTAACATAAGCCCAATCTTTTGATTTAATTTACATAGTCCCAAACTCGTGATTTAATTTATATGTCAATTCATGTATGCCCAAACTTGCAATTTCAATTATATTGACAATACCCAAATATCCAATTTTTATGTTATGCCATCAATTCCACCAAATACATATATTCCACTAGGCAATATTCCAATATTTCCCCCGCATCGCACGTATATCGTAGTTTAGGCCTAGGCCCGAAATTGACCTAGGTTCATCAAAAGAAAATAAATAGGGGAAGGTAGAATTTTGCATAAAAATAAGATCAGAGAGAAAAACATCATCACGGGCATGAAGATTACAACTTAGTAATAATATCAATATGAATCAAGAAAACTAATTTACAATAGGCTGAAAGATCATAAACTAGACATGGGAATAAAGATAGACAAGTCTCAAAACTCAAGATCCAAGAAGCAACAGAAATAGATCAGTAAACATACTTAAATCCAATTCCACTTTATTCCATGGTCATATTATAATTAAATGTTTAAATCTAAAAACAACTAGAACTTACAGAGCATGGCTAATGAAGCAAGAACTGAATTTGTTGTAAAAATTTCGCGGCGTTGTTAACTTATTCTCTTGAATCATTGTAGAAGCCTTGTTCATTGGATTGATTTGAGTTTGAATGTTTGTACTTTGATTTGGAGACGGCGGCCATGGTTCAAGAGGTATTTTAGCAGCATAATGGTGTAAGAATGATTTGATATGAATTAGGTTAGGTCTACAGGTGTTTTTATTGGTGTAGCAACTAGTTTAGGCCCTTAGATTAACCCTAGAATCAATCCGGATCATCAAAACATGTCTCAGGCTTCAAATATGAGTTCTGGGTCAAAACAGGCCGACCAGGTCGACCTGTAAGGGGGTAGGTCGACACTATGGTCGACCTGGGGGGTAGGTCGACCCTATGGTCGACCTGGGGGGATAGGACGACCCTATGGTCGACCCCTGGTCCAGTGCTGCTTGAAAACTGCTAAAACTTGTACAGGCCATAACTTCTTCATCCGGACTCCGATTTTCGAAAACTCGGACTCTATTTCATGTAAAATTTCGAGACGAACGCAATGGCGTAACCCATTTCCCCTTATTCTTACTTTAAAATTTAATTCTGCCTTGATTTCTTGTTTTAACATGTTATAAAAATACGGGTTGTTACATTCTCCCCTCCTTAAAGGATTTCGTCCCCGAAATCTTCAAGTTAAGAAGAATGTGTCCTACCATCCAATCATCCATCTACTCAATCATCAATCACAGGCATACATTGTCCTTAAGAGATTTCTAATGCTGTATGAACATATGCAGAAAGTGTGTGTATATGTTCCTTATCTAATGCAAATGATCAGGCCTGATTGATCTTTTTAAATGCAAAATATGTTTAGGGCCATGAATCCAACATGTATGCAAATAGTCCTAGTCATATAAACACTATATGTGTGCACAAACATCCATCCATATGCAACATCCACATGATAACACATTCAATTCCATCAATAAATAAGTATAAACATTCATGCATATGCAATATGAGATGCGACTGAGCCGATCTAGTGCCTAATGTGTGTTCATGCATCCACGAGCAACAACTAGCAACCACTTGCAACCATCAATCATAACATGTCTCAAACACATGTTTACATCCATTAGTTCTTACCTAAAGATATAACCGAATGATAGAAGCAAGTAAAGAAAAACTTTGCACCTTAAACACAGCCCAAAACCAATATATATGATTCTAGGAAACCAAGCATGATAAACTCCTTTTAGGTCGCAAGAAATCCCTTCCTAAAACTAACCCATATCCTATAAAGCCCAAAAAGTTTAGTCAACCCAACGGACATCCTCAAACCCCAACATATATCACAATCAGATGAGTCATACTCCTTATGGGGTTTGCAACAGAAATAAGATTGAGAATAGGACCGAGAGGATATACATAAAAGATAGCATGCAAGTAAGCTCTACAGGAAAAGAGGGATCAAGGATATACTCTTAAAAAGAGATATGATGCGCGTATCTAGTCTTCAATCTTCTAAGTCGCATTTCCTTGAGCTTAACTCCATTGTGCTTTGTCCGTCTTTAACTTCATAATTTCTTAATTCTTGTTTCCAAAATATGAGTTGGAACTCATTTTAGTGTTGTCTCTCGTCCCATTTTCCCTTATCCTCCTTCTAGTATACTTGGCTCAAACATAACTGCGTACTCATGGTTTCATGCAAGCTCTCCAAAATTCACTAGTGAATCCTGGATCTCGTTTATAGGGTATTCCACGCAGAAGGATTATCTTTTGCAAATAAACAGATGTCAACCATGTTGCCAAATGTACTTACTAAGGTGATTTCCTATAACTCATGCATAAGCGAAATGAACCATCCACCTTAGTGGCGAACACTACTCGGGATCAATAGATGTATCAAGAGATTCTAGGTAACTAAGCATGGCAGAACCCTAAGGGTTACACTAGACTTCGAGGGTATTACCGAGGCGAGTCAAGAGTCTAACTACCCTCTTTTCATACTCAAGAATGGTACCAGTACTGGATAACCATTCCATCCCTGGAATCGACCCATAGCCTAAAAAACATAAGCATTACTTCTAAACTCAACACTTAGCATAGACATTCCCACATCCAAACGAGTCATGAATAAATGAGCCGATTCCCTAACAGGATTTGAGAATAAAATGGGATCCTCTACTACGCTAGTACTAAGGTGCAGAGACTCAACTATCGAAGCAGAAATAAAAAGGATGCGATGTACCATAATCAAAAAGGGTACGAACAGGATAGAAAGATAAACTAGACTTTCCTACAGAAACATTTCTACCTTCTTCTTCTGAGCCTCATTCGCCTTAACCACTCTTACCCCCACTTATATAACGTGTTAACAGGTCTCTCGAGAACTACCTCCATCGCACGGCAACCCTACAAAGCTTGAAATAAGATTAGTCGCAGATGGAACTAATGTGACTACAGATGGAGGAAAGAAAGGAAAAGGGATCCAAAAAAAGGGAACAAAGGATAATGCTAATGGCCTTTCGGGAATAGCCTTTAAAAATAAATCTTTTCTTGAAAAATGCTTCTTTGTAAGTGGTTTTGAAAATAATTTCAAAAGGTTTTAAAAACTTTTGCCCAGTCTGGTAACCTTCTGCTCTGATACCAAATGTAACACCCCACCTCCGCTAGGGTCACTCACAAAGGGAATGCACTAGCTTTGGGGGAGCATTATCTAGGTAAACATACACAGAAATATTACAAGACAGAACATATAAAACAGCGGAAGAAGAACCAAATTTCATTGCTTTAAAATCTAGAAAGGTCTAAAGCCTTTTACATCAAAATGCTATTAAATCCATTACATCGAAATCTGTCTTGCAATAGTAAAGAAGCATAAAACCATCGTCATAAATCGTTCCCCAAGTAAAACAGCACAACAAGCCATAGCCAAGAGAAATCCAAGCAGTACATGAAAGAGCCTTGGAGCTTGGTAAGATCCGAACTAAGCTGTATTCCCAACCTGCGAACCTGGGGGGAGAAACAAAAGAAAACGAGGCGAAACAAAATGGGTCAGTCATAAAGACTGAGTAAGTCCTAGTGGCTTTCAGCATAAAAACAGGTGAAGATAATATGGCATGAATAAACTGAAAGTAAACATAAGCATGATGACAAGGTAAGCTACAGGCACGATGAATCAAGTATAACATTCCATGCTTCCTATCAAGAGTATCATCACAAGGTTCCTACCAAGTATCACATTGCAAGGTTTCTATTAAGTATAACATCGCAAGATTTCTAAGCTTCAACATTCCACTATTTTCTTTGATTTCCTAAATTCTCTGCACCAACTGTACTAGTACCCCAACCCGTATAATTTTTTCCATGTATAGTACAGTCCCTTGCCGTATATCGTACGGGTTTCATCATGTATTTCTATACTACTTCAACGTAGTGCCACCATTCTTGAAATCGTTTGGACCGCCATCCTTGTTCTGGCTAGGTTTCCTTATCATGAACTATCGCGTGTTCAACTAGGATTTATGCCACCTAGGACCACTAGGGATTATGCTTCCTAACGAACAACACCCTTTTTCCACGTAACGATCTATTAATCGATTGGCTCCCTACAAGTCCTTGCTCGTTCATGTGTCTATGTCATACGGCCCAATCACGAAATGTAGTCACCTGTGCTAAGTCCACCATAGGGTGTATCAAGCCCTAGGGTCAACCACCGACACGAATCAAGCATGCACAGTGTAAACTACTGGTGCCCAATGCCTACTTTTTCAACTCCGGACTATGTGCACGATCATAGTCCACCTGAACCTACAATGGCGCACCAACTCAGTCGTCGTTCTGGTCGCTTACAATCAGCCCAGTAATGGTGCCCCACCCTGCCTAGTTCCAGGGTACCGTGATACATCTAGTGGGTTACTGCTGAAAAGGACCGCGCAACTAGGGTTTCCGTCCAGTAGGTTAAGTGTGTCATTTAAATTCGAGACTTAACCCCATCAGTCTAGCATGTCAAGTTGGTTAAGTGTTGTCATTCAAGTTCGTGACTTAACCCGCCTACGTGCCATGTCAAATTGGCTAAGTGTTGTCGTTCAAGCTCATGACTTAGCCCTACGACTCATCTGTCAAGTTGGTTAAGTATATTCAAGCGGTTCATGACTTAACCCTATCAAATCATCATGTTAAATTGGTTAAGTATATTCAAGCGGTTCATGACTTAACCCTATCAAATCATCGTGTCCAATTGGTTAAGTATATTCAAGCGGTTCATGATTTAACCCTATCAAATCATCGTGTCCAATTGGTTAAGTATATTCAAATAATTCATGGCTTAACCCGCCCACGTATCATGCTAAGTTGGTTAAGTATTATCTATATGTTCAAGTTGACTTAACCCTGCCACGTGTCATGTTATATTGGTTAAGTGTCATTAATCTAGTCATATTACTTAACCCACTCATTGGTCTGATTAACTATTATGTTGGTTAAGCCTACATTCGTAAGTTTTACATGTTCTTAACTCATACCGGTTAGGTCCACATTTACATGTCAAATTTCCATGTCATCCCACCTAACCCTCTAACCATACCCACGTCTTATTATGGTTAGTATTCCTTAATTCATTCATTATGACGAACGAATCATGACCTCTCACATTAGACCGTGCATTTTGTGGCCACTGGATTTGCCGGGCGGTTCCAGGCAGATTTACACCACAAACTGGGTCTAACCTCGTGTCATAAACCGTTACGCCTACAATTTGGCCTTCGACCTCTCACATTAGACTGACACTTTGTGGCTACTGGATTTGCCGGGCGGTTCCGGGCAGATTTACACCATAAACTTAGTCTAACCTCGTGTCAAAGGTTCATTACTGGTCGTATTCCACCCAAAATCCCAATATCAGTTCATGTGTTTAACATATAGAAATGTTCATGTTCCAACAACATTCATATTTCCAGTTACATATCAACTATCAAGTTCATAATTCAAGTTTTTGCCCCAAAACGTATTCCCAAATTATCATCACAATTCACTATAAGGTTATGCCAAGTTATAGCCTTTTATTTACGATACATGCCAACTACCCAAAACCCAACTTAGGCGCGTTCGTATTAAAACTCTACCAAGTCATAAATTTTCACATATGTTCCAACTCCAAAATTTTACATAATTAACGTACGCCCAAGTTCTAGATTACATGTTAGTTTCTACATATGCCCAATTCGTACCAAATTTACATATGTTCAATTTATGTCGTTTTACATATATGCCAATTTTATGCCATTTTACCATATCAAGTTCTACACAAAATTACATGTATCAAGTTTCATACCCAATAAACCCAAATCATGATTCATAATGTAATTATCCCAAACTATAACCTTCTTATTACAGTACATGTCAGTTGCCCAAGTTCATAATACATGTTTATACCAACTATCAAGTTTACGATTGCTTTCATGTTCAAATTCTCAATTCTACATATGCCTAATTAACATAAGCCCAATCTTTTGATTTAATTTACATAGTCCCAAACTCGTGATTTAATTTACATGCCAATTCATGTATGCCCAAACTTGCAATTTCAATTATACTGACAATACCCAAATATCCAATTTTTATGTTATGCCATCAATTCCACCAAACACATATATTCCACTAGGAAATATTCCAATATTTCCCCCGTATACTATCGCACGTATATCGTAGTTTAGGCTTAGATCCGAAATTGACCTAGGTTCATCAAAAGAAAATAAATAGGGGAAGGTAGAATTTTGCATAAAAATAAGATCAAAGAGAAAAACATCATCACAGGCATGAAGATTACAACTTAGTAATAATATCAATATGAATCAAGAAAACTAATTTACAACAGGCTGAATAGATCATAAACTAGACATGGGAATAAAGATAGACAAGTCTCAAAACTCAAGATCCAAGAAGCAACAGAAATAGATCGGTAAACATACTTAAATCCAATTCCACTTTATTCCATGGCCATATTATAATTAAATGTTTAAATCTAAAAACAACTAGAACTTACAGAGCATGGCTAATGAATTAAGAACTGAATTTGTTGTAAAAATGTCGCGGCGTTGTTAACTTATTGTCTTGAATCATTGTAGAAGCCATGTTCATTGGATTGATTTGAGTTTGAATGTTTGTACTTTGATTTGGAGACGGCGACCATGGTTCAAGAGGTATTTTAGCAGCATAATGGTGTAAGAATGATTTGATATGAATTAGGTTAGGTCTACGGGTGTTTTTATAGGTGTAGCAACTAGTTTAGGCCCTTAGATTAACCCTAGAATCAATCTGGACCATCAAAACATGTCTCAGGCTTCAAAAATGAGTTCTGGGTCAAAACAGGCCGACCAGGTCAACCTGTAAGGGCGAAGGTCGACACTATGGTCGACCTGGGGGGGTAGGTCGACCCTATGGTTGACCTGGGGGGGGGGGTAGGTCGACCCTATGGTCGACCCCCTGGTCCAGTGCTGCCTGAAAACTGCTGAAACTTGTACAGGCCATAACTTCTTCATCTGGACTCCGATTTTCGAAAACTCGGACTCTATTTCATGTAAAATTTCGAGACGAACGCAATGGCGTAACCTGTTTCCCCTGATTCTGAATTTAAAATTTAATTCTGCCTTAATTTCTTGTTTTAACATGTTATAAAAATACGGGTTGTTACACTCTTCATTTCTGAAAAGTAATGGAAGCTTCTTTTGGTTAAAGCTCATCATGAAGAACTGCTACCTTTCTATCATTGTATATACACTTCAATTATGATTTCCAAATTACCGAATCATTATATTTCTTATCTAATTTTTGAATTGCATTTCCATGCTCTTGCGATACAAAAGCATTCCCAAATTCAGATACTTGGTGAATCATTGAATTGATTTAATATCACTTGATTCAATAAGCAATTTTCTTCCTTAAATATTCGCATTCAAATCATATACTCGAGGATAAGATTATAGGAAGGGTGTACTTAAACCGTTGACTATCCGTGTTGATTCAAGAACACAAAGGATAACTCAAAACACTTTTAGTTGTTGAAGTCCTGTATAGTTGCTTAGGCAAGAGGCATCCTTGTTGGGGCTCGAGTGCATTGACCTATTCCTCCAGGTTAAGAGAGGGTGTGATAGTGAATTCCTAAGAGGAGATTCGGGACTGGACGTAGAGCGGGAAGTCCGAACCAGTATAAAACTCCTGTTGTCGTTTCTTATTGCATTTACTTTTGATATATTTCTGTAGCTTAGCTTTTTACCTGCGTAATTATTGTATATTGGTTAGTTAGTATATCATCTACATTTCTGCTATATCCATATAGATCCTGCTAAAGTTGTACACATCGACCTTTTCATTTGGTATCAGAGCAAGGTCATCATTTAACCATAAAACTGTTATCTGATATTTAGTTAATATGGATAATAACACTAGTACTAGAAATAACACCGGATATTCTAAGAGTCAATCCACTGCTAGACCACCCTTCTTTAATGACATGAACTATAGTTATTGGGCTACACGAATGAGGATATACATGCAAGCAAATAGTTTTGATGCATGGAATATCACATAAAAAGAGTACACACAACCTACTACACTATTTACTGAATGGTCTGCATCTGAAAAAGCAGAGGCTAGTGCCAATGTTAAGGCTATGAACATGTTGCATTGTTCTTTAGATAGAAACGAGTTTAATCGGATTTGTATGTGCAACACAGCATATGAAATCGGGAGAACACTTAAGATTACTCATGAGGGAACTAACAAGGTTAAACAAAGCAAAATATCTATGCTTAAGAATCAGTTTCAAAATTTCAAGATGAACGAAAATGAATCCATAAATGACATGTATTCATGTTTTCAAAATGTTTATTACTCATTGTTAGGATTAGGAGAAAAGTATTCTGATTTTGATATAGTATAAAAAAAATTAAACTCCTTAACAGATGAATGGGAGAGAAAAGTATTAGCAATTGAAGAAGTTAATAATCTCTCTGCCATGAAACCAGAAGAGTTGATCGGTAATCTAATGTCTTATGAAGTAAATTTGCAAGCAAAGAAAGCACAGGTACAGGATAAGAAGAATATTGCTTTCCATGCTAAGAAAGAAGATTCCGATTCAGACGAAGAAGATATTGCTTTCGTAGCAAAAAAAGTTAGAAAATTTCTAAAATACAGAAAAGGCCAAAGCAAAAATGTGAAAAAGAATTCATCAAAAGAGCCTGACCTTGCACTGGTAGAATGCTTTAATTGTCACAAGACTGGACATTATCAAAAGAATTATCCAGAATTGAAGAAAAATCGCAAAAAGAAGAAATCAAAGAGACAAGCATTTTCAGTCACTTGGGACAACTCGGATTCATCTTCTGAAAGTGACAGCGATAGTGATAGTGAGCAAGCAAATGTATGCTTCATGGATAAGGATAATGATGTAAATGATTTTACTTTTGATTAATTAGTAGAAATTAATACTTAAATCTTAGAGTCTAAGAAAATGTTTAAACGAAAGTTTAAACAAGCTAACGAAGATAAAAAGAAAGCAGAATTTGAGAGAGATCTTTTAAAAGATGAGAAAGAAATTTTAGAAAATGAAATTAGAAAATTACAAGAATCACTTTCAGTAGCAAATTCTCAGATATCTATGTTGAGTCAAGAAATCGAGACTCAAAAGAATAAAAACGATTTATTAGCTTCTGAGAATGATGATTTAAATACTAAAGTTAAAATGATAAAATTAGAAAATCCTAGATTAAAAGTTAAGTTAGAAAGCATTTCTAAAAATGTTAATAATTTTAACAAAGGAAGAGAGAATTTATCTAAAATATTAGAAAACTCTCAACCATTTTTTTGTAAGAAAGGACTAGGATATGATAAAAAATTAAAATCAAAAAGTAAATCCAATTCTAAAAATTCTAATATTAAACCAAAAATTTCTAGTAGTTAATTAAATATCTCTACTAAGAAAAAACTCTCGGGAAATATTAGTATATAGATTCCGAAGACAAATAATGTTCTTATTAGGAATAAACATATTAAAAACTTTTTAGATACCGTTCATTATAATGATAATTACTTTTTCAAAAAGGATCCTAAACCCTCTTGGGTTTGGCTTCCTAAGACTTAACCCTTAGGACCCTAACGGAGGAAGTGGATACCAATGAAATTTTTTAAATTATTTTTTGTAGGTCCCACTCAACAAAAACAAAGGAAAATGGATACTAGACAGTGATTGCTCAAAGCATATGATAGGAGACAAGGAAATGCTAATAAATATCATTTACTCAAAAGGAAGAACCGTCACATTGGGAGATAATTCAAAAGGATATATCATCGGCAAAGGCAATGTAAGCAATTACGGTATATCTAATTCACCTGTTATTTCGGATGTTTTATTGGTTAAGAAATTAAAACAAAATTTATTAAGTATTAATCAATTATGTGATAAAGGTTTTTAAATATCGTTTTAAAATATCAACATGTGAAGCTGAATACATATCTGCTGCACTAGCCTGTGCTCAAGTAATATATATGCAGCAAACACTAAAAGATTTTAACGTAAATTTGTCTAATTCCACAATTTATTGTGACAATACAAGCGCAATAAATTTATCTAAGAACCCGGTGAACCATTCTAGAACAAAACACATTGATATCAGACATCATTTCTTAAGAGACAATATTGAAAAACGAAAAATTAATTTAGAGTTTGTAAACTCAGAAAATCAAATTGCTAATATCTTTACTAAATCCCTTTTAGAGAATCTTTCATAAGACTTCGGCGAGAACTAGGAATTGTATCTTTCAAAGATCTCTAAAATGTTATTCGATTACTTGTGCTTATAATGTCGTAGTTTCTTTTTAATCGATGACAAAAGGGGAGAAATATCTTTCTTATGATTCCATGTAACATTTTATGATTCCATGATATGGGAATATATGTGCTAACATTTTTATATTGCAGGAATCAAATGGTAAGATTATGAATTTATGAACTAACGAAATATGCAAATATTAAGGGGGAGTATAGACTAAGGGGGAGAAAATCAGGTATGTTGTCAATAATCAAAAAGGGGGAGAATGTTGATATCGACATTTTGATTAATGCCAACAACGAGAAGTGCATTTGAAATCATATCATAGAGATAAGGTTATACACACACACACACACACACACACACACACACACATACATACATTGAGTCGTGTTAGAATTATGTTAAAATCTATCCTTAAGTATAACACGAGTTTAAAAAGTTTAAATATATATACACATTCAAAATGACATGAAACAGTCTGATTGGGCAAAAATGCCTGAACCAGTCGACTGGTCCAAAACTAACCAGTCGATTGGTCAAGCAATTTTGCTCCAGTAACGGCTAGTTTCTGAATATTTTAAATATATATGATTTCATATTTTTTTAACTATTCGACTGATGATTTTTAACCAGTCAACTAATTCGAAACATCACATATTTTCTGAAAGGTTGTCTTCTTTCATGTAGAGAAATCTCTTCATTTCTGAAAAGAAATGGAAGCTTCTTTTGGTTAAAACTCGTCATGAAGAATTGCTACCTTTCTATCATTATATATACACTTTAATTATGATTTCCAAATCACCGAATCATTCTATTTCTTATCTAATTTCTAAATAGCATTTTCGTACTCTTGCAATACAAAAGCTTTCCCAAATTCAAATACTTGTTGAATCCTTGAATTGATTTAATATCACTTGATTCAACAAGCAATATTCTTCCTTAAATCTTCGCATTCAAATCATATACTCGAGGATAAGATTAAAGGAAGGATGTACTTAAATCGTTGTTGATTCAAGAACACAAAGCAGAAATCAAAACACTTGTAATTGTTGAAGTACTACATAATTGCTCAAGCAAGAGGCATCTTTGTGGGGGCTCGGGTGTACTGACCTATTCCTCCTGCTTAAGAGAGGGCGTGATATTGAATTCCGAAGAGGAGCTTCGGGACTAGACGTAGGGCGGAAAGTCCAAACCAGTATAAAATTCCTGGTGTCATTTCTTATTGCATTTACTTTTGATATATTTCTATAGCTTAGCTTTTTACCTGCGTAACTATTGTATATTAGCTAGTTAGTATATCATCTACATTTTCGCTATATCCATTTAGATCCTGCTAAAGTCGTACACATCGACCTTTTCATATTAGTGTATAATATAATAGTGCTTGAACTCCATTTGCGGTTTTCTCAGGTATGGACTAATCATTCTAATTTTCAAATTTAGAATGATTCGTAGAACGTCAAGACATACTGCTAGGAAGGAGCCTGTACTTGGAGGGTGTGATGGCGGTACACCAAATTACCCAGTTATGTTCGAGGCTATGATGACAGCGATCAAGAGGAGGGTACCCGCTCCAGAGACAGCCGCTATAGATGTGGGAGTTCAGGAGCATGTGCTTAAAGTTGTGGACTTCGTGAAGTTATGCAAAGACTTCACTACTCTAGGAGGGTAGCAGTTTAAAGGGATGGAGCCGATTGTAGAGATTTAAAGGTGGCTTGATACCTTGCTTTTGGATATTTGGAGACTTGGGTATCGATGATGCGACTAAGAGGAAGCCTGCATCAAGACAGTTATAAGGCAGAGCTATGGATTGGTGGAACTCTGTCACTTTAGAGACCGCAGAAGATGAGATCACATGGGATCAGTTCCAAGTCAAGTTTGAAACGAAGTTCATTTTTATCTTTCAGAAGTCTATTCAATTCAAGAGATTCGTTGAGCTGAAGCAGAATGGTAGACCAGTGTTAGAGTGTGTTTCTGATTTTGAAGCTTTGTCCAAGTATGCTCGTTCGTATATTGAGACTCCCTACCAAAAGAACAAGAAATTTGTCATGGGCTTGGACAAATATCTTGGGAACCGGCTGGTTGATCATCTGGGTGATACTTATGAGAAGATCGTGGAGAAAGTTTTAAGGCACGAGAGTTTGTTTCCCAAGGAAGGGGTGGTTATTGCAGCTAAAGAGGAACCGAAACTACATCAAGGTGGTAATAATAAAAAGAGAAAACAACAACAGTAGAAAGAAAAAGACGGTCAGAAGAAGCAGAAAAGCGAGGTGACTAGCTAAAACTACCAGCATAAGGGTCATTATTCTAAGGATTGTAAGAATTTGAAAGCTAGGAAGAAGCGATACAACTATAGGAAGTCTAGACATAACAAAAAGGATTGTCCAAAACCAGCAAAGGGAAAGCAGATTGTGAAGGCGTATGCTTTAGAAGTTGTACCATCTTCTCCGAGGACTCCTACGGTAGAGGATAAAGGGAAGAGTGTCGTCGTTCAAGGTATTGTTTATGTTACAGATGTTCCTGTTTGAGTGTTGTTTGATATTAGAGCATCACATTCTTTAATTTGTAATGAGCTTGTGTGTCGCTTGGATTTGGAACCCAAGATATGTGATAGACCATTGATTGTGACTAATCCAATTGGGGTTCGTCCAGTTTGTGTATGATTTGTCGTGGTCTAGTATTGCCAATTCATGGTTGTTCCTTTGTGTGTGATTGCTTTGTTTCGAACTTCGCTGGCTTTGGGATTATTTTGGGTATGGACTGGCTCAAGAGGAGTGCGACAAAAGTGGATTGCGAGAAGTTTGAGGTAATAGACGGGAATGTGGAAGGGCGAATGGTTGTGATCCGATGTAAGCCAGAAGACGGGGTCTTCATAAGCTATTTATATTCGCTTGTGATTCCACGGGAAGACTTGTCCTCAGTGTCGATCGCTAGTGAGTTCGATGATGTCTTTGATGAGGTCAAAGGGTTGTCGCTGCATCGTGAGATTGAGTTCACGATCGATTTGGTCTAAGGTGCTAGACCTATCG
This sequence comes from Allium sativum, assembly GCA_030737875.1. NCBI lineage: Eukaryota > Viridiplantae > Streptophyta > Magnoliopsida > Asparagales > Amaryllidaceae > Allium > Allium sativum. The sequence goes on along the minus strand of CM060919.1, from coordinate 352,729,698 downwards.
TTATGCCTCTTAGCCGGATGGCGCCTAAGGAACATTGAGAGTTAGAGGTGCAAATACGTGACCGTTTGGGAAAAAGATCTATTCGGAGGAGTGTGTCCGAATATGGTGCACCAGTTGTGTTTGCAACCAAGGTTGATGGATCTTTAAGATTGTGTGTTGATCATCGTGAGCTGAACAAGGTGACCAAGAAGAACAAGTATCTGTTGCCGAGGATAGATGACTTGTTCGATCAGCCTAACGCCACCAGATGGATTTGGCAACAGTTTTCACCGGTTGAGGGTGGCAAAGGATAATGTATCAAAAACTGCTTTTAGGACACCATCCGGTTTCTTCGAAGGGTTGGTAATGCCACTTGGATTGACCAATGTGCCAGCATATTTCGTGGATCTTATGAACAGGGTATTCAAAGATCAGTTGAACAAGTTTGTACTTGTATTCGAGGATGATATTCTGGTTTACTTTCGGAATAAGGAAGAGCATAAAACTCACTTGAGAGTTGTTTTGGAAATCTTGCGAAAGCATCAACTGAGAGCTAAGTTTTCGAAGTGTCACTTATGTAAGAGTGAAGTGAGGTTCTTTGGCCGTGTTGTTTCTGGAAATGGAATAGCGGTGGATCCCGCTAAGTTGGCAGCAATCCAGGACTGGAATAGACCTAAGAATGCGACGGATGTTCGTAGTTTCCTTGGGTTGGTTGGATATTATCGTTGGTTTATCAAGGACTTCTCCAAGATAGTTGCACCATTAACAGGATTAATGAAAAAGAATCAAGTGTTCACATGGGATGCGAAGTGTGAGCAAGTCTTCGGAATATTGAAAGAGAGACCGACGAGTGCTCCTGTTTTGACCATTCCAAGTGCGAATGAAGAGATGGTGGCATCCACTGATGCATGTGGCACTGGATTTGGAGCAGTACCAATGCAGAAGGGTAGAGTTGTGGCCTACGCGAATCGACAGCTGAAGCTGTACAAAAGGAATTATCCAACTCATGATTTGCAGTTGGCAGTGATCATGTTTGCTCTGAAGATGTGGAGACATTACCTGTTAGGAGTTCGATTCGAGTTGTTTACGGATCGCAAGTCGTTGAAGTATCTTTTCTCCCAGAAGGATTTGAATCTTCAGCAGCAATGATGGTTATAGTTTCTGACATCATATGATTTTGGAATAGCCTATACTCCTGGTAAAGGTAACACAATGGAAGATGTTTTGAGTCGAAGACACGCAAGTTTGGGAGCGATGTTTTTGGAATGAAAGCACCTCGAGTACTTGGTAGGTTTTGATTTCAGGCATCGATGTGAGTTAGAGCCTGAAACATTGGCAAGCTTATCGATAAGACCAACCCTTATCGAAAGGATTGACGAAAGCCAAAAGCGTGATGCAAAGCTTGTCGAAATTATTCAAAAGTTGGAACCAAATGATAAGAAGTTCGAGGTCGACCGAGATTGTTGGTTTCGGAAACAAGGACGACTGGTTGCTCCTGATATTGATGGACTGAGAGATGAGGTTCTGAGAGAATGTCATTACTCAAAGTTGACAATTCATCCCAGTGGTAATAAGATGTATCAGGACATGAAACGAGCTTACTACTGGGAAGGGATAAAGAGGGGTGTTGGAAAGTTTATTTCCAAATGCATGAACTATCAGTCAGTGAAAGCTAAACAGAAGATGCCGAGTGAGTTGCTTCAGCTATTGAAAGTTCCTACATGGAAGTGGAAACGTATATCGATGGATTTTATAGATGAACTACCTAGAACAAGAGTAGGAAACGAAGGAATTTGGGTCATAATGGGTCGCTTGAACAAAAATGCAAGGTTTATTCCTATCAGATCAACTAGGTCAACATCGAAGTTGGCTGAGCGATATATAAAATGGATAGTTCGATTCCATGGTATCCCCAAGAGCAGAGTGATCAAGATCCATTGTTTACAAGTGGATTTTCGAAGAGTATGCAAAAGACTTTGGGAACAGAGTTGTGTTTGAGTACGTCTTATCATCCCTAAACTGATGGTCAAACCGAAAAGGTTAACCGAGTTTTGGAAGGTCGCCTAAGAGCTTGTGTATTGGACTTCGGAGGATCATGGGAAGACCATCTACATTTAGTTGAGTTTGCGTACAATAACAGCTACCATTCGAGCATCGAGATGGCACCATACGAGGCATTGTATGGTAGACTGTGTAATTCTCCGGCATGTTGGACAGAAATTGGAGATAAGTTGATGCATGGGCCAGAGATGATTAGAGAGACATCGGATTGTATCGAGATCATTGGACAACGAATGAAGGAAGCCCAAGATCGTCAAAAGAGTTAAGCCGATAAGCGTCGAAAAGATTTGGAGTTTGACGTGGGTGACATGATTTTCATGAAGATTTCGTCGTTGAAGAATGATGTTCAATTAAGAAGTAAAGTAAAGTTAGCACCAATATTCGTTGGACCATTTCCAATAGCCGAGCGGATTGGGAAGCTCGCATATAGATTGGATTTACCCGAGACTATGTTGAGTTTGCACAATATTTTCCATGTGTCGTTTCTACAGAAGTGTGTGCATGACCTGAATGTGGTGGTATCTCCAGAGGAGTATGAAGACATAGAAGTAGAGTCCGTAGTTATGAGACCTCGTAAGCCACTTCGCGTTGTGGGGAATGGCACGAAACAGCTTAGGAGGAAGACGATTAAGCTAGTCAAGGCACAATGAAGTGAGGAAGATGACGATTGTACGTGGAAAACGGAAGAGAGTATGAAGGCGATCCATCCAGAACTTTTCGTTAGTATGGCCCATTAATGTCGTGTCACCTTACACCATTATAACTTATACTATTCGTAAGAATTCCACGTGCTAGGTTAAGGCTATGGATGCATGACTTAATGGATGTTGGTTTGGATGGCAAATTGGCTGCTCCTGGATGATAGGCATGCGGAATGGTTTTGGTTGCTTGGGATTTCGGGGGAAAAATTCCTAAAGGAAGGGAGAATGTAACGACCCGCGTTTTTCGTATCGGAGGATCGTAAAATATTTTTATTTAATTCCTTGAGGGTTTGGGGTTTGAGATTCCCCTACTCCAATCAAATACCTCTCCATTCCATTAACTTCTTAGATCAAGATTAAAAGATTGAAGATCAACAGCAAGAGAGAGTAGATCGCATCAAATTAAGAGATTCGAAGATCGTTCTTCGTTGTTTGGATTTGTAAATCATTGATTTCAAGCTAATTTGAAGATTTGGTGAGTGATAAGCATCTCTCACGCGGATTCAATCGAGTATATGGATTGTTTGAGCTTATTTTCATCATTTCGAGTTGTTTTCACCTAGATCTAATCCATGTAAGTATTATTTCAATTTGAATCACCAAAGGATCTAATCTAGCAACTTATAATGGTAAATTTCATATGCTAATTCTAGGTTTAGATCTATTTGCTAAATTGATCATTGTTTAATCATGATTGGTGAATGCTATAAGTTGATTGATAATCATTTTAAGTCTTAGTGTTTGATGGATGATCATTTGATATTTTTAATTGAATGGTTGTTCAAAACGAGTTGATTTCGAGTTTGGAAAATTAGTTGATTTTGAGTTTAGACCGGGAAAAGAATTGTGGAGTGCAACCATGGATCGACAACGTTTTTTGAAGTATTTTGGCATGGATCGGTTGGTAGAACTGTTGCATGGATCGATCAAGGCAAGTTAGATGGATCGGTGGTGAAAATGGCATGGATCGGAGGTGATCTATTGAGTGGATCGGGCAAGATATTTCGCAGCGTTTCAGAAGTGTTGTGGATCTAGGATCGGGCAACGTTTTAAGGGTGGATCGAGCATGTAAAAACATGTGGATCGGAAAGGGAAGCACAATCATTTTGGGGGTCGGGCAAGTGCGCGACGATCCATCATTTGTGTTCGACAGCATTTGGCAAACGTTGTGGAAAAGCATGGATCAGGAATGTTTTCTGGAGCATGGATCGGGCAAGAAAAATTGATGGATCGGCTAAGTTCTGGAGGTGGATCTAGGATGGATCGTGCAGGGAATAGCATTTTATAATCACTGTGGATTGATGGATCTGGCTTGGCAAATTGGCATGGATCCACCAAATGATCTGGTGGCATGCGCACGTAGAAAAATGTGTTCGAGAAAGGGGAGCTCCAATGGATTGTGTGATCGGATGGATCGGGCATGGCTGACAACGTTTGTGAAACGCTGTGAATTGACGATGTGGAATGTTATTCACAGCAAGGGCTCAAACGTTGTGAATCGAATATCGACCAAACGATGTATATTTTTAGTTCGATGATGGTCGTGGCTTCGAAGTGAATTCAAGATGGAATATTCGAAGTGTGATCGTCGTAATGCAATGAATGTGAAGATGACCCAAGATGATTTGAGCTCATGTATAATGGCTGCTTAAGATAATTTGAGCCTATGGATAGTCGCCGACGATGACTAGATATATTGAACGCCGAGGAATTACCATTGACGTAGGTTCAAGCGGGCTTAAAGCAGTGGTATAATAGAGATACCTAAAAGACTAGATGATTAGTCGAGTACCCTGGGCAGTCACGATGAGCCTAGATACGAGTCACGATCGTGTCTGGGGTTTTGCTAGAACCGGGTTTACCATTAGCCCTTGACGGATGACATGATGATATGGTCAGCCATACGATTAACGATGGTTTCAAAGCAGAATTGGTTGTGATAGCCAGAGTCATGGATGATGATTGTTATCCTTGTATCGTCTTGTGTGGATTATTCGACGTCGAAGGAGACATCTCTTGAGTGCTTGTCTGATGTTGGTTTAAGCCTTCGGGGCTTGTGCTTGGGGGATGTCGATATCGATTAGGATGGCCTACGCATGATAATTAGTTATTATGTCGGTTTGTTTCTATCTGATTGTATGTGAAGGCTATAACTACCAGAAGTGGAGGAGACAGTTTTGGGTTTCTTCTCTGTTGATGTTGGTAGATTAGATGATTGATCTATCCATTTCTCATGTATTTTATTGATGATGTTAGATAGTTATTTTATCGCTCATTAAGACTATTGTCTAACACAAGGTTTTATGTCTCCCTCTTATTACCTTGGGCTGCTCATTCATGTGATGAATGGGCAGACTGAGTAGTAGGTGACAGGTAATAGATCTTGATGAGAACGATGCAGCTGAGCAACGACGAGTAGGAGGCTGGTGCATTATATTCCTACTATCTATTATTGTTGTTTTCCGTTGTTTGATGTATTCTTTGAGTGGCTTGTAGTGATGCACTTTGTACAGAATCTTATAGTGTAATCCAATATTGTATGGATATTTCATGATGATATGAAAAAAATTAAGATTCTGCTCAATTCTGCTTTGCTATTATTGCATGTCGTATATGCTATATTATATTTTATCCTTGCGTTGTGAATTATACGATATGTTCTGCGTGTATTATCCTACCTGATGATCGTCCATAGCCGTCTGGCACGTTTTTCAGCGCATTATTCCTCTTGTTAAGTGCAGGAGTTATGGGCGGTCGTCACAGCCCGACTTGAGTCTTCTGGTGCCAGAACTATGATTTGCTTGATACGATCACACAGTTCTGAGTGCGTTCACTTGATTCGTGACTTGTATTGTTCGAGAGTAGTTTGATGAGTCATGATGACAGTTATCATGCGAGCCCATCTTGGCTTGATTCTTTAAGGATGTTGGCAACACTTATGTGTCATTGAACCACGCGATGAGCCGAGCCATGTGTGCTTGGACCGCTTCTGTTAACCGAACCAAAATGCTGCTTAACACACACACACACACACACACATATATATATATATATATATATATATACGTACATATATACGTACATACATATATATATTGTTTATATATATAAACATGTTATTTTCTTACATATAAACATGATATTTTCTTACATATACACATGTACAAATATATATATATATATATATATATATATATATATATATATATATAGAGAGAGAGAGAGAGAGAGAGAGAGAGAGAATTTCAAGATATACACACACATATATATAAAGAGAGAGAGAGAGAGAATTCATTTTAGATACAAAATGATAGTATAAAGTTAAACACAAAAAATCTAATCCATTATATCTTCCCCTAAATTCCACATTGCTTATGAAGACAAAAAAATGGTTCAAAATTTGTGCATTTGCATTTTTTCTTCCAAAAGAGAGAGTGTGCGTGTGTGTATATATAAACATAATATTTTCTTTCCATAATTACCACTTTCTCAGTTAGTTTTCTTATTTCCCTCTCTCACACCCTTCCCTCGGCATCCACAACTTCCCAAATAGATGTAGAAAACAAAGCTTCTACTCTAAAAGTGTGAGGTAGATGTAGTGTATTTAGTTTTTAAAGGACTATTTCATCGAGTATTTTTGTATGTTCACTAAGTTACTCGAAATTGTCAAATAATGTGGCTAAAGACACAAAAATTGAGGTTTCCACACAATGTTTAACATGTTCCCATAATTCAACAATTTTCATTTTCATTATTTTGTAGCTTTCGACCCAAAAAAAGTTGATCAAGGCATCAAATATAAAAACTTAAACTTGCACCATAATACTTGAAAATTTCTAAATTGATGAACTTCTCTCGTTTGGATTTATAAAATATTATTTTCAAAATTATCTAAATGATATTTTCTAGAATGAGTAGCATTTTGGATGAAAACGTTTTGCAACTTAGCACAAAAATATGCTAACGATTACAACATCCCTAAGATTACCTAGACGTTTATTGGTTTTCATTTGCACAAATGAAAAAAAACCGATCAACACACTTGTTGGTTAAATGAAATTTGAGAATGACTAAAGAAAAGAATGTTTACCAATGCAAAAAGTGAATGATCGATCTATCCTTTTAATCTAAGCATTAATTATAGAAGCAAATAACTAACAAGTAGATTCGTAAATTATTGCATGGACAAGTTGGAATGTATGAAAAAAGATCAAAGAGAGAGTAGAATGACAGTCTTTTGATTTAACCATTAAAAGATTAATTTTGTTAAAGACCATCACAAAATGAAAAAATATTTTAATTTTTCATATAATTTTCTATCTAAATAAATAAAAATATTCAACCATGCACATCGCCTAATCTGGATTGACCTATCGGACGCCTAACGACTCTATTACCCATACGTGACTTTCCTTTTTGATACAAAAGTAAATGTTAGATGTACAAAAGGAGAAACTACATTTAAATAGAACGGATTCAAAATATTCCATGGCATGACCTAAGCCACGAAAACACTTCTCCCAAATTTTAATGATTCAGTTTCTTTCTCCAAAATTCCAACCAAAAAAATACGTTTTAATCTAAATTTAAAAATAAATAAAAATGGACAAAAAAAGATCATCAGACATAAAAGGGCATGGACAAACAGTGATTGTGAATAGTGGGGAGAAATAAAGGACGAAAGAAGTGTTTGGAAAGGAATAAACAAGTGACTATGATATCTTCCTGATCGCATTATATTTTGTAGATTCCTATCTTCAAGAAACAACGTCTGCTTGAAGCCAACAATTATAATGGATATGATTGCTGCCTTAGCCTCCAATGTTCCTTTGTTTCCACTCTATTTGCCACGCTTTACCCCTATTACATTTTTTCTTTTCACATCATTTATCCATTCAACTAGCCCTCAAAGTTCAGTGTACATGTTTATGTGTGTATATATACATAAATCGGTTACCTTTATATACAAATCTAAGTAGTATATAACATATTCCATGACAAATCGATTAAAGAATCACTGCTTTGAACCAATCACGCAAAGAGTACAAGCGAATTCTCCACATGGAATAAATAGCATAACTATAAGTCTATAACTAGCACACCTATAAGAAAAGAAGGGCGTATGAATGAAATATACATATAAATGTAATATTTGGTAAAATTAAGAAAGGAAAATAAAAGGGAATGGGCCAAGAGGTAACATGGGCTAGTTGAGGAAAGTATCATATCTTGGTGCTTTACAACGCCATATTAGGTTGTTAAACCGCTTTAAGAAAGAAGAAGAAACAGGAGCATGTGCACCCATTCATCCCCACTCATAGTGCTGCATCTATCACACATGAAAGACAAAAGAGAATCGAACAAAAAGCAAAAAGCTAACTAAATATTGAACACTTAGCTCGAGTGGAAAAAGGCATGTTGCACTAAAAAGTTAGAAAAAAAAAAAAGAAAAAAGCTAGTCATGGGAACCTCATTTACCCATCTATAAAGCTGTTTCTTTTACCAACATATGAACAAAATTGCCATTATTCATCTTCTTAGATAGTTCGTTTCATGACAAGAACTAACCAACATGTCATATAGGGGCAAATAATATCTATCACCCTTGTCTTCTTTTCTTTACATATGTAGTAGTGCGTATAGTTATCAGTGTCCTCAGGTACAAGTACAATAATCCACTGCCCAGTGCCCACAATAAAATCCTATAATGTGATGATAGAAGATTGTAGTATATCATAAACTGAATCCTTCTTCCCCAAAAGTAGAATGGATTTATTCCTATTATTTAGGTACATTTTACATTTTCCATGTCAATATGCTCCAACAAGACAAGAAAACTAACAACCATAACGTTATCGACTTATGTAAATCGCTTTCTAATTTTTTGAAAATTGAAATGTACTAGCTTTTGTTTGAAAAAAGATTAAAAAACAACTCGTTTTAGTCAATCGAAACGAAACCTAAACGTTTTATGCTCTCTTTATTAGACTTCCCTTGAAGTATTATCAACATGCATATCACTTGATTAGTGTTATTAGGTAAATATGGTACCAATTTTATGATATTGTTTTCGTTGGAGTTAACCTTGAAAATGATAAGAAGGATTAACACCCCCCCCCCCCCCCCCCTTCCCTGGTAAAGTTGGGCTAAGCAGATAAAAAGTTAAATGGCAGATGGCCTATCACTATTTTAGCTTTATGACAAAGGCCCTTATGTTGATACAATAAAGAAGGAAACCGAACAGTCCAGTGATGGATCAACTGTGCCAACAACTCTGATAAAAACAATGGAATCTTTCAGACCAACGTAAGACAAAATAATATATTTTCAGTTGTCCCAAGGTCACATTATTGCTCCTGTTGATCTATTCGGAAGACAAAAGAGACATTGAAATTGAGTTAAAAACAACCTCACTCGGATTCCTACTTAGCAGAAAATATTGACTAACCTGTATGCTTTTTTTTTTTTTTTCTAACAAGTACAGTATATGAACATAAAAAATAATACTGTGACAAAAATATATGTTTTTGTTAAACGCTGCGCCAAAGATGTAATTTTAGAAAAGTCCGAACAACAAATTATCATAATAACACAGTGAATTTCTCTGAATCTCCATAAATATATTATTTTATCAGAAAATTGTTTTTGTTACAGTAGCACAGCTCTATGAACATACATGCTTATATCCTACATGATATACACCTTTTTTTGGTTTATGAAAGGGCTATTCAAATTATTTTTTGCACTTAAGTTTCAAAAGCAAACACTGGAAACTACTGTTTCGGTGGGTGTAACGAAAAATAACGGAAATTTAAAAGATCTACTATTTAGTAGCAATTAACTGAAAAGGCATAGCGATCAAAGTGTAATACACATTTTATTGGAACATCAGTGAGGTTTTAAATGTGTGGCTCAAAAGTGGCATCAAACACGAGAACTTATTTGTTGTTCAAATTTCAAAATACTTCCTGTATATTCACTTCATGGAGTTTCTTCTTTTCACTTTACTTTTTCAATTTCCAGTGGAAAAAACACAGTAAAAATAATCTCAAACAAAAGCATAGATTGTAAAATAAGGTTAAACTATCACCATTTGCACATATTTTAATCATTTAAACAAGATTCAATGAGGATTTCTATGTTTCAACAAAACTTAAAAAAGCCATCAATAATTGAAAACGATAAAAAATAAAATAACAAGGATGATACTTATTATAAACAAAGCATTCATCATTGTATCACAGGGGATCAGATTCAAAACCTTCAGAAACACGATTCGAATTTCTTACCACTTGCACTGATGGCCCTTAAAAATAAGTATTGTAATGTTTTGATCCAAGGATGCCACACTCATGTACTATTTTTATTTACCTATTGTAGTATTCAACGTAACATTCGGTTTTCTTTTTCCTTCTATTTATATATATAAACTACAGGAAAATACGTTAAAGGACAAAATGAACAAAAAAAAATTCCATAAGGATAAGGGGTAAAAATTTGTCCATAAGGACAAGTTTTAGTGTAGAGGGAGGAATTATAGTGGGCCCCTGAATTCCTCCCTCTACACTAAATTTTGTCCTTGAGGATAAAATTTTGTTCCCTTGTCCTTATGGAACAATTTTTTGTTCCTTTTGTCCTTGAGGGTAAAAACCTCAATAAACTAATTAGAAACCTAAAACAATGTTAAATATGTAATAATAAATACATAGAGTGATAAATATATGCAATTATAGAATAGTGTGTTACTAAAAACACATTTAGAAACTCTTCCGTCCACTATAACTTATGATCATCATACAAATCATGTTTACGCGCTTACTAATACTATATATTATGTATTATTTTGTTTTATAAAATAGACCCTCCAAGTAATATTCGGTTCTTTATCATGCTACTTTGATGAGCAGCCGTTTAAAATCAAAGTTGCAAAAATATTTATTGTCGTGCCGGTGAACCATCATTGGCAATCAAAAGATACACGAAATTATAGAATCGAATGAAAAATTGAATTTGGTACTAACTAGCACATAAAATAGATTTATTTCTATTACAAATTATATGGTCACCAAAAGCAAAATTATGAATTCCAATAGCAATACACTAAACAAAAACATCAAAAAAAATAATTCTTTTACTTCAGATAATTGATTTCTTCGGGATAAGACCGCCGCTACTTAAAGCATCTTCAACAGTTTGCCAGTTAGATATTACATTTTCTCATATTACTAATGTAACCTGGTTCATTTTCTAATGGTTTACTGATCTATACGTACATTGTACAGACGCATGTTCAACAACCCTTGAAGTTATATGCATGTTCAACAGATGTTCAAGTTCGAGATGCATGTTGAACAAATGCATGTTCAACAAACACCTGGTGCTATGCAGCTATTCCACTAGCGCCCAGCACGATTATTGATCCATAACCATTCCGTCTAAAAATGTATACCCCATTGGAAAGAGTTTCGGGGTTCTATATTATATATTAATTTTATTTGTATAAGAGACGCTCTTACGATCATGTTTTAGGATGTAAAAAAAAATAACTAAAAAAAAGAAGAAGTACTAGGCTACTATGTTATTAATTGACAGTACCAGTAATCGAATATTATTCCTAGGAATGCACTTAAGCATAAAAACGCAAAAAGCAAATTGATGTATTTATGAGAAAGTTCATACAAATATATACCAACTACCTGAATTTAAACTAAAGCTCTGCTTTTACTAGCCAGATTAGGAAGAATTGAGTCAAACCTTATATTATTTAGGGAAAAAGAGTGCCAAACTATATTGGTGGAGGCAGAGCGATGAGTTAAGCACTAAAAATGTTCTTAAAGTCCAAGTAGAGTCTGTTCGAAAATAAGTGTTTACAATATATGTTGATGCAAATAATTTTTGCATTAAATAACTTAAAAAAATCATTGATGCTTATAATAAAAGATTCATTTGGTCCACTAGATCATCGTTACTTATTATTTTAATATGAGAATTTAAAATAGTTTACAGAAATAATAAAAATTATTTATATCATGGTCATAATTAAATATTCATGCACCAAATAATTATAATCTCTCAATAAAAAGTACAATTATAAACAACTTAATTTTATTTTGTAGTAGATCACTTCAAGTTATAGATGAAGAAACAAAAATCATATTTCAAAGAAGTGTAAAACTAATGAGTAACATTAATAATATGTTTACTTTACTGTCCTAACCAAAGAACCAATTGCCTTGAAACAATGTCTATTCTGATTATGAAAAAAAAAAAAAAAATCAAAGATTGTATGTACATTTTGAAATGAAATATATAAAGTGTAATTGAAGTTCGAAATTATATTAACAGATATAAGAGCTTCCACAAATACATTACTTCAGTGTAATTATATCCAGTTTAACCAAAGTAAATGATGATGACAATGATTAAAACACATTATCCTAGTGCAAAAAAAAAAAAAAAAAAAAACCGATGCTGTATTTAACATGGTATGGAATAAAGCATCGAAGTAAAAAAGCAAGACACCGAGATTGCAAATAGCACCATTTCAGGATGCCAAAATTGCAGAATAGCACCCATATGGTGTTTCATGACACCTCAGCTGTGCCTTCCCCTGGTAGCATAACCATACTCTAAATTTATAGAAAATCTTATTTATGAAGAGTGTTTTTTTTTTTCGAACTTGATTTATCCATGCCAACAAGCTGCCATTTCTGGGGATTGAACCTAATCTCATAATAGCCTGAAACGTGCCCTTTCTAAAAAAAGATCTTTTGAAAAATGAGGAAAAAACTTGTTTTGTGTATGCACAAAAAAAAAGTCATGAAACTAATTATAGAATCTAGGTTGATACAGTTTATAGTAATAGTTGAGCAACCAATTACAAGACTACAATGTCATGGATATATATATATAACACACACACACACACACACACATATATATATACCAAAAATGTGTTAGTTATATGACAGTTTGAAATGTAGCCCAATTAGGTTGTTACGGCCCAAGGACTTGCTGATCGTGTGCCCCTTGGTCCGGGCCTGGATCGACATCAACTGAAAAGCTAAGGCCTACAGAAATTTACAAGATCAAATACTGATTATTGAGAACGCCTCAGCCAGTCAGTCTGTTCTATTATTAAGTTGTCAAGAACAGCCTACTATGAAGAATATTTAAGAAAACCTGATACACAACTGACTTGACAATAATTTGAAATATGATATAGGCAAGACACAAAATTTTGGGTCATTTCAAAAAAAATCAAGCATGATAAATCTGATGTTCAAATTTAATGATCAAGCTAAAAAAAATTAACCCAGCATCAACTTATAACTTTGATGATGCAACAAGTGCCAAAATAATCTCAATTTTTGTAGAGACATATTAATTAGGAGTGTTATGGTAATGATAGCAGTTATCGATGCAAGAAAACCATGCTTCACCACTACCATTGGTTAAAAGATTGTTTGTATATCCATAAACGGTAAATCTTTGATGGATAATGGTAAATTTACCAGTATATAAGCATTAAAATTTTACTGCATTAAAAAAGATTGTTCTCGATTCTAACTCCATTAACATTTATATATGTTTCGACTTATTTTAGTTGACATAGAAAATTTTGTTAATTCATTTCCAACTGTATGAAATGATAAATTTGTTAATTTTAGATTTTTAACCTAATAACACTAAAGAAGAAATATCATGGATAATAATACAAATATCTTGTATAAAACTGATATAGGTCCATAAGCATTCACGGTTAGGATTAATTTAAACAGTGGAATAAAGCAAAATTAATATGATTGGTAATTTTGTTGTTACCACTGGTTTTGACGTTTATTTACCATTATTAACAATCTAAAATTTATCATCTGTACACTCGTATAACTAATATACCGACGTAGCTCAATATTAATTACAAACTGTTTGACATTGGTATGGTAATGTTAAATTTACCATTACCATAACAGTTCATTAAACATTCACACAATTTCACAGCAACTGAAGCCGTCTAGCTCAAAATATGACAAGGGTGATAGAAAAGATGGGTGTTCCTATGCCTACATGTGTGTCTCTATTATCCAACATTTTTTGAAGGGAAAAAAGGTTTCCCCCTGAGCAATTTTTATTTCAAATGCCAAGTTGCCAACAAAAAAGTAGTTCAAAGACCAAGTGAACCACAAAAATAACAAGCACTCTAGAAGTTGGAAATGAATTTGTGTGAAGCAACTACTAAACCTCAAAACAAAAGTAATAAATCTCTATTATTAAAACTAACTAGAACTTGCAATTTCAACAGTTGTTTCGCGAAATGACAGCAACAACCCTATACATCCACGTTAACCTCTGTCTATATTCTATCTCTACTATTAATAACTAGAATTCGCGATGTCAACCATGATGGCGTGAAATTAGCAATATCCCTACATATTTCTACTCCTAATTCAATCGCTATCTCTGTTCTATTATCAATCAATAGCTAATAAAGAGAAATGTTGCATAATACCTGATAGACATCAACGTCTCTATCTCAACTTACTGATAAGGAGAAAATAAAACTCACAGGCAGTCATGTGTATTCCATCATCAAAGTTACTCTTTCAATTTTTCGTATTCTATATAATCTCTATATCATGTGTGCACACACCATGCATGTCAAACGCTAGTCATAAATAAAACAAAATAAAAAGAGAAAAAGTGGAGACTAAAAGCAAACAATACCTGAGACGAATATTGAAGAGCATTGATTTTTTATTTGTAAAAACATAACTACTTAAATATCCAATAATCTGATCAACTTGAATTAAATCAGCATCAAAATTATACCTGCTAATTCCAGACAACCTGCAGAGATGCATATTGAATCAAAGAAACAAAATGATATGGATACAAACTTTTTATGTTTGTGAAAAATAACCAGCTAGTTTATATATGTCAAATATGAGGATAAACACGAACATTTCACGATGTATCTAAAAATTCTTAAATAGTTTATACAGTGTAAGATGTTCGCAGTACCAGAAAATAGACATTCGAGAGTGAAATAAGTGCACAACAGGATTTCATATCAACTGTTGAAAAATACATATCATACGTTTATATGATAAATTTAAACCACCAGATATAATAGGTCTGTATATGAGAAATCCACAATGCCATGACAGAAAGGGGGGTGTCTTTGGGTATTATCAGTGCAGTGCATACGATGAATCTATGACAGCCTCAGAAAGCAAAAAGGAGTATCACAAATTAAAGAATAGCTGAGAAAAGAACTGATATTTGATAAAGAAGAATTTTTCTTTTATCCATTGATGGAAAAATTAGTTCCCAACTAAAGTACATTAAAAGTGAAGATGAGATAATCATCTAAGCCTTACAGATGCATCTGAACTACAATACAAAAAGAAGAGTGAATACGACCTAATTCGGCAGCATCAATGTACAAAAGGAAAACATAATACCCCAAGTGTCTTCTAATCAATTACCTGATAGTCTTAAACTTGTTTGTCCCATGCTTTGCCCAGAAATTCTTTAGATTGATCGGATTCGAAATATTATAGCCCTCACCCACAAGCTTTTCCAGAACCTTCTTGAAAGCTCCTTGACTCATTTTGCGTCCTGCAATACGCGTGCCTTTCTTTTTTTGACTCATAGGAAGGGGATACATTGAAATGTTAGTAGTACAACAAGCAGATTGCCAACCTCCAACTCCCCACCTATAACACTGCTGTGCACTTCCAGTACAATCACATACAGGCGGTGGAATTTTCGATAAGTCAAAGCCTACGCCATTAATCACCATATTAGTACAGCTTTTGCCGCCTTTATTATTGGAATCATCGATATTCAATTTAGGCTTCTTTTGTTTTGGTGCTGCTGTAATGGGGCGGCCCTGAGATCTCTTCTTAGCATGAGGCACATAAGAAGTGCAAGAATCATGATTCACTGGTGGAGATTGGACATCCTCTTTAGGCAAAGGATTAAGAATGGGAGGGTGTATCATTTGAAGGGGGCTTGGAATGATACTGTAGTCTGTCTGGAGAGGAACGAAGTGATGAACGTTGTTACTACTTTCACTGTTGTTAAGTCGATTGTGAAGGATCCAGCTGCTTGGAGAAGGTTCGGGAAAATGGTGACTCGAGTGAAAAATGTTCTGATTTGGGTGATGAGTGTGGTGAAGAAGGTGGTTATTGAAGCAAGCATTGCCGTTGGAGAAAAAAGATCTGGCATCACAACTGGATGTAGAATTGGGTATAAGTTGTAGGCCTAGACTGCCCTTTGTGGGCTGATGGTAAATGCTCCAGTCATGCATGTTCAGACCTCCATCGTCATCCATAGCTTACACGTCTTTAGGAACTGGAATTTATTAACAGAGCATATAGTCAGTATGAAATTTTTTTATAGTTGAAATATTAAAAATAAAGAAGCATAAGAAGAAAATCGAACTCTAGTTCTTCTGTTTAAACAAGCCTATAGAGTTGTTTTAAATCAGGTAAGGATAAACCCAAGAAATGAGACATAACCTGAGAAAGGTTACATTTTTTTGGTCAAAATCTCATATTAAGAGACTAGGGATGTATTAGCAAACATGAATGATAATAAAACTTGTAGGCTGAAATTACAGTTAGTTCTGTCAAAACCAGCAGATTTTCTTCATTCAGATAGGACAATAACCACATTTTCATAGATGAGTTGTCAATAATAATACGATAACTAGAGTCATATCACCACATTTCCATAGATGGTCCAAGCAGAAAAGGGTTGTGGATATATAATGGAGCATAAATGGTAAATTGATATAAATAAAGACTGTTTCAATCAGTGCACACAAATAGGCATGCTCGTTTTCATTTGCAAAGCATCCTTCGTATCTTGACAGTTGACGAATCAAGATGGTAGCTAGACAAACCTTAAACCTGCCCTTTTAGCTAATTTTCATAGATGGTCCAAGTAGAAAAAAGTTGCTGATATATAATGGAGCATAAATGGTAGATGGATACAAATAAAGAATGATTCAATCAGCGCACACAAATAGGCATGCTTGTTTTCATTTGCAAAGCACCCATCATATATTGATGGTTTCGACCCACACTAGTAGCTAAACAAACCTTAAACCTGCCCTTTTAGCTAACATGGCAGTGACTGAAATTGACACTTATATGCAGTAGTTAAATTTTCATCCTAATTTGCCATTCTACGAAATCACTTTGTTTGGAAACTAATTTGAAGGTTGTCTTTAAAACAGCACATATTGTTACCGTAAATACAGTTGAGTAGAGGCTAGTTTACGATTTCACTTTAGATGTGCATTATATGTAGAAGCTTCTATGGTTCTATTCCACTTCCACGGAATATTTTCACCCTCGTTACAGACAGCAGTCCCGAAATATCCGAAGGGTTCAAACTATGCAGTTAAAACGCTTAGCTGATTCAATAGGGCAAGGTGCAAAAAAGTCGTAGAGGGGATAAGGCAAGAAAATAACGAGATATAACAGATGACTCTAAAATAGCATATAAAACTCACTCTTGATATTTTTACAAATATATAAATGATAATTAAATGAAAATTTAACATTCAATTTAATTATAATTAGTACATTCTTAACTTAAAATAAAGATGTGTGCAAATATATGTAAATAAACGTAAGCTTTTATTTAACTCAATTAAATTTAATGGAATACTAGAATATATTTTTTTAAATATATGTTGAAAAATTCAATTAGAAAAACTAATCTAGAAATTTTTATAATGTATAAATACCCTTTTTCAATTCATTTTTTTATAAATGATATAGCGGGAATAACATAATATAGCGGAAATAACAAGATATATCAGGAACATCATAAACAGTGAGGCTTAAAGCTTGAAGGCTATTTTAAAGGATATTTGAGAAAATCGTAGCGGTAGAAATCCGTTAAGGGATACAGCCAATGACGGACTTGCCTCAAGCCTAGTGGAGGCTGCCGCCCCCACTTATATTTTACTAATTTATACTAACAATCAAACAAACTAAAGCATAACCAAGTTATTTCACTTCTATTTACTTCACTTTTTTTGATTCCTTTCCCATACGAGTTTAACGTGATTATTTGAACCACGTATTACTAATTCATGCTTGCATCAACTTAGCCATATATATTGCTGTCATACATTTTTTTGGTTCTTTACTTCAAGAGTTCAAGATTTCGTAGTACATAGTTATTGATATTAAATTACTAACTGGTCTTTCTAAACTTATAACCAGCATAAAAAGAAAAAATTAACTTTTATTACACTGTTTCGGAAATTAAATCATAAAAGTCCTATTGTTATAATTTTCAAGTTACTTATTTGAAGTTCAATTATTTGTAGAAAATTTAAATTATGTTATTATAGAACTAGTAACCATTAACATTTTTACAAAACTGAAAAAACGATTATATGTGTTTTGGATCAACATTATTCGAACTTTATTACATACTCGCTTAGAATGCAAAGTGATGAATGCCTAATATGTGATTTCCAAAAAAAAAAGTCTAAAGAACCGTTTTATGAGGAAAAAAGTAATCAAAAGTAAGGTTTATCGTCAATATTTTTCCAAAAATACTATATGATGGTTTATATCATGATTTTCATATATGTGTTTGTGTGCGTCCGCGCACGTGAAAAACAAAATATGAGCTTTCTCCCCCCACTGTATCGATTTTCTGCGTATGTCCCCGGATATAGCGGAACATTAATCGCACATGATTCAAATGAAGAGTAACTCATAATTAAAACAAGTTAATATGCTGCCTGTTGCATTACAGTTGAATCTAAAAGTACATCAGACACGTAATTATCCTCCATTTTGGAACAAATTAAGCTCATCTTACTCCCACAGCAAACCGAGGACATTTCATCTCCATGAAACATGAACAAAACAGCAATAAATTGCAACCTCCTTCATTTGTGTTTAAATGCAAAAAATTAATTCTTTCCTGTCGATTCCACTCTTCCCGTATCCAAAACGAAACCGAATTTTACCATTATATAAATAAATAAAGGCCAACAAAACATCTAATCAAAACTGAGCCATAATTCCCAACAGGGGAAAAGTATAGCTCATGCAAACGTTCTACATTCCACATTACTCAATTTAAAGAAAAAAATGCACAATCGTAGATTTCAACAGTAACATCTTTAAAAAAAATAGAAAACTATTGGGGAAACTGCGAAATAAATGGAACTGACATACTTTCGAGCCAATATACAAATTTGAAAATAAGTGAATAAACAAAGGAGTTAAATAGAAAAAGAAAAGAAAAAGACTTACGTTGGAGAGCTATCTGTCTAGGGTTTGTGATGGAGAGAGACGAAGAGAGAGAAAGAGAGATTTTCCTTTCTTTTTTTAATTATATATGAGATAATTATCCAATGAAAATGGGCATTGTTTTGTTTGAGCATGTTCGGAATATTTTGTAAGATCTTGAAATTTTGGTACACTTAAAATGACCGACGTGATTGTAAGATTACACGTAGTTAATAAAATTTGCTTTGATTTTAGATCTTCAAAACTAATATGACATATGTTCAACCTAGTATAACCGCATAACGGTGAAGAACCGACCGTTAGATTGTATAGTTTTTAAAAAAAAAAAAAAAACTGTTTTTTTTTTTTTTTTTTAAGTTTTGTGGATTTCGGAAAAATTGATTTTGGTCAAATGACAGTAAACAAACCTCACTAACGGTCGTTTTGATAACATTAAAATAGAAAATTTTCTATCTTCCAAACTTATTTTTCCTAAATCTCTCGTATTATTATATTAAAATAGTGAGTACAACCATTCACAGATAACTCAACAATTACATCATAGCATTTTGTATAGAAGTCCACGTATTTAAGGTTATAAATCGAGTTAGCTAATACTTGTTACTATTTCTAATAAGCACTAAAGAATAACAATTAGAATGATATATCACTATTACACCAGCCAAAAGGACTAAAAACAATCTTTATATGATGTATAAATCATATAAAACAATAATAATGATGATATACCACTATCGTATACTGCTACTTTTGGAAAAGCTTGTGGATGTTATATGGCAGGGAAAGGTATAGTATTTAAAAACAAAAGAATGAATAAAGTGGTAATTTGCAACTCTGTTTAATAGTGCAAAATAAGTTTATCCATTCAATCTGTCTTACACGCATCTTTCATTTCAGGCATCTTTCTACTAGTTGTTACATTCATACATCTTTCATTTCAGGCATCTTTCTACTAGCCGTTACATTCATGCAACTATTTGTTACATTCATGCATCTTTCATTTCAGGCATCTTTCAACTATCCGTTACATTTATTACTTATAAATTTGCATACTATTGTATCCAATCTAGTAATTGTATCATTACATCTTCTTGAATAATAAAATCTTCTCAGCTATTCTATATGGTATCAGAGCCTAATTGTCGAAAGGCTTAATCATCAAGCAGAAAGTTGATTTTGTTTTATTCTCTCCTCAGATTGGATCCTCACCACTAGAGCTCAAACCATCTTCGCCAAGCATTAACTGGCTGCTGATTTGAGATCTTACCGAGCTCAACTGCAAAATTTTCAGTCTACCTCACACGATCTCTAATTTTTTATGGCCAACAACATTGAAGCAACATCCACTATTTCAGGAAGTATGGGGTACAGCGCTCCACCAAACCACCATGACCTGATTAAACCAAAAAGCCAAATTATCACCACATCTTTAGACGAAGACAATTATATTCTATGGAAATATCAAGTAGAGATCGCTTTAAGAGGGTATGATTTACTGCAGTACATTAATGGGACAATAACAGTCCCACCAGTGATGATAACCAATCCGGAAGGAGAAATTGTGCCTAACCCAGACTACACAAAGTTTCAAAAACAAGACGGCCTCCTCTCCTCGTGGCTCCCATCGTCAGTAAGTTCGAATTTATTATCACAAATAGTTGGATGTAGAACGTTTATGAAATATGGAAAACAATTGAACAAATTTTTAGTTCTCAATCCGCAGCTAGAGTTATGCAGTACAGGAGAGAATTACAAAACATTAGAAAAGAAAGCCTAAGTATCAAAGAATACTTAGGTAAAATAAAAAAAACATATGCGACAAACTGAATGCTGTAGGTCATAAAATCAATTATAATGAGCAAATCCTATTTATTACGCTGGGGCTGGACGATAAATACGAGTCTCTAATAACTGTTATAGCAACACAACAAAATTTACCAAACTTACAGTTTGTTCGATCAGCACTCCTCGCCCATGGAGGCAGGATTGAACAAAGGAAAATAAAACAGGGAAAGTTTTCAGCTAATTACGCCACTGCTAAAGCAAAACAGACACAAAGTAACAACTATGGCAACATGAATAAACAGGAAAATCAATACCGGCATGGGAACCAGCCACCAAGAGGAGGACATCAACCCCAAAGAGGTCGTGGACGCGGAAGATGGAACAATAACAATCGTGTTAAATGTTAGATATGCCAGAAATTTGGACATATGGCAAACAAAATGTTATTTTAGGTACAACCCTGAAGGCAATACTTCATAGAAAAATGCTCAAGCCAATACATCACCATGGGAGGATCAAACATGAACAACAATGAGCTGAACAGAAGTCAAAGTGCAAGCAATGATGATGCAGACAAGACTGGTGATACCAGTCCTGAAGAGTAGTATCCAGACTCAGGTGCTACCCACCATATCACCAATAATCTCCTAAATTTAAACATAGGAAGCAAGAGCTACTCAGGTATGAAATCTTTACACATGGGAAATAGTGAAACCGCTAGTATAACTCACATCGGTAAGGGTACTATACTTGGTAAAAGACAATTCAAATTGAATAATTTACTAAGAGTACCCACTATCAACAAAAATTTATTAAGCGTATCAAAATTTGCCAATGACAATAACGTATACTTCGAGTTTCACCCAAATTTCTATTTAGTTAAAGATTCACTAAGCCAGAATATATTACTACAGGGTAATCTACATGATGGCCTATACATTCAGCAACTTGAAGACCGCCAATTCTAGTAAAGGATTTTGGTGTAATAATCTAGATGTTAGCAGTAATGATAATTGTACTAGGAACTTTTCTAATAATGACAGTAATAGATGCATCAGGAATACTAGTAAATGTAATTCTCTTGAATCATGGCATGTTAGATTGGGTCACCCAAGACTTGAAACTGTTAGAATAATTTTAAATAGCAATAGTATCTCTTTTGATGATAACACACTTGTCAAGCACACATGCACACACTGTCAACTCAGCAAAAGCCACAAACTTCCGTTAAGTGATTCTAAAACTATTTATGATAAGCCACTGGAGCTTATAGCGGTTGACTTGTGGGGACCAGCGCCACTAAATTCATATCAGGGACACTGGTACTATCTTTCCTTTGTTGATGCATATTCTAGATATATGTGGATATACATGCTTAAAAACAAATCTGAAACATGCAATACGGTCATACAATTCATAACGTATGTTGAAAAACAACTTAATCACATTGTCAAAATTATGCAAACTGATGGGGGCAGAATTCAAACCACTTGCTAATTATTTTTCCAAAAGAGGAATAAAACACAGATTAACCTGCCCTCACACATCTGAACAAAACGGTTTAGTGGAAAGAAAACATAGACACATCGTAGAAACAGGCTTAACTTTAATGTCTCAAAGCGCCTTAGCTATGAAATACTGGAATGAGGCATTTTATAGTTTTGTTTTTCTCATTAATAAGCTACCCACTAGAGTGTTAAATAATAAAACACCACATGAATTGATATATAATATAAGGCCAAATTATAACTTCTTAAAATCATACGGCTGCTTATATTTTCCATGTTTAAGAGATTACAATAGACACAAACTAAGCATGAGATCAAGTACATGCATGTTTGTTGGGTATGCTCAAAATCAGAAAGGATATAAATGTTTGGACAAAAATGGCAGAATTTATGTTTCAAGACATGTTATATTTGATGAAAATATTTTTCCCTTTGCAGGAAAACAAGAAACCAAAGACAGGAGTATGCGACACACCATTATAGCTGAGCAGTTCAAACCTTTTATCACTGAACCACTTATAGACGATGCTTGCCAAAAATCACATAACACCAACATGCAAGATGAACATGAGGAAGATACAGATGCAAGCAATATTGAAGGAAACATTGATCAACCTTATCATGACATGAACAATAGCAATATGGAAAGGAACAGCAATACAAACACAAATGCAAGCTCAACTGCACAACAGGAGGCACAAATGCAAGCTTATCATGACGTGAACAACAGGAATATGGAAGGGGACAACAATACAAACACGAATGCAAGCTCAAGTGCACAACAGGAGGCACAATAGACACAAGCTAGACACCACATGACCACGAGATCAAAGAGTGGCATTTTCAAACCTAAAATATACAGTGTTTCCATGGTTGAGACCGAGCCTGCAAATTTTGGCCAAGCAATAAAATCAAATAAGTGGAAAGAAGCTATGAATATTGAATATGAAGCACTCATGAGAAATAAAACATGGAGTCTCGTACCACCGCCAAAACACAAGAACATAATTGGATGCAGGTGAACGTACAAAATAGAAAGGAAAGAAGATGGAACCATTGACAAATACAAGGCCAGATTAGTGGCCAAAGGTTATGCGCAACAGTTCGGGTTTGACTTTAATGAGACATTCTCCCCAGTAATTAAACCCACAACCATCAGAATAATACTAACTATAGCTTTAAGCCAAGGTTGGAATACGAAGCAACTAGATGTCAACAATGCCTTTTTAAATGGAGAATTGAATGAAGAAGTGTATATGCAACAACCGGAAGGATATACTAATGGAGACAAAGTTTGCAAATTACATAAGGCCATTTATGGTTTAAAACAAGCCTCGAGGGCGTGGTATGAGAACTAAAATCTACCCTATCTAACATGGGTTTCAAGCAAGCAATGTCTGACAATTCCTTATACATGAAGAAGAACACACTGGGAACTATTTTCATACTAGTATACGTGGACGACATGCTTATAACAGGAGACAACGATCAAGAAATAAGCAGAATTGTACACTTATTAGATAAAAGTTTCGCTATTAAAGATCTGGATGAGCTAAAATATTTCCTTGGAATATAGGTGATCAAAAGAAATAACAAAGATCTAATCTTGTCACAGCAGAATTATATTTCAGAGATATTGCAAAGAGCAAATATGCATCACGCAAAACATTTACTAACACCGATGATCAGCAATCTACGGCTATCTAAACATAAAGTTGAGGCCATAGATAATGTCAAGCAGTACAAAAGTATAATTGGGGCACTACAATATGCAACCATCACAAGACCCGACATATGTTATAGTGTGAACAAATTAAGTCAGTACATGCAAAACCTACCGACAGAACATTGGATAGCATTGAAAAGAATTCTAAGATACTTACAGGGCATGAGACATCATGGAATAATTCTAAAATCAGATAAAGAATGTAACTAACAGTGCTTCAGCGATGCCGACTGGGAAAATGACATTGATGATAGAAAATCGGTGTTAGGATACTGCGTTTACCTAGGATCCAACATCATTTCATGGTGCACGAAGAAGCAGCAGACTACCTCCAGATCTAGCACAGATGCCGAATACAGAGCACTGGCAAGCGCAACAGCAGAAGTACTTTGGATAGGTTCACTCGTGGAAGAACTATGGTTTCCCTTAAAGAGAAAACCAGTTATTTGGTGCGATAACAAGAGCACAGTTTCACTGTCACTTAACCCAATCCAACATTCAAGGACAAAGCACCTCGAAATTGACCTCCACTTTATAAGAGAAAAAGCACAAGCAGGACGATTGACAATTTCTCATGTACCAGCGTATTACCAAAGAGCCGATGCCCTCACTAAAGCTCTATCGACTAAAAACTTCATCAGAATGAGAGAGGAGCTGAGGATAATAGATGGAGGTGAAAATGGAAATGAGATCGGAAAACCCAGATCTAATTTAGGGGGCGTAATAGTGCAAAACAAGTTTATCCATTCAATCGGTTTCACATGCATCTTTCATTTCAGGCATCTTTCTACTAGCAATTACATTCATGCATCTTTCATTTCAAAAATCTTTCTACTAGCCGTTACATTCATGCATCTTTCATTTCAGGTGTAGTGTCCCGAAATTCCGGTACAATTTGAGCTGACCAAATAACACAAGTCCAACCCACATTGCACTGGAAGCCAGAAAACTAATAGAAAGAAAACAGAGGGTGAGAATAGATAAGATAGAAACTTAGAATAGAAGAAGAAGAAGAACATACAACATAAGAGTAACACGAATCTCACAGCGGAACGAACAACATATAATAGATAACATATATTTGAAATAAAATCAGTATATGTATACAGTAACATTATCAGAGTACAACACTTACAACACAGCGGAAATAACAATAGCTATAAAATCCTGAAGCCTCCTGCTCCAAGTTCTCCAAGTATATCTGTAAAATCCTGACTACTTGACTTCCCGTACAAAATTGGGCACCCAAGAGTTTAGGGAAAACAAAACAAAATAAACTCTGGGTCAGTCATGGGACTGGTGTGAGTAAAATAATTTAAAACAGTTTGAGCAATTAAACGATGTCTCATAAGACCACGCCGTATAACGGAACGGATTTTTCCCTTATGAGAATCCAAAACATTTGATTTAACTTTCAAAATCTTTTGAAAGAAACGATAAACTTTATATCAAAACTCTTTGATATTATAATAATGTCTATCAACCACAATATAATAATCATTTTGCAGAACGCTTTCATCTCACGTTCCACATATATAGTATGCAATCAAAACCACGAGCACTTATTGGGTAATGGATTTCCAACTATGATAAGGTATGGAACCACCTTCTGATAGTGTACCTCTAGAGAGGAATACACTGGGTTCAACAAGAACATCTTGCAACCCGGCCACACATGACCGACCACTCATTTCGCTTGAGTGTATCGAGTGTATATCACCAACGGTTGGGATCGGCAACCGTTTCCCGAATGGGACAACATCGACAATAGAATATAGAATGAAATGAATATCTCTAGATAGGTGATAATACATCCTACTTGGCAGCCAACCACTTAGCCATGCTGTCTGCCCGATTTTTGTCATTTCCCGGTTGTGAGGCTAGAGGCCACGCTTATCTCTGACAGATCACACAATTATTCCCTTTGAATGTCACATCGTCATACCCGCCAAATCACAAATTGATTTCCCAAAAAATACAACGGGTATACAACTAAAAGAAACGAATTCCTCCTCCACCAAACGTAAATACCTTTGAAGAGATCAACTAAAGCGGTCCGTTAAATATACTCTGTCAGACATTCTTCCATACGGGTCGTCCTGGGACTGGACAAACCGAAGGCACTTTTCTGTAAGCAGGACAGACCTTGCATAATTCCGTCTTCAATTATCTTCATCATATTTGATCGCAATGCTAACGCCCATATAGAGTGTTTTCAGATAATGAATCTGATCCCGATCTCTCCGTATTGACAACGGAAAAATGGTCAAAAAACTTCGATAGTCGATGAGTTAACTATCAAAGAAAAACACGTGTGCAAACAACGATATTATTTCCAGATGGAAATTATATCGATCAAACATCATTTAACATTTATCTCTTTAGTTCATTTTTCATCTCCTGTTTCCATATATGCAACATTTCCTATTTTCTAAATTTAGAAAATATACATTATTAACATTGGGAAACATTTCCATTTCTTGTTTTCTATATTAGAAAATATTTCTGATTCTTATTTGAAAAACATTTCCAACAATCCTACATTTGGATTTTAAATAGATGTTTAAATAAAACATCGTTATGCCAACTCAAAACATTACACTGATTAACTAATTTCACTTAACCAACCTTCACTATCGAACCTTAACCATTCCTTAGTTAAAAACGAAGCCAATCAAGTTGGGGTATAACTACCTCTCAGACCTTAACTGAACAACATTTCTAACTTCGAAATAGACAAGGTTCACCTTCTAAATCTTTAACAAACTTCCTTACGTAACTCTCGGATTCTATTACGAATCCACTTCTTATTTGAAAACATTGATTATAACTATAGCGTTATAATCCCTACTTCTGAAATATCTTACTTTAAAGTATAAATTTTATTCCTTAATTTAACTAAATAACTAAACAACTAATTTATTAATAAATAAGTAAATCTTGATTAAAAATGGAAAGTAAATATTACTTTCCCGAATTCGATATAATCGAATTCAACGTATAATTCTCTTTCGAATAATCTCTATTCAATAACTCCTTTTCGAATAACTATATTCAATTAACTTTCTTCAAATAACTATATTTGATAATCTCTCTTTCGAATAAACTATATTCGACTAACACCTTTCTTCGAACAAACTATATTCGATTAACTCCTTTCTTCGAACAAACTATATTCGATAACTCTATTCGAATAACTATATTCGAAAATCTTCTTTCTTTTAACTCTGTTCGATTAACTCTAATCGATTAACTCCTTTCAATTAACTCTATTCGATTAACTCTATTCAATTAACTCTATTCGATTAACTCTAATCGATTAACTCCTTTCAATTAACTCTATTCGATTAACTCCATTCAATTAACTCTACTCGATTAACTCTAATCGTTTAACTCCTTTCAATTAACTCTATTCGATTAACTCCATCGATTAACTCTTTCGATTAACTCTATTCGATTAACTCCATCGATTAACTCTATTCGATTAACTCCATTCAATTAACTCTTTCCGATTAATTCTATTCTGTGACGGACCGCCCCGCACCAGCCGGTATTTCCTCCGAAAGTGCGCTGTACACATGCCCAACTAGTACAGGACGGTCGTCAAAGAAAGGAAAGAAGGGAATGAACTCATTGAAAACCCGTAGAATGTCTCACAGCGCATGGAACAAAATATAATAATAATATACTTGACATAAAACAGGTGAGACAGTGCATAAGCTGATAACTAAAACCAACATCAACATCATCATCAGAGTAGCGGAAATCCAAATACAACTTATTACAACTTTTCAAATTACCGTCTCTAAACAAAAGAAAGAAAGGTACACCACTAATGCCCAAAGTAGTGACCGCAACAGCACAGGGAGAATATCTATGTATATATCATACGTGGAAGCCTCCTGCTCGTCTCCGGTACAGCTACTCGTGCATACCACCTAACCTGTCTCTACTCTGCTCGTGAGAGCACCCAGAATAATAAGAAGAGACATAAAACTCTAGGTCAGACAAAAAGTCTGGTATGAGCGATAAGCAGGTAAACAGAACAATAACACGTATACTAAACCATACCTGAACCTGCAACCAAAGAGTTAGCACTACATATCGTACAATACTCTAAGGTGCCACTGAATATTTGGTGTAAATATAACGGAAGGTGGGGGTGTGCATGTCATAATGGTGGCAAACAAATCAAATATAGCAACCATCCTCACATCTCTCACTCAGTGCATAAAGCATACGATGTCCACCACTGTCAATCACTAGACCCATCGAAGTAGTGACGAAGTTCAACTTGTACAACTACTGCTACTACCAAGCTTACCCCATGGAGTCATGGCCCAATCCTTACAAATGACCCTACTTCATTGGTCTATAGCTCTTTAGTCGTACCTAGGCCACTGTGGCCCTGAATCCGCTCACGTACCCCCAACACATAGTGATCCAAAGTCATAGACATTGACAACTCCTTAGCACGCGTCCCTCAGCAAAGCCCAATCATGAAGTTAACTCATTGATTCCCAACTGGATCCTGAATACAAACTTTCAATTTGGACTACCTTTGCATCTCGGGTTTTGGTCTTCATCTCCGGATCGGTTCGGATCTCCTCCTAGCCATCGGTTCGGCTCGGCCTTCAGCTCCCAGTCATCAACACGGTTCGTGATTAATACTCTTCACTGGATCGGATCGGGTACCTCAAGCTCCTCCATGGTGCATCGGTTCGGGTCGCGAGTGACCACTCGGGTCGGTTCAGAGACGCGGTTCGGTCCGGATAGGGCGCTCCGACTTTAGATCCTTCATGGCCATCTCTTCATGTGCTTCCAGGCGGTTCGGGTCGGACTCCTTCTCTTGAGTGGTTCGGATCGGGTACGAGAGACATTTCACAGTTGATGCTCGTGGACCTCACACAGATGGTTCGGTTCGGAGGAGATGGCTTGGTTCGTGATGTGGTTCTACGACCCCATAGGGCGATCCGATCCGGCCCTCAATCCCCCATCCGATCTGAATTCCTGCACTTTGTCCAACGAGCTGTTTTACGCCATTCGACGGCGTTTTCGACCATTCTAACTATTCTAAACAATCACTAAGCATATCATACAGTCATAGCAACATGTATAATCATTCACAAACACCAAAACAATAATTTGATAGGTTAAAACGGATCAAAAATAGCCAAAATCTCATATTTTCCCTTAAGCATGTTTATGCAAAACTGATCATAGGATTAACAAAACTTAACCAAACTAACCAAATTTTCTAACAGAGGCATAAAATGATATTTAAGAATTTATAAATATATTTCCAGAATTTATTAATGTATAAATTCGCTAATCAACACTAATTACCCCTAATTAACCATAATTAGTGAGAAACTTTGCAGATCACTCACCTTTGCCACAAATTAATTCTCATATCTAAAACTCTCTGATTTGGATCCAATCTCTATGTATTCCAGCAGCTCTGTCCCAATTCTTATGCTAATCCGCCTTAATTTGATGTAGTTTAAGCCAAAACTTGATTAAGAAGTGATTAAAGGTGTTTTTAGATGTTGGAGGCCATTGTTAGGTTGAAGAGAGGGTTTGTGGCGGCTGGAAAATGAGTGAAAAACCGAAATCCTAACCCTATCAGCCCTTAAATACCCCTAATCCCGAAATTCCCCATTGGGCATAGCTGTTAATCACCCGGTTAAACCCAATTAAGCTGTTTTTCACTATCTGAAACTTGTTTCAGCCATGTCTCCCAAACGGTGAGTCCGTTTGGCTAATGTGACTACTCTACGGAATTGTAAACCATCATCCGAAGCCAATGGAAGTGATTTCAGGTCAAAACTCCTTTCCAATAAAAAGTTATGGCCAAAACAAGATCATATAGGGGCAAAACGGTCATTTAAAAATTGGGAAAAATCATGAACATAGGAAATGATCCCAGTAGTCGTCTCCCAAAGTTACATGATCATACGACTCTCTATGACAATGAAATAAATATTCTATGATCCTATGATGCGTAGAATGCGAGTCGTTACACTCTCCCCGCCTTAAGAAATTTCGTCCCCGAAATTCCTTGACCCAAAACATACAAAGGATCCCGCATGCCTACCAAGCATATACAACAATCAATCATGCAAAACAAACAAAACAAGCCTATCCTAGCATGCGGAAAGACTAAATCGAAGTTAAAATCTTACCAGGAGAAGAGTTCTGGATATGTCTTCCTAATGCTCTCCTCTGTCTCCCAAGTACAGTCATTCTCATTCTCGCCCCACTGAACTTTGGCTAATTTCACCGCCTTCCTTCGAAGTTGTTTCGTATCATTCCCAACAATACGCATAGGCTTGCAGTTCCTAACCGCCTCGGGTTCAAATTCGATATCATCCAACTAATCAGGTAAAACAGTCGCATCTGGGTCATGTACGAACTTCCTTAACTGGGAAACATGAAATACGTTATGAACTCCTGCCATCTTCTCTGGTAATTCAACTTTGTATGCCAAATTCCCAATTTTCTCAAGAACTGGGAATGGACCAACAAATCTTGGTGCTAACTTGCCTCTCCTGCCAAATCGTATCACGCTCTTCAACGGAGAAATCTTGACAAACACCAAGTCGCCAATGGAGAACTTTAATTCTCTTCTTCGCTTATCAGCATAACTTTTCTGTCTATCTTGGGCAGCCTTCATTCGTTGTTGGATAACCTTAATCTTAGCTGAAGTTTCTCTTATCACATCTGGTCCAAGCACAAACTTCTCACCAGTTTCTAACCAACATGACGGTGAGTTGCACGGTCTTTCGTACAAAGCTTAAAATGGAGCCATACCAATACTGGATTGATAACTATTATTATATGCAAACTCTACTAGATGCAAATGGTCATCCCATGATCCACCAAAATCCAATACATAGACTCTCCAGAGGTCTTCTAATATACGATTCACCCTCTCTGTTTGACCGTCGGTTTGAGGATGATATGCGGTACTGAGATGTAGTTCTGATCCTAACGCCTCTTGTAAGCAATTCCAAAATCCACTAATAAACAACGGATCTCGGTCACTCATAATGCCTTTGGGTATTCCATGAAATCTCACTACCCACTTTACATATAGTTCATCTAACTTAGCTGCCGTCCTATTCGACTTGACGGGTATAAATCTTGCACTTTTGGTCAATTGGTCCACAATCACCCAAATGTTATCATGGCCCGATCTAGTCTTTGGTAACCCATCAATGAAATCCATTGACACTTGTTCCCATTTCCATTCTGGAATTTCTAATGGTTGTAACAAACCACTAGGCTTCTTTTGCTCAGCTTTAACTAGCTGGCAATTCATGCATTTGGATATAAATTTCCCAACGTCTCTTTTCATCCCTTCCCAGTAGTATGTCTGCTTCATGTCTCGATATATCTTGTTACCACCGGGATGTATAGTCAGTTTTGAGTGATGACATTCTCTAAGCACTTCATCTCTCAATCCACCGACATTGGGTACAACTAGTCTTCCATTCTTCCTAAGCCATCCATCTCGATCAAGCCCATACTTGTTCATCTCCTCGTCGATACCCATCTCTAACTTGGAGATGATTTCTAATAGGTTAAGATCGTCCCTCTGACTGGAACCAATCCACTCAATCAAAGTGGGTTTGATCGTCAAACTTGCTAACATTTCTGGATCCAATTCGCACTTTGGTCTGAAATCATACCCCGCGATGTACTCTAGTTGCTTCCATTCTAGAAACATAGCCCCTAAACTGGCATGTCTTCTACTTAATGCATCAGCCACTACATTGCTCTTTCCTGGTGTATACGCGATGTCGAAATCATAGGAAGCTAAGAACTCTAACCATCTTTGCTGTCGGAGATTTAGATCCTTCTGAGAGAAAAGATACTTTAACGATTTATGATCAGTAAACAACTCGAATCTTTCTCCCAAGAGATAATGTCTCCACATCTTCAATGCGAACACAATCGCTACTAGTTCCAAATCATGGGTAGGGTATCTTTTCTCGTGCGATTTCAATTGCCGACATGCATAAGCTACAACCCTACCTCCTTGCATCAACACAGCGCCTAGTTCGGTACCACATGCATCCGTATATACCATCATCTCTTCATTCCCCTTAGGAATGACTAACACTGGTGCACATGTCAACTTTTCATTTAGACTCTTGAATGCATTCTCACACTTTTCGTCCCAGACGAAAGCTTAATTCTTCTTGGTCAACTAAGTCAACGGTGCTGCTATCTTGGAAAAGTCTTGGATAAACTTATGATAATATCCAGCTAATCCCAAGAAACTTCGTATGTCCGTTACATTCTTAGGCGCAGACCAATCTTGTACAGTAGCCACCTTTGCAGGATCCACGGCAATACCATTCTCTGAAACAACATGGCCCAAGAATCTCACTTCCCTCCTCCAGAAGTGACACTTAGAAAACTTTGCTTTCAATTGGTTTTTTCTCAACACCTCCATTACTATCCTCAAATGTTCCTTGTGTTCTTCGTATGTCTTTGAATAAACCAAAATATCATCCACGAACACAAGAACAAACTTATTCAATTGATCTCTGAATACCCTGTTCATAAGATCCACAAAATATGCTGGTGCATTGGTCAACCCCAATGGCATGACCAACCACTCATAAAACCCAGACGGCGTTCGAAAGGCTGTTTTAGCTATACTCTCAGCTTCCACTCTAAGCTGATGAAAACCTGTCGCGAGATCCAACTGGGAGAACACTCTCGCGCCACTCAACTGATCAAACAAATCATCTATCCGCGGTAGAGGATACTTGTTCTTCCTCGTCACCTTATTCAACTCGCGGTAGTCTACACACAAACGAAGGGAACCATCCGCTTTGGTAGCAAACACAACTGGTGCTCCCCATTCAGAAACATTCCTGCTGATAAACCCCTTCTTCAAAAGATCGCTGACTTTCACCCCGAGCTCTCGCTGCTCCCTTGGTGCCATACGACGAAGTGGCATCACTATAGGTCTGGCATCTTTCACTAAATCAATACGGAACTCAATCTCTCGGTGTGGTGGAAGCCCGGTCACTTCCTTGAAGACGTCCGGATACTGGCCAACCACGGGAAAACCTGACAACTCACCTTGCAGGATGTCGAGGGAATTTAGAAAACTAGCCATTACCCCATCACTAGGTAGACCACCAGACACTACCCTCTGCCCATCATCCGCTCTAGCTATCACCAAAAAGCCCTCACAGTCTACCACCACCCTGTATATTTGGAGCCAATCTACCCCCAAAATAATGCCAAACCCGGTAAAGCCCAAAACAAAGTAATCACAAACAAACATACATCCATGACTCGATAAGACCACATTACGACAAATCATGCTAAGGTTAGTCGAATCACCAATTGGGCTCGTCACTACTAAAGGTCTATTGACAATCTCGGGCTCCAATCCCAATCTATCTACCAGGTCACTAGATATGAAAGAACTGGAAGCTCCGGTATCAAACAAAACTCTATCAGGTACATCATAAACAGAAAGCATACCATGGATAATGACATTATTTCCCTTCTCCGCCGCAGTTGGGGAATTCGACAAAGAAGGAATAGCATTAAGGGCATATGCGTTCACCATCTTCTTTTCTTTAGGGGGTTGCGGACACTTGTCCTTGTGATGTCCCACTTGGCCACAGTTGAAGCACTTCCTATCCGCTGGCTTGGCCCGACAATTACTAGAATAATGGCCCTTCTACCACAGCTGAAGCACTCAACATCCTTCTTATTCTTTTTCTTCTGGCCATCCTTAGTCTGATTCTACTTTCTCTTATTCTGAGAACCATTCTTGCCTCCACCGCTTGCTTGCGGCTTTGGCTCCTCTGCAGATGCAACCTCCGTCTTCGACTTAGGGTAAACACTCTCTGACCTCGATGCTTTCCCCACAATTGATTCAAACCTCTCATCGATGTGGTTAATAAGCTTTTCTCCTAAGTACTGATCCAAACCAGTTATGAACTTCTCGTTCTTCTTCTCGGCAGTATCTATTAGGGATGACCCATATTTCGACAAAGTGTCAAATTCGGCAATATACTTCGAGACAGCTCTGCCATTCTGCTTGAGCTCCAAAAATTTCTTAAACAACACTGACTTCTGAGCAGCTGGAATGAACTTGTCGCTAAAGCGAGCCTTAAACTGATCCTAACTAATCTGATCCTCGGGAGTAGCTGCCTTTATAGCATTCTACCAATTCATTTCCCGTCCTTGTAGCTAACGGGATTCTAGCCTTCTCTTCATCACATCCTCGATACCCAAGTCCTCGAAGATATGCTCGCATCTATCCAGCCAATCCTGAACATCCGTAGTCGACTCCGTTCCGTGGAACGGCTTCCCACCAAGACTAGTATAATCCTTATTCAGCTTGGCGAAATCGGCCCTAGGCGCCTGCACTATTGGACCACCACCATTACCAGCATTGGGAGCTGCCCTCTGAACATCCGTAAGCATCTCTCTCATGAGGTCAGTAAACATCGTCCTTATGTCAGCAGAATTTCCATTATTGGCTCCTCTACCGGTACCCCTTGCGTATCGGCTCATCGTTTAATCTGCACAGAGAAAACGATTAACCATCTCCATAGTGGTGCCAGTGCAGTGCGACTTCATCCTTAACTGTACTAAATATATATATAGCTTTTGAAAACCAAAATAATCACAAATACAGTCTCTCCTATACGTATTATCTCTCCCTGGTGTCTTTCCCTAGGTTAACTACGCAACCTAGAGCTTTGATACCAAGTGTGACGACCCGCCCCGCACCAGCCGGCATTTCCTCCGAAAGTGCGCTGTACACATGCCCAACTAGTACAGGACGGTCGTCAAAGAAAGGAAAGAAGGGAATGAACTCATTGAAAACCTGTAGAATGTCTCAGAGCACATGGAACAAAATATAATAATAATATACTTGACATAAAACAGGTGAGATAGTGCATAAGCTGATAACTAAAACCAACATCAACATCATCATCAGAGTAGCGGAGATCCAAATACAACTTATTACAACTTTTCAAATTACTGTCTCTAAACAAAAGAAAGAAAGGTACACCACTAATGCCCAAAGTAGTGACCGCAGCAACACAGGGAGAATATATATATGTATATATCATACGTGGAAGCCTCCTACTCATCTCCGGTACAGCTACTCGTGCATACCACCTAACCTGTCTCTAGTCTGCTCGTGAGAGCACCCAGAGTAATAAGAAGAGACATAAAACTCTGGGTCAGACAAAAAGTCTGGTATGAGCGATAAGCAGCTAAACAGAACAATAACAGGTGTACTAAACCATACCTGAACCTGGACCTGCAACCAAAGAGTTAGCACAACATACCGTACAATACTCTAAGGTGCCACTGAATAGTTGGTGTAAATATAACGGGAGGTGGGGGTGTGCATGTCATAATGGTGGCAAACAAATCAAACATAGCAACCACCCTCACATCTCTCACTCAGTGCGTAAAGCATACGATGTCCACCACTGTCAATCACTAGACCCATCGAAGTAGTGACGGAGTTCAACTTGTACAACTACTGCTACTACCAAGTTTACCCCCTGGAGTCATGGCCCAATCCTTACAAATGACCCCACTTCATTGGTCTATAGCTCTTTAGTCGTACCTAGGCCACTATGGCCCTGAATCGGTTCACGTACCCCCTACACATAGTGATCCAAAGTCATAGACATTGACAACTCCTTAGCACGCATCCCGCAGCAAAGCCCAATCATGAAGTTAACTCATTGGTTTCCAACTGGATCCTGAGTACAAACTTCCCATTTGGTCTACCTTTGCATCTCGGTTTTTGGTTTTCATCTCCGGATCGGTTTGGATCTCCTCCTAGCCATCGGTTCGGCTCGGCCTTCAGCTCCCAG
The DNA here is from genome assembly GCA_030737875.1 of Allium sativum. Taxonomy (NCBI): domain Eukaryota; kingdom Viridiplantae; phylum Streptophyta; class Magnoliopsida; order Asparagales; family Amaryllidaceae; genus Allium; species Allium sativum. Next base: position 352,693,758 of record CM060919.1, on the reverse strand, counting down.
TCATCAACACGGTTCGTGATTAATACTCTTCACTGGATCGGATCGGGTACCTCAAGCTCCTCCATGGTGCATCGGTTCGGGTCGCGAGTGACCACTCGGGTCGGTTAGGAGACGCGGTCCAGTCCGGATAGGGTGCTTCGACTTTAGATCCTTCATGGCCATCTCTTCACGTGCTTCCAAGCGGTTCGGGTCGGACTCCTTCTCTTGAGTGGTTCGGATCGGGTACGAGAGGCAGTTAACAGTTGATGCTCGTGGACCTCACACAGACGGTTCGGTTCGGAGGAGATGGCTTGGTTCATGATGTGGTTCCACGACCCCATAGGGCGATCCGATCCGGCCCTCAATCCCCCATCCAATCCGAATTCCTGCACTTTGTCCAACGAGCTGTTTTACGCCATTCGACGGCATTTTCGACCATTCTAACTATTCTAAACAATCACAAAGCATATCATACAGTCATAGCAACATGTATAATCATTCACAAACACCAAAACAATAATTTGATAGGTTAAAACGGATCAAACATAGCCAAAATCCCATTTTTCCCTTAAGCATGTTTAAGCAAAACTAATCATCGGATTAAAAAAACTTAACCAAATTTTCTAATAGAGGCATAAAATGATATTTAAGAATTTATAAATATATTTCCAGAATTTATTAATGTATAAATTCGCTAATCAACACTAATTACCCCTAATTAACCGTAATTAGTGAGAAACTTTGCAAATCACTCACCTTTGCCACAAATTAATTCTCAAATCTGAAACTTCTCTGATTTGGATCCAATCTTTATGTATTCCAGTAGCTCTATCCCATTTCTTATGCTAATCCGCCTTAATTTGATGTAGTTTAAGCCAAAACTTGATTAAGAAGTGATTAGAGGCGTTTTTAGATGTTGGAGGCCATTGTTAGGTTGAAGAGAGGGTTTGTGGCGGTTGGAAAATGAGTGAAAAACCGAAATCCTAACCCTAGAAGCCCTTAAATACCTCTAATCCCAAAATTCCCCATTAGGCCTAGCTGTTAATCACCCGGTTAAGCCCAATTAAGCTGTTTTTCACTATCTGAAACTTGTTTCAGCAATATCTCCCAAACAGTGAGTCCGTTTGGCTAATGTGACCACTCTACGGAATTGTAAACAATGATCCGAAGCCAATGGAAGTGGTTTCAGGTCAAAACACCTTTCCAATCAATAGTTATGGCCAAAACAAGATCAGCTAGGGGCAAAACGATCATTTAAAAATCGGGAAAAATCATGAACATAGAAAATGATCCCAATAGTTGTCTCCCAAAGTTACATGACCATACGACTCTCTATGACGATGAAATAAATATTCTACGATCCTATGATGCGTAGAATGCGGGTCATTACATATTCGATTAACTCTATTCGATTAACTCTAATCGATTAACTCCTTTCAATTAACTCTATTCAATTAACTCTAATCGATTAACTCTAATCGATTAACTCTAATAAATTAACTCCTTTCAATTAACTCTATTCGATTAACTCCATTCAGTTAACTCTATTCGATTAACTCTAATCGGTTAAATCTAATCGATTAACTCCTATTCGATTAACTCTAATCGATTAACTCCTTTCAATTAACTCTATTTGATTAACTCCATTCAATTAACTCTATTCGATTAACTCTAATCGATTAACTCCTTTCAATTAACTCTATTCGGTTAACTCCATTCAATTAACTCTATTCGATTAACTCTAATCGATTAACTTCTATTCGATTAACTCTTATCGATTAACTCCTTTCAATTAACTCTATTCGATTAACTCCATTCAAATAAACTATAATCGATTAACTTTCTTCGAATAACTAATATTTGACTAACTTTAATTCGACTAACACTATTTGATTATAAATACTTCCTTTTGTATTTGTTTATTTAACAAATAAATATTTCCTTTTCAATTCTATTTGTAAATGTTTTACAATATTTCCTTTCATATTCTATTTGTAAATGTTTTACAAATATTTCCTTTCATATAATCTTATTTATTATATAAATAATTCCTTTTATAAAATTCTATTCATTTTAAAAATATTTCTTTTTATAAAATCCTTTGATTTTATAAATATCTCTTTCTATAAAATCCTTTGATTTTATATATATTTCTTATTTAATACAATATTGGAAATTTCCTTTTTAACATTCTAGTATTCCTTATGGTATTTAAAATACCAAATAACAATGATCAATATCATTCTGACACACATCATCATCAATAGATTATATATCACATCATATATGAAAAACAATAAAATAAATGTTGAGGAATCCAGTCGGATTCCTCCAACCTGTTTCCCTGCATCCACAGATGTTCAACAATATAATTAACATCGATTTCTTGAAATATTCTGATAAACAGAATCAATGTTTGATTAACGATTTATATATATCGTTATCTATAATTTCAAACAATCAATCAGCAATTCAATCAAACAGTCAGCACACAACAAATCAATCATCATTTATCAGTTCTAAATATACGTTATAAAAATATGAACTGGTAGAGTTAGTGAGTTTTACTCACATTGGACGATCATCGTTAAATAACGATAATTGTCAGTTTATTCGGACGGACAATTTATTTCGCTATAAAATGTAACGAGCTCCAATTCACTCCCAGTCAGTTCCATGATGTAGTGTCCGTCCATACGATCCCAAAGGATCTTACGGTTCGTCAATCGGACCTCGTATGAACCAATTATCGCGTTAACAAGTTATAAAAGATAAAACGATAATTAAATAAACTTAATTACTTTAAATTGCCATCACCCTCTCTCTCACGTGCGACCTCCTCTCAATCCCTTCTTCCCCATATACCCAGTGTTTTCCCCTGTTGCACAGCACCATCAAACCGTTCATGAAATCCAGTGACACAAGGCTTCGGTCCACGATTCTCCAATTCGTCTTCACCAATGTGATTCTCATCTCACACTCGACTTGCTCACCACCACAACTCCTCCTCCAGCATCCCTTAGTTCATCGTGACCTAGCGCCCTAGAATGGCGACAACCATTGTCGCACTTCTCCTGAGGTGATCGAGCATCCCTAAACCCCCATCACCAGCTACGTCTCGCCACCACAAAATCAACCATACCAATGATTTCAACTCCGACGACTCCTAGTTCAACCGCGCCTAAGCCCTAGCACTGCGCTAGAAAATGTTGAACTGCTCTAACTCGATCGCACAAAACATGGAGGGTACTACTGCGAAGATCTTGATCCCAAGAACCTAATGGATCCAACCTTCCATCATTTTGTTGAGGGAATCATTTGATTTAGTTGAATGTAGTAATTAAAATGTGGTGGCCTCTTTTTTTTTGTTTACAGGAGGATTAGGTCTTAAGGAATTGTAAGGGGGTGTATTTATAGAAAATTGGTTTTAGATATTTGTTGGAGATATTTTTAATATTATATTCCATTATAATCCAACGCTTGTTTATATTTGTCCTTTAAAATTCGTATGATCACACATGATATCCAAAAATCATGAAAATGGACATGCAACTTCAGTTCGACATTACGGACCCAAGGAAACTGGTTTCGTCGAATTCTGACTCCGTTTGCTCACACAGCGTATTTTTAACCATCAAAATATCGACTGTTTTTCACTTTAAAAATCTGTATGGCCACACACTGACTCTAAAAATCACAAAACTTGAAATCTAACAATAATTTAATATTGTAGATCCAACAAAATTAGTTTCGTCGAAAACAGAGGTCGTTTGTAAAACTGGCTATTTTTAAAGCTCTAAATAACTCATTTAAATATATATATAAATATAATTAAAAACAATTAAATTAAATATAAATAAATATATATTATCGTATATATATTCGCACAGAATTTCGTACAGCTCCAGTTGGATTTATAACTCGATATTTCAAAATTTCCAGTTATATCGATATTCGATTTATATATAAAATCCTTTTATAATATAAATATATATTTATAAATTTCAAAGGAATTCCATAGGGACTTTTCTAAAATTTTGTAACACCCCGTGTTTTCGATAAACCTTAAAGTAACGAATTAAAGAATAATTAATTCTAAATGTGAGAATTAAGGGAAACGGGTTACGCCATTGCATTTGTCTTGGAATTCTGATTGAGATAGAGTCCGAGTTTGCATGAATTGGACTTCGTATGAAGAAGTTATGGCCTTCGGAAGTTTCAAAAATTCAAAATTTAAATTCAAACACAGAAGAGGGCAGGGCAGGAAAAATTCCCGCCCAAACCAGGTCGACCAGGAGGTCGATCCTAGTGTCGGCTTACCCTACAGGTCGATCTGAGGGTCGACCTACCCCCCTCCCCCCCGGGCAGATCTGAAAGGATGACGATTTCTGACTCCCTGCTGAGTCATTATGGCTGAGGTGTTATCCTATCTTGACTGGATGTTCTAGATTATTTCTAGGGTTAATCTGACGGCTCTAAATCAATTAAACCGCTATAAAAGCAACCTAACTCTCAACCCTAAATCACAAATATTCATACCAAGAGATGCCATGTCATCAATGGTGAACCTAGAATAGCCGTCATCTCTTTCAACTCAAAGGCAAGACCGAAGCTACGTCAAAATTAAATCTAATCTAATTCAACTAAGAAAATTCAATGATCCACATCAAAGGCGAGCAATTCAGTTTCAGAATACAGATCCCAGAACTCAAGAATTCCTTTTAGTTTGTAAGTGTAGTTATCTTTCAGATGCGAATGAATTAAAGACTTGGTTTGTAATGAATTGTAAAATAGAATTGTATAAAGTTGTATGTGATGCTGATTTATCTTTATTCATGTCTATTCTATCGTATATGCCTATGAATTATTGTGGTCTATCATGTTATGTGGAAATTGGTGAATAAACCTATGATGTTATGAAATTATCATATGAAAGTTTGGTGATATTATACAAGTTTTAGGCTAAGTCATGTAGTTTATGCCTAACTGTTTGGATCCATTATGCATACATGTTTAGATCTACGACCTTGTATAATTTGATGATTATATCTATATGTTGTATGTCAATTTAGAAATTATGCCATGTTTATGCAAGTTGAGTGATGCTATCATGTTATGAATACATGCAAGTTTATAGGTTAAAAACATGACTATGTAAACCTATATGTTTAGATCTACAACTTTACATGTTAGAACCATATGCCTTTATGTTAGATCAATATTAGCATGATTCAATCCCTATGCAAGTTCACCACTACATGTTTAATTAGATTTTGGTAGTTCTTTGTAAAACTATTATTTTATGACCCATGTTGCATAGATCTAATTTGCAAGTTCATAATTAAAAGCATGTTATGCCAAGTTCATGTGACACATCTGTAGTTAGATCCATATTTTTGTATGATGTTGGAATGTTGCAAGTTCCTGTTTTTCCCTTTTTAGTTTATTAGTTAGGCTAAAATGTCGAGCCTAACATCTTATGTAATTCTGCGAACGTACAACGGGGGTAACGTTGGGGAAAACATGAAATTATGCATAATTAACATATTTGGCTCATAACCATGTAAATGGTATGGCATTGAAATGGTATAATTTACTTACCAAAAATTATGAATTTGATTTAAAGGAAAGTGGGCCATAACAATAAATTGTTGACAAGTTTACATATAAGCATAAAAGGAAATATATATAAATTTAGAAAAGACGAATATGCCTAACCCGAGGTTAGACTGAGTTGTGCTGTAAAACTGCCCGAAACCGACCGACACATCCAGTGACCACAACAATACATGTCTAATGTGGGTGGTTAGTGAATTGAGCCTAAAAAGGATCCAAGGTTAGACTGAGTTGTGGTGTAAAACTGCCCGGAACCGACCGGCATATCCAGTGACCACAACATTACCTGTCTAATGTGAGTAGTTGGTGCTCTGATAAAGCTAAGTCAAGAGTGGTAGTGTTACGTCAATTAAGGAAACACTTAACCAATTCAACATGTTAGCTAAACTGATGGGTGGGGTTAGGTAAATTTGGACACTTAACCAATTTAACATGTTGGCTGGAAAACCCTAGTAACGGGGACCCATTTCAGCAGTAACCCACGTAGATGTATCATAGGAACCTGAGCTAGGCAGGGTGGGGCACGATTACTGGGTTGATTATAAGCGGTCAAAAACATCGGCGGTGGTGCATCAGTGTAGGTTCCGGCGGAGTATCGAGCGTGCATGTACTCCGGAGTGGAAAAAGCTTGCACTGGGCATCAGTAGTCATACACTTTGCATCTTGAATCGTGTTGGGTTGGCATCATAGGATTTGATACACCCCGTGGTGGAACCAGCACAGGTATCTACAGTCAAGCGGGGGCCGAAGGACACACGAGATAAATGTATGCGAGTAGGAACTGGTCGATATAAGGGAATCATTTCACCATGAACACGTGGTGCTAGTTGTACAAGTATAAGTAGGTGCAGAGAATTAAACATGGGTGCGATATATATTCAGTTTATCCTGCCTTAATATAGTTTTATGTTAGTTTGTTGTTCTGGTACTGTCCTATTTTCAGTTTATTCCTATCATGACCTTTACCTTATTCACACACTGAAAAGTCGCTAGACTTACTTAGACTTATGTCTGACCCATTTTTCTTTTGTCTTCTTTTCTTCCGTCCCCCCCCCTCAGGTAGCCAGGGAGGGAATAGCTCAGCTTAATTTGGACCGTTCATCTTTCCAAGCTTGAAGACTCTGTGATGTATGGCTTGGAACCTATTATCTTTGGCTATGGCTTTGGACACACTAGACTTGGGGATTTATGCAGTTTTATTTATGTTTTATGCTTCTTTATATAATAATCAAGACAGAAATTATGATGTAATGGTTTGGAAGTTATGTTGAGACAATTTACTATAATGGTTTTTGTATTGAACCCCGTATGAAATAAAAGTTAGTTTTATTTTCCGTTGCTTATATTTCTGTCCTGTAAATTTTCTGTGCCTTTTACCTATAATGCCCCATCGAAGTTAAGGCATTCCTTTTGTGAGTGACCTTAACGGTGGTGGGGTGTTTCACTTGGTATCAGAGCAAAGGTTTACTAGATCAGATAAAAGTTTTTGAAAACTATTTTCAAAAAGAAGCATTTTTCAATAAAAAGTGTTATTTTATTTTAAAAATGCATAATCCCCTAAAGCCATATGCATTATCTTTCTATCCTTTGTCTTGAATCTTTCCTTTTTCGTTTCAGTATGTCTGGAAATCTTAACCTCCCAGAGGGTGTACCGATACCCGACTGGTTCAGGAGGTACCTAAAGGCTAGGGCCAACGATGCAGCCCCAGCTGGCATTCATCCTCCCCCAGCTGCAGCGGTTACTCCTCCTCCTCCTCGTGTAAATGCTTTCTCAAAAATATGTAGGGACTTTCGAGCCATGGGTGGAAAGAACTTCAATGGAAACGAATCCTTCGTGGAAGCAAGAAACTGGCTCAAAGAAACTGAAGATTTGTTCGAGATCTTCGAAGTGGATGATAGGCAGAAGATAAAGTTGGTGGTATGGTTGCTCAAAGACGAAGCTTCCTATTGGTGGGAAGTCACTAACGCTGAAAGACTAATAGAAACTTGGATGGATTTTAGGATGAGGTTTGAAATGAAATTCCTCTCACAAGCTGAACGGAGCCTACAGATGGAGAAGTTCTTAGCTCTCAGACAGGGAAGTATGTCGGTCAAGGAATACGATAACCAATTTAATCAGCTGGCTAGGTTCAGATTGGAGTTAGTGAACACTCCACATAAGAAGGCTCTCTGCTTTGTTAAAGGATTGAATGAGCCACTGCACAGCGTAGCTATGTCCCATATACCTATGGGTGCGACTTATGAAAGATTGGTGGACATGGCACTGTTACAAGAAGAAGATAAGGTTGGCAAAAAGGAGACAAAAGTGGAAGCATCTCAAGATAAGAAAGGGGAAGGATCACAGAGCAAGATGACAGACTCCAAGAAAGGCGGGAAAAACAACAAAACCTATGACAAGAGGAAGTGTAATTTTTGTGGCATTCCTGGACATCTGGTTAAGGACTGCAGGAAGAAGAAAAGGAAGATGGGTGGCTGTTTCCATTGCGGCGAGGCAGGACACATGGCTAGGGACTGGCCAAGGAAGCAAGGGCAGAGAGTTGGATCTACTTCTGGAGGGCAGGTTCACGCTCTCATGGCACCTCCGCAAGAACAAGGTAGAAATGTTTCTATTGAGAGTTTAGTTTATCTTTTTGATCATCCTGTTCGTACACTCTTTGATTATGGCGCATCGCACTCTTTTATATCTACTGCTTTAGTTTAATCTCTGCACCTAGACACCAGTTTAGTATAGGATCCCTTGGTTGTTTCAAATCCAATTGGGGTCTCAACTTATTTGTCAATGATTTGTTTGGATTTGGAAATTTCTATACTAAGTGTGGGGTTTAGATGCAATGCCTATGTTTTGGGCTTCACGGGCTATGGTTGATTCTAGGCATGGATTGGCTATCTAGTAATGGTGCCATCCTCGACTGTGAAAAGAGAGTGGTTAGACTCATGACTCGCCTTGGTAACACTCTCAAAATTTCTTGTAATCCCATGAACTCTGTTATGCTTAGTTATCTAAAATCTCTTGATGCGTCTATTGAGGATTTGCAGATTGTTAGAGTAGTCTGTGAATACTCGGATGTCTTTGAAGAGGTTAAAGGGTTACCTCCGAAACGGGAGATAGACTTCCGCATATACCTCGTTGATAACGCAAAACCCATCGCTCTACCCGTTAGACACATGGCTCCAAGGGAGAGGAAAGAACTCAGCAAGCAAGTTAAAGAGCTGCTTGAGAAGGGGTTTATAAGGCGAAGTATTTCTGACTGGGGTGCTCCAGTAGTGTTCGCAACTAAAGCGGACGATTTGCTTCGCCTATGCGTTGATTATAAGGAGCTGAATAAGCTAACCAAGAATAATAGGCACCCACTTCCAAGAATATACGACTTGTTCGATCAGCTTGTAGGTGCATCGGTTTTTCTCCCAACTAGATTTAGCTACCGGATTTCATCAGCTGAGAGTGGCTGAAGACAGATTGACAAGACCGCGTTCAGAACTCCGGATGGTTTCTTCGAGTGACTTGTCATGCCTTTTGGCCTGACAAATGCACCCGCTTACTTTGTCGATTTGATGAGCAGGGTGTTCAGGGAGTTCCTCAATAAGTTTGTAGTGGTCTTCGTGGACAACATTTTGATTTTCTCGAAGAGTGAGGAAGAGCATGCTCGGCATCTAAAGGAAGTCATGGACACTCTTCGTGTACACCAATTAAAAGCCAAATTCTCCAAATGTCACTTCTGGAGGGAAGAAGTCAGGTTTCTTGGACACGTGGTGTCCAAAGAGGGATTAACTATGGACCCCGCAAAAGTAGTTGCAGTGAAAGATTGGAAGGTCCCACGGAATGCAACCAAAGTCCGAAGCTTCCTCGGGCTAGCGGGCTTTTACCGAAAGTTCATCAAAGATTTTGCAAAAATCTTAGCTCCGCTTACAAAGTTGACCTAGAAGAAATTAACTTTCACTTGGGACTTGGATTGCGATATTGCTTTCCAATGCTTAAAAAGAGCTCTAACAACAACCCCAGTTGTGACATTGCCGAGTGGGAGCAAGATGTTTACCGTATACACGGATGCTTGTTGTACGGGATTAGGAGCTGTCTTGATGCAAGAAGGGAAGGTAGTAGCTTATGGAGGTCAACAGCTGAAAATACATGAGAAAAACTACCCAACCCACGACCTAGAGTAGGCTGCCATCGTCTTTGCACTTAAGTCTTGGCGCCATTATCTCTTAGGTAAGAAGTTTGAATTATATACCGACCATAAATCGTTAAAGTACCTTTTCTCGCAGAAAGATCTTAACTTGAGGCAACAAAGGTGAATGGAATTCTTGGCATCCTACGATTTCGAGATTTCCTATACCCCTGGCAAGGGCAATGTAGTAGTAGATGCCTTGAGTAGAAATAAGCTGACCTTAAGCCCTCTCTTTGTTGAAAGGCAGAGCTTGGAGTATATAGTCAACTTTGATTTTAGACCCACTGTCGATCATGTGACTGCTTTGTTAGCATCGCTAGAGGTACGACCTACTGTTTTGGACTCAATAGGGATCGCACAACGTGAAGACCCTCAGCTAGTTGATATGATAGATACGTTGAGTAGGGGTGAGACTTCTAGTCACCTCAATAGATACTCCATCGATGATAAGGGTTGGTTGAGACGGGATGGAAGGCTATGCGTCCCACAAGCAAAGGATTTGGTGAAGAAAGTTCTTGAAGAAGCATACCATTCCAAGTTGACCATACACCCCGGTGGAGACAAGATGTATAAAAACGTAAAAAGGGTTTTCTTGTGGGATGGCATGAAGAGGGATGTAGCTGAATTCATCTCGAAGTGCTTAGTATGCCAGCAAGTCAAGACGGAACAAAAGAAGCCTGGTGGTTTGCTTCATCCTCTAGAGGTCCCACAGTGGAAATGGGATAGCATCTCGATGTACTTTATTGATGGGATGCCTAGGTCAAGAAGAGGCAATACCATTATTTGGGTAATAGTGGACAGACTCACAAAAAGCGCTCACTTCATACCCGTTAAGAGTAGAAGGACTGCCTCATCTCTAGCATCCATATATCTTAAAGAGATAGTCCGACTCCATGGGATACCCTCCAGCATTGTTAGCGACCGAGATCATATCTTTACAATCGAGTTTTGGAAGAGCTTGCAAGAAGCTGTAGGCACACGGTTATGCTTAAGCACGACCTATCACCCCTAAAACGATGGTCAGACGGAGAGAGTGAACAAAGTATTAAAAGACCTCTTGAGATTATGCATTCTTGACTTTGGAGGAAAATGGGAGGATCATCTTCCTTTGGTGGAGTTTGCCTACAACAATAGCTACCAAGCCACAATAGGTTTGGCACCCTTCGAAGCTTTATATGGAAGACCGTGCTGATCACCAACTTGTTGGTGGGAGTCTACGGATAAGCTCGTACTTGGACCAGATATGATTAGAGAGACTTCAGAGAAAGTGGACTTGATACGAAAAGGAATGAAGACTGCCCAAGATAGACAAAAGTCCTACGTAGATAAGAGAAGGACCGACCTTGAGTTTGAGGTTGGGGACATGGTTTTCCTTAAAGTATCTCCTTTGAGGAACGTCGTTCGCTTCGGATCCGCAGGAAAGCTGGCACCAAGATTTATAGGGCCGTTTCCTATCCTTGAAAGGATTGGGAAAATGGCTTACAGAGTAGAGCTTCCTGAAAGATTGGCTGGAGTTCATAATGTCTTTCACATTTCTCACTTATGAAAGTGCTTACATGAGTCTGCGGAAGTGGTGGAACCAAGCATATTAGAGGACGTAGAAGTAGAACGAGAGGCGACAGTGAGAAGAGTTCCAACTCGTATCTTGGGTACATAAATCAAAAAGCTACGCAACCGTGAAGTCAAACTTGTAAAAGTTCAATGGAGTGAAGCTGAGGAAGACGCGACTTGAGAGACTGAGGCCAAAATACGCGCAACCTACCCTTTTCTTTTTGAGGGTACGTCTTTGATCTCTTTTTCCTTAAGTTTGTTCATACTCGTATCTATCTTTTTTTAGTATTTTCCTCGGTGTCGTTCTCGATCCTTAGGTTGGAACCAATGGATGTAAACATGTATTTGAAATATGTTATGATTGATGGTTGCAAGTGATTGCTAGTGGTTGCTCGTGGATGCATATACACACACTTTAGGTATTAGATCGGCTCAGTCACTTTCATATTGCATATGCATATATGTACTTATATATGATTGAAACTTGACGTGTTATCATGTGGATGTTACATTTGTATGAATGATTGTGTGCTCATGAAAAAGTAGGATTAGGGAAAATTGCATACATTATGGACGCATGACACCGACATGACTTGCATTGAGGAGGTCAACTGAATCAGTAGACCGCCGGATTTTGCATTTGATAAGGGCATGTACACACACTATGCATATGATCATGAAGCATAAGAAGTCTTTTAAGGAAAATGGACGCCTGTGTTTGATGGTTGAGTGGATGGACGATTGGATGGTAGGATATACGTTCTTCTTGACTTGAAGATTTCGGGGACGAAATCCTTTAAGGAGGGGAGAATGTAACACCCCGTGTTTTCGATAAACCTCAAAGTTACAAATTAAAGAATAATTAATTCTAAATGTGAGAATTAAGGGAAACGGGTTATTCCATTGCATTCGTCTCGGAATTCTGGTTGAGATAGAGTCCAAGTTTGCGTGAATTGGACTTCGTATGAAGAAGTTATGGCCTTCGGAAGTTTAAAAATTCAAAAATTCAAATTCAAACACAAAAGAGGGCAGTGCAGGAAAAATTCCCGCCCAGGCCAGGTCGACCAGGAGGTCGAACCTAGTGTCAACCTACCCTATATGTCGACCTGGGGGTCGACCTACCCCCCCTGGGGTAGATCTGAAAGGATGACGATTTCTGACTCCCTGCCGAGTCATTAGGGCCGAGGTGTTATCCGATCTTGACTGGATGGTCTAGATTATTTCTAGGGTTAATCTGACAGCTCTAAATTAATTAAACCTCTATAAAAGCAACTAACTCTCAACCCTAAATCACAAATACTCATACCAAGAGCCGCCATGCTGTCAATGGTGAACCTAGAATAGCCGTCATCTCTTTTAACTCAAAGGCAAGACCGAAGCTACGTGAAAATTAAATCTAATCTAATTCAACTAAGAAAATTCAACGATCTACATCGTAGGCGAGCAATTCTATTTCAGAATACAGATCCTAGAACTCAAGAATTCCTTTTAGTTTGTAAGTGTAGTTATCTTTCATATGCGAATGAATTAAAGACATGGTTTGCAATGAATTGTAAAATAGAATTGTATCAAGTTGTATGTGATGCTGATTTATGTTTAATCATGTCTATTCTATCGTATATGCCTATGAATTATTGTGGTCTATCATGTTATGTGGAAATTGGTGAATAAACCTATGATGTTATGAAATTATCATATGAAAGTTTGGTGATATTATACATGTTTTAGGCTAAGTCATGTAGTTTATGCCTAACTGTTTAGATCCATTATGCATACATGTTTAGATCTACGACCTTGTATAATTTGGTGATTATATCTATATGTTGTATGTCAATTTAGAAATTATGTCATGTTTATGCAAGTTGAGTGATGCTATCATGTTATGAATACATGCAAGTTTATAGGTTAAAAACATGACTATGTAAACCTATATGTTTAGATCTACAACTTTACATGTTAGAACCATATGCCTTTATGTTAGATCAATATTAGCATGATTCAATCCCTATGCAAGTTCACCACTACAAGTTTAATTAGATTTTGGTAGTTCTTTGTAAAACTATTATTTTATGACCCATGTTGCATGGATCTAGTTTGCAAGTTCATAATTAAAAGTATATTATGCCAAGTTCATGAGACACATCTGTAGTTAGATCCATATTTTTGTATGATGTTGGAATGTTGCAAGTTACTCTTTTTCCTTTTTTAGTATGTTAATTAGGCTAAAATGTCGAGCCTAACATCTTATATAATTCTACGAACGTACAACGGGGGTAACGTTGGGGAAAACATGAAATTATGCATAATTAACATATTTGGCTCATAACCATGTAAATGGTATAATTTACCTACCAAAAATTATGAATTTGATTTAAAAGGAAAGTGGGCCATAACAATAAATTGTTGACAAATTTATATATAAGCATAAAAGGAAATATATATATTAGTTTAGAAAAGACGAATATGCCTAACACGAGGTTAGACCGAGTTGTGGTGTAAAACTGCCCGGAACTGACTGGCACATCCAGTGACCACAACAATACATGTCTAATGTGGGTGGTTAGTGCATTGAGCCCAAAAAGGACCCGAGGTTAGACTAAGTTGCGGTGTAAAACTGGCCGGAACCGGCCGGCATATCCAGTGACCACAACAATACCTGTCTAATGTGAGTGGTTGGTGCTCTGATAAAGCTAAGTCAAGAGTGGTAGGGTTAAGTCAATTAAGGAAACACTTAACCAATTCATCATGTTAGCTAAACTGATGGGTGGGGTTAGGTAAATTTGGACACTTAACCAATTTAACATGTTGGCTGGAAAACCCTAGTAACGGGGACTCATTTCAGCAGTAATCCACATAGATGTATCATAGGACCCGGAACTAGGCAGGGTAGGGCACGATTACTGGGCTGATTATAAGTGGTCAAAAACATCGGCGGTGGCACATCAGTGTAGGTTCCGGCGGAGTATCGGGCGTGCACATACTCCGAAGTGGAAAAAGCAGGCACTGGGCATCAATAGTCTTACACTGTGCATCTTGAATCGTGTCGGGTTGCCACCATAGAATTTGATACACCCCGTGGTGGGACCAGCACAGGTATCTACAGTCAAGCGGGGGCCGAAGGACAACAAGATAAATGTATGCGAGTAGGAGCTGATCGATATGAGGGAATCATTTCACCATGAAAACGTGGTGCTAGTTGGACAAGTATAAGTAGGTGCAGAGAATTAAACATGGGTGCGATGTATATTCGGTTTATCCTGCCTTAATATAGTTTTATGCTAGTTTGTTGTTCTAGTACTGTCCTATTTTCAGTTTATTCCTATCATGACCTTTACCTTATTCACACACTGAAAAGTCGCTAGACTTACTTAGACTTATGTCTGACCCATTTTTCTTTTGTCTTCTTTTCTTCCGTTCCCCCCCTCAGGTAGCCAGGGAGGGAATAGCTCAGCTTAATTTGGACCGTTCATCTTTCCAAGCTTGAAGACTCTGTGATGTATGGCTTGGAACCTATTATCTTTGGCTATGGCTTTGGACACACTAGACTTGGGGATTTATGCAGTTTTATTTATGTTTTATGCTTCTTTATATAATAATCAAGACAGAAATTATGATGTAATGGTTTGGAAGTTATGTTGAGATAATTTACTGTAATGGTTTTTGTATTGAAGCCCGTATGAAATAAAAGTTAGTTTTATTTTCCGCTGCTTATATTTCTGTCTTGTAAATTTTCCGTGTCTTTTACCTATAATGCTCCATCGAAGTTAAGGCATTCCCTTTATGAGTGACCTTAACGGAGGTAGGGTGTTTCAAATTTGATTTGGACATAAATCAAAATCTACACAATGAAATCCCGATTTTTCTCTTTCATTAGAAAAATATACTTCACCAGCTCTGAACGTTTCTTATTTCATAGAAATCCGATTTAAAACGTACCTTGTATGTCCAGTTGAAGTTCAAATCATCAAATAGTAAACTACGGCGCAATTTCGAGCTCGATTATAATTATATTATAATTATACGTTCAAATTTCATTTAAATAATATATTCGTTATTCGAATTCAATTCCAAACTGAATTATATCTATATTTTGAATTGTCCAATTCACACAATATTGTCAATTCCAATATTTCCGGCTATTTCGGAAATAAATATATTATTCTATTATTCATGTTAATTAAATATTCAATAAAATTTAATTAAACGACCATTTAAATTACCAAATCATACTTTAAATAATTAAATAAAATTAATTATTATACCGTATAAAAATACGGGATGTTACATTCTTCCCCACTTAAAATAATTTCGTCCTCGAAATTGCTAAGGTAGAAAACAAACCCTATTGACTGTTTAGAACTTATTTGTTCACTTCTTAACTCCAGTTTCAACTAAACCAATTTAATTTCAGTTAAAATATTACTTTATTCTTTCCTACTAACGAAAATTTTCAAAAATCCTGAAAATTTTCCAACACCTTAACTTTACGGAAAATTTCGCCAGCGCCTCCTTTGTACTGGTCAATAGCTCAAACTCCAACTCGCCTCTCTAGGCCTTCTTCAACCCAAAAGAAAATCAAACAGCCAAGCGGCTTGCCAAACAGGTTCATAAATCTCATGCTTATACTAAATATAAACTTGTACCTTTTTGTCGGGCATATCAATATATCCTTTCCATCTTTCATATCTGCTACTAATTCAACATATACAAATGTTATCCTAATCAAACTCAAATCACTTTTATCTCCAACACAACCATTCGCTTATATCCAAGCCAAATATCATTTCAAACTCGAGTTTCATTCTCGATTCCAAACTCTTAACTTGATTATCAAATTATATTTCAAATTCGAATCTCATAAATCCAATTTGTCACGATATCATTCTAATTCAATTTCAGTGACCACTTAACTGTCTTTATTTTAATTCCGATTGGCTTTCCCAAATTTCAATTCAGTTTGGTTTTAACTCAAAAGAGTCTTTCCCTGGGAAGTTTAAATCACTTAGCTTTTCAAAAATCAAATACCTCGTTTTGGAATTCAATACAACTTGTTTTCTCAAAACAAAATCTTCGGTTGTAATCCGTCACTTAGAACTCGGAATGAACACTAATGATGTCGCGATTCATCATCAGGATTATTTCCCAGCTATTGAAGTGAGTTCAATACTATATAACTTTTAAAACAATTTCTAAACACTTCCATTTTGAAATCACTTTCAAAATATGCTTCTCAATGTTTGTAAACAATTTAAAATCTCCCAGGATTTTAAAATTCTCATATATTAATTTCAACTCATCTACAAACACATTTCCAAATTTCCAGGGTTTTAGTTTCAATTCTGATTTAAATTTAGATTTAATTTATCTGATTTCATATGTTTCTCTTATGCGATTTCTTATTGGTTATTTATAAAACAATTTCAATTTATAATCTCATTCGATTATAATAACAACCAACACATCCTATATATTATAATAATTCCAATATATAGGTTCCTTTTATAACAAATTATATTTTGGGTAAAATTATTTCATTTACCCTCCTTCCAAAACATACCATATTGGTTCATCGTATTCAAGTGTTTATAAAACCCTACCGATACAGTGGATCAAACTAATCGACCAGAACTTATAAACAACTCAACCAATAAATCTCCATAATATAAAACTATTTTTATATCAAATAACAAATACGTTCACTTGTATATATACACTCAACTCAACCTAGGGTATTGCTAACGCTATCATACTGAGTCATGCTACAGAGCCAAGGTAATTACTTAACCTTAAGCTCTGATACCAACTGTAGTGTCTTGAAATTCCGGTACAATTTGAGCTGACCTAATAACACAAGTCCAACCCACATTGCACTGGAAGCCAGAAAACTGATAGAAAGAAAACAGAGGGTGAGAATAGATAAGATAGAAACTTAGAATAGAAGAAGAAGAACATACAACATCATAGTAACACGAATCTCACAGCGGAACGAACAACATATAATAGATAACATATCTTTGAAATAAAATCAGTAAATGTATACAGCAACATTATCAGAGTACAACACTTACACCAACCCGGAAATAACAATAGCCATAAAATCCTGAAGCCTCCTGCTCCAAGCTCTCTAAGTATATCTGTAAAATCCTGACTACTTGGCTGCCCGTACAAAATTGGGCACCCAAGAGTTTAGGGAAAACAAACAAAATAAACTCTGGGTCAGTCATGGGACTGGTGTGAGTAAAATAATTTAAAACAGTTTGAGCAATTAAACGATGTCTCATAAGACCACGCCGTATAACGGAACGGGTTTTTCCCTTATGAGAATCCAAAACATTTGATTTAACTTTCAAAATCTTTTGAAAGAAACGATAAACTTTATATCAAAACTCTTTGATATTATAATAATGTCTATCAACCACAATATAATAATCATCTTGCAGAACGCTTTCATCTCACGTTCCACATATATAACATACAATCAAAACCGCGAGCACTTATTGGGTAATGGATTTCCAACTATGACAAGGTATGGAACCACCTTCCGATAGTGTACCTCTAGAGAGGAATACACTAGGTTCAACAAGAACATCTTACAACCCGGCCACACATGACCGACCACTCATTTCGCTTGAGTGTATCGAATGTATATCACCAACGGTTGGGATCAGCAACCGTTTCCCGAATGGGACAACATCGACAATAGATTATAAAATGAAATGAATATCTCTAGATAGGTGATAATACACCCTACTTGGCAACCAACCACTTAGCCATGCTGCCTGCCCGATTTTTGTCATTTCCCGATTGTGAGGCTAGAGGCCACGCTTATCTCTGATAGATCACACAATTATTCCCTTTGAATGTCACATTGTCATACCTGCCAAATCACAAATTGATTTCCCAAAAAATACAGCGGGTATATAGCTAAGAGAAACGAATTCCTCCGCCACCAAACGTAAATACATTTGAAGAGATCAACTTACGTGATCCATTAAATATACTCTGTCAGACATTCTTCCATACGGGTCGTCCTGGGATTGGACAAACCGAAGGCACTATTCTGTAAACAGGACAACCCTTGCATAATTCCGTCTTCAATTATCTTCATCGTATTTGATCGCAACGCTAACGCCGATACGGAGTGTTTTCTGATAATGAATCTGATCCCGGTCCCTCCGTATTGACAACGGAAAAATGGTCAAAAAACTTCGATAATTGATGAGTTAACTATCAAAGAAAAACACATGTGCAAACAATGATATTATTTCTAGATGGAAATTATATCGATCAAACATCATTTAACATTTATCTCTTTAGTTCATTTTTCATCTTCTGTTTTCATATATGCAACATTTCCTATTTACTAAATTTAGAAAATATACGTTATTAACATTGGGAAACATTTCCATTTCTTGTTTTCTATATTAGAAAATATTTCTGATTCTTATTTGGAAAACATTTCCAAAACTCCTACATTTGGATTTTAAACAAATGTTTAAATAAAACTTCGTTATGCCAACTCAAAACATTACACTGATTAACTAATTTCCCTTAACCAACGTTCACTATCGAACCTTAACCATTCCCTAGTTACAAATGAAGCCAATCAAGTTGGGGTATAACTACCTCTCAGACCTTAACTGAACAACATTTCTAACTTCGAAATAGACAAGGTTCACCTTCTAAATCTTTAACAAACTTCCTTACGTAACTCTCGGATTCTATTTACGAATCCACTTCTTATTTGAAAACATTGATTATAACTATAGCGTTATAATCCCTACTTCTGAAATATCTAACTTCAAAGTATAACTTTTATTCCTTAATTTAACTAAATAACTAAACAACTAATTTATTAATAAATAAGTAAATCTTGATTAAAAACGGAAAGCAAATATTACTTTCCCGATTTCGATATAATCGAATTCAACATATAATTCTCTTTCGAATAATCTCTATTCGATAACTCTTTTCGAATAACTATATTCGATTAACTTACTTCAAATAACTATATTTGATAATCCCTCTTTCGAATAAACTATATTCGACTAACACCTTTCTTCGAACAAACTATATTCGATTAACTCCTTTCTTCGAACAAACTATATTCGATAACTCTTTTCGAATAACTATATTCGAAAATCCCCTTTCTTTTAACTCTGTTCGATTATCTCTAATCGATTAACTCCTTTCAATTAACTCTATTCGATTAACTCCATTCAATTAACTCCATTCAATTAACTCTATTCATAATTCTAATCGATTAACTTCTTCCAATTAACTCTATCGGTTAACTCCATTCAATTAACTCTATTCGATTAACTCTAATCGATTAACTCCTTTCAATTAACTCTATTCGATAACTCCATCGATTAACTCTATCGATTAACTCTATTCGATTAACTCCATCGATTAACTCTATTCGATTAACTCCATTCAATTAACTCTATTCGATTAACTCTATTCGATTAACTCTAATTGATTAACTCCTTTCAATTAACTCTATTCGATTAACTCTAATCGATTAAGTCTATTCGATTAACTCTAATCGTTTAATTCCTTTCAATTAACTCTATTCGATTAACTCCATTCAATTAACTCTATTCGAATAACTCTAATCGATTTACTCTTATTCGATTAACTCTAATCGATTAACTCCTTTCAATTAACTCTATTCGATTAACTCCGTTCAATTAACTCTATTCGATTAACTCTAATCGATTAATTCCTATTCGATTAACTCTAATCGATTAACTCCTTTCAATTAACTCTATTCGATTAACTCCATTCAAATAAACTATAATCGATTAACTTTCTTCGAATAACTAATATTCGACTAACTTTAATTCGACTAACACTATTTGATTACAAATACTTCCTTTTCTATTTGTTTATTTAACAAATAAATATTTCCTTTTCAATCCTATTTATTTAACAAATAAATATTTCCTTTTCAATTCTATTTGTAAATGTTTTACAATATTTCCTTTCATATTCTATTTGTAAATGTTTTACAATATTTCCTTTCATATTCTATTTGTAAATGTTTTACAAATATTTCCTTTTATATAATCTTATTTATTATATAAATAATTCCTTTTATAAAATTCTATTCATTTTAAAAATATTTATTTTTATAAAATCCTTTGATTTTATAAATATCTCTTTCTATAAAATCCTTTGATTATATTTTTTTTTCAATACAACATTGAAAATTTCCTTTTTAACATTCCAGTATTCCTTATGGTATTTAAAATACCAAATAACAATGATTAATATCATTCTAACACACATCATCATCAATAGATTATATATCACAACATATATCATCATACATGAAAAACAATAAAATAAATGTTGAGGAATCCAGTCAGATTCCTCCGACCTGTTTCCCTGCATCCACAGATGTTAAACAATATAATTAACATCGATTTCTTGAAATATTATGATAAACAGAATCAATGTTTGATTAACAATTTATATATATCGTTGTCTATAATTTCAAACAATCAATCGATAATTCAATCAAATAGTCAGCACACAACAAATCAATCATCATTTATCAGTTCTAAATATATGTTATAAAAATATGAACTGGTAGAGTTAGTGAGTTTTACTCACATTGGACGATCATCGTTAAATAACAATAATTGTCAGTTTATTCTAACGGACAATTTATTTCGCTATAAAATGTAACGAGCTCCAATTTACTCCCAGTCAGTTCCATGATGTAGTGTCTGTCCATACGATCCCAACGGATCTTACGGTTCGTCAATCGGACCTCGTATGAACCAATTATCGCGTTAACAAGTTATAAAAGATAAAACGATAATTAAATAAACTTAATTACTTTAAATTGCCCTCACCCTCTCTCTCACGTGTGGCCTCCTCTCAATCCCTTCTTCCCCATATACCCAGCGTTTTCCCCTGTTGCACAGCACCATCAAACCATTCATGAAATCCAGTGACACAAGGCTTCGGTCCACAATTCTCCAATCCGTCTTCACCAATGTGATGCTCATTTCACACTCGACTTGCTCACCACCACAACTCCTCCTCCGGCATCCGTTAGTTCATCTCGACATGGCGCCTTAGAATGGCGACCGCCATTGTCGCACTTCTCCTGAGGCGATCGAGCATTCCTAAACCCCCATCACCAGCTATGTCTCGCCACCACAAAATCAACCATCCAATGATTTCAACTCCAATGACTCCTAGTTCGACCGCACCTAAGCCCTAGCACTGCGCTAGAAAATGTCGAACTGCTCTAACTCGATCGCACTAAACATGGAGGGTACTGCTGCGAAGATCTTGATCCCAAGAACCTAAGGGATCCAACCTTCCATGATTTTGTTGAGGGAATCATTTGATTTAATTGAACGAAGTAATTAAAATGTGGCGGCCTCTTTTTTTTGTTTACAGGAGGATCAGGTCTTAAGGAATTGTGTGTGGGGGGGGGTATTTATAGAAAAATTGGTTTTAGATATTTGTTGGAGATATTTTTAGATATTATATTCCATTATAATCCAACGCTTGTTTATATTTGTCCTTTAAAATTCGTATGATCACACATGATATCCAAAAATAACGAAAATGGACATGCAACTTCAGTTCGACATTACGGACCCAACGAAACTAGTTTCGTCGAATTCCGACTCCGTTTGCTCACACAGCGTATTTTTAACCATCAAAATATCGACTGTTTTTCACTTTAAAAATCTGTACGGCCACACACTGACTCTAAAAATCACGAAACTTGAAATCTAACAATAATTTAATATTGCGGATCCAACAAAATTAGTTTCATCGAAAACGGAGGTCATTTGCAAAACTGGCTATTTTTAAAGCTCTAAATAACCCATTTAAATATATAAATATTTTTAAAAATAATTAAATTAAATATAAAAAAATATATATTATCGTATATATATTCACATAGAATATCGTACAACTCGAATTGGATTTATAACTCGATATTTCAAAATTCCCAGTTATATCGATATTCGATTTATATATAAAATCCTTTTATAATATAAATATATATTTATAAATTTCAAAGGAATTCCATAGCGACTTTTCTAAAATTTGATTTGGACATAAATCAAAATCTACACAATGAAATCCCAAATTTTCTCTTTCATTAGAAAAATATACTTCACCAGCTCCGAACGTTTCTTGTTTCATAGAAATCCAATTTAAAACAGACCATATATATTCAGTTGAAGTTCAAATCGCCAAATAGCGAACTGCAGCGCCATTTCGAGCTCGATTATAATTATACGTTCAAACTTCATTTAAATAATATATTCGTTATTCGAATTCAATTCCAAACTGAATTATATATATTTTGAATTGTCCAATTCACACAATATTGTCAATTCCAATATTTCCGACTATTTCGAAAATAAATATATTATTCTATTATTTATATTAATTAAATATTCAATGAAATTTAATTAAACGACCATTTTAATTACCATACCATATTTTGTATAATTAAGTAAAATTAATTATTATATCGTATAAAAATACGGGATGTTACATCAGACATCTTTCTACTCGCTGTTACATTTATTAGCTATAAATTTGCATACTATTGTATCCAGTCTAGTAATCTGTATCATTACATCTTCTTGAATAATAAAATCTTCTCAGTTATTCTTCTATATACAGTACAATGAAGAGTAATGTATGGATTCATGGGTTACTCTCTAAAGTGGATGTTGTTATGTAGTGGTCCTAACATTTCAATGTTCTTTTTCATTTTGTGTTTGCTTGTATTTTTTTCTTTCTCTTTCATGTTATCCTTGTAGTTTTAAGGTGATTGAGCATGTTTAACTACCTTTTTATGCGTTAAATAAATATGGAATGGACTTAGTCAACCCTACTGATTTTTCTTTTAAATTTTTTTGCAATGAATTCATCTAGATAAATTTATTACGCATTGCATTTAGCAATTCTAAATTTAATTTCAAATACTAACCATGATTATTTACAAAGCTCATATGATTTTTCTCCAATTATTTTATGTTTTAATCCAAATATTTATATCTGTTATAAATCCCAAATTTATACTAGTAAGGTAAATATAATTACTAATATTTGTTTGATCATTTACGAAATGATGAAATTTCAAAATGTCCACTATGCCCATAATCATATTAACAAAAATTATTTTTTCATTGAAGCAAAGAAAAAGTATATGGTATGTAGATAAATAATGAAAAAGTCAATTTTTTGTTTTTCATCTTAATAAATTAATCACCGAGTGCATTATAAATTAGGTTTTTGTGAAACCTCAAATACCTTCTTTTTGACAAGTATTTTCACGATTGACAAGTATTTTCATGATTCGTTTCAGGGTTTCTTCCTCTTATTGACAAGTATTTTCACGATTGACAAGTATTTTTCACGATTCGTTTCAGGCTTTCTTCCTCTTATTGACAAGTATTTTCACGATTCGTTTCAGGGTTTCTTCCTTCTAAATTTAATTTAACCGCTGGAAATAATCGCTTGTATATCGAAGTAGCCAGAGAGATGATCTTATGCCCTAATTGGAATCAGGGGTCTTCTTGAATTCACTCAAGGTTCAATAAGCGAACCTACAGGGTACGAAAATGTTTTCGGTGTGATGATTTAAATCATATGACAAAAGATTATAGAAATCTTATTCGGTGCTATCAATGTGGGCGGTTAGGGCATCAAAGTATTGTTTGTTTTGAGATCTTTAGAGGTAAATCGTCATTTGACTTACTGCATTTCAATTGCTTGCGGTTTTATCATAGATTACTTCCGTTCTTGAGTATGTACGAAAAGATTGAATCGAAACAAAAAGATGAGGGTGCATATTTGTTACTGTTGATGGGTTGGCACTTGGAGGGGATAGTGGATGGTATTTTATGGCAAAAGAAGATATCTTACAATTCAAGTATAGTCATTTATCCTCCATTACCATGTCCATTTGAGAAAAAATAACATGCTTTATTGTTTTGTATTAATTTTCTGAAGATAAAGAGAATGTTCAATGATTCTATTTCTAGAGATAAGGCGAAGGGTCTGAATCTGTTGAATGAGTTGATGAAATATTTTGAAGACATCAATACTACGGTGAACTAAAAACCTAAGGATTCTTTATTTCACCAAGGAACTAAATTCGATAGAGATGAAGTTACAATAGTAAGCGATACAGCAGTTTCGAATATTGATGAAGGTGTTTTAGTGGATTCTACAATGATGATACTGGATAGACAACAGTTGCATTGCATGTTGTTAGATCCATTTTCTTAGAATTGCATTGTTCAAAATAAACGAATTTTGAGCACAGTTGAAAGTTCGGGGAAAAGGATAGATAACTTGATGGTTGAGTTGATGATAGGTGTTGATTGCATTGATATGCACAGTAGCTTAATGGAAAGTTATGCGGATTTTTCTCCTATTATGGCAACAACAGAATTGTATGAGGTTGGAGAGATGGAATCAGATGATTGGTATGTGGCTGATGACATATGTTTGCATAACAATTTTGAGGTGTTGAGTGATTATGGGGATAAAGAAGAATTTATTGTGAATGTGGATGGTAATGTTGTTAGGAAGAGCAGTAAACATTATTTAGAAATGGAAAATAGGATAGATGAGAAGTGATCGAACTATAATAGTGATGTTATGAGGAGTGGAGAGAAGTGTGATATGGATGTGGTGAGAGATAATAAGTGTAATTTCAAGAATGAGTCTAATTTATTTGTTAAGAATGTGGAGGATGTTGATTCAAGTTTTATTCTGGATGATAATGAGGTAAGAATAAAAGAGTTTGTTATGAGTAATAATGTGTTCGATGATAGCATTATAGGCAGGATCATTAAATTTAATGTCAGTAAATTGAAATCAATGCATACTGCAGTGAAGTATTTTGGGAGAAGGAGAGTGTCTTTACAAAATAGTGAAGTTTTGTTCTATGGTGAGATAAGTGAAAAGGCAGTTTATTTGGGAAGTGGCACTGTTTGTTGTTTTGATAATAATGTAGTTGATTTGGGATGCGGTGAGAGTGCTGCTTGTTTCCTATCCAAACCAATTGGGATGCAGATCGATTTTTTGGCATTGATGTATATGTATGATGGTGGTAATTGATAATATGGTTAGATTTGATGTTAGAGACTCTTTAAGTTTGGGAAGCTATGATGATGGTAATGTTAGTAATACAATAATTTTGGGTAGGGTTGTTGTTAGTAATAATGGTAATATTGGTTATAGTATTGTTGGTAATATTGATGATCATATGGATAGAGTTGCGGTAAGTAATACAGTGGTGAAGCTGAGAGATTTTGGTAAGGAAAATGGTGAGGGGTATACACAATATATATATTTTTGGATGGTTTGACATATGCTAGTGAAATGGGGATAGGAAACTATGAAATATGGGTTCATAATTTTTATTGCATTTTAACGTCGAGAACGATGGTTTTGATGGCACTTTCATTTCTATCGGGTCCTAATTAATGCATTTCTTAGATGATTAGTAAGATTGTAGAGATAGGGGTGAGTGATGTGGATTCGTTGGATTGGGGCAGTGTAGGAAATGAGGATAATTCGGTAGAGCATACGCTGGAACTTACTCCTATCAGACATGTGGTTTCTACACCGTCTAAAAGGGTAAACATAAGAAGGTGACCCCTGCTAGTGGACTAATTCGTTGCAGTGCTAGGATTAGACCCATTGCCTCATCATTTTACAGTAGGTACCTTGATTCGAATGCTATTAGTAGCACTTCGAATGTGGACTCAGGTATGATTTCTGACTATGGCAGTAGTTATACACCATTTGCTTTAGGTAGTTTATCCACTAGTCAGTTATGTTAGTTAGCTGATGATACAGCGTTTGTCTTTTCAAATATTGAGTGGGAAGCTGATTTTATTAGGAGTAGGGAATTAGAGAGGGTTAATTCTCTTAGATGTTGAGATCAGTTAGTTGGAACATTCATGGTTGTAATAACCTTAAAAAATGTGATAAAGTAAGAGCATTTTTTTAAGAATTATCATATTGATATCGCATTATTGCAAGAGAGAAAAATTGGTAACCCTGATTTTAGATTTTATATGAGATTAGGCGGTTCTAATTTCCGTAACTGGGCTTATCTACTTGCTATTAGTAGCTCGAGGGGATTAATGATTGGTTGGTGAGAAAACCAATTCAGACTTCTTCGGGCTATTCCTAAGAAGCATTCCCTTCATGTCTTATTATCCTCCCATAAGGATAATACTATTTTGGTTATTACTAATATATATTGTACTCATACAAAAATTGAGAGGAGAATTTTGTGGGGTGAATGTACAGATTTCATAAATCTTGTCTCAGGTCAATGGATAGTGAGTTGAGATTTTAATGTAACTAGGTGTTTGGGAGAGAGATCACCTCGTGAAGGAGATTTTTCTGATATGGAGGAATTTAACGAATTTGTTTTGGATAATAATTTGATTGAAATACCTATAAATAATATATCATTTACTTGGTCTAATGTGAGAGATGAAACATCTTTTGGTCTACTATATATATTTTTCATAAGTAATGAGATTGAGGATAGATTCTCTTTTTGTAAAGTCAAGGGTTTGCCTTTACTATATTCAGATCTTTGTCCCATTATACTTTCATGTGAGTCAAGTTTCTCCATTAGCAATAGCTTTAAATTCGAGAAAATGTGGCTCTTATATTCTAGTTTTATTAATTTAGTTGCTTTTAAATGGAACTCGTTATTTTATTTCAATAATATGTATAATGGTAATTCAGCTAAGATTTTTGTGCCGAAGTTAGGCAGACTTATTTTTTTCCTTAAATGTTGGAATAAGTATATATTTGGTAGTAGGAAAGGTAAGATTACATGTGAGGTGCTTGATTTAGATAAGATAAGTGAGAATAGGCTACTTAGTACTAATGAGCGTGATAAACTTTTGTTGTCTTAAGAACGATCTTAAATTAATTCTAAAGAAAAAGGAGGTCATGTGGAAGCAAAGGGCTCGTTTTAAATGGATTTAAGAGGGTGATAATAATACAAAGTTTTTTCATAGTGTGGCTAATAAGAGAAGATATAACAATTTCATTCGTTCTATTTTTATTGATGACATAGAACTAATTGTTCAAAAATACTTATATGAATCTTTTACTAACTATTATAGGCACATTTTTAGATCTCAAATAAAGAGGAGGATTAATATTAGATGGAATGATATTTATCCTTCTTATTCTAAGATTGATTTAGTAAATCTAGACAAGTCGTTCACCGAACATGAGATTTTTAAGGCTATTAATGATATGCCTAGTGATAAAGCTCCTGGTCCGGATGGTTTTCTATTCTTTTTTACAAACATTTTGGGACGTTTTGAAATATGATATTATAAACTTATATAATGATTTTTATAAGAATTAACAGATTGGCAGATTTAACTTTGCAAATGTTATGCTTATCCATAAAAAAAATGAGCTAACGAATTAAAAGATTTTAGACCAGTATCCTTAATTAACTGTTCTGTTAATATAATCACAAAAGTTTTAGCGAATAGACTTAGTCTAAAGATGAATGATCTTATTGATTGTTCTAAGACTGCGTTTATCAAAGGTAGGAACATAGTGGATGGAGTAGCCACTATCCAAAAACATATTAATTTGTGTTGTAAGAACAATATTTCGTGCGCTATTTTGAAAATCGATTTTGAAAATCGATTTTGAAAATTCTTTTGGTTCAGTAGATTGGGATTTTATTTGTGAGTTATTATTAGCTAGGAGTTTTAGTATTAGGTGGACTATATGGTGTTGGAAATGAATGAGCAAGAGAAAGGAATTTTGGAAGAAAAGAGGAAAGCAAACCAAAGTCCCACATTATGAAATATGAATACTCACTTCTCTATAGGCTTATATAACTAAAGCAGAAGAGGGCTTGTAAACATAGTGTGGCTAAGCTAAGACATCATATTATATTGAGGTCAAAAATTGGGCTCAGTGCCTTGGGACTCTTGGGGTCCATGACACCATATTATATTGATGTCAAAAATTGGGCTTAGTGCCTTAGGACTCTTGGGGTCCATGACACAATATTATATTAGTGTCAAAAACTGGGCTTTATGCCTTAGGACTCTTGGGGTCTCATGGTTACATAGGCCGCTGTTTGCAGCTAGGGCCTGTTGCAATGAATCGAGTTATTTTGATCATTTTTTATCTTTCATGTCTGTTCAATTGAATGGATACAACTGTTTCATTTCAAATGCATACTTACATTCATACACCGTTTGGTTAAAGGGTCACAACCTTTTCAAGGGTCATTAATGTTCAGATAGGCACCTCCTCCAGCCTATAAATACATGGCCCAAAACGTGACAAAATACACATTATTTATTCTTCTCAATCTGCGACCTCTTCTTCAGAGTACACCTCTGTTCTAGTTTCTATACTCTACTTCAGTTCGCCAGAGCTCTGTTTGCTGGCACCACGCTTTGGGGTTGGTCCGTTTTATCCTAGGAAACAAATTGTTATTACGTTAATCGGTGCATACGACGGTAATATTGTTTCAAGGAAACAGAATCATTTCTAGACTTGCACATTACTGAAATATTCATCTTCTAGTTGTGGGTGACGGTTCTGTACCACTCCAATCTAGTGCACAATCGGTCTCGCTTACAGTCGTTGCTATAATCACAGACATACTTGACAATTGTGGCATTATTAAGTAACATTGATTGTTGCTACTGTCTATTTGTAACATAATCGTGCATTGACAAAAGATCTAACATTGTAACACAATCACCTAATGACAAAAGATCTAACATTGTAATACAATCATGTATTGACAAAAGATCTAACATTGTAATACAATCGCGTATTGACAATAATACTAACAATCGTGAGACAACATTGATTGTTGTAGGCAACAACAACATTGCCGCAAAATATCAACAGTAATTTTGCGTCGATACAGACGTGACCAACGCTCCACTTGCGCTTATGCTTCCAACAATGGCTCTGTCTCTTGGAGAAAGGCCAGAGAAGTTCAACAACATTAATTTTAAGCGTTTACAATAGAAAATGTTGCTTTATCTAACAACATTGGGACTCGTCAAATTTCTGACTAAAAATGTTCTTTAGAGATCAAAAGCAAATTTGGCTGAAATTTCAAAAAGGCATTGCTGATCAGAATGCAACCTTGTCTAAAGAATGATTTGTAGACATAAGAGCCACTCAACACATATATGTCAGTAAGTGGATGTTTACAACCTAAGAAACTGCAACTGATGATAAATAACTTTTCATGGGAAATTCATCTGCATCAAAGATTGAAGGCAAATGAAAAGTTGTGATGAAACTTACTTCTGGAAAGGAATTAACTTTAAATGACGTTCTCTATGTTTCATAAATTCGTAAGAACCTGATTTCAGGATTATTGCTTAGCAACATGGATTCAAATTAATCCTTGAAGCTGAGAATGGAGTGTATATAGGAAGAGGATATGTGTACGATGGTTCATTTAAAGAAATTGTAACCACTATTGTACCACAAACTGATATGGATAAAATTGAATCTTCTGTTTATATTGTTGACTCTTCCAACATGTGGCATTCTAGATTAGGGCATGTAAACTTTGATACATTGAAGAAATTGATTAATCTAGAATTTATACCTAAGTGTAACTTAGACACCAATTATAAATGTCAAATTTGTGCAGAAGCAAAATTGACAAGAACCTCGTTTCATCATGTTGAATGAGAAACAGAACCGCTAGATATAATACATATAGATGTATGTGATTTGATGTGTTTAAACAATACAAAGTGAAAGTTGAGTAACTCAATAAGAAAATCAAAGCTTTAAGAAGTGATAGAGGAGGAGAATATGTATTCCCTTTTGAAGAATTTTGCGCTAAGCATGGTATTTTACACCAAACTACAACACCATATTCACCTTAATCCAACGGTATAGCCGAACTGAAAAATAAAACTCTTAAAGAAACGATGAATGCTTTATTCTTGCTTGCCAGATAACTTTTGGAGAGAAATTATTCTTTTGGGAATTCATATTTTAAATAAAATACCCCAAAAGAAAACTTCTAAACATTCTCATGAACTTTGGAAAAATAGACCAACATCCTACTAATACTTAAAAGTGTGGGGGTGTCTTACCGAGGCAGAGGTACCAAAACCAAAGAAGGTCAAAATTGGACCAAAAACAATTGATGTGTATTCAATGGATATGCACAAGATAGTGTCGCATATCGATTTGTGGTACACAAATCTGAAATTGATGATATTCATGAAAATACCATCATTGAGTCGAGAAATACTAAAATTTTCGAACACATATTCTCTTTGAAACGGGGTATTGAAGATCATACGCCTAAGAGACTAAAGGTAGATGAAGTTCCTAATTCTCTTGAGGATGCTGAACAAAATAACACTCAGCAACGTAGTGCTGAGCAGCAAGTGGAAGAACCAAGAAAAAGTAAAAGGTCAAGGACCTTAAAAACCTCTGTACCAAACTTTTATACCTTTAGATTAGAAGATAATCCATTGACATACAAACAAGTTATGTCTTCCACTGATGCCCCTTATTGCAAAGAGGCGATTAAAAATAAGACTGAATCCATTATGGCTAATCATACATGGGAATTGGTTGATTTACCTCAAGGACGTAAGACCTTAGGTAATAAATGGATATTTTTAAGTAATTGAAACCTGATGGTTTAATAGGCAAGTACAAAGCTCGTCTGGTAGTCCAAGGATTTAGATGAAAGGAAGACCTGGACTATTTTGATACGTATTCACCAATAACATGGATAACATTAATAAGAATACTTATTGCATCCATACTTGACTTAGAAATACATCAAATGGATGTTATTATTGCATTCTTGAATGGTGAATTAGAGGAAGAAATCTATATGAAACAACCTAAAGGATTTCTAAGCTTAGAAAATGCGAATAAAGTTTGCAAACTAGTAAAATCACCTTATGGCCTTAAGCAAGATCCAAAACAATGGCATGAGAAGTTTGATAAAACTATGTTATCAAATAGGCTCACGATAAATAAATCAAATAAATGTTGGTACATAAAATACACATATCAGATATGTCATTATTTGTCTCTATGTTGATGATCTATTGATCCTAAGGTAATAATAAGGCCATACTAGCATCTACAAAGGATATGTTATCCTTTAGATTCGATATGAAAGACTTATGACTGAATGATGTGATATTGGGTGTAAGAATTCTGAGAACACCACATGGATATGCATTATCCCAATCGCATTACTTCACTAAAATACTTGAAAAATTCAAGCAATATAATGTAACTATTGCAAAGTCGCCAGTAGATGTGAACCAAAATTGGGTGAAGAACACTGGTGATGATATCTATCAGTCAGAATACTCTCGTATACTAGGAAGTATCATGC
Organism: Allium sativum; assembly: GCA_030737875.1. Lineage (NCBI taxonomy): Eukaryota > Viridiplantae > Streptophyta > Magnoliopsida > Asparagales > Amaryllidaceae > Allium > Allium sativum. The sequence continues at coordinate 352,662,018 of CM060919.1, read as the reverse complement.
ATGTTATGTTATGTTACGAACTGTACTAGGCCTGATATTGCATATGTTGTAAGCAAACTAAGTAGATTTACCAGCAATCCTGGTAAACATCATTCGAAAGCGATATTTGAGTTCTAGGATATCTAAAGTATACATAGAGCTAAGGTCTACACTATGCAAACTATTCTTCAATAGTGGAAGGATACAGTGATGCAAATTCTGGATCACATGATACAAAGTCTACAAGTGGATATGTGTTCACATTAGGAAACAGAGCAATTTCATGAAAATCATCCAAACAGACTTGTATCGCTAGATCTACGATGAGTTTATTGCACTAGGTAAGACTGCAGAGGAAGTAGAATGGTTTCGAAGCGGAAAACAATCCTAATTGGAGCAAACCTATGCCTCTAATATGTAAACATTGTGTTAGTCAATCAGCTATTGGAAGAGCTAACAGTATACTATACAATGGTAAATCTAGGCATATTCGTCGTAGACATAAAATAATAAGACAACTTCTCTCTAATGGGGTGATCACAATAGATTACATTCGATCTAAAGATAACATAGAGGATCCACTTGTAAAAGGCTTGCCAAGAGAGAGAGAGAGAGAGAGAGAGTTCAAACCTTATCGATAGGAATGGGGCTAAGGCCTATAGACTAAAGGTTATTCTAAAATGGAAACCCCACCCAGTTGACTGGAGATCCCAAGATCTTGGTTCAAAGGGACAACGAAGTTTAAGAGAAACTTGATGGCACTGTTATACACAAACCATTCCTATAATAAGTTAGTGCATTATGTGTTGAAAATGATAAGTATTAATACTTTTGATGATGTCTGTATTTGAGGAATTAGAGAACACCATTTACAAAATCACCTACGTAAGTGCGAAGGCGCCGCTTCAAAGAGAATTATGAGGCCAAATTCTCTAAGCACTTATGAGACCAGGCAGGTGTTCAAGGCAAAAACGAGCACATACAGAGAACGAAGGATTATAAGAAATATTTATCGTGTGTTATCTACTTTATAATTACAAAAAAGTCTTATAGTTCAAGGACAGTCTATGTCTACGATTCGCCTGTGATTCAAATAGTAATCACTAGGAATGTTCAAGGCCCATGTGCTACTTTAACTGATGCAATAAATGATTCGTGAAACTAAGAACGACTGCTCATTCATGTAGGGGATTGTTGGAAATATATGAATAAGAGAAAGAGAAATTTTGGAAGAACAGAGGAAAGCAAACCAAAGTCCCACGTTATGAAATATAGATACTCACTTCTCTACAGGCTTATATAAATAAAGGATAAGAGGGCTTGTAAACATAATATGGCTAAGCCAAGGCACAATATTATATCGATGTCAAAAATTGGGCTTAGTACCTTAGGACTCTTGGGGTCCATGACAAAAATTGGGCTTTGTGTCTTAGGACTCTTGGGGTCTCATGGTTAAATAGGCCATTGTTTGCAGCCAGGGTCTGTTGTGTTGAAACGAGTTATTTTGATCATTTTTAATCTGTCATGTCCGTTCAATTGAACGAATACAACCATTTCATTTTAAATGCGTACTTGCATTCATGCACCGCTTGGTTAATGTGTCGCAACCTTTTCAAAGGTCATTAATGTTCAGATAGGCACCTCCTCCAACCTATAAATATATGACCCAAAACGAGACAAAATACACATTAGTTGTTCTTCTCAATCTGCTACCTCTTCTTCAGAGTACACCTCTGTTATAGTTTCTATACTCTACTTTAGTTCGTCAGAGCTCCGTTTGCTGGCACTACGCTACGGGGTTGGTCCGTTTTATCTTGGGAAACAAATTGCTATTACGTCAATCGATGCATACGATATCAACATTGTTTCAAGGAAACAGAATCATTTCTTGACTCGGACAATACTAAAATATTCATCTTTTAGTACATGGGTGATGGTTCTGTACTACTCCAATCCAGTGCACAATCGGTCTCGCTTACTGTCGTTTCTGTAATCACCGTTTTGACTTGACAATTGTGGCATTATTGAGTAACATTGATTATTGCTACTGTCTACGTGTAATACAATCGTGCATTGACAAAAGATCTAGCATTGTAATATAATCATGTAGATTTAACATTGTAATACAATCATGTGTTGACAAAAGATCTAATATTGTAATACAATCGTGTATTGACAATAATATTAACAATTGGATCATTTTATTACTCAAATCTGGTTGTTCTAATATTGTAGTTAACGGGATTGTAAGGGAAAAAAAGAATATAGTCTAAGAGAGGGCTTAGACACGGAGGTCCTTTATCGCCTCTTTTGTTTAATCTTGTTGTTGATTTATTCACCAAAATTATTAAGAGAGCAGAGGGTAATGAAGTTATAGAATTTGTAGGTAATGGGGTTTTTAGTAATGAATTATCTATACTTCAGTTTGCTGATGATAATCTTTTATTTTCCTCTCATTTACCCAAACATATTATAGCCTTGTAATTTATACTTTATGGTCTTAGAATTAATTTTGATAAAAGTTCGGTTATGGTGCTAAATGACTTTGATAATGTTGAGAATCTAGTTGTTGATATTTTGAAATGTTCTATTATGAGTTTCCCTTTTGATTATTTGGGTTTTAAGATTAAGCCTTCTAAACTCAAGCATGATGATTGGTTGAGTGTTATTGCTAATATAAATAATATACTATCTAGTTGGAATAGCAGATTTTTATCAAGAGTGGGTAGATTAGTTCTTATTAACTCTGTATTATCTGTTATTCCTACATATTGGATGGCTAAACACCGTTTTCCTAATTGGTTGATTGATAAAATAGACAAGATTAGACGTAATTTTCTTTGGAGTGAGAAAAACACTTGTAGAGGTTATAAGTGTTTGTTAATTTAGAAGTTGTTTGCAAACCAAAGAAGGAGGGTGGACTTGGGGTTATCAATTTACATAATTTTAATCCTTCCTTGTCAGCTAAATGGTTGTGGAAATTTAGAAATCCAGAAGTGTCGGCGATTTGGAAGCAAATAGTATCTAAATTTTATTATGAAGGGAAGAAAATTATATTTGATACTAATTATATTTAGACTAGTAGACTATCTTATTTTTGGAATTCCATTTTGAAATGTTTTTATTTTTTAACATAGGCTTTAATTTAATTGTCCATTCGGGAGATAATACATTTTTTGGCATGATTCTTCTATTACTTGATTGCCCCTTAAGATTGAATATAAAGAACTTTTTGAGAATTGCTGCTTTATAAATGCCTTGATTAAGGAAGTTTACAGGGAAGGTTTAGATCCCCCGTGGGAATTTACATTTGAGGTATTTTAGATGGTTTAGTGTTCAGGCAATTTGCCTTATTATGAGCTAAGATGTCATTATATCATATTGATAATAATTGCAATAACATTTATTGGGGACTCGATAAGAGTTTGAAGTACTCTTCTAAATCTATGTGTAAGTTTCTTAATTTTACAGGTATTTCGATTTAAAATTCAAGTTTATTTGGAAGATTAATGCTCCACCTAAAGCAAAATTTCATATGTGGCTGATTATCCAAAAGAAACTAAATACTATAGAGCAATTAAGAAAGAAAAATATATATTTTTACTCAAAATGTTGTTTTTGTAGTCTATTTGATGAAAGTGTTGATCATTTATTCTTTTCTAGTGTTAAAACTTTCTGTATTTTAATTATGATTTTAAGAATTTTTGTTTTCAACTTTTCAAATAATTTTAGGAATTGTGATTGGTATTTGAATTATTTTAGATTTGATTTTAATGTTAAATATAGATATGTACTTGATACTTTAGTAACTATTATAAGTTGATTTATTTGGTTTGATAGAAATAAGAGAATGTTTCATTCTAATTCTATTACTATTGATAAATTAATTATTGACATCGTAATTTTTTGTTTAGATTAGATGTCTAACCCTCATTACAAGATGATTAGGATCCTATGTTTGAAAGATTTCTCGTTAAAGTTAGAAATAATTTAAATTTGTTTATTATATTTAATAAGCATTTTAGTTATAATGGAATCTGTATTTGTTACTGATATCTGATTTGAATGATTATTATAGATGTCTCTTTCTATTCTATAGTGTTATTTTATACACATATACATGGATATATATTATATATATACACATATATATATGTGTTTTATTAGCTTATTTTTTGTTTAGTCTTTTTTAGGTTACAGGTAGGTTGATTTTAGCTTTGGAGCTTATTGGAGAGCAGTTCTGGATAGTTCTTTCTTTTATTATGTTGTACCATTAATATGTATTTTAGGTTGTTTTTTTTGGAACAACTACTGTATTATATAGGAGTAGATATACTTCAAAATCGGGTGGTGGCCTTATCGGAACTCGATTTGGAAGTATGATGGACGGTGGTCTATCCGCATCTTATCCATCTACCCCTTATACTTATAATCATAGTCCGAGTTGGGTATGTTCTTTTGGTTACCTATTAGGCATGTTAACAGTTATTGTCAATCGTTTATATATATATATATATATATATATATATATGGAGTGACTATTGTTGAGACACAAAATTACACACAAATCTAATATACACAAAATTTGGATCACAAGATTTGTTTGTCTTTATATGTGAGGTGTAATTCATGGGGAGATCTAATGATTCAGATTTTGTGTGTTTAATTTTTTGTCCATATTTTGTGTTCATTTAAACTTACCCATATACACACACACACACTCATATATATATATATATATGTGTGTGTGTGTGTGTGTGTGTGTATATATATATGTGTGTGTGTGTGCGTGCGTGTGTGTGCGCGCGCTCTCTCTCTCTCTTGTCTTAAGAGGATCACACATTTTTGCTTTTAAAATGCAGTATCTCTATAAATGACATTTTTATTATTAATTGTAACACCCCGCATTTTTAATGAAATTAAAAATGAGGAAATATGTATGTATATTATCTACATAGATATGTTTAAGAGAAAAATTAAATAATGGTAATAAATATTTCCTGTAACAAGTTCATACAGTGAAATGAAGGAAAAAATTAAGTGCAATACATGAAATGCGAAGAAACGCAAGCGAACAATTAAATAGAAAAAAGAAATACAAAGAAAAATTTGAAGAGCTTCAGGAATTTGGTCACGAAATTAGCGTCATTGCGTTCGTGGCGATTTTCTAGTCAATTTAGACCTATGGTTTGCAGAAAACCGATTTAGGATGAAAAAGATATCTTTCAATTAAATATTGCAGCAAAACATGAAAAAGAGGAATGAGAAAAGAATAATGTTTAGCATTGTTCTAAGGTTTGTAAGCAAAAAACTTAGTAGCTCATTTGTAAGAAAAAGTGCCTTAGTGTGAACGCAGTTCAAAAAGTGGTTTAGTGTGAAAATGGTTAATTGGGAAGATAGCTAAAAAGATATATATATATATATATATATATATATATATATGACGTGTAGATGTCAACACACTGCTGTTGCGCATCATGTGGCACACGTGGTGCATTTTTGATGATCAAGGATTGTTTTTTTGAACGTGGCTTTTTCTGGTTGGTTGGGTGACGATTTTTCTTGTATTAGGGATGATGTGGCTTTATTTGATTGGTCTAGTGAGGTGTTTTTGTGTCATGATGATTTGGATGGCTTAGATGAATCATAAGATGATCAAAAGGCCCATATTAATCCTAAACTTCTATATAATCACCCCAAACCTCAACCCTAGACCTTACAACCCTAAACTATGATGCCATCATGTTGTTCATCTACAAACTAACCTAACCGCCACCATAACAAATCAAATTCCAGATTAAAGATAAAAAGATAAGAGATAAAGATTCAAAGCCTAGGAATTGCGAAAAGGAATTCTTGAACAACAACGAACGAATCAATGCCTACATCAGCAAATTAGCTTAACAACTTCAGAAATCAGATCCCAGAATTCAAGATCCATTTTCTGTGAGTGCAGTTACTTTCACAAGATAACCGTTTAAACGTAATTGTGATGAGTTATGAATTAGACTGTATGAAAATGTTTGTAAATCATATAAAGTTTACGTCTTTGCAAACGATGTTTTGATTTATGCTTGATTTGATTCATTATGTGCAAGTTATGTTCTATGTTAATTCATATGGTTAATTACGTATGCAAGTTATGATTTATGGTTATGATTTATGCAAGTTATGATGCTATATTTATGCAAGTTATGATTTATGCAAGTAATGATGCAAGTTATGATTTATGCAAGTTATGACGCAAGTTATGATTTATGCAAGTTATAATGCAAGTTATGATTTATGCAAGTTATGACCCAAGTTACGATTTATGCAAGTTATGATGCAAGCTATGATTTATACAAGTTATGATGCAAGTTATGATATATGCAAGTTATGATTTTTGCAAGTTATGATTTATGCAAGTTTACATGCAAATTGTAATCTATGCAAGCTTATATGCAAGTTGTAATCTATGCAAGTTTACATGCAACTTGTGATCTATTCAAAGTTTATATGCAAGATATGCTCATCTATGCAAGTTTATGCTAATATGTTTAGATCAATACCAGTTCATATGTTTAGATCTATGCAAGTTGTATTCATTTGGATCTGTCTCATATGCTAGTTCATGCTTGTCTGCTAAATTAGATTTATGTTGTTCCATGTCAAGTTTATGTTACACATGCTTGATTAGATCTATATTGTCTTATGCCAGTTTGGACGCCATATGTCTCTTGCTTTTCCTTTTTCTTATGAGTTAGGCTAATTGCGAGCCTAACATGTTATGTGAATTATACGTAAGAACGACGTAGGAACATTGGGGAAAAGTTTGGGGAAAACATTGTATGATATGCAATTGGCATAATATATATTGGGTTGATTTGGACATCACAAATGTTAGATTTGGCATAATTTGTAAGTTAAATGGTTTGAGCATGATAAACGCCAAATTTGGCGCATGACATGAAATTAGGGATTTTTGGGTAATTAACATAATTAACCTGAAATTAGCATAAACTGCAATTTAATAAATGGGCTAAGATAAGCATGCTAAGACACGAGGTTAGACTTTGTTTGCAGTGGAAGCCTACCCGGAACCAACCGGCCTAACCAGCAACCACAAACGGTCAGTCTAATGTGAGAGGTCATAGGCATAACTAAAATATGCTTAGACACGAGGTTAAGTCTGGCTTGTGGCAGAAGTCTGCCCGGAACCACCCGGCACATCCAGTGGCCACAAGCAATCGACTTAATGTGAGAGGTCTGTGCATTAATAACTAATTAATGCTGATCAAAGATGAATATGATACCTAAACGAGTTAGGTGGGTGGGGTTAAGTTACCATGGGTAAGAAGACAACTTAACCAATATTACATGAACAAAGTGGATAGGGTTAAAGCAAGCTTAACCAATAATACATATGGACTTGATAAGTGGAAGGGTTAAGTAAATCTTGGGTAGGTGGGTAATATTAGTATATATAGGCCCACATACTTAACCGTTAAATAAACATGCGTGAATCAGCGGGAAGGTTAAGTAACATATGAATAGGCGACACTTAACCAATACAACATGTTAATTAAGCAAATGGGTGGGGTTAAGTTAAATTAAGAACACTTAACGATTATAACATGTTGATTAGGAAATCCTAGTAACGGGGACCCATTTCAGTAGTAACCCACATAGATGTATCATGGTACCCTGAGCTAGGCAGGGTGGGGCACGATTATTGGGTTGATTATAAGCGGTCAAAATAGCGGCGGGTGGTGCAGCAGTGTAGGTTTCGACGGAGTATGGGCGTGCACGTGCTCCGAAGTGGAAAAAGAAGGCATTGGGCATTAGTAGTATACACTGTGCATCTTGAATCGTGTCAAGTTGCCATCATGGGAATTGATACACCCCATGATGGGGCCAGCACAGGTATCTACATACAAGCGGGGCCGAATGACACAAGTAATGAATACATACAAGCGAGGTCGAATTACACAAGTAATAAATACATGCGAGTTAGGGAGCCGATCGAACGAGGAAGGCAGTGGGTATAACTCGTGGAGGTTGGAGCAAAAAGGGACATCTATGATAGCAGCTAGGAGTACACGAAACTACCATTATCATGATTAGTAAGAGGGATCAACTTTTAGTATGGGACTAGTAAGGGTGCGGTGTAACTAGTAATGATATGGTGTTAATAGCATTGGTGCAGTGTAGTAATTATCCTGTAGTGATTCGAAGCGCAATCAACGTTATATCTTTTTCATCTTGTCAGCTTTTTCATGCCTGTTTATTCTACAGTCATTTCTTGCTTTCCAGATTATGTTCTTATCCTGTTACTTTAATGATTATATTGTTAAAGTTAATGGACACACAAGACTTATGTCTAACCTAGTTTGTTTTGCCTCTTTTCTTCCGTTCCCCCCAGGTTCTTAGGGAGGAAATACTCAAGCTTAGTTCAGATATCTCTTTCTTCCAGCTTGAAGTTGAAAGGCGTATTGCTTGGCTTTGATTCTACCTATTTATGGCATTTCTGTTGGGGATTATGGCTTTAAAATTATATACTCTGAAGGCTTTTGTACAAGACTGATATTATGTACTTGGTTTTAGTATTTGAAGATGTTACCAAACTTATTTTTGCTTTCGCTGCAATAAAGTCATAATTTTTTCAAGTACTACTTTATATATCCGTCTTTTAATATTTTGTTCTGTTTACTCATAATGCTCTACGAAACTTAATGAATTCCCTTTGTGAGTGAAATTAACGAACGTGGGGTGTTACACGTGGTATCAGAGCTGAAGGTTACTAGAACAGATAAAAAAAATTTGAAAACCGTTTTCAAAAGCATTTATATAAAGAATTATTTTCAAAAACATGTTTTGAAGATAGTATTTTTTTAAGAGAAATGTTTATTATGGAAAAACATAATCCCCAAAATCCATATATCTTTCTTTCGATTCTTTGTTTTGAATCTCTTCCTCTTTCCCTTTTTAATCTCTTCCTCCGCGTATAGATGTTTTTCTATGATATGTTAGGACTTTCGTGCGATGGGCGAAAAATCATTTCATAGGACTGAGACATTTGTCGGAGTTACAATTGGCTCAAGGAAGTGGAGGACTTGTTGGTATATTTGAGATAGACTATGGGAGGAAAGTTCAACTAGATACTTGGTTAATGAAGGTTGAAGCTTCATTTTGGTGGGAGGTCACGAATGGAGAACGTGCAGGGGAGACATGGACAGGACACAGGATACGAAAGTGGATCCAAAGAAGGCACAAAAACAACAAAAGAAAGTCGGTAAGGATAACAAGGGCCAAGAGAAAAGGGAAGTACCACAATTGTGTAATACCTGGCCACTTAAAGAAAGACGTTAGAAAGAACAAGAAGACTGGCTGTGTAACACCCCGAATTTCAGTTAACACTGATATTCACTAATTACAGAATTAATAATCTCAGATGTGAGAATCAGGGAAAACGGGTTACGTCATTGTGTTCGTCTCGGAAAAATACGCGAAATAGAGTCCGAAATTTTGTAAATCGGAGTCCATATGACCCGGTTAAGGCCCAAAGAAGTTTTCGGGAAATTTGAATTTCGAAACATGCAGAAATGGGGGCCAGGCGGGAAAACTCCCGCCCAGCCAAGTCGACTTGGCTGTCGACAGGGCTGTCGACTTGCCTGTCGACATGCCTGTCGACTTGGCAGTCGACAGGGCTGTCGACTTGCCCTGTCGGCTGATTCTGGCCTGGGTGCACCTGGTTGAGTTTTTGGGCTGGGTTGGAGGGCTTGGGACAAAATCTGACGGACCTAAACTAACCTAGGGTTAATCTAAGGGTCTAAAACACATCCTAATCCTATAAATAAGACCCTAAGCTAGCCCTAAATGATCATAATCCTATCCTCTAACTAAACTATGCCAAAATTTTCTATGATCATGGCCTCCACTCAAAACCCTAGCCTCCATCCTCTTTCTAAACTATTTCTATGAAGGCTTTCATGTTCATACAAGCATTTTTAAGTTGTATGAGTGATCATTAGCTTGCATTCATCATCAAGTTGCAAGCTTTATTTTCAAGGCTAGAGTTTTTGGGTGATTTTTGGCAAGGGTTTGCTTATTGGAGTTTAGTGGTGAGTTTCTATAGCCTTAATAATCAATTGTTAAATTGATTATGATAGGATATGATAAGATATGGCTATGTTTGTGGATCAATGTGTTTATGCAAGTTTAGTATAGTGTATGTTGTGTGTTTTGCGAGTTTTATGCTATATGTTATGCAAGTTTAATGCTATGTTTTATGATGCTCATTATGCAAAACACTATGTTGAACATTGATTCATATGTAACATGTTATGCAAGCTATATGTGAGATTATATGCAAGTTCATATGTAACATGTTATGCAAGCTATATGTGAGATTATATGCAAGTTCATATGTAACATGTTATGCAAGCTATATGTGAGATTATATGCAAGTTCATATGTAACATGTAATGCAAGTTATGTGCATGATTATATGCAAGTTCATATGTAACATGTTATGCAAGTTATGTGTTTGGTTATATGCAAGTTATGTGCATGATTATATGCAAGTTCATATGTAACATGTTATGCAAGTTATGTGTTTGGTTATATGCAAGTTATGTGCATGATTATATGCAAGTTCATATGTAACATGTTATGCAAGTTATGTGTTTGGTTATATGCAAGTTAACATGTGACATGCTATGCAAGTTCACACCTTTGTATGACATAAGAATCATATGCAAGTTACCCCCTTTGTGACATATGTGCTTCATGCAAGTTTGGGTTAAATGCTAGTTGGGTTTAATGTATGCTCATATATGCAAGTTGACACCTTTTAAACCCATGATAAAGTTATATGTTATGATTGGTTAAACCCATGTCATTTGTGATGAATCTTCCCTTTATTATGTCATGTTATGAGAACGAATTACGTGGGGAACGATGGGGTTAATATGCATGTTAATAAAATGGTGTGAAATGGGTATGCTTAAGCATAACATAAAGTGAATGGACATAATTGGGAATTTACCTATTAAGTTAGGTCTACCCATATTATGGAATTGGGAATTTACCTATTAAGTTAGGTCTACCCATATTATGGAATTGGGAATTTACCTATTGAGTTAGGTCTACCCATATTCTTGAAATTTGTAATTAATTAGGGACAATTAATACAAATTATGGGGGTGATTAATTAGGTGTAATTAATCGACTAAGACACGAGGTTGGACCTTTTTGTAGCATAAGACTGCCCGGAACCGACCGGCAAATCCAGCGGCTACAAATGATTGGCCCAATGGGAGAGGTCTTGGTCATAAACTAAATACGTGACAAGTGTAAAGACACGAGGTTAGACTCTGTTATGGTGTAAGGCTGCCCGGAACCAACTGGCATATCCAGCTGCCATAAAAGACAGTCTAATGTGAAAGGTCTTTACAAAGGTTACGATCTTAATTAATTAAGAAACACTTAACCAAATTAGCATGTAGTGAGGCATGAGGGGTTAAGTGGGTGCCTTGGGTGGCATGTAGTAACTAGTGTGGGTGCCTTGGGTGGCATGAGGAAACTAGTGGGTTGCCTTGGGTGGCAATAGAAAATACGATTAGAATACTTAACCAAAGTGGAACATGTAATTAAACATGATTAAAGGGTTAGGTGGCAATAGAAAATACGATTAGAATACTTAACCAAAGTGGAACATGTAATTAAACATGATTAAAGGGTTAAGTAAGTGCCTTGGGTGGCATGCGGGAATCAAGTAAGTGCCTTGGGTGGCATGTGGAAATCTAGTGGGGGCCTTAAGTGGCAATTGAAATATGATTAAATGACAAGCTTAAGTAGTAGCTTGTGGGGGCCTTAAGTGGCAATTGAAATATGAATAAATGACAAGCTTAAGTAGTAGCTTGTGGGGGCCTTGAGTGGCAATTGAAATATGATTTGATGACTTAACCAAACCTTAACATGTAAGTGGGCATGATTATAAAAAGGGGTTAAGTGGGATGCACTAGATAAAATGACAAGCTTAAGTAGTAGCTTGTGGGGGCCCATTTCAACCAATATCCCAAACGTATCTTTGTGGGCTCGACCCAATTCGAGGGCGGGACACACATATTGGGCTTGACTGTAAGAGGCCAAAACGGGGTAGCGGTGGCAACGCAAGTCCAACGGGTTTCATATGCGTGTGTGGACCCGGGCTGGTAAGTAAGACGTTGTTGCATCGTGTAGGTATAAGCCGTGCACCATTGATATTAGCAGGTTGCCACTTTGGGGAATGATACACCCCACTATGGGGCCAGCACGGGTATCTACGTTAGGGAGCCGATCGCTTGGGGAGTAGTGGGTACACCTAGTGGAGATAGGGGCAGACGGCACCTATGTAGTCAGCTAGGGGTACACGAAACTACTATTAAAAATTACTAAGTACACTTAGTGGGATCAACCTTAAATAGGAATTACCCTTGGGTGGGTAGAACTGGTGTGGTGCAGTGTAGGAATTACCCTTGGGTGGGTAGATCTGGGGTGGTGCAGTGTAGGAATTACCCTTGGGTGGGTAGATCTGGGGTGGTGCAGTGTAGTAATTATCCTTGGGTGGGTAAATGCGTCTTTTCGGTCATCTTAGTACATCCTGTGTTTAGTTGGCTACTTAGTGTAGTCATTATCCCCAGAGGTACTGTACCTTGTTTATATCATACCCTAATTACTTTAATGATTGTATTGTTAAGGTTATAGGACTCGCTCAGACTTATGTCTGACCCCGTTGTTTTTTTATCTTTTTCCCAACCCTCAGGTTTTCAGAGTGGGCCTAGCACTAGTGGGCTTTGATCAGGCCGCTTTACCTATCTTTTGGAGCTTGGACCGTGGATGTAAAGCTCAGTTTATCTTTTCTATTATAGCTATTAAGTTATGTAGTGTTATTATGTACTTTTGTTTTATCAGGATGGATATTATGTACTTGACTCTTGTTTATGGTTTTGGTGTAACCAAACATGTTTTACTTTCCGCTGCATTGAAACGATGTTTTAAATTCTCAAGTATTACTTATATCTGTCTTGTTGTAATTTTTCTGTTCTATATTCACTTAAAATACTCCACCGATGTTATGGCATTCCCTTAGTGAGTGATCGTAGCGGGTGTGGGGTGTTACACGTGGTATCAGAGCTTAAGGTTACCAGAACAGATAAAATTTTTAGAAAAACTATTTTCTAAGAATATTTTTGAAGGGAGTATTTTCAAAAACATGTCTTTTAAGAGAAATTTTTTTGAAAGAAAAGCATAATCCCCGATAGCCATATCTTTATCTTTCGAATTCTCCGTTTTGAATCTCTTCCTCTCTCGTTTTGAGTTTCCCCTCCGTGTATAGATGATCTTTTTAAGGTAGATAAGAATGGAAAACCACTTCAAGGGACTTAGACGTTAGTCGGATTAGAAGTTGGTTCGAGAAGGAGGAGGACTGGTAGGTACCTATTGGATAGACGATGGGAGGAAGGCTCAAATAGTTGTTTGGTTAATGAAGGATGAAACCTCATTGGTGGGAGGTTACGAGTGGAGAATGGGAAGAAGAAGGCGAGTAGTTATCCTTTTGGGAGGAATAGGACACCTTATTAGGGTCGTCCAAAGGGGCAAAGGCAAGGTATGGAATCTTCTGGAGGGTAGTTGTATTCCCTCACGGCTAGTGTACCAGATGGGGATAAGACCGTCTAGGTTGGAATTTGGATTTCTTTATTATCCGGTTCGAACTTTATTTGATTCTGACGCATCGAGTTCGTTTATCTCATCATTGTTAGTTGAGTCACTGCACTTAGACACCAGTTTAGTTGATGATCCCTTAGTTGTTTTAAACCCAATTGGGGGCTCCATGATGTGTTTGGGTTTGAAAGTTTCCATACTTAGCGTTGAGTTTAGATGTGATGCTTCTTGGGCTTCACGGGCTATGGGTTAGTTTTGGGCATGGACTGGTTATCCAGTAATGGTGCCGTTCTTGTTTGTGGAAGGAGAGTTGTTAGGCTTACGACCCGCTTGGGTAACACTCTCGAGATCTCTTGTAATCCCATGGAATCTGTTATGCTAAGTTATCTAGAATCGCTTGACACGTCGGTCTAGAGTTTGCGATCTGTTAGAGAGGTCCGGGAGTACTCGGATGTGTTTGAGGAGGTGAAGGGCTTACCTCCGGAGCGGGAGATTGACTCTCGAATATATCTGGTAGACAATGCCAAACCGGTATCTTGGCCAGTGTGCCACATGGCTCCTCGTGAGAGGAGGGAACTCCATAAGCAAGTAGGCGATTTGCTTGAGAAGGGGGTTCATAAGACGAAGTATGTCGGAGTGGGGTGCTCCAGTAGTTTTTACCACGAAGGCGGATGGGTCCCTCAGACTTTGTGTAGGCTAAAGAAAACTAAATAAACTCACAAAGAAGAATAGACACCCATTGCCGAGGATTGATCATCTCTTTGATCAGTTGGTTGGCGCCTCAGTGTTTTCGTAGTAGGACTTAGCCACGGGGTTTCATCAGTTGAGAGTGCCTGAGGATAGTATAGAGAAGACTACCTTTAGGACTCCGGATGGTTTTTATGAGTGGCTGGTGATGCCATTTGGTTTGACGAATGCCCCTGCATACTTTATTGGTTTGATGAGAAGGGTGTTCAGGGAGTACCTAAATAAGTTCGTGATAGTCTTTGTAAATGACATCTTGGTCTTTTCTAGGAGCGAAATAAGTTTTCGTATGTGCTCAATAGGTTGAGCAAAGCCAGTTATGGGATAAACGGTGGTTTTGGAGCGAGACTGGCGAGGACATCCAGAGTTGGACAAGGGCTTAATTATTTAGCCGTTTTTACTAGTATCATCTCACGTAGGTCGTCTGAATTCGAAGGAGGTATCCCTTGGGTGTTTGTCTGATATTGGTTTAGGCCTTTGGGGATTACATTTGGGGGATGCCGAGTTCGACTAGGGTGGTCTGCATGAGAGATGGACAGTTGTGATGATTTTGGATGGGGTAATATCCTGGTTTTCTCTAAAAGTGGAGAAGAGCATGCCCTACATCTTAGGGAAGTGTTGGAGACTCTTCGAGCACATAGTCTTAGGACAACAAAAGTGGATGGGATTCTTAGCATCCTATGAGTTTGAGATAGCGTATACCCATGGCAAGGGTAACGTGGTAGCGGACGCCTTAAGTAGAAAAAGGTTGTCCTCGAGTTCATTGTTCGTTGAACGACGGAGCTTAGAGTTTATTTCTATGTTTGACTTTAGACCTTCCGTTGACTTTGTACCCGGTTTGCTAGCCTCCTTGGAGGTTAGGCCTACTCTTTTGGGACGGATTGGCGAGGCACAGCGAGACGACCCACAGTTGGTTGAGTTAGTAGAGAAGCTCATAAGGGGGGGAGTCGTCCAGCCATTTGAGTAGGTACACCCTAGATGGTAAGGGGTGGTTGCGTAGAGACGGTAGACTTTGTGTACCGCAAGACGAGGGTTTGAGGAAGGCTATACTTGATGATGCACATCGGTCGAAGACGACCATTTATCCCGGGGGGACAAGATGTACCAAGACATGAAGCGAGTTTTCTTTTGGGCCGGTATGAAGAAAGATGTGGCCGAGTATGTCGCTAGATGCTTGGTGTGCTAGCAAGTGAAAGCGGAGCAGAAGAAACCCAGTGGGTTGCTTCACCCATTGGAGGTTCCGCTATGGAAGTGGGATAGTGTCTCGATGGATTACCGAGATCGAGGAAGGGTAATACGGGAATTTGGGTTGTGGTAGACAGACTTACTAAGAGCGCCCATTTTATACCCGTGGAGATTAAGAGAACTGCTCCATGGCTAGCTTCAGTTTACATTCGAGAGATTATTAGATTGCATGGTGTACCTTCCAGTATAGTGAGTGATCGAGATCCTATCTTCACTAGAGAGTTTTGGAAGAGTTTGCAAGAGGCGGTAGGGACTCAGTTGTGTTTGAGTACCGCATGTCATCCTCAGACGGACGGCCAGACCGAGAGGGTGAATCGTATTTTAGAAGACCTTTTGGGGCTATGTATCTTAGATTTTGGAGGTACATGGGAAGAGCATCTTCCATTGGTGGAGTTCGCATATAATAACAGCTTTCAGTCTAGTATTGGCATGGCTCCTTTCGAAGCTTTTTATGGAAGGCCTTGTCGATCACCTACATGTTGGTGGGAATCTACGGATAAGATCTTGCTTGGGCCCGATATGGTTAGGAAGACTTCGGAAAAGATTGATTTGATTCGAAGAAGGATGAAAGCGGCGTAAGACAGATAGAAATCTTATGCGGACAAGAGGAGAACAGAGCTTGAGTTTGATGTTGGGGACATGGTCTTTGTCAAAGTATCTCCGTTACGGAATGTGGTTCGCTTTGGATCTGTTGGGAAGTTAGCACCAAGGTTTGTTGGACCGTTTCCTATTAAGGAAAGGGTTGGACAGATGGCCTATAGAGTGGAGTTGCCCGACAGACTTAGTGGTGTACATGATGTATTCCATGTGTCACATTTGAGGAAGTGCCTACATGAGACCGCAGAGGTGGTGGAGCCGAGCTTGCTTAGAGAAGTAGAGATAGAGCGTGATGCGACTATTCGACGAGCTCCTACACGCATCCTTGGGTCAGAGATTAAGAGGTTGAGAAACAGGGAGGTTCAACTAGTCAAAGTGCAATGGGGAGAAGATGAGAGCAACGCTACTTGGGAGACGGAAGCGAAAATGTGTTCATTATACCCATTCCTTTTTGAGGGTATGTCTTTTAACTTCTCCTTTATCGTTTGTCTAGTACTTATCTTATCTTTAGTATGTCCTCTTGTTAGTGTCTTTGACCTTTAGATAGGGTAAACCTATGGTTGAAACATGTGTTTGAGACATGTTATGATTGATGGATGCATGTGGATGCAAGTGTTTGCTAGTGGTTGCTCGTGGATGCATATACACACACTCTAGACACTAGATCGGCTCAATCACTTCATATTGCATATTGCATATAATTGTGTGTAGGTAGCTATATTTATGGATGTATAATGGTTGTGTTATCATATGGATGATGCATTTTGGTGAATGATTGTGCACTCATGTAGATATTGTATGTGTCGATAGGGTTCTTTCGCATACATATTGGATGCATGGCACTATCACGGTTTGCATATGTTCATACATTAGATAGGGAACATATACACACACTTTTTGCATATGCTCATACATCAGTAGAAATTGTTTTAAGGACAATGGATGCCCGTGTTTGATGGATTGAGTAGATGGTTGTTTGGATGGTAGGATATGCATTCTCCTTAACTTGAAGATTTCGGGGACGAAATCCTTTAAGGAGGGGAGAATGTAACACCCCGAATTTCAGTTAACACTGATATTCACTAATTACAGAATTAATAATCTCAGATGTGAGAATCAGGGGAAATGGGTTACGTCATTGTGTTCGTCTCGGAAAAATACGCGAAATAGAGTCCGAAATTTTGTAAATCGGAGTCCATATGACCCGGTTAAGGCCCAAAGAAGTTTTCGGGAAATTTGAATTTCGAAACATGCAGAAATGGGGGCCAGGCGGGAAAACTCCCGCCCAGCCAAGTCGACTTGGCTGTCGACAGGGCTGTCGACTTGCCTGTCGACATGCCTGTCGACTTGGCAGTCGACAGGGCTGTCGACTTGCCCTGTCGGCTGATTCTGGCCTGGGTGCACCTGGTTGAGTTTTTGGGCTGGGTTGGAGGGCTTGGGACGAAATCTGACGGACCTAAACTAACCTAGGGTTAATCTAAGGGTCTAAAACACATCCTAATCCTATAAATAAGACCCTAAGCTAGCCCTAAATGATCATAATCCTATCCTCTAACTAAACTATGCCAAAATTTTCTATGATCATGGCCTCCACTCAAAACCCTAGCCTCCATCCTCTTTCTAAACTATTTCTATGAAGGCTTTCATGTTCATACAAGCATTTTTAAGTTGTATGAGTGATCATTAGCTTGCATTCATCATCAAGTTGCAAGCTTTATTTTCAAGGCTAGAGTTTTTGGGTGATTTTTGGCAAGGGTTTGCTTATTGGAGTTTAGTGGTGAGTTTCTATAGCCTTAATAATCAATTGTTAAATTGATTATGATAGGATATGATAAGATATGGCTATGTTTGTGGATCAATGTGTTTATGCAAGTTTAGTATAGTGTATGTTGTGTGTTTTGCGAGTTTTATGCTATATGTTATGCAAGTTTAATGCTATGTTTTATGATGCTCATTATGCAAAACACTATGTTGAACATTGATTCATATGTAACATGTTATGCAAGCTATATGTGAGATTATATGCAAGTTCATATGTAACATGTTATGCAAGCTATATGTGAGATTATATGCAAGTTCATATGTAACATGTAATGCAAGTTATGTGCATGATTATATGCAAGTTCATATGTAACATGTTATGCAAGTTATGTGTTTGGTTATATGCAAGTTATGTGCATGATTATATGCAAGTTCATATGTAACATGTTATGCAAGTTATGTGTTTGGTTATATGCAAGTTATGTGCATGATTATATGCAAGTTCATATGTAACATGTTATGCAAGTTATGTGTTTGGTTATATGCAAGTTAACATGTGACATGCTATGCAAGTTCACACCTTTGTATGACATAAGAATCATATGCAAGTTACCCCCTTTGTGACATATGTGCTTCATGCAAGTTTGAGTTAAATGCTAGTTGGGTTTAATGTATGCTCATATATGCAAGTTGACACCTTTTAAACCCATGATAAAGTTATATGTTATGATTGGTTAAACCCATGGCATTTGTGATGAATCTTCCCTTTATTATGTCATGTTATGAGAACGAATTACGTGGGGAACGATGGGGT
Source organism: Allium sativum (assembly GCA_030737875.1). Classification (NCBI taxonomy): domain Eukaryota; kingdom Viridiplantae; phylum Streptophyta; class Magnoliopsida; order Asparagales; family Amaryllidaceae; genus Allium; species Allium sativum. Next base: position 352,643,192 of record CM060919.1, on the reverse strand, counting down.
TAATATGCATGTTAATAAAATGGTGTGAAATGGGTATGCTTAAGCATAACATAAAGTGAATGGACATAATTGGGAATTTACCTATTAAGTTAGGTCTACCCATATTATGGAATTGGGAATTTACCTATTAAGTTAGGTCTACCCATATTATGGAATTGGGAATTTACCTATTGAGTTAGGTCTACCCATATTCTTGAAATTTGTAATTAATTAGGGACAATTAATACAAATTATGGGGGTGATTAATTAGGTGTAATTAATCGACTAAGACACGAGGTTGGACCTTTTTGTAGCATAAGACTGCCCGGAACCGACCGGCAAATCCAGCGGCTACAAATGATTGGCCCAATGTGAGAGGTCTTGGTCATAAACTAAATACATGACAAGTGTAAAGACACGAGGTTAGACTCTGTTATGGTGTAAGGCTGTCCGTAACCAACCGGCATATCCAGCTGCCATAAAAGACAGTCTAATGTGAGAGGTCTTTACAAAGGTTACGATCTTAATTAATTAAGAAACACTTAACCAAATTAGCATGTAGTGAGGCATGAGGGGTTAAGTGGGTGCCTTGGGTGGCATGTAGTAACTAGTGGGGGTGCCTTGGGTGGCATGAGGAAACTAGTGGGTTGCCTTGGGTGGCAATAGAAAATACGATTAGAATACTTAACCAAAGTGGAACATGTAATTAAACATGATTAAAGGGTTAAGTAAGTGCCTTGGGTGGCATGTGGGAATCAAGTAAGTGCCTTGGGCGGCATGTGGAAATCTAGTGGGGGCCTTAAGTGGCAATTGAAATATGATTAAATGACAAGCTTAAGTAGTAGCTTGTGGGGGCCTTAAGTGGCAATTGAAATATGATTAAATGACAAGCTTAAGTAGTAGCTTGTGGGGGCCTTGAGTGGCAATTGAAATATGATTAGATGACTTCACCAAACCTTAACATGTAAGTGGGCATGATTATAAAAAGGGGTTAAGTGGGATGCACTAGATAAAATGACAAGCTTAAGTAGTAGCTTGTGGGGGCCCATTTCAACCAATATCCCAAACGTATCTTTGTGGGCTCGACCCAAGTCGAGGACGGGACACGCATATTGGGCTTGACTGTAAGAGGCCAAAACGGGGTAGCGGTGGCAACGCAAGTCCAACGGGTTTCATATGCGTGTGTGGACCCGGGCTGGTAAGTAAGACGTTGTTGCATCGTGTAGGTATAAGCCGTGCACCATTGATATTAGCAGGTTGCCACTTTGGGGAATGATACACCCCACTATGGGGCCAGCACGGGTATCTACGTTAGGGAGCCGATCGCTTGGGGAGTAGTGGGTACACCTAGTGGAGATAGGGGCAGACGACACCTATGTAGTCAGCTAGGGGTACACGAAACTACTATTAAAAATTACTAAGTACACTTAGTGGGATCAACCTTAAATAGGAATTACCCTTGGGTGGGTAGAACTGGTGTGGTGCAGTGTAGGAATTACCCTTGGGTGGGTAGATCTGGGGTGGTGCAGTGTAGTAATTATCCTTGGGTGGGTAAATGCGTCTTTTCGGTCATCTTAGTACATCCTGTGTTTAGTTGGCTACTTAGTGTAGTCATTATCCCCAGAGGTACCGTACCTTGTTTATATCATACCCTAATTACTTTAATGATTGTATTGTTAAGGTTATAGGACTCGCTCAGACTTATGTCTGACACCGTTGTTTTTTTATCTTTTTCCCAACCCTCAGGTTTTCAGAGTGGGCCTAGCACTAGTGGGCTTTGATCAGGCCGCTTTACCTATCTTTTGGAGCTTGGACCGTGGATGTAAAGCTCAGTTTATCTTTTCTATTATGGCTATTAAGTTATGTAGTGGGATTATGTACTTTTGTTTTATCAGGATGGATATTATGTACTTGACTCTTGTTTATGGTTTTGGTGTAACCAAACATGTTTTACTTTCCGCTACAATGAAATGATGTTTTAAATTCTCAAGTATTACTTATATCTGTCTTGTTGTAATTTTTCTGTTCTATATTCACTTAAAATACTCCACCGATGTTATGGCATTCCCTTAGTGAGTGATCGTAGCGGGTGTGGGGTGTTACAGGCTGTTACCATTGTGGTGAGGCAGAACATATGATTTAGGATTACCCGAGGAGGCAAGGGCAAAGGCAAGGATAGAGGGCAGGATCTTCTGGAGGGCAGGTTGTGTTCTCGTGGTCAGTATATCGGAAAGAGATAGGAATTTTTGGTTGAAGATTTGATTTTTTTTCCTAGGACTCTTTTTGACTCTTGCGCTTTGCATTCGTTTATATCTGCTTCGTTAGTTGAAACACTGCACCTAAATACTAATTTAGTTATGGATCCCATTGTTGTCTCAAATCCTATGGGTGGTTTGGCTCATTTATCTATGGTTTGTTGGGATTTGAGAGTGTCTGTCTCGGGCATTGGGTTTGAATGCAACGCCTATGTTCTTGGTTTCATGGGCTTTGGCTTGATTCTAGGAATGGATTGGCTAGCCAGGTATGGTGCCATCCTAGACTGTGAACGGAGGGTAGTTAGATTGTTGACTCGTTGTGGAAGAACCCTTGATATTTCTTGTGACCCTAGAGTTCCGGTGATTCTTAGCTACCTAGAATCTCTTGACACATCCATCGATGATTTGGAAATTGTTTGTGTAGTCCGTGAGTATGGTGACATCTTTAATAAGGTTCGGGGTTTACCCCCGAGGCGCGAGATAGACCTCCGTATATACTTAGTAGATAATGCAAAGCCAGTTGCATCACCAGTGCGCCACATGGCTCCGAGAGAGAGGAGGGAACTCAGTAAGCAAGTAGAGGAGCTACTTGAGGAATCGTTCATAATAAGAGAGCTTGAGGAAGGCAATCCTTAAAGATCTTTTGAGGTTATGCATCCTAGATTTTGGAGGACATGAGAAGAGCACTTTCCATTTGTGGAGTTCGCTTATAACAACAGTTATTAAGCTAGTATTAGGGTTTTTATGGACGACCGTGTCGATCACCAACTTGTTGGTAGGAATCTACGGATAATATTTTACTTGGGCCAGATATGGTTAGAGAAACTTCTGAGGAGATAGACTTGATTCGAAGATGAATGAAGATAGCACAGGGCCGACAAAAGTCAAACGCTGGCAAGAGATGAACCAACCTTGAGTTCGATGTTGGAGAAAGGGTTTTTGTTAAAGTGTCATCGTGGAGGAACATAGTTCGCCTTGGGGAGTGTGGGGAAATTAGCACCAAGGTTCATAGGGCAATCCCCCATTACAGAAAGAATTGGACAGACAACAGAGTGAAGTTGCTAAAAAAGCTTAGTGGTGTTCATGACATGTTTCACGTGTCGCATGTAAGGAAGTGTTTACATGATACCGCGGAAATAGTGGAGCCGAGCATGCTTAGGGAAGTGGAAGTGGAGCAAGATGCCACGATTAGATGAGCTCCTACATGCATCCTTGGATCAGAGGTCAAGAAGTTACGCAACCGAGAGGTCAAGTGGTTAAAGTCCAATGGGGAGATGATCAAGGAGACGCGACTTGGGAGACGGAAAAAAAGATGTGTACGTTGTACCCTTTCCTTTTGGAGGGTATGTTCTTAACTTCTCCTTTTTCTATCGCTTTGTTTATACTTGTTCTATTGTTCAGTATGTCCTCTCGATTACACCTTCGATCTTTAGGTAGGAAAATCCTATGGTTGTAAACATGTGTTTGAGACATGTTATGTTTGATGGATGCAAGTGGATGCAAGTGTTTGCTAGTGGTTGCTCGTGGATGCATTTACACACACATTAGTCGCTAGATCGGCTCAATCACTTTCGTATTGCATATGAATAAGTGTGCATAATTAATTTGATGGATGTATATTGAATGTATTATCATATGGATGTTGCATTTGGATGAATGATTATGCACACATGTAAAATTGATATGTATTATTAGGATTCTTTTGCATACATAATGGACGCATGACACTATCATGAATTGCATTAAGGAGGTCGACTGAGTCAGTAGACCGCCTGATTTTGCATTAGAGTAAGACCATATACACACACTATGCATATGTCCATGAAAAGCATTAGAAATATTTTAAGGACAATGGATGCTTGTGGATGATGGATGAGTAGATTGACGATTGGATGGTAGGATACATTCTTCTTAACTCAGAGATTTCGGGGATGAAATCCTTTAAGTAGGGGAGAATGTAACACCCCACATTTTTAATGAAATTAAAAATGTGGAAATATGTATATATATATTATATACATAGATATATTTAAATGAAAAATTAAATAATGACAATAAATATTTCCTGTAATAAGTTCATGCAGTGAAATGAAGGAAAAAATTAAGTGCAATACATGAAATGCGAAGAAACACATGCGAACAATTAAATAGAAAAAAGAAATAAAAAGAAAATTTTGAGGATCTTCAGGAATTTGGTCACGAAATTAGTGTCATTGCGTTCGTGGTGATTTTCTAGTCAATTTAAACCTATGGTTTGTAGAAAACCGATTTAGGATTAAAAAAGATATCTTTAAATTAAATATTGCAGCAAAACATGAAAAAAAGGAATGAGAAAAGAATAATGTTTAGCATTGTTCTAAGGTTTGTAAGCAAAAGACTTAGTAGCTCATTTGGTTAGAACATGTGACTTGCATACAAGAGGTATAGTGTTCAATCCCCACCAGCACCATATTTTTGTTTTAGGGGAATGGCTAAAAAGTGCCTTAGTGTGAACGCAGTTCAAAAAGTGGTTTAGTGTGAAAATGGTTAACTGGGAAGATATCTAAAAAGAATATATATATATATATATATATATATATATGACGTGTAGGTGTCAACACCCTGCTGTTGCGCATCATGTGGCACACGTGTTGCATTTTTGTTGATCAAGGATTGTTTTTTTGAACGTGGCTTTTTCTGGTTGGTTGGGTGATGATTTTTCTTGTATTAGGGATGATGTGGCTTTATTTGATTGGTCTAGTGAGGTATCTTTGTGTCATGATGATTTGAATGGATTAATCATAAGTTGATCTAAAGGCCCATATTAATCCTAAACTTCTATATAATCACCCCCAAACCTCAACCCTAGACCTCACAACCCTAAACTATGATGCCATCATGCTATTCATCTACAAACTAACCTAGCCACCACCATAACAAATCAAATTCTAGATTAAAAATAAAAAGATAAGAGATAAAGATTCAATGCCCAGGAATTGCGAAAAGGAATTCTAGAACAATAACGAACGAATCAACGCCTACATCAACAGATTAGCTTAGCAACTTCAGAAATCAGATCCCAGAATTCAAGATCCATTTTCTTTGAGTGCAGTTACTTTCACAAGATAATTGTTTAAACGTAATTGTGATGAGTTATGAATTAGACTGTATGAAAATATTTGTAAATCATATAAAGTTTACGTCTTTGCAACGATGTTTTGATTTATGCTTGATTTGATTCATTATATGCAAGTTATGTTCTATGTTAATTCATATGACTAATTAAGTATGCAAGTTATGATTTATGCAAGTTATGACGCAAGTTATGATTTATGCAAGTTATCATTTATGCAAGTTATGATTTATGCAAGTTATGACGCAAGTTATGATTTATGCAAGTTATGATGCAAGTTATGATTTATGCAAGTTATGATATATGCAAGTTATGATTTATGCAAGTTTACATGCAAATTTTAATCTATGCAAATTTATATGCAAGTTGTAATCTATGCAATTTTACATGCAAGTTGTGATCTACGCAAAGTTTATATGCAAGATATGCTCATCTATGCAAGTTTATGCTAATATGTTTAGATCCATACCAGTTCATATGTTTAGATCTATGCAAGTTGTATTCATTTGGATCTATCTCATATGCTAGTTCATGCTTGTCTGCTAAATTAGATTTATGTTAGTCCATGTCAAGTTTATGTTACACATGCTTGATTAGATCTATATTGTCTTATGCCAGTTTGGACAACATATGTTTCTTGCTTTTCCTTTTTCTTATGAGTTAGGCTAATTGCGAGCCTAACATGTTATGTGAATTAGACGTACGAATGACGTAGGAACGTTGGGGAAATGTTTGGGGAAAACATTGTATGATATGCAATTGGCATAATATATGTTGGGTTGATTTGGACATGACAAATGTTAGATTTGGCATAATTTGTAAGTTAAATGGTTTGAGCATGATAAAAGCCAAATTTGGGGCATGACATGAAATTGGGGATTTTTGGGTAATTAACATAATTAACCTGAAATTGGCATAAACTGCAATTTAATAAATGGGCTAAGATAAGCATGCTGAGACACGAGGTTAGACTTTGTTTGCAGTGGAAGCCTACCCAGAACCAACCGGCCTAACCAGCAACAGCAAACGGCCAGTCTAATGTGAGAGGTCGTAGGCATAACTAAAATATGCTTAGACACGAGGTTAAGTCTGGCTTGTGACAGAAATCTGCTCGGAACCGCCCGGCACATCCAGTGGCCACAAGCAATCGACTTAATGTGAGAGGTCTATGCATTAATAACTAATTAATGCTGATCAAAAATGAATATGATACCTAAACGAGTTAGGTGGGTGGGGTTAAGTTAACATGGGTAATAAGACAACTTAACCAATATTACATGAACAAAGTGGATAGGGTTAAGGGAAGCTTAACCAATAATACATATGGACTTGATAAGTAGAAGGGTAAGTAAATCTTGGGTAGGTGGGTAATATTAGTATATATAGACCCACAAACTTAACCATTAAATAAACATGCGTGAATCAGTGGGAAGGTTAAGTAACATATGAATAGGCAACACTTAACCAATGCAACATGTTAATTAAGCAAATGGGTGGAGTTAAGTTAAATTGAGAACACTTAACCATTATAACATGTTGTTTAGGAAACCCTAGCAAAGGGGACCCATTTCAGCAGTAACCCACATATATGTATCATGGTACCCTGAGCTAGGCAGGGTGGGGCACGATTACTGGGCTGATTATAAGCGGTCAAAATAGCGGTGGGTGGTGCAGCAGTGTAGGTTCCGACGGAGTATGGGCATGCACGTGCTCCGGAGTGGAAAAAGAAGGCACTGGGCATTAGTACTATACACTGTGCATCTTGAATCGTGTCGGGTTGCCATCCTAGGAATTGATACACCCCATGATGGGGCCAACACAGGTATCTACATACAAGCGGGGCCGAATGACACAAGTAATCAATACATACAAGCGAGGTCAAATGACACAAGTAATAAATACATGCGAGTTAGGGAGCCGATCGAACGAGGAAGGTAGTGGGTACAACTCGTGGAGGTAGGAGCAAAAAGGGACACCTACGATAGTAGCTAGGAGTACACAAAACTGCCATTATCATAATTAGTAAGAGGGATCAACTTTTAGTATGGGACTAGTAAGGGTGCGGTGTAACTAGTAATGATACGGTGTTACTAGCATTGATGCAGTGTAGTAATTATCCTATAGTGATTACAAGTGCAATCAACGTTATATCTTGTTCATCTTGTCTGCTTTGTCATGCCTGTTTATTCTACAGTCATTTCTTGCTTTCCAGATTATGTTCTTATCCTATTACTTTAATGATTATATTGTTAAAGTCACTAGACTCACAAGACTTATGTCTGACCTAGTTTGTTTCGCCTCTTTTCTTCCGTCCCCCCCCCCAATTTCTTAGGGAGGAAATACTCAATCTTAGTTCAGATATTTCTTTCTTCCATCTTGATGTTGAAAGGTGCATTGCTTGGCTTTGATTCTACCTATTTGTGGCGTTTCTTTTAGAGATTATGGCTTTAAAATTATGTACTCTGAAGGCTTTTGTACAAGACTGATATTATGTACTTGGTTTTGGTATTTGAAGATGTTACCAAACTTATTTTTGCTTTCGCTGCAATAAAGTCATAAAATTTTCAAGTACTACTTTATGTATCTGTCTTGTAATATTCTGTTCTGCTTACTCGTAATGCACCACGTAACTTAATGCATTCCCTTTGTGAGTGACATTAACGGACGTGGGGTGTTACATTAATTCTCGAATTTTTATGGACTTTGCCATCTTTTATCAAAATTATCGTGTTACTCATTGTAAATCTTTTTGATAATGCAACATAAAATTCATCGTGATCAAATACATGTTGATTGTCTTGATTGTCACCATCCATTTTTCTCCAATAATTTGTTTGCAAAATAAATAAATGGATAAGATTAAATAATGAATATTGTTACTTCATAAATAATGTTAGCATATAACTTACCAACTCAGACGTAAAATGTGTATCTCAACCGCAGTCATCTACTGATAGGGTCGATTAGTTGTTGCATGGTTGTTCTTGCTATATTATTTTCCACTATTATAGTATTAGAAGGTGTTGTAGTATTGTGTGCCTACTTTTGTTTGTCGTACTTTTAGAATCCATTAGTTGGTAAATAATTTTTTTTACTCGACCCTATTGCACTGAAAAATGTCGGATAACATAGAGACTAAAACCGGTATCATGCACGAGGTGATGCCAATGGTCATAATATTGAATTTTACTTCTAGTATATTGTTAGTAGGTTTTAAAAATTACACAATTAAAAGTCTTTTGTGCTCTTCTGTATGCGTTTAATACATAGAAATCCTATAAAAAATACATAGGATATTCGTAGCATCATGTTTTAGAATATATGTCTTTTTCCATCAAAGCACTTCTGCTAGGCCAATGGTTCTTACATTCTTACTTTTGATATGTTAAGAAAAGTAATCAAATAAATTACTCATTAAATTGAATATGTAGCATAGTGCACTACAAATGATATAATACTTCATCACAATAATTTTAATTTCTTCGTCGAATTTTGACGTCTTAGGTTGCAAACGACCTCGGATTTCGACGAAACCACTTTTGTTGGGTCCGTGATGTCAAGTTATAGCTAGATTCCAAATTTCATAATTTTTCGAATCAATATGAGAGTGTGGCAAAGAAAAACGTGTTTGACCAGTTTCAGTTGATTTTAATCGACTGGAAATTGGCCATTTTTCCAACGGTCTCAGAATTTGACGAAACTAGTTTTGTTAGGACCGTATCGTTAATACGAAGCTAGAAAATATTTTTCTGTAATTTTTAGAGACTGTATGTGGCCTCGGTAATTTGAAATGTATGTTTAAATTGAATATACAAAGAATTATACTTTGATTTTAACGGAAACTGATCGAAACGATCGAATCGGCTTACGGTACATATCCCATTGTGTTCGGAATAGGGCTGAAATGCTATGGACGATAGGCGGTGGGCCTTGTTTAGAGGTCATATTAAAAAATCAACTTTTTGTAAATTAAATAATTAAAATTAAAAACACTCTCTCCTCTCCTTACTTCCTCTCAGCACCCCCCTATTTACATCAGAAATCGAATCAGAGAAAAAAAGGAAATCATGACAGGCGATCGTCGCACCCCCCCCCCCCCGATCGCCGCCGCCGCCCAGGTGGGCCGCCGAAGCCCCTCCTCCTCCTGCCGCGTACCCTCCTCCACCTCCTCTTCTTTCTCCTACCTCCAACGCGCGAAGACCCTCCGCCCCCCCGAAACCCGATGCTGACCACCCCTCCTCCCCCACCGCCGACGGCCTGCGGCCATCCCCGACCACCGCCGCCCTCTCCTCGACCCTGCGCCGCTACCACATCCCCTCCGATCCTCTTACTCCCTCCGTTTCCTCCTTCTTCGGTCCTAGAACGCGCAATGAACCCCTCCTCTCCGTTCGAAAACAATGTAAGTTTTAAATTCAAGTTTTATTTATTTTTCTTAAGTTAAAAACTAAATTTTTATTTGATAGGAAAGTTAAAAACTGAATTTTTATATGATAGGAATGTTAAAAATATAATTTTTATACTAGTGGCACATTAAAAATGCGATCTTTATATAATGGAAGATATAAAAATACTATTTTTATATAAGTAGTGTATTGAAAATAAGATTTCTATATAATAGAGAATATAAAAATATAATCTTTATTATATGAACATCGATGTAAAAATAGAATTTTTATCTATATAGCATCGATGTAAAAATAGAATTTTTATCTATATAGTAGCAATGTAAAAATAAAATTTTTATCTATATAGTAACGATGTAAAAATAGAATTTTTATCTACATAGTAACGGTGTAAAAATAGAATTTTTATCTACATAGTAATGGTGTAAAAATAGAATTTTTATATACATGGCAACAATATAAAAATGTGATTTTTATTTATGTAGTGGCTTCGGGCAACGAAAGTGACGAAAGAAGAAACGGCGGAAATTTTCTACATTAGAAGAGTCGAGATGATTGGATCACTTTTGTGAGAACTTCTCACTCTAAATTTCTTTTTCTAGTTATATATATACTAGGAAGAAGACGGTGCTTAGCAGCACCCGACACCCGTCGTCCACAGACCATGGACGGCTTGTTTGTTTGATTGATGTGTTGTGAAAATTGATTGTGTTGTGGAATGATTGAATAATAAAATATTCTTGTGTTGAAAGGAAATAAAATATTTATATAGTTAAAAATATTTTATCGTTAAAAATATGATTTTTAACGTGAATGTGAATAAATAAATATTTATAAACAAATCAGCCGATTTGTTTATATACACTGATTTGACTGATATTGATTGGGACGATAAATTTTACACATCGCCCAAGTCCACAAATAAAAATCTGTGTTTGTTGATTTGAAACCCCACACGGGTGTTGGGATGAAATTTGGCGTACACTAATCCCAATTATTTAATTGTATGTCGATCGATTGGTCGACAGATTGTGTAAGCGTTGATTATTTATATTTGATGCTTATGCAGTTGTGTGGTGCACCTTGGATGATGGTTGATTGTTTATCATTGCTATTATATACATGTGTTGTATGGAATCCATATAATTGACATTATATGGTGATTGATTGGGCCTCATTCCAATCGGGAAAATAATGAATATTATAAAAGAAAATTCTTGTGTTGAATATAAAAATAGTCATGTGTTGACGATGTTCATGTGTTGAAACTATTTATGTGTTGAGTAAAATATTTTAAATAATAAAATTTACATGTTTATCATATTTAAAATTAGAACTACTTCACGGTGGAGTCTAATTAAAAATCAAACGATAGATACCATAGCTTTACAAAATATTTTACATAACAAAAATAGTTGTGTGTTGACAGTACTCATATGTTGAGATTAGTCATGTGTTGAAAGAAATATAGATTCATGTGTTGAATAGAATAAATATTCATTTGTTGAATAGAATAACGAATTTATTGAAATATATAAAGCCGTGTTGATTAGAGTTTCGCCATTTTGACGTGAACGATATTTATATCGATTATATTCGTTTTTATAATGAATATAGAAAAGAAGTGATTTCAAAATATAACGTTTTGAAAATATTATCATTTATATAGTAATGATATGAAATATTCAATTTTGATTTGAAATTGAAATAGTGTTGAAATGGTTTTGAAAACGAATTAAAACGATTTATAAAATACGTTTTAAAAGGAAATCGGCGAAATATATATAATATATATATATTATATATAATGGCCTAAATAGAACGCGCCGCGCCGCGGCAGTTCTTGAATTTCGACCATTGACTTCGAATTGACGTTGCGGAAGATCCGACCGTCGGATTCTCCAAAAACCGGAACCGTTGGGTTCGTATCGAAAAGATATTTCCAATGAATATTAGAAATTTTAAATCTAACGGTTGGATTTGGAATTATGTCTAAATCAATTTCAGAAAAGGTCGCTGTAAGTGCAGTTCGATGGCCGTTGTTGGAAATCGACGGTATGGGCCTTGATAAAATTATCAAAAATATTGATAATTTGTGTAAAATCATAATATGTGCATTGGAAAGAACTGGGATGAAAAACTCCACATTTGAAATGATAAAAATAGATTTTTATCGAAATGAACTAGTTTTGAACTAGAATTAAAATAAATTTATTTTTGAAATAAATAAATTGAATTTGAAAGTGATTTTAAAAATAATCAATATTCCCAATACGTGAATTGGACTGGAGTTGAATCAAAATTATCTTCAGAATATTTCGATGTTGGATTTCGTGACTATACAGATATTGTTATGGGGATTTGAAAGATATATTTTATATCGTTATTTCCAATACGATATATGTTGGTTTTAGAATTTGATATCGAATATAAGCCGATATATTTTCTATTCAGAGCCTTGTATTTAATATCAAATATGATTTGGGTTTGTCGTGAATCGTGTTTTAGATGACATTGGTTCTTTAACCCAGTTAAAGGCAGGATATTGATTTTTGAAAAGATTGAAACTAAGTGGAGTTTTAATTAATCTTTAATTAGATTAAAAAGTGAATTGATAATTTAAATTATCAAATCTGAAAGGTGATCGAGAATGGAGTACCACCAGTTTTGCTCCAAAGCGATAGTTAAATCTTTAATTAGATTTGAGTGTGAAATGGTAATTAATTTTACCGATAGCACCATGGTGTTAGATATGGAGTATTACCAGTTTTCTCCACGGGATATATAGGTTGGGATTGGGAAATAAAATAAATAATTAATTCGGTGTGGTTCGCTAATCCCGACTAGTTAGAAATGATATCCAAAGGAAGATTATAGAATAAATTTAGAATAATTTATCTTGGATAAAATTAATGGGAACCTTTCCCTAAGAATGGGATTTTGTGAATAAAAGAATATTCTGAATTGGAATGAGGCATTCGTTGTGTTTGTGTAACATTTGTTTACCATATACGTGGGATATTCAGAAAGGCCGGGTTTATACCCATTCTGAATAACCGATTCGACGAGATGTCGAAGATGAAGACGGTGGTTGAAGACCGGAAGTCTTCACATCGTTTGGGTGATTACTGATGATCTCGATTGGGCTGTACACCCAAGATGAGGGAAACAGTTAGTGATCGTCCAGACGTACTTGGAGATGGATGGATATGCGAGGAAAGTGCCTCCGGTTTCGTTCAGACCCAGAATGAACTAGTAAATGGATTGTGTGTCTGACATTGGATTTTATTCTGTGTTGATTGATCTCTATTAAATATACATCTGTTTGGCGGCGGAGAATTTATTCTCTTGCTTAACGCCCTTCTCTGAGACGTATGAGCTCAGAGGTTGTATATCGATGGACATCAGTCGCATGGAGTGAATTGCCAGTGTGGCACGCGTAAGTGGCGATTGATCAGGGCTTCTGTTGAAAAGCAAAGTCTTGTGGTTGATGATCAAAGCACGGCCTGTGTGGCGTAGCTTTGTGTATAACATGAATTCGCGAGCCTCACACCTCGGTATGAGTCAAAAACGGGATAGTGACGCAGGGAGAGCACGACGTTTCTTTCTAGCTAGGGTGGTGTCAGTGACCTACCAGCCCTGACATTTATATATTTTTCACCTGTGTGGTTGTTGGACACGAGGCGCCTCAGATATAGGTCTGTAAGGACCGGGAAACGTGTGTTCAGGAATAATTAATCCTCAAAAGTAAGAGAGGACCGGCCCTGAAGATCCAAGGATCATAGTGGGGTCCTGGGACATTTGCTAGAGTGTCTCGAATCAGAGAGGAGCTTTCCCCTTGCCTCGACTCATGACGGAAATCCAATTTCCAATACGTGATATTGCGGTTTTATTTGTAGAGCCTAGTATGGCGACGTGATAGATGGTACCCATGCCGCCTATGATTGATATTTATGATTTGAATTGATTTGACACTATACACTTATAATAGTATCAAATGATTTGTTTTAAACGTACCAAGCATGTTTGGCTATTATAAGGGAAAACCCTATCCTCCGGCTTGCGTTGCATTGTGTGATGGGACCTGGGTCTTATAATAGCTTCATTTTTCCAAAAAGCATTGCGCTGTTTTGTTATATGCACTAGTATTCTTGGGAGGAAACCCGTTCCGTGTTATACGGCGTGGTCCCTTGAATTACTCTCTTCTGAAGTAAAGTTTTAAATAACTGATTTAGTTCTTACACCAGTCACATGACTGACCTGGAGTTTATTGTTTTAACCTAAACTCTGGGTGCCCCTATTTTCCGCACGGACAGTTAGTAGTTTTGGTTTTGCAGATTTATATTCACCGGGTCCTGATTTACAGCTGGAACGATGCTCGGAAAGCTCTGTATCCGTGTATCACTTTCAGTTGTGTTTTGTATATTTTTCCGCTGCTATGTAATTTATTGTAATCTCTGATATTTATCGAATGTATTTTATTCAGTTATACTCTGTATATTCTTGTATCTGATGGAATTGTTGTAATAACAATGAAATGTTCTTCTGTTTGCGTTCTGATTCGTCTTGTACTCAATTCTATCCGTGCTTTCCTTCACGGGGAAGTTCGGGTCGTCTCAGTTTTGTATCAGAGCTTTGATTTATAGAGCTCGAGAACAAGACACATTAGAACCATACGAAAGAAATCATCAGATATTGGATTAGTAATATCCAATTAGAATGACTCGTTAGAGATAGGATCAGTAGTATCCTAGAACGAGTGTGAAGAGTATATTTTTCAAATGAAAACAATTTTATTTTGAAATTTAAATCGCTTAATACGTATTTGAATATTTATTTATTTTGAATTTGGACAATCGAGTATATAAAGATTTCGCGTATACGCGTTATGAACGTATATTCGAAGTTTTAATATACTAGATAAATATAAGATCACACTCTAGTTGCCCGGGGATGGTTCTGATAATGCTGCAGCGTTACCAGTATTTATTTTCAAGTGACGTAGGTGTGATTTCTATATATTTCCATTAGGCTGGTGTGAGAACCAAAACTAATATAGCTAGAATACATTGTTGTGAATTGGCATCAAAAACATGATTTTCTGTATATATGTATCCAAATTATGAATTTGAAACGCTAATCCACTAATTGATTGATGTTTGTGTTGGTTGTTTATGTGTTTGATAATTTTGAACCATTTAGCCTAATAGAATCAAATAGTGAATTATATTGAAAATTGGTCACATTTGCTTGCATATACATGTACTTACATTGAACAGGTCAAAGCAAGGAGGCTAGAGCAGAGAATAAAATTTGTTTGCCCGACAAATAGGTACA
This sequence comes from Allium sativum, assembly GCA_030737875.1. Taxonomy (NCBI): domain Eukaryota; kingdom Viridiplantae; phylum Streptophyta; class Magnoliopsida; order Asparagales; family Amaryllidaceae; genus Allium; species Allium sativum. Next base: position 352,628,106 of record CM060919.1, on the reverse strand, counting down.
TATTTACTATAATTTATTGTTTTGTTTGGGTGATGATGATTTTATGAGCCGACTGGCCAGCCACTTGGCTTTTTCTTTTTCTTTTTGAGATCAGAAGGCCTATATGGCAATTTCGGGATTTTCCCGTTGCTCCCGGTGTAGGGGAGGTTATGGCGAAATTTTTCAAAAATTTAGGGTGTTAGCCAAATTTTTGAAGAATTTGAAAATTCTCAGAAACTGAAAAGTTGGAGAATGGAAGCCAGATCGAACGTAGAGTTGATTAATCAAACCACTTTCGACTTTGTTCCTTTTCGGGGACGAAAAGTTTTAAGTGGGGGAGAATGTAACAACCCGGAAATGCGAGCCAATTTGAAATTTTTATTTTGGCAATTTTAGCGAATTTTGAACATTTAAAATAGATTATTTTAAATAATATCAACGAGAAATTTATTTTGAATAGAATTCGAACGTATATATTATATACGTCGTCGTTAGAATATAAATAATTATATATAATTACAAATAGAATTGAAAATGGCGCAGTAGTTCGATAATTCGATTTCAAACTTCAATTGAACATACCGAGTGCAAAACAATCCGGATTTTAGTGAAACCAAAAATAATGGAATCTAATTGGGAATAACCTTCCAATGAATCCGAAAAATTGAAATTTCATAGCGGGGATAAAAAGATATGTCCAGTTGAAAATTCTGAATAGTCGCTAGGGAATTCAGGTCCTTAAAAATGGGAATTTTGCAAACGACCTTGGATTTCGACGAAACCACATTTTTGGGTCCGTGATGTCAAGTTATTGCTAGATTCCAAATTTCGTAATTTTTCGAATCAATATGAGAGCGTGGCAAAGAAAAACGTGTTTGACCAGTTTAAGTTGATTTTAATCGACTGGAAATTGGCCATTTTCCAACGGTCTCAGAATTCGACGAAACTAGTTTTGTTAGGACCGTATCGTCAATACGAAGCTAGAAAATATTTTTCTGTAATTTTTAGAGACTGTATGTGGCCTCGGTAATTTGAAATGTATGTTTAAATTGAATATACAAAGAATTATACTTTGATTTTAACGGAAACTGATCAAAACGATCGAATCAGCTTACGGTACATATCCCATTGTGTTCGAAATAGGGGTGAAACGCTATGGACGACAAGCGGTGGGCCTTGAGGTCGTATGAAAAAGTCAACTTTTTGTAAATTAAATAATTAAAATAATTAAAATTAAAAACACTCTCTCCTCTCCTTACTTCCTCTCAGCCCCCCCGATTTACATCAGAAATCGAATAGAGAAAAAAAAGGAAATCGCGACAGGCGATCGTCGCACCACCCCGATCGCCTCCGCCACCCAGGTGGGTCGCCGAAGCCCCTCCTCCTCCTGCCGCGTACCCTCCTCCACCTCCCCTTCTTTCTCCTACCTCCAACGCACGAAGACCCTCCGCCCCCCCGGAAACCCGACGCTGACCACCCCTCCTCCCCCACCGCCGACGGCCTGCGGCCATCCCCGACCACCGCCGCCCTCTCCTCGACCCTGCGCCGCCACCACATCCCCTCCGACCCTCTTACTCCCTCCGTTTCCTCCTTCTTCGGTCCTAGAACGCGCAATGAACCCCTCCTCATCGTTCGAAAACAATGTAAGTTTTAAATTCAAGTTTTATTTATTTTTCTTAAGTTAAAAACTGAATTTTTATTTGATAGGAAAGTTAAAAACTGAATTTTTATATGATAGGAATGTTAAAAATATAATTTTTATACTAGTGGCACATTAAAAATGTGATCTTTATATAATAGAAGATATAAAAATACTATTTTTATATAAGTAGTGTATTGAAAATAAGATTTCTATATAATAGAGAATATAAAAATATAATCTTTATTATATAAACATCGATGTAAAAATAGAATTTTTATCTATATAGCATCGATGTAAAAAAAATAGAATTTTTATCTATATAGTAGCGATGTAAAAATAGAATTTTTATCTATATAGTAACGATGTAAAAATAGAATTTTTATCTACATAGTAACGGTGTAAAAATAGAATTTTTATCTACATAGTAACGGTGTAAAAATAGAATTTTTATATACATGGAAACAATATAAAAATGTGATTTTTATTTATGTAGTGGCTTCGGGCAACGAAAGTGACGAAAGAAGAAACGGCGGAAATTTTCTACATTAGAAGAGTCGAGATGATTGGATAGCTTTTGTGAGAACTTCTCACTCTAAATTTCTTTTTCTAGTTATATATATACTAGGATGCAGACGGTGCTTAGCAGCACCCGACACCCGTCGTCCACAGACCATGGACGGCTTGTTTGTTTGATTGATGTGTTGTGAAAATTGATTGTGTTGTGGAATGATTGAATATTAAAATATTCTTGTGCTGAAAGGAAATAAAATATTTATATAGTTAAAAATATTTTATCGTTAAAAATATGATTTTTAACGTGAATGTGAATAAATAAATTTTTATAAACAAATCGGCCGATTTGTTTATATACACTGATTTGACTGATATTGATTGGGACGATAAATTTTACACATCGCCCAACTCCACAAATAAAAATCTGTGTTTGTTGATTTGAAACCCCACACGGGTTTGGGATGAAATTTGGCGTACAGTAATCCTAATTATTTAATTGTATGTCGATCGATTGGTCGACAGATTGTGTAAGCGTTGATTATTTATATTTGATGCTTATGCAGTTGTGTGGTGCACCTTGGATGATGGTTGATTATTTATCATTGCTATTATATACATGTGTTGTATGGAATCCATATAATTAACATTACGTGGTGATTGATTGGGCCTCATTCCAATCGGGAAAATAATGAATATTATAAAAGAAAATTCATGTGTTGAATATAAAAATAGTCATGTATTGACGATGTTCATGTATTGAAACTATTTATGTGTTGAGTAAAATATTTTAAATAATAAAATTTACATGTTTATCATATTTAAAATTAGAACTACTTCACGGTGGAGTTTAATTAAAAATCAAACGATAGATACCATAGTTTTACAAAATATTTTACATAACAAAAATAGTTGTGTGTTGACAGTACTCATATGTTAAGATTAGTCATGTGTTGAAAGAAATATAGATTCATGTGTTGAATAGAATAAATATTCATTTGTTGAATAAAATAACGAATTTATTGAAATATATAAAGCCGTGTTGATTAGAGTTTCGCCATTTTGACGTGAACGATATTTATATCGATTATATTCGTTTTTATAATGAATATAGAAAAGAAGTGATTTCAAAATATAACGTTTTGAAAATATTATCATTTATATAGTAATGATATGAAATATTCAATTTTTATTTGAAATTTAAATAGTGTTGAAATGGTTTTGAAAACGAATTTAAAACGATTTATAAAATACGTTTTAAAAGGAAATCGACGAAATATATATAATATATATATTATATATATAATGGCCTGAATAGAACGCGCCGCGCCGCGGCAGTTCGTGAATTTCGACCATTGACTTCGAATTGACGTTGCGGGAGATCCGACCGTCGGATTCTCCTAAAACCGGAACCGTTGGGTTCGTATCGAAAAGAGCTTTCCAATGAATATTAAAAATTTGAAATCTAACGGTTGGATTTGGAATTATGTCCAAATCAATTTCAGAAAAGGTCGCTGTAAGTGCAGTTTGATGGCCGTTGTTGGAAATCGACTGTACGGGCCTTGATAAAATTATCAAAAATATTGATAATTTGTGTAAAATCATAATTTGTGCATTGGAAATAACTGGGATGAAAAACTCCACATTTGAAATGATAAAAATAGATTTTTATCGAAATGAACTAGTTTTGAACTAGAATTGAAATCAATTTATTTTTGAAATAAATAAATTGAATTTGAAAGTGATTTTAAAAATAATCAATATTCCCAATACGTGAATTGGACTGGAGTTGAATCGAAATTATCTTCGGAATATTTCGATGTTGGATTTCGTGACTATACAGATATTGTTATGGGAATTTGAAAGATATATTTTATATCGTTATTTCCAATACGATATATGTTGGTTTCAGAATTTGATATTGAATATAAGCCGATATATTTTCTATTCAGAGCCTTGTATTTAATATCAAATATGATTTGGGTTTGTCGTGAATCGTGTTTTAGATGAAATTGGTTCTTTAACCCAGTTAAAGGCAGGATATTGATTTTTGAAAAGATTGAAACTAAGTGGAGTTTTAATGAATCTTTAATTAGATTAAAAAGTGAATTGATAATTTAAATTATCAAATCTGAAAGGTGATCGAGAATGGAGTACCACCAGTTTTTCTCCAAAGCGATAGTTAAATCTTTAATTAGATTTGAGCGTGAAATGGTAATTAATTTTACCGATAGCACCGTGGTGTTAGATATGGAGTGTTACCAGTTTTCTCCATGGGATATATAGGTTGGGATTGGAAAATAAAATAAATAATTAATTCGGTGTGGTTCGCTAATCCCGACTAGTTAGAAATGATATCCAAAGGAAGATTATAGAATAAATTTAGAATAATTTATCTTGGATAAAATTAATGGGAACCTTTCCCTAAGAATGGGATTTTGTGAATAAAAGAATATTCTGAATTGGAATGAGGCGTTCGTTGTGTTTGTGTAACATTTGTTTACCATATACGTGGGATATTCAGAAAGGCCGGGTTTATACCCATTTTGAATAACCGATTCGACGAGATGTCAAAGATGAAGACGGTGGTTGAAGACCGGAAGTCTTCACATCGTTTGGGTGATTACTGATGATCTCGATTGGGCTGTACACCCAAGATGAGGGAAACAGTTAGTGGTCGTCCAGACGTACTTGGAGATGGATGGATATGCGAGGAAAGTGCCTCCGGTTTCGTTCAGACCCAGAACGAACTAGTAAATGGATTGTGTGTCTGACATTGGATTTTATTCTGTGTTGATTGATCTCTATTAAATATACATCTGTTTGGCGGCGGAGAATTTATTCTCTTGCTTACCGCCCTTCTCTGAGATGTACGAGCTCAGAGGTTGTATATCGATGGACATCAGTCGCATGGAGTGAATTGCCAGTGTGGCACGCGTAAGTGGCAATTGATCAGGGCTTCTGTTGAAAAGCAAAGTCTTGTGGTTGATGATCAAAGCACGGCCTGTGTGGCGTAGTTTTGTGTATAACATGAATTCGCGAGCCTCACACCTCGGTATGAGTCAAAAACGGGATAGTGACGCAGGGAGAGCACGACATTTCTTTCTAGCTAGGGTGGTGTCAGTGACCTACCAACCCTGACATTTATATATTTTTCACCTATGTGGTTGTTGGATACGAGGCGCCACAGATATAGATCTGTAAGGACCGGGAAACGTGTGTTCAGGAATAATTAATCCTCAAAAGTAAGAGAGGACCGGCCCTGAAGATCCAAGGATCATTGTGGGGTCCTGGGACATTTGTTAGAGTGTCTCGAATCGGAGAGGAGCTTGCCCCTTGTCTCGACTCATGACGGAAATCCAATTTCCCATACGTGATATTGCGATTTTATTTGTAGAGCCTAGTATGGCGACATGATAGATGGTACCCATGCTGTTGTATATAACGCAGTTGTATACACAATTGTGTGATTTTTGTTTGATGATAACAAACAAATATATATTATTATAAATGTGTTTGTTATTGTACTGTTTTATATATATACAACATAGATAGGAATATAATATTTGAATTGAATATTATATTTCAAACATTCAAACAGTACAACTTTTTATAACTCCACTATTTAAACATTCACTGTATATTGTACTTGTATATAAATAGAATATAATAGACAAGTTTTGTTTGACATCAATAAAATGATATTTTATTTCAGACAAATTTGTTTATTACAAATAAACAGTACAATCCCTTTCATATACACAGCTACTTTACTACTGACTCACTACAACATTCACACTCGATATACATTTTCATTCATATACTCATATACACATATACATAGTCTTCTGCCAGTCCAGTCCAGTCTTCACTGCTCAGTCAATCCAGTCCAGTTATCCAGTCAGTCCAGTCTTCATACCTGTCATTCACAGAAACACACACAGAGTATCCAGAACAGAAATATATTCTAATGCACGCAAATATAAATTTTATTTTTAAAATTTTTTTTGCCTCAGTTTTCTGGTGTGTTTCTCATCATTTTTCATGACTGGATCTGAATATAGCACGCACATACATGTATACACACACATGTGTATAAATATACACATATAACAGTGCAGGGACAGGGACAACTCTACTGATGGCTGCAAATGCACACGTGCGTATATACACACGTGTGCACTGCCTCGCCAATCAGCGCGCAACTGAGGAGTAGCCACTTGGACCTTCTCGACTCAGTGCACATGTCAACACACATCAAAATGGTCGAGCCAAGCCCAAGACTACTCAGCAAATAATAAAGCCAAAGTGAAATCAACTCAACAGCTCAAGTGGTCGAGCCATTACAAGACAGGTATGAAAGCATGCAACAGCAATGGTTCAAGTGTGGAGCTATAAGGCATGTCATAACAATCAAGTTATAATACAATGTGCACAAGAATGGTCAAAGCAGCAAGCACAAGCTCAAGTATATACAAGTGTTCAAGTAAACTGGTGCAGCATGGTTCAAGTAAAGGTGCATTGACAGATCATGGTGGTTCAGCTAATCTGAATGCATGGGTGAAACAGGCCAACACAAGTGTTATGCAAGCATACATGGCCAAGCAAAAGTAAATGCAATGCAACATAGGTCGAACACAAAAGCTTCATATACAGTATATCATGGAGTAGCAAATATATGTACTGGCAAATACAAAGCTGAATGGTCAAGGGAACATCAATACAAAATGCACACATGAGTTCACCTCAGCATTAACACAGCAGGATACATATGGAGTAAACATGGATGGGCCGAGACAAGTATCAACAAAAGCAGCATTTTATACATGTTAGTGGCAAGGCAAATACACATGTGCAAATGATGTTTCAACTCAATGTCAAGGTCAAAGTGGTTGAGCCATAACAAAGCAGCCAAGCTCAAGTACAAAATGCTAAGTTAAAGGTTTTTTAGACCAAAACACAAGTGCATAAAGATTTCTATATGCAAACAAGTTTGGAGAATCAGTATATTGATTTCAGGCAAGAAACCATCTTTTATTGCTTTCTGAAATCATGCATGCATACCAAATGGTTCATACACTCAAAACAGAATATTCAATAAGTGTTTGACAAAGCCAGAAAAGTCAGTGCAAAATCAATGCCTAAATATGTTCAGAAAATTGCATATATATATTTGGCATATGATACAATCAGCATGAACATGCATAATTCCATGTGATTGTAAATCAAGGGGAGCCAAGAATGGAATTTTGTTTAATACAATGCAAGAATTTAATCAGAAGTTGAAGTATTTGTTGTTTGGCAAGTTTGTGAGAAATCACATATCATTCAACAAAGATTGGCAAGTAACAAAGTCATTTCAAGTGTGTCCAAGATGACAGCAAAACATTTTTGCAAAGGTTTAAAAGCAATTCCAGAAATCACTGAGCTCGGTTTTTGGCAACAAATAATTCAAGCACAAAATTTACAGCATCAAATTAGGCCGATTTTATCAAGGTATCAAAGGGGGATTGCTTGCGAGAATTGTTCAAGGGGCCACAAACATTTTAGGAAAATTCATCACAAACAAAACAGGAAAGCTATTAAAGCCAAGGCAACAAATTCAAATTCATTTTCCATGCCGAGGTGTTTAAAATCAAAGAGCACAAATCAATGAAACAATTTATTGTTGCAAATCAGTATGCAATTCAAAGCCGAGCAATTTTAGGCAATAAAGCAAAAGTGGAAAGCCAATGTCAATCAGATCGAAATCATATATGGAAATCAGAGATTTTTAGGATTCGAGTTACCCTATATGTATGCACAACCATTTCATCATCGGCATATAGGGGATTGAAAACCACAAAACAATTTGATCGAGAAAAACAACAAAATCAAGAACTTTCAGAGAAATAAAAGTCGAATACTCACAATTAATTTTCGATCAAGAGCCAACTCAAATCAATCGAAGAACAGGGGCAACGATATCCTCAAGCAGCATAGATTTAATTCCAGAAGCATACGTTCGAGATTTGGAGCATAGAAAACCCTAACTCCCAAATCAGAGAAATTCAGAGTGAAGAATCACATAGTCACAAAGACACGAGCCACAGTTTCATCAATACTAGAAGCCATCCAATCGATTTGGGGGGAGTTATTCGAAGAGAAACCCTAGCTGTCTTCCATTCGTAGCCGCCGCCATTTTTTATAAAAAGGAAAGGGATCGAGCAAATGATAAATGGGCCGGCCAAAATCCAAAGGGGATGACCCTTCTTTTAATCTCCTAGGGTTTTAACTCTTTTTTTTTTAAAAATTTGTCTTGTACAATGAATTCAAACAGTGTCTAGATCCGTAAAGTCTAGGATATCAGTCAGTGTGTTGACTGTCGGTTACAGAGTCTGTAAAATCTGGGTTACTGGTTACGGGGTCGTAAATAGGGAAATCTGATCGAGTGTACATTCGTCAGTCTAGTGTTTTGAGCGTAGGGTTAGAATAGGAGCGAGAGTCGCGAGTGTACATGGTCTTGTATGCGGGATCTGTTCTATCACCTAGTAGAAACATTAGGAATGCAGCAGTAGGCAAGATTTGCCGAAGCTGGGTATCTCTGTGTGTTATTTTCTTTCCGTATTTACTTACTCTACTTTATCTGTGCTGCAATTATTTTTAATTACCTGATAATCTGTGATAAACCCTATTCACCCCCCTCTAGGGTTAATCTAGATCCAACAAGTGGTATCAGAGCAGGTATTTTTAACTCTAGAGAAATGGTGAATTCTAGTTGTCAGTCTTCTGAGATTCAGTCCAGTCGTACTCCATTTATTTTCGATGGTACAGATTTTTCAAATTGGAAATTAGAAATGGAATTATATTTAAAATCTATTGATATTAAATGTTGGGATACTGTTATTAATGGTTATGATATGGTCAATAGGAACGATATTGGATTTAATTCTCGTGCTATTCACACTTTGTATTCTTATATTGATGATGTCCAATATAACCTCATTTCTCATTGCTTGACTGCGCAGGAAATATGGGATTTTCTCAATAGAAAGTATGGAAAGATCGACAACAGCAGCTCAAAACCCAAAGTGGTCAACTCAGATTCAGATCTATGCTCAGGAGAAGAAACAAATGAAAATTCAAGTAGATCAGACGATGGAGACTCAACAGACAATGAGACTGAAAGTTTCTCATATGAAGAGTTGGTTTATATGTGTACTGATTTAACAAAAATCGTTGATAAACTCCATCGTAAAAACAAATACTTGAAATCTAAAAATCACGAGTTAAATAGCAAAATTAACTGTTTGGAATCAGAATCTACAAATGTCATGAAATTAGAAAATTCTGACTGTGAAAGTTGTTTGAATTTGAAAACTGACCTCGCTCATCTCAATAAAAATATTCAAAGGCTTAAAGAGGAAATTCTGATTTTAAAAGATAACGAGGTTGAGCTAAAAGATTCAAACAATTCTTTGCAAAAAGAATTTAATAATTTTAAGGCCATCAAAAGTTCCAAACATGAAATTGCTGAGAAAGAAAGCTTGTTGAAAAGTGATTTAATTTTAAATGAGCTTGAAAAGAGATTGAGAATTTCAAGAAACTTGAATTTGAAAAACAAGTTAAATTTGAATCTGAAATCTTTGAGTCCAAGACCAAAATCAAACTTCTTGAAAACGAAAATTTGTCTTTGAAACAAAATGAGACTGAAAGGAGAAAGATCAACATTAATCGTTGTTCAAATCTGATAAAAGAAAACTCTGATCTTAAATCCAAAATTCAACGATTAGAATCAACTTTGGATAAATTTTCGAATGGAGAAAAATCGTTGAATATGCTGTTACAAAACCAATTTTCGGTTGGTCATAAACAAGGTCTTGGTTTTGGAAAAACAAGTGTTTTTGAAAAATTGAATTCTTGTGATTTTAAAAAACCTTTAAATTGCTTCAAAAAGGGTCATTCTGAAAATTTGAATTTTGAAAATTCAGAGAGATTTTTAAGTCACACCAGGAATGAGAACTTGTTTTATAATAAACCATCTATACATTCTTCGATCCCAAAAGGAAATAAAACGGGCTTTGTTAAGTTCAAACAGAGTTGGGTTCCTAAGGGTACAAAGGTAAATTCGAATGGTGTGTTATATAAACAGGTTTGGGTACCAAAACGAACAAATACAACTGTGAGTGGTTTTACTGCTTTTGTTAGACCACTCAATCCTCTAAACAGTTAGCTACCAAAGGAGGCTGAGGAACAACTGTGCTGAAAAGAGAAACTGACTTAAACTGCTTCATATCATTGAATCATCTACTGTTCCTTAGCCAAGTCTGATGAGTTAGAGATCCACAACGTCTTCTGTGAATCAGGTATGATTTCTAACCTCATCCTTGTAAATATTTTTTTTTCATTGTTTATTTCTGCTTCTTCTACCCCTTTCTATTTTATTTTCTTCTATTTGTTTTTTATTTGATTTGTCACTGCCATATCTCTTTGTTTATTCTGTGCTTCTTAAACTTCCAATTGCAGTTCTCATGATTTCCTGGAAATTCATTTTACTTGAATAAAACTCTCTTGTTTATAATCATTTCCAGATTCTGAATTTAATCTTGTAATAATCTGCAATTGTTTAGAAGTTTATTTTATTCTTGAATTCATAACAGTGCTGAAGCATTCATGTCATATCTTGAACACTGATAATTTGAATTCTAATTTTTTTTGAAGATATGAATATTCAATGAAATTTTACACACCTTTGCTGTTCTGAGTTTATTCTAATTCATTTTAGAAAAGCTGAAAATATTACACTCATCACAGCACTCTATTATTTATCAGTTGTGATAATTTCATTGATTTTCGGATTGGCTTGAATCAGTGATACATCCTAAATTCCATCTTTATTCATGATCATTATGGTTAGAATATGTCTGTTTGAAATCATCTAAAATTCCTGATATTTTGAATATCACACACCTCTTGAATTTGAAATAATCAATCTTGTGTGAATAATTCATTATATCTCAAACTTGACATTGACTCAAGTGATTTCAAATAAATTATTTATTTATGGATCATGAGTATCTCTTAATTATTTGATGTAAATGATCTGAAATCATTCTTAAAAAAAAAAAACTTTTTGAAAAATTCCTTTGAAAATCTGGTCTTGAAATTCACTCATATTTCATGATTATTTGAGTTAAATATTTGTTTTGTTTAAAATCATTTGAAATTATTGATTTATTGAATCTCACACATATCTCGAATCAAAAATTTATAATCTGGTGTGATTGATTCATTAAATTCTGATATTTTTCATATTCCTCAAATGATTTCAAGTAAACAATATTTTAGTCATTAGATCATGAATCATCATATGTGGCCATCATCTTGAAAAGTATGATTTGAAACTATATTTTGTGTTGCTCTGATACTGTGTTCTGGAATCACATGCCTGCTGCTCTGATACATGTGCATAATCTATTATCTTGTCTGTTTGGGCTTGGTACTCAATAATTCTTTTGTCTAGGACATTCTTGTTCAGTATCATGTTAAAATTCCTCGTAAATAGAGACACCAAGTGGTATCAGAAGTGTTTTTTTTTGTTTCACCTATCTGTACTGAGATTTAAATTTTCACCTTGTAGAGATCCATACATTTTTTTTGCCTTATACAAATAAATGTGCTAAATTTGTCTGGCTGGGTTTGTGTTTCTTTAGTCTGAGATGTCCATGATAGTCCAGCAGGGTGTAATTAAATTCCTCGATAAGCGAGAACATTTGGTATCAGTCTTTTTCACTCATCTGTTTTTTGAATTATCACCCTGTATAGGTTCAATTTTTTTTAATCTGTTTAATTTCTTCTTGTAATTGTTTTTCAATTTTAAAATTATTTATTTTTTATTCATTCAGAAATTGAAATCAATATCCAATTTGTGCTGTATTTGTAATTCATCAAAATTAGTATTAGATTTTGAAATTGTGATGAATTGTGACTGCAGTATGTTTCACAACAAGAGGAGAATATATTTGGATTTTCATGATGGTTGAATATTTATTATAATATCTTTGAACTGGCAATTATTTCACGACCATACTCATTATCTATCATCATTCTGCCATCCATGACAATTTTTTTTATAAATGTGGAGAGTTTAATAATTTTTTTTTTTAAAAAAAATCATCTTGAATAAACAGTGAAAATATTTGTGATGGAATTGTGGTTATGTTATTTTTCAGAATTAGTGTCAATTGTAAATTTTCAATAATCCCGGTACAGTTGGTCATATTTCATAATATAATTAATTTAGAAATTTATTTCACAGTCCATTTCTGTACCTATCACATTTCTATCATTCATATTGGTTGTATATACTGGGGAGTTTTTCATATTTAAAGCTGAAAATGATAAAATATATAATTGATACATAAGCATGTCTCTAACCTCATTTAAAAATCCAAGCTCTGGTTATGCATGGTTATGAGACAACTTACAATTTAAGCTGCGACTGACTTCATTTAAAAATCCAAGCTTTGGTTATGCGTGGTCAGGGTGCTCTTAAATCAAAAGAAAAAGAAAAGAAAATAATGTGCAATTTTTTTTATGAAATTATCCTTGGTGTATAATAACCAGCCTATCAATCCACTTTCTAATCTGTGAAATGTGTTGAAATTTTATGACGTATTATGATTTGTTGATTGATAAGTATTGGGATTTGAGATTATTCGTTTTTTTCACTTAAATTGAATTATAATTATAATTCAAATCCATCACTGTTTTTTTGAGCCTCATTTTTATGAAAATTCGTTTGAAAATTAATTGAAATTCATTTTTATATAACTCTCCTCATTTATATAAATTTCGTCGTAAATCAGTCATTTTCTGCATTGTGAAATATGCCATTAGTTCTTAGTTTATTATGATTTTTGTTTGACTAATTGAGATTTATGATGACCATTCCTCCTCTTAAGCTGAAAATATATTTTTTAGTCATTTTTATCGATATTTTAAATTCTATATCCTTTTGATGATAACAAAAGGGGGAGAATTGATTAGATTTTGATTTATGAGTGAATATTTTATAAATATTTTAATTTTCAGAATTCTGAATCTTTTTACATTCTTTTCACTCATGCACAGTTATAGGGGGAGTTTCTGTTGTAGGGGGAGCTAATAAATAGTGGGAGTTCAGAATTCACTGTCAAACACATTTATTGTAGTCAAAATCTTTTATTTGTTTGTCATCATCAAAAGGGGGAGATTGTTGTATATGACGCAGTTGTATACACAATTGTATGATTTTTGTTTGATGATAACAAACAAATATATATTATTATAAATGTGTTTGTTATTGTACTGTTTTATATATATACAACATAGATAGGAATATAATATTTGAATTGAATATTATATTTCAAACATTCAAACAGTACAACTTTTTATAACTCCACTATTTAAACATTCACTGTATATTGTACTTGTATATAAACAGAATATAATAGACAAGTTTTGTTTGACATTAATAAAATGATATTTTATTTCAGACAAATTTGTTTATTACAAATAAACAGTACAATCCCTTTCATATACATAGCTACTTTACTACTGACTCACTACAACATTCACACTCGATATACATTTTCATTCATATACTCATATACACATATACATAGTCTTCTGCCAGTCCAGTCCAGTCTTCACTGCTCAGTCAATCCAGTCCAGTTATCCAGTCAGTCCAGTCTTCATACCTGTCATTCACAGAAACACACACAGTATCCAGAACAGAAATATATTCTAATGCACGCAAATATAAATTTTATTTTTAAAATTTTTTTTTGCCTCAGTTTTCTGGTGTGTTTCTCATCATTTTTCATGACTGGATCTGAATATAGCACGCACATACATGTATACACACACATGTGTATGAATATACACATATAACAGTGCAGGGACAGGGACAACTCTACTGATGGTTGCAAATGCACACGTGCGTATATACACACATGTGCACTGCCTCGCCAATCAGCGCGCAACTGAGGAGTAGCCACTTGCACCTTCTCGACTCAGTGCACATGTCAACACACTTCAAAATGGTCGAGCCAAGCCCAAGACTACTCAGCAAATAATAAAGCCAAAGTGAAATCAACTCAACAGCTCAAGTGGTCGAGCCATTACAAGACAGGTATGAAAGCATGCAACAGCAATGGTTCAAGTGTGGAGCTATAAGGCATGTCATAACAATCAAGTTATAATACAATGTGCACAAGAATGGTCATAGCAGCAAGCACAAGCTCAAGTATATACAAGTGTTCAAGTAAACTGGTGCAGCATGGTTCAAGTAAAGGTGCATTGACAGATCATGGTGGTTCAGCTAATCTGAATGCATGGGTGAAACAGGCCAACACAAGTGTTATGCAAGCATACATGGCCAAGCAAAAGTAAATGCAATGCAACATAGGTCGAACACAAAAGCTTCATATACGGTATATCATGGAGTAGCAAATATATGTACTGGCAAGTACAAAGCTGAATGGTCAAGGGAACATCAATACAAAATGCACACATGAGTTCACCTCAGCATTAACACAGCAGGATACATATGGAGTAAACATGGATGGGCCGAGACAAGTATCAACAAAAGCAGCATTTTATACATGTTAGTGGCAAGGCAAATACACATGTGCAAATGATGTTTCAACTCAATGTCAAGGTCAAAGTGGTTGAGCCATAACAAAGCAGCCAAGCTCAAGTACAAAATGCTAAGTTAAAGGTTTTTTAGACCAAAACACAAGTGCATAAAGATTTCTATATGCAAACAAGTTTGGAGAACCATTATATTGATTTCAGGCAAGAAACCATCTTTTATTGCTTTCTGAAATCATGCATGCATACCAAATGGTTCATACACTCAAAACAGAATATTCAATCAGTGTTTGACAAAGCCAGAAAAGTCAGTGCAAAATCAATGCCTAAATATGTTCAGAAAATTGCATATATATATATTTGGCATATGATACAATCAGCATGAACATGCATAATTACATGTGATTGTAAATCAAGGGGAGCCAAGAATGGAATTTTGTTTAATACAATGCAAGTATTTAATCAGAAGTTGAAGTATTTGTTGTTTGGCAAGTTTGTGAGAAATCACATATCATTCAACAAAGATTGGCAAGTAACAAAGTCATTTCAAGTGTGTCCAAGATGACAGCAAAACATTTTTGCAAAGGTTTAAAAGCAATTCCAGAAATCACTGAGCTCGGTTTTTGGCAACAAATAATTCAAGCACAAAATTTACAGCATCAAATTAGGCCGATTTTATCAAGGTATCAAAGGGGGATTGCTTGCGAGAATTGTTCAAGGGGCCACAAACATTTTAGGAAAATTCATCACAAACAAAACAGGAAAGCTATTAAAGCCAAGGCAACAAATTCAAATTCATTTTCCATGCCGAGGTGTTTAAAATCAAAGAGCACAAATCAATGAAACAATTTATTGTTGCAAATCAGTATGCAATTCAAAGCCGAGCAATTTTAGGCAATAAAGCAAAAGTGGAAAGCCAATGTCAATCAGATCGAAATCATATATGGAAATCAGAGATTTTTAGGATTCGAGTTACCCTATATGTATGCACAACCATTTCATCATCGGCATATAGGGGATTGAAAACCACAAAACAATTTGATCGAGAAAAACAACAAAATCAAGAACTGTCAGAGAAATAAAAGTCGAATACTCACAATTAATTTTCGATCAAGAGACAACTCAAATCAATCGAAGAACAGGGGCAACGATATCCTCAAGCAGCAGAGATTTAATTCCAGAAGCATACGTTCGAGATTTGGAGCATAGAAAACCCTAACTCCTAAATCAGAGAAATTCAGAGTGAAGAATCACATAGTCACAAAGACACGAGCCACAGTTTCATCAATACTAGAAGCCATCAAATCGATTTGGGGGGAGTTATTCGAAGAGAAACCCTAGCTGTCTTCCATTCGTAGCCGCCGCCATTTTTTATAAAAAGGAAAGGGATCGAGCAAATGATAAATGGGACGGCCAAAATCCAAAGGGGATGACCCTTCTTTTAATCTCCTAGGGTTTTAACTCTTCTTTTTTTTTTTAATTTGTCTTGTAAAATGAATTCAAACAGTGTCTAGATCCGTAAAGTCTAGGATATTAGTCAGTGTGTTGACTGTCGGTTACAGAGTCTGTAAAATCTGGGTTACTGGTTACGGGGTCGTAAACAGGGAAATCTGATCGAGTGTACATTCGTCAGTCTAGTGTTTTGAGCGTAGGGTTAGAATAGGAGCGAGAGTCGCGAGTGTACATGGTCTTGTATGCGGGATCTGTTCTATCACCTAGTAGAAACATTAGGAATGCAGCAGTAGGCAAGATTTGCCGAAGCTGGGTATCTCTGTGTGTTATTTTCTTTCCGTATTTACTTACTCTACTTTATCTGTGCTGCAATTATTTTTAATTACCTGATAATCTGTGATAAACCCTATTCACCCCCCCTCTAGGGTTAATCTAGATCCAACACATGCCGCCTATGATTGATATTTATGATTTGAATTGATTTGACACTATACACTTATAATAGTATCAAATGATTTGTTTTAAACGTACCAAGCATGTTTGGCTATTATAAGGGAAAACCCTATCCTACGGCTTGCGTTGCATTGTGTGATGGGACCTGGGTCTTATAATAGCTTCATTTTTCCAAAAAGCATTGCGTTGTTTTGTTATATGCACTAGTATTCTTGGGAGGAAACCCGTTCCGTGTTATACGGCGTGGTCCCTTGAATTACTCTCTTCTAAAGTAAAGTTTTAAATAACTGTTTTTGTTCTCACACCAGTCACATGACTGACCTTGAGTTTATTGTTTTAACCTAAACTCTGGGTGCCCCTATTTTCCGCATGGGCAGCTAGTAGTTTTGGTTTTGCAGATTTATATTCACAGGGTCCTGATTTACAGCTGGAACGATGCTCGGAAAGCTCTGTATCCGTGTATCACTTTTAGTTGTGTTTTGTATATTTTTCCGCTGCTATGTAATTTATTGTAATCTCTGATATTTATCGAATGTATTTTATTCATTTATACTCTGTATATTCTTGTATCTGATGGAATTATTGTAATAACAATGAAATGTTCTTCTGTTTGCGTTCTGATTCGTCTTGTACTCAATTCTATCCGTGCTTTCCTTCACGGGGAAGTTCAGGTCGTCTCAATAACAGTATGTTATTTACTGTTACTTTTAATAATACTAAAATGATAGTTTAATATATCATTTATAATGTTTTGGTGAATTTGTCTATTATGCTGATATTGTGATGTAGTATTAACATTTAATCATTTTTGTATGCACAGAATACTACAACAAAAAAAGGATAAAGAAAAAGAAAGAAGTCGATACATATCAGTATCGTTGTAGTTTAATGGCCATGATCAAATCATTGGAAAAAAAATTAAAAAAGGCAAAGTTTTTACAGTAGATCAATTAGATTTCATTAAGCAAACACCTTTTCATTAATTCATTTTTTCTATATATGAAGGTTATGTAACTTTGAAAGAATGTAGAAAATCAACTTTGACTGTGGATATTCTTATTAGTACATTTTCTGTTGAAAATGAAGATTTCAAAATTGGAAAAAAAGGTTCAAAAATTATGACTGAAGATATTGCATTGCTGTTTGGTTTGCCAATACATGGAAAAAACTTGTTTCCTCTACCAAAATCTACTTTTCAACACCTATCTGACTACTGTAAAGAATTTGTTGTAAGGAATTTGAGAATAGTTGAGCATATTACTTAAAAACAAACCATTGCTAGAATTAACTGTAACGGCCCGCAAATCCGTACTATCTGAGTTGACTAATAATACCACACGTCCAACCCAAATTGCACAGAAATACAAATCATTATTAGAAAGAAGTTAGAGGATGAGAAATAGAAAGAAAGAAAGGTTAGAATAGAAGAAAACAAATCTCACAGCGGAACGAATAAAATATATTATATAACATAACTTTTGAAATACAAATCAGTAACTTTATATACATACCATCA
Organism: Allium sativum; assembly: GCA_030737875.1. NCBI lineage: Eukaryota > Viridiplantae > Streptophyta > Magnoliopsida > Asparagales > Amaryllidaceae > Allium > Allium sativum. The sequence continues at coordinate 352,609,939 of CM060919.1, read as the reverse complement.
TCAGAGCACAACAGTTATTCCTGGAACAGTTATAAACACCTGTTTCCAGATACAAACATGGTTCACAGCGGAATATATGATAGTCTATAGCTAACTGGTGAAGCCTCCTGCTTCCAGCTCTTCCAAGTGAATTTGAAAAATCCCGACTACTTGACTGCCCGTACAAATTTGGGCACCCAAGAGTTTAGGGAAAATAAAACAAAATAAACTCTGGGTCAGTCATGGGACAAGTGTGAGTAAACTCCAACCATTTGTTAAACTTTCAAAATTCTTTTCGAAAGAAATGATAATAGTAAGACCAACCCACACATAAACATGGACGGTTTTTACCTTACTATAACCCAAAAACACTTTGATACGAAAATCCAGTGATATTATAGTAGTGTCTAAATCAAATAAATAACAATCTAGCAGAACGCTTGCATCTCACGCCCCATTGTATATAATATAAAATCAAAAACCGCATGGCGCTTATTGGAGATTGGATTCCGACTATGACAAGGTATGGAACCACCTGTCGATAGTGTATCTCTAGAGAGGAATACACTGGGTTCAACATGAACATCTTGCAACCCGGCCCACACATGACCGAGCACTCATTTCGCTTGAGTGTATCGAATGTATATCCCCAACGGTTGGGATCAGCAACCCTTTCCCGAATGGGACAACATCGAATAGAATAAGGAATTAAATGAATCTCTAGATAGGTGATTATACACCCTAATGGGAGCGACCCACATAGCCATGCTGCCTGCCCAATTTTTGTCATTTTTCGGTTGTTGAGGCCTGAGGCTACGATTTCTTATCATTCCGTGATGCCACAATCACTTTGAATGCCACATTGTCAGATCAGTCAATCACTAGTTGATTTGCACAAATATATTCTAGATATTATGCTAAGGGAATAAATCCGTTGCAACCATATATATTTATGTATACCAACATATTCGATCATTAGAAATACTTTGTCAGACATTCGTCCATATACGTTCGTTCTGGGACTGAACGAAACCGAAGGCACAATTTCTATTAATAGAAAAAGTCCTTGCACTTTACTTCGTCTTCGATTATCTTCATATAATCTAATTCGCAACGCTACTGCCAATACAGAGTGGTTCACGGATAATAATCCAACCGGTCTCTCCATATTGACAACGATATTGGCAAACACTTCGATAGTCGGTTATTTAACTATCGAAGAAAAACTAACATCCATTCAAAACATCAAACAATCACTGGGCCATTTTATTAATATTTCATTAATTAAATCACTTCTCCAGTTCCTTTACCAATATTCATTAACTAAATATTTTCAGTTATCATCTTGGCTTCTTACCCATTTGGAAAACATTTCCATATCTCGCCTTCTTTTATTTCCTACACTTAGAAAATATTTTATATTTATAATTGGAGAACATTCCAATTACTTATTTCTTTCCCGATTATTCATCTATATGCTTAGGAAATACTCATTCATTATATTTCTAAATTTCCACCTATTTGGGTTAAAACGAATGTTATATAAAACATCGTTACAACAACTCAAAATGCTGCATTTAACTAATCTTATTCAAACATTTATCTTCGAGACCTGATACTGCTATTTATCAATTAAAAATGAAATCAATCAAGTTAGGGTATAACTACCTCTCAGACCTTGACTGAAAACATCCTTAACTTCAAAACAGACAAAACCATTATTCCCGAATAATCAACACCATAAAACTAATTATTCATTTTTAAAACATGTATACGCTTCTCTTTCTGTTTTAACAAATCTAATTTATAGATTTCCTTTTTGTTTATAATATTCTATTTTTGAATTCATTTACTTATGGAATTCTATATATATCGATACATTGATTTCTTACTATTAAGTTTTCTTAAAAATATTCTAACTCCTTAAATTTTCGGAAAATTTCGCCATAACCTCCTTTGTACCGGGAGCATCGGGAAAATCCCCAAACCGCCACACAGGCCTCTCTAATCAAAAAGAAAAAGAAAAGCCAAGCGGGTTGCCGATACGGCGCATAAAACCTCATATGGAATTTAAACGTGAACCTTTTTGTCGGGCACATAAATTAAAATCTTCATATACTTCATCCCGTACCTGTCTAACACATGTTCACCTGTTTTTTTCAATTCAAATCAACTCAATCCAATCCTTTGAATTCAGTTTCGCCGATTTATTCTTTAATTAGCTATTTTGCCTATTTCACTTCTTTGTTTGAACTTAACATGTTCAAATAAAATATTTAACTTGCTCATTACAAAATTGAATTCCAATTTCAATTCAAGTTTCTTTTTGATTTCGAATATAAATTTCCAAATCGAATTCACTTATTCAAAGCCCAATATCAATTCAAAATCTCATTAACCAATTCCTACTCAAACTAGTTAATTCTATTCAATAATTAAAAATCTGATTTTTTGTTTCAAAAATCTGATTCATTACTCCACTTGAGTTCACATATAATTTACAACTCAAAATCTGAAATTTTCTAAATATAAATTCGGATTTTATTCGCTTAAAATCCTTTTATAAAATTAAATAAATTGTTATGGTTTTTAAATGGTTATGGCGCTGTTTTTCTGAAAATTTGATTTTGACATAACTCAAAGTATATACGACGAAATTCAGAATTTTCTCTTCCATTAGAAAACTATTATCTAATTGGTCCTGACGATTCTTGTTTCAACGAATTCCAACTTAAATTGAGTTCTGTATACTCAATTGAAGTTCGAAACGCCAAATTACGAACAACTGCGCTGCGGCGAGTTCGTTTTAATTATATTTATATATATAAACGTTTAAACTTCGTTTATAATAAATTCAACTCCATCCTGATATATTTTAATATATATCAAATCCATTTCAACATAATATTTCCGATTTTCTAAAATTGTTGATTTCCCCTAACTTGGAAATAAATTTATTTATACGTCGATCTTCTATATTCAAATTCCATTTCAACTCTATCTGAATTATATAGTCAAATTCCCATTTAAACTATATTTGAGTTATATATTCAAAGTCTGTTTCAAATTCTATTTCGAAATTCTATTTCGAGTTCTATTTTGAAATTCTATTTCAAGTTCTATTTTGAAATTCTATTTTAAGTTCTATTTTGAAATTCTATTTCAAGTTCTATTTTTGGAATTCTATTCAAGTTCTATTTTTGGAATTCTATTTCAATTCTCTTATTCAAATTCTATTTTGAATTTAAACATTTAAATTATCAATGATAAGTTTCCACCTTTCTTTATAACATCATTTAATTTACTTGTTTATATTTTTAAACAAGTCTTGGTTTCAAATTCATTTTTGAAATTAAATTCTATGTTTGAAAAATAAATTTCCCCTTTTCTAAATTCACACTTGTGTTTATATTTTCCCGAATTATCCAAATGATAATTCTTTTAATTTCCTCTATAAACTTCATTTATAAATGAATTACTTGTTTTTATTATTTAAAAACAAGTTAATATTTCTATTCTATTCGAATTTCAAGTTTCTATTTTGAAAAAAATAGAATTTCCCTTTAAATCTCAAATATCCTTTTCACGATATTTTTGAATACCAACATTTATGCCCAGTGATAATTAAACACCAAACATCCAATTATTTATTTCAGGTTTTCTAACACATCATATATGACGGTATATATGCAAACAACTAAACAAACAGATAATATATTTTTGAGGAATCCAGTTGGATCCCTCCAACCTGTTTTCCTGCATCCACAGACATTAGTCAACATAGTAATACCCATCCTGCTTCGAGGCAGGATATCGCGGTATGATGGTCATCCACTAATATATATTTATGGGGCGCATAGGGAAATCATCCACTATGGTACTGCGGGCATCCGTTAATGAGACTGCGGGAATCCAACCAATCACCAATATATATATATATATATATAATAGCCACAAACACAATCCTATATAACTAATATATTTATAGCGACAAATAAATACTTAATTGCATCCAACCATCAACTAACAACCAACAATTTATTTTAATGCTAAAATAAATTAAATGAGTGAGATTTTACTCACCCTCGTTTCCATTTGCTGAGTATCCCTTAAAAATCCACATTGCATTTTAGGAACTGACTTGAATTGATTTAACTGAATTTATGTCGAATGAATTATACCTACGATCATTTGATTTTTATTAATCAACTAAGCTATATTAATTTATTTTAACTATTATAAATGAATAATTTAGACATCATGTACCTAAATCCTTTGCAGATACTCGTCCAAACGACAAAGCTAACTCGGAAATCATCGATCAACCTTGCGGACACAGCTCCAAAAGCTACTGTATCCATTCTGACATTTCACCAAACACTTAGCAGGCAATTCTCATTTCGCACGAACCAAACAATGACCCTCCTGCTACCGAACTACCTCACTACAGACACCCGCTGCTCAAAATCACGCACCACCCAGCACTTCCAAATAAGACCGAACTCCTTCCAAGTTCCCCCTTCCTTCACTGCTGAGTCGAACTCCACTTCACAACTCAGCTCGCCCCTTTTTCCTCTACCCAAAATCACGTCAGCCTCCATCTCATTCAATTGCAGTAACCGCACCATCAAGTTCATCTACAGACCACAACTGTTCTGCCCCTTTCCCCTTCACGCGAGCGCTTCCTCCCCCTGACCGAACCTCACGTTGACTTCAGGGATGATGCACACCCTTCTCAATCGAGCTTCGGAATTTCATCGTCCCCATCGCGATTTCATTAGCGCGATTTCCCCTTTTGGTTTTGCTGAGCGATTTCGAATTTCTATTTCGAACGATGGTTGTGATTTTAAAGAGGAGGGTGTGGCTTAAGTACACATTTTTAATGTGATTTGACTCCGAGATTTTAATCGATTCGAAATAAAGATATTTTTACCCTTTTTAAATAGATATCGATTTGATTTCGAGCCTATCCACAATCAAATATCTCGGGGTCCATTAATTTAAACCACGAACCGCTATTTTAGCGTATAGACTGACATTTAAATGTTATTACATTATTCTGAACTGAACTAATATATTTTTACATTTAATTTTCAACGAATATACCGTATTAAGTTAATATAATATAATTTTAATTCAAAACTAATCAATTCGCTGGAAATAAATTATTTTTATTATCGCCTAAATTCAAATACAATTAATGTTGATCATATGAATTATTTCGATTAAGTTTTTAACTTCAGTTTCAATTATTTACGGTTTATGATAATTCGATATACACGAATTAAATTATATTTGATTATAAATCGATAAATTCTATATAAATATCCATTTACATTATCAATTCAATATTGAAAACCATATTAAATATTTAAAATAAACTGTTCGAAAAATCCGGGTCGTTACATTCTTCCCCCCTTAAAAGAATTTCGTCCCCGAAATTACTAAGGTAAGAAAAATGCTACAAACCCATTAACTTTTCAAAACTCACTTATGTTGAAACTCATTATTTTATATTTCAACCAATTTAATTCTACCCAAACCTTTGGTTTCCATTTATATTGCACACCATATATGCTCACATTCAATTAGTTTGAATGATTTTCAATCAATTCATAATCTATTCAAATTGATTCTAGTCAATTTATTCACTTCAATCCATTTAAGTAGCTTAAGTTAAATTCCAATTCTATAATCCGAATCCCAGGGTTTCATTTCAAATCCTTTTGAAATCACTTAAACATGTATATATATTTATAATCCTTTCAAATTCAAAATATATGAATTCTCCAACTAAACTTGTTTTTTTTCAAACAAATTCCCATCAAAAAATTTCTAAGGTAACCATTCGTCACTTAGAACTCGAAAATGAACACTGATGATGCTGCAGCCATCATCAGAATTATTTCCCAGCCATTGAAGTGAGTTCAGTGCTTAATCGCTTTCAAAATCTATTCAAATTGGTCTTTATTTAAAAACCCTTTCAAAACAAACTATTTTATTTTAATATACTTCAGAAAATATTTTCAACTTCCGAGGATTAAAATTCCAAATTCTGGTTTGAATTTAATTTTAATTCATCTCATTTGTATATTTTATCCATATACATATTCTATTTGGTTGTATATAACCATTCCAATTTTTATAATCTAATTTGATTATAATATTAACATCCAACACATCCATGTATCAAAAATAGAATATTTAACATGTTCAAATAAAATATTTAACTTGCTCATTTTTCCTATTTCACTTCTTTGTTTGAACATAACATGTTCAAATAAAATATTTAACTTGCTCATTACAAAATTGAATTCCAATTTCAATTCAAGTTTCTTTTCGATTTCGAATATAAATTTCCAAATCGAATTCACTTATTCAAAGCCCAATATCAATTCAAAATCTCATTAATCAATTCCTATTCAAACTAGTTAATTCTATTCAATAATTAAAAATCTGATTTTTTGTTTAAAAAATCTGATTCATTACTCCACTTGAGTTCACATATAATTTACAACTCAAAATCTGAAATTTACTAAATATAAATTCGGATTTTATTCGCTTAAAATCCTTTTATAAAATTAAATAAATCATTATGGTTTTTAAATGGTTATGGCGCTGTTTTTCTGAAAATTTGATTTTGACATAACTCAAAATATATATGATGAAATCTAGAATTTTCTCTTCCATTAGAAAACTATTATCTAGTTGGTCCTGACGATTCTTGTTTCAAAGAATTCCGACTTAAATTGAGTTCAGTATACTCAATTGAAGTTCGAAACACCAAATTACGAACTACCGCGCTGCGGCGAGTTCGTTTTAATTATATATATATATAAATGTTTAAACTTTGTTTATAATAAATTCAACTCCATCCTGATATATTTTAATATATATCAAATCCATTTCAACATAATATTTCCGATTTTCTAAAATTGTCGATTTCCCCTAACTCGGAAATAAATTTATTTATACATCGATCTTCTATACTCAAATTCCATTTCAACTCTATCTGAATTCTATATTCAAATTCCCATTTCAACTCTATTTGAGTTCTATATCTAAAGTCTATTTCAAATTCTATTTTGAAATTCTATTTCGAGTTCTATTTTGAAATTCTATTTCAAGTTCTATTTTGAAATTCTATTTCAAGTTCTATTTTGAAATTCTATTTCAAGTTCTATTTTTGGAATTCTATTTCAAGTTCTATTTTTGGAATTCTATTTTGAATTTAAACATTTAAATTATCAATGATAAGTTTCCACCTTTCTTTATAACATCATTTAATTTACTTGTTTGTATTTTTAAACAAGTCTTGGTTTCAAATTCATTTTTGAAATTAAATTCTATGTTTGAAAAATAAATTTCCCCTTTTCTAAATTCACACTTGTGTTTATATTTTCCCGAATGATCCAAATGATAATTCTTTTCATTTCCTCTATAAACTTCATTTATCAGTGAATTACTTGTTTTTATTATTTAGAAACAAGTTAATATTTCTATTCTATTCGAATTTCAAGTTTCTATTTTGAAAAAAATAAAATTTCCCTTTAAATCTCAAACATTCTTTCCGCGATATTTTTAAATACCAGCATTTATGCCCAGTGATAATTAAACACCAAACAACCAATTATATATTTCAGGTTTTCTAACACATCATATATGATGGTATATATGCAAACAACTGAACAAACAGATAATATATTTTTGAGGGATCCAGTTGGATCCCGCCAACCTGTTTTCCTGCATCCATAGACGTTAGTCAACATAGTAATACCCATCCTGCTTCGAGGCAGGATATCGTGGTATGAAGGTCATCAACTAATATATATTTGTGGGGCACATTGGGAAATCATCCACTATGGTACTGCGAGCATCCGCTAATAAGACTACGGGAATCCAACCAATCACCAATATATATATATATAATAGCCACAAACACAGTCCTATATAACTAATATATTCATAGCAACAAATAAATACTTAATTGCATCCAACCATCAACAAACAACCAACAATTTATTTTAATGCTAAAATTGTAACAACCCGGGCTTCGACAGACCGAATTTTTCAAAATTTCAATCCATCGGACCCTGAGTTGGGTGCTCTGGTATCCTGCAGAAAAGACAGAGAGAAAGAAACATGTCAAAGTTCAAAAAGTAGCTCACAGCTGAAGGAATAAAATATAACTTATTCAAAATAGCATTACCTTAATAATAATACTGCCAAGCCAGTAGTCAGGTAATACTATCTCTGTCATGAACCTAACCTGCGCATGTTGTGAGGAGGGGGTCAGAACATAAGTTCTGTGTGACTGGACTATAATAAACTCTTGTGCAACCCTACATATACCGTTCAGTTATAATTTCTTGTTTATTAGGTTATTCACAATATTAGCACCCAAGGCCAAACTCATGTCATTCTCGTCCAATTACTGGTAGACTTAACCTAATACGTCGTATATGTAATTTTTCCCCAACTCGTATAATCCTTTCCATGTATACGTACAGTCCCTTACCGTATATCGTACGGGCTTTATCACGTAATTCTATACTACTTCAATGTAGTGCCACAATTCTCGAAATCGTTTGGACTGCCACCCTTGATCTGGCTAGGTTTCCTTATCATGAACTATCGAGTGTTCAACTAGGATTTATGCCACCTAGGACCACTAGGGATTATTCTACCTATTGAATGTTTTCTAGATTCGATTAGGGTTTATGCCACCTAGGACTACTAGGGATTATGCTACCTGTCTGTAACACCCCTCTCGAAAAGATAACACAAAGATCTTTTAACATAGTAGTTAGTGCGTGGTGTTGCTTTCCGAGAGGTCGGGGGTTTGAATCTGGGTAGTCACATTTGGTATCAGAGCCTATACCCAGCCGGAATTGTGCGTGTAATGCTGCGGATGTCAGTCGGTGTGGTACTGATGCGGGTTACATGCACAACGCCTGGGTGGTGAGTGACATGAGCCAACGAGGACGTTAGGCTCTTTAAGGGGGGTAGCCTATAACACCCCTCTCGAAAAGCTAACACAAAGATCTTTTAGCATAGTGGTTAGTGCGTGGTGTTGCCCTTTTCCCACGTATGTATCGCGAATCGTTTCCGATGTCTAGGTGCACATGTACACTATATGTGCGGCCCGAGTCCCGTGACAGGGCTAAATCAAGAAATACGGAACTCGGTCGGGAGCTTTAAATTATCTGCCGATGCAGATGCTAAGGTCTATTTTTCTACCAGTGGTTATGGTCCCACGTGACCCCTCCATCAACTAATGAAAGGCAATCCAAGAAAATCAAGCACGAGAACTTTACTCCTGCCACCTGTGCCCCACTTTCCTATTGGCCAGCCTCACCCATAACTATATACCAAGTATATGGTCTGTTGGGAGTTCTCTGCCTTTCTGTATACGTACTACGATTTACTGAAGATGGTAAGTAGACAACGAGTGCTAACACAGGGCTAAACAAGATATCACCGCCTCACGTTGGTCCATCCTAGTCTTTAGGTTGCCTTATATTGCAACCAAGGCATACTCTTGGTTCTCCTACCGCAGACCTTAACCTCTGTGAGCCCAGGCGGATCATCTGCAACCTCATAGAGGGATACCAAGAGTACCCTCACGTTCCCCGAAGCTACGTGCTTCGTAACCCAGTCCGCTGGAGCCTTTCTCGAAATCAGATAAACGTTCGCTCCTCCTCGTGTGTTTGTTAAGCGATGATCTACCGTATCGTTTTATTCATCTATTTATGGACTGGCTCAGTTTCCTTGACTAAGAATTATTACTTAGTTGTTCTTAACTAAGGTTTACCACTTAGTTTCCTTTCCCGTTAATCTTGTTAACTAAGGTTTACCACTTAGTCCCCTTAACTAAGGATTACATCTTAGTTCCCATTCTCGACCGTTTTCTTAACTAAGGTTTACTGCTTAGTTCCTATTAACTAAGGCTTGTTACTTAGTTATCATTCTCGTTGTTTTACTTAGTCAATTCTCGTTACCTTAGACATCAGACCACATATTCTCGCTTTATAATTCAACTTGTTGACTAAAGTTTTCCCATGAATTCAAGCATAACTTAAGTTCTCTTTTATTTGCTGATAGCGCATGGGTGTTTTCCCACAGTTCTTGCTTAGCTTACCCCATATTATAGGTTATCCCACCCTTCAGGTCTTACATTACATCTTAAGTCATAATCATTCTATGTCACTAGGATAGGTTTACCCCCTAATTAACCCTTCGACTACTTCAACTTCGATTTATAATAGGTAGTTAACATTCCCTATTTTCGTTTTTGGTTAAGTTTTGTTCATATGTTTGTGTCGACTTAACCCCATCTCCTTATAACGTTCATTCACAAATTTGGTTAAGTGTTGTCTTTGAATTCATGACTTAACCCTACGAATCATGTGCCATTAATTAATTATTAATGCACCACAACCTCTCACATTGGACCTGTTGTTGTGGTCACTGGTTATGCCGGGCGGTTCCGGGCAGAATTACACCACAACTCAGTCTAACCTCGGGTTTTAAGCGCGATATGACTAACTTCTCACATTAGGACCTATTGTTTTCGACCACTGGTTAGGCCGGGCGGTTCCGGGCAGGATTACATCGCAAACTCATCCTAACCTCGAGTTAGCCACATTTCATATTGGGTTCATGTCTATTCTAATTGGCATATGTCAAGTTCATAATCATGTCAAAAAATATTAAGTTCATGTTATGCCAATTACCCAACTTACAAGCATGTTCTTACAAATGTCAACTACCAATTCATGCCATGTTCGTATTCGTTTTAGATGTCAAATTCATAAGCATATTCTAATGTCATATTTCAAGTTTCATAATCTTGTCCCTATTTACATTACATAAATTACTCAACCATATTCATGTTCAATGCGTTTCAATAGTGCCAAAATTCGAGTATCAAGTTCAATCTAGATGTCAAGTGTCAATTCCCCAAATCCAAGCTTTACCTAAAAACCCCCAATTTATATTCATGCTCGTAATCCCATTAACAGGTTACGTCTATCATTAAATTCATAATTCATATTCATATTCATGTCAATTTCATGTTCAAGTTCTAGATGTAAATTTCATGTCAAATTCCAGATGTCAATTCATATGAAGTTTGTGTTCTTATCCAAATTCAAGTAATAATATAGGTTTTATTCTAGAGACATGTGACCATTAACAAATCCATAAGTCAATTTCATGCTTAAAACAATGATGTCAATCCTACGCCAAACCCCAAATCATGTTCATGCATATAATTCTAAATTTGGTTTACGCATTCAGGTTTTGTCAAAGTTATATTATGCCCAACCCCCTTTTGTAATTTATAACCACACCCTCCAGTTCATGTCATAGCCCAAAACCAAGCGTTCCCCTTTTTAGTTCGCAATAATCATTCCATCGTATTCATTTCATAATAAAGCTAGGCTCGTGATAGCCTAGTCATAAAAAGATAAAAGAGGGAGAATAAAAGAGGACATAATCGTAGGCATAATAATTAAAAGTGAACAAATGACAATATTAAACATTACAGATCCAATTTCCACAATAATTTCATTTCACGTATACGTAGGGAATGTTTGAACGATAGATCATAATTTTACACAAAAAGTGTATTATAACTCCACACACAGTGTTAGTCATCTTCAAAATAGGAACGAGATTAATCTTCGAACCGATTTCCCCCTTTTTGTTGTTTTTGATTCATCTTTGATTGATTTCATGTCCAATTCAATTTATCTATGATTTCATATGCGGCGTAGGTTGCAGATCTGAATTCCTTCTCTTTGCGCAGTGATTTAGATCTAAGCCTCTTTTCTTTTTATTCATGGTTGTAGTAATTCTAGATCTCATTCTTTTTAATTTTAAGAATAGATGTTGTAGAGAAAGGAGAGAAGAATATATCTAAGATTTATTTAGATCAATAGCTTGAGGAGGAAGAAGAAATCAAGTTAGAAGAGAGCCATGGCCTTGCCATGAATTGTTGTGGAGTTTACAATGATCCTAGGATGTTTATATAGGTGTTAGACCAACGTACCAGGCCCAAAAACTCATCTAGGTGTTCAAAAATGAATCTGGACAGCTTTTGGGGCGAATTTCCCGCTTCTGGACCAAAATTCCCGCTCCAGGTCGACCTCCCCAAGGGGGGGGGGTCGAAACTATGGTCGACCTGGTCAATTTTTTTTTTCTGTTCTGGGCAGGGCTGTTTTCTGATTTTTCGCTGAAACTTCGGGAGGTCATAACTCCTTCATACGGACTCCGATTTTCGAAAACTTAGACTCTATTTCATGTAAAATTTGGAGAGGAACGCAATGGTGATGTCCATTTTACTTAATTACTGATATTTAAATTAAATATCCTTATTTTACTATCTTCTCCATTACACCCACTATTATCGAATTAATTTTTCTTCTCTTCCATGTATTAATTAATTCTCATTATACATCATCATTATTTACCTATATAAGCATATTTTCATAAATTTTATTTCATTTTTAATTATATTAAAAATGCGGGGTGTTACATTCTCCCATCCTTAAAGAATTTCGTCCCCGAAATTTGATAAGAGTAAAATAGATAATCCCTCGCAGTGTTCATCCAATTGTTGCAACATTGTGCACATGTGCAAAGTGAAGTACATTACAGTAAAGCATGTATGCCTAATTTGGATCCACCTATATGTATGCAAACTTTTAAAAAACTTTTCAAAACATGATGCTCACATCCTAAATATACTTGCAGTTCTATATGGATGCAATATTTTTGAAAAATCAAAACATTTTCCATTCAAAATTTCCCATACTCTTATAGAATAAGAGCATAGTTCTTCCAATTTTTGCATCCAAAACCCTACCAACCATCTTTTAATTCGAGATTTAGAAAAATCTAATTTTCCAAATTCAATTTCTTATGTTACGAAAAGGTATAAAACGGAAAAATTCACATCCTCCGTTTTTCTTTTGTAATTGTACTTGGATTTTTATATAACTATTCTATTAAGATTTCCTATTTTCTTATCCAAGCTCAACCACATAAGAAAATTTCTTTCTTGTATTTTCGACTTTATCTTGAAATAATTTCATATTTATTCATTTTTTTCTTGAGATTTTCATTTTCTTTCCCCCGTCTTGTTTTGTTGCTTTACTGAATTTATTGTTTTCTTATTAGTTAGGCTATTCTTTAGCTTATTTGGCTCAGTACAGTTTCTCATGTTTATATTATTTATCTTTTCAAATAAGCTTTTCGGTTTTCTAGTCAAACAGTATCCTACACAGCTACAACTATGGGCCAAGGATCTTAAGACTTTATTACCTCTGACAATCGCGAGTCCACCTAACAGGTTCTATATAATTGCTTTCCCTTCATCACCTAGTAGTCACTACTAGTCCATGCTGTGTATTACTAGCCTATCCTTTTCTTTTTCTCAAGAAACAATTCTAGGTCTCAATGCTTATGCATTCTACGGGAAATTTGTTTACCCAAATTTTTTTTAAACAATAATCAAAATTTAATAGAATAGAGATTTCAAAAACTCCTTTTACAAAATACAACATTTTCCTTTCAAGATTTTCATATATGATAACTAGTGAGCTATATATATATATATATATATATATATATATGCTCCTTTTCATGAGAGAATTCTTTCAAAACAAGAAATCGTTGTTTTACATAATATACCCCACTATTTTAAAACCCTATATGCACTTTTCAAACATCAAGATACTTTTAAGATCAAAACTCAGAAAATACCACAAACTCTTTTACAAATTCAAGTTCTTAAAAGTTTATTATTGGGTCAGACTCAAAGTGGGTTTTCCACTCAACTAAGCTTTCCTAGGTACTTTCACAAATTCAATTTTCTCGACTGTATATATTCCTAATCCATTTTCACACTTTAACCTTTTTCTTCTTCTAATTTCTAAGGTTTTACTTCTAGACCCACTACTCTAAGATACTAATATTACAGTTTCCATTCCATGGGATACTTTCTAGCTCCAAGTCATATTGTACACTTTCCCAACCACCTAATGGTTTCCAAAATTTCTATGTCCATGCCTTTAGTGTACAAACCAATATCCCAACTCTTTACATGTCTAGTGGGCTGCTACATGGATTTAGGTTTATATATATAATATATTTATAGTTTAGAAAATACAAATACGTTTACTCATTATCGCCCTAAGATCACTAAACCGAGGCACTGATACCAGATGTAAACAACCCTGGTTTCGACAGACCGAATTTTTCAAAATTCAATCCATCGGACCCCGAGTTGGGTGCTCTGGTATCCTGTAGAAAAGACAGAGAGAAAGAAACATGTCAGAGTTCGAAAAGTAGCACACAGCGGAAGGAATAAAATATAATTTATTCAAAATAGCATTACCTTAATAATAATACTGCCAAGCCAGTAGTCAAGCAATACTATCTCTGTCAGGAACCTAACCTGCGCATGTTGTGAGGAGGGGGTCAGAACATAAGTTCTGTGTGACTAGACTATAATAAACTCTTGTGTAACCCTACATATACCGTTCAGTTATAATTTCTTGTTTATTTTATTATTCACAATATTAGCACCCAAGGCCAAACCCATGTCATTCTCGTCCAATTACTGGTAGACTTAACCTAATACATCGTATATGTAATTTTTTCCCAACTTGTATAATCCTTTCCATGTATACGTACAGTCCCTTGCCGTATATCGTACGAGCTTTATCACGTAATTCTATACTACTTCAACGCAGTGCCACCATTCTTGAAATCGTTTGGACTGCCACCCTTGATCTAGCTAGGTTTCCTTATCATGAACTATCGAGTGTTCAACTAGGATTTATGCCACCTAGGACCACTAGGGATTATGCTACCTATTGAACGTTTTCTAGATTCGATTAGGGTTTATGCCACCTAGGACTACTAGGGATTATGCTACCTGTCGAACAACGCCCTTTTCCCACGTATGTATCATGAATCGTTTCCGATGTCTAGGTGCACATGTACACTATATGTGCAGCCCGAGTCTCGTGACAGGGCTAAATCAAGAAATACGGAACTCGGTCGGGAGCTTTAAGTTATCTACCGATGCAGATGCTAAGGTCTATTTTTCTACCAGTGGTTATGGTCCCACGTGACCCCTCCCTCAACTAATGAAAGGCAATCCAAGAAAATCAAGCACGAGAACTGTACTCCTGCCACCTATGCCCCACTTTCCTATTGGCCAGCCTCACCCATAACTAGATAGCAAGTATATGGTCTGTTGGGAGTTCTCTGCCTTTCTGTATACGTACTACGATTTACTGAAGATGGTAAGTAGACAACGAGTGCTAACACAGGGCTAAACAAGATATCGCCGCCTCACGCTGGTCCATCCTAGTCTTTAGGTTGCCTTATATTGCAACCAAGGCATACTCTTGGTTCTCCTACCGCAGACCTTAACCTCTGTGAGCCCAAGCTGATCATCTGCAACCTCACAGAGGGATACCAAGAGTACCCTCACGTTCCCCGAAGCTACGTGCTTCGTAACCCAGTCCGCTGGAGCCTTTCTCGAAATCAGATAAACGTTCGCTCCTCCTCGTGTGTTTGTTAAGCGATGATCTACCGTATCAGGTTATTCACCTATTTATTTACTGGCTCAGTTTCCTTGACTAAGAATTATTAATTAGTTGTTCTTAACTAAGGTTTACCACTTAGTTTCCTTTCCCATTAATCTTGTTAACTAAGGTTTACCACTTAGTCCCCTTAACTAAGGATTACATCTTAGTTCCCATTCTCGACCGTTTTCTTAACTAAGGTTTACTGCTTAGTTCCTATTAACTAAGGCTTGTTACTTAGTTATCATTCTCGTTGTTTTACTTAGTCAATTCTCGTTACCTTAGACATCAGACCACATATTCTCGCTTTATAATTCAACTTGTTGACTAAGGTTTTCCCATGAATTCAAGCATAACTTAAGTTCTCTTTTATTTGCTGATAGCGCATGGGTGTTTTCCCACAGTTCTTGCTTAGCTTACCCCATATTATAGGTTATCCCACCCTTCAGGTCTTACATTACATCTTAAGTCATAATCATTCTATGTCACTAGGATAGGTTTACCCCCTAATTAACCCTTCGACTACTTCAACTTCGATTTATAATAGGTAGTTAACATTCCCTATTTTCGTTTTTGGTTAAGTTTTGTTCATATGTTCGTGTCGACTTAACCCCATCTCCTTATAACGTTCATTCACAAATTTGGTTAAGTGTTGTCTTTGAATTCATGACTTAACCCTACGAATCATGTGCCATTAATTAATTATTAATGCACCACAACCTCTCACATTGGACCTGTTGTTGTGGTCACTGGTTATGCCGGGCGGTTCCGGGCAGAATTACACCACAACTCAGTCTAACCTCGGGTTTTAAGCGCGATATGACTAACTTCTCACATTAGGACCTATTGTTTTCGACCACTGGTTAGGCCGGGCGGTTCCGGGCAGGATTACATCGCAAACTCATCCTAACCTCGAGTTAGCCACGTTTCATATTTGGTTCATGTCTATTCTAATTGGCATATGTCAAGTTCATAATCATATCAAAAAATATTAAGTTCATGTTATGCCAATTACCGAACTTACAAGCATGTTCTTACAAATGTCAACTACCAATTCATGCCATGTTCGTGTTCGTTTTAGATGTCAAGTTCATAAGCATATTCTAAATGTCATATTTCAAGTTTCATAATCTTGTCCCTATTTACATTACATAAATTACTCAACCATATTCATGTTCAATGCATTTCAATAGTGCCAAAATTCGAGTATCAAGTTCAATCTAGATGTCAAGTGTCAGTTCCCCAAATCCAAGCTTTACCTAAAAACCCCCAATTTATATTCATTCTTGTAATCCCATTAACAGGTTACGTCTATCATTAAATTCATAATTCATATTCATGTTCAAGTTCTAGATGTAAATTTCACGCCAAATTCCAGATGTCAATTCATATCAAGTTTGTGTTCTTATCCAAATTCAAGTTATAATACAGGTTTTATTCTAGAGACATGTTCCCATTAACAAATCCATAAGTCTATTTCATGCTTAAAACAATGATGTCAATCCTACGTCAAACCCCAAATCATGTTCATGCGTATAATTCTAAATTTGGTTTACGCATTCAGGTTTTATCAATGTTATATTACGCCCAACCTCCTTTTGTAATTTATAACCACACCCTCCAGTTCATGTCATAGCCCAAAACCAAGCGTTCCCCTTTTTAGTTCGCAATAATCATTCCGTCGTATTCATTTCATAATAAAGCTAGGCTCGTGATAGCCTAGTCATAAAAAGATAAAAGAGGGAGAATAAAAGAGGACATAATCGTAGGGCATAATAATTAAAAGCGAACACATGACAGTATTAAACATTACAGAACCAATTTCCACAATAATTTCATTTCACGTTTACATAGGGAATGTTTGAACGATAAATCATAATTTTACACAAAAAGTGTATTATAACTCCACTCACAGTGTTTGTCATCTTCAAAATAGGAACGAGATTAATCTTCGAACTGATTTCCCCCTTTTTGTTGTTTTTGATTCATCTTTGATTGATTTCATGTCTAATTCAATTTATCTTTGATTTCATATGCGGCGTAGGTTGCAGATCTGAATTCCTTCTCTTTGTGCAGTGTTTTAGATCTAAGCCACTTTTCTTTTTATTCATGTTTGTAGTAATTCTAGATCTCATTCTTTTTAATTTTAAGAATAGATGTTGTAGAGAAAAGAGAGAAGAATAGATCTAAGATTTATTTAGATTAATAGCTTGAGGAGGAAGAAGAAATCAAGTTGGAAGAGAGCCATGGCCTTTCCATGAATTGTTGTGGAGTTTACAATGAGCCTAGGATGTTTATATAGGTGTTAGAACAACGTAACAGGCCCAAAAACTCATCCAGCTGTTCAAAAATGAACCTGGACAGCTTCTGGGGCGAATTTCCCGCTTCTGGACCAAAATTCCCGCTCCAGGTCGACCTCCCCAAGGGGGGGTCGACAATATGGTCGATCTCCCCCCGGGAGGTCGACCCTATGGTCGACCTGATCATTTTTTTTTCTGTTCTGGGCTGGGCTGGGCTGTTTTCTGATTTTTCGCTGAAACTTCGGGAGGTCATAACTCCTTCATACGAACTCCGATTTTTGAAAACTCGGACTCTATTT
Source organism: Allium sativum (assembly GCA_030737875.1). Taxonomy (NCBI): domain Eukaryota; kingdom Viridiplantae; phylum Streptophyta; class Magnoliopsida; order Asparagales; family Amaryllidaceae; genus Allium; species Allium sativum. The sequence goes on along the minus strand of CM060919.1, from coordinate 352,591,756 downwards.
CATGTAAAATTTCAAGAGGAACGCAATGGTGATGTCCATTTTACTTAATTCCTGATATTCAAGTTAAATATCCTTATTTTACTATCTTCTCTGTTACACACACTATTATCGAATTAATTTTTCTTCTCTTCCATGTATTAATTAATTCTCATTATACATCACCATTATTTACCTATATAAGCATATTTTCATAAATTTTATTTCATTTTTAATTATATTAAAAATGCAGGGTGTTACAAAAATAAATTAAATGAGTGAGATTTTACTCACCCTCGTTTCCATTTGCCGAGTATCCCTTAAAAATCCACATTGTTGCATTTTTGGAACTGACTTGAATTGATTCAACTGAATTTATCTCGTATGAATTATACGTACGATCATTTGATTTTTATTAATCAACTAAGCTATATTAATTTATTTTAACTACTATAAATGAATAACTTAGATATCATGTGTATCATGTACCTAAATCCTTTGCAGATACTCGTCCAAACGACAAAGCTAACTCGGAAATCATCGATCAACCTTGCGAACACAGCTCCAAAAACTGCTATATCCATTCTGACATTTCACCAAACACTTAGCAGGTAATTCTCATTTCGCACAAACCAAACAATGGCCCTCCTGACATTTCACCAAACACTTAGCAGGTAATTCTCATTTCGCACAAACCAAACAATGGCCCTCCTGCTACCGAACTACCTCACTACAGACACTCGCTGCTCAAAATCACGCACCACCCAGCACTTCCAAACAAGACCGAACTCCTTCTAGGTTCCCCTTTCCTTCACTACTGATTCAAACTCCACTTCACAACTCAGCTCGCCCCTTTTTTCCTCTACCTAAAATCACGTCAGCCTCCATCTCGTTCAACTGCATGAACTGCACCATCAAGTTCATCTACAGACCGCAACTGTTCCACCCCTTTCCCCTTCATGCGAGCGCTTCCTCCCCCTGACCGAACCTTGCGTTGACTTCAGGGATGATGCGCACCCTTCTCAATCGAGCTTCGGAATTTCATCGTCCCCATCACGATTTCATTAGCGCGATTTCCCCTTTTGGTTTTGCTGAGCGATTTCGATTTTCTATTTCGAACGATGGCTGTGATTTTAAAGAGGAAGGGTGTGGCTTAAGTACACATTTTTAATGTGATTTGACTCCGAGATTTTAATCGATTCGAAATAAAGAGATTTTTACCCTTTTTAAATAGATATCGATTTGACTTTAAGCCTATCCACAATCAAATATCTCTGGGTCCATTAATTTAAACCACGAACCGCTATTTTAGTGCATAGACTGACATTTAAATGTTATTACGTTATTCTGAACTGAACTAAATATATTTTTATATTTAATTTTCAACGTATATACCGTATTAAATTGATATAATATAATTTAAATTAAAAACTAATCAATTCGCTAGAAATAAATTATTTTTATTATTTCCTAAATTTAAATACAATCAATGTTGATCATATGAATTATGTCGATTAAGTTTTTAACTTCGGTTTCAATTATTTATGGTTTATGATAATTCGATATACATGAATTAAATTATATTTGATTATAAATTGATAAATTCTATATAAATATCATTTACATTATCAATTCAATATTTAAAACCATATTAAATATTTAAAATAATCTGTTCGAAAAATCCAGGTCGTTACATTAACTTTGTTTTTGAAAATGAAAATTATCAATATCAAACCGATTTACAAATAATAATAATAATTCTAGAAATGATAACTTTCTTTTTTCCGGATAACCAAATGTATTTACCTTGGGATATCTACAGTACTTAATTGATGAAGAAAAAATGTTTAATATATCATGGCTATTGACAATACAATGTTCACTGTTAGGTTCACTGAAAGTGTTCAAGTCCAAGCCACGTCGAATGTCCGGATGTTCCATGCTTATATTGGTAAGAGATACCTTTTTTTTCAATGCATTATCTAGGAAACAGGCTATGTTATTAACTTGATTGCTTCTCTAAGTATACTTAAGACTGGCATGAAATGCTTTAATGGACCCTATTGCTAATTAGTAATCATGGAAGTCTGTAAGTTGAGACATATATGGCACAGGAAATCTATTCCTGTAAACCAGTTACATTGAAATGATAGTTACACATATCATTATTTTATGTTATTTTTAATTCAACTTTAATCATTGAAAGCTCTATTTTTTAAATGTTTTAAATTTTGTTAATTAAACATCAGAATTCGTTTTTTCTGTCAATGTTTTTGTTCAACTATTACATTGAAATATGTAATGATAATTTCACATATCATTTTATATAACCTTCTTTTTTAACTACAATTGCTTTATTAACATAGAAATAAAATTTTATTGTTATTCCTTGTTATATAACACATACCTTTTTGTTTGTAAATGGAAATGATAGTTGAACATAACATTTAATTAACTTTCACATTTACACTGCATATTTTTATTTTCCTGCATATGATTAACAAATAGGTATATGATAATTACAATTAGAAATCATACTCAAACATAGAATTTTCTCAAATGTTTTTCTTTTTTACTTTTGCAGTATTTTCTTTGCGAACATGTTATTTTAATTGAAGAAAAGGCAAAATGCAATGATGATTTCCCATGGTTTGTGAGGTGGGATATAAGCTATCTGAAGAACACTGTCACAAATGATTCATTATCCAGAATGGATGATGAAAAATTAATATACAATTTATATTTTGTCCTGTAAATTTACTATAAAAAATTACATGCTGTTATAAATTTTATCATCTTGATACCTTATTATTGTTTTTGAACAAATTTTTGAAAACTTGAGAAATATTAGTGAGAAGTAAACAACGTTACTGTAGCAAGAAAAATTGCAACTTCAACATGCTCAAGGCAGATCTGAAATGGAAAACGAGGATAATAATAATCAAACTGACTCTCTTCAGCAGTATATACAACAATTGGAAAGTAAACTAAGAAAAACTGAAGAAGAGCTGAAAAATGAAAGAGTTGAAAGAATAAAAGAGAAAGAGTTGATTGTAGAATTGAAAAAAGATATTGATAAATTATGTAACGACCCATATTTTCTGCCTATTTATTTGGAATATTTTAATTATTTTATTTATTTAAAATATTGGTTTGAATTTAAAAGATCAAATTTAACGATTTTATTTGGAATATATTAAATAAATAAATAATAAAATAATATTTTAATTTCGAAAATATTTGGGGGAAATATAGAATTTACCATATATTGCGACCGGACAGTTTAAAGTGGTCAAATATTGGTTATATTGAAGATATAGTGATGATTTCAATTCGAAAACGACGGTTGAGCGATATGGTTTATAATTTAATTAAATAACGAGCTGCAGTGGCACAACAGTTCGCGATTTGGCGTTTTGAACTTCAATTGGTCGTACCGGGTTCGAAATAAGTCGGATTTCCTCGACTAGTCGCTATAGAATCGTTCATCGACTATAACGGTTTATTCGATATAATTAGATATCGGTTTCAAATTTAGACAAGATTCTTTTGAGACGTAGTTATAATTTAATTTTTAGAATTTTACTGTCATTTTTAATTAATTAAATATACAGCTTTTTATTTGAAGTATTTCGCACCTTATGACAGTATTTCGGGGTTTCACAATATAGGTTAACCTACCGATATTATTATATTTTTGGGATAGTGACACCTCGCTGGACATGACTAAATTTTTATTTCTGTCCATAGGGGTCTGTATGCAAACAAAGTATTATATGACGGGGTACGCTAAACTTCATATACTAAACAAAACTAACGTGCATACCTTTTCTTTTATTTTGTTCAAGCTATCAGCTACCCTAAGATATGAAGAATCCATAAATATAGAACGTGTTACAGACGATCATCTTGTATAAACGTTTAGCTAACAACCGTACTTGTCAGTAATGTTTCAAGACCACTAATTCACTAAATTCCTTGAACAAAAGGTTTCATCTCACAACGCCTACCCTATTTCTTGCCTTCACCAGTATTGCACACTGCAAGCCTACACAAACTGTCCCACTTCCTTTGCATTCAGCTGACAACCCATATAAATTAACCAATATACTGACCAATTAAGTATAACCGTGCCGACTAAGGAAAACACATGAAATGACGCGTGCCTTCTTTTCAGCGTACTGAACCATGCGCACCAAGCTAAAATAAATAAATGATTTTTAGTGCCTTGTTCACCACACTTCTTCCCCTTATGAATACGAGTGCCCCCTTCCTCGTTCTGAAAGCAGGAGCCAATCTCTCCTTTATTTTTCTGAAAACCAGTTTATATAAAGTAACGAAAAGAAAAGCGAAAATAAAATGGGAAGAGGATGGATAGCAGACAGTTGCGTGGGGACTGAAGCATACTAAATCCATGGAGAAAAGAGGAAACAGTGGGATGGAGGAAGCTTGAAGGCACGGTGGTTTAGTAGACGGGAAGGAGGAGCACCAGTGGTGTTAGCAGTACGGTGAGGGGATGAGGTTTAAAGGGCAGCAACGTTCATGAGGGACCACTGGCGCTAGCATGGCCAAGGTGAAGTGAAATATCTGGTGATGGAAAGGGAAGAACAGTGTGAGGGGGACTAAGGGGTTGTAGGCGCATATGGTTGGAAGAGAGAGATAATGTCCTGTACTAAGGAGGGTAGTGTGCGTGGGAGGAAGGACGAGATAATGGGTGATGCTGTTATGGTTCAGGGAGGGTGAACATCGGCCGAGTGATAATTAGCGGGCTTAAGGCATTAGCAGAAAAAAAAAGCAGGAGGACGACAAAGAAAAAGAACGGATGGACTAAATAAGAAGGAGGAGGGGGCGTTGGTACCAAAGAGAGAGAATGTAAAATGATGTTTTGCATGAAGGCTTGGGGATGGAAGAAATAAGATGCTGTTACCCGGACGTATCCACATGAAAGAAGAAGTGGAATAAGTGGAAGAAAAATGGGGTGGTGTGCTGTCACGATGGTTAGTCAATCGTTAACCGTTAACCAAAGTTCGACATTTGAGTAAGTAATTAAGGAAAGTAATAATTTAGTTAAATATAGTTAGTTTACATTTATATAATCTTATAAATGCGAAATTTGTTCGCATGTATACAGAATTCAGTGAAAGAAGCCACGTTAGAATCACTGCGGCAAAGGCTATGTAGTCGAACCGGTTTGATTGGGATTGAAAGCAACCGGAATTTCAGTTAATTTTAAACACTCGTTTAAAATTAAATTGAAAACACGCCAGGTCAATCGAGAAAAAGGTGAGTTAATTCTCACACCCTCTGGAATTCTGTGATGTGCTAGATCCATAGAAAAATATAATCTACAATTTACCGTATAAATTGGTTGATTAGGTGCTATGGATGCAAATTAGTTGTTTATTGTTTGATCGGTTACAGTTATTTATATTTCGTTATTTATTTCGTATATTATTTCAAACCGTTATCTGAGGTGCAGAGAAGGGCAGGTTGGAGGGATCCAACCAGATTCCTCAAATAAACTGTATTTTTAACTGTTGTGTATATATGAAGTGTTCAACCGGACTGACACCAAAAACTTGTTCAAATGTGATGGTTGAATAGATATTCATCATTGTTGTGTTTGAAATCAATCGACAATATTGATTTGGAAAATGGCCTAAATGGTATTGTTTAAACGTCGTTCTACGGTCAGGTGGATCGTGTTTTAAAGTTATAATTTATTTTATAACTGACTTAAAGTTTTCTATTATTTTATACAAGTAATTAAATTAGAAGTTTTATAAATATATATTTTAATCGAGTTTATAAAGGGATTATTTAAATGGTTTACAACAGCTTTAAAAGCAGAGAAAACCACAGATTTTACCTGCGAACTGATGGGAAAATTGTTTTTAAACAACTAAAAAGTGATTTTAAATTAATTGAGTTATTTAATTAATTTAAAAGGGAAATGACAAATGGAATTCAGTTAATGGTTAACCGAGGTGTACGGTTGATCAAACCAACCGTGTTTAGCTTAAATCGAAAATGAGACCAACTTGAAATGGAATGGAATTAATTGGGTTTTGAATATTCGTCAAATTTGGCGAGAGGTGTTTAATAATTAGTTAATCTTTAATTAACTATAATTAAGTAAATTCTTGAATTGTTTAGTGTTATTTTTTTCAGTTAATCTTCGGTTAACTAAACCTCAAAATAATTATTAAATTGGTTAGGGTTAATAAAGTAAAGTATTGTTTAATCAACTTTAAAAAGTGACAATTATCATATTTTTGATAAATAGCAAAGTTAACTATTCTTATATAGTTAATGTTAAAGTTATTATTATTATTTTTGACAATTAGAGAAATGACTTTTAATTGGAATTCAATTAAGAAATGACTTAGTGGCATTATGGTTTGACCCAGGAAGTGGGAAAAGTTTATAAAGAGGTTTATAACCCAAGTTTCAGATGAGAATGGTAAATGGAATCAGTATGTAAAGGTGGTGTTTGATGGATATTTACTTAATCAAACAAATTAAGTAAAGAGAGGATTAAACGAGGATTTCGAATATAAGGGATGGTTTTAAAACCAGGTTTGAAATCGAAGGGGAAATGAGATTTTGATGTTAGTGGTTAAACTAATATTATTCTGAGTCGATCAAGGTCTGAGAGGTAACTAAAATACCCCAACTTGATTGGCTTCACTATTATCGAGGAATGGTATAAGTTTGGAGAGAGTGAAAGTGTTGCGATTTGGTTTACCCTATACGAGGAATATCAAACTCTAATGCAAGGTTTTGGGGAATAAATAATATTGAAATATTAGTTTCAAAAGAAATAAGAATATTGATTTCAAATTATATTGAATATTTGTTATTCAATTGGAATTGACCAAATATAGTATTTGAGGTAGAGTTAGCCAAACATAGTTATTCAGAAAGAGTTGCCATTGCGTACAACTGCTAGCGTAATTCGCAAGGCTGCAGATAGCCTATAGCGGTCGGATGTTTCCTGAGGGAATCAGGCGTAGCCATTGTGATCGCTGCGATCTAGAGTCAAGCGAATGGAGTAAGTCGAATATTAGTTAATCGATAGAAGTAATCAAGTCAAGCTAGTCCAGTTGAGTTAAATAAGTCGAGTTAGTCAAGTTAGAGTTATTCTATCAAAGTAAATCAGTCAGAGTTAATCAGAGGAAATTTGGTTTATATCATTACGTATATACATATATGGATATCGTGAGTTGCTCGACTATAAGGAAAAGGAAAGGGTTTTAAAGAAATATATCGATATTCTCGGCGGAAATGGAAAGCTGGATATATATATATATATATATATATATATATATATGTATACACACACACACACTACAAGAAAAACCGAGATTAGCGACAGAATTTTAGCAGCGGAAAATTCCGTCGCTAATTAGCGGCGGATTTCCGTGGGCTTTGTAAGAGAAAATATTTTGGATTTTATATGTCATCTTATTATAAATTATTACCGTCGAATACTAATTCTGTCGCTAAATCAATGGAAATTGCAGCTCTTTACCATCATATAATATTTGATGCTAAATTCCGTTGCTAATAGATTTGGATTACAGTCAACATAATTTTGAAGCTATTTTCCTGCAGTTTTCCAAGAGATTTGAAACAAACTTTTATATTTTTTATTTATTAAATGTTTTAAATTTGTGTTATTACTTAGTAATTAATTAGTAAATTTAAATTTTAAATAATTAATGTTAATAATACATTAGTAATTAATAATAAATAATAACTATTAGAAGTAAATAAAATTCAATAGTTAATGCTGATTAATTTTTTTTTTTGAAAATTAATGCTGATTAATTATTAATTACTATATAATATAAATAAGAGGTAATAGTATTTAATAAAATACATTGTTGTTCGATGTTTATTAAATTTGTTTTGATAATCAATGATTATTTAATAGTCTTTAATACGATTAATTAAATTAATATCAAGAAATTATTAATACATATTTGCTTTTAAGAAATTAATTGGTACGTATTATTTGATAAATAATTAGTAACTAAGAAAAACAAAATGGTCAAAGTTTAAAAATAAGAAGTTAAATAAATATTAAAGAATTTCGAAATTCAAAAAATTCATGTTAATAATTAATGATAATAATACACTTACATGATGTAGTTAAATTTTACATAATTAATGTTAATAATACACTTACATGATGTAGTTAAATTTTAAACCTTGCAAACTTTTTGGTGTTATAAGTTTATTATATTTGAAATCATCTTGAACAAATTTGAAATAAATCATAAAGTTTATAACATCAATTATAGTTTGACATAAAATAACCAAATTTCTAAACTTTAAAATATTGAAAAAATTCATTTAATAGTTTAATTTAAATTGTATAATACTTCATATTATATTTTTAAAATTTTCTATAAATTCTGACTAAAATAAAGTACAATTTTTTAAAATGTTGGCTCCGCAGGTGAAATTTTGGCTCCGTAGGTGTTTGTTTTGAAACGTTGGCCCCATAGGTGATTTTTTTTAATGTTGACTAAAATAAAGTACAATTTGATAAATAATTGCTAATAAACTACAAATTATTAAATAATAGCTAATAAACTATAGTTTGTAAGTAATACTTATTTTTGTTAATTGAAATAATTAGTGAATTGTAGTGAATTATATTTAATAATCAACATTTGGCAATTTATCGTTTAACATATGATATTAAGTTAATAAGTAATATTATGTAGTAATATTTAATAAACTATTAGCTGCTCACGCGTTGTTAATTCGCAAACGAATAGGATAACAATTCTTCGTTACCTGCTTACGCGTTACCATTTCACGCGTTATTAATGGGAAAACGGGTCAGACCCGACCGTATTCACGGTTTACCTACTACCCAATCCCTAACTCTCCGTCATCTACAACTACAAAATATCAATTCTTAGCCGCCTCCATCAAATCCCTCTTTCCCAAATTATTTTTGTCATTTTCTATAAAGCTCGATCCGAAGAAGAATCGATTGCAATTGATGTTTCTCTCGTTCATCAAAATTTCCGCCGCCTTTTCGATGAGGTTTGTATATCACGGGCCATGCTCTGATTTTTTATAAGCGTTTTTAGCTTTTATTGTTTTGACTGGCGTTCTCTATAATTAAATCAGTTTCGATTTTGTTCGAAGATAAGTGACTAGCGCTAACCTCTGGTATGAGGTTTTTCCATCATTATTATGTCATTGGTTTATTTTCTGGTTTTGTCTTTGAAGGACGCGTTATGGTTGTTGGTTCTTGCAGGGTTTGTGGAGGGAGCTTGCCGGTTTATTAGTGTTTGATGCTTAAGTGGCGGTGCTTGTAGGTGATGTTGGAGGTTTTGTTTGTAAATGGTTGGAAGTTGTGATTGTTGAAGGGCTGCAGATGATGATTTGATGAAGCGTCAGGGAAATGTGGTAGGAGGTAGGTTTTCTGATTGAAGATGGAGTGAAGGAGATGAGCGGAATATTTATGGGTTACGATCAGGAAAGTTTGGTCTAGACCACTGAGCTATTCCAGTTATATGGAATCTAGATTACTACTAGGGTAAGTACTGTTTGAGCACTCCGACTCTGAGTTGATTCTGTAAAACCAGCTATGTGCTTTTTATTTGACTAGGTAGGGTTGGTCTGTTTAAAATGTATGTCTGGAAATTAATACCCAACTGGCCCAGATCAAAGTCTTAATCAAATGCATTAATTTACTTCTAATCCAACTTTGCTAGGATATCTTATCATGTTGTTAAGCTTTGGCTTTTGGACGATAAAGTCTTCCATGATTTCAAGCTTTAATCTGTTGACCTTCATTGAGTGTTTTCTAATTTTGATGTATGTGCCCTATTTTGATTAGATAATGTTGATTTACAAGATCCAATGTTTATTTATTTACTTATTTGTGCGGATTAACTTGCTAAACATTGTTTTTGAAGTCTTTTTGTTTATTTTTTTTAGGTATTTGGTTTTTTTAAATGTTGCAGGAGATGTTTTGTTTATGTAGCTTTATGCTCCAGTAGGTGTTCCATTAAATATTTGTGTGTATGTTTTCCTGTATGTCAACTTTATATGTAGTGGTCAATTCTTTTTCATTATTCAGATGCTTCCTTGTTAGTCTTTCTGGTGTTGCTCCATTTTTGATTCAAAAAAATATAGATTCCATGCTTGTAACACTCAGATGTTGCTTTAAGGCAATACATGAAACATTGGTATATTCGTTAGTTTTGATTTGTTTCACGTATTCATTGCGCAGGTGTATTATTCTGTTTATGTTTTTGGAAATGGATATGGCATTGCTGTTTAGAAATACACTGGAACAGACTGCAGTTGCCACTTTCATTAGGAGACACTATCATCTTCAGGATCATATTAACTTTACGAGCTTAAATATACTGGGCACAGCATTCTCGCTTCTGCTTATGAAGTTGATGTCGAATATGTAGAAGCATTTAGAGAAAGAATTGATGGCAACTCTATTTGGGAAACGTCTTTCAGGCAGGCTTCTATATTTGAAACAATGAGGAAAATCTTTGAGGAACGCCAGAATAGAATATCTAAGGAAGATGCTGCGGATGCAGGCAATTCTATAGTTTTCCGTCTCTTGTCACATGCAGGTATGGATGCCTCTTTGTAATTGTCTATCTTTAAGTATAAAGCTTTCATTATATGAATATGAATATATGTGTATACCTCTTTTCTCAGGGGCATCTCCTTGGTTGGAAACTAATAAACTTCTAGCAGGCAACTCTTACCATACTACCAATTCATAGTATCGCTTAGCTGATGAAATTGTGAATGTAACAGAGTATTGACGAGTTAGTTTATATCCATTCCTAACAATAATTTTTTTGTCTTTAGTCTCTCTCAATTTTTATTCTTTTACTGAGTATATCATATATATGTTGAACAAACTAATCATGTTTTCTTCACCTGACCTCTTAATAGTATAATTGGGGAAAGACATTTCGCTCTTTGGTTTACAGTCCAATATTTAAAGGTCAGTTTGGTATAGTTCTTAGACTTAACTTATGGTACTGCTACCCTAATGACCCCGTTTTCATTTTAATACAATTTTTTAATAATAAAAACAGTTTCTTCCTATTTCTCCTGTTTTTACTGAACATTTATTTATTTATTTGGTAATTACGTGTTATCTATGCCTTGAACATCTACTATGATGATTTGTTCGGAACAAGCATTCTTATGTTTACCTTTGTACTTCTGACAGGCTGTGACAATGTAAACCCGGCTATGATAACAAAATCCTACTTTATGACCACTTACTCATCCGGAACTCCTGCTTCAGGTTCGCGGCTATGAGTTTTTTTTCTTTCCATTTTCATTCTGTTTTAGGTTTGAAGTTATGATTTTGTCTTCATTCTATTTTCGTTCAATTTCAGTTTCCTACCTCTGATATGCCTACTCTTATCACCGCGGGTTTTTCAGGTAACCGTAATTGTTATTTTCCATATCGTTGACTGAACTAAACAATTTTTTATGAATTCAACATCCATCTGAGCACGAATTGCATCTCTTAATAAAAACATATGATCACTGCCATGGTATAACTTCCGTTCTTCAGATTCATACTTTTTATTACCTTGAAATGCTGACCACATGCAGATGTTTTTGCATTTTGATAAAAACATTGTTTTGATATATGGAATTGCCACACGATATAGTTAATTGTATTTCTTGATTGAAGTTTTATTTTATGATCGTAATTAAGACCCATCAGCTATTTAACCGAGATTCTAAGCATGTATATCCCTTACAAACAATTTCACAGTTTTTATGCCTGACTTATACACTGATTATAGGAAACATTTATGTTGTGTTTAGCTGTTAATTGTGTGGTAACTGATGTTTTCACTTTTGTGGATATTGCTTTTAGCTTTACTATTTTTGTGAGAGTCATACATGCTACTGTTACCAATTGACATTTCACTTAGGTAAAAATGAAATGTTTTAACAGTATTCTTTTTTTACTTCATATCTCCGATACTAAGCATTTCTGACCTCTGTGATCATTAGAATCTTTCAAGAGTGAACTAATTTTTTTTTGTGTGAGTCGGACAAGCTAAAAATGAAATGTTTTAATAGTATTCTTTTTTTATGTCTGTTTCGCTAACTTTATTCTTTTTGTGATACACAGTTTTTATGCCCTTGCTCGGCGGTCTAAAAACGAAGACATTTATGACATTGGTCGATGCTGTTTTGTTCAGTTAGACCAAAGGCTATTCAATATCAGGCCTCATTTTCATGTATTAATACAGGTTTGTTGTAATCCAAAATCAGCAATGCAGTTTGCTTGTATTCATGTAGTTTGAATATTGATAAAATGATGTAACACTGTCAGCAGAACAAATATTGTACGTTTTAAATTTTGTTTCTTGGACCATGATTTATGTTGCTCAACTACATGTTTTCTGTTGCTCAGCTATCTTCTTTTTTCCTCTATGATTATATGTCCTGCATGTACATACTGCTGTTTTTCGACATTGCTTAGCACATCTTTATCTGCGAACTGCAGTTTTGTATGGCATTGACATCATGTTCAGCTATTAAATTAGTACTGGTATGCACAAATATATATATATATATATATATGTATATAGGCAGATTAGCAGGGAAATAGCAGCGGATTACCAACAAAAAAGTGAGGTTAAGTTTACTTCAATTTTATTTTCGTCGCTAATCCCATGGAAATTAGTAAGGGTTTACCAACGTCTTTTATAAATAATAATTTATTATAAATTACTTATCCGTCGGTAAATAGTCGGTAAATAAATTAAAATTAAATTAATAAATAAAATATAATTTTTATTAAAAAATAGTAAAATGACGGAAAACTGTCGGAAAACTCATGCTATATTCCGTCGCTAAATCTGACACAATTACCATCATGGTTTTTACCGATCACCAAGTTACATAGGAAATCCGTTGCTAAGGCCTATTTAGCGACGGATTTGAAGCAGATTTTGCCGCTGCTATTTGCTGTTTTTCTTGTAGTGATATATACGTACTCAAAATCATATAAACAAATTTTGTTATAATAGAATAAGGTTAAATCAAATGTTTTGAATGTATTGAAAGATTTAAAGGTTCATTAACTATTGGGTTAAATATATTTTAAAAAGCCAAGTTAGGTCAAGTGCTGAATCAGCGAACTCATTGTATTCACACTATTGTTATTTGATAGTTAAAACACCGACTATCAAACCTTACCAATACGATTGTTGCTATGGAAAGACCGAGATCGAATTTATATTCGAAAACCGTTTCGACCAGCAAATACGTGAAAATGTTGATTGAAGACGGAGCAAGTGAAGACCGTGGATCATCATAAGCGGAAGGATTACTTGACGAATATTCTCTGTGAATTGCAACACAGAAGTATTCTGACGTGATTCGGTCGTGGTTGAGATTTTACGGGTAGCAAGGACTTCTCGCTACTGATCCATGGGGTGATTCCTATATTGGATGCGGTAGGAAGGTACCTTCGGTTCATCCTGTTCCTGGATGACTTGTATGGATGAATGACTGACAGTGTATTTCCTTAGAACCACGTACGTTGACTTTTACAAATATACCGAGTTGGTGGCAAAGAGGGGCACTTCTTTAATACCCAGAGTATATTTGTGAACGTCAATTAGTGATTTGACGGATCTGATGATGTGGCATTCAAAGTGTATGATGACCAGATGTGTTCTGACCACAAGCCTCATCATCCGGGAAATGACAAAAATCGGGCAGGCAGCATGGCTATGTGGGTCACTCCCATTAGGGTGTATAATCACCTATCTAGAGAAATTCTATTTGCTTCTTTAATCTATATTCGATGCTGTCCCTTTTTGAGAGGCGGTTGCTGGTCCCAACCGTCGGTGATATAAATTCAATACACTCAAGCGAAATGAGTGGTCGGTCATGTGTGGGCCGGGTTGCAAGACGTTCTTGTTGAACCCAGTGTATCCGTCTCTAGAGATACACGTTCGGAAGGTGGTCTCATATGTTGTCAAGTTGGAATCCAATCTCCAATAAGCACCCGCGATTTTCGATTGTATAATATATATGTGGAGCGTGAGATGCAAGCGTTCCTCTAGATTGCTAATTATTTGTATTTAGACATTATGATAATATCAGAATAAGTTATGATTTCAAAAACGTTTTGGGTTATAGTAAGGTAAAAACCGTCCGTGTTTATGTGTGGGCTGGTCTTACTATTATCCTTTGATTTCATAAAGGATTTTCCAAAGTTAAACCAGTTGTTTGTGCTGTGAATTTATCACTGATAGTATTCCAGATTGACCCGGTGTATTTTGCTTCGCTTCAAATGTGCTCGGGTCAGACCCAGTGTATTTACAGGTTATATTCGCTTGGAGTTTCAGGAGCTAGAAGCAGGAGGCTTCACCGCTAGTTATATAAAGTATTTTTCCGTTGTGTCTGATGTATGTTGTACTCTGATGATTGGTATGTATATACGATTCTTTTGTATACGTGATATTATATTTTATCTGTTCTGCTGTGAGATTCTAATATGTGTTCTTCTTCTTTCTTCTATTCTAATATTTCTTTCTTTCTATTATCACCCTCTAATTTCTTTCCACATGACAATCCAGTGTTTTCGATTCTTGAATAGTCGACATGGTCGTTTTATGTCGATTTTCGGGGTCAAAAAACTGCTAGGTTGTTACAAATTGAAATCGAAAACAACCAGCATAGAAGTAGGAGATGAAAGCCAAAATGAAATCAAGCAAAATGAAATTGATGTCGAAGGTCCTTCATTTGATCTGAGAATCACACAACAAATGCTAATTCTGCAAAAAAAAAGGAAAGAAGCAGAAAGGGAAAAAAGGAAAAATCAAAGCAAAAAAAAAAAATTAACCCTAAGCTTGCTGGGTAATAGGGAGAAAACAAGGGCTGCTCGAAAGAAATCGGAAGCTGAGGGAAAAGTTGATGAAAGGAAAAACGAACATGAAGAAAACAAAGAAAAAGTAGATCTGGAAAAGGAAGATCGAAATGAAAATACTATAGATGAAGAAAATAACTGCGAGTTTAAAGATGTATCAGACATTGAAGAAGAAAGCGATGAAGAAAACATTGAAGAAGAAAGCGATGAAGAAAATGACACCCGTTCGGATAATACACTCACTCTAGTAGACAATGATGCATACTTTCCGAAAAGGGAAAATATCAAACTAGTTTAAAAGTCAAAAAAGCAAACTTCTAAATCTTCTTGAAGAAAGCAAGAAAAACATAGTTCTTTCATTTTTTGAAAAAAATGAGAATGAGAAGTAATAATTATATTACCATTAATAGTTTTTCATTACAATTTCATCGAAATAATACCTATTAACTTATTTTGTGTTTATGTAAAATGCACCTCTGTAGTTTTCATATCAGATGATGTTAAAAGGGGTGGGATTACAATTGTAAAATCTATGCCTGAATCTATTTTGCTGGAACAGTACATAGATGGCCAGGTATTTTCCTTTTTATTTGTATATAACTTATATTCATATTTAATAGACTGGAAAAATAGACAATGTACACGTATGTTCAAAATGATATATATAAACTTATCATTTTGATATAAAGCTTCAACTATACATAGTACATATAAACTGTACATGGAAAAAAGAGCCCTACATGCTATGATAATAGTTGAGATATGATTAACAGGAAAAATTGGAAATAAACAGGTGTATTTGAAATGATATATAAATGTATCATTTTGATATAATGCCACTACCACACCTGAAAAATTAGCAACATACGTATTATGTTGATATTCATATTGAATGAACAAATGAAAACAAAGATAGATAAATATTGTCAAATTGATATAGAACTTATCATTTTTGTATAAAGCTACTAACATAGGTAATTATTTTCTTTATTCTATCAGATAATTGATTGGTATGTTCAAAACCAAGAGTTGTACGAGCACAACTATACCTTCTCCACTATAATGATGGTAAGTCAAACCTTTTTTAAAAGTAAGGTTAAGTTCTTTAAAAATTATGCTAAATTTTTTTAATATGCAGAATGCAATAATCAATGATTTGGATAATGTGCTACAAAATCTAGTTCTTCCTATGATAGAAACTATTGTTCTGAATGAGTATGCCGAAACCATATTCTTTCCATTACATCATATCAACCATTGGACGCTTTTGACATTGGACTATGTCACAATGCAACTGACTCATTATGATTCAAATAAGCCTCTAACTAGATCTACAAGGATGTCAAATCCAAGCTACAGGCAAGCCATTGATCAGGTCAAAAAATTAGTATAATATAACCTTCTTGATTGACAAAAACTGAATAATGCGATATTCAACTATCATAATTAAATTATTTTCTACATATCCAAAGAAAGAAAATTGGAGAGTTATTTGAAAATAAATGGCAGGAAAAGGGAATCACGAATAAAAGTTTCAGGAAAAAAACACTAATACATGAACCATCCCCGCTGTAAGACCCAAGCTCGTAACTAAAATACTCAACTATTTTTTAAACTGTCTTAATAAAAGCTCAATAATTGATTGTTACCAAATGATTTTATTTCCTTTTGCAGGAATGACTGTGTTTGGTTTGTAATGACAAACATTAAATTGCTTGACAGTGGAAAGCTTCCACGGATGTATGAAAAGGTAGGGATCGACCAATTCAAAGCGGATACAGTATTTCAAATCATCAACAATCGAGGAAAAAGTAACAAATCAAAATAGTAGCAGAGCAAAAAGATTGATTTTAATTGCAATTAGATATGATGTATTGAAGTTTACTTGTTATTTTCTTACAAATTTTCTTGCTATATTTCTAAAAAGCACAATAGACTTATGTTAACTGTTTAGTCTGTAATAATGTGTGCTGATAACATCATTTGTAGTACGGTACCGTTAAAGGTTTGATATATTTCATTTCATCATCAAATTGCAATATTGTTGTTTTGTATGTAGTACGATGCCGTTAAAAATATAAATTGCTAGTTTATTGCATGTAATGATATCAAAATGATATGATGTTGTCTCAAAAGTTTTCCAACATTACATAATAACCAAATAATATATGAAACTATCATTATTTAAAAATATGTTCTATTTTTTGCTGTCGATGAAAAATAAACATAAATTAGTACAATAGCAGTTATAACTTATAATAGCTTTAAACATTAAAAAATATAAATTCTCATATTCTCAAAAGCACAATGCTATACACAAATAGCATAAATTGTCTGTTTAAATAATACTGTCAACTAACAAAATGACATAATGCATGCTAAACATAAATAATCATCATCGACTATTATAATCAGCAAAAAATGGCGTACAGTATTATAACCAAAGATAATACAGATGGCAACATAAACATAATGTAATATAACCGTTATACATAATTATAACCATCCTATAGTATTATAGTAATACAAACATATAACAAAAATCAAAATCGCCATATCACTGTCAAACATACAATATTATAAACAGCATACATAAAGTAAGCAACATTAAAAAAAATTGCAGATAGCATTATTAAATGACAAACTGTTGGGGTTTTGTGCACAGCGGAAGTTTGAAAAAAACGCCCAGAAAAATAGGATCTTTTTCACTCAATCACTTGAAGATGAATTTGATTGGAAATAAACAACAACATAAAATATCGGAAATATGAACACACTATATTCCACCCAACCACCCTCTTTATTGATTCACTAATAAAAATTGTTTACAATCGGTCTCAACTATCGTTACAAACAATTACAACTTGAACCAATAACCTTACTGAGAAATAGGTAGAGAATATCTAATGGCTACAAATTTGAAGGAGAACACTCAATTTGGAATAGCTAGAATGATCACTCTTGGTGGCTCTCACCCACGCCTAATGAAGATGTCTAATAAGCCTTTTATATAGCGAATTGCTTCGTACCGAAGTAAATTTGGCACCCAAATTGTCTTCAAATATGTTAAAAACTATTTGGATAAGCACCAAATAATTATAGCCTTCAGTTCCAAATATCCCACAAATATAGCAACTAATATCTCTCCATAAAATCTAGCAACAAATCTCTCCACAAAATCTAACAACAAATCTCTTCACAAAATATGTAAGATTATTTGTTGCTCAAAATTGTGATTTCCATATCACCAATTTCAACAATCCACCTTGATACCAAATCACAACATCTCCTCAAAACCAGCCAACTTAGCTCTCACTTTCAACCTTCTTTTCTCAATTAAAATCATTAGAAACCTCCACCATCGCCCAATAATGATGCAGCTCTTTCATCCGTGCATCACGCCAATAGCGATCTTCAAAAACGTTTGTAATACCACAAAGACCTCCATCTCGTCTTTGTGGATTTCACAACTCGACATCCGTCTTCCGCTTGACATGATCTCTTCATCTCCGAGATCCCTTGGGCATCATCAACATCTAGACCCTTGTCGATACCATGATCCTCCACCTTAGGACCATCAGCAGTGACCATATTAATCTCTCCACCTTGTTGTGGACTAGGTTCTTCAACCATGACCCGCCTTCCATTGTTGACCACGAACCGACCAAACTATATAGGTTTCCCTCCTCCAAAACTCCTCGCATCATCACACGACCACCCTTCTTCACTCTCAAAACTCCACCTCGAGTCTCATAAGTGAAACCGCGACAATCTAACTGACCGAGAGATATGAGTTTATGCGAACAAGTGGGTATGTGCCTCACACCAGCCACTTCTCTCACCACTCCATCATGCATCCGAAACCTAACTGCTCCAACTCCACAAATTGGTAGCTCTACTCCATTGGCCGTCTTTATCATGCCAACACTCTTCTCATATGAAGAAAAACTTTTCAGATCATGACATATGTGGAAACTGGCTCCTGAATCCATCTTCCAAGGCTCCATAACACTAAATAGGACATCAGATGAAGAATAGCTTTCGGTACCTTCAGCAAAATCTGCTTGTGCCAAATCACTATTTTTATCACCTTGCACCTTCATCTTCTTCGTATCTCATATATATGAATAGAAATTATTGTGTTTGTGGCCTTTCTTACCACAATAATGACAAATGATAACACCTTTATCATTAGCACCTTTCTTCTTCCTTCTTGTATCTTTCCCCGAGTCCCTTGCTACCATCGCCTCAGTTTGAACTGATTTCAACTCTGACCCTTTTCTCCTTAGCTCCTCATTCAAAAGACTGCTTCGAACCATTTCCAAAGAAATAGTTCCATTAGCATTGGAATTACTCAATGAAACAACCAAAGTCTCCTAACTTTCCAAAAGAGAACTCATCAACAAAAGAGCCTGCAACTCATCATCAAAATTGACCTTAATGTTTGCCAATTGATTGATCATATCTTGAAATTCGTTCAAATGCTCTGCAACAGACTTCTCCTCATCCAATCGAAGTTGCACCAACTTTCGAACCAGAAAAGCCTTACTTGTAGCACTCCTCGACTCATACAAAGATATTAATTTATCTCACAACGCCTTCGCGGATTCACAACTAGCCACATGGTGGGATACAGAATCATCAAAATATTGGCGAATCAACGTACCGCCTTTTTGTCCATTTTCTTCCACTTTCCCTCAACCATATTCGAGGGCTTCACTCCATCTCCATCAATGGGATCATGTAAATCATTGAGATATAGAACGTCCTCCATCTTCGGCTTCCATATACCCCAATTCTTCCCATTTAAAATAGCCATCTTCGAAAATGTCATCATTTCCGACATCTCCAATTTTCAATCCAACAAACACTCCAAGCTATGCGATGACCTGGGCTCTGGTACCAAACTGTTGGGATTTTGTGCGCAACGGAAGTTTGACAAAAATGCCTAGAAAAATAGGATCTTTTTCACTCAATCACTTGAAGATGAATTTGATTGAAAATAAACAACAACACAAAATATCGGAAATATGAACACACTATATTCCACCCAACCACCCTCTTTATTGATTCACCAATAAAAATTGTTTACAATCGATCTCAACTATCGTTACAAACAATTACAACTTGAACCAATAATCTTATTGAGAAATAGGTAGATAATATCTAATGGCTAAAAATTTGAAAGAGAACACTCAATTTCGAATAATTAGAATGATCACTCTTGGTGGCTTTCACCCACGCCTAATGAAGATGTCCAATAGGCCTTTTATAGAGTGAATTGCTTCGTACCGAAGTAAATTTGGCACCCAAATTATCTTCATATACGTTAAAAAATTATTTGGATAAGCACCAAATAATTATAGCCTTCAATTCCAAATATCCCACAAATATAGCAACCAATCTCTCTCCATAAAATCTAGCAATAAATCTCTCCATAAAATCTAACAACAAATCTCTCCACAAAATATGTAAGATTATTTGTTGCCCAAAATTGTGATTTGCGTATCACCAAATTCAACACAAACAATAATACATCAACTAAACATACACTGAAGCCAAAATCAAATCAAACATAAATCAATCACTCAGAAAACATTATTATAATAGTCATATAGTCAAATAGTTTACATATTTGAATTGCTAATAAAAGAAAAAAAATGAGAACTATATGTATTATTACAGTATAAAAATTGGTCATTATGAAAAAAAAAACAGTATTAAATATCAAGGTATAAAAGAAGCCTGACAATTTCTTTTGTTGTGGCCTATAGAATTACGTTAGCTACATTTATTACCACGTCTCTTTGTAGAAGGTCTACCTGCTCCGCGAACTTCATTAGGAGGCCTAATAACAACTTCATTTTCAGCAATACCTGGCTTATCAAAATTGGGAATTGGATTAATGGCTTCAGCATATGAAGATCGAAAAGCGTCAACAGTAAAGTAGTGCTCCACATAGACGTAAACTGATAACCTTGACTTATTAATACATTTGATTGCATGAGCACATGGAAATCCGGTAACTCTCCATTGATTACAGTTACATAAATGATTTTTGAGATCAACAAAATGAGACTTAGAAATTTTACTTCAAACACAAAGTCTGAAGACTTGTAAACATCCCAACCAAAGCCATCATCTACTAACTTAGACAAGCGTTCCTCCATAACAGGACAAAGAGTCATCGTCCACAAATGACATTCCTCCCTCCGCCTAGCCATTTTCTCCATAACATTCACTCGAATACCGTCCAAACAAGAAGTTATAGTAATTACTCTATCTTCCAAAATCGAAGAGTTGAAACTTTCTGCAACAATTGAAGAATATTCACCATACCGCTTTCCTTGAAAAAAGAAATTTGCCCAGTGATCAAAAGGTTTATCATGTAGAAAATTTTCTGCTGCCATACCCCCAATATCCTTAAATTTAGAAAGATATCGCTCAGAATCATACATATTAGAAGCTCCAGCACAAAGTTTGAATAACTCTACAACAGAAGAATCACATTTAGCCGCCTTCACAACACTACCAATATTTTGTTCCATGTGAAGCAAACAGTAGCTATGATATGAAGAGGGAAATACTTTAGGAACACCTAAAATGAGACCTCAATGACGATCAAACATAAAAACTAGAGACCGGTCTTCGTTTAGCATTTATTTCAAATGGGACAAAAACCAAGACCAGTTAGATTCGTTTTCATGTGAAACAATACCCATAGCAAGAGGAAAGAAACCAACAAAATAATTAATTAACGACCTTTCAGTACAAAGATACATGAACCTCAGCAAGCATTAGAATTATGATAGTAATGTATGGCAGACACAATTGAATTAGACTCAAAATGATATATGAATATATCATATATTATATATCAATCTTTTAGTACCTTACCATCTAAACATTAATTCTACAAACACTTCCAGTAGAACCAGTAATAAATAAAGCAAACAAATCTATTGTAAGCATTGTTGCATTAAAATTAATTAATGTGCATAAAAATGATAGTTTCATATATCATAGGTACAAAAATAACCAAGAAAAAGAAAACAAAAGTAAAATGAAACTCGTACCTTGATTAGCATATTTAGAAATAGCCGCTAACAAAACTCCAGGTCTTCCCTTCAAATGAGCAGCATCTAAAAATATTAATGTTCTACAGTGTTTAAACCAAGCAAGAAAACACCAAAAGCAAGACAAACTCTCTCAAACTGATTGGTTGAAGAATCAACATCCATAAACACATAACTACCAGGATTATACTTTTGCAATGCTTTTGAATACCAACGTAAATCATTATATGACATTGCATCATCCCCATATATCTCTTTCAATGCCAATTGTTTTCCACTATAAGCATAATAGTATGATAGATTGAAATTATACTCTCTTCTAAATTCCTTCATGATATCCTTCGGCTTCTTCATAGAAGCATCCTGAATTTGATCCACAATCAAAGATTTAACAATTCTGCTTGAAATATTTACTCTATTAACATCCGTAAGACATGCTCGACATGAATGATTAAAATTATAAGTTCTAATAAAAAATAGAGAGAGTAAGCCCGGATCTGAAGAAGCATTAACATAAAACTTACAACCATCATTAATCCAACAACAATTAACCAAAATTCTATCCAGAAAGTTTCTAACAAAAATCAAATCATAACCATTTTTTATTTGATAAGCCATTAAAAACTCTCTAAAATCCTTAGCTCCATTAAAACAAAAACCAAGAAAATCCACAATATTTTTCTGAGAACCTTTCTTTAACATATCTTTCAAATAATGGGATAAATCTGCATGTGACTCGCAATTTGTTCTAGAATTACTACTAATCGAAGTGCTTTGTACACTTGCGGAACACAAACCATAGCCATTAATATCAGATTCCATAGCACCAACATTCTCCTTAACTGTAAACTTAAAATATTGACTCTTCTTAAAAGTTAGATGACATAAAATGCTAAGCAAGTCTGAATCAGTGTCGATAACTATAATCTTATTCTCAAGAACGTAAGATATCTCAATAGAAAATCGATTAAGGTGTGGCCAAACATCACATATTTCACTCTTAACACCAAATAAAGAAGAGATTGCGGTGAGACGAGTAGAATAACAGTTCTCATTGTGTTCAAAGATAACAAGCAAACTACTTGCTTCATTATTGATAGTATCAGAACGGCAAAAAATATATATAAATAAAATACTTAAACAGACAAAAAAGTAATAGTAAATGTTAAATTAACATATCATAACAAAATAGAATCAATTTTTCCGCTGGATTAAAGAAGAATACATTATTTAAAAAACCATATGATAAATGAACATATCACGACAAGATTATAACTAAACGTGAATACTACAGTAATGCTATATGAACATAGCATAAATTAAACAAACCACGTATAATATTCACTGGAACGACAAAATGCAATAAAACTATAAAACAATAAACATTGTTAAAGAAATAGAAAAATAAAATTACAATCTTACTTTTCCATTGAAATAAATCCAAATTTCGATATCGATAACTGGAAGAAGAACAAACTGTATAACGTAGATGAGCAAAAAAATGATTATTAATCGACAACAATTATATGAAACAACAAAACAGAAATAATCGAAAGAAATAAAAGAATCATACCTGAATTTAGCTAATTTTTTGATGAAGATCGAAATCGCCAATGAAGATCTGCAGGAAAGAAAGAAGACGAAAATCGATTGACAATGGAGAAATCGAATACAAAATTAGAGTGACGTGCCATCTTGAATCGGGAAATAGGTTGAATAAGATCGCAATGAGATTAAGAAGAAGGAAATAATTTAAATGTTGCTAAGTCTTTTTCCTTGGAACGAAATTTTAAAGACCGCTTCCTTCAGACGAAAAAAAGAGCCACGTCCATAGGCCCAAAAAATTTAAATAAAACTTCCTCCAGCCCATTTTCCTGATTAAAATACATATATATATATATATATATATATATAAATTCCATAACGACTATTTTGAATTTTAATTTAGCTATAACTTACAATTTACAAAACGAAACCTAAATTTTTCACATTCGTTAGAAAGATATTATTAAACAGATTCAAATGTTTCTTGTTTTACTTATATTGAATCCTATACATTCAATTAAAATTTAAAATTGAATTTTCAAACTACCACGCCATTTCAGGCTCGTTTTATAAGTAAAATAAATTAATACGTTCTAACTTCGATTTAAATAAATTTTAAATCATTAGTTCTCAAAATAAATCATTTTAAATATTCAAAATGCATTAAAATAGCTAAAATAAAAAATTTAAATTGGTTCTGAAAATCTGGGTTGTTACTATAGTCCATTCACTGTGTAAAGTGAAAGGTGATTTAGTTATTTTGCTTAATAAACAAGATTTGCATTCTCCATATGATTCAAAATCAAATAACCTCAAAATTCCATCATTATGGAGTTTTGATATGCGTTTCTTGATTATATGGGTTAACTGACAATGCTAAAGGTGTGTTGGATTTAAATCACTAAATTTTATCCACTCAATATTTATGTCAAGCAAATTATAGTTAAAGATTTTAGAGATCATTAACTATTTGTGAAATTCCATGAAATATTTCATTTAAATAAAATGAATAACAATTGTTCTTTTATTACAAATGAAATTCAAACTTGTCTAAACAAGATTTATTATAACATTTATTTTAAATGGAATTTTCATAGTAATAATTATTTTATTTACTTAACTAAGCCAGTACATAGAACAAGAAGCAGCTTCTTGTAGATAATGCAGCAACATTTGCTTCATTTCCAATTGTAAGCTCACTTGTCCTTTGTTAGATTTTTACTTGTTTTGCAATTCGTGTAAATTCACATACATCTATGTGATTTATATCTAGTATCTAATACTAGAATTATGTAAGTAAATTATTATAACATTTATATCTTATTCGGTTGAAGTCATACTTCTACTCTCTTTTAGTTCTTCTATGTTTGTGAAATAATTATGTTTTAATTTGTTTGAGGACAATCCTCAAATTTTGATGTTAGCCAAGAATTTCAATTTAATTTAATTTATCCTTCTTAAGAAATAATTTTAAATTATCGAAGTTATTTGTTATTTAATATCTACAGTAGATAATAAATAATAATTGATTCTATAATATTTATTTAATATAAACACAATTTTTTGACAATCAAAATTTATATTAACATAAATGTATAATTAAAACTAAAATACGCTCCCACTCAAATTAACATCCCTCTCTCTCTCTCTCTATGTATATATATATATATATATATATAATGGTGATCCAAGATCCATATCTAGTCATGACTTGACCTAGCTTTTGAAAACACCCCAAAACACAACCTTTTAGGTAAACATATTATGTCAATTATATTATATATAATTCTTGGATCGCATGATGAACATTTTTGTTCATTGAATTATCCATTTTCTCAAATATAGAATAATGCATGCTCGTTGTCTCTAAGGCCATAAAAACTATTATGCAGCCTTAGTTAAGTCAGACCCAACAATACAATTCAAGTGCCACTTTTACGCCGTCGCCTATAACCAAAATAAAAGGATGCAACATGCTTTGGCATTACCTACATCCAGTGATTTTGGGCTTTGATGAGTGTATTATTGGAAGACTTCACTATGACTTAATTTAATAAAAAATGCTTTAAAGGGGTTTTATAATTCGTAGTGGCGAAACAATATCAAGTTTATATACACATATCAAAATATATGTGCAGTTTACATTTATATATATATATATACACACACACGTTAGATATATGTAATATGTATGAATAAACATTTTAAATTTCATATAATATTAAAATTTATTTTCTATGGTTTTTGAACATTTCAATATTTTTGGGTAATCAAAATCACCATATAATTTCAAATATTGGATTCACATATCTAAGGAAACTAATTGTCTTCTTACTTATTAGGATAACATAAAACGTGGCCCTTTCTGTTATTTACCTTAAATATCATGATAGTAGGAAAATGGCTTCTTCAGAATAACCATATGGATACTAAAAAGTATGGTATACTTTTGTACCCATAATTATATGTAAATTCAAGCCTGTTGCGATTTCAGAATTTTACAGGGCGAGGTTCTACTGTTTTATTAGGCCTAGTACAATGTTTTAAAAGGACATTTTAAAAGAAACCTAGTGGACTGAAATTATTTTCATTTAAAGAGGTCACAATAAAACTCTACACTTATCATGACCATAGAATTTATATATCCATATATAAATCCAACTTAAATAATCACATTCAAATCATGTGAATACAATCATTTAAAACATAAGTTACTCATTAATCTACAAGTTTCTTTACAATTATACATGCCTGTTTCAATTCAATACATCACTATACATCAATTCTTTATTAATTCATATAGTCATACTGCAGAAAATTTAAAACCATATTTGCTCTACGAACTTCTTTGCATTCTTCACCAATATGTCCATCCACTTGTGCATATTAGTTCAATCAAACTGATTCATGCTACAGGAATAAATGTGCAAATATTTATCAATATAAATAAATGCAGATGAAATATTCATTTGAAAATAAATAGAGCATCATTTATGCAGTGTGTGCGTGTGTATATATATATATATATATATGTGTGTGTGTGTGTGTGTGTGTGTGTGTGTGTGTGTGTGTAAAACAATACAATCATGCCATGGTAGTAGTGGTGCAGGTTCGAAACCCGTAATGGCATGCTAAGAGATTACCATGTGCATACGCTATGATCAGCCATTTATGTGGTGCTCGTGGATCAGGCTAGGTGCACCAGGGAGGTTTTACGATTCCGGTCGGTTTCCCTCCTGAAAAAATTCAAAAAAAAAAAAAAAAAAATACAACCATATATTGTATGCTTGTAGATAAATACATGTTTTGGGTGTTTACTGATGGAGGGATCAATGTCATGATATACATAAATTGATTTAACACAAATTTTAATATCAAATTTATATCCTAGACATCTACCCAATGCCTTGAAGTTTATTATACAAATTATACATTTATAGTCTTTTATAAAACTCATATATATATATATATAATCAATTTTACTAAATGATATAATATATTCCCCAGTTCAAATATCATCAGTTTGCATTTATACATTCAAAATAGATTTTAAGGTTAACTAAATGCCCAGATATATATACATATATATATATATATATATATATATATATATATATATATATATATATATATATATATATATGCATCATATGCATACATGGAATTGCAAATCATATTTGCAATATTATATTATGAACTGATCAAGAAAGGATCATTCTGAGGATGGTTTATATCTGTCATGATTATAACTTTGCAAGTCCATAAGCAAACAACAAAATAATGTAATTGTAAGTCAAACTCACAATACATAGATGCATCAATATGTATCATATTAGTATTGTTGATTTTGCTTTTGAATTAACACAGTTATAATCAAATATGCATGTATACATATAACTGAGATGAATACAGAACTATCAATTGACATAGGCATATTTATAAACAATTAAACTACGTTATCCATTCAACCAATATATCTATATATAGCCTAGTTTAATTTTCAGTTGATATATATGGCATGTAATAAAACTCAAGTATGTTTCTACACATATAAATTAGATGGAATATATTGATATTTACTAACTTATTCTGATCTTTTGCATAATATCACATATCTCAAAATTGCATATATGTCTCAAGTCATATACAACACAATCATATATTGTATAACTTAAATATAATACATGTACTGCATAGTCCATTTGTTCCATACTAGTTATTAAGAACATTTCAATACATAGATCTAAATGTAAAGCCTATAGGAGGGACAATGGCATTAAACTAGATTTTAATTTTGATGCATGCAATGGGGTCATATGCATCAACTAATGTTACATGCTTACACTAAATCCCCAGATGTATATGTGAACAAATGCAGATTCTAATTCAAATTTCAAGATTCCATGGCCAAGTATGGCTTACATATAATCCAGATTCTTGTATTAACTAAAAACTAGATGCACACAAAAATATACTCATATCTATTTATGCATGCATGTATTGATTTGTATAAAGTGATAATATCATTCATATTGATATGAATTTTTCAAGAAAACAAGTTATGACTTAAAGTATTAAATAGTGGATTGTGCATATCAATAAATCAACAGCATTCACACCAATAAACAGGTATTTTTGTTTCATATTAAAAGGCGAGATATATGAGTTTATTTATATCACCTTATTATAAGATCATTATTTAATACTATTTATTTATGTGCATATTTTAAAATAAAAAAAGTTAATACTTGCATCAGATTTTGAGCATTGTGATTATCAACCTATTTGATAATTATAACGTATCTTAGTACTTATGCATATACAAATGATGTTAAAACAAAAGGGCAAGTCATAATTGTTTTGTGTGTGTGTATATATATATATGTATGTATGTATGTGTATATATATATATATATATATATATATATATATAGACACACACATACACATACATATACTACAGGGGATTATAATGATAAAGCAAATCTATGTAGTAACGTTTACAACTATCCCAGTTAATATAATAAAGAACTTAGTGATAATGACATCAAATAGATTTAGGAGTGAGCAATGTTTATCACTCAGATTAATAGATTATTTTTGATCGGTTAATTTTAAACATTTAATATTATTTTAAATGTTGAGTTGATAATATAAATGGATTATATTGAGTTTATCGATTAAATAAACAAGACTTAATTTACTATCGAGTATATTGAATTATCATAATACGAATTATTAAATTAGAAGTTAAAACCAAATCGAAATAATTCAGGTGATCAATATAAATTCCGTTTGTATATATAAAATGATGTAATAATTTATTATCTAGGAATTATTTGTTTTGAATTTAACTTATATCGATTTAAATTTATATCTTCTCCATATGATCGAATTGAGCTTCAAAACCTATTCCAGTGTGTTCAAAATAGTGGTATAACCCTAGGAATGCCAGTTGCTAAGTTCAATAGGAGTTCAGAAACATAAGATAATTTGAACCAAATAAATCCATATCGGTTCGAATTAAATTAAGGGTAACATATATTAATTTCTTCTATCCTAAGCTAGGCAGTGAAGGACAACCTAAATTTTCCAACGTAGAGGGCTACCCCTAACTCAGTTGTTTCTTCTTTCACCATCACTTACGAAATGTTCCCCAGCTTCAATGCAAAGTAAAGCAAGAATTTAATGGCCTGATACTTCTGTTTCCTTCCATTATTTATATCTACATTGCAACACTTATATCTTTCCATTTTCATTCTTCCAAAAAAAAAAAACAAATCGCAAGCTTGAATTGGAAATGTCGGCCTGTAACGTCCCGCATTTTTACCAATTTGTGTCTGAATATTTAAATTGGTTTAAATATTGAATTCATAATATAAATAGAATTTTATATTAATTAAATCAAAGTTTAAATGTGTGAATATATATATTAATTATAAACAAGCTCGAAATGGCGCGGAAGTTCGTAATATTCTGTTTTGAACTTCAGTTGAGTGTACAGGATCCGCTGTAAGTCGGAATTCACCAAAACAAGAAATATTCGAATATGTTGAACTATAATTTTGCAATGGAAGAGAAAAATCAGAATTTCGTATTTTATATTGAGAGTTATGGCCAAAACAAAATTTCAAATAGTCGCTATGGAATTTTTATAAAACGATAATGATTTATTTAATAAAATAAATCGATTTTAAAACAATAGAATATTGGTTTAACTTGGAAATGTAATATCATGTTTAAAATTCATACTGGTTTATTTTGGAATTTTATATAATTCAGTTTTAGTATATTTTTTTATTTTAATAATAATTTATTTGTTATTTTATTTAGTCAAATTTAATTTTTAATTATCAAATTTATTTAAATATCTTCTGTATATGGTCGAATCAGACTACAAAACAAGGTCCAGTGTGTTCAGAATAGCGCTAGAACCCTAGAAATGTCATTCGTTGAGTTCAGATAGAAGTTTGATAGCACGTGATATTTAAAATGTGGTGATACCACACCAGTTCAACTGAAAATAATAAATAAATTAATTAAAATAAAATAAAATCAAAATAAGGGACGACCTAAAATTTATAAGGTGCATGTTACGCTGTTAAATCTCAGTGTCCTCTCCTTTCATTCCCAGTACGATTTTATTTCTTCTCCCTTAAGCTTTCAACGATGGTACACTAACCTATTCTACCTCTAAAAGCTACCATTGTCCATTCTTTTCACTTTCATGTCCAATTTATTTCCTTCTCCATCAAGCTTCCAGCAATGGTACCTACATCCCCATTCTACCTATAATTTATAGAAGCGACGTTGTATCTATCCCATGATCATTCACCTATATATTGACTCACGCCTTCGTTAAATTCCCATCTCAAAACCAAATTCATTTCTCTTCGTTTTCCTCAGCAAAACAGAAAAGTCTTTCCATCGATAAAAAAAAAGAATTCAAAATCGAAAGTCAGATTACTGAAATAGGAAAACCATGATTTCCATCTTCGCGTTCCAACCCACAGCAAATATGAAGCTCGAAGTCATGGAGGAGGCCTTCACGAGTCAAGAAAGAGGTGCGAACTTAAATTCCACCTTTGTTTAAGGGAGCAACAGTAGATGGAGGGGGGTATCGATGGGTTTATCTGTGTTTTTTGGAGAAGCAAATTTGATTTGCTAATGATGGGAAGGGCATGAACTTCTACTGGAGTTGGTTTTGGGTAATGAACCGGGGAGTTCGAATGTGGAGGAAGAGGGCGAGTTCGGTCTTTGCTTTCCTAGGGAGTTCGAGAACATGTTGGGGTATACGATTTGGAAACATGGCGATGAACTGGAGTAATATTTGGGAGATTAACATAAGGCGTTTTGGGGTTGAATCATTGGATCGGCAGCGTATGAAATGGATAGGAGTTCGGTGCTGATGAACTGGAGTTGAGCGATGCTAGGTTGAACTGGAGTGGCAATTGGAATGGAGTCTGCAATGAACAAGTATTCGACAGTAAGTGTTTTATGGACTTCGATCTTTGTTTTGAGGAATTAGCAATAGGATTTAGGGAAGACAGACGTGGTGTTGAAATAATACTGGGAGTTTACTTTTGGAGTTTTAGTGCGCAAGTGAGAGGAATGAGGACGGTTGAATTAATGAGAGGTGATGCTCCATTTTCTTAAGTTGATAATGCGTAACCAAAGGGAGGCTAAAGAATGGTGTGTGGAGATGAAAACTGTAAGTGGACGGAGTGTTCAACAGTGAGATATGGGGGATTGCGAAATGTCGGATGACATTATAGAGGACTGTAAATGGAGCTGGTCAATCTTATGATAGTGCCAGTTGATGGAGGAGTATGGTCCGCAAAATGTATGAGGGAATGTCAATATGGTATGATGGTAGTTCTTGGCTGTTGTAGTAGTGGGTTAATGGTTGATGAGTCGTCGCAAGGTAATAAGGTACACCGTTTTTGCGAAAATTAAATTACATAGAAAATCTATTTATTTGTTTAAGTAGTAAATTTAAATATATGGTTAATCATATATTAAAAATAAATTGTAGATGCTAGATAAATTAATTCATGACAATTCAAGTAAATGCAGTGCTGGTTCGATATGAAATTTAATCAGAATATTCAGCAAAGGAAAATCGAGGTGAGTTAAACTCAATTAGTTAAATTATTGGGAACTATTTTTAATAGTTCAAATTTATTTTATTGCTTATTGGCTGATAATTGATTGATATAAAGTGATAACAGTATATAATAATATCATATAATAATAATATTGGTGATTGGTGGTTGGGTTTCCCATAGTATCATTAGCGGATCCCCGCAATACCATTAGCAGATGATTTCCCTATGCGCCCCCCAATATATATAGTGGATGACCTTCTATACCGCGATATCCCGCCTCGAGGCAGGATGGGTATTATTATTGTTGACTAACACTGTGGATGCAAGAAAAATAGGTTGGAGGAATCCAGCTGGATTCCTCGCATTTAAATTATTTATTTTTTACGTATATGCTTATATATGATGTGTTTATAACCTGTGACAGTTTATAGTATACCTGAATGGGTTAATAACCCTGATTGTTGATTTTGGATATTTTTAATATCTTAAATAATCATATGTAGATTTCAAAAATGGAAAATGAAATGAAATAAGAATTTTAAAAGGAAATATTTATTTTCAAATGAAAAAGGTTACTTAGAAATAATATTAAATAGAATATAATATTAAATATTTGTTTAAACCAAATATATTGAAAAGGTGATTTTATAAGCGACATTATAAGAAGTGGAATTATTATTTTTATTGGTAAATTTAATAAAAATGTAAATTGTGTGAAATGTGGGAAAGAAATGGGAATTAGAAAATAGTCTATTATTTTAAAATAGATTGAAATTATCTCATTCGCAATGGAAAATATTTATTTACTTTTAAATAGAAATGTTCATTTGAATCTGAATTATAAATACAATTTAAAGGAAAAGATTTGTTTAAAACAAATGTGTAAATGAGACGATTTTATAAACGATGTTTATAAAAGAAATGAAACGATTACCATTTGGAAAAAATAAAGAAAGTAAACAATTACCATTGGAGAATTTGGGAAAATATGGTTTGAGTGAGAATTTGGGAAAATATGGTTTGAGTGAGAATTTGGAAAAATATGGTTTGAGTGATAATTTGAAGGAAAGATGGAAATCGAGTTTATATATCAATATTTAAATGTATTGGAATTTTCCAATTTGCAAGGAAAATTATAAAAGAGATTATTGAAATAAATCTACAATTAGAAGCTATAAATAAAAATGAAACTTGAAGTCGCAAGTATGGAATCAAGCCAACTAATTGTATTAAGGAATTATTTTTCACGGTTAAGATGAACGAGGAGTAAAACAAATATTGTGAAAATGGGAATCATTAGAAGTTAAGAAGGGTTTTTTAATTCAAATTGAATTTGAGTCAAAATAATTTGAATAATTTAATATAGATTATATTAACGAATTTGTAAGATGGTAGATAATAAATATTAATAATAAAGTATTTACAAATGATATTTATGTACATATATTTTGGATATGGAATGTGGTTTTATTGAAATAAAGTTGAATTGGGTTGTGATTAATATATAGATATGTTTATGGAAATTGTTCATGAAATCAAGACTTTATTTCATGAAGTTTAAAATGAAATCTAATTGGTAAATGAAATTGAATTGGTAAATGGAATCGAATTGGCAAATGAAATTATATTATATAAGAAGTACTTTATTCCGGTTTAGGAATAAATATTTTGCAAAATCATATATCCGATAATAGTTGTAGAATATGGTTTGAAAGTCATATTTATGAAAATATTTGGAATGGTAATAAGTTGGGATAAATATCTCGTTTTGAGTGATAATGAATAACTGGAAACTTTTATTCGTTAAAAGAAGAAAGGGAGTTAAGGAAATTAGAAACTGACTGAGGATTAGTGAGTTGAATGATTTTCTGAATGTCGATCTGATGTTGGTTTTGGCCTTCGAGGTTGACACGTAGGGAATTATTCTCTTACTAGTTACAGTTAGATAATAATGACCGAGTTAAGTAATGCGTGCCAAAAGGGATTTTAAAATGAAAGGGCTTTTGAATATGCTTATATACGTAAATATATAAGAATAGAAATGAGTATTTCAATTATCGGAAAAATGGAGAAGTTTTGAATTAGCGAATGATTAATCAAGAAGAGGATAAAGTAATCGAGAATATTAAAACAGTGAATTCAATTTCCTTTTATGGATGAATGGATGTTTTATTTGATAGTTAAATAACTGATTATCAAATCTGGCCTAATACGATTGTTGGACGGAAAGACCGAGATCGAATTTATTCAAAAACCATTCCGACCCAACTAATACGTAAACATGGAATATGCTGATTGAATATGGAGCAGTAAAGACCGTTGATCTTCATAAGCGAAAGGACTACTTGTCGAATTCTCTGGAATCCCGCCCGGAGATATTTTGATGGTGATCCTGTCGTGGTTGAAATCGATGGATTGCAAGGACCACTTGCTACTGATTCCTAGGATGTGGTAGGAGAGTGCCTTCGGTTTGTCCAGCCCCAGAACAACGTGAATGGACGAATGTATGACAAAGTATATCTAATAGATCACGAAAGTTGATATCTTTAAACGTAGTTACGTTGGTAGCAGAGGAATTTTTTTCTCTTAGATTTATATCCATGGTATTTTTTGGGAAATTAATTTATGATTTGGCGGGTATGACGATGTGGCATTCAAAGTAAATAAAGGAGTAATCTATCAAAAGATACGTTGCGACCTCAGGCCTCACAACCGGGAAATGACAAATATCGGGCAGAGAGCATGGCTATGTGGGTCGCACCCAATAGGGTGTATTGTCACCATCTAAAGAATATTCAATTTTGTTCTTCTTTTCGCTTTTGTCTCTCCCGGGAACGGTTATGTTGCCAGCAATCATAAGGTGACAATTTATTCGATACACTCAATAGAAATGAGTAGCCCATCATATGTGGGCTGGGTTGCAAGATATTCTTGTTGAACACAGTGTATTCCCCTCTAGAGATACACTATCGGAAAGTGGTTCCATACCTTGTCACTGTTGGAAATCCAATCTCCAATAAGCGCCTGCGGTTTTGATTGTATACTATATATGTGTAGCGTAAGATGCAAGCGTTCCGCTAGATTTCTATTTATTTGTATTTAGATATTATTATAATATCAGAAAAGATATTGATTTCAAAAATGTTTTGGGTAATCGTAAGGTAAAAACCGTCCGTGTTTATGTGTGGATTGGTCTTACGATTAACCTTTTCTTTTAAAAGGATTTTTAACTTAAAAATCAAGTTGGATGATGCCAATAATTTAGTGAGTTTTTCTCACGTTGGTTCACCAGACTGACCTGTGCGTTTGTAATGCTCGGGTCAGACCGAGTTGTACAGTTTTAGGGTAAGGTGGTACAGATTCCAGGAGACAAGCGGAGGAGTTCCGACGTATAATATATATATGTAGATATTATTCCTATGTGTGTTGTAAATGAGGATAGACTATTATAACTGTCCAGATGAATTGAATTATCATTGTATTCTGAAAAGTTGTAAGTATTATTTCAAGTTTTCAATAAAGATTTATTTCTGCATTATATTTTATTCCGCTGCGATGTGAGACTCTGATATTATGTTTAGTTCTTCTCCTTCTTCTTCTATTATAATCTTTCATTCTTATCTTTTTCTCATCCTCTAATTTCTTTCCAATAGTTTTGTGGGTTTCCGATACTTGAATTTGGACACATGATGTATTAGTGTCTGAATTCGAGAGTCGAATTTCTCGTGACGCTACAGTGGTATCAGAGCAATGGTTTAGAAACAACCTTGGCTCTGTGGCGTAACTCGATAGAGATGGGGTTAGTAATACACTAGATTGAGTTTGAGTGTATATATATAAGAGAGCGTATTTGTTTATTTTATAGAAATGTTTTTGTATTGTGTCACTTGATCGGTTCAATTTCGAACTGGAAGCTGACATGATATTGCTTTGTAAAGCAGGTAAATGAAATAATTTTACCCAAATTTATTTTTGTATATAAAGGATATAGTTTTCTTAAATGTTGTAGATATTTGATTGCTTAATTGATTTGAATGTAAATTCAAATAGGATTATGGAATTGAAATGGTTAAGTATAACTAGAAGATGGAATAAATGATGTTTAAAAATTAGAATTCGGAAAATATATTGGAAGTTAAGAAACCAGTTCCAGTAAATAAATGGAATGGATTGAAACTTGACTGAAAGGTAAGTTAAGCAAATTGGATTAAATTAAATCCATAATGAACTAAAACGAACTATTGAATCAATATGGAATGAAAGTGCTTGAATACAAGCTGAATTACAAATAAATTTAATGTTGATAACCTAAATAGAACTCGATGCATACTGTTTAAATGTGTCGATTAAAATAAGAAGTAAATTGCAACAAATCCAATTCGAGTAATAATAGTTGTATATGACTTGAATTGTTATTCAGTTGAGTTAGGCTATGAATTTAAAACTTGAAATAGAAGTGAATGTGTATATTGAATAGTGAATACAAACTTGAATTGTATAAACTTGAGTTGAATAAAAACGAATGTAGGATGAATCAATTAAAGTTTAATTGAACTTGGAACTCAAGAAAAAAATTTATATGAACTTGTAAATTGGGAATAAAACTTGAAACTCAGGCTAAAAATGAAACTTGACTCGTTATATGCAAATGTATACATATTTGAACATAACTGTTTAACTATAACAAGTTAAGCAAGAAGACCAATTAATGGATGAATTGGAAAATTGGGAACAAGAAGTTAAATAGATTATAATCAAATAGGAATGGATGTTTATATTATTGGATAGGTTTATTGGATGGAGCAAGTGTGAAGGATAAATAGGAGATGCCCAATAAAAAGGTACATGTTTAATTCAATATGGGATTTTATTAGCCAATTTGGCAAGCCGCTTGGCCTTTTAATTTTCTTTTTGATTGGGGAAGGCCCAGAGAGGCATTTTATAGTTGTAACGATTAGCCTGTACAAAGGAGGTTTTGGTGAAGTTTTTCAAAAATTTACGGAGTTAGAAAATTTTCAACAATTTTGAAAAATTTTGTTAACAAAAAGATTAAGCGAAATTAAGGGATTTTGAGTGGAATTGGAAACTAGCAAATTGGTTATGTAGTAAAGATATTGAGGTGAGTGTCAAGTGATTATGAGAAGTTAATAAGGTATAGACATCTTCCCTGCTTAATAATTTCGGGGACGAAATTCTTTTAAGGGGGAAGGAATGTAACGTCTCGCATTTTTACCAATTTGTGTTTGAATATTTAAATTGGTTTAAATATTGACTTCGTAATATAAATAGAATTTTATATTAATTAAATCGAAGTTTAAATGTGTGTGTATATATATATATTAACTATAAACGAGCTTGAAATGGCATGATAGTTCGTAATATTCAGTTTTGAACTTTAGTTGAATGTACATGATCCGCTATAAGTCGGAATTCACCGAAACAAGAAATATTCGAATCTGTTGAACTATATAATTTTGCAATGGAAGAGAAAAATCAGAATTTCGTATTTTATATTGAGAGTTATGGCTAAATCAAATTTTCAAATAGTTGCTATGGAATTTTTATAAAACGATAATGATTTATTTAATAAAATAAATAGATTTTAAATCAATAGAATATTGGTTTAACTTGGAAATGTAATATCGTGTATAAAATTCATATTGGTTTATTTTGGAATTTTATATAATTCAGTTTGTGAATATTTTTATTTTAATAATAATTTATTTGTTATTATATTTAGTCAAATTTAATTTTTAATTATCAAATTTATGTAAATATCTTCTGTATATGGTCGAATCAGACTACAGAACAAGTTCCAATGGGTTCAGAATAGTGCTAGAACCCTAGAAATGTCATTCGTTGAGTTCAGATAGAAGTTTGATAGCACGTGATATTTAAAATGGGGTGAAACCACACCAGTTCAACCGAAAATAATAAATAAATAAATTAAATTTAAATTGAATCAAAATAGGGGACGACCTAAAATTTATAAGGTGCATGCTACTCTGTTAAATCTCAGCGTCCTCTCCTTTCATTCCCAGTACGATTTTATTTCTTCTTCCTTAAGCTTTCAGCGATGGTACACTAACCTATTCTACCTCTAAAAGCTACCATTGTCCGTTCTGTTCACTTTCACATCCAATTTATTTCCTTCTCCATCAAGCTTCCAACAACGGTACCTGCAACCCTATTCTTCCTATAATCTATAGAATTGACGTATCTATCCCCTGATCATTCGCCTATATATTGACTCGCGCCTTCGTTAAATTCCTATCTCAAAACCAAATTCATTTCTCTTTGTTTTCCTCAGCAAAACAGAAAAGTCTTTCCACCAATAAAAAAAGAATTCAATATCGAAAATCAGATTACTGAAATAGGAAAACCGCGATTTCCATCTTCGCGTTCCAACCCACAGCAAATCTGAAGCTCGAAGTCACGGGGAGGCCTTCGCGAGTCAAGAAAGAGGTGTGAAATGGAATTCCACCTTTGTTTGAGGTTGCGACAGTAGGTGGAGGGGGTATTGATGGGTTTATCTGAGTTTTTTGGAGAAGCAAATTCGATTTGCTGATGATGGGAAAGGCGCGAACTACTACTTGAGTTGGTTTTGGGGTTTGCTTTCCTGGGGAGTTCGACAACATGTTGGGGTATGCGATTTGGAAACATGGCGATGAACTGGAGTGATATTTTGGAGATTAACAGAAGGCGTTTTGGGGTTGAATCATTGGATCGGCAGTGTATGAAATAGAGGGAGTTCGATGCTGATGAACTGGAGTTGAGCGACGCTAGGTTGAACTGGAGTGGCAATTGGAATGGAGTCTGCAATGAACAAGTATTCGACAGTAA
This sequence comes from Allium sativum, assembly GCA_030737875.1. Taxonomy (NCBI): domain Eukaryota; kingdom Viridiplantae; phylum Streptophyta; class Magnoliopsida; order Asparagales; family Amaryllidaceae; genus Allium; species Allium sativum. The sequence goes on along the minus strand of CM060919.1, from coordinate 352,553,288 downwards.
GTGTTTTATGGAATTCGATCTTTGTTTTGAGGATTTAGCAATAGGATTTGGGGAAGACAGATGTGGTGTTGAAATAATACTGGGAGTATACTTTTGGAGTTTTAGTATGCAAATGAGAGGAATGAGGATGGTCGAATTAATGAGAGGTGATGCTCCAATTTTCTGAAGTTGATAATGGATAATCAAAGAGAGACTAAAGAATGGTGTGTAGAGATGAGAACTGTAAGTGGATGGGGTGTTCAACAGTGAGATATGGGGAGATTGTGAAATGTCTGATGACAGTATAGGGGACTGTAAATGGAGCTGGTCAATCTTATGATAGTGCCAGTTGATGGAGGAGTATTGTAGGGATGTTATGGTAATGGTTACCGTTATTGTTTGACAAATACCGTCACCATACCATTTTTACTAGTAAGCCAGAATTGCTTATCGTTACCGATTGACTGGTAAACCGAAGACTGATATACCGATAATCTGGTAACCATTACACTGGTAATGGTAAATTAACGTTTTTCCATCAAAGTTTATATCTTGGCATATTTTTTATACACAGTGCTTCTTTATTATACTATATGTAGTGTTAGTTTATAAAAAAACATAAATGAGGGAGAAAATAAGTGAACCTGAGATTATTTCACTCGATTATTGAACTAAATATAATCATTTATTTGGTTCTAAATGCATGTAATAAAGCATATTAGATGAGTATGCTTATGTTTTGAATTAACTGGTAAAATTACCGTTACCGCTGGTATTGAAAAAATGTTAACGATAATTTACCGTTAAAAATGGTAAATTTACTGTTACCATACCGCTGTAACTGGTATAACGGTTTCAATCAAAAATGATTACCGATCGACTAGTAATGGTATGGTAATGGTAAGTTTACCATTACCATAACAACCTAGAGTATTGTCCGCAAAATGTGTATGGGAATGTCAATATGGAATGACGGTAGTTCTTGGCCGTTGCAGTAGTGGGTTAATGATTGATGAGTCATCGCAAGGTAATAAGGTATACCGTTTTTGCGAAAATTAAATTATATAGAAAATCTATTCATTTGTTTAAGTAGTAAATTTAAATATATAGTTAATCGTAAATTAAAAATAAATTGTAGGTGCTAGATAAATTAATTCATGACAATTCAAGTAGATGAGGTGCTGGATCGATATGAAATTTAATCCGAATATTGAGCAAAGAAAAATCGAGGTGAGTTAAACTCACTCAGTTAAATTATTGGGAACTATTTTTAGTAGTTCAAATTTATTTTATTGCTTATTGGCTGATAATTGATTGATATAAACTGATAATAGTGTATAATAATATTATATAATAATAATATTAGTGATTGATGGATGGATTTCCCGCAGTATCATTAGCGGATGCCCGCAATATCATTAGCAGTTGATTTCCCTATGCGCCCCACAATATATATAGTGGATGACCTTCTATACCTCGATATCCCGCCTCGAGGCAGGATAGGTATTATTATTGTTGACTAATATCTGTAGATGTAGGAAAAACAGGTTGTAGGAATCCAACTGGATTCCTCACATTTAAATTATTTATTTTTCACATATATGCTGATATATGATGTGTTTATAACCTATGACGGTTTATAGTATACCTGGATGTGTTAACAACCTTGATTGTTGATTTTGGATATTTTTAATATCCTAAATAATGATATGTGTATTTCAAAAACGGAAAATAAATAAAATAAGAATTTTAAAAGGAAATATTTATTTTTAAATAAAAATGGTTATTTAGAATTCGTATTAAATAGAATTTAATATTAAATATTTGTTTAAACCAAATATTTTGAAAAGGTGATTTTATAAGCGACTTTATAAGAAGTGGAATTATTATTTTTATTAGGAAATCTAAGAAAAATGTAAATTGCGTGAATTGTGGGAAAGAAATGGGAATCGGAAAATAATCTGTTATTTTAAAATAGATTGAAATTTTCTCATTCGCAATGGAAAATATTTATTTATTTTTAAGTAGAAATGTTCGTTTGAAATCCGAATTATAAATACAATTTAAAGGAAAATATTTGTTTAAAACAAATGTGTTAATGAGGCGATTTAAAAAACGATGTTTATAAATGAAATGAAATGATTACCATTTGGAAAAAATAAAGAAAGTAAACATTACCATTGGAGAATTTGGGAAAATATGGTTTGAGTGGGAATTTGGGAAAATATGGTTTGAGTGAAAATTTGGAAAAATATGGTTTGAGTGAGAATTTGAAGGAAAGATGGAAATCGAGTTCATATATCAATATTTAAATATATTGGAATTTTCCAATTTGCAAGGAAAATTATTAAAGAGATTATTGAAATAAATCTACAATTATAAGTTATAAATAAAAATGAAACTTGAAGTCGCAAGTATGGAATCAAGACGACTAATTGTATTAAGGAATATTTTTTACGGTTAAGATGAATGAGGAGTAAAACAAATATTGTGAAAATGGAATCGTTAGAAGTTAAGAACAGTTTTTAAATTCAAATTGAATTTAAGTCAAAATAATTTGAATAATTTAATATATTAAAGAATTTTGTAAGACGGTAGATAATAAATATTAATAATAAAGAATTTACAAATGATATTTATGTACATATATTTTGGTTATGGAATGCAGTTTTATTGAAATAAAGTTGAATTCAGTTGTGATTAATATATAGAGATGTTCATGGAAATTATTTATGAAATTAAGACTGTTATTTATGAAGTTTAAAATGAAATCGAATTGGTAAATGAAATTAAATTGGTAAATGGAATCGAATTGGCAATTGAAATTATATTATATAAGAAGTACTTTATTCTAGTTTAGGAATAAATATTTCGAAAATCTATACCCAATAATAGTTGTAGCATATGGTTTGAAAGTCATATTAATGAAAATATTTGGAATGGTAATAAGTTGAGATAAATATCTCGTTTAGAGTGATAATGAATAACTGGAAACTTTTATTTGTTAAAAGATGAAAGGGAGTTTAGGAAATTAGAAACTGACTGAGGATTAGTGAGTTCAATGATTTTCTGAATGTCGATTTGATGTTGGTTTCGGCCTTCGGGGTTGACACTTAGGGAATTATTCTCTTACTAGTTACAATTAGAGAATAATGACCAAGTTGAGAAATACGTGCCAAAAGGGATTATAAAATGAAAGGTCTTTTGAATATGCTTATATATATATATAAATATAAAAGAAGATAAATGAGTATTTCAGTTATTGGAAAAATGGAGAAGTTTTGAATTAACGAATGAATAATCAAAAACAGGATAAAGTGATGGAGAATATTAAAACAGTGAATTCAATTTTCTTTTATGGATGAATGGATGTTTTATTTGATAATTAAATAACCAACTATCAAATCTGGCCTAATACGATTATTGGTACGGAAAGATCGGGATTGAATTTATTCGAAAACCACTCCGACCCAAGTAATACGTAAACATGGAAGATGCTGATTGAATATGGAGCAATGAAGACCGTGGATCTTCATAAGCAAAAGGACTCCTTGTCGAATTCTTTGGAGTCACGCCCGAAGATATTTTGATGGTGATCCTGTCGTGGTTGAAATCGACGGATTGCAAGTACAACTCGCTACTATTCCATATGGTGATTCCTAGGATGTGGTAGGAAAGTGCCTTCGATTTGTCTAGCCCCAGGACAACCAGAATGGACGAATATCTGACAGAGTATATCTAATAGATCATGAAAGTTGATCTCTTCAAACGTACTTACGTTGGTGGCGGAGGAATTCGTTTCTCTTAGCTTTATACCCATGGTATTTTTTGGGAAATCAATTTGTGATTTGGTGGGTACAATGATGTGGCATTCGAAGTAAATGAAGGAATAATCTGTCAAAAGACACGTTACGACCTCCAGCCTCACAACCGGGAAATGACAAAAATCGGGCAGGCAGCATGGCTATGTGGGTCGCACCCATTAGGGGTGTATTGTCACCATCTAGAGACTATTCAATTTTTTTCTTCTGTTCGCTTCTGTATCTCCCGGGAATGGTTATGTTGGTAGCAACTGTTAGGTGACAATATATTCGAAACACTCAAGAGAAATGAGCAGTCAGTCATGTGTGGGTCGGGTTGCAAGACGTTCTTGTCGAACCCAGTGTATTCCTCTCTTGAGATACACTATCAAAAGGTGGTTCCATTCCTTGTCATTGTTGGAAATCTAGTCTCCAATAAGCGCCCTTGGTTTTGATTGTATACTATATATGTGGAGCGTGAAATGCAAGCATTCCGCTAGATTGCTATTTATTTATATTTAGACACTATTATAATATCAGAAAAGATATTGATTTTAAAAATGTTTTGGGTAATTGTAAGGTAAAAAGTCATCTGTGTTTATGTGTGGATTGGTCTTACGATTATCCTTTTCTTTCAAAAGGATTTTTAACTTAAAAATCAAGTTGGATGATGCCAATAATTTAGGGAGTTTTCCTCATGCTGGTTCACCAGACTGACCTATGCGTTTGTAATGCTGAGTCAGACCGAGTTGTACAGGTTCAGGTTAAGATGGTATAGATTCCAGGATACAAGCTGGAGGAGTTTCGACATATAATATATATGTAGATATTATTCTGATGTGTGTTGTAAATGAGGACCGACTATTATAACTGTCCAGATGAATTGAATGGCCACTGTACTCTGAAAAATTGTAAGTATTATTTCAAGTTTTCAAAAAAGATTTATTTCTGTATTATATTTTGTTCCACTGCGATGCGAGACTTTGATATTGTGTTCAGTTCTTCTCCTTCTTCTTCTAATCTAATCTTTCTTTCTTATCTTTTTCTCATCCTCTAATTTCTTTCCAATATTTTTTTTGGATTTCTGATACTTGAATTTGGACAGGTGATGTATTAGTGTCTGAATTCGAGAGTCGAATTTCCAGAATGCTATAAGACCTCCTAATCAAATTTGAAAACCCAAACTATTCATGAACAAATCAAAGCCGCCTCCTTATGTATTTCCACATTCATAGAAAATCAAAGCCGTTCCAATCCCTTTCATTTCCTCAAATCGAAAGAAAAACATCTCGTATAAAAAAAGACTTTGCGCTCTAAAAATCATGCCTCCGGACACTGTTCAATCGAAGATGCCAAATTGAATGGAGCATAGCCTAGCGAAGGACAGGATGAGGCACACGTGTAGAGGATGAAGTAGCGTAGGATTAGAAGGTGAATCTGGTGGTTACGATGGAGTTGAGTTTTGTTAATCGCTATGGATTTGAGGTCGATATGTTGAACAACGAGGTGAAGACATGGGGATCGCGATGTAGTAGCTGAAGTCGAGTTTTAGAAGGGAGGATCGAGATGGACAAAACAGAGATAAAGAGGAAGGTTTGGAGAATGAGAAGGCGATGGTGCCCTTGCTGTTTGGATTCGTGAAGTTTTGGGGACTGTAAAAAGGAGAGAGGAAGCTCAAGGTTGAGTTCCATGATGCGCGAGTAATCCTAGAGAATGGAATTGGAATTTTATGCGTATTCAATTCGAGAAAGAAAAATACAGTAAGTGGTAATTTTTATGATAATAATTAAAATATTTATTTAGTGAATTAGTATAATTTAATTTTTGTGAAAATAAAATGCAACATTTTGGGTTTAGTTGGCTCCGAAAGGCAGCATGGTTTCTGAGTATTGATGACTTCAAGTGGTCGACAAATCTAGATTGTGATAATTTGTGGCTATGGATCTATGTTGGTTCATGGATGGTCAGTTCGAAGTGAAGTTGATGGAGGTGTTGAGTAGTCGAAAATTTGCAAAACCGAAAGGTATATGTTTTTACCAGAATTCAAATACGTATAATAATTTATTTTTAGTTTAGTTAAATGAATAATTGTTTAATCGATAATTAAAAATAAATATCATAGGTATTGAATATGGCTCGATTAAATTGGTAGCCTAGACAATATGGAAATTAAATGGACATTCAGTGCAAATAAAATCAAGGTGAGTAAACTCACTCTCTGGATTCATTTATAATTTTATTATATATGAATTTTTATTTCAAATAATTTTTATATGCGGTTTGTTGGTTGTTTGGATGCATTTAAATATTTTTGTGGCTATTATATATATATATATATATTAGTTATTTAGGCTTGTTGGTTGTGACTATTATATATATATATATATGTGTGTGTGTGTGTGTGTAATCGACACAACTATTGTGGCTTCAAAATCAGTTCTCCATTCCACTCGCACCCAGATCTTCGCTTCAGCATTGGCACTTCACGAACCGTGACCGATTGGAAATTGCTGGAGTAAGCGTTCGAATTAGGGGATCAAGCCACTTCGGAGTCGGGTTGCATCGCCGGCGTTCTGAAGCAGGTTTAACCAATGCTACAGGTTATTCGAATTTCCTATTTGGTGTTTTGGTGATATTGGTGAAGCGATTTGTTCTATGTTGAGTTGGTAATGGTGTTGAGGCAGTTTTCGTTGTGTTCTGGATAATTTCAACTTGTGATGATACCGAGTTTTTCTATACCTGATATGAAGAGAATTTAACCGATCCTACAAGTTATTCGAATTTCCTATTTTTTAATTTTCCTGGTTTGGTGATTTCGTGATATTGGTGAAGTGATTTGTTCTATGTTGAGTTGGTAATGGTGTTGAGGCAGTTTCTATTGTGTTCTGGATAATTTCAATTTGTGATGATACCGAGTTTTTCTATACCTGATATGAAGAGAATTTGCACTGCTGCACAGATGAGAAGATGAACGGAGTTGTTCTTGTAGTGGATTGTTATAGCTATTTTAGATGGATTGTATGTCTGTATTTTGTTTGCTTTGGTAGATCCGATTAGTATGCTAACCGTAAATATGTAATTTATTTCCAATTAATATATGAGTACCAATTTCCAATATATATATATATATATAATGGTGATTGGGTATTTCCCACAGTACCATTAGCGAATGCCCGCAGTATCGTTAGTGGATGACCCTATGTTTCCCATAATATGATAGTGGATGACCTTCTATACCGTGATACCCTACCTTGAAGCAGGATGTGTATTATTTATGTTGTCTAAAATATGTGGATGTTGGAAAAAAGGTTAGAGGGATCCAACTAGATTCCTCAAAATTTATTATTATTTGTTTTCATATATATTATCATATATGATGTGTTAGAAAACCTATGATTGATAATTAGGTGTTTTTGGATGTTTAAATATCAATGGCCCTAAATGTTGATTTATAAAGATATCCTGAAAGTGGATTTTGAGATTAAAAAGGGAAATCTGTTTTTCTTAAAATAGAATTTGAATTTCAAATAGGCTCTAAAAATATTAACTTGTTTTGAATAATAAAAACAAGTGTTGAATTTATAAACGGTGTTTATAAATTAAATGGAATAATTTTCATTGGATAATCAGGATCAAGAAAATGACGGTTCGTTACAATTCATTATAGGTTCGTGATCAATATCAAAACAAGGATGAAATATATTCTCTATTCACTAATATAGATAACAAGAAACATGACACAACAAATTTGCCATCATATTTACTTCAATGAAACATACATCCAATGATTATTCATCAATTCAAAAAAAAAAACTCAATATCTAATATTAAATAAATATTATCTTTATCAGTAAATAGTTTGGAATTATATATTAAAGTTTGTCAACAGGTATATTTCATCCATTTTAAATAAAATTCAAGTCAAAAAATCTGAAAAACCAGTCAGGTTATTATTGCTTAATTTATATACATACTGGTTTGATTTTATGCTTATTATAAACCACTAACTCATTAATATTGACTTTCAATATTTTAACTCACTGTCTAACCTAATGTTAATCAGATTCAAACATGCGTATACATATACAAATATATATATTGTATATATAGAAACAACAATTAATCAATCTTTTCTGATTAAACAAGTAATAAAGTATTTTATGAAATTAGTACCCATAAGTACTTGTTATTTTGATCAATCAAAAAAATGTTATGATCTATCAACAGGATTTCACGATAAACAAACAAGGTAACAACAATTTTAAATTTAGTTAAAATTCAGATTCAGTCAACAATAAATCCACTTTAAAGTTTCATATCAAATATATAACTTTGTTTACAGTAAAACAGTTTTACGGCTTGTATCAAATACAAATTTAATTTACAGTGAAACAATTTCACTTTTAAATTAAATTTATCCTTAAGACTTGAATTCAGGACTCTATAGTTTTGATTATCCAATAATTAAACACGTATAAACCTAAATCACAGTTTCAAAATTACTAATTTTGCAAACCTTAGAGATGATAACATTGTTGAGTTTTATGGATCTAATCTGCAACCCTATATAGCATTTTAAACAATTAAAATGGAGGATCTTATGCAAAATAAGTAAATTGAAACTTCATACCTCGTAGGGCTTCATGAAATCAAATTGGATATGTTCTCCTTCATTTCTGGAATAATGCTCGAGTCTGGATGGTTAAATCGAAAAACATAACAATTGCCATGCCTTTATAGTAGTCCACGAGAACGAATTCACCTTCAATCGAATTGAAGAATAAAGTGAGAGACGATACTAGCAGCCATTATAACTTTAGGGTTTTGGAAAAGTGTATTTGTGGTGGCTTCCTTATTTTTTGATCTTGTCCTTTATTTTGTATAGCCGTATATGTTAAAAGAGAATGGATACCCCCTTTTAAAACAAACGTTTACCACAAAATAGGAACCCACTTGAATATCAATTCCAACTTCAAACAAAATATCAACAGATTTATATTTTATTCATCTAAAGTTATTTTCTTCTTATAATGTTGTATATTGTGTGACCCTATAGGTTATTACAAGATTGGAAATAATTTAAATCATATTTAAATTATAAACAGTGAGCGACATCTAGTAGTACATCAATGCTACCCAAGTTATAATAAGATCAATGATTCGATGCAACCCTTTTAGTGACCAGTGCATCAATGTAATATAATCCTTTTAACCAATATATCCAGGATTAAACTCGAGGCAAGAAACCACTTTATAATTTAATCCGTTTATGTTGATCGATGAGTAGATTATTTATAACACATCAATATTTTAGCACGTCCATGCGTTTCATAGTCTCTCATTCAATCAAGAGGCCCATGGATATCACTATAAATATATCGTAGGGTTGAATTCCATCTAGATCATTCATAATTTTCATTTGCTTCGAGATGTGTCCAATAATCACCATTATCGTCTACTCGGTTAAAAGCAACTTTAGATGATATCAAAATAAAATATCTTCGAATAAAAATATAATGATTTCAGGTCTAAGGACCATTAAATCACTATCACTATGAGAATAACTTATGATACTGTTAATTAAATTCCATGTAGTTTTCTCACGTTAGGTCAGCCCAATACTCTATTCTCCAATACATATTTATGTCTTGACATTAATATCAGGTATATTAATGATCAGTGAGATGTGATCATCAGTCAATCAACATACTAGTCTCAATGTTTTATTGTTGTCCTATATAAACAATAAAACTTGACAGGGGACATTTTAGAATTATAATACTTAAGATATTATATATTTTCAAGTTCAAGTCTCAGTCGAACTATATAATTCTGTATTATTTTTCTAAGGACTTCAATTGTTAATAATAATATTACGTAGTAAATATAACATAACAGAATATTTTTATTCCAAAAAAAAAACAATAACATCAACAATGTTAACACTACACCATAATGGCCATTTGGTAACCCTTTTTTTCCAATTGTCAACACTTATTTGTGTTGTCGTGTAATAACAAAAATAAGCGTTGCAATATTCAAAAAGTGTTACCAAAAATACATTATTTCAATTTTTTATTGCCAACGCTTATTTGTGTTGTTAAGGCTGATTTGTTGGGGGTAAAAAAGTAAATTTACACCCTTAACCCTATTTCCCATTTCTCCATCGCTTGCCCAACGCTTTTGCTAGAATCGGCCGCCAAAATCAGAAATCTCAAATCCATAATTTCCATATGTGGGGAAAAAAACTCGAATCCAAATCCAAGAATTCCAGCATGGCAGAAATTAAAAAACTGTAATCCACTCTTCTCTAATCGGTTTTTGGGGGTCATATAGCAACTCGCATTCAATTTTAGGGATCGATTTGTGCTCAATTTCAACTAGAATTCATTACATCAGTCGCTTCAGGTGGATTTTTGAAGTATATTCTTCAGATTCATAATTAATTGCTTTAGTTTTCATATGTTTTGAAGTATATTCTTCAGATGCTTACTGGAAGGTATATTCTTCAGATGTTTTGAGGATACCAAGTGCTTACTGAAAGGTATATTCTTCAGATGTTTGAAGTATTACTGTATTTTTCTAAAGTAATTCTAGCCTCTATTGAAATAACTTGGTACTTATTTGAGAGCCTAAATGACTTCCAATAATAACTTGGTAATTATTATTGCCAGAGTGTTTATAACTCTATGCATTCAGCTTTGAGAGCCTGAATGATGAAAGTGAATTTATGAATGGATGTTTGGTTTCAATTTTGAACTGACGTTAGTGACGGTGCAATTGTAGTCGGAGGAACAGGCATGGGTAATAGTTGATGTTGATCTCAAGTTGTAGTGTTGTAGTGTTATGGTGTTTATTTATGTTGAGAGGATAGTGAGCTTAACTTAGCTTGTATAATGCGGATGTTGCCATCAGAAGTGAAGGTGGTTTGGCTGATAGGGTAAGTGAGTGTAGGACTCATAGCTTGAGGCGCTTCCGGAATAGTTCAATAGGAGTCCGGTAGCTTGGAACCATGTTTTGGTTTTCGCACTTGTTTGAACTCGTAGCTTGAAACTATTCTTATCTATACTAATGCACTGGAAACCTTTCTCTTTGAAAGTCCAGGTAACCTATATTATAAGTTTACACATAACTCAAGCTATGTAACTTAGTGTATATAGATTTTGCTTATTTGGAAATATGTCCTTGTCCTCCAATGAAGGAGTATGGACCCCACGTGTAGGACCATTGGAACTGGGCATATTGGATGCATCAGGTCTGGTGCCATTAAAGATCCAAGAAGGCAAAGGAGGAAGCATGGATGCTTACTGTATCGTGAAATACAGGCAGAAATGGATTCGTATCCCCTTTGTCCTAAATGGAACGAGCAGTACACTTGGGAGATGTACGATCCATGCACTGTGATCACTATAGGAGTGTTCGATAACTCATGTTCCATGGGTCCTGATCAGGCTATCAACCCAAGAAGCCGATCGAGTCTACACACATTCATACCCGTTAGTGGTTCTACACCCGAATGGTGTTAAAAAGATGGGAGAGCTCCATTTGGCTATAACGTTTTCATGCATGAACACTGCTAACATGTTGCACTGCTACGTAACACCATTACTTCCAAAAATGCATTACGTCGAACCATTGCTGGTAAGACAAGTGCAGAATCTTCAGTTTCAGGCTACAAAAGTAGTGGCAGCTAAACTCGGGTGGAGGGACCCCAGAGCAACATTCTTGTTCATGATCTTCTATTTCGTTATGGCTTGTGTTGCATATATGGTGCCAACTCGGGTGAAGCGAGCAAAGTTGTAGAAGTAGTGCATAATTTTATAGATAGTGGCAAGTTAACAGCGGAAGATATTGGGATTATAACACCTTACAGACAGCAAAGTTGAGTGACCCCAAGTTTAATGACCCTTTCATCTTGACTGATTGCAGATTTCTCGGATCTTAATTTGGTTTTCCGTGTTCAGTAGAAACTAGACTCACAGTCAGTGCATCTCATTCTATGTTTTGAACATGGAAAAACATCATGCAAGTACTATTGTTACTTTGAATTGCAATTTGAACTCTGCTTTGAACCCTTTTTTTACTGGTGCGTGATGATATCATAATCGATATGGTAGTTTGCTTCACTCATAAAATAGTATAGGAAAATAAATACTTTATTTTTAATTAGATTCCATTAAGGATTTTATGTTTTATTTTGATTATGGAGACAATTTTAGTAGGTTGCGACAAAAAAGACCAATTTGATATTTGTCTTTACGCAAGTGGGTTTTGATTTTGGTCTGGGTGGGTTATAAAATGGCTGAAGAGCAGGCTGCTGCTAATGCTTATATCAAGTATACACTGAAAAATTCCTACTCATACATGCTCTCATTTCATACCCTTGCCTATTTCTTCCAATAATACACTGAAAAAGTATACACCTCTAACGAAGCTGTGTTGTAGGTGTTTGCAACTCGAATGATGAACCATAACCAGTAGATATACTGTTACTTTTACTTTATCTGCGCATGCATATGCTGTATTACATACTGATGTTATTACCTATCTTCTAGGTTATGGGCTACATTGAATGGTGCAAAGTGGAGATACCAGTCACCTGCTATTGTTTTCAGGTCAGGATCTGTTACCGTTTCATATAGTATTGACAACTTATTTTACTGTTATACCAGTTTTACAAATGAACCAAAATACTATAGCTTTTCTAAAACTGTTAAAACTGTTAAAGGTTATATATCCATCTTGTGTTGGTGAAAATTTGTATGACAGGCAAAAACGATGCATGTTTGTGCTAGTTTCACTACACAATATTAGGCTCTTCATAAACACTTCATTATCCAATTTTGGTTCTAGCTTTCACAGTTGGCTAATGTGATGGCAAACTAGTTTCAAACAAAATAACCATCCAACCTGCCAGCCAAGTATTTTTTTTGAAACTAGTTATTAGTATTTTGAGTGCTATACACAATTCAGATGGTTGGCATAACAAATCTCTAAGATTAGCTTCTTCATTAATCTTAATTTCCTCCTTTCTCTTGTTGTTATCTTATAATTGCTTATTGTTGCATAAGATTCATTTAGTAAATAAGCTTCATAGTGGACCAAGCATTTGATTATTCTATTCTGTACCTACGTTATTTACCTTTGAACATAGTGCAGCGCCAATTGCTGTAACCATCACATTAACATAAAACCAATTATGGGGTAGTACATCTAAGTGGGAATCTGGAAGGCGTATTGGTTAAACCAAATGACATTGCCAAAAATTCGCAGTGACCCTCTACGTTTGGAAAGTCAATTTAGGAATGTCATCAAGGTGCCGACTTATTTAGAAATAACCATTGAACTTTGAAAAATAGGTGGAACCGTGTAATTCATCTACAATTTTGCACTTGGAATCTATATTTAATAGTGATTGCATTTTGAGACTGTTGTTGTTTATTTATTTTCTACCGATGTCCTCCTACTCAAGGCCTTCGACCGATTATCGTGACTACTTCCTACGGTATTGTCCATCGGCCTATTCAGACGATTCAGGCGATCCTACTCAAATTGTTTGCTCAGCCGAATCTCAGACACCAACTCCGTTTAGCGTCTATGAGAGAATAGAGTTGAGTTTAGAAAGAGATTTGGCATTATTAAGTGTTCAGAATGTTATGGCATCGCCTACCAGATCGACATCACCTACAAGATTGCCACCCCTACCAACATGCTATGTTGGAGAAGCACAATCTCGAAGGTTGTTATGCCGTTGCAACATTGAACCAATATTCAGAACATGCTATTTGAATAAAAATATCGGTCGCCAATATTTAATTTGTGCAAACACTGGAACTCTTAGAGATTGTGGATTCATCCACTGGGTTGACGAAACATTATGTGATCGTGGTGTGGAATTTGCATTGGAGGTTCTTGAAGAAAACAGAAGGCTTAAAAAGGAGCTTAAATTGCAAGATTTCATCGAGCTCAATAGACAAAAACTAATGTTATTTAATTAAATGCATGCAGAAAGCAGTAGAAGAAGCAAAGAAAATGAGAAAAATTGGTGGTACAAGCTATGCAAATTTTTGGATGTAAGGTTCGTTATATAGTTGGAGTTTCGCGTTTGGTACTTGTAGACTTCAAATATGAAAAACATCTTGCATTATGTTAATTCTGTATTGTTATTACTATGGAATCGGATATTGCATATGTATTAAATTTAGTATCTTTATGTATTGAATTTTTTTGTTAGTTCATACTTTGCTGTTATCATGAATATGGATTTTTTTTCCTTATTGATTTGGTTACATGTTGCTATGTTGAGATAATACCATAGCTGAATGAATGCATATTAAATAGAGCTTATGCTATCTTATATGCAAATATTAGCGTTGCATGTTACCAATACTTATAAGTGTTGCGAATACAATATTGCCAACGCTTATAAGCATTGCGAATGAATATTTGCCAACACATATAAGCGTTGCGAATGAATATTTGCCAACGCATATAAGCGTTGGGAATGAATATTTTCCAACGCTTATATGCGTTGGTACTACATTGCCAACCCCCCTAGCAACACTAATAAGCGTTGCAGAAATTGTTTGCGACAGTTATACTCGTTGGCAATCACTGTTTTGGTGTAGTGGTTATTAATCACATCAAAGGGATTGCCTCTATAGCATAAACTCTAACAATGACGACTAAAGTTATGAAGGCTGAGAGATTATCATTGTCGTAAGTCCTAGCGGGTCAAAGCAGGGATATAATAGGGATGCCTAAAAGACTAGTGAGACTAGTCGAGTACCCTAGGCACATGGGATGGGCCTAGTGTCTCGGGATGGCAAATGTACGTGGAACATGCAGTAGTCTGACTAGAACCGGGGTAACCATTAGCCCTTGACGGATGGCATGTCGAGGCTAGTCATATGAGTATCTTGAAGGATGGCACGTCAGGGCCAGTTTTACGATTAACGATAGTTTCAAGGCAGGATAGGCATTGGCCAGAGTCATGAATGTTGATTGTTTTTTTTGTATCATCTTGCATAGATTGTATGACATTGAAGGAGACATCTCTTGGGTGCTTGTCTGATGTTAGTTTAAGCCTTCAATTGTGCTTGGGGGATGTTGGTCTTGATTAGGATGATCTATACAGGATAATTAATTGCTATGTCTGCTATTGTTTGTTCTTTCTGGTTGTTGTAAAGGCTATCACTGTTGTGTATGGAGGAGACGGGTTGGGTTCTTCTCTGATATGTTGGTATATTAGTTGATTGATCTGCCTATTTCTCATATACTTTATTGATGATGTTAGATAGTTGTTTTATCGCTTATTAAGTCTGTTGTCTGTCTCAAGATTTTATATCTCCTTCTTATTACCTTGGGTCGTACATTCCTGTGATGAATGGGCATACTATGTAGTAGGTGACAAGTAGTAGATCTTGATGAGGATGATGCTGCTGAGCGACGATGGGCAGGAGGCTGACGTATTATTTCCTACTATCTATTATTGTTTTCCGCCATTTGATGTGTTCTCTAAGCGACATGTAATGGGACATTTTTTTACAGATTCTTATGGTATATCCCAATGTTGTATGGATAACTCATGATGATATGAAAAGTTTAGGATTCTTCTTAATTCTGCTCCACTATTACTGCCTATTATATATGTTCTACTATATTTTATCCTTGTGTTGTGTGTTATACGACAGGTTCCGCTTGTGATGTTATACCCTGATGATCGCCCGTAGCTGCCTGACACATCTTTCAGTGAATTATTCCTCCTGTTAAGTGCAGGAGTTATGGTCGGTCGTCACATTTGGTATTAGAGCTCTGGTTAATCGATTTTAGTCAAAGTTCATGGACGTAATGACTTATGAGAGACGTATTTGTATTTTTTAATGATGATTACTATATTATAAGGTATAATATAGTAGCGTTTGGACATCATTGCAGTTTATCTCATATGTGGACTAATCATTCTATTTTTAGATTTAGAATGAGTCGTCGAACTACGGGAAGCACTACTAGGGGTGAGCCTGCGACTGGAATGGTAGGCAATGGTAGCCAACTGGGAGCTTCAGCGGCTATACCGGATTATCTGGTTATGTTCGGGTCCATGATGGTTTCGATCATACAGAGGATGCCATTCCAGAAGCAGCAGTAGAGCGTAATGTTCCGGTGTAAGTACCTAGGGTTGATTCCGCTAAGCAATAAAGGGATTATCCTCCTACGGATAAAGAAGATGAGTTGAGAAGAAGTATAGCTTTGGATCAACTTAGACGTCAAGTTGAGGAGCGAGAAGCAAGGATCAATGCTACTTTGAAGTGGCTTTTAGAAGTAGGAATGAACCTCTTGAAGAAGATTTTACTAACTTCAATGTTATGAAGAAGCAGAATAAGAAAAAGAAAGGATACTAGAAAGGGAATGATGGCAAAAAGAAGAAACCAAAGAAGGATGTTATTTGCTATAACTGCCAACAGAAAGGCCATATTTCCAAGGATTACAAGAATCCGAAAGACGAGAGGAAGTGTTATAATTGTGGTGAGCCTGGGCATAAGAAGGAGGACTGTCTAGGTTTTCTGAAGTATAAGAAACTGGTGGAAGAATGCGTTTTGGAAGCTATTCCGATTTCCTATTGCATTCCTAATGAGAATTAGGAGAAGATGTTGTTGTTTTTAATATGCCTTCTACTGGAAGTGTTTGGTTTGGGTCCTGTTTGGTATTAGGACATCGCCTTATTTACTTGTAACAAGCTTGTATGTCAATTGGGTTTAGAACCCGAGATTGTGGTGGACCTTTAATTGTAACTAATCCGGATGGGAGTTCATTTAATCTTTGCATGCTTTGTTGTGATCTAGTTTATTTAGTCATGGTTGCTCCTTTGTGTGTGATTGTTTGAACTTCGCTGTGTTTGGGATCATTTTAGGTATGGACTGGCTCAAGAGATTTGCGGCGAAAGTGGATTGGGAAAAGCTCGAGGTGACAGTTGGGAATGTGGAAGGGTGAGCAGAGGTGATTTGATGTAAGCCCGAAGACAGGGTCTTCGTAATCTTTTTGTATTCGCTTGTGATTCCACGTGAAGACTTATCATCGATGTCGATCGCTAGTGAGTTTGATTATGTCTTCTACGAGGTCAAAGGGTTGTCGCCACATCGTGAGATTGAGTTTAGAATCGTTTTGTTTGAAGGTGCTAAACCTATCGTCATGCCTCTTAGGTGGATGTCGTTTAAGGAACAATGAGAGTTAGAGGTGTAGGTACGTGACCTTTTGGGAAAAGGATTCATTTGTAGAAGTATATCGGAATAGGGTGCACCGGTTGTGTTTGCAACCAAGGCTGATCGATCTTTGAGATTGTGTGTGAATTATCGTGAGATGAACAAAATGACCAAGAGGAATAAGCATCTGTTGTCGAGGGTATATGACTTGTTCGATCAGCTTCACGAAGACAAAGTGTTTTCTCAGACGGATTTGGCACGGGATTTCACCAGTTGAGAGTGGCAAAGGATAGTGTGACGAAGACTGGTTTTAGGACATCATCTGGTTTCTTCGAATGGTTGGTGATGCAATTTGGGTTGACTAACACGCCAGCATATTTTGTGTATATTACAAATAGGGTGTTCAGAGATCAGTTGAACAAATTCATGCTTGTGTTCGTGGATGATATTCTGGTTTACTCCCTGAACGAGGAAGCGCGTAAGACACACTTGCGAGTTGTTTTGGAAATCTTGTGAAAGCTTCAACATAGAGCTAAAATTTCGAAGTGTCACTTCTGAAAGAGCGAAGTGAGGTTCTTACGTCATGTTGTTTCTAGAAATGGAATAGCGGTGGATCCCGCTAAGGTGGCAGCAATCCAGGACTGGGATAGACCTAAGAATGCGATGGATGTTCGGAGTTTCCTTTAGTTGGTGGGATATTATAGTCGTTTTATCAACGATTTCTCCAAGATAGCTGCACCATTATTGGGATTTGATTTTAGGCCTAGATGCGGGTTAGAGCCTGAAAGGTTGGCAAGCTTATCGATAAGACTTACTCTCATCGAAAGGATTGGCGAGAGCCAAACGTGTGATATAAAGCTTGTCGAGATTATCCAGAAGTTGGAACTAGGGGATAAAGAATTCAAAGTCAATCCAGTGGGTTGGCTCCAAAAGAAAGGACGACTGGTTGCTCCTGAGATTGATGGATTGGAAGACGAGGTTCTGAGGAAATGTCATTACTCGAAGTTAACGATTCATCCTGGTAGTGACAAGATTTATCATGACATGAAGCGAGCTTACTACTGCGAAGGAATGAAGAGGGATGTTGGAAAATTTATTTTCAAGTGTATGAACTATCAGTTAGAGAAAGATGAACAGAAGAAGCCGAGTGGATTGCTTCAGCCATTGAAAGTTCCTACGTGGAAGTGGGAGCAGATATTGATGGATTTTATCGATAGACTACCTAGAACTAGGGCAGGAAATGAAGGAATTTGGGTCATAATAGATCGCTTGACCAAAAGCGCGAGGCTTATTCCTGTCAAATCGACTAGGACAACGTCGAAGTTGGCTGAGCTATATAATAAATGGATAGTTCGATTCCATGGTACCCCGAGGAGTATAGTGAATGATCGAGATCCATTGTTCACAAGTGGATTTTGGAAGAGTTTGCAAGAGAATTTGGGAACCGAGTTGTGTTTGAGTACAGCTTATCATCTCCGGATTGATGGTCAAATCGAGAGGGTTAACCGAGTTTTGGAAGATCTCCTAAGAGCTTGTGTGTTGGACTTCGGGGGATCGTAGGAAGACCATCTACATTTAGTTGAATTTGCGTTCAACAACAGCTACCAGTCTAGCATTGGGATGGCACCATACGAGGCATTATATGAAAAACCGTGTAATTCTCTGATATGTTGGTTAGAGACAAGAGATAAGCTGATGCTTAGGCCAGAGATGATCAGACAAACCTCAGATTGTATCGAGATCGTTCGGCTACGAATGAAGGTAGCCCAAGATCGTCAGAAGAGTACACCGATAAGCATCGTAAGTATTTGTAATTCGACGTTGGCGATATGGTTTTCGTGAAGATTTTTCCTTTGAAGAATGTTGTTCGTTTCGATAATAAAGGAAAGTTAGCCCCAAGGTTAGTTGGACCATTTCCGATAGTCGAGAAGATTGGAAAGCTCGCATATAGATTGGATTTACCTAAGAAGATGTCGAGCATGCACAATGTTTTTCATGTGTCTTTTCTATGGAAGTATGTGCACGATTCGAATGTGGTGGTATCTTCGGATCAATACGAAGACTTAGAAATCGAGTCTGTAGTAACGAAAGCTCGTAAGCCGCTTCGTATTGTGGAAAATGACATGAAACAGCTTAGAAGGAAAATGGTTAATCTAGTCAAGGTACAATGGAGTGAGGATAATTGTGATTGTACATGAGAAACGGAAAAAAGAATGAAGGCGGTCCATCTAGAAATATTCGTTGGTCCCATTAATGTGGTGTCACCTTACACCATTGTAACTTGTGATATTTGTTAAAATTCCACGTGCTAGGTTAAGGATATGGATACATGGCTTGATGGATGCTAGTTTGGATGATAAATTGGCTGCTTCTGGATGGTAGGCATGCATAATTGTTTCTAGTTGCTTGTGTTTGCTTGGGATTTTGGGGTTGAAATTCCTTGGGGAGGCGGAAGAACGTAACGACCTACATTTTACGTATCGGAGGATCGTAAAACATTTTTATTTAATTCCTCGAGAGTCAGATCATTCTCATATTTTGATATGTTGGTTATGGAGATGTGAGACATGTCAATACTTTTTATCAATTTTATTTGTGACTATTTTAGCCCTGTTAGTTTTGTACAAGGCATAATTTTTTATTATGATCAAATCAGGTGCCGGGATCAATTTCATTGGAGATGAAATGGTGTTGCCAATTCCATATAGTGGTCAATTAAAGATTTGATTCAGCCGTTTGGGAGAAATCATTGTTCTAGTGCTACACAATTTCTAGACGGACTAAGTACTCATTAGTGGGCTGATCAGTGAGGCCCATTAGTGGGCTGATGGTTTGATTATAAATAAGGGGTAGAGGCAAGGGAAAAGGGCTATTTTCTTCATTTCTCATTTGGTTGAACTCATGATCCTTCTTGCTCAATCAAGTACATCTCCACTCCATCAAATCCTTAGATCTAGATTAATAGATTTGAGTATCAACATCGAATAAAGGTAGATCGCATCGAAGTGATTGATTCAAAGGTCGTGCTCCACTGTTCTCAACTGTCCGGATTAGAGATTCATCGTTTTCAAGCTATTTTGTGGATTAGGTGAGTGATAAGAATCTCTCGCATGGATTCAATCAAGTATATGGGTTGTTTGTTCTTATTTTTATCATTCCAAGTTGTTTTCACCTAATCTAATCAATGTAAGTATATGTTCAACTTGAATCACTATTGGATCTAATCTAGCAAGATTATAACGATAAATTCATTTGCTAATTCAATGTTGATGCAAGTTTAGATCGATTTTGTTGATTTGATCATTATTTAATCATGATTTGGTGAATTTTATATGATAATAATATGATGATTGTTTGTGGTGCAAGTGTTATTTGATGATTGCATAAGGTGTTGACGATTGAAATTTTGATATTGGTTGATTTGGACGAATTGGATGCATGGATTAGTGCGCAAGAAAGGATGGATCTCCAGCGTGGATGGATCTCGAGCAATCCAGAGATGGATCTAAAGCGATCCAGGATGGAGAAGGATCTCAAGCGATCCAGGATGGATCACGAGCGATCCATGACGGATTACGAGCGATCCAGGATGGAGATGGGTCACAAGTGATGCAGGATGGATCTCGAGCAATCCAGGATGGATCTCGAGCGATCCAAGATGGACCACAAGTTATCCATAATGGAAATGGATCACAAGTGATCCAGAATGGAGATGGATCACGACCGATCCAAGATGGATCTTGAGTGATCTGGGATGGATCTCGAGTGATCCAGGATGGATCACGAGCGATCTAGGATGAAGATGGATCGCGAGAGATCCAGGGATGGATCATGAGCGTTCCATGGATGGATCATGAGTGATCCATCACATAAGTGATCCATCACATAAGTGACCGAATGATGTTTATTTTGGCTCGACATTGGATATAGCTTCGATGTGAATTCAAGAAGGAATGTTTGAAGTGTTTTGAAGTATAATTGATCATCGTAATGCAACGAATGTGAAGACGGCTCAAAGTTATGAGTTTGTGGATAATGGTTGCTCGAAACGGGGTCTAAGCTTGTGGATAGTCGCCGGTGATGACGATTAGAGTTATGAAGTTTGAGAGATTATCGTTGTCGTAAGTTCTAGCAGGCTCAAGGCAAGTGTATCGCCTAAAAGACTAGTGAGACTAGTCAACTACCCTGGGTGCATGGGATGGGCCTAGTTGTCTCAGAGAGGCAAATGTACGTGGGATGTGTAGTTGTCTGACTAGAATGGGGTTACCATTTTCCCTTGACAGATGGCATGTCAGAGCCAGTCATACCATATTTTGATGGATGGCACGTCAGGGCCAGTCATACGATTAACGATAGTTTCAACGTAGGATCGGCGGTGATAGCCAGAGTTATGTATGTTGATTGTTTTGATTGTATCATTTTGCGTAGATTGTTTGACATTGAAAGAGACATCTCTTGGATGCTTGTCTGATGTTGATTTAGGCCTTCGGGGTTTGTTGATCTCGATTAGGATGATCTACACAGGATAATTAATTGCTATATCTTCAATTGTTGGTTCTTTCTGGTCGCTATAAAGGCTATCACTATTGGGTGTGGAGGAGACGGGTTGGGTTGGGTTCTTCTCTGATATGTTGGTAGATTAGTTGATTGATCTACCTATTTCTTATATACTTTATTGATGATGTTAGATAACTGTTTCATCGCTCAATAAGACTGTTTTCTGACTTAAGGTTTTATGTCTCCCTTTTATTACCTTAGCTTGTTCATTCATGTGATGAATGGCCAGACTGAGTAGCAGGCGAGATGTAGTAGATCTTGATGGGGTTGATGCTGCTGAGCGATGACGAGCAGGAAGCTGATGTATTATTTCCTACTATCTATTTTTTTCCACTGTTTGATGTATTCTATGAGTGACTTGTAGTGAGGCATTTTGTACAAATTCTTATGGTACATCCCAGTGTTGTATGGATAACTCATGGTGATATGAAAAGTTTAAGATTCTGCTTAATTCTGCTACACTATTACTTCATGTTGTATATGTTGTATTATATTTTACCTTGCGTTGTGAGTTATATGACAGGTTCCACTTGTATTATACCCTGATGATCATCCATAGCTGCCTGATGCATCTTTCAGCGCATTATTCCTTTTGTTAAGTGCAAGAGTTATGCGCGGTCATCACAGTCACCCAAGCAAAGTTTTCAATGATGCATTGAACCTTGTTACTTGCACCTCCAAGAAAGTACATACTATTCCACTTAAGAAGATTAATTAATGATTTCCCTTTAATCATAAGGTTAAACCACAAACTAGTTGCTTCACCATTTTAATATTCCTCTCCTATAAACAAGCACCTATTTCCCTACATCTAAGAATTTTTTCTCCAAGTGAAGAATGGCTGCTTTCAATTTTTGTAGTCCATTTTTTTTTTGAGATATCTGGCTTTCATCCATTTCTCCCGAAGGGATTTTCCTTCTAAAAATTGTCAAAAATCTTATAGTTAGAGGTTTATTTAAGATCATTGATATTTTTCTAAGCCCATGCCCTCTTTCTTTCTTTGTTGTGCACACTTTGTCCTAAGCAATTTTGTGATATTTGTCTTGCCATATGATGTTCGCACACATTCTTTCAATTTTGTGTACAATATTAAATGGAATGTTGCGATACTGGATCCAATATATAATATTAGAAGGGCTGTCAGTGTGCAGTCTACCAGCTAAAGATAAAATTTTACTGGACCACACTTCAAGCCTATTTTGAATATCATTACATAACATTGTGCAGTCCTGGTTAGTATTTTGGTTAGAACTTAGAGTCAAGCCTAAATATTTAACTAGTAGACTATCCTTCTTAATTTTAAAATATTGAGAATCTCCTCTTTGAAGTACCGATTTTTTTTGAAGCAGACTTTGCTTTTATCTTCATAAATCAATTATTTAATGATTTATAGACATGTAAATTAAATCTTACTAAAATATAGGATATTAGAAACATATTTCGCTACTAATTCAACAAGCTAATCTACAAATATTATTATATCCTAATATCGCTAAAAAAATGCGATTTTTACAAGAAATTTATTTGCAAATTCAAAATATTCATCTATAAATATTAGTAAGCCTTAATATCGCTTAAAAATAGGATCTAACAAATTCAGTTTTCATTAACAAATAATAGAAATGAAGATTTAGACTTAATTTTTTATGTTTGCAACGTATTTAAAAAAACATGATTTTAACATTAAAATGTACATGTTGATAATTTTATTTTGAATTAGTTAAACGTATAAGATTAGTAAAAAAACTCACGCACGAAAAAACATTGACTAAATTCATGCCAAAAATAATTTAATTCATGAAATTTATTTACAAGTCTAATTTATATAATTTAAAATAAAATTTATCAATTATTTCATGATTTATTAACATGTATATAATGAAAAAAACGGTGACAATGTGTGTATTTACCTACATCTAAGAATTTTTTTTTATATGAAAGAATGGCTTCTTTCAATTTTTGTTGTCCAATTTTTTTTTATTTTTGAGATATCTGGCTTTCATCCATTTAGCCTAAAGGGACTTTCGTTCTAAAAATTTCCAAAAAAGCTTGTAGTTAAAAGCATGATTAAGATCATTGATATTTCTAAGCCTAAGCCTAGTTGCTTTCTTTGCTGTGCATATGTTGTACTAAGCAATTTTGTGATGTTTTTCTTGCCATATGAAGTTCGCACACATTCTTTCAATTTTATGTACAGTATTAAATGGAATGCTGTGCTACTGGACCCAGTACATAATATTTGAAGGGCTGTCAGTATTAAATGGAATGTTGTGATACTGGATCCAGTACATAATATTTTAAGGGTTGACAGTGTGTATTGTACTAGTTGGAGATAAAAAAATTCTAGACCATACTTCAAGCCTGTTTTGAATATCATTATATAACGTTGTGCAATCTATGTTAGTATTTTGGTTAGAACTTAGAGGCAAGCCTAAATATTTAACTGGTAGACTACTCTCCTTAAGTTTAAAATACTAAGAATCTCCTCTTTGTAGTAACGAGTTTTGCTAAAGCAGACTTTGCTTTTATCTTCATGAATAAATTATTTCATGATTTATAGACATGTAAATTAAATTTTACTAAAATATAGGATCTTAGAAAAATATTTCACTTACCAATTCAACATGTCAATCTACAAATATTACTATATCATAATATCGCTTAAAAATGGGATTTTACACATAAAATTTATTAACAAATTCAGAATATTCATCTATAAATATCAACTAGTCTTAACATTGCTTAAAAACAAAATCTAACAAATTCATTTTTCATTAACGAATAATAGAAATGAAGATTAAGACTTAATTTTTATGTTTGTAATGTACTTTTAATAAAAGACATGATTTTAACATTAAAATATACATGTAAATGATCTTATTTTCAATGAGATAAACATATAAGATTTTTAAAAAAACTCACATGCGAAAAAACAATGACTGAATTCATGCCTAAAATAATTCAATTCATAAAATTTATTTATAAGTGTAATTTGTTGACACCAAAAAATGGTACAACACCAAGAAATGGAAACATAGAGAATAAAAATGAAGATAAATAAAGGGAAAATGAAGAAAAATGCAGTCACACACAAATTTATAGTGGCTCGGCATTAACGAGCCTATGTCCCCTTTTTAATCTCTTATTTATGGAGTATTCTATTACAATATGTCACAACAATAGAGTGATAATAGATTCACCAAAAACCCTTTCTTTAGAGTCCAGAAGGTCTATTTACACGTGTCGCTCATTCCCGGACCGTAGGAAAATGCAGAGGAGCGTTCTTTTTCATATAGAAAGACATGTTCCACCCACACAATGACGGGTGACAGTTGATCCAGTATTCGTGGGTGGTTGGAAGCGGTCAAGTAGGGGTAAGTCTTCAGGAAAATATCTCGTGCAGGAGTAGGTTCGGCTCCCCTTGATCGAATCAAAAGTCATTCGATCCAACGGGTGTACATACTGGACTTATTCTTACAAAGTAAATTCTGGGTATGGGTCGAACCATTTATTTTTCGATCCGACCGTTTATCGAGACGAGCAAAGTTGATCTAATGGCGTTGGTATCAACTACCTGGGTCGGCCAGTATCTTAGTCGAGGTTATATGGCTCTTCATGCTAATTCTACTAGGATCCTTGATGTTAATGCATTCTTGACGACATTGCCAAAAGGTTGGTCAACACTTTGCCCCCAAAGTACGTTGTGTTAAGAATAGGGCATGTTTTGAACTCTTAATCTTTGGATCATTTTTGTTTTGATATTGTCATTATTCATGTAATGACCCAGATTTTTGGGACTTTGGTTATCGACACAAACACGATGTCGATAACCAAAACATCGAAAAATACCAGTCATTAGTGAAAGAAATTAGAGGGTGAGGAAAGATAAGATAGAAAATTAGAATATAAGAAGAAGAAGAACACAATATCAGAGTAACACGAATCTCACAGTGGAACGAATAACATATAATATATATAACATAACTTGAAATATACATCTGTACTTGAATATACATCATTATCAAAGTACAACACTTACAACACATCGGAAATAAACTATAGCTATATGATCCTGAAGCCTCCTGCTCCAGCTCTTCCATTATATCTGTAAATTCCGACTACTTGACTGCCCGTACAAATTTAGGCACCCAAGAGTTTAGGGAAAACAACAAAATAAAATCCGTGTCAGTCATGGGACTGGTATGAGTAAAACAGTTTAAAACAGTTTTAACAAGTAAACGATATCTCATAAGACCACGCTGTATAACGGAACGGGTTTTTCCCTTATGAGTATCCAAATTATCTTTATATCAAAAACCTTTTGATATTATAATAATGTCTATCAGCCACAGTATAATAATCATCTAGCAGAACGCTTTCATCTCACGTTCAACATATATAGTATACAATCAAAACCGCAAGCACGTATTGGGTAATGGATTTCCAACTATGACAAGGTATGGAACCACCTTTCGCTAATATACCTCTAGAGAGGAATACACTGGGTTCAACAAGAACATCTTGTAACCCGGCCACACATGACCGACCACTCATTTCGCTTGAGTGTATCGAATGTACATCACCAACGGTTGGGATTGGCAACCGTTTCCCGAATGGGACAGCATAAACAATAGATTTTTAGAAATAAATGAATCTCTAGATCAGGTGATTATACACCCTACTTCGGTGCGACCGACTTAGCCATGCTGCCTGCCCGATTTCTGTCATTTACCGGATGATGAGGCTAGAAGCTACGCTTTATCATCATACCAGATTCACTTTGAATGCCACATCATCAAATCCATCAAATCACTTATTGATGTCCTCAACCATACATTATGTGTTAGCTAAAAGATGTTTCCTTCTCCGCTTCTACTCTTGGTACGGTTGGAGAAATCAATATACGTGATCGTCTGGAAATACTCTGTCAGACATCCGTCCATACAAGTCATCCAGGAACAGGATGAACTGAAGGTACTATTCAGTATATCCATCTTAGGCACTGTTATCTAAGACTTATACAATAGCCCTTGCACTTTACTCCGTCTTCAATTATCTTTGGCATATATGATTCGCAACGCTTATGCCAATACAGAGTGGTTCTTCGGATAATAATCCAACCGGTCTCTCCATATTAACAACGTTAAAATGGTCAAAACTTCGATGGTCTGTGATTTAACCATCAAAGGAAAATACGTGTGCAAACAACGATATTATTTCCAAATGGAAATTCTATCAACCAAACATCAATCATATATATATATATATTCATATTTCCTTATTTTCTATGTTTAGAAAATATACGTTAACATTGGAAAACGTTTCCATTTCTAATCCATATTTCCAATTACAATATTTGATTACGTTTCTGATTCTATTTGGAAAACATTTCCAAATCTTCTTTACTTGGATTTAAACAGATGTTTAAATCAACATCGCGACGACAACTCAAACCACTATACGTATTTACTAAATACACTTAACCGCTTTCACTCTCGAACCTTAACCATTTCTAAATTAAAAACGAAGTCAATCAAGTTGGGGTATAACTACCTCTCAGACCTTAACTGAACAACATTTCAAATCTCGAAATAGGGTAAGTTCATCTTTTAACTTTTTAACACTTACTTACGTAACTCCTTTCGAATAAACTATATTCGAAAATCCTTTAAACTCTATTTGTTTAACTCTAATAGATTTACTCTTTCAATTCTATTTGAATAAACTAAATTCGATCAACTCATTTTAACTCGATTAGAATGACTAATATTCGATAACTCCCTTTAATTCTATTCGAATAAACTATATTCGATTTACTCATTTGATTTAACTAATATCGATTAACCCCATCGAATAACTAAAATTCGATAACTCCTTCGAATAAACTATATTCGATAACCCCTTCGATTAAACTAATAATAGATAATTCCTTCGATTAACTAAAAATCGATAACTCCTTCGAATAAACCATATTCGATAGTCTCCTCTCGAATAAACGATATTCGATAATCTTCCCTTTCGTATAAACTAAATTCGATAATTCCTTTTCGACTAACTCTAATCGATTAACTCAAATCGATTAACTCTAATTCGATTAACCCTATTTAATTACTCTATTTGTTTAACTCTAACTCTAACTGGTTAGCTCTAACTGGTCAACCCTAACTAATTAACTCGACTTATTCAGCTTAACTTGATTGAACTCTTATCGAATAACAAATATTCGATTTAACTCCATTTGAATAATTCTATTTGATTAACTCTAGTTGGTTAATTCTAATTGGTTAACTCTAACTCTAATCGATTTCTCTTATTCGAGTACCCCATATTTGATAACGTTTATTCATTTATAAAGATTTACTTTTAGTAACGGTTCTGCACTTTATAAATGTTCCCTTTTATGATGTTACTTCACTTATACAAGTGTTATGTATCCATTCTATTTTAAACCTATCGGTGTTAAAACCAATATCTCTTCTCTATATAAGTACAGACTTATATATTCCAATTATCGAATGATAAATATTAAATTTAATTTATAAATTGTTATTTATAAATTAATATTTTCTATTTATCTGTTAAAAACAAATTTCCATTTTCTATTTATCTGTTAAAAACAAATTTCCATTTTCTATTTATTTAACAAGTAAATATTCCTTTTATTCTATTTATTCTAACAAGTAAATATCTTCTTTTAATCCTATTTATTTACCAAATAAATATCTCCTTTTAATTCTATTTATTTAACAAATAAATATCTCCTTTAATCTTTATTTATTTCCTAAATAAATAAACCCTTTTTATTTTTATTTATTTCCTAAATAAATAAATTCTTTTAACTCTTTATTTATGTTTTACCAATATATTCCTTTATATTTTCTTTCAAATATAATTCCTTTATATTTGATTTCAAATATATTCCTTTATATTTGATTTCAAATATATCTCCTTTTCAATTTCATTTGTAAAGGTTTTACAAACATTTCTATTTCATTTTGATTTCTGAAAAATATTCTAACTCCTTATATTCCCGGGAAAATTCGCCATAACCTCCTTTGTACCGGGAGCATCGGGAAAATCCCCAACCCACCACACAGTCCTTTCCATTCAAAAATGGTTTGAATTTTATTTCCTTTCTAAATATCTTCTATTTATAAATGTTCCAATTTATAAATATTTCTTATTTATAAATATTCCATTTATAAATATTTTATTTTCACTAACACACCAATCACAATGACCAATCTCATCCAAACACGTATAATCAACCACAGATTATAAACTACATCATATATCATAATATATGAAAAATAATAAAATAACTGTTGAGGAATCCAGTCGGATTCCTGCAACCTGTTTCCCTGTATCCACAGATGTTACACAGTATAATCAATATCACTTTCAGTTCCATATGATATATCCTCATTGCAGAATCAATATCTAATATTTAACGGTTTACATATATATATAAATATAATTTCAACTAACTGACTAACAGTTCAATCAATCAGTCAACACACACTCAATCAGACAATTTCTAACAGTTCTAAAATACAACATGAAATTATAAACTGTTCAGAGTTAGTGAGATTTACTCACATTGGCAGTTCATCGTTAAAGAACGATAAACTATTTGTTTGATTTGAATCAAACAATTTATTCCACCATAAATTCAAACGATCCCCAATCCACTTCCAGTCAGCTTCATTGTGAAGCTCTCGTCCATACGGTCCCAATGCAACTTACGGTTCGTCAATCTGATATCGTATGACCAAGATATGACATATACAAGTTTATATGCAAATTATATTTCATTTAAACTAAATTTCACTTAAATGAATTTGGGCCTCACTTAATATTCTCAGCCCAATACCTTTTAAACCCTATCCGCCCACGTGTTCATTTTCTAAACACAAAAATCTGTTGCTCCAGCAAATAACTGCTCCTCCCTGTACATCCCGTTGACCTCCCCTTTTGACCGGCGCCCGCTTCCTCCTCGGCCAACGATAGCCAACGTTGCCCACTTCATTCAACCAAGCATCCAGGGTCGCACCCTCTCCACATCACAGTACCTTCTCCGATGTACCCCCTCCGGTTTCGACTGTGTCGCCTCTCAGATGAGGATCGATAGTTCAGCGCCCCCAAATATCATCAGACATCAACCAACTATCACCAGCGGGTCTCCTCCTCAAGTACGCCTCCTCCACCATCCGTTGCTCAACTCGGGACCTTGATTTCCGTCGAGTATTCACACAGCTCTAAGCTGTGACCCACAAAACAAATCGGATACAACCTCAGTAACTCATCTACAAGACTTAGACTAAGATCGACGCCTCCTATATCACCAATTTCCGAACCCTAATCCCACTGTGCTGAGCATCGAACCCATGAATACCAATATTTCCTTGAAGAGAATAGGACCAGGAACTGATATATATGTATAATAAATTTTATAGATTTTCCATACATTTTCTTTTGATTTTCTTTTGTTTGGAATGGTATTTTCCTTTCGCTGAAGAATGAAAACCGAAGCCGGTTTCAGGAGAAATGGTTTAGGTTAAAATGAGAGAACGAGGTGTATTTATAGCAAGGGATTAGATATTTATTTTTATATTATTTTATTCTACCAAACTTCACCGAGAAATATGGGCAAAAGGTCCTACAAACGGACTCTGGTCGAGATGAAAAATACTAATCCTAGCATAGAAAAATATCCCGAACCCAATGGGACAGCTTTCGTCGAATTCCGACACTGTTTGCAAAAATCCTTTAGAAAATATTGATGAAAAACACCGAGCATTAATTCCTTAAAATTACAGAAAAAATCCTAAAAATATGAGGCCTTGACGTTTCACTAGACCTCTTCCTAAGGTTTCGTATGAAACTTGTTTCGTTGAATTTCGAGTTCGTTTGACCAGTTAACCATTCAATAAAAGTTACCCCTGTTTAAAACGTATAAATGGTTAACTCAAAACAAGGCGTTTTGGCCACCGAGGTCACATACGTCATCGGTTTGTCGCGAAACTTGACTTTCTTATAACGATAAATTAATACGAATCCAATGGCACACACACTTCGTCGCATTCCGAGACTGTTTCCCGGTACGCTATTTTCTACGCACCCCAAGTGCTCCTTTGGACACCAAATTTTCTAATGTCTAAAAATAACAAACTATATATGTTTTCTGACTCTAATCGACGATACGAACTCAACGGAATTCGTTTCGTAGCTTAATTCGATCGTCTGTTCAAGTTATACCCAAAACCCCTTTTAAATCGAATTAAATTATTAATAATTCCATAGCGACTTTTCTAAAATTTGAATTGGACGTAAATCAAAATCTACACGATGAAATCCCGATTTTTCTCTTCCACTAGAAAGATATACTCCACCAGCTCCACACGTTTCTTGTTTCACAGAAATCCGGCTTAAAACGAATCCTGTACATCCAGTTGAAGTTCAAATCACCAATTTACGAACTGCAGCGCCATTTCGAGCTCGATTATAATTATAATATAATTATACGTTCAAACTGTCGTTATTTAAATATATTCATTATTCTAATTCAATTCTAAATTGAATTAAATATCACAGATGATCCCGTTCACACCATATCGCCATTTCAGCCAATTCTGATTATTTCGGAATTAAATATATTATTTAATTTGTTATTTTAAATTAAATATTCACCATTATTTAATTCCACGACCATTAAATCCTTTAATTCACCTTTTAAATAATTAAATAAATTAATTATAATACCTCTGCCAATGCGGGTCATTACAATTCAGAGAACTGAAAATTGTTGCAGTTGGGAAATTCATCTCTCTACCTCTTCACAAAGTCTTGACAAGCTTTTTGACAAAGCAGTTACACATCAAGATTATGGTTAGCGACGCGCTCGAGTTTTGAGAATGTGGCCGGGAAACACAAAGCAATTTGGTTCAAGTCGCAACATGTTCGAAAAAGGTTGGAAATATTGTCGATTCTCGAAATCAACGTTATAAGATTGGAAAAGTCGTTAATAAACCTGGAAAATCTAGCATGGTAAAAATATGTGATTGACTTGGTTCGATCAACTCAAAATCCTTGAGCGCTTCGATCTGATCACGTGGAAAAACTCGTCAGGGTAAAATATTGGAACTTTGGTAAATTCTAGTTTCGCTCACTCAAAACTGCTGATCAGCGTGATACAATCAAGGAAAATTGCTTGCACAACTCGATTTTCCAAGTATCAGCCAAATTGACTAAGGCAAGTTTGGCATTAGAAATCAAGTGATCAGTGTTAGAGAATAGAATTGTGATGACAAAAACCTTGTTAACATTATTGATTATAAAATATATACTAACACTTTATCCAGAATATTTATATGTATGTACATATACATGATTTATATGCAGGAAGTAAATACTGAAGACTATACAGTTAAGAGTTTATAGAGATTCAAGATTTCAAAAGAAGATTCAAGACTCATGAGTATATCAAGAGTTTAAGATAATCAGTGTAATAGAGTTTAGTTAATATGTAAAACTCCGGTTAGCACTTTCAAATTCTTCTTTCAAATCACCTTTTCAAATTATTTTCAAACTCCTTTCAAAATAATTTCGATTTATTAAAGGTTTTACTTATATTTTCAAACATATATGTTTATTATATAATTTATATATTACAAAGTTTTATAATTATACATATTTTTATAATTATAATATATAGTTTTATATCATATAATTTTATATATGTTTATATGTTTAAATTATATATTTATTACTATATTTTATACTTTGAAAAATATATTTTAGCAACTAGTTTTGATTCAAGAATTTTCAGAATATATATATATTAGTTTAAAGACTGAAAAATGGTTTAAAAAATTAAATTACATGGCATATGCCGACATGAAAGTTTTAACATGTCGACATATAACCGTCATATTTTTAAATTTCAAAGGAAGTGTCTTTTGATTATTTGAAACGTTTCAGAACTGTTGCAACCTTTGGAACTCTGTATAAAGGGGTCATTTTTGAATTTTTAACTAGCTTATCTTCTCCTTCTTCGTCCTTACTCGTACCACCATTATTCTACTTTGGTTTCTTGATTTATACACTTATACTTTGTCGTTTTCAATACAAATTATATCATTCTCTTTCTCTTCTCAATCTCTATCAAATACTCTCTGTTTGGAAGTGCTATTCCAGGGCTCTAGGGTTGTTTGCACTTTTTAAGGAAAGGGTGTGTTTCTTGTTGCTTGTAAATCAAGGAAAAGGAGCAGTGTGAACCTTGTAGCCGTGAAATAAGGGTGTTGAATCAGTATGAACCTTGTAGTTGTTAAATCAAGGGTATGGAATCGGTGTTAACCTTGTAGCCATGAAATCAAGGGTATGAAATCGGTGTTAACCTTGTAAGATTGATAATAGTATTAATAAAACTCTACGTTATCCAGCGTTGTGTGGGACTTGACATAGGAGTAATCCGAACTAGTATAAAATCTGGTGTGTTCTTTGCTTTTCTGCATTTTATTTCTATTTATATCTGCATCTGTGATTATTTCTGTTGTGATACTCATTCTATGATTCACATAGTTGTTTAATAATCGTTTAAGTTTTTCATAATCTCTTTAAAACACTATTCACGCCTCTTTAGTGCTAGTTTTGCCTTAATATCCGTGATTCTCATCCCTAACAATTAGTATTAGAGCATAGGTTTTCGAAATTTCATCATCTGAATTTTGAAAATATTAAATGGAGACCAACACTGGAATTGCTAGTAACATATTTCATTTGTAGAGGGTCAGTCCCCCTTTAGATTACCACTATTTAATGGTTGTAATTATTCATATTGGACATGTAGGATGAAAATATATTTGCATTCTATTGGATTAGACATTTGGAATTCACACAGACTGAACATGTTGAACCCACTACTAATTTTCCACAATGGACTAATGAACAAAAGGTTGCTGCACAAAGTAATTCTAAGGCTATGAATAAGCTATTCTGTTCATTAGATAGAAATGAATTTAATAGAGTATCAGTTTGTAAATCTGCTCAATTTATGGAAAACCTTGCAAATTACTCATGAAGGAACCAATAAAGTTAAACATACAAAGATATCAATGCTAACTAATCAATTTGAGTTATTTAGAATGAATCAAAATGAATATGTCTTCAATATGTACTGCAGGTTCCAGGAAATTGTGCATTCATTAATGGCTTTGGGAAAAACTTATTCTGAAGAGGACCAAGTCAGAAAAATGCTTAATTAACTAACTCCAGAATAGGATCAGAAAACACTGGCGATTAAAGAGGCAAATAATATTAGTGAAATAAAAATTGAGGAGTTAATTGAGGAGTTAAAAGGAAATCTGATGTTATTTGAAGTATAATTATAGAAAAGAAAGGAAAATAAGCCAAGAGAAAGGAAATCTGTAGCATTCAAAGTGACGACTGACAGCTCTGATTCAAGCAGTGAGGATGATGAAGAAATTGCCTTCATGACAAGGAATTTCAGAAAATATCTGAGATATAAAGGAAGTAACAATTTTTAGAGAAATAATCAAGGAAGTTCAAAAAAAATAACGATAGATGCTACAACTGCAACAAACCAAGTCATATAAAAAGGTTGTCCATATCATGATAAATCAAATCAAGAAACAAACAACAATTTGTCAAATAAGAGGAAAAGGGCATATACAGCAACTTTAGATGACTTGGATTCATCATCAAGCGACGAAGAGCTAGAAATTGGAAATTCAAATATGTGCTTTACAACGATTCAGAATTCAGAAAATATTGAAGAAATGGATCTAAAAACCAGGTATGCCTTAATCAATAATTTTTGATTGAAATGGTTGAATGGATGCTTGCTTGTTTGCCTTGTTTGAAATTAGAATTCTAAAGTTTGAATTTGAAATTTGAATTTTAAAATAAAAAAATATTATAATGATAATAAAATTTAATTTTAAATGTTTTGAAAATTAAATATTATCTTAGAAAATAATAAAACAGAGAATATAAAATGTTAAAATAATAAAACAAAGTCAAAAAGCAAATTGACTTTTGAAAACACATACGTGTCAACATACCTAAATTGATATGTCAACATATACACCAGAAAATGAAATTCAAATTTTGAATTTCAAAAGTTTAAACTTTCAAAATTCCCTCCATCTTTTCACCAACTCCCAAGGTTTGAAAAGGTGTCCTTTTACTCAGAAAGTTATGTCCATTTACTTTCTATTTATTTATCTATTCAATTCTATTCTCTCTGCCTCTCATTCAAAATTCAAAACAACTTTCTTTATTCTATTCTTTTCATATCTACATTCTAATGGCTTCCTCAAGTATACCAAAAACCTTGAGATTGACCAAAACTCTCAAAGGTCATCTCTACAATAATCTGGAGGCTATTCAAGCTTATATTGACTATGTTACTAATGGAAAAGTCAATATCCGTATCTTCGCTATCTTTGAAGACTTTCCTTCTTATGATCTTTGTTCTCTTTTTGAAGAAAATGAAGTTTTAACCTTGATAGATTCTCTGAATAAAGGTGAAGTATGATTGTTAGGCCAAAAAGTGGTTATAACACCCAATTGACTAATAATCGTAGAGAATAATAACTCAAAAACGAAATAAAAAGCAATCAACACACAAGATTTTTAGTGGTTTGGCGTTAACGAGCTTACGTTCACTGTGTACTTCTTTGATTGACGAATTGATCACAAATACAGTGATAATTTCCACTTATTCTCACTAGTACAATCAATACTCTCTCTAATTTCATAGGAATATTCTTAAGAATTTAAACAACAATATGAAATAACTAGAGAAATATCACTGGTGATGGAGTTTGAGTAGATAGAGAGCCAAAAGATCCTCAAAATGGCAAGTTGAGATGCATTTATAGGCTAAGAATGCAGGAGGGTCGGATGCCACGTGGGTCCTATCCCATAAATTTTAGATTCGGATGCTCCATGATGAGGACAGCACATCAACAATGTGGGTAAGTGGTTTACCGCTCCGGGTTTGTAGCATAGTGTTGTGCAACCGTCTTGATGGCTGAAGCAGATAGGGTAGCAGGCAAGCGGTTCGGATTGGTGTTCATCCGAACCGATCCATTTTGGCAGGAGAAGAAGGCCACGTCTCTTCGTGTATTGGGGGGATCAGGTGTTAAATCTACAAACTGAACCTGTTCCTGTTTATTGAGGTTGAGCCTTCTTGTATTTACAAGGGGATCAGAGAGGAATCAAATCCCCGAACTGATCTGTCTCAAACTAACACCCTCTCTATGTGATTTTCTTCTTTGACTTGAGGTTCTTTCCTTGGTCCCATTTTATTCTATTATTCATAGGTGGTTATTCAGACTTTGTATAGCCGGGCTACAAAGCAGGCCAACATTTTGCCCCTTGAAGTATGTTCCATTAGAGATGGGACGTGCTTCGAAATATCAACCTGTCTATTCCCAAATCTGTGCTGGTTAATAGTTGTGTCCACTTGCAGAGTCACAATGCTTGGTGAAATCATACGTCCCGATTCTTCTGCCATGTATAAATAGAATACCTGATTTATTGCCATCTTTGTTGTAATCAACACCTCAAAGCTTTTAGCCAGGATATAATCCTGTTTCCATGTAAGATCTCTGATTCTTGTTATCTCAAGAAGTTATAATCGCTTAGTCTAATGAAAGTGTCCCCTCTGTACATGCTCATGTGCTTACATTGCATTAAGTTATTTTCTTTTGCAATCTCTTGCTTTCAAATTTAGCTGAATTCACTTTTACATTATCTAATTGGATTCTGAACAGTGGGTTGAGTTATAATCACCCAATCCACTTATATACACTAAAAATGATTGTATCTTGGGCCATTCCTGTCTCCGAGCCATCAAGTTGGATTGGACTGCTACATCAGGAAATATTAACGGCTTCTTTGACCCGATATATACAATCAACCCTTATCTTCATTCTCTCCTTCACTTCTTTTACTTTATCTGTGCCGCACTATTCTTGCTCAGCCAAAAACCTAATCCCCTTATCTTTGATTTTGCTTCAATTCTTAAACACAAACATAGGTAGGTGCTTGAATCCTTTATCTCGTGTGTTTCAAACTTCGATTTCGTGTAATTAGTGCTTAAATCTCTACGTTAATCCATGCCTCTTTGGCTGAATCGATGGAGAAGCCAATATCGGAGTTATCCTGACCATTGTCATTGATGGCGATGTCTCTGTCGCTTCCAGGCGGTGGTGCAGGCGAACTGTGCTCGGCGTCGAGTGGATTGATTGTGGGATTGGATTCTTGTTTTGATGAGAAAGAAAGGATGATGGAAGCTTGGTTTCTAGTGAAGTGGAAGAGGGGAATAGATGATAGAATGGAACGAGTAGGAGTGGGTCGGTTTAGGAAATTGATGATTTTAGAACAAATTCAAAAATGTTAAAGTGAGGGCTTAGGATTGTGGCAAGCTGGTTCGGTTCGGGTGTGGTTTTATTGATCCTCTTTGGGAGGTTCGTCTCTACCCAAACAGACACAATCTTTCACATGACTCCAACCCAAACCGAAGCCATTTCTCTTTTGCACTCCAACCCGAGCAGCTGTTGATTCCTTTAAAGCCCCGAACCGATCCGTTGTTACTTCCTTTTTAACTCTATTCCGAGCCGATACCAATGATGTTGAATACACGCATTACTTGACACCATCATGTTTGGTTGAAACTGAGGTTTTAACGACGATGACTTCCGATATATTTCGGCACATGATCCCACTAAACTTGAACACGACTTACAAATTCATGGACAGTTAGGATATAGCCTTATGAACTGGACATTCTTGGACTGAATGAACAAACGATAGCTTAATCTTCCTATATACTGCATTTTATTCTTCTTACTTTGTACTTTCTGATTTCAGCACTACACACACTGGCATAGATTAGCACACACACAGAGGGGGGATACAGGAAATCATACTCTAATTTCTATCATTTCCTGGATAGTACAGCGATCATGTCTGGAAGACGTTTAGCTAGATTGGCTGAGAAGACTGAAAATTCAGTGCCATCTAAAAACCCTAATCTAGAAGATGTTTTATCTACTTCAGACTCAGAATGGGATAGCGCAGTCTCAGACTATGAGATAACAATTCATGAACGTGGTGAATCATCTGGAAGTGTAGTTTCCATGGATGAGGAAGAGGAAGGAGGATTGGGAGACAATCGTGCTCCTGATGAGTTTGAGAGTGCAACTATCTTAAAAGCGCCTATGGACTCTGTTCGTTCGACAATTGATGATCCCAAACTTAGATTCCTATGCTTAAAACATGGGATTCTTTGGAAAGATACCAAGGTAGCTACTGAAACCGATCGGCCTCATAATCCACCCAAAGGATACATGGCAATCAGCCAGTTGATTTGTATTGTATGGGCCATCCCTCCATTTCCACCATTCGTCGTCGATTTTCTAAGACAAATGCGGATTTCCCCCATACAACTTCATCCCAACGCTTATGCTTATCTGTATACATTATATATCACCTACAAGGAAATTCTGGGGATAGCGCTTACCTTTAAAGACATAATGTAACAACCCGTATTTTTATAACGTGTAATAACCATAAATCAAGGCAGAATTAAATTTTAAAATAAGAATCAAAAGAAACAGGTTATGCAATTGCGTTCGTCTCGAAATTCTATTGGAAACGAGTCCGAGTTTTCGAAAATCGGAGTCCGTATGACCAAGTTATGACCTTTCGAAGTTTTCAGAAGTTTTCAAGTTCAAAACAACTCAGAATTCGAATTCAAATTTCGAATTTCAAACCTCAGAATGGACTGGGTGGGAAATTTCCCGCCCAAGACCAGGTCGACCTGGGGGTTGACTATGTAGTCGACCTGCCCAGGACCAGGTCGACTATAGTGTCGACCTGGTGGCCGAGTCTACTTTTGAAGCTGGATTCACTCTAATGTTTCTGGCCTCGTTTCTATCTACATTCGTTGACCTGACCCTATATATACAGCCCCTAACACTAGTCTCTCTACACAAAATTCTTTCTGACCTTATGCTGCTCTAATTCTGGTTGAAAAGTTAGAGAAAGGGACTACTTCTTCTACGTCGAAACTACGTTGCTGATTTGGGGATTTCTGTTAGGACTTGACTAAGCATATAAAGATTCAACATCGACTCTCCTTTTCTAATTCTCAAACCACGATCTATAAGCCCCAGTTATTTATATATATAAACTGTAAATGTAATATGAATAAGTTGTAAATTGAAATTGGACCTATGTATGATGACTGTTTTACATCCATTCTTGTTCATCTTGGATCTTGACTCTTGGATATTACTATGACATTGATTTGGGGCCTATTCATGTTGTAAATCAAAAAGAAAACCCCCTCATATTATCATGTCGAATCTGCTATTAGTCACAAGTTTATGACTATCACCTTATGTCAATAGCTACCATGACAATACTATCACCTTATGTCAATCGTTACCATGACTATACTATCACCTTATGACAACTGTTATCTTGACTAGTACCTTATTTTGCTAGATTTGGAATCTTTATGTTTGAGGCCAATATTCCATATGCCAGTAATGTTATAATCATTTATCTCAATTCATACCATGCTATTCTAGTAATCACTGCCACCTTATACCCGTCCCTTTTTATGTTATTCCCTAATTAGATTTATTTGTATCGATTCTATCTTATGTGCGATGGGAATACGATTTGGGTAGATTAGGTAAATCATAAATTGGCTTTGAACATGGACGTTATTATAACTTGAACCTGGATATGGACATGAACTTGACACGATTTGACATAAAACATGACATGAAAACTCGACATGAATTTTGACATGAAAACTTGAACGTGGGCATGACAATTAGATAAACTTGAAAATGGCCAACTCGAGGTTGGGTTGAGTTTGCAGTGTAAATCTGCCCGGAACCGCCCGACAAATCCAGTGACTGCAAACAATAGGATCCAATGTGGGTAGTTGGTCATATCGCACGAAAAACCCGAGGTTAGACTATGTTGTGGTGTAAATATGCCCGGAACCGCCCGACAAATCCAGTGACCACAACAGTTAGTCTAATGTGAGAGGTTGAGGTGCATTAATGAATTAATGCCACATGATAGGGTTAAGTCATGAACCACTTGAATATACTTAACCAACTTGACATGATGATTTGATAGGGTTAAGTCATGAACCGCTCGAATACACTTAACCAACTTGATACATGATTTGGATAGGGTTAAGTCACGAATTTGAATGACAACACTTAACCCATTAGAAACCCTAGTTACGCTGTCCTTTTCAGCAGTAACCCACTTAGATGTATCACGATACCCTGGGACTAGGCAGGGTGGGGCACGATTGCTAGGCTGATTGTAAGCGACCAGAAAGACGGCTGAGTAGGTGCGCCATTGTCGGTTCAGACGGACTATGGTCGTGCACGTAGTCCGGAGTTGAAAAAGCAGGCATTGGGCACCCATAGATTTACACTGTGCGTTCTTGATTCGTGTCAGTGGTTGGCACCATAGGACTTGATACACCCTATGGTGGACCAAGCACATGTAACTACATTTCAGGATAGGGCCGTATGACACAGACACATGACGAGCTAGAACTTGTAGGGAGCCGATCGATTAGTAGATCATACCGTAGGACCCCGTAATGGGTCACTTCATGATACTGGGCCAAGGGATCATTTCATGATTAATACTTGACATGGGTTAGAACACTAGTATAGTTGGTGCAGCGAACCTTGAATATGTGATGCTAGACTTGACTTATCTTGTTATCTTAATTATCCTACCAGTTCTGTTATCATCCTTATGTTTAATTCCAGTTTTCACATATCATGTTACCTTTACTAGTTTTCATACTGAAAGTCACTAGGGCTTACCAGTCTTTATGACTGACCCTTTTTCTTTCGCCTCCTTTTCATTCGTTTTCCCCCCCAGGTTCTCAGGGAGAAAACACTAGCTCTTAGCTTGGACTTAGCTTGCTTTCTGACAGCTCATGTACAGTTTTGTCTTGGGCTATGCTATGGCTATTTCTGCTATTTATGGGGAATAATTTACTTTTGTTATCTTAAGTTTATGCTTATTTATTTGGAACTTGATGTAATGGAATAATTTGTACCTTGGATATATGGGGTTTTGACTCTTTTCTTGAAAGTAATAAAAGTTGTTTTTTTAATTTCTACCACTGCTTTATTTATGTTCTGCATTGTGATATCTCTGTGTATGTTTACCTAGATAATACTCCACCAAACCTAGTGCATTCCCTTTGTGAGAGACCCTAGCGGAGGTGGGGTGTTACATTTGGTATCAGAGCAGAAGGTTACCAGGCTGGGCAAAAGTTTTAAAAAACCTTTTGAAACTATTTTCAAAACCATTTATAAAGAAGCATTTTTCAAGAAAAGTTTTATGTTTAAAAAGGCTATTCCCCAAAAGCCATTAGCACTTCCCTTTGTTTCCTCGTTTGAACCTTTTTCTTTTCGTTTTTCAGCACGGCCGATCTTAACCTGCCTGAGGGAATACCCATGCTTGGATGGTTCCAAAGGTACTTAGAAGCCAGGGCCAACGGCACGGGCCCGGCAGACATCCCTCCTCCTCCTCCCCGGTGGCCGCGGTTCCTCCTCCTCCCGGTACCGCCTTTGCCAAAATATGCAAAGACTTTAAAGCAATGGGCGGCAAGAACTTCGTTGGAACTGAAACCTTTGTTGAGGCACGAAACTG
The DNA here is from genome assembly GCA_030737875.1 of Allium sativum. Classification (NCBI taxonomy): domain Eukaryota; kingdom Viridiplantae; phylum Streptophyta; class Magnoliopsida; order Asparagales; family Amaryllidaceae; genus Allium; species Allium sativum. Next base: position 352,512,010 of record CM060919.1, on the reverse strand, counting down.
GCTAAAGGAGACTGAAGACTTGTTCATTATCTTTGATATGGAGGACCATAGGAAAGTTCAGTTGGCAGCATGGTTGTTGAAAGAGGAAGCTGCATTTTGGTGGGAAGTCACCAATGCTACCAGGCCAGTTGAGACTTGGGCAGACTTTAGAGAGAGGTTTGGGCTTAAATTCTTATCGTCAGCAGAAGAGAACCTTCAGATGGAGAGGTTCCTAGCACTCAAGCAAGGGGACATGTCTGTTAGGGAGTACGTGAATAATTTAATCAGCTTGCTCGGTTCGGTTTAGATTTGGTCAACACAGCCCAGAAAAAGGCTGTACGCTTTGCTCGAGGATTGAACGAGCCACTACACAGTTTGGCCATAACTCATATACCCATGGGGCCGACCTTTGAAAGCTTGGTGGATATGGCTCTACTTCATGAGGAAGACAAGAATAGCAAGAAGGAGGTTAAGCCTAATGAGACTCAGAATAAGAAAGCTGACATCAAGAAGGGGGGCAACAAGAACAACAAGAATAACAAGGGCAACAACAAACCACGTGAGACGAGGAAGTGCAACTTCTGTGGTATTACTGGACATCTAGCTAAAGAATGTAGAAAGAAGAAGAGGAAGTTGGGTGAATGCTTTCATTGTGGAGAAACTGGACACATCAGCAAGGACTGCCCTAAGAAGCAAGGGTAGGTGCAAGGGCAGACCCAGCGAGCAGGGCCTTCTGGAGGGCAGTTGCATGCTCTCAACACCACTCCAGCTCTTGACCGAGGTAGTAATATTTCCGTAGAAAGCCTTGTTTACATTTCTGACTTTCCTGTTCGAACCTTATTTGACTCTGGCGCATCACATACTTTTATTTCTTCTGATATTGTTGAAAATCTGCGCCTAGGTACTAGTCTTGTTGAGGATCCCGTTATAGTTTCAAATCCAATTAGGGGCTCCGCCCATTTATCTATGATGTGTGTGGATTTGAGGATCTCTATCTTAAGCGTAGAATTCACGTGTAATGCTTATGTTCTCGGATTTATGGGATACGGTTTGATCCTAGGTATGGATTGGTTGTCCGATTATGGAGCCATTCTTGATTGTGAACGAAGGGTAGTGAGGCTCATGACTCGCCTTGGTAATACCCTTGAAATTTCTTGTAACCCTGAGGGTCCAGTCATGTTGTGTTATCTTGAATCCCTTGACTCGTCCGACGATAATTTGCAATCTGTAAGAGTGGTCCAAGAATATCCAGATGTCTTTGATGAAGTGAGGGGGTTACCTCCTAAACGCGAGATAAACTTCCGAATTTATCTTGTTGATAATGCCAAGCCAGTTCCATTGCCCGTTAGGCACATGGCCCCGCGAGAATAAAGAGAGCTCAGTAAACAAGTTAACGAGTTGCTTGAGAAAAATTTCATAAGACGAAGCATTTCTGAATGGGGTGCTCCAGTGATATTCGCTACTAAGGCGAATGGATCGCTTTGTCTGTGCATAGATTATCGTGAGTTAAACAAGCTAACAAAGAAGAATAGGCACCCACTACCAAGAATCGACGATTTGTTTGACCAGCTTGTGGGAGCATCTGTTTTCTCTCAACTCGATCTAGCCACAGGATTCCATCAGCTTAGAGTGGCTGAGGATAGCATTGACAAAACTGCGTTTAGGACTCTAGATGGGTTCTTCGAATGGCTCGTCATGCCGTTTGGGTTAACAAATGCACCCGCATACTTTGTGGATTTGATGAGTAGGGTGTTTCGGGAGTTCCTTAACAAGTTTGTGGTAGTTTTCGTGGATGATATTTTGATCTTCTCAAAAGATGAAGAAGAGCATGCTAGACATCTCAAGGAAGTCATGGATACACTTAAAGCACACCAGTTAAAGGCTAAGTTCTCCAAATGCCATTTTTGGAGGAAGGAAGTTCGGTTCCTTGGACATGTAGTTTCTAAGCAAGGCATAGTCATGGACCCTGCAAAGGTAGTTGCAGTACAGGACTGGAAAACTCCTAAGAATGCAACGGAGGTGAGAAGCTTTCTCGGTTTGGCGGGCTACTATAGGAAGTTCATTAAGGACTTCGCTAAGATTTCAGCCCCTCTTACTAAGTTAACAAAGAAGAACCTAGCTTTTGTATGGGACATAGAGTGTGACGTTGCTTTTCAGAGACTCTAGAGAGCCCTCACCACAGCTCCAGTTTTGGCATTACCTGACGGAGGCAAGGTGTTTACGGTGTACACAGATGCGTGCGGCACGGGATAAGGCGCTGTCCTAATACAAGAGGGAAGAGTAATATGCTACGGGGGCAGCCAACTTAAAGTTCATGAGAAAAACTATCCCATGCATGACTTGGAGTTGGCCGCGATTGTTTTTGCTCTTAAAGCTTGGCGCCATTATCTTCTAGGGGAGAGGTTCGAGCTGTAAACCGACCACAAATCGCTTAAGTACCTCTTCTCACAGAAAGACTTGAATCTGAGACAACAGCGGTGGATGGAGTTCTTGGCATCATATGACTTCGATATAGCTTATACCCCTGGCAAGGGTAATGTGGTGGCGGACGCGCTAAGTAGAAAAAGGTTGACTTTGAGCCCGTTGTTTGTTGAAAGGAAAAACCTTGAGTTTATAGCAACCTTTGATTTTACACCTTCTGTTGAGTCATTGACTGCTACGTTTGCATCTCTTGAGTTAAGAGCTACACTTCTAGATCAAGTAGGGACTTCACAGAAGGAAGACCCACAGATAGTCGAAATCATGGACAAGCTGATTAGTGGTGAGACGTCAAGTCACCTCAGTAGGTATGCCATAGATGACAAGGGATGGCTAAGGCGCGATGGAAGGCTATATGTCCCGCAAATGGGAGACTTAGTAAGGAAAGTTCTCGAAGAGGCGCATCAGTCGAAGATGACCATACATCCTGAAGGGGATAAGATGTACAGGGATATGAAACGCATTTTCTTTTGGGCTGGAATGAAAAAGGATGTGGCAGAGTTCGTTTCGAAGTGCATGGTGTGCCAACAAGTAAAGGCCGAGTCGAAGAAGCCTGGTGGGCTAATACATCCTTTAGAGGTTCCGCAATGGAAATGAGAGAGTATCTCGATGGATTTCGTGGATGGACTGCCTAGGTCAAGGAAGGGAAATACTAGCATATGGGTCATAGTTGATAGACTCACGAAAAGTGCTCACTTCATTCCGGTGAAAAGCAAGAGGACCGCATCTGGGCTAGCGTCTATTTACCTTCGAGAGATAGTACGGTTGCATGGAGTTCCTACTAGTATAGTTAGTGATCGTGACCCGATTTTCACTAGCCATTTTTGGAATAATCTGCAAGAAGCAATGGGTACACGACTGAATTTAAGCACGACCTATCACCCACAGACGGATGGACAAACCGAAAGGGTAAATAGTGTACTAGAAGATCTTCTGAGGCTATGCATTCTTGACTTTGGTGGTACTTGGGAAGACCATCTTCCTCTCGTGGAGTTTGCATATAACAATAGTTACCAAGCTATCATCGGAATGGCACCGTTCGAAGCCCTGTATGGAAGATCATGCAAATCGCCAACTTGTTGGTGGGAGACGACAGACAGACTTATACTTGGGCCTGACATGATAAGAGGCACTTCTGAGAAGATTGAGTTGATACGAAGACGGATGAAAATGGACCAAGATAGATAGAAATCTTATGCGGACCAGAGAAGGACAGACCTAGAGTTCGAAGTCGGAGATATGGTCTTTATAAAAGTTTCTCCGTTACGCAATGTAGTTCGTTTTGGAGCAGTTGGAAAGCTAGCATCATGGTTCGTAGGACCTTTCCCTATCACTGAGAGGATTGGACGGATGGCCTATAGGGTAGATTTACCCGAGAAACTAACTGGAGTACACAATGTCTTTCACGTCTCGCATCTCCGAAAGTGCTTGCATGAGTTGGCCGAAGTGGTTGAGCCAAGCATCCTTGAAGACGTGGAAGTGGAAAAAGAAGCAACATTGAGGCGAGTTCTGATTCATATCTTAGGAACGGAGATTAAGAAGCTAAGGAATCGAGAAGTCAAGCTAGTTAAAGTGCAGTGGAGTGAAGCCCAAGAAGATGCAACTTGGGAAACCGAAGAGAAGATACACGCACTTTACCCATTTCTTTTTGAGCGTACATTCTCGATCTCTTTTTCCTATAAACTTGAAAACCTTTTCATATCATGGTTCTACTATCTACGTTTGTCTTGTTATCTTCTCGATCTTATCTTGAGAACCTTAGGTAGAACCATATGGATGCAAACATGTGACTGAAACATGTTATGGTTGATGTTTGCAAATGGTTGCAAGTGGTTGCTAGTGGATGCATGACACACATTAGGCACTAGATCGGCTCAGTCACATTTTCATGTTGCATACGCATGAGTGCTTATACTTGTACATGGATGGAACTTTTTATGTTATCACTTGGATGTTACATATGAATGAATGTTTGAGCACTCATGTAAAGATTATAAACTATGTTAGGAATTTGCATACATGTTGGATTCATTACACTAACATATTTTGCATTAAGGAGGTTTACTGAATCAGTAACCGCCTGATCTTTTGCATTAAATAAGTACATATACACACACTTTCAGCATATGTTCATACACCACTAGAAATCTTTTAAGGACAATGGTTGCCTGTGGATGATGCTTTGAGTAGATGGATGATGGATGGTAGGACACATCCTCCCTAACTTAGAGATTTCGGGGACGAAATCCTTTAAGGAGGGGAGAATGTAACTACCCGTATTTTTATAACGTGTAATAAACATAAATCAAGGCAGAATTAATTTTTAAAATAAGAATCAAGGGAAACGGGTTATGCCATTGCATTCGTCTCGAAATTTTGCTTGGAAATGAGTCCGAGTTTTCGAAAATCGGAGTCCGTATGACCAAGTTATGACCTTTCGAAGTTTTCAGAAGTTTTCAAGTTCAAAACAGCTCAGAATTCGAATTCAAATTTCGAATTTCAAACCTCAGAATGGACTCGGCAGGAAATTTCCCGCCCAGGACCAGGTCGACCTGGGGGTCGACTATGTAGTCGACCTACCCAGGACCGGGTCGACTATAGTGTCGACCTGGGGGTCGACCTGGTGGCCGATTCCACTTTTGAAGCTGGATTCACTCTGATGTTTCTGGCCTCGTTTCCGTCTACATTCGTTGACCTGACCCTATATATACAGCCCCTAACACTAGTCTCTCTACACAAAATTCTTTCTGACCTTATGCTGCTCTAATTCTGGTTGAAAAGTTAGAGAAAGGGACTACTTCTTCTACGTCGAAACTACGTTACTGATTTGGGGATTTCTGTTAGGACTTGACTAAGCATATAAAGATTCAACATCGACTCTCTTTTTCTAATTCTCGAACCACGATCTGTAAGCCCCAGTTATTTTTAGATTTAAACTGTAAATGTAATATTAGTATGTTGTAAATTGAAATTGGACCTATGTACGATGACTGTTTTACATCCATTCTTGTTCATCTTGGATCTTGACTCTTGGATATTACTATGACATTGATTTGGGGCCTATTCATGTTGTAAATCAAAAGGAAAAACCCCTCATATTATCATGTCGAATCTGCTATTAGTCACAAGTTTATGACTATCACCTTATGTCAATAGCTACCATGACAATACTATCACCTTATGTCAATCGTTACCATGACTATACTATCACCTTATGACAACTGTTATCTTGACTAGTACCTTATTTTGCTAGATTTGGAATCTTTATGTTTGAGGCCAATATTCCATATGCCAGTAATGTTATAATCATTTATCTCAAGTCATACCATGCTCTTCTAGTAATCACTGCCACCTTATACCCGTCCCTTTTTATGTTATTCCCTAATTAGATTTATTTGTATCAATTCTATCTTATGTGCGATGGGAATACGATTTGGGTAGATTAGGTAAATCATAAATTGGCTTTGAACATGGACGTTATTATAACTTGAACCTGGATACGGACATGAACTTGACACGATTTGACATAAAACATGACATGAAAACTCGACATGAATTTTGACATGAAAACTTGAACGTGGGCATGACAATTAGATAAACTTGAAAATGGCCAACTCGAGGTTGGGTTGAGTTTGCAGTGTAAATCTTCCCGGAACCGCCAGGCAAATCCAGTGACTGCAAACAATAGGATCCAATGTGGGTAGTTGGTCATATCGCACGAAAAACCCGAGGTTAGACTATGTTGTGGTGTAAATATGCCCGGAACCGCCCGGCAAATCCAGTGACCACAACAGTTAGTCTAATGTGAGAGGTTGGGGTGCATTAATGAATTAATGCCACATGATAAGGTTAAGTCATGAACCACTTGAATATACTTAAACAACTTGACACGATGATTTGATAGGGTTAAGTCATGAACCGCTCGACTACACTTAACCAACTTGATACATGATTTGGATAGGGTTAAGTCACGAATTTGAATGACAACACTTAACCCATTAGAAACCCTAGTTACGCGGTCCTTTTCAGCAGACTGACCCTTTTTCTTTCGCCTCTTTTTCTTTCGCCCCCCCCAAGGTTCTCAGGGAGAAAACACTAGCTCTTAGCTTGGACTTAGCTTGCTTTTTGACAGCTCATGTACGGTTTGGTCTTGGGCTATGCTATGGTTGCTTCTACTATTTATGGGGAATAATTTACTTTTGTTACCTTAAGTTTATGCTTCTTTATTTGGAACTTGATGTAATGGAATAATTTGTACCTTGGATATATGGGGTTTTGACTCTTTTCTTGAAAGTAATAAAAGTTGGTTTTTTTAATTTCTACCGCTGCTTTATTTATGTTCTGCCTTGTGATATCTCTCTGTATGTTTACCTAGATAATACTCCACCAAAACTAGTGCATTCCCTTTGTGAGTGACCCTAGCGGAGGTGGGGTGTTACACATAAACTTCTTCTATCATTTTAAACACCGAACAAAAGTAACTCCATCTTTCGTGTACTTCGAGTCTGTGCCTAAAAAGAAGATTATCGACAAACCATTCAGCAGTAAAGTAGGTAATGTGAAGCCCGAATGGTTATATATCAAGCATCAACTGGGGTGCGCTAGGCGATGGCTTCAATCAAGTAAGCTTCAGACTCCGATGTTCTGACTTTAATTGCTGCCGTAAATGTACCGACTTGTCTTATTTTTTTGTAGCTGCTAACCGGAAAAGGAGATGCACCAAGTATACTTCGATCGCATGAACCCTCTGCTTAATGGTGATCCAAAAATACTAACTGTCAGAGAATGTCTAGTGAACGACTATCTTCGTCATCCTCATCTGCTTGTTATGACTCGGAGCATAGGCCACGTAAGTGGTCCTTATGTATATGTGCTCCCAGCTGTGAGACATACAGCAAATTTGGTCAAGAAGGGGGAGAGCTTGAAAGGTCATGAACTTGTAGGCCCCAACCAGGAATTGTAGTTGGGAGATAGAGGAACAGCAGCGGAGGAAAATCCGATTGTACTCCCCCAGAGTCCTTCTCCATTGTCGACTCAAGATGACGATGCTTTGAATATATCTACCAGGGATAAACAACAAGACGATAATCAAAAAGATACTTCTATTGCTAAAAGGCAGCCGTCTCCAAAGACTCCCTCTCCTGTTAGGTCTCCCATTGGCAGATCTTCTCCCATAGTCCCCATATTCAGGGGCTTGTCAAAACTTTCTCTGCCTGATAAAATCTATACTTCTAAAGATATCGACACAGGGCCATTTTTCCTTTCTTCCGAGGAAGAAACCACTTCTGCAAAAACTGAGGAGACGGTGCAGACATGCCTAACTCTAGGCTCTGGTCTGTCGGGGGGAATCACTTAGGACATATACACCACACTTGAACTGCATATCACAACACTTGTCTACTATGTTACTCCTAGTTTCTAATGTTTGTTTTATGCAAATTCACACGGGATATGACGCGCCACCACTACTCTCTTAGACATGTTCGTTCTAGTATGCTTAGGTTTGACTCAGACACATAGTATGATCGAGGAGATAGTCACGGGAGGGATAGCAGGAAACATCATGATTCCACCCGTCCTTATTCTTCACATTCCCGTTTTCCTCGTCGGTCAGATACTGATAAGCATAAGAACCATCAGGATCATCGTGAAGGAGACAAATCACTACCCAAGGTTCCAACCCTCCCGAAAGAAACCATTAGAAAAGGCTACCACTGAAGCATTCTGACCCCCAGGATAAAACCAAAATTTCTAATAAGGGGAAAGAGAAAGGGGAAACGACCCTTGTACCTACTGGGCGACAAAACTTGAACTATCAACAACGAAACCTATGACACTTCACTTTGAGAATGAAGTGAAATTGAAAATTCTAAAGAAGCAATTTTTAGATCGTCACTTCGGGAATATGCTTTTCTTCCTGCTCTCGAGCTGGTGCCTCTGAAGTGGACGGACGAAGTCAAGGATAAAATAGACTATGTGGATAAGCAGTATAAGGAAATGTACAAATATTCGCAAAATCTTTCCAAAATAATTCAAGATTTATTAACTAGTGTGAGTCACATGAAAGAAATGGCCGAGTATGATGAGAGTATCTTGAAGAACACAAAAAAAAGTGGAGGACGCACAGGCTCAACTTGCTCTTGTACAATGTGATGTTGGAAACTACAAGAAACAATATGAAGAGTTAAAGCAACGTTACCATATCGAGCTCGAATCTTATAGCTAGGAACACATAGATTTGAAGAAGCAAATCGACAATGCTAAGTCTGAGAGCATCGAGGAAAAGTCAGCTTGCGCCCGCCTTGAGCAGGAGAAGGCGGAGTTATTAAAGAAGATGCTGATATGGAGACCAAGATGGAGGAAATTGAATAAAGGGAAGTTCTAACTGAGGGAAACACAAATATTTTTATTAAGTCTGCCGCCGAAGGTAATGTGCAACTTGCCGAAGCCCAAAAGGAATTGGACGATATAGTGAGCTCATGGTAGACTTCTTTTTTCAGGTGATTCGCTATCGAGACACTTCCTAGATCAAAGACTATCCGACGACTTTGGTCTATGTGTGGGATCAGGTTGTTGATTGGAAAAAGCGGCAGCTTAAGGTGGATACCATCGATGAGAAAGAACTCATGAGAAAATATCTGAAGGGTGAGGAGCCGAAACGCTTAGCTGAAGGGCGTAAACTAATTTCTGCTGCTATGGAGGAGGAGATACCAGATCAAGGGAAAAGAAACTACAAAGTTGGTTCCTCATCCGTTGCCTCTAGGGCTATTGAAGTAGAGGGGTATGATCCCGATAATCTAGGACTCCCTAAGGCATCTTTCTAGTTTCCAATTGCCGAAACAGCTCTGGAAAGCTCTGCCGCTCCTGCCAAAAAGTCATCCAAAGGTATCTCCATCTTTTCGCCTCAATTTGTTACTTTTCGCCATATCGTAGGGTAAACGATCGAAGAACCCGAGTTTTCCCTTACCTAATAACTATTGCTTCTCATTCTTTAGGTGCAAAGCCGGATGAGAAGACCGAGGAGAAATAACAAGAAGTCACTGACAAAACTATTGTGTCGTCAAGTACTGAGACTCCCAAAGATGGAGATATGATAGAAGCTTTGAAGGATGACGACGACAATGATGGAAATGAAGGAGATGATGACGTTGTTGTAATGAGGACTCGGGAGAAGCTGAGAATATGACTTTAGCTGAAATTAAGGTAAAGAAAGATGAGCTTATGAAAGCTAAGGTCGAGGAAAAAAACTGAAGAACCCCTCAATGTCAATCCCCTTCAGGCAATCTCTCCCCAGTCCGGATTGGTTGTCAAGCTTTCTACTCGATCAATGACTAGAAGTTTAGCTCAGAAATCCCCTACTGATCCGAATGCACTCCCGTAGACAAAGGAAGAAATAAAAATATCCTTACTGAAGTTGAGCGAGAGGAGAAAGCTAGACATAAAGTTTCCAAAAATTCCAAAGCTTCCCCAAAGCCCAAGTGAAATGTAATTCAGTATTTTCGTTTTGTTTTCCACTGGCCTTCTATTGTTGTAGCGAGTGCAGCCCTCGCATCTTCTGATTAGTCTCCTTATGTAAACCTACACTTATGTAAATAAAGTAGCTTGTTTGCCTGCATTGTCAAATGTTTGCAAGTTTGTCATTTGTTTCAACCGAGTGCATTAATAGTCAAAAAATTATTAATCAAAGTAACAAATGATAAGTCACATCACAGATTAAACAAAAGGTTCCATACGAGCTTCCCTACAGACAATAATCTGTGCAATGTATAAGATCATTACTAAACTAAATAGCAAACAACATGGGATGTGATATGTATGTGTATGACACCAATCAATCTTGAATAAAATGCCTGGCCATAGATTTTTCGGGATTGAATAGCTTCGACATTAGATTTCCCCCAACCCTTTAGTGGTGGTAAGGATCTTTTTTCCTTGGCACTTGTTCCCAGCGCCTTTATACTCTCCTTTCGTATGCCCAGGTTAGAGTGTGGTCACGGCGGTCTTTAATCGTGGTGCACCATCACGCCTTGGGGACGTCGTCTTCCCGTCCTTTATACTCTCTCTCGAGTCATGAAAGTTAGAGTCCGGGACGTCGTCTTCTCGTCCGTTATATTAAATCATGCAAAAGGTCATCTTGTTCGCCCTAACTTTCCTTTTTACACCCTATTCTTTGAGGCGGAGTCTCACCGGTTTAAGTACCAAACTCGCCCTTAATTCTAAATTAAGTTCTATATTTTAAGCCTAAAACAAAACAATCACAGGATATAAAGGAATAAGTGCATTAAAGGTAAATGACATGCAATATTTTATAGCGGTTCGGCCAAATCATTAACTACATCCACTTTATAATCTTTTATTTATATTAACTAGACTGGTCTAGGAAAATCGTGCCTTTGTACATAGTTTATAAAAAAAGAAATAGTACAATCTTAAGTAAAATAATGCCGCAAGTGCTGGGCATTCCACACTCTGGGGATTTCGTCGCCATCTACGGTCATTAGCTTGAAAGCTCTTTTGTCCAGTTTCCATTGAATGACATATGATCCTTCCCATTTTGGACCCAGGAACACAAGGGTCGGGAAGACACATTTCAAAGCCAAGTCTCCAGGCTCAGAGGTTCGAGGTCGAACCTTCTTGTTGTAATATCGAGCAACTTGGTGTCGGTGCCTCGAGGCGCGTAATTCTGTTTCATCTCTCTTTTCATCGATCATGTCCAAGGAATCAAGAAGAAGAGCTTTATCATCGAATGAAAGTGAGAAGGTGTTATGACAAGTCGTCGATTTGTAGGTTGTTCTGTAAGTCCACAAGGCTAGGGGTAATTCATCGATCCACACGGCTTTTTCCTGCTTCAATCGCTTCTTAAGAATGAACTTGATAATCTTACTTACTTCTTCAACTTGTCCATTCGATTACGGGTGATCTACTACGGTATGTCTCTTCTCGATTTTAAATTTTTGGCAGAAATCTTTGAATTCGGTACTTTCGAATTGGGTTCCATTGTCAGTAATGACGACTTTAGGAATTCTGAATTGGCAGATTATGTTTCTGATAACAAAATTGATCACCTGCTTTGTCGTGATCGTAGTTAACGGCTCATCTTCCGCCCATTTGGTAAAGTAATCTACGACCACGATTGCGTACTTTGCTCTGCCTTTGGCGATTGGTAGGCTTCCTATGATGTTTATTCCCCATACAACGAACGGTGATTGGTAGGCTTACCATGATGTTTATTCCCCACACAACGAACGACCATGGGCTCATCATTGACTTAAGTTGACTAGAAAGTGCTCTAGGAATCTTCTCAAATTTCTAGCACTAATCGCAGCATCGTGAATAATCACCTGCATCCCTGTTTACGGTAGGCCAGAAGTAGTCGTACAGTAATATATTTTTTGCCAATGTTTGACCTTCGGTGTGGTCTTCACATTCACCCTCGTGCACTTCTCTTGTACACGTTTGATGTCGTCATGTGCTACACATCGAAGCAAGGGAACAGAAAATCCTTGTCGGTAAAGGGCTCCATCCTGTATGACATATCTTAATGCTTTACGAACCACAGCCCGTTTTTTACTCTTTTTCGTCGGGAGTGTTCCATTCTGTAGGAAGCCCTTCTCTTTCTGGTTCGGTTTCTAGCATTGGGTCAATTTCCATCGGATCAACGCTGGGAGATGTTAACACTTCAATCGAGACCATTTTTCTTTCTTCTGGGTTATCGAAGCTAGCTAGCTTGGCTAAACTATCAGCGTTTTGATTTTATGTCCATGGAATATGGGATATGCTATAACGTTCTATGTTGTCCATTAACTTCTATACTTTTTCCAAGTAAGCAACAAGTCGAGGTCCTTTTGCTTGAAACTCCTTCTGAACCTGACAAACAACGATTTGAGAGTAACAAAAGATATCCAGTGCCGCCATTCTTAGCTCCTGAACGAGATTCATCCAGACAACTAGGGATTCATACTCAGAATCGATGTTAGTAGCAGAAAATTCCAGTCGGAGAGCGTAGTAAATCAGTCGATTTTCAGGAGTTATTAATACAACCCTGGCACCGGACCATTGGTCATTTCTAGCATGTCCGTGTACAGCTTCCATGTGCTAGACACTAGCTTTGGTTCAGAGGGGCTGGTTTCTTCATCTGGCACATCATCCTTGGGAATCGTGAATTCAACGATGAAATTGGCTAATGATTGCCCCTTTATTGACTTTCTGGGTTAGAAATTTAGATCGAACTGGCTTAGCTCAATATTCCAGTTAAGTAACTGTCCAGATGCTTCGGCTTGTTGTAAGACCCGTCAGAGCGGTTGGTCGGTGTACACAACAATTGGGTGAGCTTGGAAATAATGGTGGATCTTTCTGGAAGCAATCATTAAGCTACAAGTAAGTATTTCTATCTTTGGATAGTTGCGTTCTGCCGCCGCCAACTTCTTGCTTACATAATCTGCCTTCCTCTCGTACCAGTGTTGAACTAATGACTTGAGATGACACTGCCAAATCTATGAACAAATCTTCATGGTCCACCGGCTTAGACAATATTGGAGGTTTATCCAAAAGATCTAACAGGTTTTGGAAGGCTTCAATGCAATATGGGGTCCACTTGAAATGGCGCTTCCTACGTTTTATTAAATCGAAGAAAGGAACACATCTGTCTGTGGCTTTAGAAATAAACCTGCTCAATGTCTCGACCATCCCTGCTAAACTTTGGACGTCTTGATCTTTCATGGTTCTTCAATATTCCTAATTGCTGCAATTTGATTAGGATTAATCTCGATTCTGCGAGAGCAGACTATGAAACCAAGGATTTTGCATGACGCTACTCCAAATGAGCATTTTAGTGGATGTAACTTCATTCTGTATCGTTGGAGAATTTCAAACATCTCTTCCAAGTCCGTTGTGTGGTCAAATGATTGCTTGGACTTCAAAAGCTTATTATCCACATAAAATTCCATTGTCATCCCAATTTGGTTGTAAACATCTGATTCACTAAGCCAGTGTAAACATCCGATTCACTAAGCATTGATAGGTCGCTTCGGTATTCTTTAATCCAAACGACATCACCACGTAGCAGTACAACCCCAAGTCCGTAATAAAACTGGTATGTTCCTGATCCGGTACATGCATGGGAATCTGGTTGTACCCTGAATATGCATCCATGAAAGAGAGAAGTTCGTGTCTCGCCATTGAGTCTACCAATTGGTCAACTCTGGGGAGTGGGAAGCTATCCTTTAGGCAGACTTTGTTTAGATCAGAAAAGTCAATACATGTACGCCACTTCCTATAGGATTTCTTGACTAGGAAGGGGTTTGACATCAAATCAGGATATATTGAGTCTCTGATGAACCCGTTATCTCTTAACTTCTCCACTTTCTTTCTCAAGACGGTCGACCTCTCCGGGCCCAACATACGCCTCTTTTGTTTCACAGGAGGATGCTTTGGGTTTATGCTCAGGAAATGTCTCATAATTGAGGGGGAGCTTCCATACATGTCAGTGTAGGTCCAAGCGAACACATCCAGGTTCACTATTAAAAAGTCTTTCAAATCCCTTGTCCAGAGGGGGTCTAAGTTGACTCTGATTTTCAAGACCTTTGTCGAGTCGTCATTGTCAATCGGAATATCCATAGTTGCTTCATTAAGCATTGCATTCCTGCATCCAAGTTCTTCGTCCTCTCGATGATCGATGTCTTCGAGCAGGTCGTCAGGAGACTCCTTCAGTGGTATTCTGTTTATTTGCTATGCCGAGCCCTCCTCGGTAGGAGGGGAAGCACTCTTAGACTCAACGTCTTTTCCATTGTGCAAAATCTTTAATTCTGTCATATAACAGGCTCTCCCTTTGACCTATTCGCCTCGTACCATTCCCACTCCAGCTTCAATTGGGAATTTCATTTATAGGCGCCAGGGTGCGATGTAGGCTCTAAATTCTGCAAGGGCCAGTCGGCCTAAGAAGGCATTATATCTTCGGGCAGGTCGTCAGGAGACTCCTTCAGCGGTATTCTGTTTACTTGCTATGCCGAGCCCTCCTCAGTAGGAGGGGAAGCACTCTTGGACTCAGCGTCTTTTCCATTGTGCAACATCTTTAATTTTGTCATATAACAGGCTCTCCCTTTGACCTGTTCGCCTCCAGCTTCAGTTGGGAATTTGATTAATAGGCACCAGGGTGCGATGTAGGCTCTAAATTCTGCAAGGGCCAGTCGGCCTAAGAGGGCATTATAAGGCGAGTCAATATCCATAATTACGAACGAAAGGATCCTTACTCTTCGGCAATCTCCCTCTCCTAATTCTATAGACAAGTCTATCAGACCAATCAGAGTAGTTGATGATCCATTAAATCCACGTATCCAACCCCCACACGGCTTTAAATCCTTCATTTCTAACTTCATTTGATCAAATGCTTTTTTAAATAAGATATTGACGGAATTCCCGCAATCCACAAGGACTTTCCGTACCAATGCAGGTCCGATAATGGTAGCTATCACCAATGGATCGACGTGAGGTGCTTCAACTCCTATACTCTTTCTGTTTTAGAAAATGACATCGTCCGTTGTTGCCTTCTGTTGTTTCACTGGTGTGATGTCCTTAAGATTGCTGCACTCCCCCACCTCTGGGTGTTTGGCAGCATTAACGTATAACCCCATGGTCTTGTTGCTGAATCCAACCAGATGCGGTCCCCCGGTGATGGTATTAATGACTATACCTTTTCCCTTTTGCTAGGCAGTGGGCTTAGGAGCAGGTTGATTCGAGTTTGGAGCTTGTCCTCCTTGCCCCCTATCCTTTACGGCAACTTTATATTCATCCAATTTGTCTGCAAGAAGTAACTTCTCTACAACATCTCTTAGGTGGCGACACTCGTTTGTAGAATGGTCGTAAGTTTCGTAAAATAAGCAAAACTTTCCGGTTTCACGCTCTTTTTCAGTCAAATCCCTGGGTGGAGATTTCTTATATTGGACAATGTTATAAGTGTCCAAATAGATATTTTTCAAAGTGTTGCTCAATGGCGTGTAATTTTCAAAGGTCTGAAATCGAGGTCTCATTTTGGAATTGTTTCTCCGATTTTGATTTCTCTTGCCACCGTTTCCGCCTTGGCGATCATTCCCTTCATTCTTATTGCCAACATTCAATTCCACCTTTCCTGCACTGTCTCTGGATTGCTTGATGGCGACACTGCTCTGAATGTCCTCTTTGGTAACTCCGTCAGATTTTCTTTTTCGGTTGGCATATATTTCCTCTCATCGCAGACGAACATTTTGCTTTTCATAGAATAGCTCCCTGGTTAATGGTGGTTTTCTGGCCAAGTATGCCCCGAACTCCGTTTCCTTGTCAACCCCATTTATCAGCGCTGTTAGGATGGTCTGCTCATGCAGGTCACTTACCTCTTGAACTTCCAGATTTAATCAATCCAAATACGATTTTATGGTTTCCCCAGGAGCTTGCTTGATCGTAGACAACTCAATGGCACTTTTAGACTCCAGGGCGTGCAGTCGGAACTAGTTCATAAAACTCTCACTCGGTTCCTTAAAATTGGAGATTGATCAAGGAGGAAGTCGGGTGAACCACACCAATGCGACATCTTCCAGATATATTGGGAAAGCTTTGCATTTTACTGCATCAGGGGCTGCGGCTGCATTCATATACCAAGAGTAACTCATCAAATGTTGTCGTGGATCAGTTCTTTCTCCATATCGATCCATTGTGGGCAGATTAAATCATCTGGAAACTGAAAATCCAGAATATCGTCAGTGAAAGGGGTATGGCTATGCTAAATGCCCCAATTGGTGTAACCCCTACTGTCAGCCATAATCTGGCGTACCATTGCTTCCACCTCAGCATTGGTTGGTGTTGGCTCGAGATCTGCACTTCGGGTTCTTCTAATGTATCCAGTTCCCACATCGGGTCACGTTCCATGACTCCTTGCGGGAGCGGGACTCTCTTGCCTCCCAGAGTCTCGGTCATTCACAAGACGAGTAGGCTGAAGGAGCTGTCGCTGAGTAGGATTAGTAATATTGGGATCTCTGGGAAGGACACGAAATCCCTGCATTGGTAGAAACATTGGTTCTCTGTGACTTGGGTTATTAGATCCTAAGACACGAGCTGCATCTTCGTGAAATCCCAATGATCCAAATGTCACTTGCTCAATGTTCTCGGGTCTTTCGTATGACCTTCTCTGACATGGATGCCTTTCCTCCTAAGAAGATGAATGATCACAGTGAGAAGATGAGTCGAAGAGGGTGTTCTCTGCCTACGAAGCTTGTCAATCTATCTACTCATAGCTTTCATATTTTCCTGCATAGCAACACTATCACGTCTTTGGGCTTCTAAAATGTCATTAATTCTATCGAGCATATCAAGCAGACGCGAGAAATCTATGTGTGAGACGGGTGTAGAGGCAGTAGGTTGATTACTAGTTGTCGCAGCCGGCATTAGAGCATTTGCATTGGCTCGAGTAGAAGTACCAGCCTCAACTATAGCCGGTTCAGATCGGATTGCAGTAGTGTCACCAGGTCGGATTGGAGGAGTATCATTGGGTTCATTCGGGTTACCGAATCAGATCGGTATACTGCCACCAGTTTGGTTTGGGTTCTTCCCTTCGGTTCAGTTCAGATCCGATCCGGACTCATAAGACCTGGTAACAACAATCGCCTGCTGATCTTCACTTGCCTCATTTTCCCGAGAAGTTTGAGGTTCCTTTCCTTTTCTTGGAGCCATGAAAACTGAATCTTTTGAGATCAACAAAAACTTCAAAAACAGTGGAAATACGGACTAACTTCTTCGCACTTGGAAATCCAAATAGTAGAACGATAACTCGGAATGCTGAGAATTCAAATTTCTCAGTGAAAGCAACAAAATGTTAGACCAAAAAGTGGTTCTAACACCCAATGGACTGATAATCTTAGGAAATAATAACTCAAAAACAAAATAAAGAGCAATCAACACACAAGATTTATAGTGGTTCAATTTTAACGAGCCTACGTCCACTTTATACTTCTTTGATTGATGAATTGATCACAAATACAATGATAATTGCCAGTCAATCTCACTAGTGCAATCAATACTCTCTCTAATTTCATAGGAATATTCTTAAGAATTTAAAGAACAATCTGAAATAACCAGAGAAATATCGTTGGTGATGGAGTTTGAGTAGATGGAGAGCCAAAAGATCCTCAAAAATGGCAAGTTGAAGAATGCAGGCGGGTCATGCCAAATGGGTCCCATCCCGTAAATCTTGGATTCGGATGCTCCGTGGTGAGGACAACACATCGGCAATGTGGGTAGGTGGGTGATACCGCTCCGGGTTTCTAGCGTAGTGGTGTGCAACCTTCTTGATGGCTGAAGCGGATAAGGTAGCAGGCAAGCGGTTCAGATTGGTGTTCATCCGAACCGATCCGTTTTGGCAGGAGAAGAAGGCCACGTCTCTTCGTGTATTGGAGGGATCAGGTGTAAATTCTTCGAACCGAACCGGTTCCTGTTTATTGTGGTTGAGTCTTTTTGTATTTGCAAGGGGATCCGATAGGAATCAAATCGCCAAACCGATATGTCTCGAACTAACACCCATCTCTATGTGATTTTCTTCTTTGACTTGAGGTTCTTTCCTTGGTCCCATTTTATTCTATTACTCATAAGTGGTTATTCAGACTTTGTATGGCCGGGCAATAAAGCCAGCCAACAATGTTACCCGAATCTAGTCAAAATGTTTTATGCAAATTTGAATCATAGTTTTTACGAAGGAATTGAAAATCAAGTTGGAGTAGTGTAAAAGGCACTCAAATTATTTTGGATTGTGATATTTTGGGAATAATTTTAAATTGTAAGAGTATGGGTTCATAATTTTGGTGTTTTGAAATTGATGAACAAGATTTGGAAATGTTTCATCACATCTTTGAAAGCGATGAACACATGGATTTTAAAAATCTCTTTTTCCGCCCAAAAGAAAGAAATGTTAACCTCCTTCTTCAGCATACTCTCACTCCCCATTCAAGAAATTTCAATAACCCTACCCTTAAGGTCCAAATGGCTCTTTTTGCCATCGTTGGCAATTATGATACTAATTTGGCCGATGTGATTTTGAAAGAATTTAAACCCAAAGGAATGTCCACTAAAGAGATACTCTCTATCATGGAGTTCATATTACCGCATCTTTAAATATTTTGGAGTGGATCTCAAAGTAGAGGAATTTGTGTAAAGAAAGGTTTTTAACTCGAGAAATATAAATCTTATGCAAATTCCAATCACTTTTTAGCCTTATGAAATATTTATCGACATACAAGCTCGAACGGAACAAGAGAAAATCCAATGGAAATCGACGAAGAAGAATCCTCTTTGGAAAGTGTAGAGTGTCTAACAACAAGTAGATCCATATTCAAATAATTACTTGTCCAAAACCAATTCAAGTTAGCTAAGAACCAAAAGAAGATCAAGAAGACACTTAATCAAATTTCTTCTAAAATGAACAAGTTCTTTGGTAAAATATGAAAAAAAACTTGGAATATCATCTTCTTCCTCCTTCGCTAAGATTTAAGCTTATTAGTTTATGTTATCTCTTTAGTAGCTTGCATTTCCTTTCGTATTTTCATATTTCGTACTTCTAGTCTAAAATTTCATGTATCGTTTGCTTGTAATCATTTAGTAGTAATGAATGATGTTGTTTCCTATCAAAACAATATTTAATCATCCGTAAAAACATTAAAATTAAGTAAATTAATATAAAATAGTTAGAAATAACTCAAAAATTGTGTCAAAGTCCAAAATACCCAAAACAAACAAGGGTATATTGATGTGTACATTTTGACATGTCGACATATAACTGTCAGAAAATTCAAATTGTTTCAAATTTGAATTTTTAAGTAACTACCTTATGTCTCTTCATTTCAGATGAATTCCAGACTCTATAAATACCTTTTTTCTTCCAAAAAAAACTAAGTTTTATTTCTCTTTATTCTCTAAACACTCCTTCTCTAAATTATCAAATAATGGCCAATCCTATTAACAATCTAAGTGAAAATCTTAAAGAAACTCTCAATTTCTTCGAGAATATCCTATCTATTATCCTTTGCAACCAGCGACATATAGGGTTAAATCAAATAAAGATGATTGAACAACAAGAGAAACACTTTGATGCTATTCGTTGGTTGATCTCTTCTCTTTCCAGAGATGAAGACAACAACATCACTGAAGCACCTCCTACCAAAGACAACGAAGATTAGGAAGTCATAAAAAAGGATCCAATCTTTGATGGATATAAATGGGTGGAAGTTCCAAGAGATATATGTATTTGTTTGAATTGATTGATATGCTTTGTGTGGTACGAAAACTTGTACACATTAATTATTTGATTTGACTTGTATTGATTGGTTTGATAACGGCTGCTTGTAATATTGTTTGGATTGCATGATTAGTTTCTACAATGTTTGCATTATACTTTTGTTTGATTTTAATAGTTTAGCGATAAATTTAGGAGATTTTATAAGTACAATATTCATTATAGATTTAATAATTGTTATACTCAAGGGGGAGTTATATATAAAATTAGTCTCTAGGTTCATAATTAACATAGATTTAGGAGGAGTATAGTTAGGTTTAGTTTTTCTTGATGACAAAGGAGGAGAAATTATAAAATAAGATAGGCATAGTTTAAGGGGGAGTCATAAGGAATTCATGGTGAAGGGAGGAGTAATCGAGGAATCAGTTAACAGGTAATATTAGGTACGAATATTTTATAAATCAAGGTTGTCATCATCAAAAAGGGGGAGATTATTGGAGAATGGAATTTTGATGACAACAACCTTGTTAACATTATTGATTATAAAATATATAATATATATGTATATATAGAATTTATTTGCAGAAAGTAAATACTGAATACTATACAGTTAAGAGTTTATAGAGATTCAATATTTTAAAAGAAGATTCAAGGGTATCAAGATTTCAAGATCATCAATGTAATAGAGTCAAATTAATATGTAAAACTCCGGTTAGCACTTTCAAAATCTGTTTTCAAATCACCTTTTCATATTATTTTCAAACTCCGTTCTAAATGATTTTAAATTATTAAAGGTATACTTATGTTTTCAAACATATATGTTTATTATATAATTTATATATTATAAAGTTTTATAATTATAATATATAGTTTTACATTATATAATTTTATATATGTTTATATGTTTAAATTATATATATTACTATATTTTTATACTTTGAAAAATATATTTTAACAACTAGTTTTGATTCAAGAATTTTCAGAATATATATATATTAGTTTAAACACTTGAAAAATGGTTTGAAAACTCTAATTACATAGCATATGTCGACATGTAATTTTTGGCATGTCGACATATTACCGTCATATTTATAAATTTCAAAGGAAATGTCTTTTCATTATTTGAAACGTTTCAGAACTGCTGCAATCTTTGGAACTCTATATAAAGGGGTCATTTTAATATTTTTAACTAACTTATCTGCTCCTTCTTCATCCTTACTCTTACCACCATTATTCTATTTTAATTTCTTGATTTCTCTACACTTATACTCTGCCGTTTTCAATACAAATTATATCACTCTCTTTCTTTTCAGTCTCTATCAAATACTCTCTATTTGGAAGTGTTATTCAAGGGTTCTAGTGCTGTTTGTAATTATTAAAGAAAGGGTGTGTTTCTTGTTGCCTGTAAATCAAGGAAAAGGAGCTATATAAACCTTGTAGCTCTGAAATCAAGGGAGTTGAATCGGTATGAACCTTGTAGCCGTAAAATCAAGGGTGTGGAATTGGTGTTAATCCTGTAGCCGTGAAATCAAGGTTGTTGTAAGATTGATACTAGTATTAATAAAATTCTGTGCAATCTAGCATTGCGTGGGACTGGACGTAGGAGTAATTCGAACCAGTATAAAATTTGGTGTGTTCTTACCTTTTCTGCATTTTATTTTTGTTTATATCTGCATCTGCGATTGTTTCTGTTTTGATATTCATTCTATGATTCATATAGTTGTTTGAATAATTGTTAATTGTTTAAGTTTTCCATAATCTCTTTATAACACTATTCATCCCTCCTCTAGTGTTTGTTTTGCCTTAAGATACGTGATTCTCATCCCTAACAATTGGCATGACAAAATCACTCAAAACCACGTGTTCGCATCATCCATGGCAAGCTATAAGATTTGGCTAGGACTTGGGATTTTCGCATCCCATGGATTTCTCGTCCCTGATCGGATGTAAAATCATGATGAGATCACCTCGTTTCCTCACGTGCACATCGTGGTCAGGAGGCGAAATGCATGGTGCGAAAACATGGCATGGCAAGGAGGATACGAATTCTTGGATCGCATCGGGATGCAAAATCCTTTGATCATCTCGGGGAGGCGATGCATAATAGCGGGTGCGACACAGGATTTGAAAGCGAAAATTTAGCACGAAGTCGAGGATGCGAAAATTTCAAGGACTTGGCAAATTCGAAATCCACGTGCAGATCAACTATTTAAATGTGATCAACACACAGAGATCACAGTTTTTTGGCAACGTTCTCCGAGATGCGAATTTTGTGATGCGATTCGAAATTTTGACTATTTTCGAGATGCCATTTTCGCATTCCTTCAAGATACGAAATTCAGGCTAATTCCTCCAAACCTCACCTATAAATACCCTTTTGCTTGGCCCTCAAAGGGGTTGGCATTTTTGGATTTTGGCTACACTTTGGCATACGGGATTAGAGCTTGAAGACACCATTAATGACTGCCATTATCATCTCCATAACTTTTGGACTTCTCTTGGACTTGTAAACTTTGCAGAGAAGTTTGCCTGCAACTTTCTGTATTTCACTTGGACTTTTGGCTTGTTCTTGAACATTTTTGAACTTTTTTGAACATTGAAGCTATTTATTGGACATTGCTGCACATACCGACACTTTGGCTCAACAAAGAAGACGAAAGTCATTTTGGTAAGAGTTATGAATTAGCAAGATATTTGTTGTTCTATTGTACAACTTTGTAAATTCAAATTGTCTGAACTTGAATAAACATGAAACACCCCACCTCCGTTAAGGTCACTCACAAAGGGAATACCTTAACTTCGGTGGAGGTTTATAAGTAAAAGTCACTTATAAAACACAAGACAGATATAAACACATATATGTAAACAGCGGAAAAACAAATAGAAATTCATATCATAAATACGTATTCATACAAAACATTTCCATAGTTGCCTTAAAACAAACTTCCAATTATTACAACCATAATACCATCTTGATTTAAAACTTAAAGAAGCATGAAACATAATTAAAACTGCATAAATCCCCATAGAATATCCAAAGCCATAGCCCAAACGAAAGAGATCCAAGCAATATATTCTCTCTCTTTAAGCTGGATGAAAAATCTGAATAAGCTGAGGTGTTTCCTCCCTGTGGACTTGAGGGGGGGAACGGAAGAAAAGAAAGCGAAAGGAAAATGGGTCAGACATAAGTCTGGTAAGTCTAGTTATAATTCTAGCATGAGAACAATAAAAAGATCATGACTTGCATAAACTGAGAACATGACAATACCAGAATATAAGACAAGATATGGTAGAAAATACTAACTATACTAGATGCACTCACCATTACTTCTCTGCACCTACTAACTAGTCTAACTAGCACCACGTGTTCATGACAAGGTGATCCTTTATTCGATTGGCTCTTACTCGCAACGTTTTCTTCCTGTGTCATATGGCCTCACATGATTGTAGACACCTATGCTAGTCCCACCATGGGGTGTATCAAGTCTCATGGTGGCGGCCTGACACAATTCTAGAATGCATAGGTTATACTACTGGTGCCCAGTGCACTGTTTGTCTGCTCCGAAGTGTGTGCACGCCCGCACTCCGTTAGAACCTACACTGTTGCACCAACCGCCGTCGCTTTTGACCGCTTACAATCAACCCAGTAATTGTGCCCCACCCTGCCTAGTTTCAGGGTACCATGATACCTTATTGGGTTACTGCTGAAATGGGTCCCTGTTAATAGGGTTTTCTAGTCAAACATGTTAAGTGGTTAAGTGTCTGTATTAACCTAACCCCACCCATCAGTTTAATTAATATGTTGAATTGGTTAAGTGTTTTAGTTAACTTAACCCTACCATCCTGACTTGTCTGTCCTTAGCTTTAATTAATTAAAGCACCAACCTCTCACATTAGACAAGTATTGTTACGGTTACTGGATGTGCCGGTCGGTTCCGGGCAGGTTTACACCGTAACTCAGTATAACCTCGGGTCCTTATTGGGCTCAATGCCTTAACCTCCCACATTGGATAGGTATTGTTGTGATTACTGCACAGCCGGGCGAGTCCGGGCATGTTTACATCACAACTCAATCCAACCTCGGGTTAAGCATACTCGTATTTTCTAAATTTACATATTTGTTCTTTTTATTCTTAAATGTAAATATGTTAACAATTAAATGTTATGGCCCACTTTCCAAGTCCATCATTTTTAGGTATATGATTTATACCGTTTCATGCCATAAATTACCTATGTGATTTTTCACCAATTTATGTCAAGTCTCCTATAATTACCAATTTTTCCCAATGTTACCCCGTCTAAATATTAGGCTAACAGTCTTAGCCTAATTTTTCGTCCGCATGATCTTTAACATATAATATTAGGCTAAAAACTTAGCCTAATTTAGCGTATACAAAATTGGCATAAAGAAATTCATTAACATAAACAAGACATAGGTGTAAACTTGGCATTTTTGGCATAGTCAATGTGAACATCATAGGTGTGAACTTGTAAAATAGTCGACATGAATATCATAGGTGTGAACTTGCAACGTAGACTAAATCAACATACATATATGTGAATTTGCAACATAGACTAAATTAACTTACATATATGTGAATTTGCAACATAAGCTAAGTCAACTTACATATATGTGAATTTGCAACATAGACTAAATCAGCTTACATATATGTGACTTTCCAAATCAATCACGAACATATGAATAAGTGTGAATGTAACAACCCGTAAAATCTGGGCCAGTTTAAAATTTTTATTTTGGCGATTTTAGCGAATTTTGATTATTTAAAATAGATTATTTTAAATAAAATCGACGAGAAATTTGTTTTGAATATAATTCGAATGTATATATTATATACGTCGTCGTTAGAATATAAATATTTATATATAATTATAAATAGAATTGAAAATGGCGCGGTAGTTCGATAATTCGATTTCAAACTTCAATTGAATGTACCGGGTGCAAAACAATCCGGATTTTAGTGAAACCAAAAACATTAGGATCTAATAGATGGTATCTTTCCAACGAATCCGAAAAATCAAGATTTCATAGCGGGAATCAAAAGATATGTCCAGTTGAAAATTCTGAATAGTCGCTATGGAATTCAGGCCCTTAAAAATGGACATTTTGCAAATGACCTCGGATTTCGACGAAACCAGTTTTGTTGGGTCCGCAGTGTCAAATTATTGCTAGGTTTCAAATTTCATAATTTTTCGAATCAATATGTGAGCGTGGCAAAGGAAAACGTGTTTTGACCATTTTCAGTTGATTTTAATCGACTGGAAATTGGCCATTTTTCAAACGGTCTCAGAATTCGACGAAACTAGTTTTGTTAGGATCGTATCGTCAATACGAAGCTAGAAAATATTTTTCTGGAATTTTTCTAGTTAGTATGTGACCCCGGTAATTTGAAATGTACGTTTAAAATTCAATATAGTGATTTAAATGTAAGTTCAATGGAAACTGATTGTAACTATCGAATCAGCTTGCGATACATATCCCATTGTGTTCGGAATAGGGGTAAAACGCTAGGGACGACAGGCGGTGGGCCTCGTTCTGAAGTCGGAAATGAAAGTTGCTTTTTGTGGATAATTAAATAATAATAATAAAAAAAAAACAAAAACAAAAACCTTTCTCTCCTTTCTTCTATAACTTCTGGCCCCCCCTCCCCGTTCTAAAATAAATTCAGAATTCAAAAAAAAAGAAAAAAAAAAACCCGAGTCTCTCCGTCGCTCAGCCACCGAGCTCCGCCACTGGCGTCGTCGCCCTCCCCAAGACCGGCGCCACCTCCTCCCTCGCCCCCACGTCAGCTCCAGCCCCACCTCTCTCCCGATTTGAAGCCCAAACCCTAGCCCAGCGCCGCTGAACCTCATTGCCACCACCGCACCCTCCAACTCCAGTGCAACCCCCTGAGCCCGCCATGGCCTGACCAACGCCATCCTCCACCCCTAAAACCACCTGTAAGTCTTTCGTTTATTTATCTTTATTCATTGAATGTAATTAGTTTATAAAAGACGCGATTTTTAGTTTATAAAACATATGATTTTCTAATGTATAAAGCCATGATTTTTGCTCATATAAAGATCGTATTTTTAATAGCATAAAGCTACGATTTTTACTCTACGAAGGTTATGATTTTTCTTATATCAAAGATTATATTTTTAAGGTATGAAAGATTATGTTTTTAATGTATAAAAAGATTACATCTTTATCATATAAAAGATTATGTTTTTATCATATAGAAAAATAGGATTTTTATATATTGAACTTCGATAGAAAAATAGGATTTTTATATATTGAACTTCGGCAGTAAAAATATGATTTTTATATATTGAACTTCGATAGAAAAATAGGATTTTTATATATTGAACTTCGATAGAAAAATAGGATTTTTATATATTGAACTTCGATAGAAAAAATAGGATTTTTATATATTGAACTTCGATAGAAAAAATAGGATTTTTATATATTGAACTTCGATAGAAAAATAGGATTATTATATATTGAACTTCGATAGAAAAATAGGATTTTTATATATTGAACTTCGATAGAAAAATAGGATTTTTATATATTGAACTTCGGCATAAAAATATGATTTTTATATATTGAACTTCGGCAGTAAAAATATGATTTTTATATATTGAATAGCGAAGTAAAAATTCGATTTTTACATATGTAGTGAAAGCGGACAACGAAAGCGACAAAAAGCGAGTTGGCGAAGATTTCTACAATAGAAGTGCCGTGGAGCTAGGATAGCTATAGGTGAGAATTTTTCACCTTTCAATTTCTTTTTTTCTAGTTATATATATATACTAGGATGCAGACGGTGCTTAGTAGCACCCGACACAATCGTCCACAGACCATGGACTTGTTTGTTTGGTTGCATAGATTAGTGGAATTATTTGTTTGAATTGAATTGTTTGGTGAGATGAAATTGATTTGATTGATGTGTGAATGGCGTGGGCCTTCACTAGACCGGGGACAAGGCTAGGCCTCGTCCCGTTTCTAGTATCGTGCCGTTATGCCGCCGAAATTTTCTAAAATAAATTAGAAAAATAAAATATCATTTTATTTAAAGAATGAACTGGATAGAAATTCATATGTTGAAATAAAATGTTTTATCGTTAAAAATATAATTTTTAACGTGAATGCGAATAAATAAAATATTCATTTACAAACCAGACGGTTTGTTTATGTACACTGATTTGAAGGACATTGATTGGGTCGATAAATTTCACACATCGCCCAACTGCACAAATAAAATCTGTGTTGGATTGTTTGAAACCCTACACGGGTGTTAGGATGAAATATGCAGTTCACTCATCCTGATTGATTAAATATGTCGATCGATTGATTGACAGACTGTTATAAGCGTTGAATATCTACATTTGATGCTTATACAGTGTAGTGCACTTTGGTTGATGGTTGATTATTTTTCAATGCTATTATATACATGTGCCGTATGAAAATCCATATAATTAATTTTATATGGTAATTGATTGGGCCTCATTCCAATTTGAAAAATAAAGAATATTTAAAATAAACGTTCATGTGTTGACAGTACTCATTCATTGAGATTGGTCATGTGTTGAACGAAATATTTTAGTAATAAAATTTACACCTGTATCGATATAAAATAAAAGTTCATGTGTTGACAGTACTCATTCATTGAGATTGGTCATGTGTTGAACGAAATATTTTGATAATAACAACTATTTTGAAAAAAGAAATATTTGAAATAGAATATTTGAAAATAGAAATTTATGAAGCCGTGTTGATTAGATTGACGCCATTTTGACGTGAACGATATTTATATCGATTTTAAACGATTTCGAAATGAATTGAATATATAACGATTTCGAAATGAATTGAATATATAACGATTTCGAAATGAATTGAATATATAACGATTTCGAAATGAATTGAATATAAACGATTTCGAAATGAATTGAATTGAAAACGATTTCGAAATGAATCGAATATATAACGATTTCGAAATGAATTGAATATATAACGATTTCGAAATGAATTGAATATATAACGATTTCGAAATGAATCGAATATATAACGATTTCGAAATGAATTGAATATATAACGATTTCGAAATGAATTGAATATATAACGATTTCTAAATGAATTGAATTGAAAACGATTTCGAAATGAATTGAATTGAAAACGATTTCGAAATGAATTGAATTGAAAACGAATTCAAATTGAATTGAAAACGAATTCAAATTGAATTGAAATTTGAATTGAATAGAAATGAATTTTAAAACGAATTTATAAAGAAGAATTCAATTTTGATTTGAATTGAAATGGAAGTTGAAATTGCTTTTGAAACGAATTCAAAACTATATATAAAATTCGTTTTAAATAGAAATCGACGAAATATATATTATATATATTATATATATAATATAATGGCCTGAATAGAACGCGCCGCGCCGCGGCAGTTCGTGAATTTCGACCATTTATTTCAAACGGACATTACGGGAGATCCGACCGTCGGATTCTCCTAAAACCGGAACCGTTGGGTTCGTATCGAAAAGAGCTTTCTAACGGATATTAGAAATTTGAAATCTAACGGTTGGATTTGGAATTATGTCCAAATCAAATTCGAAAAAGGTCGCTGTAAGTGCAGTTCGATGGTCATTGATGGAAATCGACTGTACGGGCCTTGATAAAATTATTAAAAATAGTAATAATTTGTGTAAAATCATAAGAAATGATTTAGAAAGAATTGGGATGAAAAACTCCATATTTGAAAAGATAAAAATAGATTTTTATCGAAATGAACTAGTTTTGAACTAGAATTAGAATTCTATTTATTTTTAAATAAATAAATTGAATTAGAAAAGGGTTTTAAAAATAACCAGAATATCCAATGATTGCATTGGAGTGGATTTGAATCGAAATTGTCTTCGGAATATTTTGATGTTGGAATTCGTGATTATACAGGTGTTGTTATGGAAATTTGAAAGATATATTTGTATCGTTATTTCCAATACGACATTTGTTAATCGTAGAATTTGATATTGAATATAAGCCGATATATTTTCTATTCAGAGCCTTATATTGAATATCAAATGTGATTTGGGTTTGTCGTGAATGGTGTCTTCACTAACACTGTTCTTGAACCCAGTTGAGAAATGATTAAATCTTTTTATTTAGATTTAATGAAGTGTACCAATTAAATAATATTTAATTGGAATTGAATTGATATTGATTTTTGGGTTTTTTCGTGAACAGTGTTTTAAATAACACTCGTTCTTTAACCCGATCATTAATGAAATGTGATTTTGGGTTGTCGTGAACGGTATCTTCAATAATACAGTTCTTAGACCTAAAGGAGTTAAGAAAATCAGAAACTAACTGGAGATTAGTTAAGTTGAATAGTTTCCGAGGTATTGATCTGATGTTGGTTTCGGCCTTCGGGATTAATACTTAGGGAATTGCTCACTTGCTAATTTACAATTAGGGACTGATTGAAATGTGATGTGATTTTGGGTTTATCATGAACCGTGTTTTTAAATGACACTGATTCTTTAACCCAGTCACAGATTAAAACTAAGTGGAGTTTTAATGAATCTTTAATTAGATTGAAATAATCGAAATGGAGTATCACCAGTTTTGCTCCAGGCAATAGTTAAATCTTTAATTAGATTTGAACGTGAAATGGTAATTGAATTTACCGATAACACTGTGGTGTTAGATATGGAGTATTACCAGTTTTACTTCATGGGATAAATAGGTTGGGATTGGGAAATTAAAACCAATGATTACTTCGGTAAGGTTCGTTAATCTCGACTAGTTGAATCGAAATTCAAAAGAAGAATAAATTCAAGAAATTTATCTTGGATAAAATTAATGGGAACATTTCCCTATGAATGTGAAATTTAGAAACTAACTGTCGGTTGGCTAAGCAGAATGGTTTCCTGGATATTGATCTGATGTTGGTTTCGGCCTTCGGGGTTAATATTTGGGGGAATTATTCTCTTGATTAATTTACGGTTAGTGACTGATGAATTGGAATGAGGCGTATGTTGTGTTTGTGTAACACTTATTTAAATATACGCGAGTTATTCGGAAAGACCGGGTTTATCCCATTCTGAATAACTGATACGACGATAAGTCGAAGATGAAGACGGTGGTCGAAGACCGGAAGTCTTCACGTCGTCTGGGTGATTACTGATGATCTTGATTGGGCTGTACACCCAAGAAGATGGAAACAGTTGGCGGTCGTCCAGACGTACTTGGAGATCGATGGATATGCGGGGTACTAGGTGCCTCCGGTTTCGTTCAGACCCAGAACGGACTTGTAAATGGACTGTGTGTCTGACATTGGATTTTAGTCCGTGTGATTGATTTCTATTAAATATATATCTGTTTGGCGGCGGAGAATTTATTCTCTTGCTTAACGCCCTTCTCTGAGACGTACGAGCTCAGAGGTTATATATTGATGGATATCAAACGCATGGAGTGAATTGCCTGTGTGGCATGCCTAAGTGGCAATTGATCGAGGCTTCTGTTGAAAAGCAAAGTCTTGTGGTGATGATCAAAGCACGGCCCTTGTGGCGTAGCTTTGTGTAACGTTTACCTCGCGTGTTTCACACCCGGTATGAACCAAAAACGGGAGACGGACCTCAGGGAGGACTTGCGTTTCTTTCTAGCTAGAAGTGGCGTCAGTGGTTTTACACGCCCTGACGAGTTTGACTTATGTGGTTGTTGCGGTTGCGAGGCGCCTCGGTTATATCGGTTTCGGCCGAATGCATTCTGGTCGGCTGACGGACCAGACTTACACCCCATAGGGTGGGGAGACGTAGTGTTCAGGCATAATAATCCACATCGGTGGACCGGCCCTGTCACTCCAAGGGGCAGTTGCGGCTGTTCCTGAGGCTCGGGCTAGACAGTCTCGAATCGGTTGAGGACTATCTTTTGCCTCGGTTCATAGACGGAAATCCAATTTCCAAATACGTGACATTTGCGGTTTTAGTTGTAATCCTATATATGGCGACATAGTGGGATGGGGCGCTTATGCCGCCTATGATTGATACTTATGATTTGAAGTTGTTTTGTACACTTTACACTTATTATAGTATCAAATGATTTGTTTTAAACGTATCAAGCATTCTTTGGCTGTTATAAGGGAAAACCCTATCCCCCGGCTTGCGTTGCATTGTGTGATAGGACCTGGGTCTTATAACAGCTTCATTTTTCTTTATTTAGCATTGCGCTGTTTGTTTTATGCACTGGTATTCTTGGGAGGAAACCCGTTCCGTGTTATACGGCGTGGTCCCTTGATTTACCTAATTTTAAAAATAAAGATTAATAACCGTTTTAGTTCTCACACCAGTCACATGACTGACCTGGAGTTTATTGTTTTAACCTAAACTCTGGGTGCCCTTATTTTGACACGGGCGGCTAGTAGTTTTGGTTTTGCAGATTTATATTCACAGGATCCTGGTTTACAGCTGGAACGATATCCGGAAAGCTTTGTATCCGTATATCTACTTCTAGTTGTGTATTGTATTATTTTCCGCTGCGATGTATTTAAATGTAATTTAAATCTCTGATATTTCTGTGTAATATTCATTTATACTCTGTATATTCTTGTAATCTGATGCATTGTTGTTATATACAATGAAATGTTCTTCTGTATGCGTTCTGTTTTGTCCTGTTCTCAAACGATAGGGCGTTTCGAGCGGCCTGGGTCGGTTTAGCGACTGGTTCGGACCGAGCGAAATTCCTTGCCGTCACAGTTGGTATCAGAGCTTTGGTTTACAAAGCTAGAGAACAAGACACATTAGAAACATACGAAAGAATTCATCAGATATTGGATTAGCAATATCCAATGAGAATGACTCGTTAGATATGGGATCAGTAGTATCCTAGAACGAGTGTGAAGAGTATATTTTTGAAAGTGAAAACAAATTTTTGTTTTGAAAATTTAAATCAATTATTCGTATTTGATTACCTATTTATATTGATGTGGACAATCCAGTATATATAGATTTTGCGTATACGTCTGATCCGCGTGTATTTGAAATTTTAATATATTGGATAGATATAGAGTCACATTCTAGACACTCGGGGATAATTCTGATGATGTGGCCACATCATCAGTATTTATATTCGTGTTTCGAAGGTGTGATATCTATATATTTCCATTAGACTGGTGTGAGAACCAAATCTTATATAGCTAGAACACTTTGTTGTGAATTGGCATCAAAAACAAGATTTTCTGTATATGTATCAAAATTATGAATTTGAAACGTTAAATTCACTAATTGATTGATGTTTGTGTTGTTTGTTCATTTGTTTGCTAATTTTGAACCATTATGCCTAATTGAACCAAATATTGAATTATATTGAAAATTGGTTGCATTTGCTTGCATATACATATATATCATTGAACAGGTCATAGCAAGGAGGCTAGAGCCAGAGAATAAAATTTGTTTGCCCGACAAATAGGTACATGTTTACTACATAATTTCCTGTTTTGTTTGGGTGATGATGATTTTGTGAGCCTATTGGCTAGCCGCTTGGCTTTTTCTTTTTCTTTTTGAGATCTGAAGGACCGGGGAAGCTATTTGAAATTCCCCGATGCTCCCATTGCAGGGGAGGTTATGGCGAAATTTTTCGAAAATTTAGGGTGTTAGCCAAATTTTTGAAATTTTGAAAATTCTCAGAAACTAAAGAGTTGGAGAATGGAAGCCAGATCGAGCGTAGAGTTGATTAATCAAACCACTTTCGACTTTGTTCCTTTTCGGGGACGAAAAGTTTTAAGTGGGGGAGATTGTAACAACCCGTAAAATCTGGGCCAGTTTAAAATTTTTATTTTGGCGATTTTAGCGAATTTTGTTTATTTAAAATAGATTATTTTAAATAAAATCGACGAGAAATTTGTTTTGAATATAATTCGAACGTGTATATTATATACGTCGTCGTTAGAATATAAATATTTATATATAATTATAAATAGAATTGAAAATGGCGCGGTAGTTCGATAATTCGATTTCAAACTTCAATTGAATGTACCGGGTGCAAAACAATCCGGATTTTAGTGAAACCAAAAACATTAGGATCTAATAGATGGTATCTTTCCAACGAATCCGAAAAATCAAGATTTCATAGCGGGAATCAAAAGATATGTCCAGTTGAAAATTCTGAATAGTCGCTATGGAATTCAGGCCCTTAAAAATGGACATTTTGCAAATGACCTCGGATTTCGACGAAACCAGTTTTGTTGGGTCCGCAGTGTCAAATTATTGCTAGGTTTCAAATTTCATAATTTTTCGAATCAATATGTGAGCGTGGCAAAGGAAAACGTGTTTTGACCATTTTCAGTTGATTTTAATCGACTGGAAATTGGCCATTTTTCAAACGGTCTCAGAATTCGACGAAACTAGTTTTGTTAGGACCGTATCGTCAATACGAAGCTAGAAAATATTTTTCTGGAATTTTTCTAGTTAGTATGTGACCCCGGTAATTTGAAATGTACGTTTAAAATTCAATATAGTGATTTAAATGTAAGTTCAATGGAAACTGATTGTAACTATCGAATCAGCTTGCGATACATATCCCATTGTGTTCGGAATAGGGGTAAAACGCTAGGGACGACAGGCGGTGGGCCTCGTTCTGAAGTCGGAAATGAAAGTTGCTTTTTGTGGATAATTAAATAATAATAAAAAAAAAAAAAAAACAAAAACCTTTCTCTCCTTTCTTCTATAACTTCTGGCCCCCCCTCCCCGTTCTAAAATAAATTCAGAATTCAAAAAAAAAGAAAAAAAAAACCCGAGTCTCTCCGTCGCTCAGCCACCGAGCTCCGCCACTGGCGTCGTCGCCCTCCCCAAGACCGGCGCCACCTCCTCCCTCGCCCCCACGTCAGCTCCAGCCCCTCCTCTCTCCCGATTTGAAGCCCAAACCCTAGCCCAGCGCCGCTGAACCTCATTGCCACCACCGCACCCTCCAACTCCAGTGCAACCCCCTGAGCCCGCCATGGCCTGACCAACGCCATCCTCCACCCCTAAAACCACCTGTAAGTCTTTCGTTTATTTATCTTTATTCATTGAATGTAATTAGTTTATAAAAGACGCGATTTTTAGTTTATAAAACATATGATTTTCTAATGTATAAAGCCATGATTTTTGCTCATATAAAGATCGTATTTTTAATAGCATAAAGCTACGATTTTTACTCTACGAAGGTTATGATTTTTCTTATATCAAAGATTATATTTTTAAGGTATGAAAGATTATGTTTTTAATGTATAAAAAGATTACATCTTTATCATATAAAAGATTATGTTTTTATCATATAGAAAAATAGGATTTTTATATATTGAACTTCGATAGAAAAATAGGATTTTTATATATTGAACTTCGGCAGTAAAAATATGATTTTTATATATTGAACTTCGATAGAAAAATAGGATTTTTATATATTGAACTTCGATAGAAAAATAGGGTTTTTATATATTGAACTTCGATAGAAAAAATAGGATTTTTATATATTGAACTTCGATAGAAAAAATAGGATTTTTATATATTGAACTTCGATAGAAAAATAGGATTATTATATATTGAACTTCGATAGAAAAATAGGATTTTTATATATTGAACTTCGATAGAAAAATAGGATTTTTATATATTGAACTTCGGCATAAAAATATGATTTTTATATATTGAACTTCGGCAGTAAAAATATGATTTTTATATATTGAATAGCGAAGTAAAAATTCGATTTTTACATATGTAGTGAAAGTGGACAACGAGAGCGACAAAAAGCGAGTTGGCGAAGATTTCTACAATAGAAGTGCCGTGGAGCTAGGATAGCTATAGGTGAGAATTTCTCACCTTTCAATTTCTTTTTTTCTAGTTATATATATATACTAGGATGCAGACGGTGCTTAGTAGCACCCGACACAATCGTCCACAGACCATGGACTTGTTTGTTTGGTTGCATAGATTAGTGGAATTATTTGTTTGAATTGAATTGTTTGGTGAGATGAAATTGATTTGATTGATGTGTGAATGGCGTGGGCCTTCACTAGACCGGGGACAAGGCTAGGCCTCGTCCCGTTTCTAGTATCGTGCCGTTATGCCGCCGAAATTTTCTAAAATAAATTAGAAAAATAAAATATCATTTTATTTAAAGAATGAACTGGATAGAAATTCATATGTTGAAATAAAATGTTTTATCGTTAAAAATATAATTTTTAACGTGAATGCGAATAAATAAAATATTCATTTACAAACCAGACGGTTTGTTTATGTACACTGATTTGAAGGACATTGATTGGGTCGATAAATTTCACACATCGCCCAACTGCACAAATAAAATCTGTGTTGGATTGTTTGAAACCCTACACGGGTGTTAGGATGAAATATGCAGTTCACTCATCCTGATTGATTAAATATGTCGATCGATTGATTGACAGACTGTTATAAGCGTTGAATATCTACATTTGATGCTTATACAGTGTAGTGCATTTTGGTTGATGGTTGATTATTTTTCAATGCTATTATATACATGTGCCGTATGAAAATCCATATAATTAATTTTATATGGTAATTGATTGGGCCTCATTCCAATTTGAAAAATAAAGAATATTTAAAATAAACGTTCATGTGTTGACAGTACTCATTCATTGAGATTGGTCATGTGTTGAACGAAATATTTTAGTAATAAAATTTACACCTGTATCGATATAAAATAAAAGTTCTTGTGTTGACAGTACTCATTCATTGAGATTGGTCATGTGTTGAACGAAATATTTTGATAATAACAACTATTTTGAAAAAGAAATATTTGAAATAGAATATTTGAAAATAGAAATTTATGAAGCCGTGTTGATTAGATTGACGCCATTTTGACGTGAACGATATTTATATCGATTTTAAACGATTTCGAAATGAATTGAATATATAACGATTTCGAAATGAATTGAATATATAACGATTTCGAAATGAATTGAATATATAACGATTTCGAAATGAATTGAATATAAACGATTTCGAAATGAATTGAATTGAAAACGATTTCGAAATGAATCGAATATATAACGATTTCGAAATGAATTGAATATATAACGATTTCGAAATGAATTGAATATATAACGATTTCGAAATGAATCGAATATATAACGATTTCGAAATGAATTGAATATATAACGATTTCGAAATGAATTGAATATATAACGATTTCTAAATGAATTGAATTGAAAACGATTTCGAAATGAATTGAATTGAAAACGATTTCGAAATGAATTGAATTGAAAACGAATTCAAATTGAATTGAAAACGAATTCAAATTGAATTGAAATTTGAATTGAATAGAAATGAATTTTAAAACGAATTTATAAAGAAGAATTCAATTTTGATTTGAATTGAAATGGAAGTTGAAATTGCTTTTGAAACGAATTCAAAACTATATATAAAATTCGTTTTAAATAGAAATCGACGAAATATATATTATATATATAATATAATGGCCTGAATAGAACGCGCCGCGCCGCGGCAGTTCGTGAATTTCGACCATTTATTTCAAACGGACATTACGGGAGATCCGACCGTCGGATTCTCCTAAAACCGGAACCGTTGGGTTCGTATCGAAAAGAGCTTTCTAACGGATATTAGAAATTTGAAATCTAACGGTTGGATTTGGAATTATGTCCAAATCAAATTCGAAAAAGGTCGCTGTAAGTGCAGTTCGATGGTCATTGATGGAAATCGACTGTACGGGCCTTGATAAAATTATTAAAAATAGTAATAATTTGTGTAAAATCATAAGAAATGATTTAGAAAGAATTGGGATGAAAAACTCCATATTTGAAAAGATAAAAATAGATTTTTATCGAAATGAACTAGTTTTGAACTAGAATTAGAATTCTATTTATTTTTAAATAAATAAATTGAATTAGAAAAGGGTTTTAAAAATAACCAGAATATCCAATGATTGCATTGGAGTGGATTTGAATCGAAATTGTCTTCGGAATATTTTGATGTTGGAATTCGTGATTATACAGGTGTTGTTATGGAAATTTGAAAGATATATTTGTATCGTTATTTCCAATACGACATTTGTTAATCGTAGAATTTGATATTGAATATAAGCCGATATATTTTCTATTCAGAGCCTTATATTGAATATCAAATGTGATTTGGGTTTGTCGTGAATGGTGTCTTCACTAACACTGTTCTTGAACCCAGTTGAGAAATGATTAAATCTTTTTATTTAGATTTAATGAAGTGTACCAATTAAATAATATTTAATTGGAATTGAATTGATATTGATTTTTGGGTTTTTTCGTGAACAGTGTTTTAAATAACACTCGTTCTTTAACCCGATCATTAATGAAATGTGATTTTGGGTTGTCGTGAACGGTATCTTCAATAATACAGTTCTTAGACCTAAAGGAGTTAAGAAAATCAGAAACTAACTGGAGATTAGTTAAGTTGAATAGTTTCCGAGGTATTGATCTGATGTTGGTTTCGGCCTTCGGGATTAATACTTAGGGAATTGCTCACTTGCTAATTTACAATTAGGGACTGATTGAAATGTGATGTGATTTTGGGTTTATCGTGAACCGTGTTTTTAAATGACACTGATTCTTTAACCCAGTCACAGATTAAAACTAAGTGGAGTTTTAATGAATCTTTAATTAGATTGAAATAATCGAAATGGAGTATCACCAGTTTTGCTCCAGGCAATAGTTAAATCTTTAATTAGATTTGAACGTGAAATGGTAATTGAATTTACCGATAACACTGTGGTGTTAGATATGGAGTATTACCAGTTTTACTTCATGGGATAAATAGGTTGGGATTGGGAAATTAAAACCAATGATTACTTCGGTAAGGTTCGTTAATCTCGACTAGTTGAATCGAAATTCAAAAGAAGAATAAATTCAAGAAATTTATCTTGGATAAAATTAATGGGAACATTTCCCTATGAATGTGAAATTTAGAAACTAACTGTCGGTTGGCTAAGCAGAATGGTTTCCTGGATATTGATCTGATGTTGGTTTCGGCCTTCGGGGTTAATATTTGGGGGAATTATTCTCTTGATTAATTTACGGTTAGTGACTGATGAATTGGAATGAGGCGTATGTTGTGTTTGTGTAACACTTATTTAAATATACGCGAGTTATTCGGAAAGACCGGGTTTATCCCATTCTGAATAACTGATACGACGATAAGTCGAAGATGAAGACGGTGGTCGAAGACCGGAAGTCTTCACATCGTCTGGGTGATTACTGATGATCTTGATTGGGCTGTACACCCAAGAAGATGGAAACAGTTGGCGGTCGTCCAGACGTACTTGGAGATCGATGGATATGCGGGGTACTAGGTGCCTCCGGTTTCGTTCAGACCCAGAACGGACTTGTAAATGGACTGTGTGTCTGACATTGGATTTTAGTCCGTGTGATTGATTTCTATTAAATATATATCTGTTTGGCGGCGGAGAATTTATTCTCTTGCTTAACGCCCTTCTCTGAGACGTACGAGCTCAGAGATTATATATTGATGGATATCAAACGCATGGAGTGAATTGCCTGTGTGGCATGCCTAAGTGGCAATTGATCGAGGCTTCTGTTGAAAAGCAAAGTCTTGTGGTGATGATCAAAGCACGGCCCTTGTGGCGTAGCTTTGTGTAACGTTTACCTCGCGTGTTTCACACCCGGTATGAACCAAAAACGGGAGACGGACCTCAGGGAGGACTTGCGTTTCTTTCTAGCTAGAAGTGGCGTCAGTGGTTTTACACGCCCTGACGAGTTTGACTTATGTGGTTGTTGCGGTTGCGAGGCGCCTCGGTTATATCGGTTTCGGCCGAATGCATTCTGGTCGGCTGACGGTAGGGGTGAAAATCGGTCGGACCGGACCGGACGGAGGTGTGTTCAGTTTCTGTCCTAAAAAAAATCGGACCGAACACGGACCGGACCAAAAAAATTCTCGGACAAATTTCGTTGTCCTAATTCGTGTCCTAAATAAAATCGGTCGGACACGGACATGTTCGGACCGATCGGACTCGGTCGGACATGGCTATTTATATCACATTTTGTACATTTTACTAGATTTTCTCTCAACTATATGTCGAATTACAAGTAATTCGGACGAATTCGGACGAGCTCGGACCGGACATGATTTTTTTCTCGTACAAATTTTGTTGTCCTAACTCGTGTCCTAAATGAAAATCGGACGGACTCGGACGGACGTATTTCGGTCACGGACACGAACGGACGTCGGACATTCGAACAAAATTTACAGCCCTAGCTGACGGACCAGACTTACACCCCATAGGGTGGGGAGACGTAGTGTTCAGGCATAATAATCCACATCGGTGGACCGGCCCTGTCGCTCCAAGGGGCAGTTGCGGCTGTTCCTGAGGCTCGGGCTAGACAGTCTCGAATCGGTTGAGGACTATCTTTTGCCTCGGTTCATAGACGGAAATCCAATTTCCAAATACGTGACATTTGCGGTTTTAGTTGTAATCCTATATATGGCGACATAGTGGGATGGGGCGCTTATGCCGCCTATGATTGATACTTA
Source organism: Allium sativum (assembly GCA_030737875.1). Lineage (NCBI taxonomy): Eukaryota > Viridiplantae > Streptophyta > Magnoliopsida > Asparagales > Amaryllidaceae > Allium > Allium sativum. The sequence continues at coordinate 352,472,757 of CM060919.1, read as the reverse complement.
TGATTTGAAGTTGTTTTGTACACTTTACACTTATTATAGTATCAAATGATTTGTTTTAAACGTATCAAGCATTCTTTGGCTGTTATAAGGGAAAACCCTATCCCCCGGCTTGCGTTGCATTGTGTGATAGGACCTGGGTCTTATAACAGCTTCATTTTTCTTTATTTAGCATTGCGCTGTTTGTTTTATGCACTGGTATTCTTGGGAGGAAACCCGTTCCGTGTTATACGGCGTGGTCCCTTGATTTACCTAATTTTAAAAATAAAGATTAATAACCGTTTTAGTTCTCACACCAGTCACATGACTGACCTGGAGTTTATTGTTTTAACCTAAACTCTGGGTGCCCTTATTTTGACACGGGCAGCTAGTAGTTTTGGTTTTGCAGATTTATATTCACAGGATCCTGGTTTACAGCTGGAACGATATCCGGAAAGCTTTGTATCCGTATATCTACTTCTAGTTGTGTATTGTATTATTTTCCGCTGCGATGTATTTAAATGTAATTTAAATCTCTGATATTTCTGTGTAATATTCATTTATACTCTGTATATTCTTGTAATCTGATGCATTGTTGTTATATACAATGAAATGTTCTTCTGTATGCGTTCTGTTTTGTCATGTTCTCAAACGATAGGGCGTTTCGAGCGGCCTGGGTCGGTTTAGCGACTGGTTCGGACCGAGCGAAATTCCTTGCCGTCACAGTGAACTTGAAATATGACATAGGTTTAACATATACACATAAACATGTAGATCTAACATTTGGTCACATATGTGATATGATTTTACAACCTAAAACTTGCATAACATGATAAACTACACAACTCGTCATAACAGGTTATACACCAAGTTCATATACATATGAATAGACTTATCCATTAATTCCCAATTCAACATGATAATAAAACAGAACCACAGACATAGAGCAATATCATTCAATTCCACATATAACATAATAAACATTGTTCTATTATCAATTTATTTCCAAGGCATGACATTAATTTTTGTTCGCATCCCAAAACATAACTAAACTTACAACGAACGACGAATTTGAGTTCTGGATTCTGAGTTCTGGAATTGAGATGATTTCCTTTGGGTAGACAAACGTTGTTTTGATTTTAATTGAATTAGATTTATTCGTCTCTTAGCTTTCTTCAAGTGGAGACTCCTCTCAGTTTTCTCCCGACAGCATGGCGGCTCTGGTTCTAATTTTTTTTGTGGATTTAGGTTGGAGACTTAAGTTGTTTATATAGAATTTCAAACTAATTAGAGCCGTCAGATGATCATAGATGAATCTAGACTATTCACCGAGGAGAGCCAACCAGAAAGTGACAAATCAGCCCTAGTGACACACCAAAACTCAGAAAATCACTCAGAACCCGGCCAGGCCAGCCAAGACCTGACCAGGTCGACTGGGCAGGTCGACCCATAGGTCGACCCCTAGGTCGACCACCTGGTCGACCTGGTTACCCTGGTCGACCACCAGGTCGACCTGGGTCCTGGGTGGGAAATTTCCCGCCCAGCCCAATTCTGGTCATGTTTTCGAATTTTGAACTTGTTTTGGGTCGTTTGAATTTTTGAATTTTGAAACTTGTGAAGACCGCAACTTCTTCATACGGAGTCCGATTTACGCAAACTCGGACTCTATCTCAAGCAGAATTCTGAGACGAACGCAATGGCATAACCTGTTTCCCTTAATTCTTTCATTTAGAATTAATTATACTTTAATTTGTTAATTTATTGTTAACATAAAATTCAGGGTGTTACATTCTCCCCTCCTTAAAGGATTTCGTCCCCGAAATCTTCAAGTCTAGAAGAACGTATATCCTAACATCCAATCGTCCATCTATTCAACCAACAAACACAGGCGTCCATTGTCCTTAAAAGACCTCTAATGCTTCATGATCATATGCAAAGTGTGTGTATATGTCCTTATCTAATGCAAAATTAGGTAGTCTACTGATTCAGTTGACCTCCTTAATGCAAATCATGTAAGTGTCATAAATCCATTATGTATGCAAAATTTTCCCTGCTCATAATTCTACATGAGTGCGCAACCATTCATACAAATGCGACATCCATATGACAACATATCAAGTTTCAACCACATACAAATATGAATATATATATGCATATGCAATATGGAAGTGATTGAGTCGATCTAATACCTAGGGTGTGTGTACATGCATTCACGAGCAACCACTAGCAACCACTTGCAGCCATGATCATAACATGTTTCAAATACATGTTTACATCCATTTGTTTCTACCTAAGGAGTTAGGAGGAAGAAGGACCAAGAAGATACACTAAAAGGTAGATACAAGCATAAACTTATGGAAAAAGAGAGATCAAAGATGTACCCTCAAAAAGAAAAGGGTAGGCAGCGCGTATTCGGTCCTCAGTTTCCCAAGTCGCGTCTTCCTCGGCCTCGCTCCATTGAACTTTAACAAGCTTGACTTCACAATTGCATAGCTTTTTGATTTCAGTTCCTACGATTCGAGTTGGAACTCTCCTCACAGTTGTTTCTCATTCTATTTCAACTTCTTCCAGAATGCTTGGCTCCACCACTTCCGCAGACTCATATAAACATTTTCGGAGATGAGAAACGTGAAAGACATTGTGAATTCCAGCCAACCTTTCAGGCATCTCTACTCTATAAGCCATCTTCCCAATCTTCTCGATGAAAGGGAACGGTCCTACAAACCTTGGCGCTAGCTTTCCTGCGGATCCAAAGTGAACGATGTTCCTTAAAGGAGATACCTTAAGGAAAACCCTGTCCCCAACCTCAAACTCATGGTCGGTCCTTCTTTTGTCTGCGTAGGATTTCTGTCTATCTTGGGCAGTCTTCATTCTCCTTCGTATTAAGTCCACTTTTTCTGAAGTCTCTCTAATCATGTCTGGCTCAAGTATAAGCTTGTCTGTAGACTCCCACCAACAAGTTGGTGATCGGCACAGTCTTCCATACAAAGCTTCGAAGGGCGCCAAGCCGATGGTGGCTTGGTAATTGTTGTTGTAGGCGAATTCCACTAAAGGAAGATGATCCTCCCATGTCCCTCCAATGTCAAGAACGCACAGTCTCAAAAATCTTCTAATACTCTGTTCACCCTTTCCGTCTGACCATCGGTTTGGAGGTGATAGGCCGTGCTCAGGCATAACTGTGTGCCTACAGCTTCTTGAAGGCTCCGCAAAAACCCTCTCGTAAAGATGGGATCTCGGTCACTCACTATGCTGGAGGGTATTCCATGGAGTCGAACTATTTCCTTGAGATAAAGAGAGGCTAGAGATGAGGCAGTCCTTTTACTCTCGACAGGTATAAAGTGGGGGCTTTGTGTGAGCCTGTCCACTATTACCCAAATGCTAGTGTTGCCCCTTCTTGACCTAGGCAACCCATCAATGAAGTCCATTGAAATGCTATCCCACTTCCATTGCGAGACTTCTAGAGGATGAAGCAGTCCTCCAGGCTTCTTCTGTTCCGCCTTGACCTGTTGGCATATCATGCACTTAGAAACGAAATCTGCCACGTCCTTCTTCATGCCGTTCCAAAAGAAAACTCTCTTTACGTCCTTGTACATCTTGTCTCCACCTGGGTGTATTGTCATCTTGGAATGGTGTGCTTCCTCGAGAACCATCTTTACTAAATCCCTTGCATGTGGGACGCATAGTCTTCCATCCCTCCTTAGCCAACCCTTATCATCGATGGAGTACCTATTGAGGTGACTGGAAGTTTCACCCTTAATTAGCTTATCCATCACATCAACAAGTTGAGGGTCTTCATGTTGTGCATACCCTATTGAGTCTAAAAGAGTGGGCCGTACGTCTAGTGATGCCAACAAACCAGGGACAAAATCAGAGGAGGGCCTAAAGTCAAAACTGGCTATATACTCCAAGCTTTGCCTTTCTACAAAGAGAGGGCTTAAGGTTAGATTCTTTCTACTCAAGGCGTCTGCTACTATGTTGCCCTTGCCAGGAGTATAGGAAATCTCAAAATCATACGAGGCAAGGAACTCCATCCACCTTTGCTGCCTCAAGTTAAGATCTTTTTGCGAGAAAAGAAACTTCAACGATTTATGGTTAGTATATAATTCGAACTTCTCACCTAGGAGATAATGGCGCGAAGACTTAAGCGCAAAGACGATGGCGGCCAACTCAAAATCGTGGGTTGGGTAGTTCTTTTCATGAACTTTCAATTGTCTTCCACCATAAGCTACTACCTTCCCTTCTTGCATCAGAACAACGCCTAGTCCCATACCACAAGCATCCGTGTATACTGTGAATGTCTTGCTTCCATCAGGCAAAGTCAGAACTGGGGCTGTTGTAAGAGCCCTTTTTAAGCGTTGGAAAGCAACATCAAAATCCAAATCCCAAGCGAACGCTAGATTCTTCTTTGTTAGCCTTGTGAGTGGAGCAGAGATTTTCGCGAAATCTCTAATGAACTTTTGGTAAAAACCTGCTAGCCAGAGAAAGCTTCGGACTTCGGTTGCATTTCTTGGTGTCTTCCAATCTTGCAACGCCACCACTTTCGCGGGGTCCACAGCTAACCCCTCTTTGGACACTACATGTCCAAGAAACCTTACTTCTTCCCTCCAAAAGTGGCACTTGGAGAATTTGGCTTTCAGCTGATGAACTCGAAGAGTTTCCATAATCTCCTACAGATGCTGAGCATGTTCTTCCTCATTCTTTGAGAAGATCAAAATATCGTCTACGAAGACCACCACGAACTTATTGACGAATTCTCTGAACACCCTGCTCATTAGGTCTACGAAATAAGCGGGTGCGTTTGTCAAGCCGAAAGGCATGACAAGCCACTCGAAGAAACCGTCTGGGGTTCTGAACGTCGTCTTATCAATGCTATCTTCAGCTAACCTTAACTGATTGAGACGACCCAAAACCCCATACTGACGGTGTTAAGGGTAATCATTGGAATATAACACATAAACAGATAATAGCAGAACAGAAATAAATAAATACACTAGATAATGCACAATAGAATATACTGGATAAACGTAAGGGTACTTTTGGCACAGGTCCTTATTAAGTTTCAAAATTAGGCTCACATCCGGTCATAAACTTATTGTAAATTTAGTCCCTATTTTTCGAAAATTCATCAAAAAAATATAAAAAAATCACAATAATTCGTATTTAAATTAAACATGTACTCGGCCAAAAATTCAGATCATAATAAAATCAAAACATGCATCAAAATCAAAAAAATACAGAAAACAGCAAAAAATGCAGTAATTTGCATCAAATCATGCACATATTTGGAATACTTGCATTCATCTGTGCAAGTATTTATCTGTTATATTTTTACATGCAATACTTGCATACATGTGTGCAAGTATTTCAAATAGTTGCATACATGTATGCAAGTTTCTGCACACATTTTATTTTCACATGTAAATACTTGCATACATGTGTGCAAGTATTTCAAATAGTTGCACACATGTATGCAAGTTTCTGCATACATTTTCAACTAAAACAGCTTCAGAAATACTTGCATACATATATGCAACTATTAGCAAAAGTTGCATACATGTATGCAAGTTTTTTTTTTAATTTCTGTAAACTTCTCTTAATATTTCAAGAATTTACAATTTTTTTTTTTTACATTGTAGCGCCAAAATTTTTGGCCAGAAAAGCAAAAAGGCGGAAGTGGAAAAACAGGGGGCGGGTTTGAATATTAAACATGTGGGGGATGTGAGCCTAATTAAGTTTCAAAATAGGGACCTTAGCCTAATTTCCACTAAACGTAATCATCAGAGTTACACAGTATACAGGATCTTACTTAGTACAAATACAGTTCAGCTATACATAAATGTCTACAGCGGAAACAAACATAATATGTACAATAGGAGCTGAACAGCATAAAAAGAGATAAATGATAGAATCCATCTTCAGCTCCAGCTATCCAGAGAAAGCCAGCTAAAACCTGAATACAAGGCTGCCCATGTAGAAAACAGGGCACCCGAGTTTGAAAGTGAAACAAACTACGAGTCAGTCATGGGACTGGTATGAGAAATCTACTTAACACATTTCAAATATGGCTAATCACAGGACCACGCCACTTTCGTGGAACGGGTTTACTCCATCGGATTGCCAGTGCTTTAAAACAAATATTTCTTTTAAACATCGCAATGCTTTTTATAAAAATGAAGCCATTATAAGACTCAGTTCCCATCACACAATGCAACGCAAACCGGAGGATAGAGTTTTACCTTATAATGGCCAAAATTACTAGTGTTTACATGTTTCAAAAACAATTTTGAATCATAACTATCAATCATAGACGTCATGGGTACCATATATCATGTCGCCATATATATATATATGCAATCCAAACCGCACGGTGTCGTATTTGGAAATTGGACTTCCATCATGAACCAAGGCAAAAGATAGTACTTACCGACTTTGAGACTGCCTAGCCCGAGCCTCAGGAACAACCGCAACTACCCCTTGGAGCGACAGGGCCGGTCCACCGATGTGGATTAAAAATTCCTGAATACTGCGTTTCCCCGCCCTTTGGGGCGTAAACGAGCCAACGAATGACTCCATCGGTCTCGGATCGACCGATATATCCGAGGCGCCTCGCAACAGCAACAACCACATAGGTGAAAATAATATAAATGTCAACCAGTTTAAGCACTGACACCACCTCTAGCTAGGAAGAAACGCATGCCCTCCCTGAGGTCCTCTCCCGTTTCTAGTTTATACTGGGGTGTGAGGTTCGCGAATTCACATTATACACAAAGCTACGCCACATAGGCGGTGCTTTGATCATCAACCACAAGACTTTGCTTTTCAACAGAAGCCCTGATCACTGCATCTTAGCATGCCACACAGGCAATTCACACCATGCAACTGATGGCTATCAATAACAGAATAAATTCCAATGTCATACACACAATCCATTTACAAGTCTGTTCTGGGTCGGAACGAAACCGGAGGCACTATATACCTCGCAAACCCATCGATCTCCATGTACTCCTGGATGATCACCACTCATTATCCATATTTCGGGATGCCTCCCAATCAGGACATCAGTTACCATCCAAACGAGGTGAAGATTTCCGGTCTTGAACCACCGTCTTCATCTTCGATTGCTTATCGTCGATTTAGTTATTCAGAATGGGATAAACCCAGTCTTTCTGAGCAACTCACGTATATAATAAACAAGTGCAACACAAACATACTTACGCATCATTTCAATTCATTAGTCGCTAACCGTAAATCAATAAGAGAACGATTTCCCAAATATTAACCCCGAAGGCCGAAACCAACATCAGATCAAAACCCAGGAAACCATTCGACTTAGCCAACCTTCAGTTAGTTTCTAAATTTCACATCCATATCGTTTATAATATTTCATAACGATTTATTGCCATTTTTATTTATTTTAAAATAGCCAATTTATTCGAACGACGCTTCGGGCCATAACGCGGCCATGGCGCTGTTTTTCTTCAGATTTGATTTACATATATCTGAAAATCTAACCGTTGGATCATCACAAAATTTATATCATTAGAAAGATCTTTTCAAAACGAATCCAACGGTTCCAGCTTTGGGAAAATCTGACGGTCGGATCTCCCGGTACAATCGTTTGAAGTTTCGATTTCAAAATACGAACTGCAGCGTCGTTATTCGATTGAATTTAATTATATTTATATATATATATATATAAATATAATCGATTCTGGCATTGTTTTTCTTTAGATTTGAATTAAACATTCTAGACAATCCAACCCTTGGATCTTTACAAAGTTGGTGTCGTTGGAAAGATATTTCCAAAGCGAACCCAACGGTTTCGGTTTCGGGAAAATCCGATGGTCGGATCTCCCGCACTAATCGTTTGAAATCACAGTTTCAAAACACGAACTGCAGCTTCGTTTTTCGTTTTATTTTAATTATATTTATATATATATATATACTAATATAATCGATTCTTCGATTTCAAAACCATACACTTTTCATACTTTTGATAAAAATAATATTTTTATCCAACAGACATTTATTTCAACACTTCACTATTTTCAACAATCCATGTATATAATAAAAATGTGATTTTTAATGTAAAACTATTTATTTCAAAACATGACTATTTTATATAGTTCATATAAATGATAAAAATATGATTTTTATTATAAAACAATTTCTTTCAAAACATGACTATTTTATATAGTTCATATAGATGATAAAAATATGATTTTTATTATAAAACAATTTCTTTCGAACCCGAATACCATTCAACACATGAATTTCTATTCAACGAATGAATTTCTATTCAACACATGAATGTTATTCAAAATTCATATATATACAATGAAAAGGTGATTTTTATATTGTTAAAACAGTTTATTTAAAACACGAATACCCTTCAACACATGAATTTCTATTCAACGAATGAATTTCGATTCAACACATGAATGTTTTCTATTGTTTGTATATATAGGATGAAAATGTGATTTTTATTGTTAAAACAATTTATTTAAAACATGAATACCATTAAACACATGAATTTCTATTCAACGAATGAATTTCGATTCAACACATTAATGTTTTCTATAGTTTGTATATATAGAGTAAAAATGTGATTTTTATTGTTAAAACAATTTATTTAAAACACGAATACCATTCAACACATGAATTTCTATTCAACGAATGAATTTCGATTAAACACATGATGGTTTTCTATAGTTTGTATATATAGAGTAAAAATGTGATTTTTATTGTTAAAACAATTTATTTAAAACACGAATACCATTCAACACATGAATTTCTATTCAACGAAGGAATTTCGATTCAACACATGAATGTTTTTCAATATATGAAAATAATTCTCACACATGAATATTATTCAAAAATTCGGCAGCATAACGGCAAGGTAGTTAAAACCGGGGCCGTCCCTAGTACGGCTCCTCGCTCTACCTTAAAGCCTCGCAGCTTTTTATATTGGGGAATCATGCATCTAGTTCGCACGCAGGCGGCATGTATATTTTTTTCATTTCTACAAACTAATCCTATGTGGTTTCAACCAAATAATTCTCAACCACAAACGGGTATTTTTCAACCACAATCAATCAATTTCAACCACAAACAATTCTAATACACCATTTGTAATCAATCAATTTTCACACCAATCTCAATCAATAAATATCGTCCAGGGTTTGTGGACGAGGGGCATATATATATATTTATATAAGCATTTCACTTCTATTCAACACATATATAATTTTTACAACGCATATATAACTTATATATCGAACGTACAACTTATACAACGCTTATGCATGAGGTGTACAACGCTTATATAACTCATACATCGACTATATAATTTATACATCGTCGTTTTCCATATCGTTTATAAATTAGAAATCTCACATTCGGTTCCACTCCAACAAAAATAACAGAAGGATCAGAAAAATATGCGGTCTCTTCTAGAATGTAGAAGACGTCCACACGAGTCCACTGTCTCTTGTTTCACTGAATTTTTCAAGAAACGAAAAAGATATGATTTTTACAGTGAAATCAAAAATCTAGCGCTTAGAAGTGCTATAATATAGTTTATATAATTTAACAGCCGTACCTTTCAGATTTAGTTCGAAACTAGGTATAGATTTTTCGCTCGATCCGTTCAGCCTGGAGGGGATCAGATTCACCCACGACGTGGTGCTGGAGAGGCGTGCCTGGGGTGCTAACGGCGTCGAACTCGGAGGTCTGGGGGAGGAGCAATCGGCCTGCGAATGGCGAAACTTTTGAGAGCTCAAACTCGAGAAATACACAATGATTTGAGGTGGGGTTTGTTTTGATTTGAAGAGGGGGGAAAGATCTTCAGAAAACGTCGAAGTGGCAGGGGGTTTTGGTGTGTGGTTTCGTCGGAAAACGATCGGGAAGATCTGAGGAGGTTTCCGCCATATATCGGGGGGGGGGGGGGAGGAGAGTGATACGCGTAACAATTTTCTTTTATTGAATGAAGAAATTTTCTGATTCGCCGATATATATTTTTTCAAAAATACCCCTCTTCACATACTAGCTGCAATCCAAACCCAACGACTGTCGTCCCTAGCGTTTTACCCCCATTCCGAACACAATGGGATATGTTTCGTAGGCCCATTCGAATGTTTCAGTCAGTTTTCATTCAAATTAAAATATAAAACATTCAATATTTAATTTGAACGTATATTTCAATTTGCAGGGGCCACATACTGATTCTAAAAATTCCCGAAAAATAAATCTAGCTATGTTTTGAAGATACGGTCCCAACAAAACTAGTTTCGTCGAATTCTGAGACTGTTTGAAAAATGGCCCTTTTCTAGTCGATCCAATTTAATAGAAATCGACCATAACACGTTTTCCTTTGCCACGCTCACACACTAGCTTCAAAAATTATGAAATTTGAAACCTAGCAATAATTTAACATCCCGGATCCAACAAAAGTAGTTTCGTCGAATTCCGAGGTCGTTTGCAAAATAGCCATTTTCACGGGCTATATATATTATATAGCGACCTTTCTGAAAATTCATTTGGCCATAACTTTTGCTTCCCGCTATGAAACTTCGATTTTTCGGATCCGTTAGAAAGATATTCACTAAAAGATTTAAATATTTTTGGTTTCACTCAAATACGTTTTGTTTTGCACCCGGTACAGTCAGTCAAAATTTGAATTCAAATTTTGAAACTACCGCGCCATTTCAGGCCTTGTTTATAATTAGAATTAATTATATTCGTTTTCAAATGTCGATTCAAACTTGCTTTTCATCGTTATTATCTAAAATATTTATTTTAAATATTTAAAATCCACTAAGATAGCCAATTTAAAAAAAATTAAATTGGTTCAGATTTTCCAGGTCGTTACAATCTCCCCCACTTAAAACTTTTCGTCCCCGAAAAGGAACAAAGTCGAAAGTGGTTTGATTAATCAACTCTACGTTCAATTTGGCTTCCATTCTCCAACTTTGCAGTTTTTGAGAATTTTCAAATTCTTCAAAAATTTGGCTAACACCCGGAATTTTCGAAAAATTTCGCCATAACCTCCTTTGTACGGGGAGGGGTTTGGAAATTTATTGGGCCGTATTAGGTACCCAATAAATCCTATAAAGCATACACATATTTATAGTGATATATTCTGGTGTTTACAGGGGAGCGTGTATAGATAATAACTCCAGAGAATAAATTCTCGTCACCCTGTCAAAGCCTGAGGGAGTGTGTATTTTTAATTGCTCCAGAGGATAAATCCTCCTCACCTCGTCCCGTGTGGGAAATAAATAATCCATGTGCCGTATCTAATAACTAGAGAGACGTGATTATTGTAAACTCCAGACCCGTGTGGGTTTTTTTTTTATTAATTTGGCAATTTATCGTTACATTTTTATATGGTCATATCAGTCATCAGTTCAACCTGTAAAATATAGTCATCGCCATACAAGCCTCTCGCTCGTATGGTAAATCTTCAACCTCATCACACAAGCTCCAAATGCTTATGTGGTATATGATGAAGTATGCCTATCTTCAAGAAGTATGCCATGTAGTGTAGTTCAAAATTAATTGTTACTATCCTATGGCGACGTTTATTATTACACACAGAATAACCAGCACTCCTCATCCAATGGCATTCACAGGAGTTGATATAATAATATTTCGCATCCAAATCATTAAGGTTTACCTATTTGTCGGGCACGCAAATAAAATCTTTACTCAACAGCTATCCATTTACCTGTTCAAACATATATGATGCACATGTTTATATATCTATCTATTTTTAAATCAGTTCAATGTGTGAGTTAATCGAATAAATCCTACCATTCATTCTCTTATTAATTAAATTAACTATCGTTTCAATAATTTAATTAATCAAATCTACTATCACACAACACAAACAACAATCAAATTGTTTTTAACTTTTCAAAAATGTCCTAATCAATTCATATATTCTTTTAAAATCATTCAGACTATAGAATTAAAAGTTTACATCCATGAAAGGAAAATAACTACAAAGTAGAGAACTAAATGGTAATGCAAAGTATGGTAAATGTACCTTGCACCGGAGTCAATCGGAGATATCTACTCGACACTTAGGATAGGCTTTCTGAATGCTCTCCTCAGTTTCCCAAGTACAATCGTGCGGATCTCCACTCCATTGCACTTTGACTAAGTGAACCTTCTTGTTCCTCAGCTCTTTGGTTTCTTTGCCGATAATCTTTAGCGGCTCTCTTCTCACAGCCAATTCTGGAGTAATTTCAATATCCTATTGCGCTGCTTCTTCCAAGATCAAGTCTGGATCATGAACGTTCTTTTGAAGTTGAGATATGTGAACTACATCATGAACTCCAGGCAACCAATCAGGCAATTTATCTCTATAAGCGAGGGTTCCAATCCGTTCAAGAATAGGGAATGGACCAATAAATCTGGGCGCCAACTTCCCAGTTTTGCCAAATCGAATCACTCCTCTCATCGGAGAAACCTTTATATACACATAATCACCAACAGAAAAAGCCAAATCTCTTCTTCACGAATTAGCATAGCTCTTCTGTCGGCTTTGAGCGGCGAGTAATCGTTTCTTAACGAAATCGACTTTATCGGCAGCTTCACGGATCATATCAGGTCTTAATACCAGTCTATTACCCGGTTCGACCCAACAAGCAGGAGATCGGCATGGTCTACCATACAATGCTTCGAATGGTGACATTGTCAGGCTCGCCTGGCAGCTGTTGTTATACAAGAATTCATCCAAATGCAGATGGTCTTCCCATGATCCACTGAAATCTAAAACACAAGCCCGCAATAGATCTTCTAAAATACGATTCACCCTCTCAGTTTGACCATCTGTCTGAGGATGATAGGCGGTGCTTAGATTCAGCTTTGTTCCCAGTTCTACTTGAAATGCCTCCCAGAATTTGCTAGTAAATATTGGATCTCTATCACTAACTATACTGATCGGCACTCCGTGTAGTCTAACAATTTCCTTGAAATATATCTACGCCAGACTCTGAGCAGTTCTGTTTGATCTGACAGGTATGAAATGGGCGGTCTTCGTGAAGCGATCTACGATCACCCAAATACTGTCATTCCCTTTTCTGGTTCTGGGAAAACCATCTATGAAGTCCATGGAAATATGTTCCCACTTCCAAACTGGAACGTCTACGGTTGTAACAATCCAGCCAGTTTCTGTTGGTCGCTTTTAACTAGCGGCAAGTAGGGCATCGGCTAACATATATTGAAATGTCTCCTTTCATAGCCTTCCACCAGAATGTTCGCTTGAGATCGTTATACATTTTGGCCACACCAGGATGGATACTCATCTTGGACTTGTGACACTCGTCTAACACTTCCCTTTTTAATTCTGGGATGTCGGGAACACAAATCCTTCCTTTCAATCTCAGGGTCCCATCGTTATCTATTTGAAAACACGAGGGTTCGCCTTTCTGAATCCTTTTGATCATATCCTTAATAAAATTATCATCCTTTTGAAGAATAGATATTTTGTCAATCAAGAAAGTCGTAATAATAAAGCTGGCGATCATTACATTCTTTCGACTCAGCGCATCGGCCACGACATTGGCTTTTCCCGGAGTGTATAGAATCTCAAAATCGTATGCTGCAAGGAACTCTAGCCACCGTTGCTGCCTCAGATTCAAGTCCTTCTGGGTGAACAGATACTTTAACGACTGATGATCTGTAAACAATTCGAATTTCTCACCCAGGAGATAGTGTCTCCAGATTTTCAAAGTAAATACTATAGCCAACAACTCAAGATCATGAGTGACGTAGTTCTTTTCATGTGGCTTCAGTTGACGGCTAGCATAAGCAAGACCTCTTTGCATTAATACTGCGCCAAGGCCTTCTCTAGAGGCATCTGTCTAGACTTTCAAATCCTTATTGCCGTCGATTATCGTTAACACTGGAGCAGACGATAATCTTAATTTTAGCTCTTCAAAAGCCTCCTCACATTCTGGAGTCCATTTGAATTTTGAGTGCTTCTTTGTAAGCTTCGTTAAGTGACCAGATATCTTCGAAAAGTTTTTAACGAACTTTCGGTAATAACTAGCCAATCGAAGAAAACTGCGAACCTCTGTAGGAGTACTAGGCTGTTTCCAATTTTGAATAGCCGTGATTTTAATTGGATCCACAGCAATTCCTTCTTTCGATACGACGTGGCCAAGAAACTTCACTTCATCTTGCCAGAATATACATTTGGATAGTTTAGCTTTCAATACATTCCTTCTCAGAATTTCTAGAACCTGTTCCAAATGCTTTTCATGTTCTTCCTTTGATTTAGAGAAGATTAGAATATCGTCAATAAAAACCAGAACAAATTTATTCAGGACTCCTATGAACACTCTATTCATCAAATCAACGAAGTAAGCTGGAGCGTTACATAAGCCGAACGACATTACTAACCGCTCATAGAATAAGTCTGGACCTTTGAGTGCTATCATAGGAACACACTCTTTGGCAATTCGAAGTAGATGGAAGCCTGTAGCTAGGTCCATCCTTGAAAATACTTGTGCTCCATTCAGACGATCCAATAAATCATCGATTCGCGGCAATGGATATATATTCTTTATTGTCTGCTTGTTAAAATCACGATAATCCACACATAGCCGTAGAGTACCGTCAGATTTTGGGACAAACACCACTGCTGCACCCCAATCAGAGAAACTAGGCCTGATCAGACCCTTCCATACAAGCTGTCTTATTTGATTGTCTAATTCCTCTTTCTCTTTCAAGGACATTCTTCGAATAGCATGAACTACTGGCCTTGCATTCGGGATTAAAGCGATCTTGAAATCAATTTCCCTCTACGGAGGTAAGCGAACAACTTCTTCGAACACATCCGCATAATTCTTGACGACAGGAATATCTTTTACGAGGTCGGGAATATTCTCTGTGACTACAGGGGTATTTTCTATTTGGACAGGAGAAACATCCAAAGCTGCCCAGAAATCTTTTCTATTTGAATTCTGGCCTTCACAGGGAATGGTTATATAATCACCTGATTTTATCTTTGCCTTAGCGACTCTGTCGGCGCATTTAACCTTAGCTTCATACTTGGTCAACCAGTCAAAACTCAAGATAAGATCAAACTCTGTAAAATTCATGACGACCGCGATGGTAGGGAACTGATAACGAGAAAAAGAAATCGGCACTCCACAAACCCAACTGAGATCGAGGGAACCCCCGAACGGATTATGGGCAGTCATTGGTTCTTTGAGCTTCTTCAAGTTCAAATCCAGTTTCTTAACCGCATTCTTTACAACAAAGCTTCGCGACGCGCCGGTGTCAAACAGTACTTTAACTGGGATATCTTTGACAGTGAGCATGCCTCCTAAAACATCTGGCTTTTCCTAAACAGATGAGGATGCAAGCACTTCTGCCACTTCATTTACATGTACCTTTTCAGATTTTTTTTGTTAGCTGACAATTTTTCGCAATATGACCAGCCTCATGGCACTTATGGCATCCTCTGCCCTCACAAATCTTCTTACTGGGTTCAAATCCACTCTTTCTTCGTTTGTTCCAAGATTTGCAACTTATCGCCAAATGTCCTTTTCTATTGCAGCTTGAGCACGTGGTGGTCGTTACTGGCTCTTTCTCAGATCTGGCCCTCTTCCGATTGACTTTGGGCTTCTTACTGACCTCAGACATTGTACTGGCCTCAGGATTATCAGTTTCAGACTCACCTTTATTACTAGAACTGACCTCTTCTTCGTAACGCAACATACCTTTCTTGTCGAGATCCTCATATTGGTAAGCCATGTATATCATTTCAGGAAAAGGAAGCTTCACATTCCTCATTACACTATTCTGATATTTCCTTTGCAGGCCATGAATAAATCTCAGATTCTTCCTCTTTGGATCTTGAATCAGATGAGGAGTCAAGTGAGAAAGTTCATTGAATTTCTTATGATATTCTGGGATGGTCATATCACCTTGTATCAGATAAGAAAATTCATCACATAACCGCTCAGTTGCTTCGGGAGGAGTAAATCTTTCTAGGAAAATCACTTTAAATCTATCCCAGGTGATTTCACCTTCTGGATGGTCCTTAATAATCGAATCCCACCAGAACAAAGCTTCTTCTTTGAGTGCCCAAGACGCCAGTAATCTTTTCTGGTCATCTCTCAGCTTTAAACCTTCAAAGATTTTCTCTGCAGAACGAATCCAAGCTAGTGTTTCCATAACGGACTCTTTGCCTAAGAATGGTGATCAACCCAGATTTCGAAATCTCTTGAATAGAACTTCTATATCTGATTTTGGCTGGGGGAGCACAACTGGCTCATTAGCTTGTCGAGCCATACGATTATTACTGTTTCTGCCACTCATTTTCTAGTACGTCTACAATTAGCAGACAAAGTGTCAGGTCAACATAAAAGGTATTTCAAAACATAGAGACAAATACTTTAAATGTAAATGTGTCTACTGGGGTGTATTTCATTCTGCTACTCATACTAGGATATTACTGATCCTATCTGTAATGAGATATTCGTCCTAGAACACTACTGGTTCTATTTCTGACGAGTTCGTTCATATGTTATATTCCAGAACTAAGCTTAACCAAAGCTCTGATACCACGTTGAGATGACCCCAAACCCCGTACTGACGGTGTTAAGGGTAATCTTTGGAATATAACACATAAACAGATAATAGCAGAACAGAAATAAATAAATACACCAGATAATGCACAATAGAATATATTGGATAAACGTAATCATCAGAGTTACACAGTATACAGGATCTTACTTAGTACAAATACAGTTCAGCTATACATAAATGTCTATAGCAGAAACAAACATAATATGTACAATAGGAGCTGAACAACATAAAAAGAGATAAATGATAGAATCCATCTTCAGCTCCAGCTATCCAGAGAAAGCCAGCTAAAACCTGAATACAAGGCTGCCCGTGTAGAAAAAGGGGCACCCGAGTTTGAAAGTGAAACAAACTACAAGTAAGTCATGGGACTGGTATGAGAAATCTACTTAACACATTTCAAATATGGCTAATCACAGGACCACGCCACTTTCGTGGAACGGGTTTACTCCATCGGATTGCCAGTGCTTTAAAACAAATATTTCTTTTAAACATCACAAAGCTTTTTATAAAATTGAAGCCATTATAAGACTCAGTTCCCATCACACAATGCAACGCAAACCGGAGGATAGAGTTTTACGTTATAATGGCCAAAATATGCTTGATACGAATAAAAAACAAGAATTTGATATTATTACTAATGTTTATATGTTTCAAAAACAATTTCGAATCATAACTATCAATCATAGACGGCATGGGTACCATATATCAGGTCGCCATATATATATATGCAATCAAAACAGCATGGTGTCGTATTTGGAAATTATATTTCCATCATGAACCAAGGCAAAAGATAGTCCTTACCGACTTTGAGACTGCCTACCCCGAGCCTCAGGAACAGCCGCAACTGCACCTTGGAGTGACAGGGCCGGTCCACCGATGTGGATTAAAAATTCCTGAACACTGCGTTTCCCCGCCCTTTGGGGCGTAAACGAGCCAACGAATGACTCCATCGGTCCCGGATCGACCGATATATCCGAGGCGCCTCGCAACAGCAACAACCATATAAGTGAAAATAATATAAATGTCAGCCAGTTTAAGCACTGACACCACCTCTAGCTAGGAAGAAACGCATGCCCTCCCTGAGGTCCTCTCCCGTTTCTGGTTCATACCGGGGTGTGAGGTTCGCGAATTCACGTTATACACAAAGCTACGCCACACAGGCGGTGCTTTGATCATCAACCACAAGACTTTGCTTTTCAACAGAAGCCCTGATCACTGCATCTTAGCATGCCACACAGACAATTCACACCATGCAACTGATGGCTATCAATCACACAGAATAAATTCCAATGTCAGACACACAATCCATTTACAAGTCCGTTCTGGGTCGAAACGAAACTGGAGGCACTATATACCTCGCAAACCCATCGATATCCACGTATGCCTGGACGATCACCACTCATTATCCATATTTCGGGATGCCTCCCGATTTGGACATCAGTTACCATCCAAACGAGGTGAAAATTTCCGGTCTTCAACCACCGTCTTCATCTTCGATTTCTTATCGTCGATTTAGTAATTCAGAATGGGATAAACCCGGTCTTTCTGAGCAACTCGCGTATATAATAAACAAGTGCAACACAAACATACATACGCATCATTTCAATTCATTAGTTGCTAACCGTAAATCAGTAAGAGAACAATTTCCCAAATATTAACCCCGAAGGCCGAAACCAACATCAGATCAAAACCTAGGAAACCATTCGACTTAGCCAACCTTCAGTTAGTTTCTAAATTTCACATCCATATCGTTTATAATATTTTATAACGATTTATCGCCATTTTTATTTATTTTAAAATAGCCAATTTATTCGAACGACGCTTCGGGCCATAACGCGACCGTGGCGCTGTTTTTCTTCAGATTTGATTTACACATATCTGAAAATCTAACCGTTGGATCATCACAAAATTTATATCATTAGAAAGATCTTTTCAAAACGAATCCAACGGTTCCAGTTTTGGGAAGATCCGACGGTCGGATCTCCCGGTACAATCGTTTGAAGTTTCGATTTCAAAATATGAACTGCAGCGTTGTTATTCGATTGAATTTAATTATATTTATATATATATATAATCAATTCTGGCGTTGTTTTTCTTCAGATTTGAATTAAACATTCCAGACAATCCAACCGTTGGACCTTTACAAAGTTGGTGTCGTTGGAAAGATATTTCCAAAGCGAACCCAGCGGTTTCGGTTTTGGGAAAATCCGATGGTCGGATCTCCCTCACTAATCGTTTGAAATCACGGTTTCAAAACACGAACTACAGCTTCGTTTTTCGATTTATTTTAATTATTTATATATATATATATAATCGATTCTTCGATTTCAAAACCATACGCTTTTCATACTTTTGATAAAAATAATATTTTTATCCAACAGACATTTATTTCAACACTTCACTATTTTCAACAATCCATGTGTATAATAAAAATGTGATTTTTAATGTAAAACTATTTATTTCAAAACACGACTATTTTATATAGTTCATATAGATGATAAAAATATGATTTTTATTATAAAACAATTTCTTTCAAAACACGACTATTTTATATAGTTCATATAGATGATAAAAATATGATTTTTATTATAAAACAATTTCTTTAGAACCCGAATACCATTCAACACATGAATTTCTGTTCAACGAATGAATTTCTATTCAACACACGAATGTTATTCAAAATTCGTATATATACAATAAAAAGGTGATTTTTATATTGTTAAAACAGTTTATTTAAAACACGAATACCCTTCAACACATGAATTTTTATTCAACGAATGAATTTCGATTCAATACATGAATGTTTTCTATTGTTTGTATATATAGGATAAAAATGTGTTTTTTATTGTTAAAACAATTTATTTAAAACACGAATACCATTAAACACATGAATTTCTATTCAACGAATGAATTTCGATTCAACACATTAATGTTTTCTATAGTTTGTATATATAGAGTAAAAATGTGATTTTTATTGTTAAAACAATTTATTTAAAACACGAATACCATTCAACACATGAATTTCTATTCAACGAATGAATTTCGATTAAACACATGATTGTTTTCTATAGTTTGTATATATAGAGTAAAAATGTGATTTTTATTGTTAAAACAATTTATTTAAAACACGAATACCATTCAACACATGAATTTCTATTCAACGAAGGAATTTCGATTCAACACATGAATGTTTTTCAATATATGAAAATAATTCTCACACATGAATATTATTCAAAAATTCGGCAGCATAACGGCAAGGTAGTTAAAACCGGGGCCGTCCATAGTACGGCTCCTCGCTCTACCTTAAAGCCTCGCAGCTTTTGACAATGGGGAATCATGCATCTAGTTCGCACGCAGGCGGCATGTATATTTTTTTCATTTCCACAAACTAATCCTATGTGGTTTCAACCAAATAATTCTCAACCACAAACGGGTATTTTTCAACCACAATCAATCAATTTCAACCACAAACAATTCTAATACACCATTTGTAATCAATCAATTTTCACACCAATCTCAATCAATAAATATCGTCCAGGGTTTGTGGACGAGGGGCATATATATATATTTATATAAGCATTTCACTTCTATTCAACACATATATAATTTTTACAATGCATATATAACTTATATATCAAACGTACAACTTATACAACGCTTATACATGAGGTGTACAACGCTTATATGACTCAATCATCGACTATATAATTTATACATCGTCGTTTTCCATATCGTTTACAAATTAGAAATCTCATATTGGATTCCACTCCACCAAAAAAAGCAGAAGGCTCAGAAAAATATGCGGTCTCTTCTAGAATGTAGAAGACGTCCACACGAGTCCACTGTCTCTTGTTTCACTGAGTTTCGTCAAGAAACGAAAAAGATATGATTTTTACAGTGAAATCAAAAACCGTAGAGCTTAAAGTGCTATAATATAGTTTATATAATTTAACAGCCATACCTTTCAGATTTAGTTCGAAACTAGGTATAGATTTTTCGCTCGATCCGTTCAGCCTGGAGGGGATCGGATTCCACCACGACGTGGTGCTCGGAGAGGCGCGCCTGGGGTGCTGACGTCATCGAACTCGGAGGTCTGGGGGAGGAGCAATCGGCCTGCGAATGGCAAAACTTTGGAGAGCTCAAACTCGAGAAATACACAACGATTTGAGGTGGGGTTTGTTTTGATTTGAAGAGGGGGGAAATATCTTCAGAAAACGTAGAAGTGGCAGGGGGTTTTGGTGCGTGGTTTCACCGGAAAACGATCGGGAAGATATGAGGAGGTTTCCGGCATATATCGGGGGGGGGGAGGGGGGGAGAGGAGAGAGATACGCGTATTTTTTTTCTTTTATTTAATGAAGAAATTTTCTGATTTGCCGATATATATTTATTCAAAAATACCCTTCTTCACATACTAGCTCCAATCCAAACCCAACGACTGTCGTCCCTAGCGTTTTACCCCCATTCCGAACACAATGGGATATGTTTTGTAGGCCCATTCGAATATTTCAGTCAGTTGTTATTCAAATTAAAATATAAAACATTCAATATTTAATTTGAACGTATATTTCAATTTTCCGGGGCCACATACTGATTCTAAAAATTCCCGAAAAATAATTCTAGCTATTTTTTGATGATACGGTCCCAACAAAACTAGTTTCGTCGAATTCTGAGACTGTTTGAAAAATGACCCTTTTCTGGTCGATCCAATTTAATAGAAATCGACCATAATGCGTTTTCCATTGCCACGCTCACACATAGCTTCAAAAATTATGAAATTTGAAACTTAGCAATAATTTAACATCCCGGATCCAACAAAAGTGGTTTCATCGAATTCCGAGGTCGTTTACAAAATGGCCATTTTCACGGGCTATATATATTCTATAGCGACCTTTCTGGAAATTCATTTGGCCATAACTTTTGCTTCCCGCTATAAAACTTCGATTTTTCGGATCCGATAGAAAGATATTCACTAACATATTTAAATATTTTTGGTTTCACTCAAATCCGTTTTGTTTTGCACCTGGTACAGTCAGTCAAAGTTTGAATTCAAATTTTGAAACTACTGCGCCATTTCAGGCCTTGTTTATAATTAGGATTAATTATATTCGTTTTCAAATGTCGATTCAAACTTGCTTTTCATCGTTATTATTTAAAATATTTATTTTAAATATTTAAAATCAACTAAGATAGCCAATTTAAATTTTTTTAAATTGGTTCAGATTTTCTGGGTCGTTACACTGATGGAACCCAGTAGCCAGATCAAGTTGGGAGAAAACCGACGCACCAACAAGCTGATCAAACAAATCATCTATTCTGGGAAGCGGGTGTCTATTCTTCTTAGTCAGCTTGTTTAGCTCCCTATATAGTCCACACAAAGACGTAGTGAGCCATCCGCTTTGGTGGCGAACACCACTGGAGCACCCCATTCCGAGATACTCCGCCTTATAAACCCCTTCTTGAGAACTTCTTAACTTGCTTACTGACCTCCTTTCTCTCCTTTGGAGCCATGTGTCTAACAGCTAAAGCTACGGGCTTTGCATTATCAACAAGATATATGCGGAAGTCCATTTCCTGCCTCGGCGGTAAGCCCTTCACCTCTTCAAAGACATCCGGATATTCACGGACCACTCTAACCGACTGCAAATTCTCAACAGAAGTATCAAGCGACTCTAGATAACTAAGCATAACAGAATTCAAGGGATTACAAGAAATTTCTAAAGTGTTACCGAGCCGAGTCAAGAGTCTAACCATTCTCTTCTCACAATCGAGAATGGCACCATTACTGGATAACCAGTCCATGCCTAAAATCATTCCATATCCCGAGAAACCCTAAACAAAGGTACTACATCTAAACTCAACACTCAGAATAGAGATTTTCAAATCCAAACAAACCATTGGCAAATAAGCTGAGCCCCCAATCGGATTTGAAACAACCAAGGGATCTTCTACCATACTAGTGTCTAGGTGCAGAGATTCTACTAAAGCAGATGAAATAAAGGAGTGTGATGCACCAGAATCAAAGAGAGTGCGAACTGGATGATCATAAAGATAAACTAAGCTTTCTACAGAAATATTTCTACCTCATTCCTGCGGAGGTGCCACCAGCGCGTGAACCTGTCCCCCTGAAGTGGATCCAGTCCTCTGTCCCTGCCCCTGCTTCTTTGGGAAGTCCTTAGCCATGTGTCCAGTCTCGCCGCAATGGAAACAACCACCATTCATCTTTGCCTTCTTCTTTCTGCAGTCTTT
The DNA here is from genome assembly GCA_030737875.1 of Allium sativum. Lineage (NCBI taxonomy): Eukaryota > Viridiplantae > Streptophyta > Magnoliopsida > Asparagales > Amaryllidaceae > Allium > Allium sativum. The sequence continues at coordinate 352,449,927 of CM060919.1, read as the reverse complement.
CACTATATGCCCAACAATGCCACAGAAATTACACTTTCTCTTTTCACGGGATTTGTTATTCTTCCCGCCTTTCTTAAAGTCTGTTTTCTTAGCCTGTAAACCCTCTTTCTTTTCTTGAGGCACTTCCACCTTTGCCTCTTTCTTGTCTTTATCTTCCTTGTGTAGTAGCGCCATGTCCACCAAGCTTTCATAAGTCGCTCCCATGGGTATATGGGTCATAGCAAGGCTGTGTAGAGGCTCATTCAGACCTTTGACAAAGCGAAGGGCCTTATTGTGTTGGGTGTTTACTAAATCCAGCCCAAATCTGGCCAGTTGATCAAACTGGTTGACGTACTCCTTGATCGTCATACTTCCTTGTTTAAGAGTTAGGAACTTCTCCATCTGCAGGCTTCTTTTAGCTCAGGAGAGGAATTTCATCTCAAACCTCATCCTGAAATCTTCCCAAGTTTCCACTGGCCTCTTAGCATGGGTAACTTCCCACCAATAAGAAGCTTCGTCTTTAAGCAACCACACTACTAGTTGTATCTTTTCCCTGTCGTCAACTTCGAAGATGACGAACAAATCTTCGGTCTCCTTCAGCCAGTTCCTTGCTACCACAAAGGATCCAGTTCCATAAAAGTCCTTTCCACCCATAGCTTTGAAGTCTCTACCCATATTTGCGAAAGCATTTCCACGAGGAGGAGGAGGAGGAGGAACCGCTGACACTGGGGGAGGAGGAATGTCTGCTGGGCCTGCATCATTGGCCCTAGCCTCTAGGTACCTTCGGAACCAGCCAGTTATCGGTACCCCTTCTGGAAGGTTAAGATCTCCAGACATGCTGAAACAAAAAGGAAAGATTCAAGACAAAAGGATAGAGAAATAGTGCATATGGCTGTGGGGAATTATGCCTTTTAAAAACACGCTTTTTCTTGAAAAAAAATGCTTCTTTAAACTTCTTTTTGAAAATAGTTTCAAAAAACTTTATCTAATCTGGTAAACCTGTGCTCTGATACCAAGTGAAACAACCCACCTCCGTTAAGATCACTCACAAAGGGAATACCTTAACTTCGGTGGAGGTTTATAAGTAAAAGTCACAGATAAAACACAAGACAGATATAAACACATATATATAAACAGCGGAAAAACACTACAACAAAATGACCCTATTACAACGGTGGAACACCGTTGTAATATACATTTTACAACGGTGGGAAAACCGTCGTGTATTAAGAAGTTGTAATAGACTAATATCTTTTACAACTTTTCTGCACTGTTGCAACACCGTTGTAATATGTATATTTTACAACTTTTTTTCACTGTTGTAATAAACTTTATTACAACAGTTACGCGCCGTTGTAATAATATCTATTACAACGGATATGCACCGTTGTGATTGACATTTGGGTTTAAAAAAAATACCGTTTACAACTGAAAAGAACAATACACTAAATATAACAATACTCCATAAGCAAATCAGATATTACAGTTATTTGCAAATTAATTTATTAAAATACTCAAATATTCAGTATTACAAACAATAAGTTTTAGACAACATTTCGTGCATTATTACATATTTGACTGTTACAAAGCAACTTAGTACAAGCACAAGTTATCCACAAAAAATTGCATATCCTATGGGAGTACACTAGTCGAAGACAACGAAATCTTTACGCCATTTATCTTTTTGGTGCAAGTTCACTGTAGTGATCAAACCTGTTGCATAAGAATACGTCTGTTGTTAGAAAAAAAAAACAAAAAGTATTTTTTTAAGCCAATAATACCAAATCACACACACACACATATATATATATATATATATAAGAACTGAACAAATTGTTGTAACACCCCACCTCCGCCAGGGTGTCTCTTGCAAGCACTCTAACTTTGGAGGGGCGTTTGAATCAGGTAAACATGCATAATGATATATCAAGGCAGAACAAGAACATATGTATATATGTAAACAGAGTAAATAAGATAAGTAAAACAGCGGAAGATTTTAAACTATTTCAAAACAAGTTTGGTACAACATAATGTCAACTTTCCAAATACACAAGTCTAGATAAAAACAACATCACTGAAAAACTGAAATACATAAGTACTATCCCCAAAATAAGTGATAACCATAGCTAGCTTCATGTCAAGACCGTACATGAGCTAAAATCCCACAAGCAAGCGATTAGAAATCCAGCTAAGCTCCAATATTCCCTCCCTTAGAACCTGGGGGGGGGACGGAAGAAAAGAGGCGAAAGAAAACAGGTCAGTCAAAAAGACTGAGTAAGCCCTACTACAATCAATGTAAACTGATAAAGTTAACTAGCATGAGCAGCATGGATGAACATAAGGATAACAACATACTAGCATGATGGTTAACTAACAAGGTAGATAAAGGTGTCATCGCATAATCAGGTTTAAGGTTTTGCACCACAGGTGTACTAGCAAACTAACATGACCTGAATAAATAAGTATTGATCCCTTGGCCCAAGCTTTGGCCCAATAACATGAAATGACCCTAATACAAGGTCAAATCCAACGGTCTAGTCGATCGGCTCCCTATAAGCCTAACTCGTCACGTGTTGGTGTCCATACGGCCCAAACATAATTGTAGTCAGACTGTGCCGGGTCTCCCGTCGGGTGTATCAAGCCCTAGGGTGGCAACCCCTGGACACCATAAACATGCGTGCACAGTCTCGATCTACTGGTACTCGTGCATGCTTTCCCTGGCTTCGGACTATGTGCACGACCAAAAGTCCGCCCGGAACTACACCGGCGTACCACTCTGCCATCGCTTTTGGTCACTTACCTCCAGTTCAGTAATCGTGCCCCCGTACCCTAGCCTAGTCCCTAGGGCCATAATGATACAAACTTGGGATTACTGCCGGAGTGGACCCCCATTGCTAGGATTTTTCTAGTGGGTTAAGTACGGTTTAACCCTCTTGCTAATCATGGATTAACTTGGTTAAGTGTAACGATGAGTTCACGACTTAACCCTGATTAATCTACCAAGCCCAAATTGGTTAAGTATTAAGTGGACCATGACTTAACCCTAATCACAAGGCATTAATTAATTTAATGCGCCTTAACCTCTCACATTAGACCTTGTTGTGGTTACTAGTTAAGCCGGGCGGGTCCGGGTAGCTTTACACCACAACCTGGTCTAACCTCGGGTTCAAGGTACAACATGGCCAACTTCTCACATTGGGTCCTATTGTTTGTAGCAACTAGTTAAGCCGGTCGGTTCCGGGTAGGTTTACGCTACAAACTCAACCCAACCTTGAGTTGGTCACACTTATCTTTTCTAAGTGTCATGTCCATCATGTTTCCAAAACATGTTACAAGTTTTCAAGCATTTGGGTAGACCTAACTTAATAGGTAAATTCCCAAAGGGTAGACCTAACTTAATAGGTAAATTCCCGAACTTATGTTTTTATGTCTTTTAAGTTTACCCAACCCCAAACGCAATCCCATCGCTTAAATATCGCAATAGCGCATAAAGGATAGAAAGAGGGAACTTGGCATAATCATGATATAAAAGTGTTGAAGCCACGAGTTCAACATGGTGGCATATGAAATGTTCATGTGTTCATACCCTTGCATATTACATTTTTAGGCCTCAAAAGCATGCATAAAACCAAACTTAGCATATTGGTGATACATGGTGATAAATGACGTGTAAAAATGGCCATAAGTTCGCATCTAGCCTCACATGCAAGTTATCATAAGAGATATGATAACTTACATGTTGCCAAAATGCAACCTTTGGCATAAAGCTTGAAGCTTTATGTTCATAAACCCAAGATAAGCTTGCATAACATGATAGCATGAACAAAATGTTCAACCCAAACTTGCATAACATAACTTGCATATCATATGACAAACTTGCATATCAAACTTGCATAACATAACACGATAAACTTGCATATCATGACATGGCGTACTTGCATAACATAACATGATGAACTTGCATATCACAACATGGCATACTTGCATATAAACTTGCATATCACAACATGATAAACTTGCATATCATAGCATAGCAAACTTGCATATAAACTTGCATAACACAACATGATAAACTTGCATATCATAGCATAGCAAACTTGCATATAAACTTGCATATCATACATTTAACTTTAGAGTTTAAGTATGAAAGTAGAATAGGGCTTACAATGCTTAGGAAGTCACAAAAATATGACAAAGCTCTTATGAAATCAATTAAACCCAAAATGCAAGCAAAACCCTTGAGCCAAAATGATCAAAACTCTTCCTTTATGATGCAAATATAGGAACTTGACTTGAATGCAAGCTAATGATGCTCATACAAGCTTGAAAACACTTGTATGCATGGAAAATCACTTAGAAATTTATTTAGGAATTTTATGAAGAGAGTGGAGGCCATGAGAGGATTGATTTTGCCATAGTTTAGTTGTATGAGTGAATAATGATGATTTAGGGTTAGGTTAGGGTCTTATTTATAGATTAGGCAAGTGTTTTAGGCCATTAGATTAACCCTAGGTTAGATTAGGACCATCAGATCTCGGAAGCTTCCAGAAAACAGCCCAAAACACAGCCAAACCCTAAAATGGTGCACCATGCCAAACTGGCCGAGCACCCCCTGTCGACAGCCAAGTCGACAGGGCTGTCGACTTGGGTCCTACCAAGTCGACTCCCAAGTCGACAGGGCTGTCGACTTGGGTGCTCTGGCGGGAATTTTCCCGCCTGGCCCAAACTGGCCCAAATTTCCAAATTCAAATTTGAATTTGAAATCTGTTTTTACTTTGAAATTTTCCGAAAACTTCGTTGGGCCTTAATCGGGTCATACGGACTCCGATTTTTGAAAACTCAGACTCTATTTCGCGTATTTTTCCGAGACGAACGCAATGGAATAGCCCGTTTCCTTTGATTCAGATTTTAGAATTAAATTCTGCCTCGATTTACATTATTACAGGTTATTGAAAATACGGGTTGTTACATTGTCCCCTCCTTAAAGGATTTCGTCCCCGAAATCTTCAAGTTAGGAAGAACATATCCTACCATCCAATCATCCATCTACTCAAAACATCATCCACGAGCAATCATTGTCCTTACAAGATTCTAAATGTTGTATGAACATATGCAAAGGTGTGTGTATATGTACTTATCTAATGCAAATATCATCAATGCAAATTATGTTAGTGAAATGAATCCATATGTATGCAATTCCTAACATAATGTATAACATCTATATGTGTGCACATAACATACATCCATATGCAACATCCATGTGATAACACAAAAATTTTCATCCATGAATAAGCCTAAACACTCATGCATATGCATTATGAGGAGTGTGTGAGCCGATCTAGTGCCTAATGTGTATAATGCATCCACGAGTAACCACTTGCAAACACTTGCAACCACTTGCAACCATCAAGCATAACATGTTTCAAACACATGTTTCATCCAAAGGGTTTCTACCTAAGGTTCTCATGACAAGATTAACATGATAAACTAGATAATCATGGATAGCAAAGATATGCTACAAAGAGATCGGGATGATAAGCAGGATATACTCCTTTCGGATTACAAGAAATCCCTTCCTAACCCAACCCATATTCTATAAAAGCCCAAAAGGTTTAGTCAACCTAACGGACCCCTTCAAACCCTGACATGTATTACTAGCCAATAAGTCATACCTCCCGACAGAAATAGGACCGAGAATGGGACCGAGAGGATATACGTAAAAAGATAACATGCGAGTAAGTTCCACAGGAAAACAAGGATCAAGGATATGCTCTTAAAAAGAGATATGATGCGCGTATCTAGCCTTCAATCTTCTAAGTCACGTTTCCTTGAGCTTAACTCCTCCGTGCTTTGACCATCTTTTACTTCATGATTCCTTGGCTTCTTAACTCTTATTTCCAAATATGAGTTGGAACCCATTTCATTGTCGCCTCTCGTCTTCCTCTTTCACTTACTCTTCTATCATTCTTGGCTTAAACATAACTATGACCTACTGGTTTCATGCAAGATCTCCAAAATTCACTAGTGAATCCTGGATCTCGTTTACTTACTATAAAGTATTCCATGCAGCAGAACTTTTCTTGAAGATACCAATCCACGTTGCCAACTGCTCTTACTAACGTGATTTTCTATAACTCATGCTTGAACAAAATGAGCCATCCGCCTGTGAATGATAGGCCGTACTTAGATTCAGCCGTTTGCCCATGACTTCCTGTAGACTATCCCAAAACCGGCTAGTGAAGATTGAGTCATGGTTACTAACTATACTTCAGGGAACCCCGTGCAACCACTTTATTTCTTGAAAGTAAACTGTCGCTAGCTATGATGCAGTCCTTCCGCTCTTTACCGGAGTGAAATGAGCACTCTTCGTGAGTCTACCTACTATGACCCACATGCTCGTATTCCCTTTCCTTGACCTAGGTAGTCCATCCACGAAATCCTTCGTGACGCTTTACTACTTCCATTGCGGGGACCTCCAATGGATGTAATAGCCCACCGGGCTTTTTATGACTCGGCCTTAATCTGTTGGCACAACATGCACCTTGGGACAAACTCGGCCACCTCCTCGAGTGATGTGCATCTTCAAGAACCTTCTTTCTCTCATTGCGACTTAGCCATCCCTTGTCATCTATAGCGAGGTGTCTTAACATCTCGCCTCGAATCAACTTGTCCATGATCTCGACTAACTGCGGGTCTTCTTTCTGCGAAGTCCCTACTTGATCCAGAAGGGTAGGTCTAAACTCAAGGGACGCTAACTGACTAATTAAACTGAGAAAGCTTCTTACTTCACTTGTCCTCGCCGGAGCTTTTCGGTTTTGAACCGCGACCACTTTAGCAGGATCCACCGCTAAGCCTTGCTTAGAAACTATGTGCCCAAGAAATCTAACTTCTTTTTCTCCAAAATGACATTTGGAGGACTTGGCTTTCAACAGATGCGCTCTAAGCGTATCCATCACCTCCTTGAGATGTCTTGCGTGCTCTTCCTCATCCTTTGAGAAGATCAGAATATCATCTACGAAGACTACCACAAGCTCGTTCAGGAATTCCTTAGACACCCTACTTATCAAGTCCACGAAATATGCGGGTGCATTAGTCAAGCCGAACGGCATGACAAGCCATTCGAAGGATCCATCTGGAGTTCTGAACGCAGTCTTATCTATACTATCTTCAGCTACTCCGAGCTGATGAAATCCAGTAGCAAGATCAAGAGAGAACAGATGTTCCTACAAACTGAACAAATCATTGATCCTTGGTAATGGTTGTCTATTCTTCTTGTTCAACTCACGATAACCAACACACGGGCGAAGCGAACTGTCCACATTAGTAGCGAATACTACTAGAGCACCTTCCTCGGAAACGCTTCATCGAATGAAGTTCTTCTCAAGCAACTCCTTCACTTGCTTACTTAGCTCCCGTCTTACGGGACCATGTGCCTTACCGGCCACATAACTGGCTTGGCATTATCAACCAGATAAATGCGGAAATCTATCTCTCGTTTAGGGGTAACCCCCTTCACTTCACCCAAGATATCAGGATATTCTCGGACCACCCTCACCGATTACAAACTATCGATAGACGAGTTGAGGGATTCAAGATAACACAACATGACGGGACTCATAGGGTTACTAGAAATTTTTAGGGTATTACCGAGGCGAGTCATGAGCCTCACAACCCTATGCTCAAAAATCAAGGATGGCTCCAAAACTGGACAACCCATCCATGCCCAAAATCAACCCATACCCCAAGAAACCGAGAATATAAGCATCACACGAGAACTCTACACTCAAGATAGAGATTTTCAAATCCACGTAGATCATAGACAAATGGGCGAAACCCCCAATTGGATTTGAAACACACACGGGATCATAAACTAGACTAGTACTTAGGTGCAAACTATCAACAAGATCAGATGAGATAAAGCTATGCGATGCACCAGAAACAAACAAGGTACGAACTGGAAAATCAGAAATGTAAACAAGACTTTCAACAGAAATACTACCTCGATCGGGAACTGGAGCGACATTGAGAGCATGAACTTGCCCTCCCGAAGGTCTAGCATGCTGAGTCTGACCCTGGCCTTGCCCTTGCTTCTTCGGGCAATCCCTAGTGAAGTGTCCCGTTTTTCCACAGTTAAAGCAAGTGCCCTTCCTTTTCCTACAATCCTTGTTTAGATGAGTCGAGCTTCCACAAGTAAAGCACTTCTTCTTGTCGTTATTGCCCTTGTTGTTGTTCCCCTTGTTGCCTTGACTCTTGTTCTTGTTCTTATTGCCTTGACTGCTTTGACCACTTGGATTACCCTGATTTCCTTTTCCCTGGGAATCAGTCTTCTTGACTTGAGTATCATTCATCTTGATCTCCTTCTTGTCACTCCTATTCTCTTCATTGAGTAGGGCCATATTCACCAAGCTCTCGAAAGTTGCCCCCAAGGGTACATGAGTCATGGCTAAACCATGTAATGGCTCGTTTAATCCTAGAGCAAAGTATAGGGCCTTCTTCTGAGCTGTGTTAACCAAGTCTAAACCGACCCGAGCCAGTTGATTAAACTTATCTATGTATTCCCTAATAGTCATGTCCCCTTGCTTCAGTGATAGGAACCTTAGTCCAAACTTTCCCCGAAAGTCATCCCAAGTCTCAATTGGCCTAGTAGCGGTGGTGACCACCCACCAACGTGCAGCTTCTTCCTTTAGCAACCACACGGCTAATAAAACCTTCCTACGGTCATCTATATCAAAGAAGGCAAAAAGACCTTCGGTTTCTTCCAACCAATTCCTTGCCTCTACATAAGTCTCGGTTCCAATGAAATTCTTGCAACCCATCGCCTTAAAGTCTTTGCAAATCTCCGCGAAATCCTTTTGTGGATGCTGAGGGGGAGGAGGAAGAGGAACCTCAGCGACAGGAGGAGGAGGAACAATAACTACCGGAGGAGGAGTAACATTTGCGGGGCCGGCTTCGGTCGCCCTAGCCTCCAAAAGTCTCCTATACCAACCAGGTACGTGTACTCCCTCCGGAATGGCAAAGTTATTGGCCATACTGAAAATGAAGAAAAAGATAGATTCAGAATGGAGAAATAACGAGGGAATTTTTCTAATGGCATTTTGGGGAATAGCCTTTAAAATAAACTAGACTTTTCTTTGGAAAATAATTTATACTTGGTTTTGAAAATAGTTTTCAAAAAGTTTTCTAAAAACCTTTTTGTTCCTTCTCGTAAACCATATGCTCTGATACCAAATGTAACACCCCACCTCCGCCAGGGTGTCTCTTGCAAGCACTCTGACTTTGGAGGGGCGTTTGAATCAGGTAAACATGCATAATGATATATCAAGGCAGAACAAGAACATATGTATATATGTAAACAGAGTAAATAAGATAAGTAAAACAGCGGAAGATTTTAAACTATTTCAAAACAAGTTTGGTACAACATAATGTCAACTTTCCAAATACACAAGTCTAGATAAAAACAACATCACTGAAAAACTGAAATACATAAGTACTATCCCCAAAATAAGTGATAACCATAGCTAGCTTCATGTCAAGACCGTACATGAGCTAAAATCCCACAAGCAAGCGATCAGAAATCCAGCTAAGCTCCAATATTCCCTCCCTTAGAACCTGGGGGGGGAACGGAAGAAAAGAGGCGAAAGAAAATAGGTCAGTCAAAAAGACTGAGTAAGCCCTACTACAATCAATGTAAACTGATAAAGTTAACTGGCATGAGCAGCAGGGATGAACATAAGGATAACAACATACTAGCATGATGGTTAACTAACAAGGTAGATAAAGGTGTCATCGCATAATCAGGTTTAAGGTTTTGCACCACAGGTGTACTAGCAAACTAACATGACCTGAATAAACAAGTATTGATCCCTTGGCCCAAGCTTTGGCCCAATAACATGAAATGACCCTAATACAAGGTCAAATCCAATGGTCTAGTCGATCGGCTCCCTATAAGCCTAACTCGTCACGTGTTGGTGTCCATACGGCCCAAACATAATTGTAGTCAGACTGTGCCGGGTCTCCCGTCGGGTGTATCAAGCCCTAGGGTGGCAACCCCTGGACACCATAAACATGCGTGCACAGTCTCGATCTACTGGTACCCGTGCATGCTTTCCCCGGCTTCGGACTATGTGCACGACCAAAAGTCCGCCTGGAACTACACCGGCGTACCACTCTGTCGTCGCTTTTGGTCACTTACCTCCAGTTCAGTAATCGTGCCCCCGTACCCTAGCCTAGTCCCTAGGGCCATAATGATACAAACTTGGGATTACTGCCGGAGTGGACCCCCATTGCTAGGATTTTTCTAGTGGGTTAAGTACGGTTTAACCCTCTTGCTAATCATGGATTAACTTGGTTAAGTGTAACGATGAGTTCACGACTTAACCCTGATTAATCTACCAAGCCCAAATTGGTTAAGTATTAAGTGGACCATGACTTAACCCTAATCACAAGGCATTAATTAATTTAATGCGCCTTAACCTCTCATATTAGACCTTGTTGTGGTTACTAGTTAAGCCGGGCGGGTCCGGGTAGCTTTACACCACAACCTGGTCTAACCTCGGGTTCAAGGTACAACATGGCCAACTTCTCACATTGGGTCCTATTGTTTGTAGCAACTAGTTAAGCCGGTCGGTTCCGGGTAGATTTACGCTACAAACTCAACCCAACCTTGAGTTGGTCACACTTATCTTTTCTAAGTGTCATGTCCATCATGTTTCCAAAACATGTTACAAGTTTTCAAGCATTTGGGTAGACCTAACTTAATAGGTAAATTCCCAAAGGGTAGACCTAACTTAATAGGTAAATTCCCGAACTTATGTTTTTATGTCTTTTAAGTTTACCCAACCCCAAACGCAATCCCATCGCTTAAATATCGCAATAGCGCATAAAGGATAGAAAGAGGGAACTTGGCATAATCATGATATAAAAGTGTTGAAGCCACGAGTTCAACATGGTGGCATATGAAATGTTCATGTGTTCATACCCTTGCATATTACATTTTTAGGCCTCAAAAGCATGCATAAAACCAATCTTAGCATATTGGTGATACATGGTGATAAATGACGTGTAAAAATGGCCATAAGTTCGCATCTAGCCTCACATGCAAGTTATCATAAGAGATATGATAACTTACATGTTGCCAAAATGCAACCTTTGGCATAAAGCTTGAAGCTTTATGTTCATAAACCCAAGATAAGCTTGCATAACATGATAGCATGAACAAAATGTTCAACCCAAACTTGCATAACATAACTTGCATATCATATGACAAACTTGCATATCAAACTTGCATAACATAACACGATAAACTTGCATATCATGACATGGCGTACTTGCATAACATAACATGATGAACTTGCATATCACAACATGGCATACTTGCATATAAACTTGCATATCACAACATGATAAACTTGCATATCATAGCATAGCAAACTTGCATATAAACTTGCATAACACAACATGATAAACTTGCATATCATAGCATAGCAAACTTGCATATAAACTTGCATATCATACATTTAACTTTAGAGTTTAAGTATGAAAGTAGAATAGGGCTTACAATGCTTAGGAAGTCACAAAAATATGACAAAGCTCTTATGAAATCAATTAAACCCAAAATGCAAGCAAAACCCTTGAGCCAAAATGATCAAAACTCTTCCTTTATGATGCAAATATAGGAACTTGACTTGAATGCAAGCTAATGATGCTCATACAAGCTTGAAAACACTTGTATGCATGGAAAATCACTTAGAAATTTATTTAGGAATTTTATGAAGAGAGTGGAGGCCATGAGAGGATTGATTTTGCCATAGTTTAGTTGTATGAGTGAATAATGATGATTTAGGGTTAGGTTAGGGTCTTATTTATAGATTAGGCAAGTGTTTTAGGCCATTAGATTAACCCTAGGTTAGATTAGGACCATCAGATCTCGGAAGCTTCCAGAAAACAGCCCAAAACACAGCCAAACCCTAAAATGGTGCACTAGGCCAAACTGGCCGAGCACCCCCTGTCGACAGCCAAGTTGACAGGGCTGTCGACTTGGGTCCTACCAAGTCGACTCCCAAGTCGACAGGGCTGTCGACTTGGGTGCTCTGGCGGGAATTTTCCCGCCTGGCCCAAACTGGCCCAAATTTCCAAATTCAAATTTGAATTTGAAATCTGTTTTTACTTTGAAATTTTCTGAAAACTTCGTTGGGCCTTAATCGGGTCATACGGACTCCGATTTTCGAAAACTCGGACTCTCTTTCGCGTATTTTTCCGAGACGAACGCAATGGCATAGCCCGTTTCCCTTGATTCAGATTTTAGAATTAAATTCTGCCTCGATTTACATTATTACAGGTTATTGAAAATACGGGTTGTTACAATTGTTTTCTATGATTTAAGAAGAAAATTTAACAATAATGCTTAACGTACCTGATAGCATGAACTGCATGTGGTCCAAAGCTCCTTTTTAAACAATTGGATCCAATGATTAATACCTAGTGGTTGCACCATGCTTGTAACGAGGATGCATAAACAGTTGAGCAGTACCCCATAGTGGTTTAATTTTAGACCCCTTGCAATAGTAAAATTTAAAAACATTTAATTAAGGCACTAACAAGAATTATATCAACTACTACGACCACTGTTATTCTCAAAAGCAAGTTTATACCTGAAGTCCTTTTGCAAGTTCAACCACTTTATCCAAATTTGCATTAGACTCATGCAACATGTTATAAATGTTTAAACTTGAATTACCCAAAATGAACACTTCAAGTGATTGTAGATGCCTGATATTTTTTCCTGTCAATGGATTACATATATGATACATAGAATTAAATAGGCAAGTTGCTCACCGCTAGTGTTTTACCATCAGGAGCAATATCTCTATCATGGATGCACCACCTATCAACTCACAACTTATTTATGAACTCAAAATTAGCTCTCTCTACAAATGTTTTAAAAACATTTAGATGGCATTCTATCTAATTAAAGAAACAATTCAACAACTCCATTCACAATACTAAGCTTACTCCTTTTAGCCATGGCTACTGAAGTGGTACCATCTTCCCATGGCCAATATTTGGTTGGAGCACCAAATGGATCTGCACCAGATCCTCGGAATGTGTGCCAAAAGCAACATCGAACCATAATCAGTCCTGTTGTCATAAAAAAACTAATAGTATTATTCTGATTCAAACTGCAATATGATTTACTTATCCGTTTGCTACAAACATGATATTATAACGCATAAGCTAGCAATAGATATTTGAATAATCAAACACAAAACTCACATCTTCAAACTCTAATAAAATGAAATTGACTTTCTAAGCTTAGAGGTTATTGGAAAATCAGCAATAAGTGAGAATAAACCTTCATATTTCTAATGAAGTTGTGTACTTACTGTCCATGCAAAATCCATATTTCCTATTACCATTTACTATGTCCTGCGACACGTTCAAATCTGAGAACAAATCTAAAGGTGATGCTCCACTCTCAAGAAAGCATGCAATTTCTGGCAAGTTTGGGATTTTTAACCGCAGTGACTACATATTTTGAAACATCATGAACCTTCATTTATTGAGCAGATGTCTCTGATGCATCAGATCTTGACTGAGATGTAATACCTGAAAGAGATTATGACCAGATAGACTAGCTTGTGAGCCATGGCTATTTATCTCTGATAAACAGTTAACATTGTTTGGGGCTAAGCATAAATCCTGGACTGTTTAGTCAATGGTATCAACAGTAAGATTGAATCCAGAATTCTGATGATGGGTATTGAAAACTTCTGCAGGAATTAAGGTGTCTGGAGCCCCCCAAAAGGTCAAGAATGCACTCACAGTCATGGTCAACTTTAATTAAGTTAACAGCTCCTTCATCAGTTCGATCTATCTCCATTCTGAAATCTTTATACATCAATTTTAACAAACTGCATAAAAAAATTGCATGTATAAGCTCATTAGAACATTGACAGTCAGAGTTATCCAAGACTGTTTTAATAACAGTACTAAATCGAAAATTATGTGAAGAGCAATACTTGTCCAAAATAAATCCTTCAAGAAACATAGCATACAATAGTAGAAACAAACTAGCAGAAAAAGCAGCGTTATTCAACATCTATCAAAAGCATGGTTTTTGCACAGCAATTATACAGTAAGGGGATTTTTGCCTACAAAATACTCTCTGCTATGTGCATCTATGTAAAGCTTAAAGAAGTCCAAATTTAGCCATTAACTAAAAATTAATTAACTAAATAGAATAACTTAAGAAATTAGGTTGACTAACTTCAGATTTCACGGTCTTCAAATTCCTCTTCTTCGTTGTGACAGGAGTCCCATTCTTCCTCAGCTACCCTCAATCAATTCGCGCCGTTGTGCTTCTTCTTCCCTACGCGCTCATGAGTTCGGCTTTTCTGTTTTGGTTAAGCGAATTCTACTAGCGCGATTATCTTTTGATGCCCTACCGCTTCCAGCTGCCCCGTGGAGAAGGAAGTTGGACGAAGAACTGGTTAATTGGTAGAGACGGAGAAAGAGGGGGCGAAAATCAAATTGCCATTTTCGATTTAGGGTGCAATGTTATTTTCGATTTAGGGGAGAAAGTGGAGAAGGAAGTGGGGAGCTGTCTAGATGAAACGTTATTTTGAGTTAGGGTGCAGTACTGGAGGAGTTGGCCCGCCTAAATTTTCGATTTGGCCGCCTAAATTTTCAATTTAGAGAACGTGAGCTGCTTTGAGACCATATAAGCGTGTATTTTATTTTGTTGGCACAACAATAACAGAAGCAATGCCATTTTCAAAGAGGCAAAAAAAATAACATTGCCCCTTATTGATTTTCTAATTACAAATCGTTAATTACTAAAAACAATTAAATATTAAACCAAAATTGTTATTTATTAATTTCAAAATTTTAATTTTTTAAATATTAAATATTAAAACAATTGCTAACTATAATTATGAAATACTAAATACAAAATGTTACTTCTTAATTGTTAATAAGTCTTGTTAATTCTAAATTATTAAATATTTTATTAGTTATTGATTAGTAATTCTAAATATTAATCATTTAAAATTAATTATTAAACACTAAATATCACTTCAAAAGTATTAATGTTTTGATTAATTATGACTCTTAAGTGTTAATGTTGAGTATATATTATTATGTATTCATTTTCGTTAGAAATTATTATCATTAATAATTATCAAATATTAATAAATAATAATAATTATGTAATACTAACTATATTTTTTAATTATTCTTCTTAATTGCTAAGTATTAAATATTACATATTGATTATTAATTATTACTTCCTAATTGATTGTTAAGAGTAATTATTAGTTATTAATTATAAATAATCAATATAAATGTATTAAATATTAATTATTAATTAGTTGTTAATTGTACTAAAATATAGTCATATATTACAACAGTCAAATAATAAAAGTTGTGATAGGCTTTTATTACAACAGTTAAAATAACACAGTTGTTAAAAATAAGTTTATTACAACTTTTCTGGAAAAAAGTTGTAAAAAAACATTTATTACAATGGTGCATTTACCACCGTCGTAAAATTAAAGTTGTAATATGGTGTTTTTGTTGTAGTGAAACAAACAGACTTTCATATCATAAATACGTGTTCAAACAAAACATTTCCATAGTTGCCTCAAAACAAACTTCCAATTATTACAACCATAATACTGTCTTGATTTAAAACTTAAAGAAGCATGAAACATAATTAAAACTGCTTAAATCCCCATAGAATATCCAAAGCCATAGCCCAAACGAAGGAGATCCAAGCAATACATTCTCTCTCTTCAAGCTGGATGAAAAATCTGACTAAGCTGAGGTGTTTTCTCCCTATGGACATGGGGGGAACAGAAGAAAAGAAAGCGAAAGGAAAATGGATCAGACATAAGTCTGGTAAGTCTAGTTATAATTCTAGCATGAGAACAATAAAAAGATCATGACTTGCATAAACTGAGAATAGGACAATACCAGAATATAAGACAAGATATGGCAGGAAATACCAACTATACTAGACGCACTCACCATTACTTCTCTGCACCTACTAACTAGTCTAACTAGCACCACGTGTTCATGACAAGGTGATCCTTTATTCGATCGGCTCTTACTCGCAACGTTTTCTTCCTGTGTCATACGGCCCCACATGATTGTAGAAACCTATGCTGGTCCCACCATGGGGTGTATCAAGTCCCATGGTGGCGGCCCGACACAATTCTAGAATGCATAGGTTATACTACTGGTGCCCAGTGCCCTGTTTGTGTAACAACCCGTATTTTGAATAATATGTTATAACATTTATCAAGGCAGAATTAAATTTTAAAATCTAAATCAAGGGAAACGGGCTGCGCCATTTCGTTCGTCTCGGAAAAATACGCGAAATAGAGTCCGAGTTTTCGAAAATCGGAGTCCGTATGAAGAAGATATGGATGAACGAAGTTAGGCAGAAAAACCGAAAACAAGCCAGAATGCATTGGCGCACTTGTGAAGTGCGCCAGTACAAAAATGCACTGGCGCACTTGTGAAGTGCGCCAGTACAAAAATACACTGGCGCACTTGGCAAGTGCGCCCAAGCCAAGCAGCAGCCTGCACAGCTGTCTGGTTTGACCCTGGCTGGCCTGGTGCACCTGTTTTGGTTCTCTGGTCTGTTCTGCTGGCCTATGATGATTTTTGATGGTTTAGATCTAAACTAGGGTTAATCCTATGGCCTAAACTAGCTCCTACTTCTATAGAAACACCATAAGACCTAACCTAAATCACTAAAAATCATTCTAGCAACTAAGTGTTGCCAAAATCTCTCTTGATCATGGCCTCCATCTCCAACTTCAAGGGCTTGAGCATTCAAACTAGATCCATGACAAAGGAGCAAGCTTTCTACATCAAATCAAGAGAGTAAATCAACGTCGCTACAACGATTCTATGACGATTCTTGTTCCTAATTCACTAGCCACGATTTGTAAGTTCTAGATGCTTTTAGATTGAAACGATAACATGAATATGACATGTGATAAAGTTGAAATTGGATCTATGCATGATATTCAATCCATGTTCTTTCTTGTTCATTTTTGATCTTGACCTTTGCGGATGTTGCTATGACATTAATTTGGGCTTATGCATGTTGCAAATCACTCTTTCATGTCCTTATCATGCATATAATGATGTTTTTCTCTCGAATCTTGTTTTATGCAAAGTTTCTACCTTCCCCTATTTATTTTCTTTTGATGAACCTTGGTCGATTTCGGACCTAGGCCTAAACTACGATTTACATGCGATTTGTATACGGGAAATTTGGGGTATTGCCAATGTAATTAGCAAGTTTGGGCATACATGAATTGGCATATGAATTAAATCACGGGTTTTTGAGACTATGCAAGTTAAATCAAGGGATTGGGCTTATGTAAATTATGCATAAGTGGGATTGGGAACATGAACCATGAGGTGGGTTTATTTGGGCATGAACTTGACAACATGTAACTTTGGCTAGAACTTGTTAGGGTTGGGATGTCATAAAGTTGGCATACATGCAAATAGGCGAGAATTGGACATATGTAAAGTGGCTAGAATTGGGTACACATTTTCATGGGCATGTAAGGTGGAACTTGGGCATATGCTTAGTAATATGTAAAGTGGGGATCTTGACTTAGATGACACATATGTAATTAACAATCTAACAGGTGCCTTCGACACGAGGTTAGACTTGAGTTGTGGTGTAATTCTGCCCGGAACCGCCCGGCATATCCAGTGACCACAACAATAGTAGTCTAATGTGAGAGGTCGTAGGCAAAGATTAGATTGTGGTAATGCATGAACCCGAGGTTGGAATGGATTTGCAGTGTAATTCTGCCCGAAACCGCCCGGCATATCCAGTGACCGCAAATAAGTCCAATGTGAGAGGTTGATGCATTAGTAAATAATAAATGAATATGACATGGACGGGTGGGTTAAGTAACTTGATTAGACTAATGACACTTAACCAATATGACATGGACGGGTGGGTTAAGTAACTTGATTAGACTAATGACACTTAACCAATGTAACGTGGATGGGTGGGTTAAGTAAAACTGGACTTGATTTCTAGATGACACTTAACCATATAACACGATTAGAGGATGGGTTAGTTTAACCTGAATGGGTCGATAACACCCGACTAGTATAACGCGAGGCATGGTAAGGTTAAGTAAACTCACGAGGGTAACACTTAACCATTATAATTTGACTAGTGGATGGGGTTAAGTCATGAATCACTTGAATATACTTAACCAATCTAACATGATAACTTGATGGGGTTAGGTCATGATTCACTTGAATATACTTAACCAATCTAACATGATAACTTGATGGGGTTAGGTCATGATTCACTTGAATATACTTAACCAATCTAACATGATAACTTGATGGGGTTAAGTCATGAATCACTTGAATATACTTAACCAATCTAACATGATAACTTGACGGGATTAAGTCATGAATCACTTGAATATACTTAACCAATCTAACATGATAACTTGACGGGGTTAAGTCATGAATCACTTGAATATACTTAACCAATCTAACATGGTAACTTGATGGGGTTAAGTCATGAATCACTTGAATATACTTAACCAATCTAACATGATAACTTGATGGGGTTAAGTCATGAATCACTTGAATATACTTAACCAATCTAACATGGTAACTTGATGGGGTTAAGTCATGAATCGCTTGAATATACTTAACCAATCTAACATGGTAACTTGATGGGGTTAAGTCATGAATCGCTTGAATATACTTAACCAATCTAACACGATGACTTGAATAGGGTTAAGTCATGAACCGCTGGAATACGCTTAACCAACTTGACACGTGATTCGTAGGGCTAAGTCATGAACATGAATGACAACACTTAGCCAATCTTGACATGACATGTAGACGGGTTAAGTCACGAACTTGAATGACCACACTTAATCAAATGGATGTGCTAGACTGATAGGGGTTAAGTCTTGAATTTAGATGATAACACTTAACCTGCTGGACGAAAACCCTAGTCACGCGGTCCTTTTCAGCAGTAACCCTCTTGGATGTATCACGATACCCTAGGGACTAGGCTAGGGTGGGGCACGATTACTGGGCTGATTGTAAGCGACAAAAACGACGGCTGAGTTTGGTGCGCCATTGTAGGTTCAGGCGGACTATGGTCGTGCACGTAGTCCAGAGTTGAAAAAGCAGGCATGGGCACCAGTAGTTTTATACTGTGCGTGCTTGGAATGGTGTCAGTGGTTGACACCCTAGGACTTGATACACCCTAGGGTGGACCTAGCACAGAGTAGCTACATTCGTGATTGGGCCGTATGACACCGACACACGACGAGCTAGGTCTTGTAGGGAGCCGATCGACTAAAGCGTGACGTAGGGCGTTGTTCGATAGGTAGCGTAATCCCTAGTGGTCCTAGGTGGCATAAACCCTAGTCGAAAACGTCCATTAGGTAGCGTAATCCCTAGTGGTCCTAGGTGGCATAAACCCTAATCAAATCTAGAAATTGTTCAATAGGTAGCATAATCCCTAGTGGCCCTAGGTGGCGTAAATCCTAGTTGAACACACGATAATTCATGAAGAGGGAATCTGGCCAGAACAAGGATGGCAGTCCGAGCGACTTCAAGGATGGTGACACTACGTTGTAGTAGTACAGAATGACGTGATGGAACCCGTACGATATACGGCAAGGGACTATACATATACATGGAAGGGATGATACGAGTTAGGATTCTAGTACGGTTGGTGCAGAGGATGTTAGACATGCGATGCTATCCTGAGTTTACCTTGGTTATCCTGTTACCTTGGTTATCTTGTTACTTGAGTTTATCCTGTTATCTTAGTTTGATCTGTTTATCTTATCATCATGCTTATATTTACTTTCGGTTTATACATGTCATGTTACTCTTACCTGTTTTTAGGCTGAAAGTCACTAGGACTTACTCAGTCTTTATGACTGACCCGTTTTGTTTCGCCTCTTTTTCTTCCGTTTCCCCTCCCCCCCTAGGTTTACAGGGAGGAAATGTTGCTACTTAGTGCGGATTCTCTGCTTCAAGATCATCATCATCTATGGCTTGGACTTTTCTTGGCTATGGCTATTTTACTGTTTCACTTAGGGAATAATTTATGATCATGGTTTTATGCTTCTTTATTATTGCAAGACAGGTTTCTATGTAAGTAATTTAATGGCATTTTGATGTAAAAGGTTTTAGACCTTACTACTTTTATAAAGTAATGAAATCATATTTTCTTCCTCTGTTTTTATATGTTCTGTCTTGTAATATTTCTGTGCATGTTTACCTAGATAATACTCCACCAAAGCTAGTGCATTCCCTTTGTGAGTGACCCTAGCGGAGGTAGGGTGTTACAGTTTGTCTGCTCCGAAGTGTGTGCACACCCGCACTCCGTTAGAACCTACACCGCCGCACCAACCGCCGTCGCTTTTGACCGCTTACAATTAGCCAAGTAATTGTGCCCCACCCTGCCTAGTTTCATGGTACCATGATACCTAATTGGGTTACTGCTGAAATGGGTCCCCGTTACTAGGGTTTTCTAGTCAAACATGTTAAGTGGTTAAGTGTCTGTATTAACCTAACCCCACCCATCAGTTTAATTAACATGTTGAACTGGTTAAGTGTTTTAGTTAACTTAACCCTACCATCCTGACTTGTCTGTCCTTAGCTTTAATTAATTAAAGCACCAACCACTCACATTAGACAGGTATTGTTACGGTTACTGGATGTGCCGGTCGGTTCGGGGCAGGTTTACACCGTAACTCAGTCTAACCTCGGGTCCTTATTGGGCTCAATGCCTTAACCTCCCACATTGGATAGGTGTTGCTGTGATTACTGGACAGTCGGGCGGGTCCGGGCAGGTTTACATCACAACTCAATCCAACCTCGGGTTAAGCATACTTGTATTTTCTAAATTTACGTATTTGTTCTTTTTATTCTTATACGTAAATTTGCTAACAATTAAATGTTATGGCCCACTTTCCATGTCCATCATTTTTTGGTATATGATTTATACCGTTTAATGCCATAAATTACGTATGTGATTTTTCACCAATTTATGTCAAGTCTCCTATAATTACCAATTTTTCCCAACGTTACCCCATCTAAATATTAGGCTAACAATATTAGCCTAATTTTTCGTCCGCATGATTTTTAACATATAATTTTAGGCTAAAAACTTAGCCTAATTTAGCGTACACAAAATTGGCATAAAGAAATTCATTAACATAAACATGACATATGTGTAAACTTGGCATTTTCGGCATAGTCAATATGAACATCATAGGTGTGAACTTGCAAAATAGTCGACATGAATATCATATGTGTGAACATGCAACGTAGACTAAATCAACATACATATATGTGAATTTGCAACATAGACTAAATCAACTTACATATATGTGAATTTGCAACATAGGCTAAATCAACATACATATATGTGAATTTGCAACATAGACTAAATCAACTTACATATATGTGAATTTCCAAATCAATCACAAACATATGAATAAGTGTGAACTTGCAATATGACATAGGTTTAATATATACACATAAACATGTAGATCTAACATTTGGTCATATATGTGATATGATTTTACAACCTAAAACTTGCATAACATAATAAACTACACAACTCGTCATAACAGGTTGTACTCCAAGTTCATATACATATGAATAGACTTATCCATTAATTCCCAATTCAACATGATAATAAAACAGAACCACAGACGTAGAGCAATATCATTCAATTCCACATATAACATAATAAACATTGTTCTATTATCAATTTATTTCCAAGGCATGACATTAATTTTCGTTCGCATCCCAAAACATAACTAAACTTACAACGAACGACGAACTTGAGTTTTGGATTCTGAGTTCTGGAATTGAGATACTTTCCTTTGGGTAGATAAACGTTGTTTTGATTTTAATTGAATTAGATTTGTTCGTCTTTTAGCTTTCTTCAAGTGGAGGCTCCTCTCAGTTTTCTCCCGACAGCATGGCGGCTCTAGTTCTAAATTTTTGTGTGGATTTAGGTTGGAGACTTAAGTTGTTTATATAGAATTTCAAACTAATTAGAGCCGTCAGATGATCATAGATGAATCTAGACCATTTACATCGAGGAGTGTAACACCCCGAATTTCGGTTAATGCTAAAATTCACTAATTACAGAATAAATAATCTCAGATGTGAGAATTGGGGGAAACGGGCTGCGTCATTGCGTTCGTCTCGGAAAAATACGCGAAATAGAGTCTGAGTTTTCGAGAATCGGAGTCCGTATGGCCCAGTTATGGCCCAATGAAGTTGGCAGAAAATTTAAGATAAAAACAGAATTAAATATTTAGAAAGCAGATTCGAAATTGGAGCCTGCGGGGTCCAGGCGGGAAAATTCCCGCCCTAGCCATGTCGATAGGGCTGTCGACAGGGGTGTCGACTGCCCTGTCGACTTGCCTGTCGACAGGGGTGCGACGCCCAGTAAAACTGGGTGCACCAGGTTGGGTTTTAGGCTGGCTTGGAGGGCTGGTTTCTGGAAGCTTCTTGGATCTGACGGTTCTGATATAACCTAGGGTTAATCCTATGGCCTAAAAACACTACCTAATCCTATAAATAAGACCCCAACCCTACCCTAATTCATTCATAATTAGATCTTGTAACTAAACTATGGCAAAATGAAACTTGATCATGGCCTCCACAAATCAATGAAGAGAGTTGCAAGCTAATCAACCTCTAATCATCATCATCTTCATATTTAGCAACTAGTTCTACTTCATAAGTTTGCTAATCTTGGTTTTGGTGAGTTTCTATCACTTTGATGATCAATTGTTAAGTTAAGTAGATGAGATATGATGAGATCTATGGTTTTGCATGAGGATTAATGGGTTTTCAAGTCATATGATATGATGTGAATATGCTAATCTATGTATAATATTAATCCTATGTTTATGCAAGTTGAATATGTGAGTTTATGCATGTTGAATATGTGAGTTTATGCAAGTTGAATATGTGAGTTTATGCAAGTTGGATATGTGGGTTTATGCAAGTTAAGTGGTGGGTTTATGCATAATAAGTAATTGATTTTATGCAAGATAAGTATGAGGGTTTATGCAAGTTAAGTGGTGGGTTTATGCATAATAAGTAATTGATTTTATGCAAGTTAAGTATGTGGTTTTATGCATGCTAAGTGTTTGGTATTATGCATAAATCATGACATGCAAGTTTACCCTTTTAAATGTGATGCATACATATGCAAGATGACACCTTTATATGCTATGTATATATATATATATATATATATATATATATATGCATGTTTACCCTCCTTTAAGATGCAAGTCATATATGCAAGTTCAACATGTTATGCAAGTTATGTGCATGATGTTATGCAAGTTATGTGTATGATGTTATGCAAGTTATGTGTATGATGTTATGCAAGTTCATATGCAAGTTATGTGTATGATGTTATGCAAGTTATGTGCATGATGTTATGCAAGTTATGTGTATGTTGATATGCAAGTTATGTTTATGATATTATGCAAGTTATGTGTATGATGTTATGCAAGTTAGCATGTAACATGTTGTACAAGTTCACACCTTTAAGACACATGCAAGTTCACCTTTGTATAACCTATGAACACTTATGCAAGTTGCCTTTATATATGACATATGTATGTTCATACAAGTTGGGTTATTTAATAATGCTAGTTGGGTTAATATCATGATGTAAGTAGACACCTTTTAACCCATGTTAATGCTAATGTATGCTAAGTGAAACCCATGTTAATTGTGAAAGAATCTTCTCTTGGAAATATGTCGTGTTAGCATAAGTACGTGGGAAAACGATGGGGTTAATGGACATGATTAACGAAATGGTGTGAAATGGTTATGATTAAGCATACCATAAAATGAATAAGCATAAGTGGGAATTTACCTATTGAGTTAGGTCTACCCCATGGGAATTTACCTATTGAGTTAGGTCTACCCATGTTATGGAATTGGGAATTTACCTATTTAGTTAGGTCTACCCATATTCTTAAAAATGTGTAATTAATTAGGGATAATTAATATAAATATGGGGGTGATTAATTAGGTGTAATTAATCAACTAAGACACGAGGTTGGACCCTTTTGTAGCATAAGACTGCCCGGAACCGACCGGCAAATCCAGCAGCTACAAATGATTGGCCCAATGTGAGAGGTCTTAGGCATAAACTAAATACGTGACAAGTGTAAAGACACGAGGTTAGACCCTGTTATGGTGTAAGGCTGCCCGGAACCGACCGGCAAATCCAGCTGCCATAAAAGACGGTCTAATGTGAGAGGTCTTTACAAGGGTTACGTTCTTAATCAATTAAGAAACACTTAACCAGATAAGCATGTAGTAGGGCATGAGGGGTTAAGTGGGTGCCTTGGGTGGCATGTGGAAATGTAGTGGTTGCCCTGGGTGGCAATAGAAAATACGATTAGAATACTTAACCAAAGTGGGACATGTAATTAAACATGATTAAAGGGTTAAGTAAGTGCCATGGGTGGCATGTAGAAATCTAGTGGGTGCCTTAAGGGGCAATTGAAATGTGATTAGATGACTTAACCAAATCTTAACATGTAAGTGGGCATGATTATAAAAAGGGGTTAAGTGGGATGCACTAGATAGAATTGCAAGCTTAAGTGGTAGCTTGTGGGGGCCCATTTCAACCAATATCCCAAACGTATCTTTGTGGGCTCGACTCAAGTCGAGTGACGGGACACGCATATTGGGCTTGACTATAAGAGGCCAAAACGGGTTAGCGGTGGCAACGCAGGATCAACGGGTTTCATATGCGTGTGTGGACCCGGGCTGGTTGGTAAGTCGTTGTTGCATCGTGTAGATATAAAGCCGTGCACCGTTGATATTATCAGGTGGCCACTTTGGGGAATGATACACCCCAATTGTGGGACCAGCACGGGTATCTACAGTAGGGAGCCGATCGCTTGGGAGTAGTGGGTACACCTATGTAGTCAGATAGGGGTACACGAAACTACTAAATTACTAAGTACACTTAGTGGGATCAACCTTTAAGTAGGAATGACTGGTGTGGTGCAGTGTAGTAATTATCCTTGGGTGGGTGGATGCGTCTTTACGGTTATCTTAGTTTGTCCTAAGTCTACCAAGCTGCTTAGTGTAGCCATTCATCCCCAGACGTTACCGTATATCAAGCTTATGTCTTCTCTGGTTACTTTAATGATTGTATTGTTAAAGTTATAGGACTCACTCAGACGTATGTCTGACCCCGTTGTTTTTATCTTTTTCCCCCAACCCCAGGTTATCAGAGTGGGCCTAGTGCTAGTGGGCCTTGATCGGATTGCTGTATCTATCCTATGGAGCTTGGACCGTTGAAGTAAAGCCCAGTTCATCTTTTCTTTTATGGCTATTGTTTACTTAGTGGGATTATGTACTTATTTTTATCAGGATGGATATTTGTACTTGACTCTTGTATGGTTTTTGTGATGTAACCAAACATGTTTTATCTTCCGCTGCAATGAAATGATGATTTTAAAATTTCAAGTATTACTTATATCTGTCTTGTGGTAATTTTACTGTTCTATATTCACTTAAAATACTCCACCGAAACTAAGGCATTCCCTTTAGAGAGTGACCATAGCGGGTGTGGGGTGTTACACGTGGTATCAGAGCAAAGGTTACCAGAACAGATAATTTTTTTAGAAAAACTATTTTTCTAAGAAAATTTTTGGAAGGAGTATTTTCAAAAACATGACTAATAAGAGAAAGGTTTTTGAAAGAAAAGCATAATCCCCGATAGCCATATCTTTATCTTTTTGAATTCTCCGTTTGAATCTTTCCTCTTTCGTTTCAGCATGGCTGAAGATCTTAATCTTCCGGACGGTGTAGCGATACCAGTATGGTATAGGAGGTTGTTAGAGGCTAAGGCCGCCGCTGCAAGTCCAGCGAATGTTTCTCTACTACCCGTTACACCCGTTCCTCCTCGCGCGGATACTTTTGCTAAGACTTGTAAGGAGTTTAAGGCTATGGGAGGGAAACCTTTTGTAGGAGCTAGGGATTGGCTCAAGGAGACGGAAGAATTGATGGAGATCCTTGAAGT
Organism: Allium sativum; assembly: GCA_030737875.1. Taxonomy (NCBI): domain Eukaryota; kingdom Viridiplantae; phylum Streptophyta; class Magnoliopsida; order Asparagales; family Amaryllidaceae; genus Allium; species Allium sativum. The sequence goes on along the minus strand of CM060919.1, from coordinate 352,423,829 downwards.
GGAAGAAGGAAAGAAAGTCAAGTTAGCCGCTTGGTTGATGGAAGGGGAGGCCTCGCTATGGTGGAAGATCACTAATGGAGAACACCCTGTTGACTCTTGGGCAGATTTTAGGCAAAGGTTTGAGGCAAAGTTTCTTTCAAGAGCGGAAGAAAATCTGTACGTAGAAAGGTTCTTGAACTTAAAGCAAGGGAACTTGTCGGTGAAAGAATATGTTAACGAGTTTAACCAGTTAGCGAGATTCAACATAGACTTGGTAAACACACCGGAAGAGAAAGTTCTGAGGCTCGTTAAAGGCTTGAACGAACCGATGCGCGGATTGGCCATGTCTTACATCCCTATGGGGGCCACTTTTGAGAAACTAGTGGACATGGCACTTATGCATGAGGAAGAGAAGGGTCCCAATGCTATTAAAGTACCCGAGAAGAAAGGAGATCAAAAGAGACTTCCGCAACAACAGCAAAACGAAGGTGGGAAAGGCAACGGTGGCAAGGGAAAGAAGAAGTGCTTCAATTGTGGAACACTAGGCCACCTAAGCAAGGATAGTCGCAAGAAGAAGAAGACTGGCTGCTTCCACTGTGACGAAGCAGGGCATCTAGTGAAAGACTGTCCTAAGAAAGGGCAAAGGATGGGGTCTACCTCAGGAGGACAGGTGCAAGCTCTTGTGGCACCAGCTCAGGCAAGGGGGCAAGTTCAGGCTCTCGCAGCTCCACCGATTCGAGAAAGAGGTAGAACTATTTCCGTGGAAAGTTTAGTTTTTCTGTTTGATCATCCTGTCCGTACTTTATTTGATTCTGACGCATTGAAGTTCGTTTATCTCATCGTTAGTTGAGTCACTGCACATAAACACCAGTTTAGTAGATGATCCCTTAGTTATTTCAAACCCAATTGGGGCTCCATGACGTGTTTGGGTTTGAAAGTTGCTATACTTAGCGCTGAGTTTAGATGTGATGCTTTTTGGGCTTCACGGGCTATGGGTTAGTTTTGGGCATAGACTGGTTATCCAGTAGGGGTGCCGTTCTTGATTTTGAAGGGAGAGTTGTTAGGCTTATGACCCGCTTGGGTAACACTCTCGAGATCTCTTGTAATCCCATGGAATCTGTTATGCTAAGTTATCTAGAATCGCTTGACACGTCGGTCGAGAGTTTGCGATCTGTTAGAGTGGTCCGGGAATACTCGGATGTGTTTGAGGGAGGTGAAGGGCTTACCTCCGGAGCGGGAGATTGACTTCCGAATATATCTGATAGATAATGCCAAACCAGTATCTTGGCCAGTGTGCCACACGGCTCCTCGTGAGAGGAGGGAACTCCATAAGCAAGTAGGTGGTTTGCTTAAGAAGGGGTTCATAAGACGAAGTATATCGGAGTGGGGTGCTCCAGTAGTTTTTGCCGCGAAGGCGGATGGGTCCCTCAGACTTTGTGTAGGCTAAAGAGAACTAAATAAACTCACAAAGAAGAATCGACACCCATTGCCGAGGATTGATGATCTCTTTGATCAGTTAGTTGGCGCCTCAGTATTTGCGCAGTTGGACTTAGCCACAGGGTTTCGTCAGTTGAGAGTGGCTGAGGATAGTATAGAGAAGACTGCCTTTAGGACTCCGGATAGTTTTTATGAGTGGCTAGTGATGCCATTTGGTTTGATGAACGCCCCCAAATATTGGTTTGATGAGAAGGGTGTTCAGGGAGTACCTAAATAAGTTCGTAATGGTCTTTGTAATGACACCTTGGTCTTTTCTGGGAACGAAATAAGTTTTCGTATGTACTCAATAGGTTGAGCAAAGTCAGTCAAGATGTAAAACGGAGGTTTTGGAGCGAGACTGGCGAGGACATCCAGGGTTGGACAAGGGGCTTAATTATTTAGCCGTTTTTACTAGTATCATCTCACGTAGGTCGTCTGAATTCGAAGGAGGTATCCCTTGGGTGTTTGTCTGATATTGGTTTAGGCCTTTGGGGCTTGCATTTGGGGGATGCCGAGTTCGATTAGGGTGGTCTGCGTGAGAGATGAACAGTTGTGATGATTTTGGATGATATCCTGGTGGAGAAGAGCATGCCCTACATCTTAGGGAAGTATTGGAGACTCTTCGAGCGCATAGTCTTAGGACAGCAAAAGTGGATGAGATTCTTAGCATCCTATGAGTTTGAAATAGCGTATACCCATGGCAAGGGTAATGTGGTAGCGGACGCCTTAAGTAGAGAAAGGTTGTCCTTAAGTTCATTGTTCGTTGAACGACGGAGCTTAGAGTTAATTTCTATGTCTGACTTTAGACCTTCCGTTGACTATTGTACCCGGTTTGCTAGCCTCCTTGGGGGTTAGACCTACTCTTTTGGGATGAATTGACGAGGCATATCGAGACGACCCACAGTTGGTTGGGATAGTAGAGAAGCTCATGAGGAGGAGGTCGTCCAGCCATTTGAGTAGGGACACCCTAGATGGTAAGGGGTGGTTGTGTAAAGACGGTAGACTTCGTGTACCACAAACAAGGGTTTGAGGAAGGCTATACTTGTTAATGCACATCGGTCGAAAATGACCATTTATCCCGGTAGGGACAAGATGTACCAAGACGTGAAGCGAGTTTTCTTTTGGGCCGGTATGAAGAAATACGCGACCAAGTATGTCGCTAGATGCTTGGTGTGCTAACAAGTGAAAGCGAAGTAAAAGAAACCCGGAGGGTTGCTTCACCCGTTGGAAGTCCCGTAATGGGAAGTGGGATAGTGTCTCGATGGATTACCGAATTCAAGGAAGGGTAATAAGGGGATTGGGCTTATGGTAGATAGACTTACTAAGTGTGCCCATTTCATACCCGGAAAGAGCAAGAGCACTGTTCCATGTCTAGCTTCAGTTTATATTGAAGAGATAGTTCGGTTGCAAAGGAAACATGACGTATTCCATGTGTCACGTTTGAGGAAATGCCTACATGAGACCGTAGAGGCGGTAGAGCCGGGCTTACTTAAAGAAGTAAAGGTAGAATGTGATGTGATTATTCGACGAGCTCCTACCCGCATCCTTGGGTCAGAGATTAGGAAGTTGAGAAACAGAGAGGTTCGGCTAGTCAAAGTGAAAAGGGGAGATGGTGAGAGCAATGCTACTTGGGAGACAGAAGTAAAGATGCGTTCGTATAACCGTTCCTTTTTGAGGGTATGTCCTTTAATTTCTCCTCTATCGTTTGTCTAGTACTTATCTTATCTTTAGTATGTCCTCTCGTTAGTACCTTTGACCTTTAGATAGGGTAAACCTATGGTTGAAACATGTGTTTGAGACATGTTATGATTGATGGATGCATGTGGATGCAAGTGGTTGCTAGTGGTTGCTCGTGGATGCATATACACACACTCTAGGCACTAGATCGGCTCAGTCACTTCATATTGCATATTGCATATAATTGTGTGTAGGTAGCTATATTTATGGGTGTATAATGATTGTGTTATCATATGGATGATGCATTTTGATGAATGATTGTGCACTCATATAGATACTGTATGTGTCGATAGGGTTCTCTCGCATACATAATGGATGCATAGCACTGTCATGGTTTGCATATGTTCGTACATTAGATAGGGAACATATACACACACTTTTCGCATATGCTCATACATCATTAGAAATTGTTTTAAGGACAATGGATGCCCGTGTTTGATGGATTGAGTAGATGGTTGTTTGGATGGTAGGATATGCATTCTCCTTAGCTTAGAGATTTCGGGGACGAAATCCTTTAAGGAGGGGAGAATGTAACACCCCGAATTTCAGTTAATGCTAAAATTCACTAATTACAGAATAAATAATCTCAGATGTGAGAATTGGGGGAAACGGGCTGCGTCATTGCGTTCGTCTCGGAAAAATACGCGAAATAGAGTCCGAGTTTTCGAGAATCGGAGTCCGTATGGCCCAGTTATGGCCCAATGAAGTTGGCAGAAAATTTAAGATAAAAACAGAATTAAATATTTAGAAAGCAGATTCGAAATTGGAGCCTGCGGGGTCCAGGCGGGAAAATTCCCGCCCTAGCCATGTCGACAGGGCTGTCGACAGGGCTGTCGACAGGGGTGTCGACTGCCCTGTCGACTTGCCTGTCGACAGGGTGCGACGCCCAGTAAAACTGGGTGCACCAGGTTGGGTTTTAGGCTGGCTTGGAGGGCTGGTTTCTGGAAGCTTCTTGGATCTGACGGTTCTGATCTAACCTAGGGTTAATCCTATGGCCTAAAAACACTACCTAATCCTATAAATAAGACCCCAACCCTACCCTAATTCATTCATAATTAGATCTTGTAACTAAACTATGGCAAAATGAAACTTGATCATGGCCTCCACAAATCAATGAAGAGAGTTGCAAGCTAATCAACCTCTAATCATCATCATCTTCATAGTTAGCAACTAGTTCTACTTCATAAGTTTGCTAATCTTGGTTTTGGTGAGTTTCTATCACTTTGATGATCAATTGTTAAGTTAAGTAGATGAGATATGATGAGATCTATGGTTTTGCATGAGGATTAATGGGTTTTCAAGTCATATGATATGATGTGAATATGCTAATCTATGTATAATATTAATCCTATGTTTATGCAAGTTGAATATGTGAGTTTATGCATGTTGAATATGTGAGTTTATGCAAGTTGAATATGTGAGTTTATGCAAGTTGGATATGTGGGTTTATGCAAGTTAAGTGGTGGGTTTATGCATAATAAGTAATTGATTTTATGCAAGATAAGTATGAGGGTTTATGCAAGTTAAGTGGTGGGTTTATGCATAATAAGTAATTGATTTTATGCAAGTTAAGTATGTGGTTTTATGCATGCTAAGTGTTTGGTATTATGCATAAATCATGACATGCAAGTTTACCCTTTTAAATGTGATGCATACATATGCAAGATGACACCTTTATATGCTATGTATATATATATATATATATGCATGTTTACCCTCCTTTAAGATGCAAGTCATATATGCAAGTTCAACATGTTATGCAAGTTATGTGCATGATGTTATGCAAGTTATGTGTATGATGTTATGCAAGTTATGTGTATGATGTTATGCAAGTTCATATGCAAGTTATGTGTATGATGTTATGCAAGTTATGTGCATGATGTTATGCAAGTTATGTGTATGTTGATATGCAAGTTATGTTTATGATATTATGCAAGTTATGTGTATGATGTTATGCAAGTTAGCATGTAACATGTTGTACAAGTTCACACCTTTAAGACACATGCAAGTTCACCTTTGTATAACCTATGAACACTTATGCAAGTTGCCTTTATATATGACATATGTATGTTCATACAAGTTGGGTTATTTAATAATGCTAGTTGGGTTAATATCATGATGTAAGTAGACACCTTTTAACCCATGTTAATGCTAATGTATGCTAAGTGAAACCCATGTTAATTGTGAAAGAATCTTCTCTTGGAAATATGTCGTGTTAGCATAAGTACGTGGGAAAACGATGGGGTTAATGGACATGATTAACGAAATGGTGTGAAATGGTTATGATTAAGCATACCATAAAATGAATAAGCATAAGTGGGAATTTACCTATTGAGTTAGGTCTACCCCATGGGAATTTACCTATTGAGTTAGGTCTACCCATGTTATGGAATTGGGAATTTACCTATTTAGTTAGGTCTACCCATATTCTTAAAAATGTGTAATTAATTAGGGATAATTAATATAAATATGGGGGTGATTAATTAGGTGTAATTAATCAACTAAGACACGAGGTTGGACCCTTTTGTAGCATAAGACTGCCCGGAACCGACCGGCAAATCCAGCAGCTACAAATGATTGGCCCAATGTGAGAGGTCTTAGGCATAAACTAAATACGTGACAAGTGTAAAGACACGAGGTTAGACCCTGTTATGGTGTAAGGCTGCCCGGAACCGACCGACAAATCCAGCTGCCATAAAAGACGGTCTAATGTGAGAGGTCTTTACAAGGGTTACGTTCTTAATCAATTAAGAAACACTTAACCAGATAAGCATGTAGTAGGGCATGAGGGGTTAAGTGGGTGCCTTGGGTGGCATGTGGAAATGTAGTGGTTGCCCTGGGTGGCAATAGAAAATACGATTAGAATACTTAACCAAAGTGGGACATGTAATTAAACATGATTAAAGGGTTAAGTAAGTGCCATGGGTGGCATGTAGAAATCTAGTGGGTGCCTTAAGGGGCAATTGAAATGTGATTAGATGACTTAACCAAATCTTAACATGTAAGTGGGCATGATTATAAAAAGGGGTTAAGTGGGATGCACTAGATAGAATTGCAAGCTTAAGTGGTAGCTTGTGGGGGCCCATTTCAACCAATATCCCAAACGTATCTTTGTGGGCTCGACTCAAGTCGAGTGACGGGACACGCATATTGGGCTTGACTATAAGAGGCCAAAACGGGTTAGCGGTGGCAACGCAGGATCAACGGGTTTCATATGCGTGTGTGGACCCGGGCTGGTTGGTAAGTCGTTGTTGCATCGTGTAGATATAAAGCCGTGCACCGTTGATATTATCAGGTGGCCACTTTGGGGAATGATACACCCCAATTGTGGGACCAGCACGGGTATCTACAGTAGGGAGCCGATCGCTTGGGAGTAGTGGGTACACCTATGTAGTCAGATAGGGGTACACGAAACTACTAAATTACTAAGTACACTTAGTGGGATCAACCTTTAAGTAGGAATGACTGGTGTGGTGCAGTGTAGTAATTATCCTTGGGTGGGTGGATGCGTCTTTACGGTTATCTTAGTTTGTCCTAAGTCTACCAAGCTGCTTAGTGTAGCCATTCATCCCCAGACGTTACCGTATATCAAGCTTATGTCTTCTCTGGTTACTTTAATGATTGTATTGTTAAAGTTATAGGACTCACTCAGACGTATGTCTGACCCCGTTGTTTTTATCTTTTTCCCCCAACCCCAGGTTATCAGAGTGGGCCTAGTGCTAGTGGGCCTTGATCGGATTGCTGTATCTATCCTATGGAGCTTGGACCGTTGAAGTAAAGCCCAGTTCATCTTTTCTTTTATGGCTATTGTTTACTTAGTGGGATTATGTACTTATTTTTATCAGGATGGATATTTGTACTTGACTCTTGTATGGTTTTTGTGATGTAACCAAACATGTTTTATCTTCCGCTGCAATGAATTGATGATTTTAAATTTTCAAGTATTACTTATATCTGTCTTGTGGTAATTTTACTGTTCTATATTCACTTAAAATACTCCACCGAAACTAAGGCATTCCCTTTAGAGAGTGACCATAGCGGGTGTGGGGTGTTACAAGGAGAGCCAACCAGAAAGTGACAAATCAGCCCTAGTGACACACCAGAACTCAGAAAATCGCTTAGAACCCGACCAGGCCAGCGAAGACCTGACCAAGTCGACTGGGCAGGTCGACCCATAGGTCGACCCCCAGGTTGACCACCTGGTCGACCTGGTTACCTAAGTCGACCTGGGTCCTGGGCGGGAATTTTCCTGCCCAGCCCAATTCTGGTCTAGTTTTCGAATTTTGAACTTGTTTCGGGTTGTTTGAATTTTAAATTGAATTCTGAAACTTCCAAACACCACAACTTCTTCATACGGAGTCCGATTTACGCAAACTCGGACTCTATCTCAAGCAGAATTCCGAGACAATGCAATGGTGTAACCCGTTTCCCTTAATTCTTTCATATAGAATTAATTATACTTTAATTTGTTAATTTATTGTTAATAGAAAATTCGGGGTGTTACAAAACATTGTAATCGAAAAAATTATGATGAATGATAACTATAAAGTGGACGTAGTCGTTAATGCTAAACCACTATAAAAGTTGTGCATCCCTTTATATTTCTCGTACTTTGATTATTTGGATATCGGGTTTACTTCTAAACTCACTCTTAGGGTTTGACATATGCAAATAACCAATTTTCCATGTCTATAATGGTGTTAAATAATCTTGACCAAACGGAGGAGAGCTCCAAAAGACGTTGCTCAAGTTTTCTATATTATGGGTTCTAGTTAAAAGATTATTGCCCTTTAATTAGATTGCCATTTACGGTAGAAATACTACTACAATTTTGGTAGGCACGGACCTATGTCATTAGTTGACAAATCTGACGATGAATTTAATATATATTTTTTAGGCAAACTATATTGTAATACATACTGGTCATGTTGATTTATGCATACACATCATTATTTCCATGTTACATTAATGTAGTTAAATATCATTTGCATTAACTGACTGGGAATGTGGCACCTAAAGATACATCACATAACTTCAAGCAAACAGTGGAGTTTATAAAATATGAAGTCTTAATGTGCGCTTGTAGTAGTAGAAAACGAGATATATTTTAATGGAATATTTAAATGAAACTGGCAGTTTAATAGGGAATGCGTTTACCGTTTCAAAAAGGAATTTAAACAAAGTATTTTAATTAGTGATTTTTTATTTAATTATTTTATGATTAATTAATTTTGTGTTTCGATGTGTAATATGTTTTAATCAATATGGAACGGTGGTACAAAAACTAAGAGATGGTCACATAAATATACAATATTAGAAAATATAAAATAAATAATACAATCAATCCGTATAGCCTTGCTGCAACAATTTCATTTCTTATATTACTTATTTCAATGTTCCTATGTCGTTGAACTCCTTCACATTCCATGTTTGTTCTATTTTGAATATTATCATATTCTACTAAATAATAATCCAGAATTATATCAGTATCATTATCGTATGTCATGATATGGTAACCTACCAATATTTGGTTATTTGAGTATTCCACTTTATCCACTACATGTTTCAGTAGCTTTAGAAAAATATGTAATACTACTACCTATCAATATAGGTGTTTTGAATTGCACTCTACTATTCTATGCACCACTATAATTAAAAAATAGCTGAATTAAGATTTAACCAAGATTTGTATTGGGAAAAGTATATTGTAGAGAGTAGGAAATGAAAGTGATTGTATTACTGTAGAATTGAATAATATGTACAGTGACAGGATTATGTATTTATAGCCAGAATACAACGGTATGAAATATAATGGTAATAAAATAAAAATAGGAAATGGGCTTGACCCACTCTGCAGTTATTATATGATAAGAAATGAAAGGCCTAGTGTTTGCAACTTTTTCATGGAGACACCTCAAAAAATTTCTCTTTATCTTCTCGAATTTGGTTCTTAACAGAGTCCTTGGCCTTAGTAACATTAGATCTGAGTTGAGATGAGCTTGCTCTCTCATTGGTGCTATTCGTTCTTTGACTGTTGTCAACCTTTGATTTTATTTAGTCAGAGTGACTGTAGCTTGGTTTTGCTTGCTCTTCTCGTCTGCTAGCGTTCATTTTAGCATAGAATCTGGTAAAGCTCCTTGATGTAATTACTTTAGTAAGTACATCTGCTCTTTGGTAAACTCCAGGTATATGATTTATCTCAATTTCTCCTATTTATACTAGTTCTCTTACAAATTGCAAGTCAATTTCTATATGCTTTATTCGTGGTTGAATTGGGTTCTCAGACATGTATACTGAACTCTTATTGTCGCACCATAGAATTGGCTTTGTTGTAGACTTTATTTGTAGCTCTTTCAGTATAGATAGTAACCGCTTTATTTCTGCGGCAATATTTTCTTTACTCGTATATTCTGATTCAGTACTGAATCTAGAGATAGTTGCTATTTCTTTGAACTCCATGAGATTAAACTTTGTCCAATGTAAACACATTGTTCACTTGTAAATCATCTATCATCAGGATCAGAAGCCCAGTCAGCATTTTCATACCCCACAATGTTTAGATGTTGACTGGCTTTTAATGTGAGTCCATAATCTGCAGTTCCCTTGAGATATCTTAAAATTCTTTTAACTGCCTTCCAGTGTGTGTCAAGAGGCTTCTACATAAATTGGGATACTTTATTAACACTATAAGCAACTTCAGGTTTGGTTATAGTAATATATTGTAGTGCTTCTATAACCTTCCTGTATTATGTGATGTTGATAATTGCTTCTCCTCTAAATTTTGAGTACCGTTGACTACTTATCATTGGTGTTGGTTGAGGATTAGCATTCAACATCTTTGTTTTATCAAGTAGTTCAGTAATGTTCTCTCTTTGGCATAGAATTTTTTTATCGTTGGTTCTTATAACTTCTATGCCTAAGAAGTAATTGACATCACCCAAGTTTTTAACAGAACATTGCTTATCTAAGTATTGTGTCAATTCATTTATGTCTGTAATTTTATTGCTAATTGTCATCAGATCATCTACATATATTAGTACATAGATTACTGATAACTGGCCGATTCTTGTAAATTTGAGAATTATCTGATTTGGTAGACTGAAATCCTAATTTGTATAAATTGTTTTTTAGTCTATCAAACCAAACTCGAGGAGATTGTTTTAGACCATATATGGCCTTGTTTAATTTACAGACATCGTTTGAATTAATATTGTACCCTAGAGATTGACTCATGTATATTTCTTCTTCGAGAATTCCATTCAAAAAGGCATTATTAACATCAAAATGTTTAATATGCCAGTTTTCGCACAAAGCTAGAGTTAGTATTAATCTTACAGTAGTGGGTTTTACAACAAGAAAACAAGTTTGACTAAAATCAAAACCATACTCTGTGTAAAACCTTTAGCTACTAATCTAGCTTTGTACTTGTTTATAGAACCATCTGGATTCTTTTTCAATCTGTATGTCCATCAGTAACTTAATATAATTTTGTTAGAAGGTTGACATACAAGATTCCATGTGTTATTTTTTATTAGATCATTGTACTCTTCATCCGTTGCAGCCTTCCAGTTCTTAATTTTGATTGCCTGATCAAAAAATTCGGGTTCATTAGAGCTAGATCTTGCTGCAAATGTTTTGGGTTTAAAAATACCACTTTTTTCCCGAAATCATTGGATGGCCAGTCTGAGATGGTTGTTCAGTTGGTGGTGAGTCACTAGTACTTTCAGAGTTTTCAGACGTAGGTTGTTGAGTACTTGATTCACTCTGGTTTTCTTCTTGAATTTGACTTTGTGCAGGTGGATGAGATGTCATGCTGGGTGGCTCAAAGTTTTCATGATCATCATTGATTGGGGTTGATGGAATTTGAGCATCAGAATTTTGATTCATCTCCATCTGCTGCCAACTTTCATTGATGTGTGGAATAGCAGGTATAGATGCTTTTGGATTTCTCACTTTACCTGTAGTTCTTATATCTTTTGTACTATATGAAAAAACTTTTTCATTGAAAATAACATGCATGTTAATGTATATTCTGCCAATATCATCAATGCATTTATATCCTTTTTGATTAGTTGTGTACCCCTGAAAAGTACATTGTTTTGACCTGAAATTCAGTTTGTTAGTATTATAGGGTCTTAAATATGGAAAACACAGACATCCAAAGATCTAAAGCCCCTTATAATCTGGTTTGACATTGTGCATTTTTTCAAATGGTGACAGATCCTTTAATACGCTGGTTGGTTGTCTGTTAACCAGATAAACAACAGTATTAAAGGCTTCTAGCCAAAAATTTAAAGGCATACTAGCATGTGCAAGCAATGTCAATCCAGATTCAACTATATGCCTATGTTTTCTCTCCACTAGTCCATTTTTTTTAGATGTATATGGACAAGTAGTTCTATGAATACCTCTCTGTTGAAAATATTTACGTAGATTTTTTAATTCACTTCCACCATCTATCCGAATAACTTTGACTTTATAGTTAATTTTCTTTTCTATCATTGTAATAAAATTTACAAGAGTATATGTTTCAGACTTGGTTTTTAAGAAGTATATCCAAGTAAATCTAGTGTAGGCATCTACAAATGACACATAGTACTTATAGTTAAGATATGAATAAATAAGTGATGGTCCCCACAAATCTATTGCAATTAACTGTAATAGTATAGTATCTGAATCATTAAAAGGTAGCCTATGATTCTTACCCATTTGACAATATTCACATACATATGGTAAGGATGCAGAATCAAACTTGATTTCATTATCATTCAAATTTCCTGAACACTTTTAACACTTGGATGTTCAAGTTTGTAATGCCAGAAATCAAATACATTTGTGTTGCTTTCAGCTTTGTCATTAATATTCAAATCACAACATTTTCTTTCACTAATGGCATCACAATTTTCTTCAATAACATCACTTTGGCCCTTAACCGAATTAAATTTGTACAATTCATTGGTCAAATCACCCTGTAAAATATTTTTTCTAGTCAGAATATCCATAACTAAACAATCTTTTGGGAAAAATTCAAAATAAACATTATGGTCCTTAGCAAATTGGGACACGCTAATTAGGTTTTTGGCGATTTTAGGTACTCTACATAAATTGTACAGATGAAATTGTTTTTTGCCATTCATATAAGTATTACCAATGTGTGTAATTGCACAGAATTATTACCTCTATATTCCTTGCATCCAATATTCAAGTTGTCAAGCTTGTTTGTGAGGTGATTTGTTGCTCCAGAATCTAGGTACCAACTATCATCTTGTAAATGTTCCATTCTAACTGTATCATTTCCCTTGTGTTGATTGCTATCTTCTTGATTTATTTGTGCAACACTTGCATTTGGATTGTTACTGTTTATTTGATTTTGGTTGTTTGAGTACCTGAAATAACATTTCAAGGCAGCGTGGCCAATCTTCTCACAGATTCGACATTTGGGTCAGTTATTGTTATTCCATCTACCTCTTCCCTTCCTCTATTGGCAGTACCACCTCTCTGGTAAGAAGTTTCAGGTTTATTGCTATTCTGATTTTTGTTCTTATTGCTTGTTGCGAGATTTGCACTATAATCAGTTTCTTGAAATCTCTTACAGCCGATTCTTGCTTCATAGGACAGTAGAATATAATGAACTTCATCAATAGGAGGAACAATTATCTGAGACATTATGACTGCCACAACGGCTTCATAATCATCATTTTAACCATTTAACATATATAACACATGATCTCCATTGGGTATCTTGTTTTATGTTGCACTAAGTAAATCACATAGTTTCTTTACCTTAGAAATATACTCCCTCATATTTAGATTTTCCATCCTTATATCTTGAAGTTGCCTTTTGAAATGCAAAAACTTTGCAAAAGATTGATTGTTGAATTCTGTTTCGATGGTAGTCCATATTTCATTTGCTGAACTGCAGCCAATATCAGTAGGTTGTAAATTTTCACTTATTGAGGATAGTAGCCATGAGCTAATTAACCTATCTTGCATGTGATATTGCATGTATTTTTCATTAGCAATGGTTCTGTTATCTTGATCAGTAATAAATTTTGATGAAATGAGTGTAGTACCCAGAATAAACCCCCATAAACCATACCCTTGTATGACAGTTTCTACTTGTAGTTTCCACAGTAGATAATTTTCTTCTTCAAGATGAATTGTAATTAATTGGCTTCGTGAACTTACCACTGTCTAAACAATTGTTGTACAGATGCGCTTGTGGGATTCTCTAAATTAACTCCAGTTGCAAATGCACCAATAGCAGATGCAGCAGAAGTGGTGTTGTCACCCATGATGAAAAGAAAACAAGAATGTTTAAATTGAGATCAAATACCATTTCTGATCGAAGGTTAAGGAAGGATCAGGTACGAAACAGCCGAAAAATTTGATGATGAGGTACGTCTTTATGATTAGAAAACTTCTGAATCTTTCTGGCGAGGCTTTGACTGATTACTGGTGACTTTCTCAATCTTCTCGTATTGGATTCCTGTTGATTGATTCTGAATAACACTGAGTACAGTGTGTATTATTGAATTGCAGCCAAATTCCGAATAATTTATGGCAAGGCACAAATGATCACAATATATTCAATCTCTCAAATGATGGGAATAATCACTGATGGGAGAAAATACTTAAATGATGACAATTATCTGATGAGCATTACACACCAGATCAATCGAAGAAGATGATGCCGTGGGGTTGTAGATGCTCTGATACCAAATTAAGATTTAGCCAAGATTTGTATTGGTAGAAGAATATGTAGAAAACAGAAAATGAAAGCGATTGTATTATTGCAGAATTGAATAATATGTACACTGATAGGCTTATGTATTTATAGCCTAGAATACAACGGTAGGAAATGTAACGGTAATAAAATAAAAATAGGAAATAGGGGTAATAAAATAAAAATAAAAAATGGGCTTGGCCCAATCTGCCAATTGTTATATGATAAGAAATGAAAGACCTACATGCTGATGGCTAAAATCTACATTAACCACATGTACAGTCCCAACTTATGAATTTTATAAGACTGTCATGTAAATTTAATGTAGATGATTAACAAGTGGAATACTAGTATATAAAGAGAAACAATGCAAGTTAACTTGCAATGTGGGACTTTACAGTTGTGTAAGACAACTGTTTCTTTAGTATCCTTAATTTCAATAAAAAAGACTATTTCTAGGTTAAATGATTTAAAACTTGAGAATTTACTTATAAAAGCTCTCTTAGTTCAAATTTTGGGCTTTGTGTTTTAAACACATTAAGTTCTTCAAACTTTTTTATATAGATTTGACCAAATATTGTTAATTGCAATGTTTTAGTTTGAGGGTTATAGTTGAAAGAGTAAAATGCAATAAAGAAAAAGGGTAGTTTACTAATATATTATTTTAGCAAAATACCGATGTACATTAGATAATTTTCGGTGTATGAATAGAATTTGCCTTCATTCATTTATCTCTCAAGTCAAGATTTAGGGATCATTTAACCTAAATTTAATTTCTTCAACTCTTTATCTCCACAAAAAATTAAAATTCTTGAATGAGTGACCATTGTAATCAATCTCTTGTATTCGTCACTGGTATTAATAAAAGGCTTTCCTTTCAAGTGGACGTACACTGACAAATTGTTATTGAAACCACTGTAAATCCCAGTATGATTTACTTTTCGTTATTGCCCCTTTATTTCTTTTGTGTGGTGCTTGTGATTGGATTGAGTTGAGATTGTCTTTGATATTGATTGATTGTTTTTGCACGTTTACCACGATCTCGTCTTCCGCTGATTTGGGGGTCTTTGATTTGAGCGGTCTTGAATCAAAATTTCTCCACAAGAATTCCATATTAGCCATTTTTCTTTGAACACTGCATAACATTGGTTGATTGTCATGTGCTTATGGTTAGTAATAACTTAAAACATAACACGTCCGGATAAAATTTATGATATAGTCAAATATTCGATATCGATATATGATCGATATGTGCTTGAAAACTTGATCCTGTGGACGGAGAAGGGAGACAGTAGAAGCATATGTTGGTCTCAATGGGGCCGATCTATATGTGTTAAGGTAATTAAACTTCTGATGAAGCAGGAGGATAAAAAGCGGGAGAGGCAGATGTGACGTCTGACAAGATACTCCTGGGGTGAAAATGTGATGCTGTAGCTAAGGTGGTGGCAGCACAAGCGCTCGATCGGTGAAGGATGAAAGAATCATGGGCAAAGAGGTATGGTTTAAAGAAGCAAACCAGTCAGTTTAGTATTTCTTATAGAAAAACATGCGTGCTTCCTTTACATGATGCAAACCTTTAATATTTCAAAGCTCCGACGTATCTCCATATATGTTTAGAGCTTGTTTTTACTAAATTAGTCTGCATACACAATAAACTAACTTAACAAACTATTAATACTGGATCCATGGAAAGAAATTTGTTTATATTTTTATTAAAACACATGATGATTTTTAGTTTAATGAATCCATCACAACTTTTGATTGCTTGACTCAGTAAGATTCCTGTCCTCATACTGGTTGAAATGCTTAGTTAACATGGCATTATTACACTAAGGTACCGTTAACCAAACTTAAGAATGCAACTTATAATTATGTGCTGATCTCTCAGTTCTTATATCGAGGCTAATTAAAAATAGTAAACATTGACATAGTATCATTATGGGATACGAATATATATTATGATAATGTGTTAAGACTATTATATTCATACGAGTAATACGAAGATTGTTAGATTCATGTATGTAGACGATTATTAGAAAAGTCTTAAGACTATAATTTACAGGTTTCCCTAACTATCCTGTCCCCCACATTTCATTTTTTGTTTCCTTCATTTCTTTTTGTACAGATGTGTGCTTGTGTATGTCCATCACCCAGTACATTTGCAACGCAAAAAGAATGGTATTAAAATTTAAGATTTTTATCCAACCATCCACACAATTCGATAATACAAATTATTACAATGCAGTGCATTCTAGCAATATATTTTAACTACTGACATGTTAATGCACTATGTTAGTTTGGAATATAAGAATTTTGATTGAGTGATCCTGATAAATGGGTAATCCCTTTACTTGCAAGCATGCTTTCAAACTTTTTGTTCTTAAAGCATTATTAACCTGTTATTCAGGTTATATAATTATAGCAAGTTGGGCATTTTTGTTTGTTGAAATGTAAATTAATACCAGAGCCTTGACCACATAAAAAGTATAAAACTGATCCATATACTATTTTTATTCAACTTTAACCCACAATTTAGTTCAGATTCATGCATACAAGTGTCATGGGTAGCTGTATTGTCTCAGTAAAGGTTTACAATGATTATGTACCAATTAATTCGAGGAATAATCAATCGAAACATGGTGACTTGGATCAGTTACTGGCCAAGCAAAACTATACATTTAGTCCAATATTCATGGAGCATACATACAAGTTAACCTTTCATTATCTGTAAAGATCATGTATCCACAGACCAACAAACTAAAACTCATGTGCAGATAAATAAAATAGTAGTTTCATAATATATGATGCTTGCAAATACTGTGTCAAGCTTAATGCTCTAGCAGAGTACAAACAAAATCAGGGATGAAAATGAGTATGGATTAGTGGTTAAGTACTGTTTATATGTTTGTTGTGAACTAATACATTAGATGAATAGCAGAAATTTATTATAGTCATACTGAAGCTAACATCAATTTTTTACTTTAATATTCTTGCAAATAATTATTGCACTGAAAACAGGTCTAATTAGCTGCCAGAAACATAAATGTCATACATACAAATTCCAGGGAAAAAACAGTGGCAAAGTAGTGAATTATGTAACACTACACTATTCAATAAGTAAATTCACTATTTCAAGGCCACTATATAAACAACCAATCTTCCAAGCTAACCCTAAGTGGTCATGATTGAGAACTAGAGGGGGAAAAAAGCATTCAAAGTAGAGCTATATAAGAATAAGATATACGAAAAGGGGAAAACATATAACATGTTAGAAGATGACAGATATACACATGTATACATGCAGTGCATGAAGAATCAATCGAGTAATCTTGGTACATACACCATCGATGGCTGTGGCGAATTTGTGCCACACAATGAGAGTCTTTATTGCTCAGCCTGTGGCTGTCACCGCAGCTTTCATCTCAAAGTATCTCCTGCAAGGTATGATTGTCACATTATAATTAGTAGTTTGTATATATAACTTTGTTATAACACAGGCTTCGACCTTTTATCCATAACTGTTTTGATATCTTAGTCTAAACCATAATAAAGTACATGAATATAGCAAAAAATGGTGCAAGTTCATATTTCCTCCTAATTTATGCTTCTTTTATTAAAGACTAAATAATACATATGTACCTTAAACAACAGGAATATCTTTCATTTGCCACCACCACTGCAAGAAAATCAAGCGGTGGAGGCACAAAGGCGATCACGGACAAAGTTTACAATCGAGCAGAAGGAGAAAATGGGAATTTTTGCGGAGAAAATAGGATGGAAAATCCAATGTAAAAGGGAGAGAGAAGAAGACGGGGAAGTCGAAAAATTCTTGAAAGAGAGTGGAGTGAGTAGAAGAGCATTCAAAGTGTGGATGCATAATCATAGAAATTCTAATGCTCAAACTCAAAACACTGCGGACTCGTCTAGCACTGATAAAACAGATGATATTAATATTCCTGTTGCTGCTGAAAGTAATAATAACGCTGATAATTTTTAGTTTTTGGCTTTGCTTTTATTCTGCTTATGTTTTAATTTGTTTATAACAATGAAAAATATGCTGACAGGTAATTCAGTTGTTCCAGAGGAAACAGAATCTGTAGCGCCATAAAACTAGCAGTACTTTTTTCAGTTCTGTTGCTTATGTTTTCGTTTGGTCCTTTACCAACGTTAATATTCATTTAAGAAAAAAAGACGCATGAAATTCTGCTTGGTTATTTTGAGTGTTTTAAGGGAAAATACGTTGCCAGATAAGTGGTCTGATAATAATTCTTTTTCAATTTCACAGTTTGTTGATTGAGTAATTTGTGGCCAAACAACCAGGTTCTATACTTTAAAATAAACAATAAAAGCATCTCTAGAAGCAATCTCATTTTTAGTAGGAACAAAATAATTGAAAAATAGTATATTTCTCTTACTCTTCGAAAAACAAAAGGCCAGAGGAATCAATTTCTTTTTGTTAAAAAGAAGCTAAACAGGTTTCACAAAAAACATAATAGGGTTTTCAAAAAACTATTTACATCATAAACGGTTTTCTAGCTAGCGTTTATGCATCGCCGCTTAAGAAAAGGAGGGAAAGCACCATTTGTTTTATGTTCGACGTTCGAACTGTCGCCGCCGTAGTGTGAAAAATGGAAAATAAGCGTCGATTTCCTCTGCCTTTTTTTGTTTCACCCTCCTAAATATATTTTAACAATTAAAAATATATAGCTCTTATGCTTTGCCAAAAAATTATAGTTCTAAATGTAAATAATATAAAAATCGAATGTAATTATTTCCCAAGAAAATTGATGCACAATGTCATCACATTTGGAAAATAGTTTTGAAATATAAAATTGATTTTCTTTTATAGATTTGTTGTCTTTTGGATAATATTAACAATCATATTCTTCTCCTTCCCTTTCGCTGAAATGATTAGAATTTTTCAATTTTCTCATTTTCTCAAGCCAAACCCTACTTTAATATCTAAAGTTCAAGTTTGTAGATGGTAAAGATTAATACTGTTGAGACAAGATTTTGATCGATGCCAACATATAAAGGTGCAATGAAGATCATTTCATAGAGATAAGGTTTTTTACTTTGAGTCGTGTTAGAAATATGTTAAAATCTATCCTCAAAGTATAACACGAATACACAAAACAATATCATATCTTCATTGCTGAAATCTGTATATTTGAGGAATTAAAAAGTCACAGAAAAAGCCCAAACGGTACAAGCTCCGACCGGGAAAGAGTGCAGAGTGATATAGATTATGGACCGAGGTCCTCTGGTCCATAGCCAGAAAACGGTCGACCGCCCAAAAAAGGACCTGTCAACCGGTTTTACCGTGTTTGCACATAACGGTTATTTTTTTGATTCTTTAAATTTCCAGAAACTTAACCAGTCGACCGGTGATTTTCAACCAGTCGACTGGTTCCGAACAACAAGCTTTTTGATGAAGGATTGCTTCCATTCATCAAGAACTTTCTCTTCAATTTTCAATGGAAACGGATGCAATCTTTTGTAGAAACTCTTCATGAAGGAATGCAACTATTCTACACTATAAATAGACTTGAAATCATACTTTCAAATCACCGATTCTTGCTCTAAATTCTGATCTTACTTTCTAAATATTCTTGCATTCTAAAAGCTCTAAAATATTTCAATTGCTTATTGAATCATTGAAATTATTCCATATCTCTTGATTCAATAAGTACTATACTTTCTTAAATCTACGCATTCAAAGTATATACTTGAGGATCAGATTATAGGAAGATTGTACTCAAACTGTTGACTATCCGTATTGAATCAAGAACACAAAGCAGAAGTCAAAACCATTGTATTAGTTGAAGTCCTGTGTGTGACCAGGCAAGTGTTGAAGTCCTGTGTGTGATCAGGCAAGTGTTGAAGTCCTCATTGTTGTAAGAGGCAAGTGTTGAAGTCCTCGGCGTGGTTAGAGGCACGAAATCTTGTTTTGCTGCTCAGGTCCCCTTTCTGCTGCTCGGGTGTTGTATACCTATTCCTCCGGGTGAAGTGAGGTTGTTGATTAGTGAAAATCCAGATAGAAGTCTGGGACTGGATGTAGGACGGTGCTCCGAACCAGTATAAAAATCCCTGGTGTGATTTTTCTATTTTTTACTGCATTTACTATCATACAGTTTTGTGCTTGTTTATTACTTCATACTTGACTATTGTTCGTCATATTACACGATCCTTGTGTGTATTATACTCGGCAAGTACACGCATACACTTTCAATTGGTATCAGAGCACGATCATCACATAACCGTAACACGGTTATTTGATATATTCTAGTAATATGGCAAATAACCCAAGTAGTAGCACTAACACCACTTATACGGAAGGTCAATTGACACAAAGACCTCCTTTCTTTAATGGTCTTAACTATAGTTATTGGGCAACACGTATGGCTTTTTACATGCAATCAACTAACTATGATGCTTGGAATGCTACTCAGAAAGAAATAGTCAATCCAACGACTGAGTATGCAGAATGGACGGCTGCTGAGAAAACCGCAGCTGCCGTAAATGCAAAAGCAATTAATATGTTGTTTTGTACATTAGATCAAAACGAATATAACCGTGTTAGTATTTGCACCACTGCTTATCAAATTTGGCAAACGCTAAAATCCACTCATGAAGGTACTAACAAGGTTAAACAAGCCAAAATAGCTATGTTGAAAAGTCAATTTCAAAAATGAAGCCAAGTGAAACAATCAATGAGATGTATTCACGGTTTCAAACCATTCATCATGCACTTATTGGATTAGGGCAAAAATATTCTGATTTTGATGTAGTTTCAACAGTCCTACATTCTCTAACTAATGAATGGGAAGGAAAAGTATTAGCAATAGAAGAAGCTAATGATCTTTCCACCATGAAGCCAGATGAACTGATAGAAAATCTTATGTCCTATGAAGCTAACCTGCAGGCTAGAAAAGAACAAAAAGAAGAAAAGAAAATTGTAGCATTTCATGCCGAAAAGGATGAAGACATCTCAGATTCTGAAGATGAAGATCTAGCATTCATTGCAAAAGGATTCAAGAAATTCTTAAAGCAACGAAAGGCTAGTCGTTACAACAGAAAGAAGTTCGGATCAAATAAACCATCTTCATCAAATGTAGAATGCTTCAACTGTCACAAGAAAGGACATATGCAAAAGGATTGTCCGGAGCAAAAGAAGAAGACAGAAAATGAAAAATTCAAACACAAGAAGGACAAGTCAAAGAAACGAGCATTTTCAGTAACATGGGATGATTCAGACTCATCTTCATCTGATAGTGAAAGCGACTCAGACGATGAACAAGCAAATGTATGTTTTATGGCGAAAGAAGATGAGGTACAAATTCCTTCTTTTGAAGAAGTTCTTGATATAATGCTGAATTGATATATAAATTCAAAGATATGAAACGACAATGCAAAGAAGCCAAAGCAGATTTCAGTAGAGCAGAGTTTGAACGAGATATGTTAAAAGATGAGAAGAAAATATTAGAAGAAGAACTTGAAAAACTTCAAGAATCATCATCTAATATTGATTCTCAATTATCTCTTTTGAGTCAAGAAATTGGAACTCAAAAGGAGAAAAATGATGCTCTTACTACTGAAAATCATGAGCTTAAGGCAAAAGTTAAAATTCTGGACCTAGAAAAGGCTAGTTTACAAAATAAGTTAGATGATATTACTCAAAATGTTTCTAACTTCAACAAAGGTCGAGAAAATTTGACAAAAATCATTGGAAGCTCACAACCTGCTTCAAATAAACAAGGTTTGGGATATAAGAAACAAGAAACCAATCATAAAAATAGTACTAGATATGCTTTTGTGTACAATAAAAATATCACTGCTAGTACTAATGTTCATCCAAGACCCAATTATTATAGAAATTCGAATACTTCTACGACTAGAAATATTTATAATAAATATAGAAGTATGGAAAGGAATATCAATAGAGATTACTTAAGTATTTGGGTTCCTGTAAGTTGGAAAAACAGAGAAAAATATATCGATGATTATTTTGATTCTGTAGTTAATAATGAAAATTTTATCTTTAAAGGTTCCATTAAACCCTCTTGGGTATGGTTACCTTCCATCTAACCCATTGACCCAAACAAAGCAAGTGGGTACCAAAACTATATATGTTAATTTTTTTGCAGGTACACCACAACAAAGAGAAGGTTATTCGGTATCTCTAAATATCTTTGAAAACTCAGCTTATCAAAAAATCACATGATTCAATATCCCCTAAAGGTGCTATAATTATTGTATTCTCTACTACTCTCGATTACTGTGCTTATTATGATATTTATTCTTTTAAATCGATGACAAAGGAAATATTTTCTCTTATGATTATTCATATCATTCATGTTACATATACTATCATTTAAAATTATGTGCTTAACATGGTAATAGTATATGTGTGCTAACATTTGTTAATGCAGGAATCAAAAGGTAAGATTATTTATATTATGAACTAACAAATTTTGCAGAAATTCAGGGGGAGCTTTATATTCAGAGGGAGAAAATCCAAGATGTTGTCATCAATCAAAAAAGGGGAGAATGTTGAGACAAGATTTTGATCGATGCCAACATATAAAGGTGCAATGAAGATCATTTCATAGAGATAAGGTTTTTTACTTTGAGTCGTATTAGAAATATGTTAAAATCTATCCTCAAAGTATAACACGAATGCGCAAAACAATATCATATCTTCGTTGCTGAAATCTGTATATTTGAGGAATTGAAAAGTCACAGAAAAAGCCCAAACGGTCCAGGCTCCGACCGGGAAAGAGTGCAGAGTGATATAGACTATGGACTGAGGTCCTCCGGTTCATAGCCAAAAAACGGTCGACCGCGCAAAAAAGGACCGGTCGACCGGTTTTACTGTATTTGCACATAACGGCTATTTTTTTGATTCTTTAAATTTCCAGAAACTTAACCAGTCGACCGGTGATTTTCAACCAGTCGACCGGTTCCGAACAACAAGCTTTTTTATGAAGGGTTGCTTCCATTAATCAAGAGTTTTCTCTTCAATTTTCAATGGAAACGGATGCAATCTTTTGTAGAAACTCTTCATGAAGGAATGCAACTATTCTACACTATAAATAGACTTGAAATCATACTTTCAAATCACCGATTCTTGCTCTAAATTCTGATCTTACTTTCTAAATATTCTTGCATTCTAAAAGCTCTAAAATATTTCAATTGCTTATTGAATCATTGAAATTATTTCATATCTCTTGATTCAATAAGTAATATACTTCCTTAAATCTATGCATTCAAAGTATATACTTGAGGATCAGATTATAGGAAGATTGTACTCAAACTGTTGACTATCCGTGTTGAATCAAGAACACAAAGAAGAAGTCAAAACCATTGTATTAGTTAAATCCTGTGTGTGATCAGGCAAGTGTTGAAGTCCTGTGTGTGATCAGGCAAGTGTTGAAGTCCTCATTGTTGTAAGAGGCAAGTGTTGAAGTCCTCGGCGTGGTTAGAGGCACGAAATCCTGTTCTGCTGCTCAGGTCCCCGTTCTGCTGCTCGGGTGTTGTATACCTATTCCTCCGGGTGAAGTGAGGTTGTTGATTAGTGAAAATCCAGATAGACGTCTGGGACTGGACGTAGGACGGTGCTCCGAACCAGTATAAAAATCCTTGGTGTGATTTTTCTATTTTTTACTGCATTTACTATCATACAGTTTTGTGCTTGTTTATTACTTTATACTTGACTATTGTTCGTCATATTACACGATCCTTGTGTGATTATACTCGGCAAGTACACGCATACACTTTCAAATACTAGGCACAGAGACAACACATAAAATCATAAAATAATAAAAGGTAACATATGAATTGCTCTGATAATTTGATCGTTAACTAGGTTTACATTCACCGTTTACTACCTTGATTCTCACATTAAACTAGTATCACAATTATCCATAAAAAAATTAACAATGAGAACCTCATGTCTTAGGTCCGATACTAATTTGTTTAACGGTGAAAAACATTCCTTTTTGATGCGGAATAAAGGAGAACATAACTCTAAACGAGACCCATAATAATAGGAAATATGTGAAAATGTCATCTCAAACTCATCACTACAAATTTGTGGATTTTTGGCATCAGGAAAACGATTACAAGGAAAAAAATTAGAGCTTTTTTATCCATAAGGACAGCCCGCTAAAATTTTATTCACAAGGACAGTATACTTATTCTTTATTATTTCACGTGCGCTGATTTCTTTTTCTTCCTCATTCAGACATCGCGCTTCCCTCGATCTCGCATTCTCTTCTCCAGTGTGTTTTTTTCTTCTTCAGCGCATTTTTTTTCTTCTGATTCATATTGCAAAATCACTCTCAAGCGTATTGATATCTCGATCAGATCAGATCTCAACATCTGATCTCTCGCTCCGAGTTTTAGATTGCAAAATCACTCTCGAGCGTATTGATTTGGGATTTCGTTCATGAGATTAACGATGATTCTGCTTGAATCGACTAAAATTTATTAACAAATTATTTCGATTATGTTCACAAGATTAACGATGATTATGTTTGAATCGAGCAGTTTTAAGGTATCAGTTTTATATTATTTTTAGGTATCATTTTTGTTTATTTAACACTGTTTTATATTCGTTTGTTGTGTTTTAATGTTGTATTTATTTTGTAGTTGTATTGCTGTATTATCTATGTATTACAGTCGAACTTATTTCGTTGTAATCAACCAAACTGTGATGTAAGTAATTTTTGTGTTACTTTTTATTTAAAACATTACAGCAGTTTTTAGGTATCATTTTTATATGTTTTTGGGTATTATTTTTACTGTATTCACTGTGCTATGTTTTTTAAGTTACTTTTTGTTGCTGTATTAATTTTGTTGCTGTACTATTGCACTAGCTTTGTAATTCAATTGAATTTATTTCATTTTAATCAATCAAATTGTGATTCAAACATTTTCTGTATTGCTTTTGTCTTTAAAATATTAAAGCAGTTTTTAGGTATCATTTTTATATTTTTTTTAGGTATCATTTTTATGTCTTTGTGTATGAGAACTGTGGCAAGTCGGTAGATTTGTGTTGTTTGCTTTGGTAATTGACTTTTTTTGATACACAACATTAATTCTAACTGATACCCACTGATAAAAAATTAACACCCATCTAGTCAATTCAAATCTCACAAAAATAATATTTATTCTCAATAATACCTACTGATTTAAAAAATAATAGCAATCAATTCAATTCAATTCAATTATCACAAAAATGGGATTATTCTCAATAATACACAATAAAACCCACTTGTATCATATGATACCTACAACTATATATAACTGATATACTAGGATACATTGTTTTCCTATATAATATAAGTACATACAACATTGCTCCCCATTCCAAGGATGCATTCATGCATTTACTTTTACTTGTACTCAATTCAGTCTTGAATTCAAGTAAATTCCAGCAGCATGCTGTATCTGCAAGAATTTCATACACAATCAAAACATATACCAACATAATGTAAATTCAACTAGAAAATATAAAATTGATACCTTAAAAAATATAAAAATGATACCTAAAAACTACTATGATGTAAATTCAACTAGAAATATAAAAGTGGTACCTAAAAATATATATATATATAAATGATACCTAAAAACTGCTATGATGTAAATTCAACTAGAAAATTTAAAAGTGATACCTAAAAAAATATAAAAATGATACCTAAAAATTGCTATGATGTAAATTCTACTAGAAAATATAAAACTGATACCTAAAAAAATATAAAAATGATACCTAAAAACTGCTATGATGTAAATTCAACTAGAAAATATAATACTGATATTTAAAAAAAATATAAAAGTGATACTTAAAAACTGCATGACTTTCATAGTATCAATACTGACAAAATTTGATATCATTAATTTGCCATCCATCACCAACATAACAATCATTCCATCAATCAACATGTACATAAGCAAGATTAGTGTTCAATACATCAGCATGTACATAATAGTCATTACTAATTTGCAAAACATTTTAAACTGTTTACATATCAAATTGAAATAAAAAACATCGTTTTCAAACACAATCTAGTTACATACAACACTATTCTAGACATTAATTCATTCATTTTCTTGTAGTTTTTTCGCTCAATCCAGTGATGAATCAAACCAAATTCCAGCAGCTAACATGATTTGATAGTATTTCGCACACAATCATTGCTCTTGTTTTATCCATGTTTTCTTCTGTCACTTTCAACGTAACTTCAGATCTGTTATGTGATGCCATAAATATGATCATAAATATTCCACAATCTGCTCTGTATGTATGAATAATATTGATGGTTAGAAATTATAGTATAAAATTTATTCTTTATTGATGGTTAGAAATAAGAAACTGATACCACTTTTCAACTAAAATTTATACATTATTGTTGAAAAGTAACAACAGATAAGAAAGTGATGTCAATACTTAGTTAAAAATGATACTACATTCATGCATAGCTAACAAAAGAGAAGATGTAGTCAACTTAATGTCTCTTGCCCGCGGATTAAGAAAATCATCATCCTAGTTAATAAAAAAACATTATAGAACCGAATGATATGATTTATGAGTATCAGATGTAAATGTTATGCATTATAAATGATCATTTCACAAGCACATATCAGTTTTTTAATAGTGTAAAGTAACAGTTTTTATTTTGTACAATGAGTGAGTATCATTTTTATACCAATTTAGATATCATTTTGTACTAAATTTAATGTTGCACTATTTTAAAACTAAAACTAATGCAAAAAATGTTACATCACAGTTTGGTTGATTATAATGAAATAAGTTCGACTGTGCTATGTTTTTAGGTATCATTTTTATATTTTTTTAGGTATCATTTTTACAGTATTCACTGTGTTATGTTTTTTTTTAGTTACTTTTTGTTGCTGTATTAATTTTGTTGTTGTACTGTTGCACTAGTTTTGTAATTCAATTGAATTAATTTCATTTTAATCAATCAAATTGTGATTCAAACATTTTCTGTATTGCTTTTGTCGTTAAAATATTAAAGCGGTTTTTAGGTATCATTTTTATATTTTTTTTAGGTATCATTTTTATGGCTTTGTGTATGAGAACTGTGGCAAGTAGGTAGATTTGTGCTGTTTGCTTTGGTAATTGATTTTTTTTTATACACAACATTAATTCTAACTGATACCCACTGATAAAAAATAACACCCATCTAGTCAATTCAAATCTCACAAAAATAATATTTATTCTCAATAATACCTACCAATTTAAAAAATAATAGCAATCGATTCAATTCAATTATCACAAAAATAAGATTATTCTCAATAATACACAATAACACCCACTTGTATCATATGATACCTACAACTATACATAACTGATATACTAGGATACATTGTTTTCCTACACAATATAAGTACATACAACACTGCTCCCCATTCCAAGAATGCATTCATGCATTTACTTTTACTTGTATTCAATCCAGTCTTGAATTCAAGTAAATTCCAGCAGCATGCAGTATCTGCAAGAATTTCATACACAATCAAAACTTATACCAGGATAATAATGTAAATTCAATTAGAAAATATAAAATTGATACCTTAAAAAATATAAAAATGATACCTAAAAGCTGCTATGATGTAAATTCAACTAGAAAATATAAAAGTGATGCCTAAAAAAAATAAAAAAAATGATACCTAAAAACTACTATGATGTAAATTCAATTAGAAAATATAAAAGTGATACCTAAAAAAATATAAAAATGATACCTAAAAACTGCTATGATGTAAATTCTACTAGAAAAAATAAAACTGATACCTAAATTTTTTTATAAAAATGATACCTAAAAACTGCTATGATGTAAATTCAACTAGAAAATATAAAACTGATACCTAAAAAAATATAAAAGTGATACCTAAAAGCTGCATGACTTTAGAGTTTCAATACTGACAAAATTTGATATCATTAATTTGCTATCCAACTCACCAACATAACAATCATTCCATCAATCAACATGTACATAAGCATGATTAGTGTTCAATACATCAGCATGTACATAATAGTCATTACTGATTAAACTGTTTACATATAAAACTGAAATAAAAAACATCGTTTTCAAACACAATCTAGTTACATACAACACTATTCTAAACATTAATTCATTCATTTTCTTGTAGTTTTTTTTGCTCAATCCATTGATGAATCGAACCAAATTCCAGCAGCTAGCATGATTTGATAGTATTTCACACACAATCATTGCTCTTGTTTTATCCATGTTTTCTTCAGTCACTTTCAGTGTAACTTCAAATCTGTTGTGTGATGCCATAAATATAATTACAAATATTCCACAATCTGCTCTGTATGTATGAAAAATATTAATGGTTAGAAATAATAGTTTAAAATTTATTCTTTACTGATGGTTAGAATAAGAAACTGATACCACTTTTCAACTAAAATTTATACATTATTGCTGAAAAGTAACAACAGATAAGAAAGCGATGTCAATACTTAGTTAAAAATGATACTACATTCATGCATAGCTAACAAAAGAGAAGATGTGGTCAACTTAATGTCTCTTGCCCGCGGATTAATAAAATCATCATCCTAGATAATAAAAAAAATTATAGAACTGAATGATATGATTTATGAGTATCAGATGTAAATGTTATGCATCATAAATGATCATTTCACAAGCACATATCAGTTTTTTAATAGTGTAAAGTAATAGTTTTTACTTTGTACAACGAGTGAGTATCATTTTTCTACCAACTTAGATATCATTTTCTACTAAATTTAATGTTGCACTATTTTAAAACTAAAACTAATGCAAAAAATGTTACATTACAGTTTGGTTGATTATAATGAAATAAGTTCGACTGTTCCCAATCTATATTTTAAAACTGATACCCAAAAAAAATATAAAACTGATACCTAAAAACTGCTATGACGTAAATTCAACTAGAAAATATAAAACTGATACCTAAAAAAATATAAAACTGATACCTAAAAACTGCTATGATGTAAATTCGACTAGAAAATATAAAACTGATACCTAAAAAAATATAAAACTGATACCTAAAAACAGCTATGATATTTCAAAGAAAAACTAATACAAAAATAATTACATCCCATTTTGATTGACCAAAATGACATAATTTTGAATGAGTTGCTATGCTAACGCAGCAGTACATGTAGAAAACTAATATTGCACCAAAATTATAAACACAAAAGCATAACACTGTTAAAACACAAAAACTGATACCTAAAAAAATAGCAAACTGATACCTAAAAACTGCTAAATTGTCCATGAAAAAAAGTATTTCCCGGCGATTTTTCTCTCGTTCATCTCTCTCGTTTGATTTTCTACGACGAATTCACAAAATCAAAAATAATGAAATCGGTGAGGAGATCGAGAAATTTGCGCGAGTCGGATTGTTGAGGAAGAAATCGCGTTGGAAATCAGTGAACAGATCGAGAAATTTTATGGAAGAGGCGGAAGTTGTTTGTCGGAGGCGATTAGGGTTTGATGGAAGAGGCGACCAGTGACGTGGTGGAAGTTGATCATCGGAGTTGACTAGGGTTTGATGGAAGAGGCGGTCAACGACTAGGATTTTCAGTGAGAAGATGGAAATGATATAAAGAACGTAATAAAAGAGGGATTATGTTGGGTTGGCCTATTTACTGTCCTTATGGATAAATTATTAGTGGCTTGCCCTTTTGGATAAATTTTTTAATTAATTTGTCCTTATAATTTTTTTCCCTTTTGGCATTTTGGAAAAGTTCTTGTAATTATTCAAAATAACAGACCAAAGCCAAAGATAGGAATTTTCTTTCTAG
Source organism: Allium sativum (assembly GCA_030737875.1). NCBI lineage: Eukaryota > Viridiplantae > Streptophyta > Magnoliopsida > Asparagales > Amaryllidaceae > Allium > Allium sativum. The sequence continues at coordinate 352,394,079 of CM060919.1, read as the reverse complement.
TTTAAGTCATGTCTCTTGCTGAACGACTTCTCTGAAGATACGGTCTTCTTGTGCAATCTCAATGCCTCTACCTCCAAGATTAGTGACCATAGCTTCATATCGTGCATGTTGTATATATTTCATATTTTGTATTGTATAGCACATTATATGTATAAGAAACATGTAACGATCGTTAATTAATTAAGCGACGGTCTCGAAAGGTTATTTTTCACAAACGACAGAATCAAGATTTGAGACTACTTCCATTAAGTCTGGATTGTTTGTTACGTCGAGAAAAAGTATATGGTTCGCTATATTTCAAGGGCGGACGATTTGAGAGTCAAAACTATCTTGAAATGCGCGTAAAATTGTTCGTTCGGGCCATAGTCTCATATTTAGAAGAAACTTTTACCATCGGATCCGTATCGTTGTGGTGATGCAAGCTGTCAAGTTTCGTGGCGAACAGACTAGTTGTTTGATCGTGCGAAAATAAAACGCATATCGTTTAAGATAGAAATGGAAATGAGATAAACAAATGAATTAATAAAATATTATTAAATACCCTAGATCTACTGAAACCTACCCTTTATCATTTTCTTCCAAAAACACTTTTACTGTTTCATTGCTCAAACATAGCAGTCTTTCCCTTAGCTTTAAAATTCATAATCCAAAAATCCGTTTGACGATAAAATACAAGGTCAGATCCATTGACATCAGCGCGAAGAGAACTTCGAGATAATGTTGCTGTCATCAGGTGTGATTATGATAGGTCGACATCCATTTTTTTACAGCCTAACTAGGGTTCGGCTGCATTGATTATCGGAGCAACATTGGTCGTATCAAATGTCGGATCTAGGTCTTCGGTGAAGAATCACAGCAGGTGGTAGGGTCCTTAGGAGGACATATCATTATTAGTGACCCATGATCCAGACACAGCGAGGCTCGGGCCTGGAGGACACTATTTGTTTGGTGGCATGGGATAGGGTGATTTTGGTGTCGGGAACTCGGCCATTCGATGACGGGTTGAACGGAGTAAATAATTTTCGATTTCATCGAATAAATCTTCATACCATTTGATTCGTGCATGGGCTGTGAATGGGTTCGTATCCGTCTATTCTTGTTTGGGAAAGAAATAGGTTTAGTCATGATCAAGTAATTAGTTATTAATTAACTTGGGTTTAATTTTTAATTATTAAAATAACAGTTAAACTTTTACCTTGTGTATCTTTCTCATATGATATCTGATTTGAATGATGTTTCTTACGTTGGGTTCGTGTTGACAAGTTGTACACAGAAGAGCATGTTTAGGCTGATTTGGATGAGGTGAGTGGTATTGTCTTTCACTTTACTATAGTTGTTCATATAGTATAAAAACTGTGTTTTTTTACTTAAATGAATTTTAAACGGGATTTCTAATAATAAAATCTAGCTAATAGTTCTAATAATAAAATCTAGCTAATAGTTTTATAAATGGATTAAAAATGTTTTAAGACAAAGTAACACATTTTCTCCCATTCCTAAACTATTTGTTGATAATGCTAGGTTTGGGACATTTTGACACATATCCCAATTTTATTGTTATAATAAGTTTTACTTATCCCTTTGATGATACCATTAATGTTTGTATGTTGTTTTAGTCAATTTATATAACTATTGATTGCATGGTTGTTTGTTTGAGTAGTTTGGTTGTATACGTCATTATTGGCGATTTAGGATTAGGATAGACTCACATAAAAGCTTCGGGATGCGTAGATCGACTGAGAGAAATATATGGATTTGACGATGAACAGGGTTTCGAGACGAACGCCAGATGTATTCGTTAGATGTGTATTTAACCAATTCTGGTTAGGTACATAATCTGAGTGGTTATTAGCGATTACTTGTGGGTGATCGATATTTACTATTGTTGCTTGGCCTTTTAGCCCCGTTATTAAAAGCAGACCAAACTGACATGACTCAACCATCGCGTGGCTAAATGACTCAAAACCATTGTTCGAACACCCAGAAATCGAGACTAGACCGAGCCGTGAAAGTATGGTTGTCTCAACTCATCAAAACAACTTTCAGATGACTAAGTGTTTGGGATCGGTATAAACTACCTTTAGTGATCGATACGTATCCCCTCCCACTACTGTTGCATGACAAACATGTATAAATAATTCGGGATCGGTACATATCTCCAAACGATAGGGATCGTTGCAACTTCCAACTACTTCAAAAATCTCTAAGAAATCTTTATGTATTCCCAAATCGGTATGAATCATTAGACACTTCCGGGATCGGTAGGAATCACAGCCACCTTCAAGGATCGGTGTGAATCACCAACAACTCAGAATTTACACCAACTCTTTCTGGATTGGTATGTATACTAATATCCTGAAGTTCAACTCAACTTCAAGTCATCCAAAATCCTGATCCATCGAGCAACTTCCAATCAAACGTGGTTAGAAGACAAAGCAAAGGGAGGAGAAGAGCTCACCTAACTCGAAGATCCTAAAATCCAAGTGTTTTTGGATCAGTACTGATCTCGCTACATAGAAATTTAGGCCCGGGGCCCTGTTGGTCTCCTCCTCGCACATCTACTTGGCTTCCCTCCAAAATTTCACCTATAAATACCCCTTTTAGATATGAGTACCATTAATGTTTGCATGTTGTTTTAGTCAATTTATATGACTATTGATTGCATGGTTATTCTTTTGAGTAGTTTGGTTGTATACATCATTATTGGCGGTTTCGGATTAGAATAGACTCACATAAAAGCTTCAGGATGCGTAAATTGACAAAGAGAAGTAGATGGATTCGACGACAAGCTGGGTTTTGAGGCGAATGTTGGACGTTTTCGTTAGATGTGTATTTAACCAATTATGGTTAGGTACATGATCTAAGTGGCCATTAACGATTACTGGTTGGTGATCGATATTGACTACTGTTACCTAGCATATTAACCCCGTTACTAAAAGCAGACCATACCGACACGACTCGACTATCGTGTGGCTAAATGACTCAAACTATCATCCGAACACCCACAAATCAAGACCAGACAGATCCGTGCAAGTATGGTCATCCCAGCTCATCAAAACAACTTTCAGATGACTAAGTGTTTGGGGATCGGTATAAACTACCTTTAGGGATCGATAGGTATCCCCAAACTACAACTGCATAAAAAAAATATGTACAAGTCCTTCAAGATCGGTACGTAGTCCCAAACGATTGGGATCGGTGCAACTTCTAACTATTTCTAGAATCTCCAAGCAATCTTCATGTATTCCCGGATCGGTATGAATCATGAGACACTTTAAAGATTATAGGAATCACAGCCACCTCTAGGGATCAGCGTGAAACACCAGCAACTTAGAATTTACACCAACTCTTTCCAGATCGGTACGTATCATAAAATCTAGAAGTTCAAGTCAACTTCAAGTCATCTTACATCTCAATCCACCAAGAAAATTCCAACTAAACTTGGCTTGAAGACAAAGCAAAGGGAGAAGAAGAGCTTACCGAACTCGAAAATCCTAAAATCAAAGTGTTTTGGGATCGGTACCGATCCCGCTACATAGGGATTTGGACCCTGGGCCCGCATGGGTCCTTCCCGCACATCTGCCTGACTTCCCTCCAAATTCTCACCTATAAATACCCCATTTAAATACGAGATAGGTGTCGGCTTCTTAGCACTTAGATTTTTCTTGGATCATTGGCACTTTAACGGAACTTTGGTACCTTTGTCACACATCGGCATTTCAAAAAGAAGAAATTCAGACCCTTCTTGGATATTTTTGGACTTCTTTCCACCATTGCTATTGTAACTAATCGGGAATAACGATTCCACTCTTGTAAAGCTTAAATATACATGAATAAAGTACTGAATATTCAAAGTGGACATAGTTTCTTACGAACCGAACCATATAAACACCGCGTCACTTACTTTACTGCATTTCTCCTCTAAAAATCCTCATTTTACATTTATTTTCACCATAGCGGAAATCTTTGGGTGTTGTGCCAACTTTTGGACATCAACATTCCAGTGCTTTCATTTAGTATTGAACTCAAGAAAAGTTCAACTTTTTCCTACAGTTTTTCCATCAAAGCCTGGAGTGCTACTTAGATCTACCAAGGTCTACCTACCAAGTTTATTGAAAATGGTGAAGAAAGGAAAAGCTATCATGGCTGGACCTTATACTGCTGACCGAGAAACCTCTGATCTCCAGTAACAACGTTCTAAAGCTCCAACCACCTTGGATATAACTATCTCCTCCAATCTTGAAGCTCCGGTTACTCAAGCTTGGTTCTTTGAAGTAACTAAGAAATTAGGGGAAACTCAGAGATTGCTTAATAACCAAATTAAGCAAAACATTGGCTTGATGAAAAGGCTCCAAGAGAATACCCATAGGGATATTTCCCGCCTTCAAGCCAATAGAAACACTCAACCTGCTCTCTACATCTCAGAAAGCTCTTCTTTCGACACCATCCACATTAACTGTAGCCAAAGGAGGTGGATTAGTAATGATGGTACTAAAATCACTATCAGAGAGGGAGCCCATTATATGGATTGCTACCAGTCGGGACCAAATAATGCTCCAGGAACTCACACTCAACCTACTACCAAACAACCTCTTCTTATTGCTTTTCAGAACTTGGCTCCTACATTTAGAACGACTACCCGGGCCTAAGCTGCTTCCAGCCCACCTCCACAAAACCAAGGGGTTGAGGCTGGTGATTCTCAAGAGGATGAAGATGTCCATCGTAGGAGGCAACCTTGGCAGCCCGCTCAAGAGCTGGATCACAACCGCTGGAATCCAACGGAGATTCAACATCCGCTTTGCGCTAACATGATCGTAGAATAAAGAGGGAGTCGTGGGGAAATGACATTGACGACTGGGAAGCCAGTAGGAGGCGTTATCCCTTCATTGAGGTTGTCCTTAACGTCGAATGGCCAAGATGCTTAGATATGCCATAGATTACCATTTATTCAAGGAAGTCTGATCCTTGTAACTTCCTAAATTGCTAGGAATGGCATATGGATTCTGCATGCGCCATAGACACGGTGAAGTGCAAATTATTCTGTCTTCTTTGAAGGCGTAGCTCTGCTTTGGTTCTCTCAACTTCTTCCTAGAACTATAGAGACCTTTGACAAGCTCGTCCGGGAGTTGATAAAGCCTTTCGGGATGCACCTTACAAGACCCAAAGGCATCCTGATCATCTCAAACATTTACCAAGGCAATGGGGAACTCTTAAGAAGTAACAATATTCAAAATATTCCAGAAAGTGTTAGAGTTAACTCACCATCCATTCCAATCGACGATTCCACGTTGATTTTGTCTAATTTCAAATAGCCGTTTGAAATTAGGTAAAATTTCAAACAACTCAGAATGCTTCCAATCCATCTTGTATGCGTAGCGTTCATCAATATGAACCAATGCAATTTGTTTTGTCGCAAACTAACATCATATGTATAAAATACATAAGTAACAAGTTTGAATTGAATTAAGATATCATTAGCTATTTAATTATCAATTATTTTTACCAAATCCCACTTTAATACATCTTCCTAAATTCAAAAGAACTCAAATATGTTGCCTTCTGTAACCCACCAAAGTCGATGATTCATTTCCATCTCTCTCCCTCCTCAATCAACAATTTTACAAACAAAATCCGTCATCAATCTCCTCATTGTCTCCTCTCCCCGACCACCACCATATCATCACTCCCAAAACCCTACCTCAAAACGTATCTGATGCTCCCCCAGCCCCTTAAAATGATGCCCGACTCAAAGAAGTGAAAAACTCCACCAAAACTCGACATAAGATGCAACTCTTCGTATTGAACATGAATCCATCCTCAGATCCTCCTAAAAACGCCTGAACATTCGCAAGCCTCATCCCTAGGTTGATCTTGGAATAGTCAAGAACTAGGAAGAACATTGAAAAACAAAATAAGGGTATAGATTTAAAGCACTTGCTCTTGTGGTTCCATCAGATCCAGCTTTAATCGATTTCATTGAGTATTCAATTTTATAAGATTTCTTGAAGAATTTAAGTAGCGGCGGTTCATATCTTATGTACAACAAATAGAAAGGAGGGGGAGTGAATTAGGTTAAGTTAAGGATGATTTTATAGGTAGGACATTTCATTATTTTTGTAACAAACTGGCGATTTTCTGAAAATCGACATAAAACACTATATCGATTATTCAAGCATCGAAAATACCGGATCATAAGTAGAAAGAAATTAAAGGGTGAGAAATAGAAGGAAAGAAAGTTAGAATAGAAGAAGAAGATCACAATAGAACAGAATCGGAGTAAATACGAATCTCATAGCAGAATGAATAAAATATCTTATATAACATAATTTTTGAAACACATATTGAAACTATATATACATACCATTACCAGAGTACAACACATAACATCACAGTGGAAATAACTCTATATATCTAATATTGAAGCCTCCTGCTCCAAGCTCCTCTAAGTATATCTGAAAAATCCCGACTACTTGACTAGCCTTACAAATTTGGGCACCGAAGATTTAGGGTAAAGAAACAAAATAAACTCTGAGTCAGTCATGGGACTGGTGTGAGTAAACTCCAATCATTTGGTTTAACTTTTCAAAATCCTTTTCAAAGAAATGGTGATTGTAAGACCGATCTAGACATAAACACGGATGGTTTTTACCTTACGATTATCCAAAACATTTGTTAAAACAACATCATTCTGATATTATAATAGTGTCTAACATAAGTTTTTTTTTGAAAATAAAAAATGTGTGATCTTCTGAAGAAAAGAGAGCACACATATACAAAATAAAATCAAAGATACAGAGTCCAACTATAGTACATAAGAAGAGAAGATATAACAGAACACGACTCTAGGAATGTAAAGGATCGTAGATAGTTGAGCTCCGGATAAACCACCGCCCATCCTACTCCAATATCGAATTCCGGCAAAGCCACCACCCGATATTGAAGTATATCCACTCCAATACAATACCCATACTCTCAGGTAATAACAAAAAATAATGAAGTACAACCCCAAATACTCTCTAACAATAAGCTCTAAAAGACTCCAAAGGAAATACTAATCTTCAATCCAAACTGCAATCCACTAAGCTCCACAATAATATCCAGCAACCTGAACACATAAAGAACTCCCCAAGAAAAGCCAAGCATCAAACCAGTCAGCGATCCACATAGCTCTCTTACAATTGCCCCCCACAATAACTCTCTAAATACAGTCACAAAAAGAACTCCAGGTGAAAAGACCGAGCAAACAGACCAGACAGTTATCCATATAGTTCACCAATATGACCTTCGGCCTGAAAACCTGAATAATAACTAAAATACCCACCATTAGTAGCCATCATATATATGTATGAATATATATTTTGTATATAAATACAAATATATACCATAATATATCCATACATATATGTAAAATGAGAAGTAAAAGATGCTGAAAAGAAATAAGCAATCATCATCAAAGCTAGAGATTTATGCACAAATACAAAAACTATTGCTTCTAAAATAACTATTAATACTCATAAATAACCCCAATTTTGAAGCTATCCATATAGTTCTCCAATAATTCCTTCCACCTGAAAACCTGAAAAGTAACTACAACACCCACCATTAGTTGCCGTTACATATACGTATAGATATATTTTGTGTATATATATAGAATATATATATATATATATATACCATTATATATTCATACATATATGTAACAAAATAAACAGAAAAGATGCTAAAAGTAAATAAGCTATCATTGTCAAAACTGGAATTCTATGCACAAATACGGAAACTATTGCTTCTAAAATATCTATTGATACTCATAAATAACCCCAAATTTGACCTAACTTTTTGCAAAAAGTTACCAAAACTCAAGTCTCTAAAGTACTTATGACATGAAGTGGTCATCCAGTCCAAACAGAAATAAACTATCTTGATGATTAATTTATCAGGGGGCACTGAAATAGAACGAAAAAAATCTCTGATTCCTTTCCAACCAAATGAACCAACTAATGATAACAATGAAAGAATCCATTACATATCTCTGTTTTGATTTATAAGTAAGTCTATAATGGTTCCAATATTTCTCACAGTTATTAAATGTGTTCAATCTAATCATAACAAAAATCCTTAATACCATGGTTAAAATATAATTGGTAAAATTACAAGAAAAAAATAAATGATCAACATCTTCCTCTAAATGACTACAAAAACAACATTTAACATCAAACAAAACATTCTTCTTCTTTAAAAGCTCCACTGTGTTAAGCTTCTTATGAACAATCAACCACATAAGAAACTTAGCTTTAGGAGGAGAATTTGAACTCCAAATAAACTTAAAAGGGAGCAAGGACATACCAGAAAAATTAATAAGTTTGTACATTGAATTGACGGAGTACAGTAAACTCTTATCCAATCCCCAACTAATTGTATCCCTATACTCGTCCAGATGATATAATGTTAATTTTGCTTTCAATAAGGCCAATTGTCTTAACAATCCCCCCTCTAAAATATTAACGAATGAAAATTCCCATGGGGGGTCTAAATTCCTTTTATAAACATCCGCAATTAAGGAGTTCTTAAAGTCACAAATATTAAAAAGTTCAACAAATTCGGTTTTAAGAGGTATATTAGATATCCAAGCATCATGCCAAAAAAAGGTAGAATTACCGGAATGGACTGTCAACTTATAACCTAACTTGAAAAAGTCAAAACAGTTTAATACTGCCTTCCAGAAATAAGATAATTTATTTGACCAACTAACACCCAATCCCACAAGAAACTCTCCCCTAGAATAATAAGATTTTGAAACTAAATTCTTCCAAGTAGCCACTATATCAGAATTTCTAAATTTCCATAACCATTTAGTTAATAAAGAGGAATTAAAATTAAAAAGATTAATAATCCCTAAACCCCCGTCCCTCTTGGGCTTGCAACATAATTCCCAATTAAATAAAAATTTATAACTACTACAATTAGGACCACCATTCCAAAGAAAATTCCTTCTAATTCTGTCTATTTTCTCAATGACCCACTTAGGGAATCGATGAACTGTCATCCAATTAGTGGGGATAGCTGATAAAACCGAATTTACTAATACTAGTCTACCAGCTCTAGAAAGAAATCTATTATTCCAACTCGATAGTCTATTATTGATTTTATCAATAATAATTATCCAGTCATCCTTTTTAAGCTTGGACGGTCTAATTTTAAAACCTAAATAGTCAAACGGAAATTTCATGATAGAAAAGTTTAAGGTGCCAGCTACTAAGGACTCAACATTGCTACTATCATTAAGGACCATGACAACGCTCTTATCGAAATTGATTCGAAGGCCAGACAACATCTCAAAGCAATATAATATAAACTTAAGTGCAATAACATGCTTAGGTAAATGAGACGAAAATAATAGTGTGTCATCTGCAAATTGGAGTATGGATAGTTCATTATAGAACTCCTCATTACCCACACTACCTAAGACCCCTAAATTCCTAGCCCTCTTAATAATTCTTGAGAAAACATCTACCGCTAAATTAAATAAAAAAGGCGAAAGAGGGTCACCTTGTCTAAGACCTCTCTTAGACTGAATCTTCTTGCCAACTACTCCATTAACAACAATAATGGAACAACCAGACTTAAGCAGAAGCATAAGCCAGTTGGTCCATCTAACACTAAACCCCCTAGCAAGACATAGTTCACAGATGAAATCCCAATCTATAGAGTCAAACGCCTTCTCAAAGTCTAACTTCAAAATGGCACATGTAAAATTATTTTTAACACGGACATTAATATACTCCTGTACTGCCGCTACCCCATCCACTATATTTCTACCCTTAATAAACGCTGTTTGTGAAATGTCTACTAGGTCATTCATCTTAGTGCTTAGTCTGTTGGCAAGAACTTTTGAGATGATCTTTACCGATACATTAATTAATGAGATAGGTTTGAAATCCTTAAGTGACTTCGCTCCCACTCTCTTATGTATGAGAATGACATTGGCAAAATTAAAATTCCCTAACCTCAGATTACCACTATAAAAATCATTAAAAAGATTAATAATATCAGCCTTTAAAACCTCCCAAAATTGTTTATAAAAAAGAACTGAAAAGTCATCAGGTCCTGGGGCTTTGTCACTAGGTATATCACAGATTGCCTTCCATATCTCATTCTCAGTGAAAGGACTATCTAAGTCAGTTAAATCAATCCTAGAGTCCGATGGATAAATGACATTCCATCTAATATTAATCCTTCTATTTATCCTAGTACCTAAGATCTGCTTGTAATACATAGTAAAAGCATCATTTAAGTCCTTTTGGACAGACACCTCTACATCATTAATAAAAGTGGAATGAATCAAATTATCACGCCTCCTTTTATTAGCTATACTATGGAAAAATTTTGTATTATTATCACCTTCTTTTATCCATTGAATTCGGGATCTTTGCCTCCACATGACCTCTTCTTTCTCCAGAATCAACTTAAGATCTTTTCTAAGATTGCTAAATCTGTCCCTCTCATTCATATTAAGAATTCTAATTTCACTAACTTTATCTATATCTAGCATTTCACATAAAATTTTATCTTTTTTAATTACAACATTACCAAATATAAACTTGTTCCAACGTTTAAGAAAAAATCTAAGTTTTCCAAGCTTTGCAACAAAAATCTTTGCTGTATTATCTTTATACAAATTATTATAATAAAATAAAGAATTCCATTTAACAGAAACCAAATTACTGAAGCTACTATCCAATAACCACATCTTCTCGAATTTAAAATTACTACTTATTAATAAATTTGAACCACAAGGAAGAATGATTGGACTATGATCTGACAATAAAAATGGTAAACCTTTAACTCTAAATACAGAAATTCTATCCTCCACCTTAGTATTAATAAAAAAACTGTCTAAAAGAGCAAAAGAAGGACTATCTCTATTATTGGACCAGGTGAACATTCTATTATAAAGCGGAATCTCAATCAGATTATTAACTAAAATGAATTCGTTAAATTCCTCCATATCAGAGAAATCTCCTTCTCTATGTGATCTCTCCCCTAAATATCTAGTAACATTAAAATCTCCCCCAACTATCCATTGATTGAAAGAGAGATTTCTAAAGTCAGAACATTCTATCCATAACCTTCTTCTCTCTATTTTGGTATGTGGGCCATATACATTTGAAATGCCCAACAGAGAATTATCTACTGTCGAAGCTAAAATAATATGCAAAGAATGCAGCATAGGAAACTCCTGTATGAGTCTAAATTGATTATCTTTCCGACCAATCATGAGGTCCCCAGCACTACCTATAGCTGAAAGACATGACCAGTTGCGAAAAAGAGTCCCCCCTAACCTTCTAAAGATACTAGGATCAGGGTCATCTATTTTAGTTTCTTGGAGTAATACGATATCAAGGTGAAAATCTTTAAAAAAAATCCTAACTATATCACATTTTTTGGTTCATTTAAACCTCTAATGTTCCAATTAACAATCCTCATCAACCTATAGATGAAACTCTCTCTAGTTCCCTACTCCTAATGTAATCTGCATCTAAGTCTAAGTCAGAAAAAACAAAAGCTGTGTCACTAGAAAGCTGAAATAACTGGGAAGTCGAAAGGCTACCTAAAGCAAATGGAGAGTAATCACTACCAAAGTCATTAGCCATACCTGAGCCCAAGCTCGAAATACTACCATTCGCAATCGAGCTCGAAATACTACCTATAGTGTCTAACATAAGTAAATGTCAATCTATCAGAACGTTTGAATCTCGCGTTCCACATACATAATATACTATCAAAACCACGGGCTCTTATTGGGTAATGAATTTCCAACTATAAAAAGGTATGGAACTACCTTACGATCAGTATACTCTTGAGGGGATACACTGGAGTTCAAAAAGAACATCTTGTAACTCAGCCACATATGACCGGCCATTCATTTCAATTGAATGTTCTGAATATATTGTTATCTTACGGTTGGTATACTAACATAACCGTTCCCGGGAGATACAGAAGCGAAAGAAGTACAAAAATGAATATTTTGCAGATGGTGACACTATACCCTAATTGGGTGTGACCCACTTAGCCATGCTGCTTGCCAGATTTTTGTCGTTTCCTGGTTGATGAGGCTAGAGGTCATAACGTATCTTTTAACATATCGCACCATTATTTACTTTGAATGCCACATCGTCATACCCGCTAAATCACAGATTGATTTCCCTAAAAATACCACGGGTATATTGATAAGAGAAACAAATTTCTCCGCCGCCAACGTTAATACTTTAAAGAGATCAATTTATGCGATCTATTTGATATACTCTGTCAGACATTTGTCCATACACATTGTTCTGGGACTGGACAAACCTAAGGCACTATTTTGTAAATCCGTCTTTTGCAATTTCTACCTAGGATTGTCAGAACAACTCTTGCATAAACTCCATCTTCAGTTATCTTTATCATACTTGATTCGCAACGCTAATGCCCATGTGGAGGGGTTTCAGATAATGAATCTGATCCTAGTCTCTTCGTATTGACAACGGAAAAATGGTCAAAACTTTGTTAGTCAGTTATTTAACTATCAAAGGAAAACATCCACACATCCAATGATTTATTTCCAAATGGAAATTATATTGATCAACTGTCAATCAACACTGAGCCCCTTTAATTAATTTATCAATAATTTATTCATTTACCAATCTCTTGTTTCCCATATTTCTTAAACCCCCGTTTATACTCTTACGATTTTCGAGACAACATTTCCATATATCCACAACTTCTTATTTTCTCTATTTAGAAAGTACACGTTATTAACATTGGAAAACATTTCCATATATTATTCATGCCTCACTATCCATCAGTCCTTAACCGTAAACTAGTAAGAGAACAACTCCCTATGTATCAACCCCGAAGGCTCGAACCAACATCAGATCGGTACTCAGACGACTATTCAACTTAACTAATTTCCAATCATTTTCTAATGTCCTTAACTCCATTTTTTAATTTCTTACAAAACCTTTTACACAACTCTCGTATTTAGTTCACGAATCCACTTCTTTACGGAAATCTTTGATTATAACGATAACGTTTTAATCTCTGATTTTGAAATATTTAATTTCAAAATATAACTTTTATTTAAATAAATAAACAAATATTTGATTAGTTAGATAAATAAATAAATCTTTATTATAACCAGAAAGTAAATGGTACTTTCCTAAATTCGATAGAATCAAACTCCAACATATAACTCACTTTTGAATACTCTCTATTCAATTAACGTTCCGAACGTCGGAATAAACTCACCATTTCAGGTTAACTTGATTTCTAAATTCATGTTTGAATTTATCACTTCAAATATTCATCAATTTCCTTTTACAAACCATTTAATCTACAAACGAATTTATCACTTCAAATATTCATCAATTTCCTTTTACAAACCATTTAATCTACAAACGTTTGCTCTTAAATCATTATTCACTTTAAAAAGTGAATATTATTCCTTTACAGGAATTCTGACTCATTTTATCAAATCAAATGATTTGTAATTATTAATACTATTATAGGTTCACATATTGTTTATTGAGTTATTTTATAAATTCATACACATATTTTATTCCATTTACAACTCAACTTCTTGTAAATTTTATATCAATACTTGATTAGAAATTATAGGTTTCAAACCAAATATTAACCATCTTGTATAATTCTAAATTATATAATATATAATTTCTAAAAATAAATCATATTAATAATATTCAACATCATCAAGTTGTAATTACAAATTCTTATGGTTTTATTTAGTTCTATTCACATTTTGAACACCGAAATAAATTTCATCGTTTTCTTTTGAAAACAATTTCCATTTCCCTTTCTAGTATTCATTATTATGTGTTTCAAATTATTTAATAATAATTATTCCATTTTATTTCTAACATTAAACTACTTGTTTTAATACAATTAAAACAAGTTATTTTATCCTAGTCCATTTGAAATTCAATTTCTATTCATAAATAGATTATCCTTTTTAAAACCCCAGTTTCTTTTCCAATATATTTGAATATATTTTACGATATTTAAATACCAATTATTTCAGGTCAATGTTATTCAAACATCCCAAAACACACAATAATCAATCACTGATTATTGATCACATCATATAATGCTATATATACGAAAAACAACAATATAAATGTTGAGGAATCCAGTTGGATCCCTCCAACATGTTTCCATGCATCCACAGATGTTAATCAACATAAATAACACTAATTCCATATCAATATCAGATATTATAATAAATGGAATCAATATTCAATCAACTGTTTATATATATATATATAACTATATGTATTATTTCAGCCAACTAATAAGCAATCCATCCAATTAACAATCACATCATTCAATCATTATTTATCAATATTAAATAACATTTATAAAATTATAAAACTGGACAGAGTTAGTGAGTTTACTCACCTTGGTCGTTAATCGTTAAAAAACGACTAACGTTCGGTTTGTTTAAACGTGGCGATTTATTTCATCTAAAATTGAAACGATCTCCAAATAGTTCCAAACTAACTTCATTACGTAGTCTGCGATCCTGCTATCCTAACGGATCAGACCGTTCGTGATTCTAAAAACATATGAAGAAGATATGTTTATTTTAAAGTAATACACTATTTAATATACCATTCATATTTATTTAAAAGCTTATTGTAACAACCCATATTTTCATAACATGTTAAAACCGTAAATCGAGCAGAATTAAATTTTAAAATAAGAATCAGGGAAAACGGGTTGCGCCATTGCATTCATCTCGAAATTTTGCATGAAATTGAGTCCGAATTTTCGAAAAACGGAGTCCGTATGAGGGAGATATGACCCTCTGAAGTTTCAGGAATTTTCAGAATCGAAAACAGCTCAAAATTCGAATTCAAACCCCAGAGAAGACTAGGCGGGAATTTTATCGCCCAAGACCAGGTCGACCTGGGGGTTGACACTATGGTCGACCTCCCAAGGACCAGGTCGACCGGGTGCCCGAACCCAGTTTTGGGCCTGGGTTCATTATGATGTATCTGGCCATGTTTTCAGTCTAGATTCGTCCGCCTAATCCTATATAAACAGCCCCCTAGCCCCATTCTCTTTACACCATTCTTCTCTCCTTATGCTGCCTCTGAAATATTAGAAATAAATAAATAAAATATTGGTGTCGCTACTCTGCTGGGATTAAAACTAGAAGTAGTGCATCTTCTTCCAATTCTGAATAAGATTAAAAAGAACTACTGCAACTCTTCTTCTATAATCCAAACAAGGCAAGTGCAGTTATTTTCTAATATGAAATTTAATCATGATCTTGACATAATTATAAAACTGAATCTGAGATTCGGCCCTCTTTCTATTTATCAGATCTGTTCCTCTATTTTATTATTCTGTTTGTTCTGTATTTCTTCCAGCTTTCTTTCTTTTTGTTTGATAGCTAGGCTACCACGAGCCTGAGCCAAGTCTTATAAGAGATGAACGCATAAACGCTAAATTTGAGAAGAATATTGAATGAGGCATATTTGGGCAAAATTGATTTGTAACTAATTTGAGGATACAACGCATGTTGTAAATCTGGACATAAATTTGAGACATATTGCATAAGATGATCTATGACTTGGAAGAAGAGGATTATAGTGACCTAGAACATAAAGAACATATTTCATAATTTAAGATCTGGATCTGGGCATATTAAATCTGATAGTTTGTCATTTTGAAGTACGAGAATTAATTTTCATATGACTTAGGTGTAAAAACCTATATTAAGATTTGATGACTATTAAGTGTGAATACACCTAATTAGGGGGGGTTGGATATGTGACATGCATTGTAATTAATGGCTATATAAAGCATAATTTATATGTGAATCACGATTAGGGCTTTTGGAGAATAATCTGAACTATGCCAGTTTAATTAAAATTTAGGATATATGTTATATGGTGGATTATGACCATAATTTGGGCATATAAGTTTAGGCTTACTTTATGAATTAGGCAAGGTATGTGAATAGGACTTTAAGGAATGTTTAAATCGGCTAAAACTGTTATCTACTTAATATACCAAATCTGCTAAATCTGATACCTGTTTAATCTATTGAATTGCCTAAACTGTTAAATATGTTGAATCACCTAATCTACTAATTATGCCCAATCTGAAAAATTTGTTGAGTTGCCTAATCTGCTAAATCTGTTGAACCGCTTGAGCTGCTAAATCTATTAAAACTGTTGAAAAGTTGAATAATTGTAATTTGTGTATGAAAATCCGTAGGCTCGATCTAAGATTGTGTAAAACATGTTAATTTGTTTAATCTGCTGCGACTTGAAAAGAAGTCAAATCTGTTAAATTGACATAATTAGTCTGATATTTGTATAATTTGTAATGGAATAAACTGGTTAAAATAAAAATGCTAAGACACGAGGTTAGACTCATGTTTGCGGTAGAAGCCTGCCCGGACCCAACCGGATTAACCAGCAACCGCAAACTACTAGTCTAATGTGAGAGGTCGTAGGCATAACTTAAATTATGCTTAGACACGAGGTTAGGTCTGGCTTGTGGTAGAAGTTTGCCCGGAACCGCCCGGCTTATCCAGCGGCCACAAGCTACCGACCTAATGTGAGAGGTCTACGCATTAATATTTAATTAATGCAAATCTGAGATAAATATGATGCCTAAAACATGTTGGGTAGATAGGGCTAAACCAACTGGACTGATGAATTAATAAACCTGTTTCGTGAATCTGTAGGCCGAATACAAAGTTAGACAATCTGTAAGTCTGTTAAAACTATACATCTGATCCGTTAGTTTGAAAACCTGTTGACTTGATTTTTTGGTCTGTGAACTAGTTGATTCTGAACTCTATAGGCCTAAAACTTGTAAACAAATTAATCTGAAATCTGTTAGTCTGGGGACACAAGGTTAGGAGGGAAAATACTTGTGTCATCTGTTGTTTGGGACCCATATTAGTCAGTAACCCTTTCTGGTATAAAACTATGACCCAACAGTAGGTAGGGTCCGGGCACGCTTACTGAACTAAGCGGTTCATTCTGATAATGGCAAGGGGTGTTGATGGTGCGTTCCAACCGGGTCATGTGCGTGCATGGATCCCAGTCTGCCTCTGAGGATGTAAGACGCCGTGACATCTGTAAATAGGTCCGTGTCATTCAAAGGTTGCCACTTTAGGGAGTGATACACCCTTCTGTGGGTCTGGCATAGGGTATTTATGCATTAGGGAGCCGATCGCTTGGGTAGATTTAGGGTACACTTAGTTTTGTCTATTTCCGTTGGGGTACCATCTGTTTCTGTTGGGTGGTAACACCTGTCTGTTTCTATGTGGTACCATCTGTTGGGGTGGTAAAGGCTCGTTTACTAGTGTACACCTAATTCTAACATTCTGTTTCCGTTGGGATTATTCTGTTTCCGTCTCTGATTCCATTTATGTACCTTCTGTCTGTTGGAGTGGTAAAATCCCATTACTGGCATTCTGTTTCTGTATAGATTATTCTGTTTCGTTTCTGTTTCAGTTTAGACATTAGGGTAACACCTAATCCTGTTATACTAGTATTAGTGCGGAGAAGTAAAATATAAGTAAGAAGCATAACTTGGGCTATATCATTCTGTTTCTTCTGTTTAGTTTAAGTATACCAGTTACTCCTGTTGCTGTTGTCTCTTATCCAGCTTTATTTTCATGTCATGATATTATTATCTGTTCATATGCTAAAAGTCGCTGGACTTGCCAGACTTTATGTCTGACCTTGCTTGTTTTGGCCCCTTTTCTTTCGTTTCCCCCCCAGGTTTGTAGGGTGGAAATATAGGAGCTTGATTCGGATTTTCTCTTTTTGAAGTATCACTTGGCTTTGGCTCTATCTTTCCATGGCAGTTTATGTTGGGGATTATGACTTTAAAAACTATGCATTCTGAAGGCTTTTGTACAAGACCGATATTTTGTACTTGAATTCTGATATTGTGATTTGAAAAGATGTAACCAAACTTATTTCGGTTTCTGTTGTAATAAAGTTATTAATTTTTCAAGTATTGTTTTATCTGTCTTGTAAATTTTTGTTCTGTCTACTAAAACGCTCCATCAAAATTAAGGCATTCCCTTTGTGAGTGACCTTAACGGAGGTAGGGTGTTACACTTGGTATCAGAGCTGAAGGTTACCAGATTTGATAAAATGTTTTGGAAAACTATTTTCAAAAAGGATTTTAAAAAGGAAGTATTTTCAAAAGTAGAGTTTATTTTGAAAAACATAATCCCCAAAGCCATAGCGTATCTTTCTATCATTTGTTTTGAATCTTTCCTTTTTCTTTTGTTTCAGCATGTCTGGGGATCTTAACCTTCTGGAGAGCGTACAAATACCTGGCTGGTTCAAGAGGTACCTAGAAGCTAGGGCTAATGATGCAGGCCCAACAAACGTCCCTCCTCCCCCAGCTACAGCGACTCCTCCTCCTCCTCCTCCGCACGTGAATACTTTCCCGAATATATGTAGAAACTTTCGAGCCATGGGTGGGAAGAACTTTAATGGAACTGAATCCTTCGTGAAAGCAAGGAACTGACTCAAAGAAACTGAGGATTTATTCGTTATCTTCGAGGTGGACGATAGGCAGAAGATATAGTTGGCGATATGGTTGCTTAAGGACGAAGCTTCTTTTTGTTGGGAGGTCACAAATGGAGAGCGTCCGGTAGAGAGATGGATGGATTTCAGGAATAGGTTCGAGATGAAATTTCTCTCACGAACGGAAGAGAGTCTATACGTAGAAAGGTTCTTGGCATTGAAGCAGGGGAATTTATCAGTGAGAGAGTACGTCAACAAGTTTAATCAATTGGCAAGATTCGGCTTAGAATTGGTAAATACACCGCATAAGAAGGCACTAAGATTTGCTAAAGGTTTGAGTGAGCCGCTACACGGATTGGCGATGTCCCACATTCCTATGGGGGCAACCTTCGAAAAGTTGGTGGACATGGCGTTAACGCATGAAGATGAAGCTGAAAGTAAAAAGAAAGAGGAAAAGCTTGAAGGACCACAGAACAAGAAGGCGGGGCCCAAAAAGGAAACACAAAAGAAGGATGAGAAGGCTGAAGATAAAAAGGAGAAGAAGTGCTTTACTTGTGGAAGCTCGACCCATCTGAACAAGGATTGCAGAAAAAGTAAGGGCACTTGCTTCAACTGTGGAGAAATGGGGCACTTCACAAGGGAGTGCCCAAAGAAACAGGGGCAAGGGCCGAGGGAAGAACCCACTTCTGGAGGACAGGCGAATGATCAAGTGACTGGTAGATAGGGTAGAAATAAGAAAATTTATGTAGAAGGTTTAATTTCCTTATTTGATTGAGAAGTTAAAAACTCTTTCTGATTCTAGCATTTTGATTCTGTAATTGAAACTCTGCACTTTAATACTAGTCTTGTTTCTGGTTCCGTTATAGTCTCAGACCCCATGAGGGTTACAACTCATCTATTTGTGATAAGTTGGGGTTTGAGGGCATCTATGTTGGGTGTGACGCATACATTCTGAGTTTTTATCATGCTTAGATTCCTAAGAATCATTTGGTAATCTGATCTGTATCAGTAGTCTGTAGGTTTCTGAAAAGGATAGGAGTTTTTACTCAAAGTGTGAAATAGAGTTCCAGTTAGGCATTTGTTTAATGGGAGTGATTCTATGAGTATTAATCTAATGTTGATTTCGGTCTTCGGGGTTGATACTTAGGAGTTATTCTCTTAAACCGATGTCTAATGAGAACCTAGTTTTAGTTTTAACTATACTTGCTTCTATCACTCGACTTTATCCTTCGACCTTTAGGTAGAAACTAATGGGTGTAAACATGTGTTTGAGACATGTTATGTTTGATGGTTGCAAGTGGATGCAAGTGGTTGCTAGTGATTGCTCGTGGATGCATATACACACACTAGGCACTAGATCGGCTCAAAAACACTCTCATACTGAATGGATGTGTGAGGATTTTTTTAAATTTTATGGATGCAAAATGGTTGACTCATCAAATGGATGTTGCATATGAATGAACGGTTGTGCACTCATATAGAAATGATATGTATCAAATAGGAAAATTGCATACATGATGGACTCATGGCACTGACATAATTTTCATTAAGGAGGTCAACTGAATCAGTGGACCGCCTGATCTTTTGCATTAGATAAGTACATATACACACACTCTTGCATAAGTTCATACAACATTAGAAATCTTTTAAGGACAATGGTTGCTTGTGGATGATGGTTGAGTAGATGGATTATTGGATTATAGGATGCATTCTTCTTAACTTGAAGATTTCGGGGACGAAATCCTTTAAGGAGGGGAGAATGTAACAACCCGTATTTTCATAACATGTTAAAACCGTAAATCAGGCAGAATTAAATTTTAAAACAAGAATCAGGGAAAACGGGTTGCGCATTGCGTTCATCTCAAAATTTTGCATGAAATCGAGTCCGAGTTTTCGAAAAACGGAGTACGTATGAGGGAGATATGACCCTCTGAAGTTTCAGGAATTTTCAGAATCGAAAACAGCTCGAATTTCGAATTCGAAATTCGAATTCAAACCCCAGAGCACGCTGGGCGGGAATTTTCCCGCCCAGGACCAGGTCGACCTAGGGGACGACAATATGGTCGACCTCCCAGGGACCAGGTCGACCCTATGGTCGACCTGGGGGTCGACCCTATGGTCGACCTGGGGGTCGACCTGGTGCTCGAACCCAGTTTTGAGCCGGGGTTCATTCTGATGTATCTGGCCTCGTTTTCAGTCTAGATTCGTCCGCCTAATCCTATATAAACATCCCCCTAGCCCCATTCTCTTTACACCATTCTTCTCTCCTTATGCTGCCTCTGAAATATTAGAAATAAATAAATAAAATATTGGCGTCGCTACTCTGCTGGGATCAAAACTAGAACTAGTACATCTTCTTCCAATTCTGAATAAGATTAAAAGAGAACTACTGCAACCCTTCTTCTATAATCCAACCAAGGCAAGTGCAGTTATTTTCCGATATGAAATTTAATCATGGTCTTGACATAATTATAAAACTGAATCTGAGATTAGGCCCTCTTTCTATTTATCAGATCTGTTCCTCTATTTTATTATTCTGTTTGTTCTGTATTTCTTCCTCCTTTCTTTCTTTTTGTTTGATAGCCAGGCTACCACGAGCCTGAGCTAAGTCTCATAAGAGATGAACGCATAAACGCTAAATTTGAGAAGAATATTGAATGAGGCATATTTTGTCAAAATCGATTTGTAACTAATTTGAGGACACAACGCATGTTGTAAATCTGGACATAAATTTGAGACATATTGCATAAGATGATCTATGACTTGGAAGAAGAGGATTATAGTGACTTAAAACATAAAGAACATATTTCATAATTTAAGATCTGGATCTGGGCATATTAAATCTGGTAGTTTGTTATTTGGAAGTAGGAGAATTAATTTGCATATGACTTAGGTGTAAAAACCTATATTAAGATTTGATGACTATTAAATGTGAATACACCTAAGCAAGGGGAGGGGGTTTTGGATATGTGACATGCATTGTAATCAATGGCTATATTTGGCATAATTTATATGTGAATCACGATTAGGGCTTTTGGAGAATATTCTGAACTATGCAAGTTTAATTAAAATTTGGGATATATGTTATATGGTGGATTATGACCATAATTTGGGCATATAAGTTTAGGCTTACTTTATGAATTAGGCAAGGTATGTGAATAGGACTTTAAGGAATGTTTAAATCGACTAAAACTGTTATCTACTTAATATGCCTAATCTGCTAAATCTGATACCTGTTTAATCTGTTGAATTGCCTAAACTATTAAATATGTTGAATCACCTAATCTGCTAATTATGCCCAATCTGAAAAATCTGTTGAGTTGCCTAATCTGCTAAATCTGTTGAACCGCCTGAGCTGCTAAATCTGTTAAAACTGTTGAAAAGCTGAATGATTGTAATTTGTGTATGAAAATCCATAGGCTCGATCTAAGATTGTGTAAAACATGTTAATTTGTTTAATCTGCTGCGACTTGAAAAGAAGTCAAATCTGTTAAATTGACATAATTAGTCTGATATTTGTATAATTTGTAATGGAATAAACTGGTTAAATAAAAATGCTGATACACAAGGTTAGACTCATGTTTGCGGTAGAAGCCTGCCCGGACCCAATTGGCTTAACCAGCAACCGCAAACTGCTAGTCTAATGTCATAGGTCGTAGGCATAACTAAAATTATGCTTAGACACGAGGTTAGGTCTGGCTTGTGGCAGAAGTCTACCCGAAACCGCCCGGCTTATCCAGCAGCCACAAGCTACCGACCTAATGTGAGAGGTCTGCACATTAATATTTAATTAATGCAAATCTGAGATAAATATGATGTCTATAACGTGTTGGGTAGATAGGGCTAAACCAACTGGACTGATGAATTAATAAACCTGTTTCGTGAATCTGTAGGCCCAATACAAAGTTAGACAATCTGTAAGTCTGTTAAAACTATACATCTGATCCGTTAGTCTGAAAACCTGTTGACTTGATTTTCTGGTCTGTGAACTAGTTGATTCTGAACTCTATAGGCCTAAAACTTGTAAACAAGTTAATCTGATATCTATTAGTCTGGTGACACAAGGTTAGGAGGGAAAATACTCGTGTCAACTGTTGTTTGGGACCCATATTAGTCAGTAACCCATTCTGGTATCAAAACTATGACCCAATAGTAGGTAGGGTCCGGGCACGCTTACTAAACTAATTATAAGAGGTTCATTCTGATAATGGCAAGGGGTGTTGATGGTGCGTTCCAACCGGGTCATGTGCGTACACTACAACAAAAACACCATATTACAACTTTAATTTTACAACGGTGGTAAAAGCACCGTTGTAATAAATGGTTTTTTACAACGGTGGTAAACGCACCGTTGTAATAAATGGTTTTTTACAACGGTGGTAAAGACACCATTGTAATAAATGGTTTTTTACAACGGTGGTAAAAGCACCATTGTAATAAATGGTTTTTTACAATGGTGGTATTCCCTAAAGTTGTAATAAACATATTTTTAACAACTTTTTGTTTTGTTAGTTGTAATAGATGCCCATTACAAACTTCATGTTTATAATATCTATATTTAATAACTAATTATATTAATATTTAATAATAATTAATAATAAACTTAGGAATCAATAATATTTATTAAATAATTAATAGTTAATAAGTGGTAATTAATGTTTAATAGTTAATGTTAACTGCTTATTAATTAATATTTAGGTGACATATACATTATAAGCTTTTAATAGTTATTACTCGATTATAACTAAGTAGAAATAAGTAAAAGTTAAATAATAACTATTGTTAATATGAAATAATCCTAATTAATAATTAACATTTAATTAATAACTAATTAGTAAGTAATAATTAATAATCAATAATAAGTAAACAAATAAATATTACTTAATTAATTAATAATTTACAAATAATTCATCTGTCTGGAGTTCACATGTATTTGTGTGTGAGGTTCAAGTATGTTTTTTTTAAGATGTACCAATTAGTTTATAATCTATGATGAACGTAATTTTTTAATTTAATAATTATTAACTAATAATAACTATAAAAAATAAATTTAATAAATAATCAATATGTAACAAAATATTTAATAATTCAAAATTAATCACCATATTACAATTAACTAAATATTTGCAACGTTCGATAGACGACAATTGCAATAACAAATTTATAAAAATTGATTTTTCTCGACATTTGTAATAAAGGGTTTTTATAATTGGTTTTTCTTGATAATAACTTATACACGTCATTATTTATAATTTAATATTTAACATCAAATGTTTGATGATCAATATTTAACATTTAATATTTCATTTATAAGTAATATTTAATATGTAACATTAATAGGTAATAACTAATAACAAAAAGTAATATCTAATACTTTTAATAAGTATATTTACCCTTATGATCCGTCGGCCCAACCAAACGTACCCGACCCGCCATCCCTTATAACCCTAATTCCATCGTAACCCCCTTCATTCACTCAAGCCGCCTCACAAATTTCTCAAAACCGAATTGAAGAAAAACCCTAGATCCCCTTTTCTTCCTCCGTAACACGAGATAACCGACTTCGCAACTACCCCTTCGACCTCCTCAATGATTCGCCATCAACCCTAAACCCCCACAGACCACCAGTTCGGCCATCGCCAGCCAACCCCCGAGCCTTCGCGACGAGCGATCTCGAATTAAGCTAAGTTTCTCCTTTTTACTCGTTTTAAATTAGCTGTAATATTTTGTTTGTTTAATTTGGGTTAGATCTATATTTCGATTCATGTGATTTCAGAACCATGGGGCTCGTATTGGGTTAGATCTATAGTTCGACCATCAGATTGTCTGATTTCAGATATGATTTCGTATTGGGTGTGATACGAATTAAGCTTTGCACTACTACGGTATGTCTATTTTGCTTTTTTCGATGGGTTCTTTGCTTGTTGAGTGGATTTTGGAATTGGTTTATTGAGTTATCGAGGAATTTGAGGAACTTTTAGTTGGTTGTTGGTTTTGAGGAAGTTTCGAAGGGTTTGTTGTGGTTCTATGGTTTTGCAGCCTTGTGGTTCTATGGTTTTGCTGCTTGGGATTATTGTGATCTGTTCTTGCAAGTTTTATTTTGGTTTGTCTGTGCATTTTGTGTTCTAATTCTAGGCACAGGAGGCTATTTTGCTTATAAACTTGATGAATATGCAAAAAAGCTTTGCTGCGGCATAGCTATGCAGTGATTGCACTGCAAAGCTTTGCCTAAGCTTGCAAAGCTTTGCCTAAGCTTGCAAAGCTTTGCCTAAGCTTTGCATTGCAAAGCTTTGCACTGCTATTTGCAGTACAAAGCTTTGCTGTGCAAAAGCTTTGCCAAAGCTTTGCTGCGGCAAAGCTTTGCACTGCTATTTGCAGTGCAAAGCTTTGCTATGTAAAAGCTTTGCCAAAGCTTTGCTGCGGCAAAGCTTTGCAGTGCAAAGCTATGCAGTGATTGCACTGCATAGCTTTGCTGCGGCAAAGCTTTGCAGTGCAAAGCTATGAAGTGATTGCACTGCATAGCTTTGCCACGGCAAAGCTTTGCACTGCTATTTACAGTGCAAAGCTTTGTTGCGGCAAAGCTTTGCACACTGCCGCAAAGCTTTGCCAAAGCTTTGCTGCCGCAAAGCTTTGCTGCAGCAAATCTTTGCACTGCAAGTAGCAGTGCAAAGCTTTGCCGCAACAAGCTTTGCACTGCAAAGCTTTGCCGCGGCAAAGTGATTGCATTGCATAGCTTTGCCACGGCAAAGCTTTTCAGTGCATTGTATATAACAAAATGAATCATCCAACGTTACATGCATTGTATATAATGGTCAGGTTATTTACGTATATAATGGTTTGAATGCATTGTATTAGCTGTTTATTTTCTGCACTCACATTTTTCCAATTTTTGTTACATGCATAAATCTATACTGCAGCACTAACAGTTTGATAATTTCTTTCTTAGGAACGGATATTAAGGAGAAAAAGGAGCACAAGGAGATTAACAGGAGCAGAAGAAAGTTAGAACTGTTATAAAGTCTTTGTATCTTCAGTTTTGTCAATGTATTATGTAAAAAAAATGATGAGTTTGAAATTAATAATATATTGTTTTGGTTCATGGTTTAAGTTTGTTTGATATTTTCAGTTTTGTAGATAATATGTTCTGCAATGAATTCTTTTATTAGTAATATGTATATAATTTGTGGATATATTACAGTTGTAAAATATAAAAATTGTAATAAAATGTAAAAATTAAAACAATAACGGTGCATAACTGTTGTAATAAACTTATTACAACGGTGGAAAAAAGTTGTAAAATATACATATTACAACGGTCTTGCAACAGTGCAGAAAAGTTGTAAAAGATATTAGGCAATTACAACTTCTTAAGACACGACGGTTTGCCCACCGTTGTAAAAACCCTATTACAACGGTGTTCCACCGTTGTAATAGGGTCATTTTGTTGTAGTGGTACATGGATCCCGGTCTGCCTCTGAGGATGTAAGACGCCGTGACATCTGTAAATAGGTCTGTGTCATTCAAAGGTTGCCACTTTAGGGAGTGATACACCCTTCTGTGGGGCTGGCACAGGGTATTTATGCATTAGGGAGCCAATCTCTTGGGGTAGATTTAGGGTACACTTAGTTCTGTCTATTTCTGTTGGGGCACCATCCGTTTCTGTTGGGTGGTAACACCCGTCTGTTTCTGCGTGGTACCGTCTGCTGGGGTGGTGAAGGCCCATTTACTAGTGTACACCTAATTCTAACATTCCGTTTCCGTTGGGATTATTCTGTTTCCGTTTTTGATTCCGTTTATGTACCTTTTGTCTGTTGGGGTGGTAAAGGCCCATTACTGGCATTCTGTTTCTGTATAGATTATTCTGTTCCGTTTCTGTTTCAGTTTAGACATTAGGGTAACACCTAATCCTGTTATACTAGTATTAGTGCAGAGAAGTAAAATATAAGTAAGAAGCATAACTTGGGCTATATCATTCTGTTTCTTCTGTTTAGCTTAAGTATACCAGTTACTCATGTTGCTGTTTTCTCTTATCCATCTTTATTTTCATGTCATGATATTATTATCTGTTTATATGTTGAAAGTCACTGGACTTGGCAGACTTTATGTCTGACCTTGCTTGTTTTCGCCCCTTTTCTTTCGTTCCCTCCCCCCAGGTTTGTAGGGTGGAAATATAGGAGCTTGATTCGGATTTTCTCTGCTTGAAGTATCGCTTGGCTTTGGCTCTATCTTTCCATGGCAGTTTATGTTGGGGATTATGACTTTAAAAACTATGCATTCTGAAGGCTTTTGTACAAGACCGATATTTTGTACTTGAATTCTGATATTGTGATTTGAAAAGATGTAACCAAACTTATTTCGGTTTCTGTTGTAATAAAGTTATTAATTTTTCAAGTACTGTTTTATCTATCTTGTAAATTTTTGTTCTGTCTACTAAAACGCTCCATCAAAATTAAGGCATTCCCTTTGTGAGTGACCTTAACGGAGGTGGGGTGTTACACTTATCGGGCCTCACCCTCTTTTCTTCAGCCCATCTTCTCATACCAGACCTAGCATCAACAGTAACTCATCTTTCTGATTTAAAGACATGCATGCAACCTCGTATACTCCAAAGCCATCTTGCGTACACACCCATCTTCACCCCCAACGCCTCAGGCAATCGAACACTTGCCACGACCAACCACTCCCGAGAACTCGCCAGCCCTTACTTCCTCTGTTTATTGCAAAAATATCGAATTTGAGATCCCTCCCTTCCCCTTACTGTATTTGAGCTGCTAATCCATGCTGGTAATAGAACAACAAACTGGAAAGGTTCGAACCCATATAAAAAGCCTATGAGAGTGAAGAGCCTCTCGCCAGATCCCATATGTATACTTTTTGAGATCAGTAGATTTTGTATAACTTGTTGTCTCTTTTTCTTTTAACTCCATTAAGGCTAGCGGCTTAACTTTGTGAAAATAAAAAAAGACACCTAGGCGTGATGGATTTATATCATTGGGAAGAATAACCCTTAAGCATTAAGTACAACATAGATTTTTAGGTAGGTTATATTTTCAAAAATTAGGCATTTGCGTTTGTATAGGAAAGCATGGCTTGTTTCAGAGTTAGGCATGCTCATTCTTTTCTTTAGGGTCTGCACTATCATGTGGTTTCACTTCTTAGCTGCGCTTGTACGTGGTATGTAGGATAGGCAAAGTACTTTTCTTGGTGTTCCAGCTCCGTGATCCTATCTGTGCGTAGTGGGCTAATTAAATTTATTTTCCTATCTCTTCTTGTTGTGTACTATCATTCCATGTACTTCAGTTTTCTTTAATACGTTCTTTCCATGTCTGGTTACTTTTATTTTTAGTGTCTGTATGAGTTGTACTACAATTATTGTCAACTGTTACTAAGTTGTCTGTAGCCATGGCTACATCTACTATTTTCCTTGTTCTTCGTTTGTTTTCTTTGAGCAAACAAATATATAGGGTGACAATATGTTTATATTGATGTACTAAATATTTCAAACAAATATATATTGTGTGTACAGTGCAAATGGTAAAAGTTAAGATGGAAGAAATGTGTGTGCGCATTAAATGGGAGCAGTGGTTACATGTGAATCGAAATTTAAATATGTTTGAGTTATAAAGTTTAGTGTACCATGTTATATAACTCTGTTCACATACATACCGCTACAGACAAAAATAAAAATAACATTATGTCTAGTAATGTGCTACGATTCCAAAAATATAGTAAAATAGAGAAGTTAACTTATATTGTGAAGCTTCAAAACGCTGATATAGGGTGCCAATTATGTTAAACAAAATAGTTGTTTATTTTCCCAAACTAAAAATTATAGAAAAATTATATAAATCAAATTATAAATATGTCTTAGAAATCTCGTCCAAATTCGAAACCAATATTTAATTATATTAAATAATTGTTATGGTTTATAAACGATTTCATGGTGATTTTTTGAAAATTTGATTTGGACATAACTTACCATCTATAAGACGAAATCTCGATTTTTCACTTCCATATGAAAAATATAATTTAATAGATTCCAACATCTCTTGTTTCAAAGAAATCTGACTTATAACGAACCTTGTATATTCAGTTGAAGTTCAAAACTCAATATTACTGTTAGCTTATTTTGTGAATTAGGCTACACAAAATATATCTGGCTAAACCAAAACAGTGAAGAGTAGAAAGCAGAAGACTAAGATAGAATCAGACCGGATCGGATGCAACGATCCGCACCTCCCCTCCAGCATGCGTCTGATCCGAAGGAAAGCAGCAACAGTTGCAGCACATGATCTCTAAAAAGGTGGAGCGGTTATGCCCACGTTCACCATTCACCTGATGTGTTGTCACCATCATATCCCATCCGAACCCGACTTTTGTGGGATGGAGACCACGTATATCCGAACCGGAGCTCTCCCAGGGAGGTTTTACACCTATAAATACACCTCCAAAGCTCATTTCAAAGGATCTTTTGGCAGTTTCATAACTCATACTCATTCATAAAACGAATTTCATCAAAATATTCAAATTACAATCATCTTTTAAAGTACATTTCAGAAGAGATTGAGTGAATTCATGCATTGTATGAGTGAAATAGAGTGAGAACCATCATTGTACTCACATTCAATACATCAATCCAAAGAGAAGAAAGTGGACGTAGGCTATTTAATGCCGAACCACTATTAACTGTGTGTTTTTGTCATTTTTGATTTCAATACAATAGAATCATTATTAGTTTGGGTGTTAGAGCCAATTTTAGATCTAAGATTTTGGTGCTTTCATTGAGAGATCTTTGAATTCTTTGCCTTTTGGGATTATCATTCACTATTTGGACCTTCAAGTTCAAAGCAGTTAATCCTCTGTTTTCAACATCTTTAAGTAACTTTTGGTGAACCATTGAAGAATTGAACACTATGGCCAAAAAAAGGAAAAGAAGTGCAAGGCGCGAGGGGGTACGATGCTAGAGAGGATCAACAAGCCATGGTATTGACAAGGTCGCGTGGACAAGATTCTGGAGCAGGCCGCTCCAGTCAGGAAGGTCCGATCTGAGCCGATCAGAAGACGTTGAGGTCACTCGCTCCCCCCATCCGAACCGGTCTGGTCCTACTACCTGCTCCGATCCGATCCGAACCAGAATGAAGCTGGAACTTCTACTCGAGCTCCCTCCAATGCTCTGATTCCATCCGCTATGACCAATGATTAGCTTGACCCATCTGCACCCGTCACCCTATGAGATTTTTCACGCTTTCTTGACATGCTCCAGAGTACTAAGGAGGCATTGGAATCCCATAAGAGTGATAGTCTTCGCATGCAAGATAGCATGATCACTATGAGTAGGGAACTCCAGGAGCTCCGGAGGCAAAAGACACCTTCACCAACGCGTCACCTTGCTGTAGACGATTCAACTTCTTCAGATGAGGGATGTCCTCGTGAAAGAAGACCGCTAGAGCGACCTCAGAATCTTGATCAGTTAACTTTTGGATCTTTAGGATCCCGCGAAGATTGTGCTCGTGTGTTAGGGCCTGATGACTCAAGCTTGAAAGAGCCTATGTTGTTGCCCATGCGTGGATCCCACGTTCTACCCAGGGAACCTAACATTACTAATCCTACGCAATAGCAAATTCTTCAGCCCCTCCCTCCTGATATCGACCAGGAGCGTAGGGAGCAATGTAGAGCAGCCGCCACTAGAAACAGGAGGTTATCCCCTAATCAGGAGCCCAGGGGTAATCCGAATATCAGACTTAGAGAACTGGTGCAAACATTAACAAATGCCGATGTATGGGCGATGGTGCGTCAGATTATGTCCGAAAGCCGGCGGTACACTAATGAGGACTAGGGTATTGAGCGAAGTCATACCCCCTTCACAAATGATATATTGGATTTCCAGTTCCCTCGATGTTTCAACTTGCCTCAGATGGATCGGTATTCAGGAAGAACGGACCCAGGGCAACATCTGATGAGGTATGCATGGTTCATGGATGCCGCAGCTGCTCCAGATGCTGTAAAATGAAAAGCCTTTCCAATTTATCTTAAAGACGTGGCATTAATGTGGTTCACCTGACTCCCTCCCCGGTCGATATCAAATTTCATAGAATTAAGTGAGCGCTTTATGAACCAGTTTCGACTTCACACCCGAAAGTCCAAGAGCGTCGTAGAGTTGTCACAGATTAAACAGGCCCCAGGAGAATCTTTGAAGTCATATTTAGACCGCTTCAACCTAGCCATCACCGAAGTTAGTGACCCTCATGAGCCCACTATTCTGATGGCCTTGATAGAAGGGGTTGACCCTGACACAAAATTCGGGGATTACTTGTCTGGGAAACCGCCTCCTACTAGAGAATTGTTCTATGAAAAAGCTAATATTCGCTTAAGGCGAGAAGAAGCTCATGTAAATAGGAAGAGATAGTCCGAAGGGGCCTCGAGGGAAGGTATCCAAAGTAATGTTGCTGTGAAACAATCTGGTGACAGTTCAGGGAAGGTTGAAGTAAACGTTGGCAACCAGAACGGAGGTAATAGCAACATGAATGGGAACGACAATAGAAGGAACATGAACCGAGGGAATAACTCTAGTAAAAGACCCAGATTCCAGACTTTTGAAAACTATACGCCGTTAAGTGATATGTTGGAGAATATTTACTTGGATACATATAGCATATTGCAGTACAAAAAACCACCACCCAGAGACTCCACTGAAAAAGAGATCGCAATGGGAAAGTTTTGTTTGTTCCATGGAACCCACGACCATTCCACCAACGAATGCTGCCATTTGAGAGATATAGTTGAAAGATTGTTGCGGGAAGGGAAGTTAGACGAGTACAAGGTTACCCCAAGGGACAGGGGGACAAGCCCCGGACCAAAACCAGCCTACTTCAAAACCCACAGCCCAGCAGAAAGGTAAGGGGATAGTTATCAATACCATTATGGGTGGACCCCACCTAGCTAGTCGTAGTTTCAAAGCAGTGGATCAGTACGTCAACGCCGCCAAGCATTTTGAGGTAGGAGAATGTAGTATCCTCGAAGACATCACTCCCGTAAAACAACAAAAGACAATGTCACACAACGTCATATTCCGTAATAGAGATGATTCTGAAGTTCAATCCCCAACTGAAGATCCACTGGTAATTACCACGACCATCGGCCCTGCTTTAGTCCATAAAGTGTTGGTGGACAATGGGAGCTCGGTCAATATCCTCTTCAAGAAAGCTTTCGAACAAATGTGACTTGAAGCAAAAGATCCAAAGCCCTACGAAGGATGGGTACGTGGCTTCAACGGGTCATCGACGGCTCCGATGGGCTACGTAGAATTACCAGTGACATTAGGGCAGGGAGAACGCCAGAGAGTGAGGATCCTGCCGTTTGTAGTTTTGGATGTAGAGTCACCCTAGAATGCCTTCCTAGGCTGACCGGCCCTTGCCGAGTTTAGGGCATGTGTTGCACCTTGGTATTTGCTGCTTAAATTCTCGACTGACGCAGGAATTGGGGTGATGAGAGGCGACTAAGCTACGGGACGAGCTTGTTACATGTCGGAGTTGAAGATGCTAATGAAGGGGTTGAATATAGAAACTAAGGACGATTCTCCCTCTCCGAAGGAGAAATCAGCATAGCAATTAAGGGGTCCAGCCCCAAGAGAGTCGCCCTTAGATGTGTTCGAGGATATAGATCCCAGAGAGGATAAAGAACCCAAGGATAGGAAGGCGACTCCCAACGAGATAACAGTAGATATATCTATTGATGAGACAGATTCGACAGAAGTACTAAAGATCGCCTCGCAACTAGATCCAGTATAAGCGAAAGAGTTGGCTGATTTTTTAAGGGCAAATCTGGATGTGTTTGCCTGGACTCACGCTGACATGTGTGGGATTTTCCCTGCCATTATGAGCCACTCTTTATGTATTAATATAAAGCACCCACCAGTCAAACAGAAAAGACGGATGTTAGGCCCAGAGCGGTCAGCAGCTTTGAAAGAAGAGGTAGAGAAATTAAAGGATAATGGATTCATTAAGGATTCGAAATATCCCGAGTGGATATCAAATCCTGTCCTGGTCAAAAAGTCTAATGGGAAGTGGCGTACATGTATCGACTTCTCTGATTTGAACAAGGCCTGCCCGAAGGATAGCTTTCCTCTTCCCAGAATTGATTATCTAGTAGATTCGACGGCTGGGCACGAGCTTTTATCCTTTATGGATGCTTATTCTGGGTACAATCAAATTCCCAAGCACATACCAGATCAGGAGCATACAAGTTTCATCACAGACTTGGGGTTATATTGTTATGTGGTAATGCCATTTGGGTTAAAGAATGCAGGGGCCACGTACCAGCGCTTGGTCAACCGCATGTTTTATAATCAAATCAAGAAAACCATGGAGGTTTACGTGGATGACATGCTTGTGAAGTCTAAACAATCTTCCAACCATGCAAGGGACTTAGCTGAAATGTTTGATATTCTTTGAAGGTATGGAATGAAGTTAAACCCCCTAAAATGCTCTTTTGGGGTCGCATCTGGAAAATTCCTTGGGTTTATAGTGAGTTCTCGAGGAATTGAGATAAATCCTAGTCAAATAGCAGCAATAAGGGATATTGAAGAACCACGTAAGATCAAAGATGTTCAAAGCTTAGCCGGAAAAGTTGCTGCATTGAGCAGGTTTATCTCCAAAGCTACAGATAGGTGTGTACCTTTCTTCGATCTAATAAAATGAGGAATGCGAAATTTTGAGTGGACCCCTAACTGTGTGGAGGCGTTCCAGAATTTATTAGACTTATTAGAAAAGCCTCCAATATTATCAAAACCCGTGGAACATGAGGATTTGTTTGTCTACCTAGCGGTATCATCTTATGTCGTCAGTACAACATTGGTACGTGAAGAGGATAAAGTCCAGAGGCCTGTATACTACGTGAGCAAAAAGCTAGCTGCTGCAGAATGTAATTATCCGAAGATAGAAAAGCTAGCTTATAGCCTCCTGATTGCTTCCTGCAAACTTCATCATTACTTTCAGGCTCACCCGATAGTTATATACACCGATCAACCTTTAAGACAAGTGTTGCAAAAACCCGAAGCATGGGGTGGTTACTTAAATGGAACATCGAGTTGAGTCAATTTGATTTAAATTTTCAACCATGGAAATCAATAAGAGGGCAGGCATTGGCCGACTTTATAGCTGAATTCACAATTCCCGAAGAGGAAACAGTGGGTGACAAGGTAGTTACTTTAGACCAAGAGTTAGAGCTTAGTCCATGGAAGCTATATACGGACAGAGCCAAAAATGATTGAAGGTCCGGCGCCGAAGTTGTTTTAATAACTCCTGAAGGACAATCTATTTACTATGCATTGCGATTAGAGTTTGCCGCAACCAATAATGATTCCGAGTATGAAGCCCTGATTACCGGGCTGAAACTCGCCAAAGAACTGGGAGTGAAGACACTGGATATATGTTGGGATTCCAAGATAGTTGTATGCCAGGTCCAGGAGGAATTTATTGCTAAAGGACCTCGACTCATTACTTATCTCAAAAAGGTAAAGAAGCTGCTGGGAAGTTTGGAGCATTACAGCATAACGCATATTCCAAGAACGGAAAATCAGAAAGCAGACCGGCTAGCAAAGCTAGCAAGTTCTGACAATCCCAAAGAAACTGAAATGGTTCCGATAGAGGTTTTGGAATCACCGAGTTTTGACCTGATGGAAGTGGAGCTAGCCTTGGAAGTCGACCCAGAGAGAGAATCACGGATGACACCGATCAAGAATTTTCTCAAGAATGGAACCTTCCCGTTGAAGAAGAGCGAAAGACGAGCTGTAAGACGTAAGGCTGCAAGATACATTTTACAGGATGATGTCCTTTATCGCCAAGGGTTTTCAATGCCCCAACTACGGTGTATCGCACATGACGACATCAAACGTGTACTGCAAGAAGAACATGAAGGTGAGTGTGGGGACCACACCGGGGGCCAAACCCTAGCAAAGAAAGTATTACGGTATGGATATTTCTGGCCTACAGTGAATAAAGACGTGGTTGATTATTCATGACGCTGCGACATATGTCAACGATTTGCCAAAATTCCCAGAGCGCCTCCGACTCAGATCAAGTCGATGGTAAGCCCATGACCGTTTGCCATGTGGGGGATTGATATTATTGGAGTGTCACCTATTGCCAGAGGAGGAGCTAAGTACGCGATCGTCGCCGTGGACTATTTCACAAAATGGGTGGAAGTTGAACCTTTAACAACGATCACGGCAAGAAAGGTGATCAGTTTTGTAGTCAGAAACATTATCTGTCGATTTGGGATACGGAAGACCATCATAACTGATAATGGTACACAGTTTGACATCGTCGAATTTAGAAACTTCTGCCAGAAGTACAAGATTGATAAACGGTACATTGTTGTAGCTCACCCGTAGTCAAATGGCCAGGTCGAAGTAATAAACTAGGTCATTAAATCCATTCTCAAGAAGCAGTTGGAGCGGGCCAAAGCCAAATGGGCAGATGAGTTGCCACTAGCTTTGTGGGCCTACAGGACAACCTTTAAGACGGCCACTAGCCATACTCTCTATTCACTTTCCTTTGGGTCAAAAGCAGTAATCCCGGTAGTATTGGAAGTCCCTTCTCATCGAGTCGCGTACTATGACCCAATGACAAATAGAACATCCTCCTAGAGTCTCTTGATATGGTTGAAGAAAAAAGAGACGAAGCAGACTTGCATGCCTCAAGACATCAACATCAAGTAGCACGTTATTATGACCGGAAAGTTCACTTCAAAACCTTCGAGCTAGGAGACTTAGTACTAAAGCGAGTCTTCCCGCCTTTAACCCAGTGGGGTCCAAAATGGGAAGGGGCATACACCATACAACGGAAACTTGATACAGGAGCATTCAAGCTAACGACCGTGGACGGTGAAAAGATTCCCAGAGCTTGGAACGCTCGGCACTTACGACGATATCTGAGCTAAATATGAAATGTCTTCCTTTTTTTATAAACTATGTAAAAAGGCATGACTTGCCTTAAAAAGTTTGTTTATATGAACAAAGCATTATGAAGTGGATGTAGGCTACGACTTAGCTGAACCACTATAAAAATATCATGTGTCATTTATTTTCCTGCATTATTTATGTCTTTAACCATTATTCTGTCATGACAATGAAACACAAAACGCAAAATTAAATTTCAAAAATTGGAGACAACCCACGTGCAGGAGCAAACAAAATGACCGTTTGCATGATAAGATGCAAAAATGGGAAGACGACATTCCTAACACTAAAAGAAAACACTGATTTTGCAGTGGAAAAATCCGTCGCTAAACCCTCGCTAAAGGCCTATTAGCGACGGATTTGCAGCAGAATAAAGTTATCGCTAAAAAACACGTCGGTATTTTAGGCACAATTTTGCGATGGAAATTAGCGTCGATTCTCCGTCACTTGACCATCGTTTTCTAATATATTATTATTTCATTTTAAAATATTTCACCAACGTTTTACCAACGGATATATATAACATGATAAAATCAATAAATATCTTTCCGTCTCAAAATGCACGCTATTTAGTGAGGGATTACCGACGGAAATACATAGCAAACATTTTACATCCCCGTTATCCGTCGGTAAATCCTAGCTATATAGCGACGGATTACCAACGGAAATATGTAGCAAACATTTTACATTCCAGTTATTCGTCGGTAAATCCTAGTTATATAGCGACGGATTAGTGACGCAAAATAATTGCAAACATTTTATAGAATTTCTAACCATCAATCTAAACATCAAATACATTCATTTCAACAATACTCAATATTCATTACTCATCGTGCAATGAAACATATATACATATATATCAACTAGAAAAATTAATGTCACGAAACATTATATAACAATAAAAAAATGTTATAATAATTGATAAAATATTCACATAACAGCCAACATTCATAACATTATCCGATACAACTTAAAACTAATGTCAAATAAACAAAAATCTAAACAAAAATTATGTTTTAGGAATAAAAAGTAGTCCTGGCTTTGTTGGTTTCATAACCTAACCTCGCCCATTTCCAGTTTTCCTCCTGGCTTTGTTGTGATTCTGCTGAATTGTTTAATGACAAAGACATTTCAAATTATTGTTTCTACAAATTTGTTTAATGACATACTCTCTTCTGCAAGCTCGGCAAGGGTTTTTCCAATATACAATGAACGATAATCCCTGCGTAAAGAACAATTGTACATTAAACTATACTTGTATATTCCAACAATGCACACTGTTTACAAGGAAAAACATAAATGAGGCCACCTGTATATATTTCAGAAAGAACAAGTTTGTATAAACTTATGACAAATTAAGTCATTTTGCGATTTGCTGCTATTGATCGCCATTTAAAACCAACACCATATCTATTATGTGCACATCACTATATATTGCTCAATATGCCTGCAACAGAAACTAAATTTACATAAGAAAACTATCACATATATCATCATGCTTAACAACCTGATCAATTGGTAATGTAATATTGGTGTACACCCAAACATCAAAATCAAAAAACCCAGCTCAGTCACTAACATTGCACTCAATTATTTACACAAGCTGAAACTGTAAGCTCAGCTGTGTCCTATCACACATTGCCACATAACAAAATAAATAACATGTGTTCCTGCATATAACAAATTATGTAGAAAATACAGGTACTAACCTGTCACTTCATTGATGGTGCCAAACATGCATACATCTCTTATTTCAATGATAGTGTCAAACATGTATTCCTGCTTACTAATGGTGGAAAGCAAGTAAGCAAAAAGTGGTTTACCGAACAAATATATATTTACTGAGCATTTTAAATTTACTAAACTACAACTAACAAACTGGACAAAGATTCACTTAGCTTATTTACTGTTGCCTTTATAAAAAGTTGAATCAGTCATAAGCTTTAATCATTTTCTTACCGATTTAGTGCTAATATTGCTAATATTACTTTTGTTACTGAACTGATGTGAAATGATTTCCCTGAAGTTGTTAAAGAATGCAGTTGTTACGAAGTGTAACAGACAAATGACATTGGTATTTTGTATGATAGGAATCCAAATTTAGAAATAGATATATTAAAAAAGAAATTGATTGAATTGATTAGGAAAAGAAAACAAAAAGGGAAAACAACATGAAAAGGTTATATTTACACTGTAACTACAATATAATGTGGTCTCCATTCACCCAACAAAATATAATATTTTTGTTATCTAGAAATAAAACAGGCTTATTATATAGAAGAGGCACAGATGATTCATGTGGTGGTCAAATTGATCCAACTATAAACATTTCGTTTTTATTTTGATTTGTGAACGTATGGTGATTCAAATAGGTACAAAATTGATTATCAGTTAATTCAATCCATTTAACTTATACGCATGATCCTATTATAAAATCAATAATAAAGCACCAATAGTAGATAAACAAGAAGTTACAGGTTACAACTTACACCTAATAAATGAGATACTATTTGTCAGAAAAGCAAATACCAAAGTCAAGAGTGGAAAATCCATCAAAGCCAGTAGCCGAAGAGTGCATATTAATTATACTAAAACAGTAATAGTTTGTCACCAAAATATAAAGTATATCTCTAGTTAATTGTTTTCTTTGTGTCTGCTTAATTTGAATATCTACCAGTATTTTTTGTGCACTAAATGTACATATTTCTTTCCAACAAAAAAATTGTTTTTTTCTCATTAATTTATAGGACTATTTGTGTCATATTTATTTGATATGTTCATTTAAACCAAAGGATACAAAGTTGCATATTTTCCCAATATCTTTTTCTGAGGTAATTAGGGGATATCAAAAGACGGTTAAAATATGTTTACAAAAGTTGTCTTCATAATGAGAGTAATAACTTTATATCCATATTTTATTCTAAATGTTGTTCATTTTGCATATTTTACTTGCTAAAAATGAACTTTCGTATATAGATGTTATATTATTTGTATTTGTGCTTAATTTGAATATCTATTAGTAATTTTTTGTGCACTAAATGTACATATTTCTTTCCAGTTATGTATTGAAAATTATTCACTACTTATTGATCTCTTTATCCAAGCTAATGGTGCATTCCTCTTTTACAGTAATGCATGTCTGAATATACTTTCGTATATTACTACATGCTGCAGTTTATAAGTTTCTAAAATTCATACAAACACCAAAATGGAAAGTATCAGTCTACCATGCATCGGCTATATGCACAAATACAAAATAATATTTTTCTTCCTTATTTTTAGTCATATATAACCAGATATCAATCAAAAATGTGACAGAATTCAAAACCGCTGCTAACTACCTTATAAGCAAAGACAATTAATCTTCATTACATATTTTACTTGCTAAAAATGAACTTTCTTATATAGATGTTATATTATTTGTATTTGTGCTTAATTTGAATATCTATTAGTAATTTTTTGTGCACTAAATGTACATATTTCTTTCCAATTATGTATTGAAAATTATTCCACTACTTATTGCTCTCTTTATCCAAGCTAATGGTGCATTCCTCTTTTACAGTAATGCATGTCTGAATATACTTTCGTATATTACTACATGCTGCAGTTTATAAGTTTCTAAAATTCATACAAACACCAAAATGGAAAGTATCAGTCTACCATGCATCGGCTATATGCACAAATACAAAATAATATTTTTCTTCCTTATTTTTAGTCATATATAACCAGATATCAATCAAAAATGTGACAGAATTCAAAACCGCTGCTAACTACCTTATAAGCAAAGACAATTAATCTTCATTAATCAAATTGTCACATCCGCCAAGATTGTGTACGTTAATTGTACTAATACAGGTAAGATTTTGTCATTAGATTATAAAATGTATCTCCAATTTGATTATTTAATTTGAATGTATGCCTAGGACTATACTACACATATTCTTTTTTATCATTATTTTGTCTTAGCAAACAATTAATTTCCAAATTTTCAAACCATACTTCAAAACAATGACAAAGCTATTACTCTTTTCCGTAAAACTCCTTATTTTGAAATCTTTATATATTTACTAAGAAAAAATTATTTTTCATAAAACATTCTGTGCTTTCCATGTATAAAATATTTCTATCATCGCCTTTTTTTAATTTATTCCTCTTTCATATTGCTTTCCATCGATTTTCTTTTGCTGTTTAATAAACCCATATTTAATTTGACAGTTCACGAAATACCAATCAAATGAGATGAGGCACTAAGGGATTATTTTTTTAAATAGTATACATAATAGTAAAATTTAATTATTTTAACACTGATTACTACTGTAGTTGAATTATATGTTTCCTTAAATTTTCACATATCATAAGAACCAGTCATTACATTGTTGTTTACTTATGTAATTGAATACAACATTTGCCAAAGCACTAGCAATACACAACCGTTGTAGAAAATCCATGTCCGTCAACTATGCTCCACCATTCTATTCATACAAACAAATTATAATGTCAAGTAAACTATGCTTACGTGCACGCATGGGCTTCCACTTGTCAGATTATATGTTTAGTTTTGAAGGTATTCTAGTTGTATTGATATCAAATTTGTATCGATATAACTTGTTATTTTCCATTTCAATCTGCATCCCTTAACATTTTATATTGTCCCAAAAATACTGACAACATAATCAAGGATAAAGTATACCCACTAGTATAATTATTACTATAACCACTTTGGATTTTTCCTAAACAATTGGAGCCTGTCACATACCCACTAGTGAAATTATGCTATACAGTGAAAGTAAATCGGGGATAAATCTATTCCTAGTTTGATAAATAGCTGGAATCAAAGCATCAGGAGAAAAATAATAGTCAATATCTACTAGTATAACTAGTGTAAAGGTACTTCATAATGTATTAAACGCACAACATCATGCACCTTAAAACCAACTGATAAGTTTGAATGGTCATCATTGCTGTCTGTAACAAATGCCATCGGAAGAAGAGCACTCAAGGGGCTGTTGAGTTCCTATAAATAAAATTTTTGATTTATATCAAGCTTTGTAAAATAAATTTATATAAGTAGATGAAATGACATGAAAGGGCTGTAGTAATTTAAACAAACTACATAATATAGATTGTATATGACAAAAAATTGACTCTGTCATCTTAAATTAATTTAACATAACTTTCAAATATACAAACCACAAAATATGTATTATGTAAAGATCTGGTTAGAAGCAACCAAATACTTGATGGCAAAGAATTAAGTTCAGTCACAGAAGAAAGCTAAATTTGTGTAATTAATAATAAAACAGAGAAAATATCTAGAAGCACCTCAAAATCAAGTAATGAAGGCCCATTCTGTGACAATAAGCAAGCGTTAAGAAGATTATGCAGACTTTGTGTGGCAAGGTATGCACACTACTGATTTCTTTTGGAGCTGGTATTGTAGAACCTAAAAATAACCTAAAAATCCCACCTGAAATCTATTCTGGTAAAACTTGAGAATACACAAAGCTACAGTGGATTTTCCTTAAAAAATAAAACAAAATAAAAACAAAAACCAACATATGTAAAATATTTCATCTCTCTGGGACACATGCTGGTTTTTCGCCCATACTCCAACACCGTAATGGTTTACTGTGAGTTGAACATGAAATGATTGGATTTATTGAACTAGAGCCTAAATGAATCATTTTCACATATAAAATTCGTGACGGTTCAAATAAATTAAAAATGTTGGCAGGTGCCTAAATGAATCATTTTCACATAATAAATTCTTATGCTACCTCCAAATAAATGAAATTGATAAATGAAATGAATACAAACAGGTGCTTGAGTAAGAAATATAATGTGCAGGTGCAAAAGAAATGTATACGGAAACTAAAGAATGTAAAAATGGTTTGTGAAATGAAATGCACAGGAAAATTTATAAAATGATTATAATATGTTTTTTCTTTTTGATTTGAAAGCAAATATGGCTAAAGCAAAATGATTGAATCACTAAATAAACAAAAAGTGACCATGAGCATAACAATGAAAATGAATTGAAATGTTTTTTTTTTATGAATCTAAAAGAGTGCATTGAAATGAATTAACACATAATACTGATAAAACAAAGGAAACATTTTTTTATATGCCAGAGTCGTTTTGCGCACTGATTTCATTGTCTCCTTTATTATCTATAAAACTAGTAGCATATTGACATGAGTAAGAGTTTGAACCAGTATTGAAAAAAAGTCATTTGTACTGATATATTTCATTAATCCTTTCATACAGGATAAACTAAATGTTATAAATAAACTTGAGACACTAAATTTAATAGGGAAACCCATTAAAAAAATACTTCAAACTCCATTATGTGATGACAATGGGAATATAATTACTGTATTTTGCTAAACAATGATGGAAACGCTCTCTCTTGAACACATGCAAGAGGCACTCCATCTAGTACAGGAGCTGGGTGTATCTCTCCTTCTAGAGGAACACGCTTTATCTTTTTGAATAAGGGAACTCAATTTCATATCTTTCTATAGTCGAACTCGCTTTTAACAAGTGCTTGTTCAATCTGAACTCAACACTAGAAATCAACACAGCATCAAAACATATTTCAATCAACTAACCAATCATAGATGATAGATAAAATAAAATCAAACTTACATTTTTAATTACTGATTTGGGGCTATCCTCGATACCCGAAATTAGGGTTGCAGATTGAGAAAATCCATGCGTGCTGCGATTGAGAGAGATGAAGAGATGGGAAGTCGACGATTGAGAGATGGGAACCCGAAATTAGGCTTTCGAATCCCTGCTGCTGGAAGTCGTTGATGGAGTGATGGGAACTCGGTTGCTATCAACATGTCGTAGGTCCAGAGGTTGCCGAAGCCACAATTTCTGATGGCATAGAAGGCGAAAGAGGAGAAGACGACGGGTATTAAGAAATTGAGGATCTAGGCTGCAGAACAGGGAGTGGGAAATTAAAATTTGGGGAAAACTTTTTGACCTAGGTTTAAGTTGAAGAAGAGAAAAGGGGATCAAAGGCGTAATTCGATCAGTAAGGAGAATTAAAATTTCACGTTTTACCAATTTGAAGGTCTTCAATGCACGCACGTAGATGACCAATTACAACCATTAGATAGTTCGATCTCAATGGCTCAAATTAACAGTGGTGTGAGAATGTGGATTGCCCTTTGTATATTTTGAAAAAATAATATAAACATATCTAGCAAATCTGTCGGAATTCCACTGCAAAATAGCTTCTATAAATATTCGTCGGTATTCTGCCTGGATTTGCAGCGGAAAATAGTGGCAGTAATTTTCCGTCGGTGATTTGACGCAATTTGCAACGGCTTAGTGAGGGATGACAGAAAACGACGGTGATAAATAAAAGAAAAAAAAGTTGAAAAAACAAAAACCTATCCCTTGCAAATCGCATGGAAATCCGTCGCTAATTAGCGACGGAAATTTCCGCTTCTAAATTTTTGACGCTAAATCAGTGTTTTCTTGTAGTGTAACTCTAACTCTCATGAAACGAGAGAGAGTATAAAGGACAGGAAGACAACGTCCCTTGAGGCGTGAAGGTGCACTCCGATGAGAGACCGCCTCAGTAATACTCTAACCTGGTTATGAGACATGAGAGTATAAAGATGCTAAAAAGAATAGGCATCAATGACGAAAGGAATATGGCCCCGTCAGAGAATCGGGGAGAGTTGAATTTTGAATTTACTCGATCTTGAATAAGTCTTAATCATTTATCCAAGACTGATTGAGGGCATATGTATGTACACATGTTCCCCTTAATAACGACTTTACTATATAACTATGATTTGACATGTTGTTTGTTTGCATTTTTACCTAAATGTTAAAATTTATGGATATTAGACATTGCAGGGTACAAACCACTTTATTCACAAATATGTGAGTTTATATAGGAAGACAAAGCAGAAGACGCGAGGGCCGCACTCACTACAATAATAGCGAACCAGTGGAATATCGAAATAAAACAAAACAAAACACATTATCACTTGGGCTTTGGAGTAGACTTGGATTTTTTGGCACCCTTAAGAGCATTTCTAGCTTCTTTTTCAGCATCAGACATGAGACGCTTTGGCTTTTTCTTCTCTGTAGTTGAAGTACCAGAATCGGTAGATTTCTTCCCAGGAGTCGGAACACTGGAATCCAGAGAAGATTTTTTAGCAAGCTCTTCTGTAATTGACCTAGTTGAAAGCTTAACAACTAACCTCGATCCAGGATCCACCACTGCAAGGGGCTTAAGGCTTTCAGGGTTTAAGTCCTCGACTTTCAACTGCATGCGCTTGTCTTGTTCGGCTTTCATTTCAGCTAAAGTCACGTCATCAGCACTTTTCGAATCCCTAATTATAGCAACATTAGGATCTTCTTCATGCCCCTCATTACCATCGTCGTCTTTCAAGGCATCTATCATTTCGTCATCATGAGACGTGTCGTCCTTAGACGGTTCACCTCCCCCTCTGGATTCGACGATGGTAGCCTTATCCTGTCCTCCCTGAGCCATTTCCATGGATCCTTCTCCAATAGAGGCTCCCCGAGGCTCATCAATCTTCTCGGATGGTCCAGCACCTATAGAATGAGAAGCAGCAGTTATCAACTCAGGAGAAAATAAAGGATCCTTGATCGATTGCCCAAT
The DNA here is from genome assembly GCA_030737875.1 of Allium sativum. Classification (NCBI taxonomy): domain Eukaryota; kingdom Viridiplantae; phylum Streptophyta; class Magnoliopsida; order Asparagales; family Amaryllidaceae; genus Allium; species Allium sativum. Next base: position 352,349,903 of record CM060919.1, on the reverse strand, counting down.
GATGTGATGAAAGGTGGAGACGGCCTTGACAAATTGAGGTGAAAAGGTAGAAATAACTTCTGATGATTTCTCAATTGGGGTAGCTACCGTCTCTGACGCTAATTCGGGTATAGGAGATAAAAGAGATGCTTTAGGAATTCCCATATTCTCGGGATCATATCCCTCAACTCTAGTTGTTTCGGCGGTAGCAGAAGAAGAACCAACTTCAAGGATATTCTTTTGTTTGGTCAGGCATTTCTCCTCCTCCATAGTAGCAGCAATGAGGCGACGCCCCTCGTCCAGGTGTGCCAGTTCATCATCTCTCAAATACTTCTCCATAAGTTTGTCTTCATCAACAAAGTCTACCTTAAGTTCCTCTTTCTCCCATTCGATGATTTGACTCCATACGTGAACTAAGGTAGTCAGATAGTCTTCGATCCAAGGGATGTTTCGGCGATGAATTATGTGTGCAAAGAATTCAATCATTAATTCGCCAAAACCATGCAATTCCTCCAGAGCCTCTGATAGCTGTTTACGGGTTTCTTCAGCAGACTTAATGGCGTTATCCACATTCCCCTCGGCTAGGGCAGCCCTAGTCTCGGCTTCCATTTAACTTGGACTCCAAGTCAGCATTTCGTTTCTCCAGCTCAGCATTTTTCCTCGCTAACTCGGCCTTTTCTTGCTCAAGATTATTGTAAGCCAGTTGCATTTTGACACTATCTGACGTAGCGTCTTCCGCTTGTTTCTTCAACTCGAAACGTTCTTGACTATAGATTCCAGCAAGTCATGATAACGCTTTTGTAATTCCTCAAATTGTTATTTGAAGTTTTTGGCATCTCGTTAAGCAATGACGAGTTGAGCCTGTGTATCTTCTATGTCCTTCTCCAAATTTTTCAAAGCATTCTCATCGGAATCCGCAGCCTTCTTCATTGAATCAACGTCTGTAATTAAGGCTCGAATGATTCTGGAGAGATTGCGTGAATACTTGTACATCTCCGAGTATTGTTTCTCAACTGCGTCAATCTTTGTTTTAGCCTCATCTTCCCACTTTGAAGAGATAGGCTCAAGTGCGGGCAAGAAAGTTAGATTCTCAAAGTAGTGATCTGGGAACTGCTTCTCTAGATATGCCAGCTTAATTTTGGAATCAGCATCCAGTGGTGGGGGATTGCAGTATGATAGTTCAACGTGTTTCCGCTTAGTAGGGACGATGGTTGCCTCACCTTTTCCAGATCGCTTCTCAGAAACTTTGTGTTTGTCTTGTGAATCGGTATGTTTCGATGGAATTTTTTCCCGACTATATTTGTCTTGAGGAGAAGTTAGATCTTTGGATTGCGACGTGTCTTCTCCACGACAACTCTGGTGGCTCTTATACCTGTCTGGATCCGACCGGACATGGGAACGAGAGTGCAAGGTGTGTGGTCGATGAGAATCATGAGGCCTTCTGTCATCTCTGCCCCGGCTCTCACGGCGATCATGCTCGATGTCAGAAGGAGGTCTGGACATGCTACGACGCATTTTTCTGATATCATAGTAAGGACGAGACATTGTACCTACACAACAATATAAGTGGAATTCAGAATCAATGCTCACATAAGACATGAGTGATGTGACGTGCGATGCTAATGTGTTATGTGCATCCTAAGTGGTGTTCCCCCCAACAAACCCGAGTCTGAAGCCAGACTATCATGAGCGGGCTCTTTGGCGTTCACGGGAGTAGTCTCTGAAAAGTCGGAGTGTGTACGACTTATGCAGGATCTATAATATGGCTATGCGGAAGTAAATGATAATCTAAATTATACAATAGCTACACAGGTAAAAATTCGCAAACAAGAAATATATCACTACCAAATATAAATGCAGTAAGTAGAGTAAAGTAAAGTAACGACACCAGAATTTTTATACTGGTTCGGACCTCCCGTCCTACGTCCAGTCCCGAAGCTCCTCTTCGGCTTTTCACTAAACAACACCTTCACTTCACCCGGAGGAACAGGTTCACAACTACTTGATTTACGGGCTACAAGTTTACCCACTTGATTTCACGGGCTACAAGCTTACCCACTTGATTTACGGGCCACAAGCTTACCCACTTGATTTCACGGGCTACAAGTTTACCCACTTGATTTCACGGGCTACAAGCTTACCCACTTGATTTCACGGGCTACAAGCTTACCCACTAGACGATTACAAGAGTTTGACCTTGAATGTGTTCTTTCTTCAACACTGAATAGTCAATGATTGAGTACACCCTTCCTATAATCTTATCCTCAAATGTATTTTGATGTTTAGAAAGATTAGGAAGTAAATCATCGAGTTGAATCACAAGTGTATTAAATATGCTTGGAGATTCAAACGATAATTGAATGCTTTTGAGTGCTTTTTGAGAGAAAAGGATAATGCAAGATAGATCTGAAAATAGAGAGTAAATTCGATGATTTGGATGATTGTAAAATCATGTATTTATAGAGATCGAGAGGTTGCAAATGTTGGTGAAAAGATGCATCTAAAAGGAGTGATTATTCATGAAGAAAAATGGATGCAACTCTTGAAGAAAGAAGATGACTTTTCAATATAACGGTCAAAATTCAAAAACCTGTTGACCTATAGAATTTTATAGGTCGACATGTTTTTAGCCGTTGGAATTCAAAAACCTGTTGACCTATAAAATTTTGTAGGTCGACCTATTTTTGACCGTTACAATTTAAAAACCTGTTGACCTATAAAAAATTGTAGGTCGACATGTTTTCGGTCATATGCATAAAAAATGTCTTCATGAGTAGTATTTTCAAACAATTAGAAGTATGATTATTTGAGGATAGATTTTAACATTTTATAACTCTAAATAATCAACTTCTAACCTATGAAGTCATCTTGTCTTCTTTTTGTCGATGTAGAAGCTTCTTCTTGTCATAAATCAAAATAACCATCGACGCTTCGACTCAACATTCTCCCCCTTTTTGATTGATGACAACCTGGCATAATAAAGGTATTGTTCGTATATTGCTCCCCCTGTATATATGCTCCCTGAAATATATATATAACTAAATATCTGCAAGAAAGATTGTTAGTAACTTTTTCTCCCCCTTTGTCATCGACAAAAAAGGGTACATAATATTGCAAAAGATGATAGTATATGTAACATGAATGATATGTATTATCATAAGAGAAAATATTTCTCCCCCTTTGTCATCGATTAAAAAGAATGAATATCATAATAAATACAGTAATCGAGAGTAGTGGAGAATACAAATAATTATAGCACCTTTAGAAGATATCAAATAACCTTCTCTTTGTTGTGGTGTACCTGCAGAAAAATATAACATATATAGTTTTGGTACCCACTTTCTTTGTTTGGGTCCATGAGTTAGATGGAAGGTAACCATACCCAAGAGGGTTTAATGGAACCTTTAAAGATAAAATTTTCATTATTAACTACTGAATCAAAATAATCATCAATATATTTTTCTCTGTTTTTCCAACTTACAGGAACCCAAATACTTAAGTAATCTCTATTGATGTTCCTTTTCGTACTTCTAGATCTATTATACAGATCTCTAGTCATAGAAGTATTCGAATTTCTATAATAATTGGGTCTTGGATGTGTATTAGTACTAGCAGTGATATTCTTATTGTACATGAAAGCATATCTAGTACTATTTCTAAGATTAGTATTATTTCCAAAGTCCCTATTGACATTTTTCTTTTGAGATTTCACAACAGGTTTTGGTTTGGAAGATAAACTAAGATTTTTCTTAGCTCTGATACCAATTGAAAAGTCGGGGTGTGTACGACTTATGCAGGATCTATAATATGGCTATGCGGAAGTAAATGATAATCTAAATTATACAATAGCTACACAGGTAAAAATTCGCAAACAAGAAATATATCACTACCAAATATAAATGCAGTAAGTAGAGTAAAGTAAAGTAACGACACCAGAATTTTTATACTGGTTCGGACCTCCCGTCCTACGTCCAGTCCCGAAGCTCCTCTTCGGCTTTTCACTAAACAACACCCTCGCTTCACCCGGAGGAACAGGTTCACAACTACTTGATTTACGGGCTACAAGTTTACCCACTTGATTTCACGGGCTACAAGCTTACCCATTTGATTTACGGGCCACAAGCTTACCCACTTGATTTCACGGGCTACAAGTTTACCCACTTGATTTCACGGGCTACAAGCTTACCCACTTGATTTCACGGGCTACAAGCTTACCCACTAGACGATTACAAGAGTTTGACCTTGAATGTGTTCTTTCTTCAACACTGAATAGTCAATGATTGAGTACACCCTTCCTATAATCTTATCCTCAAATGTATTTTGATGTTTAGAAAGATTAGGAAGTAAATCATCGAGTTGAATCACAAGTGTATTAAATATGCTTGGAGATTCAAACGATAATTGAATGCTTTTGAGTGCTTTTTGAGAGAAAAGGATAATGCAAGATAGATCTGAAAATAGAGAGTAAATTCGATGATTTGGATGATTGTAAAATCATGTATTTATAGAGATCGAGAGGTTGCAAATGTTGGTGAAAAGATGCATCTAAAAGGAGTGATTATTCATGAAGAAAAATGGATGCAACTCTTGAAGAAAGAAGATGACTTTTCAATATAACGGTCAAAATTCAAAAACCTGTTGACCTATAGAATTTTATAGGTCGACATGTTTTTAGCCGTTGGAATTCAAAAACCTGTTGACCTATAAAATTTTGTAGGTCGACCTATTTTTGACCGTTACAATTTAAAAACCTGTTGACCTATAAAAAATTGTAGGTCGACATGTTTTCGGTCATATGCATAAAAAATGTCTTCATGAGTAGTATTTTCAAACAATTAGAAGTATGATTATTTGAGGATAGATTTTAACATTTTATAACTCTAAATAATCAACTTCTAACCTATGAAGTCATCTTGTCTTCTTTTTGTCGATGTAGAAGCTTCTTCTTGTCATAAATCAAAATAACCATAGACGCTTCGACTCAACAGTCTCCTCTGAAGAAGTGAAAGTTAAAGGATTCGTGCCAAAGTCCTCTGAAGTATAGATGGTTTCAAGCAGGGGAAGATTTCCTAAACCCTTAAATGTGGAATCGTCGGTAGTGGGAACATCTCCTTGAGAAGCATCTGTTGGCAGCTCTTTAGGGGATGTTGACTTCTCAGGAGAAATAGCGTCGTCAGGGACGGTATACCCTTCTCTGTGCTTTTCGGCTATGTTGGCTAACTCATCGTCCTGAGTTGAAGATGGAGAAGGTGAAGTCCGAAGAGGTATTGTTGGACCTTTTGAGCCCTCGCCCATCTCAGGAATAATGTCTATCGGGGGTATGTACACATATGGACCCGTCCCATGACCTATACTATGGGTAATAGATAGTAACCCATGATGATGGAGATACTCATCCTTAAGAACTTCATCGATGGTTAGGAACTTTTGATCGTCATTGAGAAGTCGATGCAAACGATCAAAGTATAATTGATCCAATATTTGCTTTGGGTTATCAACTGCAAATAAAAAAGAAAGCAAGTTAATGTGTTGACATGAGCATTTAAAATTGAGATCCAGAAAGTCAGTGCTTTACTTGATTTGGTCCATCTCCTGGCGCACCCCGGCTGCTGCCTGATATTAAACCATTCAAGCTTAGAATCGCCAGCCTTGCTGCTAAATGGAAAAGTAATAATTTTCCTTTTCGGGACTGATTCAAAATATGAGAAGGAGGGAGTCTCTTGAGTCCGATGCTTGAAATTATAAAAAAAGTGGACGGCATCGAAGGTAGGCTCTATACCTAAAACCTCTTTGTATGCTATATACAAGGTGTATAAATAAGCATAAGAGTTGGGATGTAATTGCATGGGGGCAATCCGCATCTGTCTCAGAAAATCGACAACAAAAGGCAGAAACGGTGGAATAGCCCCAACCAGACACATCAATCGGGTAACTGCCATAAATCCTTCTAGTGGATTGTGGGGGCGATCTGTTTTCGACGGTACCAGGGTATCTCTTTTTAATATTCCATGTTTTAGGCATATTCGGACAGGTCTATCATCATCGATCGTCGACTCAACGGAATCTTTGGGTAACTCCAATATGGTGGAAGTTTCAAACTCATCGGGGGCACGATCATCTCCTACCCCTCCTTCCTCTTCATCACCAAGAGAAACTTAACTATCAGAAGGTATTTCACTACTGTGTGCTTCCACTTCATAATCTGGGCCCTCATCATCCCATTCAGGGTCTGAAGGAGAGGATATGTCATCAAGAGTGAGTTTCTCGGAAGTTTCTGCAATTTCTCTCTTTTCTGCTAACTTAGATGAACGTCTCTATGCCATGATTGCTAAACTACTGAAGAAGCAATAGTGGGAGTTAGAGTAAAGCTACCTGTGTTCCCCTTTGCATGTGTGTGAGCTAAAGTGTACAAGCGTGTATGCAATAACATGAGGTAGTTAAAGAAAGAAGTGCAGTACAAAGATGACCAATGCAGTGGGATATTTATAAGCAGTCCAAAAGTCAAGTCAGAGGGGCTCTATCCTAACTGTCAATAGAGTCATCGACTACGGCCAACATTAGTTAAGTTAACTGAATTATTTCTAATAAGTCCTCTTGGATCGGTTCAGAAGTTAAGTGGAAATAGTTTCGGGTTGGTTCAGGTGCACATGCTATGATCGGGTCGGATCGAGTCCCCTTTGTTGTGTTAAAATCGGATCGGGTCGGATGTCCTGGGTGTTGTGGGATCGGATCAAACCCCCAGATCATCAGCAGACAAATTCGAGTATTTCACTGCAACATATTGGATCGGATGAGTTCCAAAGAAGATGATAATGACGGGTTCGGTTGACACCGAACCGAACCACCTTTATGCCCTCATGCTCATCCTCCTAATTCAACTTTCCCTTTGCGATTTCCATCAGTTATACCGACCCGACCCGGTTGACTAAATATGCTACTTCTCCTTCTTCTTTGTTTTCCACCTCGAGCCGAACCCGTCCCTTTTTTCTTCTTCTTCTCCTGCTTCAAATTTTTTCATCGCAACCAAGCCCCCATGAATCAGTATACCCAACATCAACTCCAATTTCCTCCACAAGCCACCTCGAGGTGGCGACGAAACCACCAGCGACGATGGTGAGGGATGGGAAGCTCAATATTGAAACTGACATGACTGGCGAGCAAAATTACTCAAGTTTACTCCAAAATTTACATATAAATCAAGTAAGACGGAGTTGATTAAAGAATTTAAACCCCACCTGCCAATTTGATGGGAAGATTAAACCGAATTATAAAGTTTGGGGGGCTAGGGTTCGTGCTGAGCGACGAAGAAGGAAGCGATGTAAAATAAAGTGAAGAGAGGGTTTCAGCAAGTTTATATAAAATGATGGGGCCATTCATATTCCTTGTGGGCCCCTAGCGATTGGGCTGACCCATTGCGGAAGAAGTCCTTTCTCTTGCAGCTTTGTGAAGCTATGCGGGCTCAATTCGAGTCGGACCGGACAATGCGAGATCCAAAGGACAGGTTAACTTACAGAGCTAATCCCAAAGAAGAAGTAATAATTCGATGAGTATGCATTATCAAAATTTACCTTGAGGAGCTACTCGGACGACAACTAAAGTTATCTAAGTTATTTTGAACGATGGAAATAATTTGTGCATTTGCATCGTATATTTATAGACAACGAGAGATGCAACTTGATGAAGCAAGGTGTCTTCACGGGCGAATGGAAGCAACTATTCAGTGATTTTAATTCAGAAACCAATGGATGGACAATTTCGAAGCACACTCCATCTTCAATAGAAGTGCACTACGAGGGGGCAAAATGTTAGCCTATTTTGTGAACTAGGCTACACAAAATTAGAACACTAAAATTATGAAGGACGTTGACTAGAAAAACATGCACTTAAAGTCCGGATCAGATCAGATATATTTGGCTAAACCAAAACAGTGTAGAGCAGAAAGCAGAAGCACTCAGACAGAATCAGACTGGATTGGATGCACCGATCCGCACCTCCCCTCCAGCACGCGTCCGATCCAAAGGAAAGCAGTAACAGTTGCAGCGCATGATCTCTGAAAAGGTGGAGCAGTTATGCCCATGTTCTCCCCACGTTCACCATTTAACTGATGTGTTGTCACCATTATATCCCATCCGAACCCGACTTTTGTGGGATGGAGACCACGTATATCCGAACCGGAGCCCTCCCAGGGAGGTTTTCCACCTATAAATACTCCTCCAAAGCTCATTTCAAAGGATCTTTTGGCATTTTCAGAACTCATACTCATTCATAAAACGAATTTCATCAAAATATTCAAATTACAATCATCTTTTAAAGTACATTTCAGAAGAGATTGAGTGAATTCATGCATTGTATGAGTGAAATAGAGTGAGAACCATCATTGTACTCGCATTCAATACATTAATCCAAAGAGAAAAAAGTGGACGTAGGCTATTTAACGCCGAACCACTATAAATTGTGTGTTTTCGTCGTTTTTGATTTCATTTTAATAGAATCATTATTAGTTTGGGTGTTAGAGCCAATTTTGGATCTAACAATTACGAAATACTGCGACGTTACCAGCTCGATTATTATTATTATTATATTACAATTAATACATTCATCTATCATTAAATTAATATATTCGATATCATAAATCAAATATAAATTCAATTAAATATCTTAAATTATCCGATTCACACAATATTGCCAATTCAGCTATTTCAGAATTAATTTTATTATTCCACTATTTATTTTAATTTAAATATTCAAAATATTTGATTCAACCCATTTAAATTATCAAACCACTGTATTATAATAATTAAATTAATTAATTATTAAATCACAAAAATTCTGAGACGTTATAATTTTATTAATTTATATTTGCAGGTTTATATGTCGAACGTTTCAAGTTCGCTTGACCACATAGATCATCCGATCATTATGAAAATTGAAATTCTACAACAATTTAACATTCAGACCCGACGAAACTGGTTTCATCAAAATTCAAGGTCATTTGAAAATTATCTATTTTCATGTGTTAAATCCAATCAATAAAATATAAATTGATTTCCAAACACTCTAATTCATTGATAATAAATTATTATCATCTTTCATAACCAAATGAAATTTTACTCACCTTCAAAAATAATTTTGATTGGATTGTAAACTCAATATTCACAATTTCAAGATAAACCGGCAACCAAAATTTCATTTAAATTAATTTCAGGTCATTAACTCTTAAATTTAATCATTTTAAGTACTTAAATTAATTAAGTATTCATTGTTAAAAATCCAGGTTGTTACATTCCTCCCTACTTAAACGGGTTTCATCCCTGAGATATCAAGTTAACAACATTGTTAAAACCAGATTAATTTTACTTTAAAATCATTTCTTAAAAAAAAAATCTCTAACACCTAAAATTTTCGAAATTTTTTGGCAGCACCTCCTTTGTATGACTCTGTCTGAAAGATTTCACAACAACAATATATGACACTATACGTCTCATCTCAATGATGAGGCGTCCCAAACCAAGGGAAGACCAATATATAAGATCCACATATGCTATGTAATCCAAAATATGTACCAATTTGTTGGGAAAACGTATCCTTACCATGAAATCAAAAGTTATAAGCAAGCTAATAAGTTTTTACATTCGAATACTTATATAATTACAAAACCCAAAAGGGAGTTAAGGAAAACAAGCAAGTAACAAAACAACAACTAACATATGCAAAAACAACAAATCCATCAAATGCAACCATCGTGCATGATGCAACTGATAATAATGATGCAAATAAGCAAATAACCCAAATGTTGCTTAACGTTACATGCAACACTCAATCAATCCACACATATTAACATCATATAGTGCTACAAACACTAATAATCTTAGCTTAGGGTTTATTCAGAATATAAACCTCACCATCACATTAGGATGATAAACAACATGTTAAGCCACCATTCGCTCAAAAGCCTCGGATTATTACTTAATTGATCATTCATGCTACCAATCAAGTTTATACTTTCAAACTTCTTTTAATTAATAAATTATAACCATATCCAATCAAGTTTCCATATAAACTTAGTTTATTCTCACTATTAAACTTGGATATCTCGACTATCCAAAATTTGTCGAATATTCCAATCCAAATATGTGAACATCATATCAAGTGGAATGCACAAATCAACCAACTCTAAAACTTAAAATATATGTATTTATATAATATTTTAGTTGAAATTTCAGAATCAGACTTCTGGATTTTAAAACTATATTTCTTGGATTCAAACTAGAAATTAGCTATAATCCAAACAATTTCTCATAGTAGTAAATTCTTACTTAGAAACTCGAAAATATACACCAATGATGTTGCAGCCATCATCTGAATTATTTTCCAGTGACTGAAGTAAGATCATTGCTTTTATAATCTTCAAAATCCATTTATATTCTTAAACAATTCCAAATAATCTTAATATTCCCTTTAAAGCTTAAAAACCCTTTTTTTCAACTTTACCAGAAAATCAAATCCTTAATTCCTCAACTCAAATCCAGTTCTTATTTATGACCCTCGTTTATAATCTACACTTATATACATCCAGTTCTATATAAGATTACTCCACATATGCTCATCCTTGTTTAAATTCTTATTAAATGACTTACTTAGGTTGCATTCCTACCCAACCTCATCATCGAACTCCATATAGTCAAGTCATGAAACTGAATTCACAAGGTGTTCGTTTTCAATGTTTTTCTAACTATAAACCTACCTAACCCATGCAAAAGAGTGATAAGATTGCTCTTATCTAACAAAGTAGTCAACCCATAAACTAGTCGAGCAACTACTACAACTAAATCAATAATAGTCTGCGCTCAAAAGTGAGCATGGCTAGTCGAACCATAAACGATGATAATTAAATATCATCATTTTCTAACAACCAAGCTAATCACCCATAAAAATTACTGTTAGTTTGAAAATTTATTATGTCATTTTCTAACATCTTGGTAAAATATTTCATTTACTAACTCTTTAAAACAATACTATATCGATTTGTCTTGTTTATGTGTTTAGGAATCCCTAACGACGACGTCGGCCAAACACGTCAATTTGGAACTTATGTACCACTCGGTGGATAAACAAACATAATTAAAATATTTTATAACACTAACAAGTATGTGCTCTCATCTATATATACACTCAAACTCATAGTATGACATTCCATTACCTTATCTTTTATTAAGTTACACCACAGAGCCATGGTTATCACTTAACCTTCAGCTATGATACCAACTTTAATAAACTGAGAAATTCAACCCTCGAATTTCAACACTACCACATCCTTTGTATTCATGCGCCTAAACGCAAACTATTGAAACTCAAAAAGTTAGAATAAAGAAGTTAAAGGGTGAGAAAGAAGAAAGAAAGGTTAGAATAGAAGAAGAAGAACATAAACACATCAGAATCGGAAAAATTCGGAATCTCACAGCGGAATGAATAAAATATAATATACCAATACTCTTTACACAAGAGAATAAACTTTATATATACATGAATAAATAATCAGAGTACACAAATAGATCAGCCTATATGGTCATAAAGTTATGTCTATACAATGGCTAATAAATACATCATGCACAACGGATATAAATTAATATAGTAAATAAGAGAATACGTCTCGACTCTAGCTCCTCGCCTGCAACTCGAAGAAAAATAAAAGAAAACTTGGAAAATATACGCGATCGAACCTGAGCACATTTTGAGGGAAAGCAAAAACACCTGGATCATTTTGGAATATTAATAGTGAGAAAAATCATATCACAAATACTTGCTTATTGTAGAATCCTTTAAAACAATGGATCTCTCGTAAGACTCAACCATACATATACATTGCACATGTTTTCCCGTTACGATAACCAAAACATTTCTATATCAAATCTAGTGAAATTATAATAACGTCTACTAAATCATCTTAAAGTAAAATAATAAATATATATGCGAAATTGTTACCCATAATTAAATTCCATGCCCTAATAGGCTCTATATAAAAATATGTGGCATGTATTGGGATTTCGATTTCCATACAATGACAAGTCACCAGGGTATCACCTATCACTGTACCTCTCTAGTTAAAGTGTACTGAGAGCCTCACATGGACTCCTTGCGAATCAGGACTGACCAACCGCTCTTCGATTGTACTGAATATTTCACCAACTTGTTTGTGATTAGCAACCAAACCCCAGCATATAATCATCTATTCTAGATCGGGTGGTGACAATACCCTATTTGGGTGCTACCCACTTAGCCCTAAAGCACATCCCCTGTTTTAGTCATTATCGTTTGATGAAGCTAGAGGCTACGTTTTTACCTGTCATACATGGCATACACCCATCTTTTGATGCCACATCGCCATTTCATCGGTCATTAATTGACGTCCAAAAAATACAACCTCTGAGCTCATACATCTCAGAGAACGGTGTTAAGCTAAGAGAAGTTGCCTTCCCCGCCACCAAATAGATGTATGGTTGTAAAAATCAACGCATGTGATTTAAGAAATATAATGTCAGACATCTATCCATATAAGTTTTCTAGGAATAGGACAACCCAAAGGTACTCTTTTACCACATCCTGTCGGGATAATCCCTAGGATTAGTAACAAGAAGTCCTTGCATCATGTAGAATCCCAGAACAGAGGGACTACTGTTACAAATATAATCTTGGTAGCTAACTAGAGACATCAGCAAGCAACCCTTTCTGGTCTGAAGGTCTACGTCTTCAAATAATCTACACAAGCATTGGCACACTAACAATTTTAATTTCGAACGCAAAATCGGTTCGAAATGGATTTGGATCTAGTTCTAATCTCGATTTCTCAAACCAACAAGTTATAATTAAAAGAGAATTTAGTGATAGTCGGTTCTTTAACTGTCAATCTATTATTGTACAGTTAAGTACATTAGCATCACATGCCCTTTTAATTAAATCATTCATTAAACCCATTTTCACCAATTCATAAAAATCAATTCCATATACTTATCTATGTGGGATAAATAGATTCACAAACCTCCTGTTTTCATTACTGCGAAACCATAGCCATACACTTATCTCTTGGAATTAGTGTATAACAAAACCATATTATTTTCACTACTTAGAAAATTATGCTATATACTTAACCGAACGGGATAAGTATATTTACAAATCAACTCTGGCTAAAACAGTGTAACGTAATAATAGTTTGTAATAAACCCCTAAATAGTTTTATTTAAATGATAAACTTATCAAATTAAAGTTTATAATATCCTTCATGGAAATAAAAGTTTAATTTCCTAAAATCCACTCCCATTTCAAACTAGTATCATCCTATACATAAAAATGAAGTTGTTCAAGTTGTGATATTTAATTTACCTCTCAGGCCTTGACACAACAAAATTCTTAGCTCCGAGATTAATCAAAGTTTATTAACGCAAAATCCGATATTCAGTAATTTTCATAATAAGTTCCATTTACTATTCAATTTAAATAGGATTTCAAAACCCTTTTCTTGCACTTGAAAATCTCTTTTTAATCGAACCATTTTTACTTAATTCATTTATTAAGTAAATCCTTATTAAAAACTATTTAATTAACTTTAAAAAAAATTAAAACCTTATTTACATTATATAACATCCTTTATAAAATTCCAATTAAAATCTTATTACAAAACTTTATTTACTTTTCTTTGTAACTTTAAATCTTATCAACCCTGGTTTGATTTTAAATCAAACCACTTAAAATTTAGTTTGAAATAAAATCAGATTTTTTTATAAAACCAATATTATTTCTATTCTGAAAACCAAGATTATTTCTATATTATTTTACAAGTTAAATCTGGCTATTTATCGAACTTGTTTAAAATAGTTGGGATCATTATAAACTCATTTTATTTCAAAACTCAATTTTATAACTTCATAAAAGTTAATTGTAAAACTTAGTAAAGTTTTACCACCCTAAATCTACAGTTATAAAACTTATTTATAAAACAGAAATTTCGCTACACAAAACACTTTATAATTCCAATATAGAATCCAACTTTAAATATTAATTAATTTATAAAACTTTTATTTTATATAACTTATACAAAATATAAACTAAAACCTTGCTTTTGTCATAAAAATAAATTTTATAACTTCGAACTTAATCAATTCACCTGATGGCCAATCAACGTCTTAAAAATATGTACTTTAGGCCATATGCCACTAGTCACTTAACCAATATTTTTTTTATTGATTAATAACACATTGATGTTGAGTTTAGTTCAACAAACATCATTCAAATCAGAATTTAATGTTACATACATTAGACAGTTCATATGTATAAAATATAAAAGCAAATAACATGCAAAACATTGAGGAATCTTGTTGGATTCCTTTAACATGTCCCCCGACATCACAACTCATATATCAGTTTATATAAGAATATAAATTTTGTGATCTAATCAATTTAAGATGGATCATCCACTTAAAAGCAGGTAATGTCAAAAGTCATCCATTCACAGATGGATAATACATATATATATATATATATATATATATATATATATCAACTGTAACACCCCGTAATTTTAAAAATTAAATTTAACAAATTAAAGGATACTTAATTTCAAATGTGGGAATTAAGGGAAACGAGGTGCTCCATTGCGTTCATCTCGGAATTTTGCTTGAGATAGAGTCCGAGTTTGCGTAAAACGGACATCGTATGAAGGAGATATGGACGAACGAAGTTGGGAAGAAAAATCGAAAAAAAAACAGAATGCACTGGCGCACTTGTGAAGTGCGCCAGTACAAAAATGCACTGGCGCACCTGCCAAGTGCGCCCAGGTCGGGCTAAAAGCCTGCACAGATTTCTGGAGTGTTTTGATCCTGATATACACGTAAATGTGTATATTTTATCCGCTTATTTATCTAGTTTTCTATTTAAAATAATTGATATTGTGTATTTATAGCTGTGTTTTCAGATTGATGACAAGAATCATGGTTTAGAGCATTTGATGAATAAAGCATGAAGAATTTGCTGAAAAAGAGTGAAGTTAAAATTACTTAAGCTTGAAGAGTTTAAAGCTTGAAGAACGGTTGCAAATAGAGTTTAGTTGGGTAGATTTGGCTCGCTAAAGACTCATATTGCGTTCACATTAGCTCCTTTGCAAGGCTTCCCATTCATGCACTGCACGCGTTCACACTGGCTCACTTACAAGGCCTCTTACTCTACAACCCCGTTCACACTAGCTTAGGTGTTATTTGGGCTAATTCTTTAGTCCCACATTGTGGAATTTGCCAAGCAGCCTTTGTCATATCAGCTATAAATACACGTTATCTCATTCATTGTAAAATACATTAGGTTTTATTCTGTAATTCTCTTCTTGGAATAAAATCATTCTCTCCCTTTCTTTTTACTTTTTGTTTATTTTATTTATGTTCATGTTATTTATTTTCTTTTTCTCTTCTTCTTTAGCTATGTCTAGCTAATCCCCTTTGATTAGGGGGTGATGACGCTGATAATATGATTCAATATGAATCACATAGCCAAAAGATGAGGACTGTATACATGTAGATCTGGATCTGAATTAAGGGTTAGATCTGAACCTTCATATTTTGTGTCGTTTAAGAGCTATGCTCCTTCACAGGATATATTCGTGTTCGATCTAACGTTCATCAGATCTAGATCTAATTTTAGGGTTTTAGAAATTAATTAGTGAATCTGTCCTGATAGTCTATGGTTGTAGAGCTGAGCTCCTGCATAGGCTATGCTTGTCGTTATTTACATATTTGTTTCTAAAAACCTATTATCGTTGATTCATGTTTGTGACAGAAACATGTATTAGATCTGGTTAATCTTTTGGCTATTGATGATTATGAATCTGATCTATGTCATTATCCCCTAATTGCTTTCACTAATTGTTAAAACTCTCTTTTATTTAATTTCTGCTATTTTCTTTGTTTTCCACCAATCAAAAGTTAGGGATAACTTGATTGGATTTATTAATAAAATAATTTGGTCCTAGAGTTCGACACCCTCTACAACAATCCTTGTTGTTTAGGAAAGCTGTAAAAACCCGCAACTTCCCCGTAAAGGAAAGCGTCGGATAGTTCGAGAACACGCCACAACAGAACGCATACAGAAGAACCTTTCATTGTATATTACAACAATGCATCAGATTACAAGAATATACAGAGTATAAATGAATATTACACAGAAATATCAGAGATTTAAATTACATTTAAATACACGGCAGCGGAAAATAATACAATACACAACTAGAAGAAGATATACGGATACAAAGCTTTCCGGATATCGTTCCAGCTGTAAACCAGGATCCTGTGAATATAAATCTGCAAAAACCAAAACTACTAGCTGCCCGTGTCAAAATAAGGGCACCCAGAGTTTAGGTTAAAACAATAAACTTCAGGTCAGTCATGTGACTGGTGTGAGAACTAAAACAGTTAATCTTTATTTTCAAAGTTAGGTAAATCAAGGGACCACGCCGTATAACACGGAACGGGTTTCCTCCCAAGATTACCAGTGCATGAAACAAACAGCGCAATGCTAAATAAAGAAAAATGAAGCTGTTATAAGACCCAGGTCCCATCACACAATGCAACGCAGCCGAGGATAGGGTTTTCCCTTATAACAGCCAAAGAATGCTTGATACGTTTAAAACAAATCATTGATACTATCATAAGTGCATAGTGTCAAAACATTTTCAAATCATAAGTATCAATCATAGGCGGCATAAGCGCCCCATCCCACTATGTCGCCATATATAGGATTACAATTAAAACCGCAAATGTCACGTATTTGGAAATTGGATTTCCGTCTATGAACCGAGGCAAAAGATAGTCCTCAACCGATTCGAGACTGTCTAGCCCGAGTCTCAGGCACAGCCGCAACCGTACCTTGGATCCTCAGGGCCGGTCCACACGAAGTGGATTATAATGCCTGAACAATACGTTTCTCCGCCCTTTGGGGCGTAAGCGAGCCAACTAAATGACTCCATCGGTTCGAGAACGACCGATCAATCCGAGGCGCCTCGCAACAGCAACAACCACATAAGTCAAACTCGTCAGGGCGTGTAAAACCACTGACGCCACTTCTAGCTAGAAAGAAAACGCATGTCCCCCCTGACGTCCGTCTCCCGTTTTTGGTTCATACCGGGTGTGAAACACGCGAGGAAAACGTTACACAAAGCTACGCCACAAAGGCCGTGCTTTGATCATCAACCACAAGACTTTGCTTTTCAACAGAAGCCTTGATCATTTGCATCTTAGCATGCCACACAGGCAAGCCATCCTATGCAACCGATATCAGTCACACAGAATGAAATCCGATGTCAGACACACAGTCCATTTACAAGTCCGTTCTGGGTCTGAACGAAACCGGAGGCACCTAGTACCCCGCATATCCTTCGATCTCCAAGTACGTCTGGACGATCACTAACTGTTTCCATCTTCTTGGGTGTACAGCCCAATCAAGATCATCAGTTATCCCCCAAACGGCGTGAAGACCTCCGGTCTTCGACCATCGTCTTCATCTTCGACTTATCGTCGCATCAGTTATTCAGAATGGGATAAACCCGGTCTTTCCGAATAACTCGCGTATATTTTAAATAAGTGTTACACAAACACAACATACGCCTCATTCCAATTCATTAGTCACTAACCGTAAATTAATCAAGAGAATAATTCCCCAAATATTAACCCCGAAGGCCGAAACCAACATCAGATCAATATCCAGAAAACCATTCTGCTTGGCTAACCGCCAGTTAGTTTCTAAATTTCACATTCAAATCTAATTAAAGATTTAACTATCGCCTGGAGCAAAACTGGTGATACTCCATTCTCGATCTTTTCAATCTAATTAAAGATTCATTAAAACTCCACTTAGTTTTAATCTGTGACTGGGTTAAAGAATCAGTGTCATTTAAAACACGGTTCACGATAAACCCAAAGTCACATCCCATTAATTATCGGGTTAAAGAACAAGTGTTATTTAAAACACTGTTCACGATAAACCCAAAAATCAATATCCATTCAATTCCAATTAAATATTATTTAATTGGTACACTTTATTAAATCTAAATCAAAAGATTTAATCTTTTCTCAGCTGGGTTCAAGAACAGTGTTAGTGAAGACACCATTCACGACAAACCCAAATCACATTCATTAATTATCGGGTTAAAGAACAAGTGTTATTTAAAACACTGTTCACGATAAACCCAAAAATCAATATCAATTCAATTCCATTTAAATATTATTTAATTGGTACACTTCATTAAATCTAAATAAAAAGATTTAATCTTTTCTCAACTGGGTTCAAGAACAGTGTTAGTGAAGACACCATTCACGACAAACCCAAATCACATTTGATATTCAATATAAGGCTCTGAATAGAAAATATATCGGCTTATATTCAATATCAAATTCTACGATTAACAAATGTCGTATTGGAAATAACGATATAAATATATATCTTTCAAATTTCCGTAACAACATCCGTATAATCACAAATTCCAACATCGAAATATTCCGAAGACAATTTCGATTCAAATCCACTCCAATGCAATCATTGGAAATTTTGGTTATTTTCAAAACCCTTTTCAAATTCAATTTATTTATTTAAAAATAAATAGAATTATAATTCTAGTTCAAAACTAGTTCATTTTGATAAAAATCTATTTTTATCCTTTCAAATATGGAGTTTTTCATCCCAATTCTTTCTAAATCATTTCTTATGATTTTACACAAATTATTACTATTTTTAATAATTTTATCAAGGCCCGTACAGTCGATTTCCATCAACGGCCATCGAACTGCACTTACAGCGACCTTTTTCGAATTTGATTTGGACATAATTCCAAATCCAACCGTTAGATTTCAAATTTCTAATATTCGTTAGAAAGCTCTTTTCGATACGAACCCAACGGTTCCGGTTTTAGGAGAATCCGACGGTCGGATCTCCCGTAATGTCCGTTTGAAATAAATGGTCGAAATTCGCGAACTGCCGCGGCGCGGCGCGTTCTATTCAGGCCATTATATTATATATATAATATATATAATATATACTTCGTCGATTTCTATTTAAAACGAATTATATAAATAGTTTTAAAATTCGTTTCAAAATCTATTTCAACTTCCATCTCAATTCAAAGCAAAATTGAATTCTTCTTTATAAATTCGTTTTAAAATTCATTTCTATTCAATTCGAATTTCAATTCAATTCATTTCGAAATCGTTTTCAATTCAATTCATTTCGAAATCGTTTTCAATTCAATTCATTTCGAAATCGTTTTCAATTCAATTCATTTCGAAATCGTTTTCAATTCAATTCATTTCGAAATCGTTTTCAATTCAATTCATTTCGAAATCGTTTTCAATTCAATTCATTTCGAAATCGTTTTCAAAATCGATATAAATATCGTTCACGTCAAAATGGCGTCAATCTAATCAACACGGCTTCATATATTCCTTTATTTTCAAATATTCTATTTCAAATATTCCTTATTTTCACGATTGGAATGAGGCCCAATCAATTACCATATAAAGTTAATTATATGGATTTTCATACAACACATGTATATAATAGCATGGAAAAATAATCAACCATCAACCAAAGTGCACTACACTGTATAAGCATCAAATATAGATATCCAACGCTTAAAACAGCCTGTCAATCAACCGATCGACATATTCAATCAATCAGGATGAGTGAACTTCAAATTTCATCCCAACACCCGTGTGGGGTTTCAAACAATCAAACACATATTTTATTTGTGCAGTTGGGCGATGTGTGAAATCTATCGACCCAATCAATGTCCTTCAAATAGGTGTACATAAACAAACCGTCAGGTTTGTAAATGAATATTTATTTATTCACATTCACGTTAAAAATTATATTTTTAACGATAAAACATTTTATTTCAACATATGAATTTCAATTCAGTTCATTCTAAATAAAATGATATTTTTATTTTTCTAACATATTTTAGAAAATTTCGGCGGCATAACGGCACGATACTAGAAACGGGACGAGGTCTAGCCTTATCCCCGGTCTAGTGAAGGCCCACGCCATTCACACATCAATCAAATCAATTCCATCTCACCAAACAATTCAATTCAAACAAATAATTCAACTAATCTATGCAACCAAACAAACAAGTCCATGGTCTGTGGACGATTGTGTCGGGTGCTACTAAGCACCGTCTGCATCCTAGTATATATATAAAACCAGAAAAGAAATTGAAAGGTGAGAAATTCTCACATATAGCTATCCTAGCTCCACGGCTCTTCTTTTGCAGAAGTCTTCGTCGTTTCGCCTTTTTGTCCTCTTCGTTGCTGCTTTCACTACATACGTAAAAATCACATTTTTACTTCGTTATTCAATATATAAAAATCGAATTTTTACTTCGATGTTCAATATATAAAAATCATATTTTTCTATCGAAGTTCAATATATAAAAATTCTATTTTTCTATCGAAGTTCAATATATAAAAATTCTATTTTTACTTTGCTTTTCAACAGATAAAAATCGAATTTTTATTACTATGTTATATAGATAAAAATTATATTTTTATCACGCTATTTTCCACCTAAAGATTTTGCCTTTTCTAAAATAAAGATTTCGCCTTTTCACTTTCAAAGAACACGCCTTTTCATTTTTAAAGAACTCGCCTTTTCATTTTTAAAGTTCATATCTTTTGTTTAAAAACAAAGTTGTTTTTATTTTTAAAAACAACATATATTTTCAAAACAATTTCATATATGTTTTCAAAACAATCTTTTTTTATTAAAAGATTAAACCTTTTAAAATAAAATCAGTTTTTAAAATCATTAAAAATTCAGTTTTAAAAATCAAATAAAAAAAACAGTTTTAAACTTAAATTAAAAAAACAGTTTTACACTAAAATTAAAAATCAGTTTTCACGTTATTTAAAAATCAGTTTTAAATAAAATAAAAATAAAAATAAAATAATCAGTTTTCAAACTTTAAAACAAAATCAGGTTTACATTTTTAAAATAATCAGTTTTAAACATTTCTGTTTTTAAATAAAATAAAAATAAAATAAATTAAAAAAACTTACAGGGGGGTGCGCTGTCGAGTGGTCGGGGGGGGGGGGGGGGAGGGGAAGAGGTGGTGCTGGCCTTTCGGTGGTCGTGGGGCCCTCTGACGCGGCGGTTTCCTGGGGGGCTTCGACGAGGAGGGACGAAGGAGGGGCGGGCCTCGCGATGGAGGAGGAAGGAGGAAGAAGAGGCGGATGCGAGGGAGAGGGGAAGAAGAGGAAGAGGCGGCGGCTGGTGGGGCTCCGCCTGGAGGCGCGGCGGTGGTGAAGGCGTGCGTCGGCCATTTTTTCTTTTTTTTTTTTTTTTTTTTTGATTTGTGTTTTCTGATTAGGAGATAAAGGGGAAAGGGAAAATATAAATATAATTATAATAATTTAATTATTTTATTCTCTAAAAAGTTGACTTTTACATACGACCTCTAAACGAGGCCCACCGCCTGTCGTCCATAGCGTTTAACCCCCATTCCGAACACAATGGGATATGTATCGCAAGCTGATTTGATCGTTTCGATTAGTTTCCTTTGAATTTACATTTAAATCACTATATTGAATTTTAAACGTACATTTCAAATTACCGGGGTCACATGCGAACTAGAAAAATTCCAGAAAAATATTTTCTAGCTTCGTATTGACGATACGGTCCTAACAAAACTAGTTTCGTCGAATTCTGAGACCGTTAGAAAAATGGCCAATTTCCAGTCGATTAAAATCAACTGAAACTGGTCAAACGCGTTTTCCTTTGCCACGCTCACATATTGATTCGAAAAATTACGAAATTTGAAACCTAGCAATAACTTGACACTGCGGACCCAACAAAACTGGTTTCGTCGAAATCCGAGGTCGTTTGCAAAATTGCTATTTTTAAGGGCCTTATATATATAAAAATATATATAAATTCCACAGCGACTATTTCTAATTTTAAACTGGACATATCTTATCATTTCTAAAATGAAATCTCAGTTTGTTAACTTCGTTACAAAGATATAGTTATACAGATTCAAATATTTCTTGTTTCGTTCAATTCTGACTTATATTGAATTCTGTATATTCAATTGAAATTAGAAATCGAATTTTCGAACTACCGCGCCATTTTCAATTTTATTTATAATTATATATAAATATTATATTCTAACGACGACGTATATAATATATACGTCGTAATTATATTCAAAATAAATTTCTCGTCGATATTATTTAAAATAATTCATTTTAAATAATCAAAACTCGCTATAATTGCCAAAATAAAAATTTTAAACTGGCCCAGATTTTACGGGTTGTTACAATCTCCCCCACTTAAAACTTTTCGTCCCCGAAAAGGAACAAAGTCGAAAGTGGTTTGATTATTTAACTCTACGTTCGATCTGGCTTCCATTCTCCAACCTTTAGTTTCTGAGAATTTTCAAAACTTCAAAAATTTGGCTAACACCCTAAATTTTCGAAAAATTTCGCCATAACCTCCCCTGCACCGGGAGCATCGGGGAATTTCAAATAGCTTCCCCGGTCCTTCAGATCTCAAAAAGAAAAAGAAAAAGCCAAGCGGCTAGCCAATAGGCTCACAAAATCATCATCACCCAAACAAAACAGGAAATTATGTAGTAAACATGTACCTATTTGTCGGGCAAACAAATTTTATTCTCGGCTCTAGCCTCCTTGCTATGACCTGTTCAATGATATACATGTATATGCAAGCAAATGCGACCAAATTTCAATACAAGTCAATGTTTGATTCAATTAGGCTAAATGGCTAAAAATTAGCAAACAACTAAACAAACAACACAAACATCAATCAATTAGTGAATTAGAGTTTCAAATTCATAATTTTGATACACATACAAAAATCATGTTTTTGATGCCAAATCACACAATTAGCCCTATCTAATTTTGGTTCTCACACCAGTCTAATGGAAATATATAGAAAATCACACCTTCGAAACACGAAGCTAATTACTAATGATGACGCGTCAACCATCAGAATCAGGTCCGTGCGACTAGGGTGTAACTCTATATCTATCCAGTATATTAAAACTTCGAATACACGTGGATCAGACGTATACCCAAAACCTTTATATACTGCATTGTCCACGTCAATATAAATAAATAACCAAATACGAATAATTGATTTAAATTTTCAAAACAAAAATTGTTTTCATTTGAAAAATATACTCTTCACACTCGTTCTAGGATACTACTGATCCCATCTCTAACGAGTCATTCCCATTGGATATTACTAACCCAATATCTGATGAATTCTTTCGTATAGTTCTAATGTGTCTTGTTCTCTGAGCTCTGTAAACCAAAGCTCTGATACCAAATGTAAAAACCCGCAACTTCCCCGTAAAGGAAAGCGTCGGATAGTTCGAGAACACGCCACAACAGAACGCATACAGAAGAACCTTTCATTGTATATTACAACAATGCATCAGATTACAAGAATATACAGAGTATAAATGAATATTACACAGAAATATCAGAGATTTAAATTACATTTAAATACACGGCAGCGGAAAATAATACAATACACAACTAGAAGAAGATATACGGATACAAAGCTTTCCGGATATCGTTCCAGCTGTAAACCAGGATCCTGTGAATATAAATCTGCAAAAACCAAAACTACTAGCTGCCCGTGTCAAAATAAGGGCACCCAGAGTTTAGGTTAAAACAATAAACTTCAGGTCAGTCATGTGACTGGTGTGAGAACTAAAACAGTTAATCTTTATTTTCAAAGTTAGGTAAATCAAGGGACCACGCCGTATAACACGGAACGGGTTTCCTCCCAAGATTACCAGTGCATGAAACAAACAGCGCAATGCTAAATAAAGAAAAATGAAGCTGTTATAAGACCCAGGTCCCATCACACAATGCAACGCAGCCGAGGATAGGGTTTTCCCTTATAACAGCCAAAGAATGCTTGATACGTTTAAAACAAATCATTGATACTATCATAAGTGCATAGTGTCAAAACATTTTCAAATCATAAGTATCAATCATAGGCGGCATAAGCGCCCCATCCCACTATGTCGCCATATATAGGATTACAATTAAAACCGCAAATGTCACGTATTTGGAAATTGGATTTCCGTCTATGAACCGAGGCAAAAGATAGTCCTCAACCGATTCGAGACTGTCTAGCCCGAGTCTCAGGCACAGCCGCAACCGTACCTTGGATCCTCAGGGCCGGTCCACACGAAGTGGATTATAATGCCTGAACAATACGTTTCTCCGCCCTTTGGGGCGTAAGCGAGCCAACTAAATGACTCCATCGGTTCGAGAACGACCGATCAATCCGAGGCGCCTCGCAACAGCAACAACCACATAAGTCAAACTCGTCAGGGCGTGTAAAACCACTGACGCCACTTCTAGCTAGAAAGAAAACGCATGTCCCCCCTGACGTCCGTCTCCCGTTTTTGGTTCATACCGGGTGTGAAACACGCGAGGAAAACGTTACACAAAGCTACGCCACAAAGGCCGTGCTTTGATCATCAACCACAAGACTTTGCTTTTCAACAGAAGCCTTGATCATTTGCATCTTAGCATGCCACACAGGCAAGCCATCCTATGCAACCGATATCAGTCACACAGAATGAAATCCGATGTCAGACACACAGTCCATTTACAAGTCCGTTCTGGGTCTGAACGAAACCGGAGGCACCTAGTACCCCGCATATCCTTCGATCTCCAAGTACGTCTGGACGATCACTAACTGTTTCCATCTTCTTGGGTGTACAGCCCAATCAAGATCATCAGTTATCCCCCAAACGGCGTGAAGACCTCCGGTCTTCGACCATCGTCTTCATCTTCGACTTATCGTCGCATCAGTTATTCAGAATGGGATAAACCCGGTCTTTCCGAATAACTCGCGTATATTTTAAATAAGTGTTACACAAACACAACATACGCCTCATTCCAATTCATTAGTCACTAACCGTAAATTAATCAAGAGAATAATTCCCCAAATATTAACCCCGAAGGCCGAAACCAACATCAGATCAATATCCAGAAAACCATTCTGCTTGGCTAACCGCCAGTTAGTTTCTAAATTTCACATTCAAATCTAATTAAAGATTTAACTATCGCCTGGAGCAAAACTGGTGATACTCCATTCTCAATCTTTTCAATCTAATTAAAGATTCATTAAAACTCCACTTAGTTTTAATCTGTGACTGGGTTAAAGAATCAGTGTCATTTAAAACACGGTTCACGATAAACCCAAAGTCACATCCCATTAATTATCGGGTTAAAGAACAAGTGTTATTTAAAACACTGTTCACGATAAACCCAAAAATCAATATCCATTCAATTCCAATTAAATATTATTTAATTGGTACACTTTATTAAATCTAAATCAAAAGATTTAATCTTTTCTCAGCTGGGTTCAAGAACAGTGTTAGTGAAGACACCATTCACGACAAACCCAAATCACATTCATTAATTATCGGGTTAAAGAACAAGTGTTATTTAAAACACTGTTCACGATAAACCCAAAAATCAATATCAATTCAATTCCATTTAAATATTATTTAATTGGTACACTTCATTAAATCTAAATAAAAAGATTTAATCTTTTCTCAACTGGGTTCAAGAACAGTGTTAGTGAAGACACCATTCACGACAAACCCAAATCACATTTGATATTCAATATAAGGCTCTGAATAGAAAATATATCGGCTTATATTCAATATCAAATTCTACGATTAACAAATGTCGTATTGGAAATAACGATATAAATATATATCTTTCAAATTTCCGTAACAACATCCGTATAATCACAAATTCCAACATCGAAATATTCCGAAGACAATTTCGATTCAAATCCACTCCAATGCAATCATTGGAAATTTTGGTTATTTTCAAAACCCTTTTCAAATTCAATTTATTTATTTAAAAATAAATAGAATTATAATTCTAGTTCAAAACTAGTTCATTTTGATAAAAATCTATTTTTATCCTTTCAAATATGGAGTTTTTCATCCCAATTCTTTCTAAATCATTTCTTATGATTTTACACAAATTATTACTATTTTTAATAATTTTATCAAGGCCCGTACAGTCGATTTCCATCAACGGCCATCGAACTGCACTTACAGCGACCTTTTTCGAATTTGATTTGGACATAATTCCAAATCCAACCGTTAGATTTCAAATTTCTAATATTCGTTAGAAAGCTCTTTTCGATACGAACCCAACGGTTCCGGTTTTAGGAGAATCCGACGGTCGGATCTCCCGTAATGTCCGTTTGAAATAAATGGTCGAAATTCGCGAACTGCCGCGGCGCGGCGCGTTCTATTCAGGCCATTATATTATATATATAATATATATAATATATACTTCGTCGATTTCTATTTAAAACGAATTATATAAATAGTTTTAAAATTCGTTTCAAAATCTATTTCAACTTCCATCTCAATTCAAAGCAAAATTGAATTCTTCTTTATAAATTCGTTTTAAAATTCATTTCTATTCAATTCGAATTTCAATTCAATTCATTTCGAAATCGTTTTCAATTCAATTCATTTCGAAATCGTTTTCAATTCAATTCATTTCGAAATCGTTTTCAATTCAATTCATTTCGAAATCGTTTTCAATTCAATTCATTTCGAAATCGTTTTCAATTCAATTCATTTCGAAATCGTTTTCAATTCAATTCATTTCGAAATCGTTTTCAATTCAATTCATTTCGAAATCGTTTTCAAAATCGATATAAATATCGTTCACGTCAAAATGGCGTCAATCTAATCAACACGGCTTCATATATTCCTTTATTTTCAAATATTCTATTTCAAATATTCCTTATTTTCACGATTGGAATGAGGCCCAATCAATTACCATATAAAGTTAATTATATGGATTTTCATACAACACATGTATATAATAGCATGGAAAAATAATCAACCATCAACCAAAGTGCACTACACTGTATAAGCATCAAATATAGATATCCAACGCTTAAAACAGCCTGTCAATCAACCGATCGACATATTCAATCAATCAGGATGAGTGAACTTCAAATTTCATCCCAACACCCGTGTGGGGTTTCAAACAATCAAACACATATTTTATTTGTGCAGTTGGGCGATGTGTGAAATCTATCGACCCAATCAATGTCCTTCAAATAGGTGTACATAAACAAACCGTCAGGTTTGTAAATGAATATTTATTTATTCACATTCACGTTAAAAATTATATTTTTAACGATAAAACATTTTATTTCAACATATGAATTTCAATTCAGTTCATTCTAAATAAAATGATATTTTTATTTTTCTAACATATTTTAGAAAATTTCGGCGGCATAACGGCACGATACTAGAAACGGGACGAGGTCTAGCCTTATCCCCGGTCTAGTGAAGGCCCACGCCATTCACACATCAATCAAATCAATTCCATCTCACCAAACAATTCAATTCAAACAAATAATTCAACTAATCTATGCAACCAAACAAACAAGTCCATGGTCTGTGGACGATTGTGTCGGGTGCTACTAAGCACCGTCTGCATCCTAGTATATATATAAAACCAGAAAAGAAATTGAAAGGTGAGAAATTCTCACATATAGCTATCCTAGCTCCACGGCTCTTCTTTTGCAGAAGTCTTCGTCGTTTCGCCTTTTTGTCCTCTTCGTTGCTGCTTTCACTACATACGTAAAAATCACATTTTTACTTCGCTATTCAATATATAAAAATCGAATTTTTACTTCGATGTTCAATATATAAAAATCATATTTTTCTATCGAAGTTCAATATATAAAAATTCTATTTTTCTATCGAAGTTCAATATATAAAAATTCTATTTTTACTTTGCTTTTCAACAGATAAAAATCGAATTTTTATTACTATGTTATATAGATAAAAATTATATTTTTATCACGCTATTTTCCACCTAAAGATTTTGCCTTTTCTAAAATAAAGATTTCGCCTTTTCACTTTCAAAGAACACGCCTTTTCATTTTTAAAGAACTCGCCTTTTCATTTTTAAAGTTCATATCTTTTGTTTAAAAACAAAGTTGTTTTTATTTTTAAAAACAACATATATTTTCAAAACAATTTCATATATGTTTTCAAAACAATCTTTTTTTATTAAAAGATTAAACCTTTTAAAATAAAATCAGTTTTTAAAATCATTAAAAATTCAGTTTTAAAAATCAAATAAAAAAAACAGTTTTAAACTTAAATTAAAAAAACAGTTTTACACTAAAATTAAAAATCAGTTTTCACGTTATTTAAAAATCAGTTTTAAATAAAATAAAAATAAAAATAAAATAATCAGTTTTCAAACTTTAAAACAAAATCAGGTTTACATTTTTAAAATAATCAGTTTTAAACATTTCTGTTTTTAAATAAAATAAAAATAAAATAAATTAAAAAAACTTACAGGGGGGTGCGCTGTCGAGTGGTCGGGGGGGGGAGGGGAAGAGGTGGTGCTGGCCTTTCGGTGGTCGTGGGGCCCTCTGACGCGGCGGTTTCCTGGGGGGCTTCGACGAGGAGGGACGAAGGAGGGGCGGGCCTCGCGATGGAGGAGGAAGGAGGAAGAAGAGGCGGATGCGAGGGAGAGGGGAAGAAGAGGAAGAGGCGGCGGCTGGTGGGGCTCCGCCTGGAGGCGCGGCGGTGGTGAAGGCGTGCGTCGGCCATTTTTTCTTTTTTTTTTTTTTTTTTTTGATTTGTGTTTTCTGATTAGGAGATAAAGGGGAAAGGGAAAATATAAATATAATTATAATAATTTAATTATTTTATTCTCTAAAAAGTTGACTTTTACATACGACCTCTAAACGAGGCCCACCGCCTGTCGTCCATAGCGTTTAACCCCCATTCCGAACACAATGGGATATGTATCGCAAGCTGATTTGATCGTTTCGATTAGTTTCCTTTGAATTTACATTTAAATCACTATATTGAATTTTAAACGTACATTTCAAATTACCGGGGTCACATGCGAACTAGAAAAATTCCAGAAAAATATTTTCTAGCTTCGTATTGACGATACGGTCCTAACAAAACTAGTTTCGTCGAATTCTGAGACCGTTAGAAAAATGGCCAATTTCCAGTCGATTAAAATCAACTGAAACTGGTCAAACGCGTTTTCCTTTGCCACGCTCACATATTGATTCGAAAAATTACGAAATTTGAAACCTAGCAATAACTTGACACTGCGGACCCAACAAAACTGGTTTCGTCGAAATCCGAGGTCGTTTGCAAAATTGCTATTTTTAAGGGCCTTATATATATAAAAATATATATAAATTCCACAGCGACTATTTCTAATTTTAAACTGGACATATCTTATCATTTCTAAAATGAAATCTCAGTTTGTTAACTTCGTTACAAAGATATAGTTATACAGATTCAAATATTTCTTGTTTCGTTCAATTCTGACTTATATTGAATTCTGTATATTCAATTGAAATTAGAAATCGAATTTTCGAACTACCGCGCCATTTTCAATTTTATTTATAATTATATATAAATATTATATTCTAACGACGACGTATATAATATATACGTCGTAATTATATTCAAAATAAATTTCTCGTCGATATTATTTAAAATAATTCATTTTAAATAATCAAAACTCGCTATAATTGCCAAAATAAAAATTTTAAACTGGCCCAGATTTTACGGGTTGTTACAAAAGCCGAACGGATTTTACAGTTGTTACAACTGCATAATTTGTTCGCAAACAAATTTTGGCGCCGTTGCCGGGGACCAAAATAATTTTTATTTTTAAATCCTTCGGGTTATATATTTTTTTTCTCTTTTCTTTAGTTTTCCTTCATATAAAAATAAAATAAAAAATTCTTTCCAATTTTCTCATCTCTCTTTTGTTACAATATAAAAAAAAATTTGATTTTCTTCTGTCTTGCTTCTTTGATAAACTCCTTCTTACCATACTACTACCACATCCCTTTCCTCGCCCAAACCATTCTCTGCTTTGAATCCTCAAACCAAAAATACCCCACTTCATCACTTCTGCCAAACACCATAGCATCCACCCTCTTCCATACTTAAAACGTCTCCTACAATTCCGTTCACATCATCAATTCGCCCATCCAAAAACTCACCAACCTCCACTGATTACCAGCTATCAAACTCCACTTCAAACATCTACATACAACTCGCCCATTACCACAAACAACACCCCATAACTGATCGGAAACCGCAACCCAATTCACAAACTCAGACTAGTGCCTCACCCTCAAACCCCATCACCAACCTCACAGTCAACAAGTTCGAGCGTTAAACCATAAACCCATATCCATCAGTTCATAGCCTTCTCTCATCAATACCCTTACGACATCACCACTACACAACTGAATTTGAGTCTCCCCTCTAATCCAACGCATCTCACCACTGTCTATTTGCAAGCAACATCCATCCCATCAGATCTACCGTCCACCGAGCCACCACAATCGCAATCAAACTCCAACCAAGCAACAACAGCAGCTCTCAACTTCTGCATACATTCACTTCAGCTCATCACCACCGCTCTTCTTCCCAACAAACCATCCCAAGCATCAACTAAATCCACTTTGTCGCACTCCTACAAACAGCCTCGCAAACAAATACCGACTTCGGAAAAAATTCAAACTCCTGCACGCAATTGAATCCAGTAGACCACACTTCACAAGACAGTTCACCCCACAGCAATCATCAAAAGACCACAAAAAAAAAAACCTGCCATAACATCCAGGAACCAAACTCAAATACATCACAGCCTTTCAGTCCTCCCGGACACAAACAGTTCCACCGGAACATCAAAAACCTGCACCACAAACATCATACATCGCCTAAACCAAAGCCTGAACCTTCCCTCAAATTCACTACTCCTCCCTCTTCAATCATCCTTCACATCAATAATACACTCAACATCCCTCAAGACCCCTTATACAATACCAACCACACTAGTTGCTACAAGAAATCCTTCGAACACCCAATTTACAGACCATCAATCTCACGCAAACCTCCACTCGAACAACCAAAAACTGAACTCCTTGCAACCCCACCTCCTGATCAATCTTCATCGATCATCAAAACAACCGCCTGCCAAAGTCAGGCTACCAGTCCTCAATCCCTCCTACCCAAGCCAGACCGAGCGTCATTTCTCCGTCCTCACTTCCCTACATCACCTCGACGCAAGCTCAAACCCATACAGCCATAAACCGATTCGAATCATTGAACCCTAATTCGGATTTCGAGTTCCAACAAAATCCAGATCAAAACCCCAAGTTCAGGCCGGAACCATCACGATCGAGAGCCCCAAAAAGGACGCCACAAAGAAATTACTTATTTGAACTTATTCAATTTTGTTTAAAAGGGATTTGTTTCCTGAAATTGAACTTATTTTGGTATTTGTTTCCGAAAAATTGGGGCCTGGATTTGGTGTGCGATATAGAAAAAGAAAGGGGAAGGCACGGTTTCCTTGTTTTGTATGGGGTATTTTGTTTCTTTCAGAAAGGGGCATGAAATTTTTATTTCTTTTTGGGTTTGATTCATTGTGATAGACGCGGCATGGTATATGAAAAATGGTACGAACTTTTGCACTAGTGTCTGAATCTTGGTGCTTGGTTGAGTGGCCCGAGTTGAATTTGTGTTCCTTGGAGCCTACTCTCTTTCTTATTTTTTACTAGGCTTAGTTTCTTTGCTAAGTTAGTTTTTAGTTTAGTTTTCTTTTAAGTCCTCTTAATTTTTGTTTGTTTGTTTGTTTTCTTTTCGTTCTTTTTGTCTTCTTCACCCTTTAAAAAAAAAAACAGGTACAGTGGTATTTTGAAAAAGGCCTTAAAAAAAAATTCGGGCTCCTAGCCCGAACCCGTGCCGCAGCGCAGTCGAACAATTAATAGAAAGAAAAACAACAAGAAATTTGCGGATGATTCAGACAGGTTGGAGCGGTTGCACACCAAGTGGGGTGTGAACGCGCTAGCGCGACTCAACTGCACTGGATGGACTGCCGATCAAGGTGAGTATTTTCTAACTCTACAGGGATTGCTGCTGCAAAGAAAAGTATATAGAAATCGCTTGTAAAAATCTTCTGCAGGAGATTGGCTTGCTTGTAAAAAAAAAAATCTGCAATTTCCTGTTCTGTGACTGTTCTGAGACTGTTCATTCTATGACTGAATATTTTTCCTGTTGATGTGTGGTTTAAAATTTTAAAACGAACGTGGGATTAATTGAAAAGTTTATTTTTGAAATCGAACCGAGGATTCCCCAAAAGCTCATAGGACAAAATATTCGTTAAATTGACAATTAGGATTGATACTCTCTGAGGTGTCTAAGGAACGGTAGAGTCTAGAACTCAAACAGGTTCTTAAACCTTCAGTCGTGTTTCTACGGTGATTCGTGGCACACTGATAACCCCTGTCCGGACCTGGCCTAGACTTGTATTCATATAATCCAAAGTTGTTAATTTTAACATATTTTTTTTTAAAAGAGCTTTCTTGAAAATGTCTCAATTCCCTTATTCCTACGGATTTTACGATAGTTGTGAAAATCAATATAATCCATATAATTTTACACCAAATACATATGGATATTTTAATAACAACTATTGTACAAACAATTTGGATTTTACGCCACCAACTTTTCAAAATTTTCAAGATAATCCCGTTTGTACACCACCAAATTTTCAAAATGATGATCAGCCCTCAACTCTTGAAACACGTGTTGAATCCTTACTTGAAATGAGCATACAACAAAATAAAGAAATAAATGAATTGTGTAAGTTATACATGTGCAACAATTCAAGTGAAAGCTTTCAAAATAATCAAAATTCGATTTCACATCCAAATTCAAATGATTCTGATTATAACACTTGTCAATTGAATTTTGAACTCCAAAATGAATTTCAAATTCGAAATGGAAATGTAAATCACTTTTCAAATGATTTTGGCAACGGGAATAATTTCAATTGTGGTGCTACTGAAAACTTTTGTTCTCAACAATTTCAAAGTGAAAATTCTCATGTAAATAATTATAAATTTGATTTTGTTGAGCAAACGAACATACTTGACGATTACTTGAAGTTTCGTGAGAAACAAAATCGGATCCAAACTTGTGACGATTCGAATAAAAATCCACCTTTGCCCACAATCGACGATTTTCAACTAACAACTTTTGAAATTGATGAAAATCTTAATAAAGTTGTTGAAAGCCCTGTGCTTGATTTGAATTTAAATTCTCTTGAAAACGAAGACGTTAATCTTCAATTTGATCTTCCTCTATCAGATTCTGAAAATTTAGCAACTTTAGATTGTTAACTTGACAAAAATGATGAAGTTGTTAACAACTGTTCAAGTGAGGACGACTTTGATGAGCTAAAAATTCTTGAATTGATTGACGATAATGTTGTTGGGTCTGAAACTGAAAATGAAAAATTTGAAAACTTTGAAATTCTTGTGGTTGAAAACAACAAAACTACTGAATATGATCCCAAGCACAATAATGATTTTTCTGAAACTGTTGAAACTCCTTGCGACCTGATCGTTTCAACTGAACCTCACCATGATCACTTGTTTTTCAATGATAAATTTCTGCAGTATATGAACTCTTTCTGGAATGACACTATTTTTGAGAAAACACGATTTCGAAATTTACTGAAAATTCATTTGTTCGGTTTTGACTTTAGGTTTACGAATGAACCTTTAGTTAATAAAATTTCAAATATTAAAGAAAAACCGAACAATATTTCTCAAAACAAGTGTGGGAGTGAGAACGATGCACATATCTCTCAATTTATACATCATCTGAACAAATCGAATTTTGTTTTTGAAACTTTTACTGAACCCCAGCTCACTGACTTCTCTTTTGTTGCTATAAAAATTCAATTCGATTTCAGGATCAATTGTAAGCTCAAGCTTTTAAAACTAGCAACTCAAACTTTTGAAAAAACGAAATTTGTTTTTCCAAATCTGTCACGTAATATACAATCCTTTATGATTTGGTTTTCTGTGCTTCAGCTGTGTCTCATAAGCTTAATGAGGCTGATCCATTGGTCCATTGTAGACCGGTTCATCTATTCGATGACTGCGTATTTTCTGCACACACATCCGGTAAGCCGTGCTGACCCTCTTATTTGTTTTTCCCTTTCACTAAGATATGTCTGATTAACGACTGTGAGGACATAGTCACACTCAAGTGTGGGGGGGGGGATTTGCATTACATCAGCAATCAAATTTTATGAAGTAGGTCATTCATTGAACAAGGATTAACTTAAATTCATAAATAACACCTTGGTTCTTGTTTGATAAGTTGAATTGTTGGGTGATGAGAATGAACATTATTTATTCATTGAGTCGTAATGTGTCTTTTTAAGATGTTAGCTTGAGACTGTGCAGACGTTAGTCGTGTTCTGGAGTAGGTGTGTCAACCTTTGTTATACATGTTAGAATGTGCAAGTAAAAATAATCAAAAAAAAATCATGAAATAAAAGGATTTTGCACCTACATTTGTTGGATTTTCTGAGTTCGTTTTCATGCATAATATTTTCTTTTCCACTCAAATTTTCAAAATCGTAAGTTCTAAAATCCACTTGGCCCAATTAAGGAGAAATGACTCATTGTAGCATTCTTCTTCGATACCCCACATTATTCAAACCCAAGTTTTTAGTCGATTTACATCCATGTTTCGACAAGTTTATCTTGTATTGGTATACTCAAGAACCTTTGTTTAAAGGTCAAAAAACGTCACTTTTTATACCAATATTACACTACCCACTCCGTACTTGTTTTAAGGTAGGATAACCATATACCACATCTTATTTTATATGGGTTATCTATCTTACGAAACTTTGCTTATCATTCCTTTCAGCTTTTTGTATAACATCAATCCAGACTTGTGTGTTGAATTAGAGTTATAGAAGTAGAGTGACTAGGGCACAAAACTTTCCTTTCATGAAGTGTTGGTTAAGATTGGTTTAGTAGAAGAGGAATCCAATGAAATATTACGGTGTCATTCCATTCAATTTCCGCTCATCATTCATCATGCAAATATGAAAAAAAAAGTGAAAGAAAAAAAAAGAAAAAAAATGAAAAAAAATGAAATAAAGAGAGAGCCTCTCTGAATAAAATAGTCATTCATCATTCTTGACTATAAAGCATTCATTTCCATTCCATCCACATCCATCATACCGTACTTAGAAGCGAGGATTGTAGTTGAGGAGATGAAAGGAGACAAAACGTCCATATGTGCCTTAGTATGACTTTATCTTTTGTAGCTTGAAATTCAACTAATACACTTGCCCTCTTATCTAGAATATTTTTAGAACTTACAAAAATTTCCTTCATCTATGCATAACTCATATCCAATACATTACAGTTACATTGGTGCAAAATCATTCAAAAAAAAGGAATAAAGAAATGATTGGGTGCACGTTGTCGATGTGTAGAACTTTGATTGACACCACGCTCTTAACCTTCAAGACAATTACAGTGTTATCAAGGAATTACGATTCGGCTTGAAAAATTTTGTTCATTTTTGCACTAATTATGGGATGGACAATTTGGGGCTAAACCGTTATTATTGAAGTTAGGTGAAATCCTTAGAATGTGAAAGACCTTAAATATATTGTTTGATTAATCTGCGTACATAAGACGCTTTGGATTTTGTGGGTAGTATCCGCTGAAAACCCTCACGAGACAACACTCGTCCTACTGGGGACACCCAGAGGTTTAACGGCTTGTTGCATACGCTAAATGCAATCGTGTTTCCTACGAAAGTGTGACATATCTTAGTTTAGTTTATTCGAGGACGAATAAAAAGATAAGTGTGGGGGTATTTGATATACACGTAAATGTGTATATTTTATCCGCTTATTTATCTAGTTTTCTATTTAAAATAATTGATATTGTGTATTTATAGCTGTGTTTTCAGATTGATGATAAGAATCATGGTTTAGAGCATTTGATGAATAAAGCATGAAGAATTTGTTGAAAAAGAGTGAAGTTAAAATTACTTAAGCTTGAAGAGTTTAAAGCTTGAAGAACGGTTGCAAATAGAGTTTAGTTGGGTAGATTTGGCTCGCTAAAGACTCATATTGCGTTCACATTAGCTCCTTTGCAAGGCTTCCCATTCATGCACTACACGCGTTCACACTGGCTCACTTACAAGGCCTCTTACTCTACAACCCCGTTCACACTAGCTTATGTGTTATTTGGGCTAATTCTTTAGTCCCACATTGTGGAATTTGCCAAGCAGCCTTTGTCATATCAGCTATAAATACACGTTATCTCATTCATTGTAAAATACATTAGGTTTTATTATGTAATTCTCTTCTTGGAATAAAATCATTCTCTCCCTTTCTTTTTACTTTTTGTTTATTTTATTTATGTTCATGTTATTTATTTTCTTTTTCTCTTCTTCTTTAGCTATGTCTAGCTAATCCCCTTTGATTAGGGGGTGATGACGCTGATAGTATGATTCAATATGAATCACATAGCCAAAAGATGAGGACTGTATACATGTAGATCTGGATCTGAATTAAGGGTTAGATCTGAACCTTCACATTTTGTGTCGTTTAAGAGCTATGCTCCTTCACAGGATATATTCGTGTTCGATCTAACGTTCATCAGATCTAATTTTAGGGTTTTAGAAATTAATTAGTGAATCTGTCCTGATAGTCTATGGTTGTAGAGCTGAGCTCCTGCATAGGCTATGCTTGTCGTTATTTACATATTTGTTTCTAAAAACCTATTATCGTTGATTCATGTTTGTGACAGAAACATGTATTAGACCTGGTTAATCTTTTGGCTATTGATGATTATGAATCTGATCTATGTCATTATCCCCTAATTGCTTTCACTAATTGTTAAAACACTCTTTTATTTAATTTCTGCTATTTTCTTTGTTTTCCACCAATCAAAAGTTAGGGATAACTTGATTGGATTTATTAATAAAATAATTTGGTCCCAGAGTTCGACACCCTCTACAACAATCCTTGTTGTTTAGGAAAGCCGAACGGATTTTACAGTTGTTACAACTGCATAATTTGTTCGCAAACAGATCCAAACAGTGAGTCATTGCTAAGTCACTGGTGCTTAGGTGGCTATCTGAATGGTTCTAGTTATTCCTTGGTTAATCCGACAGCTCTTAATTAATTAATCTTCTATAAAAACACCCTAAATCTCTAACCCTAATCACACAAATTCAGACCAAGAGCCGCCATGTCGTCAATAGAGAACCTATAGTAGCCGCCATACATTTTCAAGCCTAAAGGAAGATAGAGGCTTGAATCAAAATCAAATCAAATCTAAATAACAACTAAGTCTACATCAAAGGCAAGCAATTCAATTTCAGAATGCAGATTCCACAAAGACAAGACTATTCTTTTTGATTGTGAGTATGATAGCTTTCACAAAATAATTCATTAATTTAATTATGATAAGATATAATTGGGATTATAAGAATATGATTTTGAATCATGTGATGTAAATTATATGTATATTTGTGGTGTTGAATCATATGTTAGTTCTTATGTGAATTTTATGCAAGTTGGATCATATGTTAGTTCTTATGTGAATCCTATGCAAGTTGAATCATATATCTTATGCAAGTTTGTGGTGGTTGGATCATATATTCTTATATGAATCTTATGCAAGTTTGGGTTGTTGAAATATATGTGAAACATGTATATGCATATGCTAGTTTATGTGACATTAATCTTTATGATTAGATCCAT
Organism: Allium sativum; assembly: GCA_030737875.1. Classification (NCBI taxonomy): domain Eukaryota; kingdom Viridiplantae; phylum Streptophyta; class Magnoliopsida; order Asparagales; family Amaryllidaceae; genus Allium; species Allium sativum. The sequence continues at coordinate 352,312,203 of CM060919.1, read as the reverse complement.
ATGCAAGTTCACACCTTTATGATTAGATCCATAAGCAAGATTATATCTTTATGTTTAGATTTATATGCAAGATTAAATCTTTATATCCATATGCAAGTTCACACCTTTATGATTAGATCCATATGCAAGTTCACACCTTTATGTTTGGATCTATAGCAGTACATAAGTTATGCAAGTTTTTGCCCATCACCTATGCTAGTTTGAATGAAATTCATATGCAAGTTATTGGCTATGTAATCTTATGTCATGATCCTTAGATCTATTTTATGTGTTATGTGATGTTGTTTTTTTTATGAGTTAGATTATTTGCGAGTCTAACATATGTTATATGAAAACGTACGAATAGCGTGGGGATGATAGGATAATATTGAATATACATAAATTCTGAATTGGCATAAAATGGCCTTAAAAGGTATATAATTAATTTGAGACATTAATTGGCATAATTGGTATTTATGGACATAATTTTAAGAGATAATTATGGACATAAGTAAATTTGGAATTTACTGACAAATTTGAATAGGGATATTAATCCAATTTGGGGTTAAATAAAGATGTATAATAATTAACCGCCTAAGGCACGAGGTTAGAATCTTTTGTGGTGTAAGACTGCCCGGACCCGCCCGACAAATCCAGCAGCCACAAATTCCCGTCTAATGTGAGAGGTCAAAGGCACGAATTAAATGCGTAACAGTTGTAAAGACACGAGGTTAGGCTCGTTTGTGATATAAGACTGCCCGGACCCGCCCGACAAATCCAGCAACCGCAAATGCCAATCTAATGTGGGAGGTCTTTACAAGGTTACGGTTCTAATGAATTAAGTAACACTTAACCAGATAAACATGTGGTGGGACATGGGGGTTAAGTGGGTGCCTTGGGTGGCATGTGAAATTAAGTAGGTGCCTTGGGTGGCATGTGAAATACGATTAAATGCACTTAACCAAGATTGAAATATGTAAGAAGACATGAATAAGAATGGGGTTAAGTGGGGAAACCTTAGTGGGGACCAAGCATAGGTGGAAGGCTTGTGTCAAGCATGGGGGCCCTTTTCAAACCAGTAACCCATTAAGTATCTTTGTGAGCTCGACCCAAGTCGAGGACGGGACACGCTTACTGGAATTGATTGTAAGAGGTCAAAACGGGTTAGCGGTGGCAATGCAAGTCCAACGGGGTCATGCGCGTGCGTGGGCCCGGGCTGGTAGATAAGACGTTGTTGCATCGTGTAGATATAAGCCGTGCATCTTTAGTGGTATCGAGTTGCCACTTTGGAGAGTGATACACCCCACTATGGGACCATCACGGGTATCTACGAGTTAGGGAGCCGATCGAATGGGGGTAGTGGGTACAACTAGCGGAGATAGGGGCAGACGACACCTATGAAGGCAGCTAGGGGCACACGAACTACCATTACCATTATTAAGTTTTGTAGGCGGGATCAACTTTTAGAGTGACTAGTAGTGGTGCAGTATAATAATTATCCTACAGTAATTAGGAACGAGATTAACGCCAGAATATTCCTCTTATTTTCTTTGTCATGGCCACTTGTTTCACGGTCATATCTTATCTTACCAGTTTATGCTTTATCCTTGTTGCTTTAATAATTATATTGTTAAAGTTATTATGCTCGCCAGACTTTATGTCTGACCCCCTTTTTTTCGCCTCTTTTCTTCCTCTCCCCCCCCCAGGTTCTCAGGGTGGAACTAGTACTAGTGGAGCTTGATCTTGGATCTCTTTCTCTCTCTTTTGTAAGTGCTTAGATTGCTGAAAGTAAATTTCATCTCATCTCTTTTATGGATACTTGTGTTGGGGTTTATGATTTTTATTTTATGTACTCTGAAACAATTTATCAAGATGGATATTAAGTGTACTTGGTTTACGAAGTTGTTATAATCAAACTATTTCTCTGCTGCAATAAAAGTTGTTTTAAAATTTTCAAGTACCAATATTTATATCTGTCTTGTTATATTCAGTTCTATACACTAAATACGCTCCATGGAAGTTAGTGCATTCCCTTTGTGAGTGACATTAATGGACGTGGGGTGTTACACGAGGTATTAGAGCTGTAGGTTACCAGACCAGATGGGAATTTTGAAAAACTATTTTTCAAAAATAATTTTATAAAGAAATACTTTCAAAAGTATGTTTTAAGGAAAGTATTTTCAAGACAAAAGTTTGTTTTAAAAACATAACCCCCAAGAGCCATATGTCTTTCTTTTGAATCTCCTCATTTTCTTTTCAGCATGTCTGGAATTCCCGAGATACCCGAGGGGATACCGATACCAGGATGGTTTAGAAGGTATCTGGAAGCTAGGGACAATGTCACAGGCCCAGCAAATGCTCCTCCTCCTCCTCCTCCCTGTGTTGATACTTTTGCAAAGATATGCAAAGATTTTAGAGCAATGGATGGTAAATCTTTTCACGGATCAGAGACGTTTATTGAAGCTCAGAATTGGCTTAAGGATGTGGAAGATCTATTTGGTATTTTCGAAGTAGAAGATGGAAGGAAGGTCCAATTGGCTGCTTGGTTAATGAAAGACGAAGCCTCGTTTTGGTAGGAGGTCACGAACAGAGAGCGTCCAGTGGAGACATGGCTGGATTTCAAGCGCAGGTTCGAAATGAAGTTTATCTCACGAGCAGAAGAGAATTTATATATGGAAAGATTCTTGGCATTGAAGAAAGGGGATTTATCAGTAAAGGAGTACGTTAACAAGTTCAATCAGTTGGCAAGATTTGGCTTGGAATTGGTAAACACACCTGAGAAGAAGGCCCTAAGGTTCGTTAAGGGTTTGAATGAGCCACTACATGGGTTAGCTATGACTCACATTCCTATGGGGCTACCTTTGAGAAATTGGTTGACATGACGCTTATGCATGAGGAAGAGAAAGGTGCTATTGCTAATAAGGCACCGAAGAAGAACGGCGACCAAAACAAACAACAACAGCAAAACAAGAAAGGCGGGAAGAACAATAATGGCAAAGGAAAGATGAAGTTTTTTAATTGTGGGACACCAGGCCATCTGAGTAAAGACTGTAGGAAAAAGAAGAAGACTTGTTGTTTCCACTGTAGAGAGGCAGGTTATCTAGTTAAGGACTGCCCAAGGAAACAGGGGCAAGGGCAAAAATCTGCTGGAGGGCAACTTCAGGCTCTCATGGCACCAGGGCAGGCGAGTGGGCAGAATCAGGCTCTCATGGCACCAGGACAGGAGAGAGGTAGAAACATTTCCGTTGAAAGTTTAGTTTTTCTGTTTGATCATCCTATTCGTACTTTGTTTGACTCTGTCGCTTCACACTCGTTTGTATCTTCTTCATTAGTTGAAACACTGCACCTAAATTCTAGTCTAGTTACGGATCCCATAGTTGTCTCAAATCCTATTGGTGGTTCGGCTCATCTTTCTATGATTTTTCAGGATTTGAGAGTGTCTATCTGGGGCATTGGGTTTAAATGCAACGCCTTTGTTCTTGGCTTCATAGGCTACGGCTTGATTTTAGGTATGGATTGGCTAACTAGATACGGTGCCGTCCTAGATTGTGAAAGAATGGTAGTTAGATTGTTGACTTGTTGTGGAAAGACCCTTGATATTTCTTGTGATCCTAGAGGTCCGGTAATGCTTAGCTACCTAGAATCCCTAGACGCATCCAATGATGATTTGAAATCTGTCTGTGTGGTCATGAATATAGTGATGTCTTCGATGAAGTTCGAGGTTTACCCCGAGGCATGAGATAGACTTTCGAATATATCTAGTAGATAATGCAAAGCCAGTTGCATTACTAGTGCGCCACATGGCTCCGAGAGAAGAGAACTCAGTAAGCTAGTGAAATAATTGCTTGAGAAGGGGTTCATAAGAAGAAGTATTTCGGAGTGGGGTGCTCCAGACGTTTTTGCTACAAAAGCTGATGGTTCACTTAGATTGTGCGTGGACTATAGAGAGCTGAACAAGCTAACAAAGAAGAACATGAACTCATTGCCGAGGATTGACGATTTATTCGACCAGTTGGTGGGTGCTTCAGTTTTCTCGCAACTGGATTTAGCTACCGGGTTTCATCAGCTTAGGGTGGCTGAAGATAGCATCGATAAGACTGCCTTTAGAACTCCTGATGGTTTCTTTGAGTGGCTCGTAATGCCTTTTGGTTTGACGAATGCACCCGCATAATTTGTTGACTTAATGAGTAGGGTGTTTAGGGAGTTTCTAAACAAGTTTGTGGTAGTCTTTGTAGACGATATTCTGGTTTTCTCTAAAAATGAAGAAGAGCATGCCCTACATCTTAGGGAAGTCTTAGAGACCCAACGAGCGCATCAGCTAAAAGCTAAGTTCTCCAAGTGCCAATTTTTGGAGAAAATAAGTGAGGTTCTTAGGACACGTGGTCTCTAAGGAAGGGATAGCTGTGGATCCCGCCAAGGTGGTGGAAATCCAAGATTGGAAAACTCCTAAGAACGCAACAGAAGTAAGAAGCTTTTTAGGGCTGGCTGGCTATTATAGGAAGTTCATTAAGGACTTCGCGAAGATATCAGCCCCTCTCACTCGATTAATGAAGAAGAACTTGACTTTTTCTTGGGACGTTGACTGTGACGATGCTTTCCAACGTCTGAAAAGGGCTTTGACGACCGCTCCAGTTTTAGTTTTGCTAGACGGGAGTAAGACATTCACTGTATATACCGATGCTTGTGGGATAGGGCTTGGCGCGGTTTTAATGCAAGAGGGAAGGGTGATATGCTATGGTGGAAGGCAGTTGAAAGCCCACGGGAAAAATTACCCTACCCATGACTTAGAGTTGACGGCCATAGGTTTTGCGCTTAAGTCATGGCATCATTATTTGCTTGGCGAGAGGTTTGAGTTGTATACAAACCATAAGTCGCTAAAGTACTTATTCTCTCAGAAGGACCTAAACTTGAGGCAACCGAGATGGATGGAGTTCTTGGCATCCTACGATTTTGAGATCGCATATACCCCTGGCAAAGGTAACATTGTAGCTGACGCCTTAAGTAGAAAGAAGTTAACTTTAAGTCCTTTGTTCGTAGAGCGGCAGAGTTTGGAGTATATATCTTTCTTTGACTTCAGACCCTCTATCGATTATGTACCCAGATTATTGGCATCGTTAGAGGTGCAACCTACACTTTTGGGTCAAGTTGGAGAGGCACAGCGAAACGACCCACAATTGGTTGAGATAGTAGGCAAGCTTATAGGAGGGGAGTCCTCGAGTCATCTGAATAGATATGCTATAGGTGAGAGAGGTTGGCTACGTAGAGATGGCAGACTTTGCGTACCACAAGACGAGAATTTGAAGAAGGCAATTCTTGAAGACTCACATCGCACTAAGATGACCATACATCCCGGTGGTGATAAGATGTATAGGGATATGAGGCGAGTTTTCTTTTGGGCCGGAATGAAGAAGGACGTGGACGAGTTCGTTGCTAGATGCTTAGTGTGTCAGCAAGTCACGGCGGAGCAAAAGAAGCCCGGAGGTTTTCTCCATCCTTTAGAGATTCCGCTTTGGAATTGGGAAAGCGTTTCTATGGATTTTGTAGATGGGTTACCAAGATCAAGGAAGGGTAATACGGGGATTTGGGTAATTGTAGACCGAGTTACTAAAAGTGCCCATTTTATTCCCGTTAAAAGTAGAAGGACCGCCGCATGGTTAGCATCCGTTTACCTTCGAGAGATAGTCTGTTTGCACGACATACCCTCTAGCATTGTGAGCGATAGAGATCCCATTTTCACGAGCGAATTTTGGAAAAGCTTACAAGAGGCGGTTGGAACGCTATTATGCTTAAGTACCGCTTATCATCCTCAGACAGACGGCCAAACCGAGAGAGTAAATTGGATTCTAGAAGACCTTCTAAGGCTATGCATCCTAGATTTTGGAGGAACATGGGAAGAACATCTTCCACTAGTGGAGTTCGCCTATAATAATAGTTTTCAGGCTATCATTGGCATGGCACCTTTTGAGGCTCTTTATGGACGACCGTGCCGATCACCATCTTGTTGGTGGGAATCCACGGACAAGGTTTTACTTGGACCCGACATGATTAGGGAGACTTCGGAGAAGATAGACCTGATTCGACGGCGAATGAAGACGGTGCAGGACCGACAGAAGTCATAGGATGATAGGAGACAAACCGATCTTGAGTTTAATGTTGAGGACCTGGTTTTTGTTAGGGTGTCACCATCAAGAAACGTAGTCCACTTTGGATCAGTAGGGAAGTTGGCACCAAGGTTCGTAGGACCCTTTCCAATTATAGAGAGGATTGGGCAGATGGCGTATAGAGTAGAGTTACCGGAGAAGCTCAGCGGAGTTCATGACGTGTTTCACGTTTCACATTTGTGTAAGTGTTTACACGATACAACGGAAGTGGTAGAGCCGAGCACGCTCGAAGATGTGGAAGTAGAGCACAATGCCACGATCAACCGAGCTCCTACACGCATTCTCGGATCGGAGGTCAAAAAGCTTCGCAACAAAGAGGTCAAGTTGGTCAAAGTGCAATAGGGAGATGATCAAAGATATGCGACTTGGGAGACGGAAGAAAAGATGCGTACGCTGTACCCTTTCCTTTTTTGAGGGTATGTTTTATTTTCTCCTTTTTCTACCGCTTTGTTGATACTTGTCCTATCTTTTAGTATTATCTTTGCGATGACATCTTCGATCTTTAGTTAGGAAAAACCCAATGGATGCAAACATGTGTTTGAGACATGTTATGTTTGATGGACGCAAATGGATGCAAGTGGTTGCTAGTGGTTGCTCGTGGATGCATGTACACATACTTAGGCACTAGATCGGCTCAATCACCTTCATATTGCATATAAATGTGTGTGCATATTTAAATTAATGGATGTATAATGGTTGTGTTATCATATGGATGCTGCATTTGATGAATGGTTGTGCACACATGTAGAAATAATATGTATCCATAGGATTCTTTTGCATACATAATGGACGCATGGCACTATCATGATTTGCATTAAGGAGGTCAACTGAATCAGTAGACTGCCTGATTTTGCATTAGATAAGGGACATATACACACACTTCTTGCATATGTTCATACAACATTAGAAATCTTGTAAGGACAATGGATGCCAGTGTTTGATGGTTGAGTAGATGGATGATTGGATGTTAGGATATGCATTCTCCTTAACTTGGAGATTTCGGGGGCGAAATCCTTTAAGATGGGGAGAATTTAACACCCCGTAATTTTAAAAATTAAAGTTAACAAATTAAAGGATACTTAATTTCAAATGTGGGAATTAAGGGAAATGGGGTACGCCATTGCGTTCGTCTCGGAATTCTGCTTGAGATAGAGTCCGAGTTTGCGTAAAACGGAAACCGTGTGAAGGAGATATGGACAAACGAAGTTGGGCAGAAAAATCGGAAAAAAAAAAACAGAATGCTTGGCGCACTTGTGAAGTGCGCCAGTAAAAAATGCACTGGCGCACCTACCAAGTGCGCCCAGGTCGGGCTAAAAACCTGCACAGATTTCTGGAGTGTTCTGATCCGAACAGTGAGTCATTGCTGAGTCACTAGGGCTTAGGTGACTATCTGAATGGTTCTGGTTATTCCTAGGTTAATCCGACGGCTCTTAATTAATTAATCTTCTATAAAAACACCTTAAACCCCTAACCCTAATCACACAAATTCAGACCAAGAGCCGCTATGCCGTCAATGGAGAACCTAGAGTAGTCGCCATACACTTTCAACCCTAAAGCAAGATAGAGGCTTGAATCAAAATCAAATCAAATCTAAATAACAACTAAGTCTACATCAAAGGCAAGCAATTCAATTTCAGAATACAGATTCCAGAAAGACAAGACTATTCTATTTTATTATGAGTATGATAGCTGTCACAAAATAATTCATTAATTTAATTATGATAAGATATAATTGGGATTATAAGAATATGATTTTGAATAATGTGATGTAAATTATATGTATGTTTGTGGTGTTGAATCATATGTTAGTTCTTATGTGAATTATATGCAAGTTGGATCATATGTTAGTTCTTATGTGAATCCTATGCAAGTTGAATCATATATCTTATGCAAGTTTGTGGTGGTTGGATCATATATTCTTATATGAATCTTATGCAAGTTTGGGTTGTTAAAATATATGTGAAACATGTATATGCATATGCTAGTTTATGTGACATTAATCTTTATGATTAGATCCATTTGCAAGTTCACACCTTTATGATTAGATCCATAAGCAAGATTATATCTTTATGTTTAGATCTATATGCAAGATTACATCTTTATATCCATATGCAAGTTCACACCTTTATGATTAGATCCATACGCAAGTTCACACCTTTATGTTCGGATCTATAGCAATACATAAGTTATGCAATTTTTTGCCCATCAGCTATGCTAGTTTTGTATCATATGATAGTTTGAATGAAATTCATATGCAAGTTATTATCTATGTAATCTTATGTCATGATCCTTAGATCTATTTTATGTGTTATGTGATGTTGTTTTTCTTTTTATGAGTTGGACTATTTACGAGTCTAACATATGTCATATGAAAACGTACGAATAGCGTGGGGATGATGGGATAATATTGAATATACATAAATTGTGAATTGGCATAAAATGGCCTTAAAAGGCATATAATTAATTTGAGACATTAATTGGCATAATTGGTATTTACGGACATAATTTTAATAGATAATTATGGACATAAATAAATTTGGAATTTACTGGCCAATTTGAATAGGGATATTAATCCAATTTGGGGTTAAATAAGGATGTGTAATAATTAACCGCCTAAGACACGAGGTTAGACTCTTTTGTGGTGTAAGACTGCCCGAACCCGCCCGGCAAATCCAGCAGCCACAAATGCCAGTCTAATGTGAGAGGTCAAAGGCATGAATTAAATGCGTAACAGTTGTAAAGACACGAGATTAGGCTCGTTTGCGGTATAAGACTGCCCGGACCCGCCCGACAAAACCAGCAAACGCAAATGCCAATCTAATGTGGGAGGTCTTTAGAAGGTTACGGTTCTAATGAATTAAGTAATATTTAACCAGATAAACATGTGGTGGGACATGGGGGGGTTAATTGGGTGCCTTGGGTGGCATGTGAAATTAAGTGGGTGCCTTGGGTGGCATGTGAAATACGATTAGATGCACTTAACCAAGATTGAAACATGTAAGAAGACACGAATAAGGATGCGGTTAAGTGGGGAAACATTAGTGCGGACCAAGCATAGGTGGAAGGCTTGTGTCAAGCATGGGGGCCCTTTTCAAACTAGTAACCCATTAAGTATCTTTGTGAGCTCGACCCAAGTCAAGGACGGGACACGCTTACTGGATTTGATTGTAAGAGGTCAAAACGGGTTAGCGATGGCAACGCAAGTCCAATGGGGTCATGTGCGTGCGTGGGCCTGGGCTGGTAGGTAAGACGTTGCATCGTGTATATATAAGCCGTGCATCTTTAGTGGTATCGTGTTGCCACTTTGGGGAGTGATACACCCCACTATGGGACCAACACAGGTATCTACGAATTAGGGCGCCGATCGAATGGGGGTAGTGGGTACAACTAGTGGAGATAGGGGCAGATGGAACCTATGAAGGTAGCTAGGGGTACCCGAACTACCATTATCATTATTAAGTTTTGTAGGCGGGATCAACTTTTAGAGTGACTAGTGGTGGTGCATTATAGTAATTAGGAATGAGATTAACGTCAGAATATTCCTCTTATTTGCTTTGTCATGCCCACTTGTTTCATGGTCATATCTTATCTTACCAGTTTATGCCTTATCCTAGTTACTTTAATAATTATATTGTTAAAGTTATTATACTCACCAGACTTTATGTCTGACCCCCTTGTTTTCGCCTGTTTTCTTCCTCCCCCCCCCCCCCCGGTTCTTAGGGTGGGACTAGTACTAGTGAAGCTTGATCTTGGATCTCTTTCTCTCTCTCTTTTGGAAGTGCTTGGATTGCTGAAAGTAAAGTTCAGCTCATCTCTTTTATGGCTACTTATGTTGGGGTTTATGCTTTTTATTTTATGTACTCTGAAACAATTTATCAAGATGGATATTAAATTTACTTGGTTTATGAAGTTGTTGTAATCAAACTATTTCTCCACTGCAATAAAAGTTGTTTTAAAATTTTCAAGTACCATTATTTATATTTGTCTTGTTATATTCTGTTCTATACACTAAATACGCTCCATGGGAGTTAATGCGTTCCCTTTATGAGTGACATTAATGGACATGGGGTGTTACATCAACAACCATCAACAAACCAATAAATCATCAAATCATCCAAAAATACAATTTATATACTAACAATAATGAATATTATTATATGAAATAATAATTTTCACAATATTCCAGAAAGTGAGAGTTAACTCACCATCCATTCCAATTGACGATTTAACTTCGATTTTTATCTAATTTCAAATAGGTTTAAAATTAGATAAAATCGACGTGAAATCGTCGATTGGAGTGGATGGTGAGTTAACTATGCAAATAACTCGGAATGCTTCCAATCCATCTGGTATATGTACCGTTCGTCAACACGAACCCAATGCTATTTGTTTCGTCGCAATATGACATTTAAAAAAAATACACACGCTACAAGTTTGACTTGAATTAAGATGTCATTAACTATTTAATTAACAATTATTTTTACCTAATCCTCCTCCCCAGGTTATCACATCTTCCCATTGACAATTTCACAAACAGATTTCATCATTAATCTCCTCATCGCCTCCTCTTCTCGACCACCACATCATCACACCCGAACCCCTACCTTGAAACGCATCCGATGCTTCCCTAACCACCTACAATGAATATTGTGACTCAAAGAAGTCAAAAACTCCACTAAACCCGACATAAGAAGCAACTCTCCCTCTCGAACAAGAATCCATCCTCAGATCCTCCACAAAACGCCTAAATCATTCACAAGCCCCAGTCCTAGGTCGGCCTTGAAATAATCAAGCACCAGAAGGAGCATCGAACAACAATATAAGGATATAGATTTAAATCTCTAACTCTTATGGTTCCAAAGGATCCAAACCTAATTGATTTCATTGAGTATTCTATTTTATAAGATTCATGGAAGAATTCATGTAGTGGCGGCTCATATTTTTTGCACAAAAAATGGAAAGGACGAGGAGTGAGTTAAGGATAATTTTATATGTAAGACATTTCATTATTTTATGTTTGAAAGTTTGAATGTTTAGTGTCCACATGACCAAATAGATCGTCTGATCGTTATGAAATTTGAAATTCTACAATACTTTAACATTCTGGACCCAATGAAGCAGATTTCATCGAAACTTGAAGTAGTTTGAAAACTATTTTTTTTCATGTATTAAATCAAATCGATAAAATATAAATCGATTTCCAAACACTCAAATTCATTGACAATAAATTATTATTATCATTTAAAATGAAATAGAATTTAACATAGCTTTAAAAATAGATTTGGTTGGATTGTAAACTGAAAATTTATAATTTCAAGGTAAATTGACAACCAAATTTTCATTTAAATTAATTTCAAGTTGTTAACTCTTAAAATTAATCGTTTTAAATATTAAAATTAATTAAATATTCATTTTAAAAACTTGGGTTGTTACACAAAGGGGGATAAAAGGGATAAATATATGGGACAGCTTGGCTTAAGACCTTGTTATGTTTCAAAATAATAAAAAACTCCTTATCTCAAAACTTTATAAATTAGGTCCCTATTTTATCATAAAAAAATCAACAAAAAACAATGATTTTTTTTTACGAAAAATCAAAATTAAATTCAATACATAATCATCATCGTATTCATGCAACAAAACTTTAAAAAAATATGATTCAAAAACGAAAAATGCACGCTCCAGTAAATTGCAGCAAATAACGCAATTATTGCTGATATTTCTACAACTTTTGTGACGGCCCACCCTGAACCAGCCGACACTTCCCTGAAATGCGCTGTGCCGATGTCCAACTAGTACATGATAGTCATCAAAGAAAAAGGGTTTTGAAACGATGAATTACCAAAGAATCTGTAGTATATCTCACAGCGCATGGAATAAAATATAATAATAACATAACTTGACATAAAACAGGCGAGACAGTGCATAAGCTGAAAACTAAACCATCATAGCAGCGTAACCTAAAATACAGCTTATGATCCAAAGCATTATTACAACTTCAAAATACTGTCTCTAAAAAGGAAATAAAAAATGTACATTACTAATGCCCAAAGCAGTGACCAGCAACAACACAGGGAGAATATATGTATATAGTATGTGGAAGCCTCCTGCTCGTCCCCAGACAGCTACTCGTGCATAACCACTTAACCTGTCTCTACTCTACTGGTTTAGGAGCACCCAGCAGAATAAGAAGAGACATAAAAATCTGGGTCATACAAAAGTCTGGTATAAGCGATAGCAGCTAAATAAAACAATAACAGGTATAAATAATCATAACTGAATCTGGACCTGCAACCAAAGAGTTAGCACAACAAGATGTACAGTACTCTAAGGTAACATTAACATATAGTGTAAAAATGGGAGTGTGCGTGTCATGGTGATAGCAAACATCAAACATAGCAATCATCCTCACATCTCTTACTCAGTGCGTAAAGCATACGATATCCACCGCTTTGATCACCAAATCCATTGGGGCCATGACGACAACTCCATACAACTATTGCTATGACCATACTTCCCTGGTTTATAGTCAATAACCCTACCTAGTCCACACATCTCTGGCTCTAGGTTAAGGGCCAACCAGTCCACACTTCGTTGGCTCTGGTTCGGCTACATCACTACAACAAAAGCACCATATTACAACTTTAATTTTTCAACTGTGCGAAAAGCACAGTTGTAATAAATGCTTTTTTACAACTGTGCAAAACACACAGTTGTAATAAAAGATTTTTACAACTATGAAAAAATAACTGTTGTAATAAACATATATATATATCACAACTTTTCTTTTTTGTCTATTTTAATAACTAATATATACTAATTAATTTCTGATAATTAATAGTTAAATTAGAAAGTTGTTTAAACTTATTTTTAGTAACTCTTTTTATATTTCTTGTATTAGAGACCTATTAAATATTAATAACAACTTATATTTAATAATAAGTAATATTAACATTTAAGAATAATTCATATTCAATAATAAATTTACAAATTAATACCAATTACTATTAATTACTATTAGATTAGATAAAACCGCTTAACTGATGATTAATAAATTATAGTTACTTTTTAAAAATTACTATTAAATATTTAATAGTATATAATCAATAACATTTACATAATAATTAACTTTTAGTAGTTGGAATTCAATTATAACTTTGAAGAAATAGTAATAATTAATACTAACTATTATTAATCAGTAATATTAATATTTTAGTAAAAATCAATTCTCAAGAAATTCCTATTATATTTATATTTAATATAAAATTTTACTTATTAATTCTAAATTATAATTTTTAATTCTTCAAGTTTTGGTGAAATTTTAATTGTAACCGATGGAAAACTGACGGTCATGTTAAATGCAAAACAATGAAACTTAAGGGTGGTAAAACTAAAAATTTGGCTCTCATGTAATTCGTGTCTTGTATTTCTAGTGCCTTCTATTGGCCGACCTCTCTTGTTTGTATGTCAAAATCAAAATCCCCAATTCCTCCTTCCTTAAAATGTCTTGCGCCCTTCGCCTTCTATTTCCCCTTCTGCCTTCTACCCCCACCCATACCCTTCCTAGGCCCGGCCAAGCCAAAGCGGGACAAGCAACCGCTTAGGGCCTCGGAAAAACCTAGGACATCAATTCATCGATGCCTCTGTAAAGACGAAAAAGGAAATTGCATTTCCCAAATTTCCGTTATCGCCGAGCCGATCTCCTTCTTCGCAGCAATTGCAAACGAATCCATCTCCATGACAGGTGGTGCGGTAGCAATTAGGGCACATGAAAAGAGCGAGCCACAAACCCATAATTGATCAATCAATTTCACTTTTCAAGTGATTCACCAATTAGTTGAAGGCAAATAAGAAGGTACCATACTAATTTGCAGTTTTTCTATTTTAAATGTAACTATTGAGAATCTAAGCTTGTTTGCACGATGAGTTGTTGCGGTGTAGTCCGTGCATATTGTCCTCTAGACTGTAATTTCTTTGTACTATATTACTGTAGATTTATAACTAGACTTAGCAGAAATGAAATTAGTACAGCAGACAACCTCTTTTGAACTCAAGATTACCGTGAAACTATTGTAACATTGCAGTAGGATTCAACGAGACTAGTTCAAATGACTAATTATATTGCCTAACAAGGAGAATTATTTCAAATTACTAAATATATTCGAATTACCAATAACATTACATACAGAATATTACTGTAATATTGCATAATTAATTTATAAAATTCAAGAGATTTTTGCATACATTATATTCAAATTGATATATGACAAAACCGAAGATTGTATAAACAATGATTTATTTCATAGTAATTATTGACTTTTTAGAGGCTAATTAATGTGTAATTTGTCAATAAATAACTATGCTTTCATATGAATTTGTAGTTGAAGTTTTTTAGTCCAATCAAGCTACTCCATCTATATGGCATACGCCGCAACGAAGTTGTCTTCCCTCTGCATCTTCTGTAAGTTTTTTCTCATGTTAGTTTCGATTTTTGATTTAGCTGTAATTATAAGATTGGGACTGAATGTTTTTTGTTTCTCTTTCAGAATCGACTTATTCAACATAATTGGTTTTTTTTTCTTTTTGAATCTACTGGTTTTGGCGAATTAACATGCTTAGAATTGTGTTGTGTATGCTATTTTTGAATCGCGGTTGAAGTTTGAGTGACCATGACAATCGGATTTGGATGCAGTTGATAATCTGTTCGTTATCTTTTAGCTTTTCTTTCCTCCTATTGATTGGGTTTGGTTGCATTATGTTGATTGTGGTGAACACGGTTGCAATCATGTTTCATGTTACTTGATGTCAATACAATATTCTTATTTCTTTAATAATATTTTAATTCTCTACTACCAGCTATAACCATATTCTTATTTGTTAATGATGGGAAATGATTATTTTTCAAGTAGCATTAAGGTATGATATTTTTAACACAATGAAATTTGGTGTGTATGCGTGTGTGAGACTGGAAGACATGATAGTTTAACACAGGGAAAATAAGTTGATTTGGTAAAAGCTTCTTGTTTTCAATGAACTTTTTTTTAATAAAATAAAATGGCTGATATATGAATTTCCTCATAGTTGATCAAGTAATTTAAGCACAAGCCAAAGGTACATTATAATTTGTAACAGACAATGAACATACTCAAATTTTCTTTTTGAAAATTTGCACTACTAAACTGCTACTAGATAACTTCTAGCTTTTGTGCCCCTCTTAAATGAAGTTTGTTCATATTAGTGAGATGGCTGTGGCAGCAAATGGTCCAAAGGATTTTGTTACTTCATTTGTGACATACTGCCACTTAAATTGGTAAAATCCAAAATATAATCAGTCTCTTCTAGTAGACAAATTGTTACTCGAAGCTAGACAGTTACATCATACCCATGTGATCAACTCCGTATTTCATGCACAAATTACACTTCTGCATTTGCATTTTAGTTTCAAGTTCAGAACTTTTCTACATTTTCCATGCATTATTCAAACAAACAAACAAACAAAGATGATAGCAAACATAGTAAAGCATTCAATTCGGTATTAACCCACTGACCAATTCAAAAGGCAGTGTATTAACCCACTTAAAGTAGTAATTGTTGTTGAAGATCTGTTTCTGGTTTACACTATTAGATCATATATATGATTCGATAAGAAATAATTTAGATAACTATAACATTGTTAAGTGGCCTTCTTAAATTGAGTTATTAATTAAAATACTTTCTATTTAGAATTGTTCAGGTTGTTGTAATAAGTTATTGTTCCTTTTGATTTAAGTTTATTGTGTCAACGTAGAAATTACTTTCTTAGCATCTCAACTTGTGGTTTATTTAACTTTTATTATTGATTAGGATAGAATAGTCTTCGAATTAAATTTGCAATGTCACGGTGAAATTTTAATTGTACCTGAACTCATTTTGAAAAGGAATATTGATTGACCCAAAAAATGAAACATGATTTCACTTTTTATTTGTTAACAAGTGTTGTATATTGAGTATAAGAAGACTTTCAATTAATATTCTTATTGATTCCTACGGCTCAACAGAATGCCAGTATTGGTGAAATTCACATAGATAATGAGCAATTGTAACTTGCAGGGCTTTTAGAAGGAAATGGTGAATATACATCAGTAATGCGAGGATAACAAGGGACACAGGATGCTTGTAGGTGATGTTCACCGGGAGTAAGTGTACAAATGAAACAGAGGCATGCTATCTTTTATGAGCATTGATTTTTTTTTAAAAACCTTTTGCTTTTGTTCCCGCCTTCTGCTTTCTTATTTCTATATTATGGGTACGAATGAGCATCTTCACAAAATTGAGAAGTGTAGAAAAAGTTGAAATATAGGAGATGAATGGAAGTAATATGATATGTAGTGGTTTGTAGTGTTGCTATGTTGAAGTTGTGGTTCTTATGCCATTGGGGTGACTTGAGATGAAGTAATTATCTTTTGAATTTCTTGATGCATCAGCTTTGATTGGCCGCTTGCCTCCTCTTAGTTGCAAGTCAAGGAACTCAACTTAATGGTATAGCAAGTGAGTCTCTTATGTCATGTTTCCAGGCCTGTTTGTTCGGAAGTGTTTTTTCTGTGTCATTGTTGTTTGATGTCAAGCACGCAAGTTGGTGTATGATCATGTAATAATAGGAGAAATATTTTCTAAAAATTATTGTTTGTAATATTGAAACTTTGAGTATTTAAATAAATTAGTTTGTAAATAACTGTAATATTTATTTTGCTTATGGAGTATCGCTATATTTAGTGTATTGTTCATTTCAGCTGCAAAAGATGCTTTTTTAACGCAACCGTCAGTCACAACTGTGCATAAAAGTTGTAGTAGATATTATTACAATGGTGCATAACTGTTGTAATAAAGTTTATTACAACGGTGGAAAAAAGTTGTAAAATATACATATTACAATGGTGTTGCAACAGTGTAAAAAAGTTGTAAAAGATTTTAGTCTATTACAACTTCTTAATACACAACGGTTAACCCACCCTTGTAAAATGTATATTACAACGGTTTTCCACCATTGTAATAGGGTCATTTTGTTGTAGTGCATGCCCCCTCTCTTCAACGGTGAACTAAAGTTATAGATATCGATAACCGCTTTGCACACGTCCCGCAGCAAAGCCCAACTCTATAAGTTAACTCATTGGTTCCCATCTGGATCCTGAGTGCTAACTTCTCATTTGGACTACCTCTACATCTCGGATTTTAGCCTCCTCTAGTTCGGTTCGGTTCGTGGTTCATGGAAGCAAGCGGTTCGGCCATCCTTCCTCGGTTCATGCGTGACTCCGGTTCGGGTTCGGAGATTTCGGTTCGTGGTGACCTCCCCTTGGCAGCTCGTTGTGATGCTCCTTGGCGGCTCGTTGTGATGCTCCTTGGCAGCTCATGGTGACCTCCCCCTCACGACCTGGTTCGTGGTCCTCCCTTCACGACCCGGTTCATGCACCAGGGTCACGAACCGCACCTCACAGCAGTTTCCAGCAAGCTAATTTTCACCTCACAATGACGTTTTCAACTGTTCTAACTTTTTATGCAATCATAAAACATTCCAAACAACAGTAACAAAATATGGGTTCAATTAAAAAGATCAAAACATCAAGCATATAGGTCAATTTAGATCAAACATACCCAAAAAGCACGATTTTCTACTTAATCCCCTTAACCATGTTTAACTATTGGATTATCAAACTTAATCCAAATTAACCCAAATTTATATCAGTGGCATAAAATAACATTTAAGATTCTCTACATATTTTTCCAGATTTTTATGATGCATAATTTAGCTAATTATCACTAATCACCCTTAATTAGTCGTAATTAGTGAAAAAAGTGCAAATCACTCACCTTAGCCACAAATAGATTATAGATCTGGAAACTCCACTGATTTGGGTCGAATTCCTATGTGTTCCAGTAGCTCTATCTCAATTTCAATGTTAATCCACCTCAATTTGACGTAGTTTTGCTTAATTTGTGATTAGGAAGTGGTTAGAGATGAATTTAGAAGGTGGAGGCCATTACTAGGGTTAGAGGAAGGTAAGTGGCGGCTGGAAAATTGAAAATGAATCATCCTCTAACTCTTGTCAGCCCTCATATAACCCTAATCCCAAAATGGGTTATGGGCCTTGTAACGACCCGCCTTTTTGCCCGGTTCTTGCCGGTAATTAAACCAACTTAAACCGTTCAGAAAGACGAATTGTTATGGGTACATACATACATTGAACAAAATAACAGAACCTTTCATTGAATAATCCAATATCACATCGGAGTTACATGAATATCAGAGTTACCACATAAACGTATACAGCGGAAGAAAGAAAATATACTCTCAGCGGAAGATCAAAATGATACAGCGAAAGCTTTAACTCTATCGTGGACTCCAACTTAGAAAGCGCTCCGAACCTTGCTCCAACGAACTAAAACTGCAAAACTAAACTACTGGCTGCCCGTGAGAAAATTAATGGGCACCCAGAGTTTAGGAAGGAACAATAAACTCCGGGTCAGTCATGAGACTGGTGTGAGAACATAAAACATTTGCTTAAGATTTATTTTAAAGTTGGGAATTTCATCGGACCACCCAGCTAATGCGGAACGGGTTTACTCCATGTGAACACCCGTGCATATAAATACGCAATGACCTTTTTAAAATGAAGCTATCATAAGCTCGTCCCACATCACACAATGCAAGCACACACCAAATGGGCGAGTTTTATCTTATGATAACCGAACATGCTTTCATACGTAAAAATTCTCTTTTAATATAATCATATAGTGTGGAAAACAACTTTGCAAATAAATGTATTAATCCTAGGCAGCATAATACCGTTAATATTATGTCGCCATATATATATACAACCCAAAATCGTATGGCTCGTATTGGGGATTGGATTTCCAACTTGATGATTCCTGGCACGAAAGATCAATCAGGGATACAAAACGAAGTGCCTCAACGGCTTTTTCGTCCATACGCGGACACCAACTACACATCGTCAGGGCAGATCAACGGTTTTCGACCAGACACGGCCCCGCGAACATACCCAACTTCCCCAGGTTCATAAGTGGTTTCCCACTGCTGCACAGCTTCATCATCAATTTACATATAAGTATAAAACTTAACCGCCAGTTTCTCATCAACCCGGGGTGTGAGGTTTGTCGATGTCACGTCATACACAAAGTTATGCTTCGATAAGCCATTCTTTGATCATCACTAGCTCGTTTCATAACTTGGGTATGCCACATTGACAATTCACGACATATCACTGATTTAAATCAATGCATACCCTCTAAGTTCATATGACTTAGAGACGGGGATAATATATTGCCACAAATCCGATATACATTAATGGAAATCAGTGCTATGTGGTCAATTTCAATGTCAGGCACACCAGCCATACAAGTCCGTCCTGGGTCTGAGCGGAACGAAATCCGAAAGTTCTCCCAACACGTTCGGTCTTCCTGACACTCCGATAATAGGGGCATCTCTCTACTATAGCTATTCAGTAAAGAAACCAATCGGCAATCAGTCTGTTCAATGAAAAGAACCACGGTCTTCCTCGTCGATTCCAAGTCTTGAATTTGCTTCATGCGTCGTATTATTAGTTGGAATGGTTTCGGACTTAAATCCGATCCCGGTTTTTCCAAGTAATAAGTGTACTCATAAAACAATGGTTATGGACCACACAGAATTTTAAATTCAAATTTCCTTCCAATCATTTCAATTCATTTAAAATGTCAAGGTAGGATTTGTCATAAATTATGCTATCATTTTAAACTTCTCTTTGAAATCAAATATTCGATTTACCAACCCCTATTATTTCAAACATACCTTCAATTCTCATACCTCTTTATTTATTCCTTAGGTCATTCAATTTACCAAATCTCTTTTTTTTATTACAAATTTCATATACGATAATCCAAGTAATTTATATTCGGACATAAGTTTGATAGAGTAAATGGACTTATACTTTATATAAATTCACAACTAAATCAAACACTATCAGAATCCTGAGGTAAATATTTTTTATGCTTCTGATAGTATTTGTTCACCCTTGGAATTTCATATCGAATATCTGGCACAAACTCTATCCAAGTCATTCCCTTTTTGAATTCTAACTTTAGAATTGTTAAGTAATTCCATTTATAAATATTTAATAACTTAGAAATCCTTCCAAATTTTTTACGATCCCCTTTCTAACCATTTGAAATCATGGTTCACCCCATTTATCTTTGAAAGGTGGTAATAATGTTTTGTAAAGTTACTACAAGCGTTGCAATAGCCATTCGACTCAAGTAAATTCCAAATCATTCAAAAACTCAAATAATTCAGTTCCAATTACCTTAAATTAATAAAGTAAGATTTTATCTAGATTCTCTCCAATTTTTTTTTTAAACTTGTTTCATTTGAATTTCATTATGGATACCGAACTGCACGTACAACGATCTTTCCAAATTTGTTCTGAACATAACTTGAAAAATTCGTATGCTGAAATTTGAAAATTCTCTTCTATTCAAAACTGTTAATATTTGAAAATCAGCGTTTCTTATTTCAAGTCAAATCGATTTCAAATCATCAAGGTATAACCATTTAAAATTGGGATCGCTATTTATGAACTGCCGCATCGCAGCGCGTTTTAAATCGACTAAATATAAATTCGTTCAAATCCCTTAGAATTGAAATTAAAAATTCAAATTAACTAATTCTTAAAACCGATTACTTAGTTAAATCCAAATGAATCATTTCATAATTTCAAATCTTAATTTAAATTTAGATAGTTGTAAACCATAAGAAATTCAAAGAACCCTTTTTTTATATTTTTTTAAATTTAACTTCATGAATGGTCACCACGCGATGTTTATAAGTTTAAATTAAAATTGGTTTTCAAAATTTTAACATTCCAATTTTTTTATTTCAACTTATATTTTTAATTAACTGTCCTGTCCGTCGGACCAGTTAGGGATAGCCAGGGAGAGCAGGAAACTAGATTCCCAAACCCAAACCTAGACACTATCCTCTCTGTCATCCTAAAACGGTCTGGTATATAATATTATAGAATATTATATTTAAATTCCAAAACTCTTTTCAATTTAACTGGATAAAACAATATTTTAATACTTTGAAAAATCGATCTTATTTATATGGAAGGAAATTTAAATCGATCGTCTGTATGATTCTACAACTACGGTGATGTGTGTACTTCCATGCAAACATAATGAAACAACCATATAATCAAATGGTTATAATCATCACCCATACACAAACAATTCAGCTGTGCACAAGCGTTACGGTCAATAACGCTTCAGCGTTCAGCGTCATCTAATTACATGCACATCCATTCACACAAGAACATCCATATCCAACCAACAACTAATTACAGTAAATCTAAACTAATTATAATTATTCAATAACAACTAATTTAATAAATAATTAAATTAGATTAAATGTTCTCACCATCAAAAGCTCCAATGTCTTCATTGTCAGTGTTTCATCATGAACGAACAATGTTATTGCTACTTGTAATGTTTCGAATCCATTCTCCATTAACAACGAACGATCTCTGCTAATTTTATATGTAGACATTCAATTAATAACATTGTTCGTTATATATACATATATAAGGACCATTTATTTTATTTTTATTATAATTTATACTTTGACAAAATTATAAATATAATATATTCGTGTGTTTATATTTTCCAATACGATTTTAAATGGGCTCAAAGGCAGATTAATCGAATTTAAACGAGTGAGATGTGAACCCTTAAAGGTTAACTAATATTTAAATTAAATTAGATAAAATTCTCACCACCAACAAACAAGGCCTGGACCATTGCACCATACCCTTCCAATACTTCAATCCCGGTCCGTATCTCCTCTCTTCGTTCTTACCGTGTATTCCTTTTTCTTGCTCCTGTGTTTCCCTCTCGCGCACTTGGAACTACCCGTAGATGAACACACCAAAACTCCACCATATTCTAGTCCGAGACCACCTACTAACTTCACATCACCTCCTCACCAAACTGCACTCTCGCGATCCCTCTCCTCGCATGCTCACCTTTTTTTTCTTGCGAGTGGACTGTTTTGCTCACTTTTTTTCCCTGAAAGCTGAGTGTTCTAAAAGTGAAACAAGAGAGGGCTGAGTCACAGGCGAAGGTGGTGCATGTTCTAGGGGTGCTGCATGTCAAGCGATGGTGTCGGATGTGGCCGGAGCGATAGCAAAATGTTTCAAAAGGGAAAGAGAAAAGACTAGAAGAAGGGAGACTTGCGGCTAAGGGTGAAAGTGATAGCTGGGCTGTTGGTGCGAGGATTTGCTGAATGGATGGAAGTGCAGTGGTGCAACTTACGGAGGAGGGAGGTTGAACGCTGCTGGGAGGGGCAAGGAACGGTGAGGCTGTTGTTTTAAGGGAGAACTGGCCGTGAGGGAGAAACAGTGATGGGAAAAGCTTCCTTCAGGGTGGCGGACTGGGGAACTTGACGGCGGATCTTGACGAGGTGGTGGATGGTTGCGGGTTGTGCTTTTGGTGGAGTTGGAACCGAGAAGATGTGGAGAGGAGCGGTACAGGGAGGTGAGCGAAAATATACGAAGAGGAGGGTACCGAGAAATGAATAGAAGGGAAAGGCACGTGTCCACTGTGTGTACAAGTGTCCCATGCAAGGCTTAATTTATTTACACGTTTTATTCTCTGTTTATTAATATATTATTCCTATTTTTTTCTTCATGGCGGACATTGGTTCGGAAAAGAAAGGGTAGGCAAACTGGAAATGAAAGGTTTTGAAACATGCAGGTAGAAAAACGTGTTTTTGAAAAATGCGCGGAACTCATGAACCAAATTGCAAATGAAAGCATCAAGTGTATTTTTCATGTACGCAATCAAATGCGGGTTTGGTGCTTCCAATAGTGCACCGCGTAATGTAAATCTTTGCTCTAATCGCTTATCACTTCTCAATTTTTTTTTTAAACTATAGATAGTGAATAACCCGACTAATAATGAAATCGTGTGAATAACGTACCGCAATCGCAAAAACAGTCACAAAATAGACCAGTTAGTTGATTCTATAAAATGTCTAAAGGACCACAATTTGCCCTAAAATACATTAGAAAATCATATGCGTATTTCCAAAATTAAAATTTACAGAAAAAATTCTATAAAATATTTTAAAACTGCGCGTACCGAAGCTGAACAAATATTTTGATCTGATATTTAACTATAATTTATATTCAAAATTTTTATCGTTTCCATCAACTGAATTCCAAACCGTTGACACAACTCGACTAACGACAAGCTCTTTTGCAGGACGAACATTGGTTTTAAATCAAAATATCATTGCATTAAAATTTATACTTAACCCAAACAAATTTTAGAATTTAAATACTTAGTAATCTTTCTAGAAATCATACATATATAACATTTTAAATTTCTAATACTCAAAAATAGATTTGCAAAACCTTATGTATTATATTAAATAATATTTGAATGAATCATATAAAATAATTACTTATAAAATCTTATATATATATAAATTAAACATATTCTTACAATAAGTTTCTATTACAAAATCATCTCTATAAAATAGGAAAAAATATATTTATTTAAACTGATATAAAAAATATATTTTTAAACCAATATTTGTATTTAAATCTTATTAAATTCACTTGATATTCAAATTTTTTGAAATTATATCATATATCAGACCTTAAAAATCTTGGATCGTTGCAATCTCCCCCACTTAAGACTTTTCGTCCTCGAAAAGGAGAGTTTGTAAAACTTACATAAGTAAAATAAATCTTACCTATAATTTCAATTTTTTTTTTGAAAACTCAAGATGTTTTCTCTGACTTAGAATCCCATTTTCCATTTCAAACCATTGAAATACACTAATTCTTCTTATATAGAAAATCATACTTCCCTTCGGGATTTCCAGAACCAATTTGCTTCAAAAAATTCAAATATACTATGACAAAATCTATATGTTATTAGTTCGAGAAGTTCATCCTCATGACAGGGCAACTGAGTAACACCCATCGCACAAAATCCAATCTTTCATCCCAACCCAGTTTTAGTCACGGTTACTCGGACAAACCAAATCATTTCATATCCCGAAGTTGTAAATCATTTCATAATCATAATTTACAATTTCTTATTGTTTTTAAACATTTCAAAATATCGGGATTCTAGTCATCGAAACCACTGTTTATTATAAACAGTTTGTAACCTATTATCATATCTAAAATGGTTGAAAATAAAATTTCCATGCAACTTATGTCGACATCAGCATTTCAAGTTTCGAATTCAAACCAAACTTTGTGAATTTCAATTTCATTCTTTACATAAGTTGAAATTTTCCCTTATCAACTCATATTATCATAAATTGGTCCTATGCAAATTCAAACTTACATTCCAACCGTTTAAACTTCATACATGGCATTAACTTTTTTAAAAATTCAATATCGCTTCAACATTTCAAGACTTTTATATAATATTTTCCAAGAGATAATTCCATAATTTAGAAGTCATATTTATAAAATCGAACACTTTTCTTTTTGTTTGTATTTCGAGATCTACAGCATTTATTCATTCTTATTTCAAATTCCAAATCTTGTTTGGAAAGTTACCTTATTCAATAAGCCTAGCAAAAATCTTAGAAACATTCCTTTCAAATTACCACTATGCTTTCGCTGCACTACTCCGATTTAACATATACATATTTCAGACGATTTGTCCCAAACACTAGAAATTGATTTCGAAGATTCTCTGAAACTAAAATCTTTATATTTCAAAAAATCAATTTTTTCCTAGTTTACTTACTACGCAAGGCTTACTGTTTGAAGTTTGGTTCATTTATAGCTTTGGACAAATTGAAATTACCTAGTTCGAAACAGTTCCTAGTTTTGCTGGGTACTCTGATTTTTCCATTAACTTTTTCTTGAGTAAATCTTACTTCAAATTTCGTTTTCCATTATACCGTAAGCGATTACTCTTTAATACTTTCTATTTGGATTACTCATACAGTTTTAACAGGGAAAGATAGTTTTCTCCCCCACTTAGATATTTGTTACAATTTAAACCATTTTTTTCTTTTCAAACAAATTCTCAACTTAAGTAAAATTATCTTCAAATTATTTAAGGGGAGTTTGATTGCCGAAATATACTTCCGAGAAAAATAGCTTAATCTTGCATTTTACCATTTACAATTCATGCCAGGTATAGGTTCGACTCTATTGCTTAACACTTATCGAGGAATATGATATCTTATCTGATTATATTTGTATTCAAACATTCATTATGACTTGATTAATTACTTTTGTTAGAATGGAGTGATGTTCAATGCATGTGATTAACAAATAAGCTTACGTACGTGCATATTCAATATTCATTTTCCAATTCTTCAGATGAACTTTACTCTTAAACATTTTTCTTTCCAGCTATTTACAGGCTACTCATGACTTATTGTCTAGGTTAAAAAATTTTAGCTTATCTATCTTATATTAAGTTCCTTTAATATTTCTAATATATCGAAATAATTTAAGTATTTCTCGACATCGTAACTGGAATCATATAGTCATCCCACTTTCAAAACTCGAAAATCAATACTGATGGTGCCATGGTCATCAGTAAATTCATCCTCGAGCGACTAGAATGTGATTCTATATCTATGTAGTATGCACTAGACTTCGTATATACGTTAGCTAGGCGTATATTCAAAATCCCTATATACTCGATAGTCCAATCACGACATCGAATACAATACTCAAGAATCCCTTATCCTTAATTATGTTTCTAAGATAACCATATTTTCAAAACGATTTACTTAGTTCAAAAATACTTTATATGGATTTCAAAATACGCTTTTTCGACATAATATTCCAAAATCTCATTCTAGGGCATTTCTGACCCTATCTCTAATGAGACGTTATAACTCTGATGAGTCCCATTCTTTTGTTCAAAATATGTCGTACCCTGTAGCTTTGTATAAACCAAAGCTCTGATACCAACTGCAACGAACCGCCTTTTTGCCCGGTTCTTGCCGGTAATTAAACCAACTTAAACCGTTCAGAAAGACGAATTGTTATGGGTACATACATACATTGAACAAAATAACAGAACCTTTCATTGAATAATCCAATATCACATCAGAGTTACATGAATATCAGAGTTAACACATAAATGTATACAACGGAAGAAAGAAAATATACTCTCAGCGGAAGATCAAAATGATACGGCGGAAGCTTCAACTCTATCGTGGACTCCAACTTAGAAAGCGCTCCAAACCTTGCTCCAACGAACTAAACTGCAAAACTAAACTACTGGTTGCCCGTGTGAAAATTAATGGGCACCCAGAGTTTAGGAAGGAACAATAAACTCCGGGTCAGTCATGGGACTGGTGTGAGAACATAAAACATTTGCTTAAGGTTTATTTTAAAGTTGGGAATTTCATCGGACCATGCCGCTAATGCGGAACGGGTTTACTCCATGTGAACACCCGTGCATATAAATACGCAATGACCTATTTAAAATGAAGCTATCATAAGCTCGTCCCACATCACATAATGCAAGCGCACACCAAATGGGCGAGTTTTATCTTATGATAACCAAACATGCTTTCATACGTAAAAATTCTCTTTTAATATAATCATATAGTGTGGAAAACAACTTGGCAAATAAATGTATTAATCCTAGGCAGCATAATACCATTAATATTATGTCGCCATATATATATACAACCCAAAACGTATGGCTCGTATTGGGGATTGGATTTCCAACTTGATGATTCCTGGCACGAAAGATCAATCAGGGATACAAAACGAAGTGCCTCAACGGCTTTTTCGTCCATACACGGACACCAACTACACATCGTCAGGGCAGATCAACGGTTTTCGACCAGACATGGCCCTCCGAACATACCCAACTTCCCTAGGTTCATAAGTGGTTTCCCACTACTGCACAGCTTCATCATCAATTCATATATAAGTATAAAACCTAACCGCCAGTTTCTCATCAATCCGGGGTGTGAGGTTTGTCGATGTCACGTCATACACAAAGCTATGCTTCGATAAGCCATTCTTTGATCATCACTAGCTCGTTTCATAACTTAGGTATGCCACATTGACAATTCACGACATATCACTGATTTAAATCAATGCATACCCTCTAAGTTCATATGACTTAG
The DNA here is from genome assembly GCA_030737875.1 of Allium sativum. Classification (NCBI taxonomy): domain Eukaryota; kingdom Viridiplantae; phylum Streptophyta; class Magnoliopsida; order Asparagales; family Amaryllidaceae; genus Allium; species Allium sativum. The sequence continues at coordinate 352,284,900 of CM060919.1, read as the reverse complement.
AGATGGGGATAATATATTGCCAAAAATCGAATATACATTAATGGAAATCAGTGCTATGTGGTCAATTTCAATCTCAGACACACCATCCATACAAGTCCGTCCTGGGTCTGAACGGAACGAAATCCGAAAGTTCTCCCAACACGTTCGGACTTCCTGTCACTCCGATAATAGGGGCATCTCTCTACTATAGCTATTCAGTTGAGAAACCAATCGGCAATCAGTCTGTTCGATGAGAAGAACCATGGTCTTCCTCGTCGATTCCAAGTCTTGAATTTGCTTCATGCGTCGTATTATTATTTGGAATGGTTTTGGACTTAAATCCGATCCCGGTCTTTCCAAGTAATAAGCGTATTCATAAAACAATGGTTATGGACCACACAGGATTTTAAATTCAAATTTCCTTCCAATCATTTCAATTCATTTAAAATGTCAAGGTAGGATTTGTCATAAATTCTGCTATCATTTTTAACTTCTCTTTGAAATCAAATATTCGATTTACCAACCCCTTTTATTTCAAACATACCTTCAATTCTCCTACCTCTTTATTTATTCCTAAGGTCATTCAATTTACCAAATCTCTTTTTTTTATTACAAATTTCATATACGATAATCCAAGTAATTTATATTCGGACATCAGTTTGATAGAGTAAATGGACTTATACTCTATATAAATTCACAACTAAATCAAACACTATCAGAATCCTAAGGTAAATATTTTTTATGCTTCTGATAGTATTTGTTCACCCTTGGAATTTCATATCGAATATCTGACACAAACTCTATCCAACTCGTTCCCTTTGTGAATTCTAACTTTGGAATTATTAAGTAATTCCATTTATAAATATTTAATAACTTAGAAATCCTTCCAAATTTTTTACGATCCCCTTTTTAACCATTTGAAATCATGGTTCACCCCATTTATCTTTGAAAGGTGGTAATAATGTTTTGTAAAGTTACTACAAGCGTTGCAATAGCCATTCGACTCTAGTAAATTTCAAATCATTCAAAAACTCAAATAATTCAGTTCCAATTACCTTAAATTAATAAAGTAAGATTTTATCCAGATTCTCTCCAATTTTTTTTTAAACTTGTTTCATTTGAATTTCATTATGGATACCGAACTGCACGTACAACGATCTTTCCAAATTTGTTTTGAACATAACTTGAAAAATTCGTATGCTGAAATTTGAAAATTCTCTTCTATTCAAAACTGTTAATATTTGAAAATCAGCGTTTCTTATTTCAAGTCAAATCAATTTCAAATCATCAAGGTATAACCATTTAAAATTGGGATCGCTATTTATGAACTGCCGCATCGTAGCGCGTTATAAATCGACTAAATATAAATTCGTTCAACCCTTAGAATTGAAATTAAAAATTCAAATTAACTAATTCTTAAAACCGATTACTTAGTTAAATCCAAAAAAAATCATTTCATAATTTCAAATCTTAATTTAAATTTAGATAGTTGTAAACCATAAGAAATTCAAAGAACCCTTTATTTATTTATATATATATATATATATATATATATATATATATTATTTAACTTCATGAATGGTCACCACGCGATGTTTATAAGTTTAAATTCAAATTGGTTTTCAAGATTTTAACAATCCAATTTTTTTTATTTCAACTTATATTTTTAATTTACCGTCCTGTCCGTCGGACCAGTTAGGGATAGCCAGGGAGAGCAGGAAACTAGATTTCCAAACCCAAACCTAGACACTATCCTCTCTGTCATCCTAGAACGGTCTGGTATATAATATTATAGAATATTATATTTAAATTCCAAAACTCTTTTCAATTTAACTAGATAAAACAATATTTTAATAATTTGAAAAATCGAACTTATTTATATGGAAGGAAATTTAAATTGATCGTCTGTATGATTCTACAACTACGGTGGTGTGTTTACTTCCGTGCAAACATAATGATACAACCATATAATCAGATGATTATAATCATCACCCATACACAAACAATTCAGCTGTGCACAAGTATTACGGTCAATAACGCTTCACCGTTCAGTGTCGTCTAATTACATGCACATCCATTCACACAAGAACATCCATATCCAGCCAACAGCTAACTACAATAAATCTAAACTAATTATAATCATTCAATAACAACTAATTTAATAATTAATTAAATTATATTAAATGTTCTTACCATCAAAAGCTCCAAAGTCTTCATTGTCAGTGTTTCATCATGAACGAACAATGTTTTGCTACTTGTAATGTTTCCAATCCATTCTCCATTAACAACGAACGATCTCTACTAATTTTATACGTAGACATTCAATTAATAACATTGTTCGTTATATATACATATATAAGGACCATTTATTTTATTTTTATTATAATTTATATTTAGACAAAATTATAAATATAATATATCCGTGTGTTTATATTTTCCAATACGATTTTAAATGGGCTCCAAGGCAGATTAATCGAATTTAAACGAGTGAGATGTTAACCCTTAAAGGTTAACTAATATTTAAATTAAATCAGATAGAATTCTCACCACCAACAAACAAGGCCTGGCCCATTGCACCATACCCGTCCAATACTTCAATCTCGGTCCGTATCTCCTCTCTTCCTTCTTACTGTGTATTCCTTTTTCTTGCTCCTGTGTTTCCCTCTCACGCACTTGGAACCACCCGCTGATGAACACACCAAAACTCCACCATATTCCAATCTGAGACCACCTACTAACTTCACATCACCTCCTCACCAAACTGCACTCTCGCGATCCCTCTCCTCGCATGCTCACCTTTTTTTTCTTGCGAGTGGACTGTTTTGCTCACTTTTTTTTCCTGAAAGATGAGTGTTCTAAAAGTGGAACAAGAGAGGGCGGAGTCACAGGCGAAGGTGGTGCATGTTCTAGGGGTGCTGCCTGTCAAGCGATGGTGACGGAAGTGGCCGGAGCGATAGAAAAATGTTTCAAAAGGGAAAGAGAAAAGACTAGAAGAAGGGAGACTTGTGGCTAAGGGTGGAGAGTGATAGTTGGGCTGTTGGTGTGAGGATTTGCTGAATGGATGGAAGTGCAGTGGTGCAACTTACGGAGGAGGGAGGTTGAACGCTGCTGGGAGGGGCAAGGAACGGTGAGGCTATTGTTTTAAGGGAGAACTGGGCATGAGGGAGGAACAGCGATGGGAGGAGCTTCCTACAGGGTGGCGGACTGGGGAACTTGACGGTGGATCTTGACGAGGTGGTGGATGGTTGCGGGTTGTGCTTTTGGTGGAGTTGGAACCGAGAAGATGTGGAGACAGGGAGGTGAGCGAAAATATAGGAAGAGGAGGGTACCGAGAAAAGAATAGAAGGGAAAGGCACGTGTCCACTGTGTGTACAAGTGTCCCATGCAAGGCTTAATTTATTTACACATTTTATTCTCTATTTATTAATATATTATTCCTATTTTTTTTCTTCATGGCGGACATTGGTTCGGAAAAGAAAGGGTATGCAAACTGGATATGAAAGGTTTTGAAACATGCAGGTAGAAAAACGTGTTTTTGAAAAATGCATGGAACTCATGAACCAAATTGCAAATGAAAGCATCAAGTGTATTTTTCATGTACGCAATCAAATGCGGGTTTGGTGCTTCCAATAGTGCACCGCGTAATGTAAATCTTTGCTCTAATCGCTTATCACTTCTCTATTATATTTTTTAAAACTATAGATAGTGAATAACCCAACTAATAATGAAATCGTGTAAATAACGTACCGCAATCGCAAAAACAGTCATAAAATAGACCGGTTAGTTGATTCTATAAAATGTCTAAAGGACCACAATTTGCCCTAAAATACATTAGAAAATCATATGCGTATTTCCAGAATTAAAATTTACAGAAAAAATTCTATAAAATATTTTTAAACTGCGCGTACCGAAGCTGAACAAATATTTTGATCTGATATTTAACTATAATTTATATTCAAAATTTTGATCGTTTCCATCAACTGAATTCCAAACCGCTGACACAACTCGACTAACGACAAGCTCTTTTGCAGGACGAACATTGGTTTTAAATCAAAATATCATTGCATTAAAATTTATACTTAACCCAAACAAATTTTAGAATTTAAATACTTAGTAATCTTTCTAGAAATCATACATATGTAACATTTTAAATTTCTAATACTCAAAAATAGATTTGCAAAACCTTATGTATTATATTAAATAATATTTGAATGAATCATATAAAATAATTACTTATAAAATCTTATATATATATAAATTAAACATATTCTTACAATAAGTTTCTATTACAAAATCATCTCTATAAAATAGGAAAAAATATATTTATTTAAACTGATATAAAAATATATATTTTTAAACCAATATTTGTATTTAAATCTTATTAAATTCACTTGATATTCAAAATTTTTGAAAATATATCATATATCAGACCTTAAAAATCTTGGATCGTTACAGGCCTAACCAATAATCACCAAATTAAGCCCGGTTAAACTGTTTTTTATTTTCCAAACCTTATTTCAGTCATATCCCCCAAATGGTAAAGTCCATTTGATTAATGTGACCACTCTACGGAAAGGTAAACCATCATCTGAATCCAATGGAAGTGGTTTAAGGTCAAAACTCCTTACCAATCAAAAGTTATAGGAAAAAAAGATTCGCCAGGGGTAAAACGATCATTTAAAATTCGGCAAAAATCGTGAACATGGGAAATGACCCCAATAGTCGTTTCCCAAAGTTACACGACCATACGAATTCGTATAAAAATATAATAAATATTCTATGATCCTCCGATATGTAGAATACGGGTACAACTTTTCTGATTATTTACATCACCTATAAAACAGTTGCTGATATATTTGCAATTAATAGCAATAATTGCAGACTTTGCTGCAAATTTTCATCTGCCTTTTTTTCATTCGGTTTTACATCAAGTATAAAATAGTTGCTGATATATCAGCAATTATATACAATAATTGATGATATATCAACAATTATTCATCAGCCTTCCATCACCTGAAAAATATTTGTTGATATATCAGCAATTATACACCAAAATTGCTGATGTATCATCAATTATTTATCGGTCTTTCATCTATTTTAAAAGGAGTTGTTGATATATCAGCAACTTTATATGAATAATTGTTGATATATCAGCAATTATTCATCCGCCTTTCAACTAAATTCTGGGTGAATAATTGCTGAAATATCAACAATTATTCACTAAAATTGCCGACTTTTTCAGTTTTTTTTTTGTAGAATACTTCCTTTTAAATTTGCAATTTTTTAGAATTTTTTTAATATGGCAGCGCGAAAAAAGTTGAAAAACACGTTGGCTACAGAAACAAGGACCCGGTTTAAAACAAAACATAGGGAAGGAGCCGCTTTAAAACAAACTTGAAAATATGGATCTGTGCTTAATTGTCACTAAATATAGTAGTTTAAATGGTATGTGAGTGCTTGGAATAAGGGGAAGTTAAATAAAAAGTATTACATTTTTTCTCTTAAATATTTATATGGTTGTCATCATAAAAAAAAGGAGATTATTAATACTCTAGGTATTGATTTTGATGACAACAACCATTTGAACATTACTACTAATGTATCCTCAAGCTATCGAGTTACATCAAAAATATTATGGAGACACTTATAGAGATAAACAAGAGTACAAAAGAAGAATGATTAGAAGTAGGTTATTCAGAGCAATAGAAGAATTACAGAGGAATTATAATTAGAGCAACTGAAGACAAAAACTTTACTAGATATGAATAGTGAAGGAAAAGGTATGTGAAGTGATGAGGAGTTGGTTGAACCTTAAAATATCTTGTTAAAAATCCTATGACAATTATATTGAAGTTCATCGACCATTGATCTCAACCAATTCACCAAAATCCGCAAACATATGGAAATTTGAATAGATAAAAATAACAACACTTATTAGTGTTACTGTTCATTTTGCAACAACCCATTTCGACATACCAGTCGTTTTTCAGATGTTTCAAATTTTAAATGAAGAGACATTTCCCTCCATCTCTTCCACCACCATAAAAAGGCCTCTGATAACAAATTCTAACATCAAGAAATTTCGGTTTCTCCTACTCCTTCTCCAAACATATGCAAAAGAAATCCATTGCATACTCTTCCAGTCTCCTTGTGATATTATTTCACTCCAATTCTTTACCGATTTGCAAACCACACAACATCAGAGAGTTCTGCTTGAATTCACATCATTCTCACTTGAATTTTATTATAGTCCTCAAAGATTTCAAAGATATATTACCATTGGAGGTCTATAGGATCATTGTCCTGAATTCTGCAAGGATCTGTATTGAAGATATGAAAATTTACCATAGTTTGCTATTTGTGATAAGGAGAAGGTGTTTTGTAACCTGTAAAATGAAGTAGGTGTGTCTTATAGCCCGTGAAACAAAGATTGTAAAGGTGTTCTTGCCACCCGCGTATAGCAAGTGATTATAGTCGAATTTTGCACAATAGAGTGCAAGAAAGGATGTAGGATTGGTTAATCCGAACCAGTATAAAAATCCGGGTGTTATTTACTTTTTTGCATTTTAATTTATTACTTATTCTCTGATTATTTGTTTCTTGTTGCATTTTGAGTAAATACTGTTTTATATTCATAAGTAAGTAGTTAATGCACATTTCACCACTTCTAGTGTCTTAATAGCCTTAAGAACCATACAACACCGTATTGTAAACACATCAATTATCAATAATTGTATTAGAGCATTGGTTTTCAAAAATCTAACTTGGTTTTTGAAAAGTATAAATGACTAATGACACTAGAAACACATTTTTAACACTTTTATGGAATAGCAATCTATTACCAGAACCCCTCTATGATGACCGACCACAACTCCTGCACTTAACAAGGGAAATAATGCACTGAAAGACGTGTCAGGCAGCAATGGATGACCATCAAGGTAGGATAACACAAGAGAAACATGTCGTATAACTTACAGCACAATGATAAATTATAATAGAACATATACAACATGCAATAATAGTGAAGCAGAATTGAGCAGAATTTTAACTGTTATATCATCATGAATTATCCAAACATCAAACTGGATACAACATCAAATTATGTACAGTGTGCCTCACTACAAGTCGCTCAGAGAATACATCAAACAACAGAAAACAATAGTAGATAGCAGAAAATAATACGTCAGCCCCCTATTCGTTGTCGCTCAACAGCATCATCCTCATCAAGATCTACTACCTGTCACCTGCTACTCAGTCTGCCCATCCAACTCATGGATGAATAGCCCAAGGTAATAAGAGGAAAACATAAAACCTTGAGTCAGAAAACAGTCTTAGTGAGCGATAAAGCAACTATCTAACATCATTAATAAAGTATATGAGAATAGGTAGATTAATCATCTAATCTACCAATCAGTTCTTCAGAGAAGAACACAACTTGTGTCCTCTACAACCGATAGTGATAGAATTTACAACAATCAGATAGAAACAAAAAGTACATTCATGGCAATCAATTATCAAGCATAAACCGTCCTAATCGAAATCAATATCTCCCAAGAACAAGCCCCAAAGACCTAAACAAACATCAAAAAAGCACCCAAGTGATATATCTCCTTCGACGTCGGACAATCTACACAAGACGATACAAGCAAAACAATCATCATCCATGACTCTGGCTATCACTGCCTATCTTGCTCTGAAACCATCGTTAATCATATGACCAGCCCATCTAGCCATTCATCAAGGGCTAATGGTAACCCCGGTTGTAGCAAAACTCCATACGCCATTAGCATTCATATGTTTGCCTTACCCGACGAATACAACTAGGAACATCAAGTTTTTACTAGGGTGCTCGACCCATCCAGTCTTTTGGGAATCCCCATTGTAACCCGCTTTGAGCCAATAGAACCTCCGACTAACGATAATCCCTCGACCTTCAAAATCTCGCATCGACAATGGCTATCCACAAGCTCAAACGTCTCCTCAAGCAACCATTATCCATGAGCTCAACATCTTTGAGTTTTACTCACATTCGTTGTATTTCATCAATCAACAAACTCATCATAACACTTCGACATTCCACCTTGAACTCATGTCAAAGACACGTCCCACATTGAACCAAAATAACATCTATTTATGGTCCATGTAGTCGGGGCGTCCACTTCTTTCATCGACCCATCATAAGGTTGTTTCCTTCTTCTTGTCTTCGGGTTACAACCGACTCTATGGGTCGCCCGAATGACCCATGCCTTCTCCAAACACCCATATGCATCTTCGGCCGACCCATCTGGTTCCAATGACCCATTACTATGAAAGTGGAACGGCCCATCAGCTACATACGACCCGACTCCAGCGTATCTCGAATGACCCGAAGCCATCAAGTCAGACGGACCCGCTTTTCCTTGCTTCAAAGAACTTTAGCTGATCCGAAGCCTTCCACAACTTAATCCCTACGACTGGATGCACCACGACCCAACTATGGTTAAGCACCATTTTCTAACGATCTAACGAGTTTCATCCCAACGCCCTGCCCATTTCTTGAGTAACAAATGACATGACCTGAGCCTGCCACGTCATCATCGACCCGAGCCATGCGACACATGCAAAAACGACCCGACTCCTGATTTGACCAATCTCTCTCCAATCTCAATCAATCCATCACCAAATGACAATATCGATGTAAATAACTCATTTAAATCGATCAATTTCAATCCAAAATCAATAGAAATCATCAACACGCATTAGCTCAACAATAAATCATCATGTAACTATATGAATTCACCAAATCATGATAAAACAATGAATGAATTAACAAATGGATCTAAACTTGCATAAACACATGAATTAACATATGAATTTACTGATTTAATCTGCTAGATTAGATCCTATGGTGATTTGAATGAAAACATACTTACCATGATGTAGATCTAGGTGAAAACAACTTGTAAATGATGAAAATAAGATCAAACAACCCATATACTCAATTGAATCAATGTGAGAGATGCTTATCACTCACCAATTCTTCAAATCAACTTGAAATCACTAAATTCCCAATCCGGACAGCGAAGAATGATATTAAAACCTCTTAATTTGATGCAATCTTCCTTCACTCGATGTAGATCTAGCTTTACTCGATGTAGATCTTCAATCTTCTCACGTAGATCTAGAACTTATTGAAGGAAAGTTGTATTTGATTGAGCAAGGAGAATCACGAGCTCAACCAAATAAGAGGATGAAGAAAGTAAACTATTATCCATGCCTCTACCCCTTATCTATAGCCTCTAACCATCCCACTAATGGGCCACACAAATTCAGCCCATTAATGGCTAGCAAAACTTGTACAGAAATTGTGCAGCACTAAAACAGTGATTCCTCTCAAATCGCTGAACGAAATCTTTAATGTGAGCACTCTACGGAAGTGGAAACATCATTTCATTTCCATTGATATTGGTTTTAGCACTTGATTCGACCCCAGTCAAAAGTTACACCCTGTATAAGACTGACATGGGGAAAATGGACACAAATAAAATTGGTAAAAAGTATGAACACGTCTCATATTTCTATAATCAACATCTCAAAATATGAGAATGATCCAACCCTCAGGGAATTAAATAAAAATATTTTATGATCCTCCGATACGTAAAATGCAGGCTGTTACATTCTCCCCTCCTTTGGAATTCTCCCCCGAAATTCCAAGCAAACACAAGCAACTAAAACAGTTCCACATGCCTACCATCCAAACTAGCATCCATCAAGCCATGCATCCATATATTTATCCTAGCATGCGGAATTCGAATGACGCTTTTACAAGTTACAATGATGTAAGGTGACACGACATTAATGGGTCATACCGATGAAGAGTTCTGGATGGGTCGTCTTCGTACTCTTTTCCGTCTCCAACGTACTATCGTCATCATCCTCACTCCATTGCACCTTGACTAGCTCAACCTTCCTCTCCAAAATTGTTTCATGCCATTCTCTTCAACGCGAAGCGGTTTACGAGGTTTCGTAGCATTGGTCTCGACTTCTAGGTCTTCTGTAACGACCCGAATTTCGCCCGACCCCAATCGATCGCAAGATCGATTAAGACCGTTCAAAACCCGCATACGTTAACTTTGGGCATACAACACATCAGAACAACAACACAGACTTTTATAACATCAATAATAAATGTTACATCAGAGTACAGAATATATCAGAGTACATCGATAAATAATACAGCGGAAGGTACATTTAAATTAAATTAAATACATTGCAGCGGAACTAATCTCAGCGGAAGGCCATCAATATTCTGGACCCGGCTTCAGTCTTCAATCCAGGATCCTGCTTAACCATATCTGCAATAAGCTACTTAACTGCCCATGTGGAAAGAGGGCACCCGAGTTTGCAAAGTGAAACAAACTACAGGTCAGTCATGGGACTGGTGTGAGAATTCTTAACTTAACTTAACTAAATAGTAGGCTAATCACAGGACCACGCCGCTAACGCGGAACGGGTTTACTCCATTGGATTGCCAGTGCATAATTAAAATAAATCATCAAATAACGTAATGCTTTTTAGAAAAATGAAACCATTATAAGACCCAGGTCCCATCACACAATGCAACGCACACCAGAGGATAGGGTTTTACCTTATAATGGTCAAAAGATGCTTGATACGATAAAACGGATTTAATATTAGTGTGTATATATATGGGTATATATATAATAAACATTTAAATCATAATGTATCAATCATAGACGGCATAGTACCCCATCCTACTATGTCGCCATACTAGTTCTACAATCAAAACCGCAAGGTCGTATTGGAAATTGGATTTCCATCATGAGTCGAGGCTAGGGGCAAGCTCCTCTCCGATTCGAGACACTCTAGCAAATGCCTCAGGATCCCCCGCAGTGAACCCTTGGATGCGATGGGGCCGGTTCCCGCCTATCGGCAGTGGATTGGTTATGCCTGAACACACGCTTCCCGGTTCCTTTGAACCTATAATATGACCACTATCGGCCTATAAAAATCCGAGGCGCCTCAAAATCCATCATCCACATAAGTAAAATGTCAGGGCTGGTAGGTCACTGACACCACTCTAGCTAGAAAGAAACGTGTGCACTCCCTACGGTCCATATCCCGTTTTTGACTCATACCGGGGTGTGAGGCTCGCGAAGTCACGATATACACAAAGCTATGCCGTAATAGGCTATGCTTTGATCATCAACCACAAGGCCCTGCTTTTCAACAAAAGCCTTGATCAATTTGCATCTTGGTGTGCCACATTGTCAGACTCTACCATATCATTGATCATCTACCAATATATATATAACCTCTAAGCTCATACGACTTAGAGAAGGGTGATAAGTAAAGAATAAATTCTTCACCACCAACAGAAATATATAATCGGTAGCGTTCAAAAAATACAGTAGAAAGGAATACAATGTCAGACACGCAATCCATTTACAAGTCCGCTTTGGGTCTGAGCGAAACATCATGTCCGTCGATCTCCAAATGCGTTTGGACGATCTTTACCAAATACCTTGCCTTGGAAGGCCAATCCCAATTCAAGATACCAGTCATCATCAACCCAACGATGTGAAAACCTTCGGTCTTCAATCACCGTCTTCGTCTTCGACTCTTGATCGTCGTGATGATTATTCAGAATGGGCTAAACCCGGTCTTTCTGAATAACACGCGTATTTTGGGGTTTAAAAACAAATATTGGGAAATCACACATTTCGTCACATCCCGACTCAGAATATTCTTTTAATAAGATATTCGTTTTAGAAGATTCTCATTAATTTTATCAAAGATAAATATTTAAAATAAAATCTATAAATCAATTTCTAAAAATATGGAATTCCAAAGAAATCCAATCGATACATAATCGATATAAATTTCTGTATCAGACTAATAGTATAAATGGAATAACGGCAAAGCCTCTTAAATTCCATATATAATATCGGTCTTCTTTTACAGAAGCCCATCTCAATTATTACCAATCTAATTTCCACTTAATTCCTATTTAATATCTTAAATTGGAAGACTTTGATTTTAGAAAATGCCTTTTTCAAATCTATAAAATAGATTCATAAGTTCCAAATAACAATTTCAATGTAAATTGGATTAAAGGACAAATGTCGTTTAAAACATCGTCCACGGTAAATCCACTTCACATCTCAATTTATTTCATATCACAAAATATAATTGCAAATGCTAGTAATCTTTTAAAAACATATTTTAAAATAATCATAAAAATATTCTTTATATAAAAGATTCTAAATGAGAAGTATTCTTTATTTTACAAATCTTTATCTTTTACAAATATTCTTTGTTTTAACATATAGTTGATTAAAAATATATTACGAAAAATATATGTACTTTATATAAAAAGGATTTCTAATGTAAAAATAGTCTTATTTAAAAGAACACTTGAATCGAAATGCGACTCAAACATTTACCATATAATTTGGATTATATGGATTTCAAACACATCATATATATGACAATAACAGTATAATCATCAAGTCATCCATTGCATCCAAAGTGTAATTTCCACTGTGTAAGCGTTGAAATTAAATAATAACGCTCATCACAGCCTGTCGATCTAACGATCAACATACAACTAAATATTGGGATTAGTGTATGTGAATTTTCATCCCAACACCCGTGTGGGGTTTTCAACCAACAAACAAATGATAAACTAATTTGTGCTCTTGGGCGATGTGTGAAAATTATCGTCCCAATCACATACACAAGTCGGGTAACTTGTGAATGGCAGTGTAATACACAATATATAACACGACGATAAAAATGTCTCTTTTATTGCCTATAAACGGCCAATAAAAATGTGATCTTTATTTCTATACTTTTTATTGTAATTTACATTTTTTTTCTTTTTCAAAATGTCCTTTTTATTCTAACTTACATTTTGAATGTAATTTTTCTTTTTTATTGTTTATTTACATCAAAATGTAAATGTTCCCTTTTTCATTGTTTATCATTAACAACAAAAATCTCGTCTTCTATATTTATTCTTTTCAAAAAAAGCAATTTTACATAAAATTGTAATTCTTTAATTATATTCTTTTTATTGTCTCTATAAAGACAATAAAATGTAACACAAAAATATATTCTTTTTATCGCATCTAAAATGATGATAAAAATGTAACATTAACATTGCTATTTTTATCGCATTAAAAATGTCGATAAAAATGAATCACTAACATTGTCTATTTTTATCGCACCAAAAATGTCGATAAAAATGAATCACTAACATTGTCTATTTTTATCGCACCAAAAATGTCGATAAAAATGAATCACTAACATTGTCTATTTTTATCGCACCAAAAATGTCGATAAAAATGAATCACTAACATTGTCTATTTTTATCGCACCAAAAATGTCGATAAAAATGACAACATTAACCATTCTATTTTCACCGCATTCAAAATGACGATAAAATATTCAACATTAACAATTCTATTTTTACCACATTCAAAATGACGATAAAATATTCAACATTAACAATTCTATTTTTACCGCATTCAAAATGACGATAAAATATTCAACATTAACAATTCTATTTTTACTGCATTCAAAATGACGATAAAATATTATCGTAAGAAATGAAAGCAAATTGTTCTTTTTATTACTAAAAGCAAAAACAACAAAAATGCTTCTTTTAATGCTAAAAAGAAACATGACATAAAAATGTTCTTTTAATGTTAAAAAGAAGAAGCGGCAAAAATGACCATTTTCATGTTAAAAAGAAAAGGTGACAAAATATGTTTTTAATTCTAAAAAGAAAAAGCGACAAAAATTATCTTTTTATTCTAATGCAATATCTTTACAAAAGTGTTATTTTAATATCAATACGAATTTTCAATTTCTTACTACATATTAAAATGTAAACTTTATTTTACATTGTATATATCATCCTAAATTACATATAAAAATGTAAGTTTCAATTTTATTTGCAAATCCCATTTCTGATTACATATAAAAATGTAATTTTTATTTCACATTGTAAATTCATGTCCCAACTACATAAAGGAATGTAATTGTTATAATGCAATACCAATTCATATTCTATTTATATTGAAAAATGTAATTTTTATCTTACCAATATAACTCATATACAAATTACATAGAAAAAAAAAGTCATTTTTATTTTACCGTTCTAATTCACATTTAAATTACATAGGAAAATGTAATTCTTATCATGCGGTACAAATTCAATTTTAAGTTACATAGAAAAATGTAATTTTCATCATGCGATGGAAATTCATATTTTAATTACATAGAAAAATGTAATTTCTAACATACGACATAAATTCATATCTAAATTACATCTAAAAATGTAATTTTTATCATACAGTGTAAATTCACATTTTAATTACCTATAAAAATGTAATTTTTAATTTACAAAGCAAGTTCATACATTCATTTCATATACATTACAAAATAAATGAAATTTCATTCATGCGGAGTAAATTCATTCATAAATTACATAATAAAATGTAATTTATTTCATATGGTGTAAATTCATTCATAAATTACATAATAAAAATGTAATTTATTTCACATCATAAAATTTCATTCTTTTACTTACAATGTAAAAATATTCACTTTTATGTTTACAATGTAAAGCTATCAACTTTTTATTTTTATAATGTAAAAATATCAACCTTTATATTTTACGGTGTAAAAATATCAACTTTTTTATTTTAATGTAAAAACATCGTCTTTTAATATTTAATCGTAAAATATCACCTTTTAATATTGTACAATGTAAAAATTTATCACCTTTCTATTTACACCGTAAAAATTTATCTTTTTATTTCCATTTAAAAATATGATCTTTTTCTTCTGCTTTTCTTTTTTTTTTCAATACAAAAAAAAATTATCTTTTTATTTACATCGTAAAATTTTCATCTTTTTATTTTCAATACAAATATATGATTTAAATCTAAATTTAGATTTAATTTTCTAATCCCAAATAGAATTCAATAATATAGCAATTTCAATGCGGATCTAACATGTCACAAACAACAAATCATACCACAAGCAACAATCAATCATCTATCCAACCCAAACATTTCAGATCTGAATCAACTCAATAATACAATAATTTTTAACACGAGAAAATTAATTAATAATTAATTAAATAATAGAATTTGAATTCTCACATTGAATTTTGGCCGAAATTTGACTGTCTCGGAATCAGTTCTGGTCTGCGCCATCGCGAAGCTCTTAATTTTGTGATTCCAACGCAATTTACGGTTTGTCAAACGGACCTCGTATGAAGAAGTTATCGATTTTTAAAGATTGCATAAATTAAATATTTAATTAATAAAATAATAAAAAAGAAGAAAAAAGGACCTTCTTCTTCACGTCGTTCTGTACATGCCGAAACCCATGAAGCCGCCGTTCTTCTTCCGTGCGCACCCCCTTCTGGCCATCCAGCATCCGATCCAACACCACCACACGAACCACCATGCCAAGAGCCACCTACACCATCAACCCCGTCGAACTCGGAATCTCCTAGGGCCCGCAAACCAATAAAAACCGCAGCCCTTTCTCGGACGAAATTCGTGAAATCCGTGCACCAAAATCCGATCTTAACCGTATAGATTTGTAGCTCTCTGAATTCTCTTCGATTTGGTAGGTCATACGTCGATTTTCGTTGAACGGATTGAGAGATATTAGCGTTTGAATTTGGGTGTTTTCTGGCCTTCGGTTTTAGACATGGCGGCTGGCCAAATTAGGGTTAGGGTTTTCGGACTTAATAATATTTTAATATTTAATTTCGAAATTTGTGCTAAAAAGGTGGATTTTCGGACTTTCTCGGATTTGGGCTTGCTTACTGTCGATCTTAACGTTTTGAGGCCTTCTGAACGCGATGGGCTATGTCCCGGGCTCCAATTCTGATGTCTGTACATTTTTTTTCGGTTTTAATTTAAAAATACAATATTAAATAAATAATTTAATTTCTACCGTACATTTAAATATGCCGGGGCCACATACGACCTCAGAAAATTCTAAAAAAAATATTTTTAGCTTTCTTATGACGATACGAATCCAACAAAATTATTTTCGTCGAATTCTGAGACTGTTTAAAAAATGGCTATTTTTAAGGCGTTAAAATTTAGGGTGCGTTTTTTAGAGGTCCCTATTAAGTTTCAAAATATAAAAAAAAAAACCCGGTCATAAACTTATTGTAAATTAGGTCCCTATTTTCTGAAAATTCATCAAAAAAATATTAAAAAAATATAAAAAAATCACGTAAATTCGTATTTAAATAAAACATGTAAGTGCTAAAAAATTCAGAACAAAAAACCATCAAACAAGGCGTCAAAAATAAAAAAAAGAGAAAAAAACGAAATATGCAGTTAAATGCATAATAGTATGCACGTATATCATTTTCCTTCATACATCCGTGCTTATTTTTCACTACATTCATCTTCGTTGGATTTTCTTTATGCAAATAAATGCATACATGTGCGCAAAAATTTCAAATACTTGCATACATTTGTGCAGGTTTATTTTCAGATTTTAATCCGAAAACAGCTTACAGAAAAGTTGCATACATATATGTAATTATCAGTAATAATTGCATAAATGTATGCAACTATTTTTTTTCGATTTCCGTAGAATCCTGACATTATTTCCATATTTTAGAACTTTTTTTTTATGAACGTATGCACATTTTTTTTATAAAAATATAAAAAGGCGGAAAAAATAAAATAGGGGGCGGGTTTAAAAAATTTTAGAACTTTGTTTTTTTTTATAAATTAGGTCCCTACTTTTAGCCAGTGTGTTATCCTATAAAAATTTTGCACACATGTGTGCATGTTTTCTGAGAAATTTGCACATTCAGATGCAAGTAAAAATGAACTGAAATATTAACTTAAATCTATGCGCTGGAAGACCTGAAATAATTGCACATATGCATGCAATAAAATCAAAAACGTGCATAATATAATGCATTTAACTGCAGTTTTTTTTTGTTTTTTTGCTGTTTTCTTCTTTCTGACATTATTTTTGTTGTTTTTTGAACTGAATTTTTTGTATAATGCGTAATATATTTTATTACTAATTTACGAATTTTTTTTATTTTTTTTAATTTATGACCGGATGTGAGCCTAATTAAGTTTCAAAATAGGGATGTGAGCCTAATATTCACTAAAATTTAACTGTAAATAGTCAAAACACATTTTATTTCGCCACGCTCACATATTAACTCGAAAAATTCTGAAAATTGAAATCTAGTTATAATTTGACATTCCGGTTCCAACAAAAGTGGTTTCGTCGAAAACGGAGGTCGTTTGAAAAATAACTATTTTCAAGGCCAATATATTTAATATTAAAAATACATTTTTAAAAAAATAATTTTCGAAACTCAAAATATATAAGTGTTTACTGTTTTTCAATGCAGAAACGTCATTCCGAACTCAATGGAAGTGGTTTCGAGTCGAAATTCCTACATATGTGAAAAGTAGCCTTTCGGGCCATATATATTATATAAATTCTACAGCGACCTTTCAAAAAATTGAATTGGCCATAACTTTTGATTTCCACTATGAAATTTCAATTTTTCAGATTCGTTAGAAAGATATTTTTAAATAGATTCTAATATTTTTGGTTTCACTAAAATACGTTAAATTTTGCATCATGTACGGTCAGTCAAAGTTCAAGTTTGACTTTTCAAACTACTGCGTTATTTCTAATTCCATTTATATTTAAATTAAATTTATTCGTTCTAACTTTGATTAAAATAAATTCTAGCCATTATTATTAATAATAAATTATATTATAACCTCAAAATTCATTAAAATTTTCTAAAATAAAATTTTTAAATTGGTTCAGAATTTGCGGGTTGTTACATCTTCGTACTATTTTGGAGATACAACACATTCGAATCATGCACACACTTCCACAGAAACGACACATGGAAAACATTATGCACACTCGGCATCTTCTCAAGTAAATACAATCTATACGGGATCTATCCAATCCGCTTGACTATCGGAAATGGTCCAACGGACCTTGGAGCTAACTTTCCTTTACTTCTAAACCGAATAACATTCTTTAACGGCGAGATCTTCATGTAAACTATATCGCCTACGTTGAATTACAAATCCTTATAACGCTTATCGACATTACTCTTCTGATGGTCTTCGGCTGCCTTCATTCGTTGCCGAACGACCTCGATACAATCCAAGGTCTCTCTAATCATCTTAAGCTCAAATTTCAACTTATCTCCAGTTTCTAACCAACACGTTGGAGAATTACACGGTCTACCATACAACGCCTCGTATGGTGCCGTCCCAATGCTGGACTGGTAATTGTTAATATATACAAACTCAACTAAATGTAGATGGCCTTCCCACAATCCCCCAAGTCCAATACACAAGCTCTAAGGATATCTTACAAAACTCGGTTAACCCTCTCAGTTTGACCATAAGTCTGGGGATGATAAGTCGTACTCGAACACAACTCGGTTCCCAAAGTCTCTTGCAAACTCTTCCAAAATCCACTTGTAAACAATGGATCTCGATCACTCACTATGCCCTTTGAGATACCATGGAATCGAGTTATCCATTTAATATAAAGTTCAGCCAACATCAATGTTGTCCTAGTTGATCTAAAAGGAATAAACCTCGCACTTTCGGTCAAGCGATCCAGGATGACCCAAATTCCTTCGTTTCCTTCCCTGGTTCTAGGTAGTCCATCGATGAAATCCATTGATATCTGCTCCCACTTCCACGTAGGAACTTCCAATGGTTGAAGCAATTCAGTTGGCTTCTTCTGTTCAGCTTTCATTAACTGACAGTTCATGCATTTGGAAATAAACTTTCCAATATCCCTTTTCATCCCTTCCCAGTATAGGCTCGCTTCATGTCTTGATACATCTTATTACCACCAGGATGAATCATCAACTTCGAGTGATGACATTCCCTCAGAACCTCATTTCTCAGTCTGTCGATATCAGGAATGACCAGTCGTCCTTGTTTCCGAAGCCAACCTTCTCGATCGACCTTGAACTCTTTATCCTCTGATTCTAGCTTTTGGGTAATCTCAACAAACTTTACATCATGCTTTTGGCTCTCGCCAAACCCTTCGACGAGAGTAGGTCTTATCGACAAGATTGCCAAAATTCAGGTTCCAACTTATACCTGGTCTGAAATCAAATCCTTCCAGATACTCAAGGTGTTTCCATTCCGAAAACATCGCTCCTAAACTTGCGTGCCTTTGACACAACGCATCTTCCACTGTGTTAGCTTTACCAGGAGTATTGGCTATACCAAAATCATACGATGCCAGAAACTCTATCCACTGTTGCTATCGAAGATTCAAATCTTTTTGAGAGAAAAGATACTTTAATGACTTTGATCCGTAAACAACTTGAATAGAACTCCCATTAGGTGATATCTCCAAATCTTCAAAGCAAATATGATCGTTGCCAACTCCAAATCATTAGTCCGTTAACTCATTTCATGCTTCTTCAGTTGTTGACTCGCGTAAGCCACAACTCTATCCTTCTATATCAACACTGCTCAAAGTCCAGTACCGCACACATTAGTGTATACCACCATTTATTCATTCCCGCTTGGAATCGTTAAAACAGGAGCACTTGTCAGTCGCTCTTTCATGGTTCGAAAAGATTGCTCACACTTCACATCCTGTAATGACCTGCCTTTTTGCCCAGTTCTTGTCGGTAATTAAACCAACTCAAACTGTTCAAAAAGACAGATTGTTATAGGTACTAACATATTTGCACAAAATAACAGAACTTTTAGTTGTATAATAAAATTTTATATCAGAGTTACATGGAATATCAGAGTTACAGCATATACAGCGGAAGAAAAGTAAATATACTCTCAGCGGAATAACCGTATGATATAGCCGAAGCTCCGAACTCTAGTGCGAACTCCAACTCTAAAAGCATTCCGAATCCTGCTCCAATGATCTATAACTGCAAAACTAAACTACTAGCTGCCCGCGTAAAATTAGTGGGCACCCAGAGTTTAGGAAGGAACAATAAACTCTAGGTCAGTCATAGGACTGGTGTGAGAACATAAAATAGTTGTTTTTAGGATTTATTTTAAAGTTGGGAAATTCACCGAACCATGCCGCTAATGCGAAACGGGTTTATTCCATATGAATACCCGTGCAAACAAATTAGCAATGCCCTTTTAGAAAAATGAAGCTATCATAAGCTCGTCCCACATCACACAATGCAAGCGCACACCAAATGGGCGAGTTTTACCTTATGATAACCAAACGTGCTTTCATACGCAAAGATCCACTTTTAATATTATAATATAGTGTGGAAAACAATTTCACAAATAAATGTATTAATCCTAGACGGCATAATACCCATAATATTATGTTGCCATATATATATATATATATATACACAATCAAAATCATATGACTCGTATTGGAGATTGGGTTTCCAACTTGATGATTCCTGGCACGAAAGATCAATCAGGGATACAAAGCGAAGTGCCTCATGGCTTTTTCGTCCATCACAGAAACCTACTACAAATCGCAGGGTCGATCAACGGTTTTCGACCAGACACGACCCCCCCGAACATACCCAACTTCCCCAAGTTCATAAGTGGTTTCTCACTGCTGCAGCTTCATCATCAATTCATATATAAGTATAAAACCTAACCGCCAGTTTCTCATCAATCCAGTGTTGAGGTTTTGTCGATGTCACGTCATACACAAAGCTATGCTTCGATAAGCCATGCTTTGATCATCGCCAGCTCATTTCATTACTCGGGTATGCCACATTGAAAATTCAAGACATATCACTGATTTCAATCAATGCAGACTCTCTAAGTTCATATGACTTTAATTACTTTAATCATCGCCAGCTATGCGTACTTCAAAATAGTAGCTATGGTTCACATAGGCTTTTCAATTCAAATCTCCTTCCAAATAGTTATCAATTCATTTATGATCAAGATTTTAATTACTTTAATTTCATACATCTCATTATCATCTTAAACTCTTCTTTGAAATCAAAGATTATACCTTCACTTCAATTTCTTACTTTAATTTCCTCGAATCAAAGATTTGACTTAATCACAATTACGATATGAATTTCTACAACTCAATATCATTGGGTTTCAAGAATGTTATTATTGAAGATAAGATTCACGACAAAACCCAAATCAATTGATTTGAATTATAAGTTACACAAAAATTTTATCCACTTATATTCGATATAAATTCTCAAAATCAACGAATACTATAAGTGGAATAACGATATAATAGTATCTTCCAAATTCATCAGATAGTATACATTTACATCATGAAATTTTATCCTAAATATTGAAGATTATTTCTATCTAACTTATTTCAATTAGGTTGAGAAACCCGTATCTTAATTAAAAGATTTATTCAACTCTTTGGCATTAGATATGGATAAAAATACCATCAACTTATCTTCAATATAAATTTCCCTATCCAACTCATATTATAAGCGGAATAACGGTGAATTACCTTTTGAATTCCTCAAATAATAAGAGTCTTCATTTACCAAATTAATATCAAACATCCGAAGATTTATCTCCAACCATATCCAAAATTCTTAAAATTGGAAAAACCATTTCAATTCCATATAAAATATTTCCAATACTTTAAAACCTTCGAACTATTTTATAATCATTCTTGTAGTCAAATAAGAGTTCACGCTTATAAATTTCAAAACCAATAACAACATTTGGAAGTGTTACCAAAGTACTGCTGTTAAAAATAGCCATTTGAAAATTTAAATTGATATTCATAAACTTTCGTATCGTAGTGTATTCTATTCACTTCATATAACGATCTAAATCGTTCAAATCTTTCCCAAATGGATTTATATTTCCATTTCAATTTCAAAACATTGCTATCTCAAAACCACTATTCAAATCTTCATATCTTATTAAATTGAATACTTAACAAATATAATTCCTAAAACTCATTATATATAACAGTAAAAATCATGTTAAATACATGATTCAAATCTTATTCCAAAACCATCTCATGTGATATGAATATCGTTTATTCAATTTTACAGTTCAACTAAATTTCCAATTATGATTAAATACATTTCTACCAATTTGTTCAACCATTACAAAATTAAATGGATAATCGTTATAAATAATAAGATCAACTGCTTAAATAAAATAAATATTTGAATATATATAACTCAAATCAATTTTTGAAATAAATTTCAATTCAAAGGTTAATAACTTATAAATAGTTGAAAATATTTTCTAAATAGTCTTCATTTTTACAAATATCAATTGTAATTATCTAAATTTCCAAACAGTTTTGATATCGAAATTCAAAACTTAATTTATAATATTATTTAATAATTTAATAATAAAATCATACATAGAAAGGAGATTTTAAATCGATCTTCCATATTTCCCACAACAACGGTGTGGGTTGTAATGTCATACAATCATAATCATCGAAATAAATCAATCATATGATCAAGTGGACATGAATTTGTAATCACAACCGATAAACAAACATTTCAATTATGCACAAGCGCTACGGTCAATAACGCTTATCAGTGTTCAGTGTATTATCTAATTTCATGAACAACCATTCAAACATCAACATTCATCACACAATTATCATTAACTAATTGTAATTAATCTCAGCTAATCATAATTAACTAATTTAAACAAATATTTAAATTAGAAGTTCTCACCATACTAGCTCCAACATCTCCATTACCAGGACGAACAAGCCAACGAACACAACCACCGCTCCTCGTACTGCTTTCAATCCACTCTTATCAGCAGCTGGTAATTTTTCTGCTGATTTTATATATATATAATTCAATTAATAACGATCTTCGTTATATTTATATACAACGACTTTTATTTATTTCTATTTTTATAAATTTTTACTTAACTAAAATTATCAATATTATATTCTGATATGTTCTATTTCCCGATATGGTTCTAACGGGTTCAACGGTGAGTAAATCGGGTTTAAAACGAGTGAGTTAGAGTGGTTTAAAGTTTTAACTACTATAAATTAAAACAAATAAAGCACACCATTAACAAGGCCCCAACCCAATTGATCCTTAATCACAAAATCCGGCCCGCTAGCCCCCTCTTCTTCTTCCTCCTCCCACTTCAATTCTCACGCACCTGGAACACAATTGTGCACGCACGGTGCACGGTGCATGCTCCAATCTTCAACCATATTAGAAACTGAGGCCGCCCACAAGATTCTCTTCATCATCTCGTTCAACTGCATACTTCTTTCCCGAGCTAGGCCTCCTCCATCAAATTGCGCACCCTCCATGGCCGAGACCTGGAGTTGACAAAAACGTGTATACCAAAACAATCGCACCCTCAATTCTTTCTCCGACCTTCACCAAATTTTGTCACCAGAAAGCTCTCTTCAACCTCGACACAACACCATCCTCTGATTCTCCTATCTCCAATTGATTCTCCGACAAAGTCTAAACCTAGTTTTGAACAATTCCGATCATAGACGTGAAATCGAACCAAATTCAAACCAAAAATACTACATTCTTCGCTGATCTCAATGGCAAAGACGGCATCGATCGATTCGAAGCAGATTGAAGAGATTTTATTTTCTGAAATTTTGAACCCATTTATTCGATTCTCTGTAAATCTACGATTTCTCTTTCGTTTGTCAACAAAATTTCAATCCGACAATTTCTAAAAATCAAAAACGATGATCTGAACAATATTCGCATAAATTATTTCAGCAAAAATTGAATGGATTGAGAGGAATGGATTTTTGATTGAGTAAAAACATATATTTTCATTTACTGGAAATCAAACAGAGAAAGAAGAAGCAGGTTAAAGTTTGAGATGCAGATTTGAACGATGGTCAGATGTGTTTATATAAGCATTTGAAAGGTCATTTTAGTAATTAGTTTAAGGGACATTTGGATTCTTCATGAAGCATATGATATACATGGGTTACACATATACATCTACTTGGCTTTACAGCATGAATTGTTACATGCGTTTATACACCTAAGGGGACACATCACCTTATCTTAAGCTTAATTAATTTATTTATATTAGCAACATAAGTTATAACACTTATGAATGTAGCCACTTTCCAAAGCTTACAAGTGTAGCTAATATATTACCTTAAGGTTTATACAAATATTTATAACTTAAAACTATTAATCTATATTATTTATCAAATATATTTACACATATAATTTACCAAAAATTTATACTAACAAATGGTTAAAATAAATACTAACAAATGATTAAAATAATTCTTACAAAATTTCATAAACATCGTTATTAATTCTCTTACTTATTGATATAAAAAATCATTTTTGCAAAAAAAATAACAAATTATATTCTTATACTAATATCAGAAAATATCATTAATCATTAATATTCATAAAACCCTATAAATTAAATATAACTTTTAAAATAAGTTTTTCTTACACAAAATCATATAAAGTAAAACAAGATACTTATTCAAAAACAAAAATTCACATTCAAACCTTATAAAAATGAATTTATATTCAGAAAATCCAAAATTATATAATAAAATCCAAATCAAACTTAGTTAACAATTCTAGGAGATGGTACACATCTATAACACCCCGTATTTTCTATAAACATTAAAGCAGCAAATTAAAGAATAAATAATGACAAATGTGAGAATTAAGGGAAACGGGTTACGCCATTGCGTTCGTCTCGGAATTCTGCTTGAGATAGTGTAACACCCCGTATGTTGAAATAACTTATTATAATATAAATCAGGGCAGAATTAAATTCTAAAATCTGAATCAGGGGAAACGGGCTGTGCCATTGCGTTCGTCTCGGAAAAATACGCAGAATAGAGTCCGAAATTTTGTAAATCGGAGTCCGTATGACCCAGTTAGGGCCCAAAGAAGTTTTCAGAAAATTCAAAGTTAAAAACAGATTTAAAATTCAGTTCTAAAGCAGGATTGGAGCCAAAAGCGGAGGTGGTGGGAAAATTCCCGCCTAGCCCCGTGTCGACAGGCATGTCGACAGGGGTGTCGACAGCCCTGTCGACAGGGGTGTCGACACAGGGTGTCGGCCCTGTTAATTTGGGTGCACCAGATCTGGTTTTTGGTTGAGTCTTGGGCTGTGTTCTAGAGATTTCCGAAATCTGATGGTCCTAATCTAATTTAGGGCTAATCCTATGGTCCTAAATCACCTAACTAGACTATATATACACCCTAATACCCCCCCTAATCCTTACTAAAAATAGATCTAAGGCCATTATGCCACCACTTTGAAACTTGAAGGAGCCTCCATCAAAATTAGAGAAGAGATAGCATTCCAAATCAACTTCTAGCCTCTTAATCTTCTTCATTAGTTTGCTAATCTTGGTTTTGGTGAGCTTCTATCCCCTTAATAATCAATTGTTAAATTGATTAAGATAGGATATGATGATGTATGGTTATGTTTGTGGATCAATGTGTTTATGCAAGCTTAGTATAGTGTATGTTATGTGTTTTGCAAGTTATATGCTATATGTCATGCAAGTTTAGTGTATGTGTTCAAGACATTTTTATGCAAGCTTAATATTATATCTTTATGCAAGTTTGGTGCTATGTTTCATGATGCTTATGATGCAAAACACTAAGTTGAACATTGATCTATTATGCAACATGCTTATGCAAGTTATGTGAATGCTTATGCAAGTTATGTGTATGCTTATATGCAAATTTAACATGTTATGCAAGTTAGGCATGCTTATGCAAGTTATGTGAATGCTTATGCAAGTTATGTGTATGCTTATATGCAAATTTAACATGTTATGCAAGTTATGCATGCTTATGCAAGTTATGTGAATGCTTATGCAAGTTATGTGTATGCTTATATGCAAGTTCAACATGTTATGCAAGTTATGCATGCTTATGCAAGTTATGTGTATGCTTATATGCAAGTTTAACATGTTATGCAAGTTATGTGAATGCTTATATGCAAGTTCAACATGTTATGCAAGACATATGTATGATAATATGCAAGTTCATATGCAACATGTTATGTAAGTCATGTGTATGATAATATGCAAGTTTGGGTTAAATGTAGTTGGGTTAATATATGCTCATATATGCAAGTTGACATCCTCTTAACTCATGACAAAGTTATATGCTAAGATGTGGTTACACCCATGATATTTGTGATGAATCTTCCCTTTATTATGTCATGAAATGAGAACGATTTACGTGGGGAACGATGGGGTTAAAAATGCATATTAACAAAATAAAATGAATGAACATAAGTGGGAATTTACCTATTGAGTTAGGTCTACCCCATGGGAATTTACCTATTGAGTTAGGTCTACCCATGCTATGGAATTGGGAATTTACCTATTCGGTTAGGTCTACCCATATTCTTTAAATTTGATATTAATTAGGGATAATTAATATGGGGAGTGATTAATTAGGTGTAATTAATCGACTAAGACACGAGGTTGGACCCTTTTGTAGCATAAGACTGCCCAGAACCGACCGGCAAATCCAGTAGCTACAAATGATTGGCCCAATGTGAGAGGTCTTAGGCATAAACTAAATACGTGACAAGTGTAAAGACACGAGGTTAGACCCTGTTATGGTGTAAGGCTGCCCGGAACCGACCGGCAAATCCAGCTGCCATAAAAGACGGTCTAATGTGAGAGGTCTTTACAAGGGTTACGTTCTTAATCAATTAAGAAACACTTAACCAGATAAGCATGTAGTGGGGCATGAGGGGTTAAGTGGGTGCCTTGGGTGGCATGTGGAAATCTAGTGGGTTGCCTTGGGTGGCAATAGAAAATACGATTAGAATACTTAACCAAGTGGAAACATGTAATTAAACATGATAAAGGGTTAAGTGGGATGCACTAGAAAAGAGACAAGCTTAGGTGGGTAGCTTGTGGGGGCCCATTTCAACCAATATCCCAAACGTATCTTAGTGGGCTCGACTCTAGTCGAGTGACGGGACACGCATATTGGGCTTGACTATAAGAGGCCAAAACGGGGTAGCGGTGGCAACGCGAGTCCAACGGGTTTCATATGCGTGTGTGGACCCGGGCTGGTAGATAAGCCGTTGTTGCATCGTGTAGGTATAAGCCGTGCACCGTTGATAGTATTGGGTTGCCACTTTAGGGGAGTGATACACCCCACTGTGGGACCAGCACGGGTATCTACGTTAGGGAGCCGATCACTTGGGGAGTAGTGGGGTACACCTAGTGGAGATAGGAGCAGACGGCACCTATGTGGTCAGCTAGGGGTACATGAAACTACTAGTTATATCTCTCTTTTAAGTCCTTGGGTGGGATCAATCTTTGAGTAGGAAAGACTGGTGTGGTGCAGTTAGTAATTATCCTTGGGTGGGTAGATGCGTCTTTATGGTTATCTTAGTTCATCCTATGTTTGTTGGCTACTTAGTGTAGTCATTATCCCCAAAGGTACCGTACCGAGTTCATATCATACCCTAATTACTTTAATAATTGTATTGTTAAGGTTATAGGGCTCACTCAGGCTTATGTCTGACCCCGTTGTTTTTATCTTTTTCCCCTCAGGTCCTCAGGTTGGGCCTAGTGCTAGTGGGCCTTGATCAGTTTGCTTTATCTATCTCTCGGAGCTTGGACCCTTGATGTAGAGCTCAGCTTACCCTTTTCTTTTATGGCTATCAGTTCATGTATTGGGATTATGTATTTTTATTGAGCAAGAAGGGATATTTGTACTTAACTCTTATCATGGTTTTGTGATGTAACCAGACATGTTTAACTTTCCGCTGCATTGAAATGTTGTTTTAAATTTTCAAGTATTACTTATATCTGTCTTGCTGTAATTTCTCTGTTCTATATTCACTAAAATACTCCGCCGATGTTATGGCATTCCCCTAGAGAGTGACCATAGCGGGTGTGGGGTGTTACACGTGGTATCAGAGCAAAGGTTACCGGAACAGATAAATTTTTTTTTTTCGAAAACTATTTTCTAAAACATTTTTGCAAGAGAAATTTTCAAAAACATGTCTTTAAAGAGAAAGGTTTTTGAAAGAAAAGCATAATCCCCAATAGCCATATCTTTATCTTTCGAATTCTCCGTTTTGAATCTTTCCTTTTTCGTTTCAGCATGGCTGAGGATCTTAACTTTCCGGAGGGTGTGACGATACCAGTATGGTATAGGAGATTGATGGAGGCTAGGGCCACCACTGCGGGTCCAGCAAATGTTCCTCCACCGACCGTAGCACCCGATCTTCCTCCTCCCCCTCCTCCTCGCACGGATACTTTTGCTAAGACTTGTAAGGAATTCAAAGCTATGGGAGGAAAACCTTTTCAAGGATCTGAAACTTTTGTGGAGGCTAGAGATTGGCTTAAGGAGGTGGAAGAGTTGATAGATATCTTTGAGATGGAAGAAGGAAAGAAAGTCAAGCTAGCTGCTTGGTTAATGAAGGGAGAGGCCTCATTCTGGTGGGAGGTCACTAATGGAGAACGCCCCGTTGACTCTTGGGCGAATTTTAGGCAAAGATTTGTGGCAAAGTTTCTCTCAAGGGCGGAGGAAAACTTGTATATGGAAAGATTCTTGACTCTGAAGCAAGGAAATCTCTCAGTGAAGGAATATGTCAACAAGTTTAATCAATTGGCAAGGTTTGGCCTAGACATGGTGAATACACCGGAGAAGAAGGCTTTGAGGTTCGTGAAAGGCTTGAATGAACCGATGCATGGGTTGGCTATGACTCATATCCCTATGGGGGCCACCTTTGAGAAGCTAGTTGACATGGCACTCATGCATGAAGAAGAGAAGGGTCCCAATGCTAATAAGGCACCCGAGAAGAAGGGAGATCAAAAGAGACCTCAGCAACAACAGCAAAACAAAGGTGGGAAAGGCAATGGTGGCAAGGGCAAGAAGAAGAAGTGTTTCAATTGTGGGACACCTGGCCACCTAAGCAAGGATTGTCGCAAGAAGAAGAAGACTGGCTGCTTCCACTGTGGCGAAGCAGGGCATCTAGTGAAAGACTGTCCTAAGAAGGGGCAAAGGACGGGATCTACCTCAGGAGGTCAGGTGCAAGCTCTAATGGCATCAGCTCAGGCAGGGGGGCAAGTTCAGGCTCTCCCAGTTCCACCGATTCAGCAGAGAGGTAGAACTATTTCCGTTGAAAGTCTGGTTTTTCTGTTTGATCATCCAGTTCGTACTTTGTTTGACTCTGGCGCATCGCATTCTTTTATCTCATCATCGTTAGTTGAGTCACTGCACTTGGACACCAGTCTAGTTGATGATCCCTTGGTTGTTTCAAACCCAATTGGGGGCTCCATATATCTGTCTATGATATGTTTGGGTTTGAAGATTTCTATACTTAGCATTGAGTTTAGATGTGATGCTTTTGTGTTGGGCTTCACGGGCTATGGGTTGATTTTGGGCATGGACTGGTTATCCAGTAATGGTGCCGTTCTTGATTGCGAAAGGAGAGTTGTTAGGCTCATGACCCGCTTGGGTAACACTCTCGAGATCTCTTGTAATCCCATGGATTCTGTTATGCTAAGTTATCTTGAATCGCTTGACGCTTCGGTCGAAAGTTTGCAATCTGTTAGAGTGGTCCGGGAATACTCGGATGTGTTTGAGGAGGTGAAGGGCTTACCTCCGAAGCGGGAGATTGACTTCCGAATATATCTGGTGGATAATGCTAAACCCGTATCTTTACCAGTGCGCCACATGGCTCCTCGTGAGAGGAGGGAACTCCATAAGCAAGTAGGGGAGCTGCTTGAGAAGGGGTTCATAAGACGAAGTATATCGGAGTGGGGTGCTCCGGTAGTTTTTGCTACGAAGGCGGATGGGTCCCTCAGACTTTGTGTAGACTATAGAGAACTCAACAAGCTCACAAAGAAGAATAGACACCCATTGCCGAGGATTGATGATCTTTTCGATCAATTGGTTGGCGCTTCAGTATTTTCTCAATTGGACTTAGCCACGGGGTTTCATCAGTTGAGGGTGGCTGAGGATAGCATAGACAAGACTGCCTTTAGAACTCCGGATGGTTTCTATGAGTGGCTGGTAATGCCATTTGGGTTGACGAACGCCCCTGCATACTTTGTTGATTTGATGAGTAGGGTGTTCAGGGAGTTCCTTAATAAGTTCGTGGTGGTCTTTGTGGATGATATCTTAGTATTTTCTAAGAGTGAAGAAGAGCATGCCCTACATCTTGGGGAGGTGTTGAAGACTCTTCGAGCACATAGCCTTAAGGAGAAATTCTCTAAATGTCACTTCTGGAGGAAGGAAGTGCGGTTCTTGGGGCACGTGGTCTCCAAGGAAGGGATAGCTGTGGATCCCGCGAAGGTGGTATCAATTCAGGATTGGAAGGTTCCGAAGAATGCTACCGAAGTGAGAAGTTTCTTAGGGTTGGCGGGTTATTATAGGAAGTTTATCAAAGACTTCGCAAAGATATCAGCCCCATTAACCCGCTTAACGAAGAAGAATCTTGTTTTCACATGGGACGTAGATTGTGATGATGCGTTCCGACGGTTAAAGAGAGCTTTAACCACTGCTCCAGTTTTAGTGTTGCCAGATGGGAGCAAGCCATTTGTTGTCTATACCGATGCTTGTGGGACAGGACTAGGCGCAGTCTTAATGCAAGAGGGAAGGGTAATAGCCTATGGTGGAAGGCAGTTGAGGGCACATGAGAAAAATTACCCTACCCATGATCTAGAGTTGGCTGCTATTGTTTTTGCGCTTAAGATTTGGCGCCATTATCTTCTTGGTGAGAGATTCGAATTGTTCACTGACCACAAATCATTGAAGTACTTGTTTTCTCAGAAGGATTTGAATTTGAGACAGCAAAGGTGGATGGAGTTCTTGGCATCCTATGATTTCGAGATAGCGTATACCCCTGGCAAGGGTAACGTGGTGGCGGACGCCTTGAGCAGAAAAAGGTTGTCCTTGAGTCCATTGTTCGTGGAACAGCAAAGCTTGGAATTTATCTCGATGTTTGATTTCAGACCTCCCATTGACTATATACCCGGTTTGCTAGCATCCTTGGAGGTCAGACCTACTCTTTAGGGGCGGATTGGAGAAGCCCAGAAGGACGACCCACAGTTGGTTGAGTTGATAGAGAAGCTCATAAGGGGGAGTCGTCCAGCCATTTGAGTAGGTACACCCTAGACGATAGGGGGTGCTTGCATAGAGACGGTAGACTTTGTGTACCGCAAGACGAGGGTTTGAGGAAGGCTATTCTTGATGATGCACACCGTTCTAGGATGACCATTCATCCCGGTGGGGATAAGATGTACCAAGACATAAAGAGGGTTTTCTTCTGGGCCGGTATGAAGAAAGATGTGGCCGAGTATGTTGCTCGATGTTTGGTTTGCCAACAGGTGAAAGCGGAGCAAAAGAAACCAGGTGGGTTGCTTCACCCATTGGAAGTTCCGCAATGGAAGTGGGATAGCGTCTCGATGGATTTTATTGACGGGTTACCCAGATCGAGAAAGGGTAATACGGGAATTTGGGTTGTGGTAGATAGACTTACTAAAAGCGCCCATTTCATACCTGTGAAGAGCAACAGGACTGCTCCATGGCTAGCTTCAGTATATCTTCGAGAGATAGTTCGATTGCATGGGGTACCCTCTAGCATAGTGAGTGATCGAGATCCTATCTTCACTAGCGAGTTCTGGAGAAGTTTGCAAGAAGCAGTGGGGACTCAATTGTGTCTGAGCACCGCATATCATCCTCAGACGGACGGCCAGACTGAGAGGGTGAATCGTGTCCTAGAAGACCTTTTGAGGCTTTGTATCTTAGATTTTGGAGGTACATGGGAAGAGCATCTTCCATTGGTGGAGTTCGCATATAATAACAGCTTTCAGTCCTGTATTGGTATGGCTCCTTTCGAAGCTCTTTATGGAAGGCCTTGTCGATCACCTACATGTTGGTGGGAATCTACAGATAAGATCTTGCTTGGGCCTGATATGGTTAGAGAGACTTCTGAGAAGATTGACTTAATTCGAAGAAGGATGAAAGCAGCGCAAGATAGGCAAAAATCTTATGCGGACAAGAGGAGGACGGACCTTGAGTTTGAAGTTGGGGACATGGTCTTTGTCAAAGTATCTCCGTTACGGAATTTGGTTCGCTTTGGATCCGTGGGGAAGTTAGCACCGAGGTTTGTAGGATCGTTTCCTGTTAAGGAAAGGATTGGACGGATGGCATATAGAGTGGAGTTGCCTGAGAGACTTAGTGGTGTACATGATGTATTCCATGTGTCACATTTAAGGAAGTGCCTACATGAGACCGCGGAAGTGGTAGAGCCGAGCTTGCTTAGAGAAGTGGAAGTAGAGCATGATGCTACGATTCGACGAGCTCCTACTCGCATCCTTGGGTCAGAGATTAGGAAGTTGAGAAACAGAGAGGTTCAGCAAGTCAAAGTGCAATGGGGAGATGACGAGAGCAATGCTACTTGGGAGACAGAAGCGAAGATGCGTTCTTTGTACCCTTTTCTTTTTGAGGGTATGTTCTTTAACTTCTCCTTTATCGCTTATCTTGTACTTATCTTATCTTTGGTGTGTCCTCTCGTTAGTACCTTTGACCTTTAGATAGGGTAAACCTATGGTTGAAACATGTGTTTGAGACATGTTATGATTGATGGATGCAAGTGGATGCAAGTGTTTGCTGGTGGTTGCTCGTGGATGCATAAACACACACTTTAGGCACTAGATCGGCTCAGTCACTTCATATTGCATATAAATGTGTGTAGGTAGCTATATTAATGGATGTATAATGGTTGTGTTATCATATGGATGATGCATTTCGGTGAATGATTGTGCACTCATGTAGAGATAGTATGTGTCGATAGGGTTCTTTCGCATACATATTGGATACATGGCACTATCATGGTTTGCATTAAGGAGGTCAACTGAACCAGTAGACCGCCTGATTTTGCATTAGACAGGGAACATATACACACACTTTTTGCATATGATTCATACAGCATTAGAAACTTTAAGGACAACGGATGCCAGTGTTTGATGGTTTAGTAGATGGTTGTTTGGTTGGTAGGATACGTTCTTCTTGACTTAGAGATTTCGGGGACGAAATCCTTTAAGTAGGGGAGAATGTAACACCCCGTATGTTGAAATAACTTATTATAATATAAATCAGGGCAGAATTAAATTCTAAAATCTGAATCCGGAGAAACGGGCTGTGCCATTGCGTTCGTCTCGGAAAAATACGCAGAATAGAGTCCGAATTTTTGTAAATCGGAGTCCGTATGACCCAGTTAGGGCCCAAAGAAGTTTTCAGAAAATTCAAAGTTAAAAACAGATTTAAAATTCAGTTCTAAAGCAGGATTGGAGCCAAAAGCGGAGGTGGTGGGAAAATTCCCGCCTAGCCCCGTGTCGACAGGGGTGTCGACAGCCCTGTCGACAGGGGTGTCGACACAGGGTGTCGGCCCTGTTAATTTGGGTGCACCAGATCTGGTTTTTGGTTGAGTCTTGGGCTGTGTTCTAGAGATTTCCGAAATCTGATGGTCCTAATCTAATTTAGGGCTAATCCTATGGTCCTAAATCACCTAACTAGTCTATATATACACCCTAATACCCCCCCTAATCCTTACTAAAAATAGATCTAAGGCCATTATGCCACCACTTTGAAACATGAAGGAGCCTCCATCAAAATTAGAGAAGAGATAGCATTCCAAATCAACTTCTAGCCTCTTAATCTTCTTCATTAGTTTGCTAATCTTGGTTTTGGTGAGCTTCTATCCCCTTAATAATCAATTGTTAAATTGATTAAGATAGGATATGATGATGTATGGTTATGTTTGTGGATCAATGTGTTTATGCAAGCTTAGTATAGTGTATGTTATGTGTTTTGCAAGTTATATGCTATATGTCATGCAAGTTTAGTGTATGTGTTCATGACATTTTTATGCAAGCTTAATGTTATATTTTTATGCAAGTTTGGTGCTATGTTTCATGATGCTTATGATGCAAAACACTAAGTTGAACATTGATCTATTATGCAACATGCTTATGCAAGTTATGTGAATGCTTATGCAAGTTATGTGTATGCTTATATGCAAATTTAACATGTTATGCAAGTTATGCATGCTTATGCAAGTTATGTGAATGCTTATGCAAGTTATGTGTATGCTTATATGCAAATTTAACATGTTATGCAAGTTATGCATGCTTATGCAAGTTATGTGAATGCTTATGCAAGTTATGTGTATGCTTATATGCAAGTTCAACATGTTATGCAAGTTATGCATGCTTATGCAAGTTATGTGTATGCTTATATGCAAGTTTAACATGTTATGCAAGTTATGTGAATGCTTATATGCAAGTTCAACATGTTATGCAAGACATATGTATGATAATATGCAAGTTCATATGCAACATGTTATGCAAGTCATGTGTATGATAATATGCAAGTTTGGGTTAAATGTAGTTGGGTTAATATATGCTCATATATGCAAGTTGACATCCTCTTAACTCATGACAAAGTTATATGCTAAGATGTGGTTACACCCATGATATTTGTGATGAATCTTCCCTTTATTATGTCATGAAATGAGAATGATTTACGTGGGGAACGATGGGGTTAAAAATGCATATTAACAAAATAAAATGAATGAACATAAGTGGGAATTTACCTATTGAGTTAGGTCTACCCCATGGGAATTTACCTATTGAGTTAGGTCTACCCATGCTATGGAATTGGGAATTTACCTATTCGGTTAGGTCTACCCATATTCTTTAAATTTGATATTAATTAGGGATAATTAATATGGGGAGTGATTAATTAGGAGTAATTAATCGACTAAGACACGAGGTTGGACCCTTTTGTAGCATAAGACTGCCCGGAACCGACCGGCAAATCCAGCAGCTACAAATGATTGGCCCAATGTGAGAGGTCTTAGGCATAAACTAAATACGTGACAAGTGTAAAGACACGAGGTTAGACCCTGTTATGGTGTAAGGCTGCCCGGAACCGACCGGCAAATCCAGCTGCCATAAAAGACGGTCTAATGTGAGAGGTCTTTACAAGGGTTACGTTCTTAATCAATTAAGAAACACTTAACCAGATAAGCATGTAGTGGGGCATGAGGGGTTAAGTGGGTGCCTTGGGTGGCATGTGGAAATCTAGTGGGTTGCCTTGGGTGGCAATAGAAAATACGATTAGAATACTTAACCAAGTGGAAACATGTAATTAAACATGATAAAGGGTTAAGTGGGATGCACTAGAAAAGAGACAAGCTTAGGTGGGTAGCTTGTGGGGGCCCATTTCAACCAATATCCCAAACGT
This sequence comes from Allium sativum, assembly GCA_030737875.1. Classification (NCBI taxonomy): domain Eukaryota; kingdom Viridiplantae; phylum Streptophyta; class Magnoliopsida; order Asparagales; family Amaryllidaceae; genus Allium; species Allium sativum. The sequence goes on along the minus strand of CM060919.1, from coordinate 352,249,658 downwards.
ATCTTAGTGGGCTCGACTCTAGTCGAGTGACGGGACACGCATATTGGGCTTGACTATAAGAGGCCAAAACGGGGTAGCGGTGGCAACGCGAGTCCAACGGGTTTCATATGCGTGTGTGGACCCGGGCTGGTAGATAAGCCGTTGTTGCATCGTGTAGGTATAAGCCGTGCACCGTTGATAGTATTGGGTTGCCACTTTAGGGGAGTGATACACCCCACTGTGGGACCAGCACGGGTATCTACGTTAGGGAGCCGATCGCTTGGGGAGTAGTGGGGTACACCTAGTGGAGATAGGAACAGACGGCACCTATGTGGTCAACTAGGGGTACATGAAACTACTAGTTATATCTCTCTTTTAAGTCCTTGGGTGGGATCAATCTTTGAGTAGGAAAGACTGGTGTGGTGCAGTTAGTAATTATCCTTGGGTGGGTAGATGCGTCTTTACGGTTATCTTAGTTCATCCTATGTTTGTTGGCTACTTAGTGTAGTCATTATCCCCAAAGGTACCGTACCGAGTTCATATCATACCCTAATTACTTTAATAATTGTATTGTTAAGGTTATAGGGCTCACTCAGGCTTATGTCTGACCCCGTTGTTTTTATCTTTTTCCCCTCAGGTCCTCAGGTTGGGCCTAGTGCTAGTGGGCCTTGATCAGTTTGCTTTATCTATCTCTCGGAGCTTGGACCCTTGATGTAGAGCTCAGCTTACCCTTTTCTTTTATGGCTATCAGTTCATGTATTGGGATTATGTATTTTTATTGAGCAAGAAGGGATATTTGTACTTAACTCTTATCATGGTTTTGTGATGTAACCAGACATGTTTAACTTTCCGCTGCATTGAAATGTTGTTTTAAATTTTCAAGTATTACTTATATCTGTCTTGCTGTAATTTCTCTGTTCTATATTCACTAAAATACTCCGCCGATGTTATGGCATTCCCTTAGAGAGTGACCATAGCGGGTGTGGGGTGTTACAGATAGAGTCCGAGTTTGTGTAAATCAGACTCTGTATGAAGGAGTTATGACCTTTAGAAGATTCAAGAATTTAAATAAACAGCTTAGATTAAAGTTCAGAAATTAGAAGCAGAAGCGGGCTGGGCAGGAATTTTCCCGCCCAAGGCCAGGTCAACCAGGAGGTCAACCAGGGGGTCAACCTCCCCCCATACAGGTCGACCAGGGAGTCGACCTCCTCCTCGGGCCAGATCTGAAACCTGACGTGTTTCTTTGTGTGACGAATTGCTGTGTCATTAGGGCTAGTGTGGCAAGTTCTGGTTGGTTCTCTTAGGTTTGAATGCCTTTGATTTGCCCTATGTTGATCTGACGGCTCCTATTAAATCAAACTTCTATATAAGAAACCTAAATCTAAACCCTAAGCCATACAAAAATATTCTTAGAACCGTCATGCTGTCAGTACTCAACCTAGAGTAGCCGCTGTTCTCCTTCAACTAGAAAGCAAATTAGGAATTCACTAGAAGAAAAATTGTAATTGGTTACAATATTCAGTTGCGTTTGATATCTGTTTGCACCCGCTTACGTAGAAAATACAAAAAATAAAAAACATAAACGCTGCTACACCGATCCCGCCAACATTTTGGTGAATTTTTTACTCCGTCCGCTTTTGTTTTTCACCCTTTTCATTTTCTCTTCTTCACTGTAGTTAATCTTCTCCCAAAACGAAAATAATATGGATTCTCCTTTTTGAATTCATGCGCTTAGATTTCAATATTTAATTATGAAGATTTACATCGTGTAAGATTGTTCAAGTTCAGGAACTCTCGAAGTTGCTGAGCCCTAAAACCAAAATATCTCATAAAGGTATGCATTCGATGATACCCTGCCCTTTTACTTTGATAACCTAAGTTTTTTCCTGTTTCTATATTACGTTTTTCTTGCTTTTCTAACAAATTTTTTGCTTGTTCAACGAATTAAATTTCTAATTTTCCCCAATTTGTTTTTCTTCTCCATCGACCGTTCTCAATATTTTGACTCACTTGTGGAATACGCACAATAATGGACTAAATGATCTATTCCATCGTTGATAGGGCATTCTTTAATTCCTCCATTTCAGATGTTTTTTCAACTAGATTTTATGAATTTTGTATCAGGATCTCTTTGTACGTTATGCCTGAAAATTGCTTTTTCGCTGATCTATCGTTGAATAATTGTGAATAAAACTATATTGTTTGATTTCCCGGTCTTTCTGATGCTGAAATAAGATTTCCCCAATCATTTAGAGTGTATCTTGTCATATTGTTAAACCGTGATCTCGGCCAGAATTATGAAGTGACTAATCTTCAATAATGGCATGAATAAAAGAAATGCTGGTGTGTTTCTTCCTCCTTCAAGTATAAAGGACAGTGCTCATGGAGCTATATCCCCCACCTTGATAATTTTTCCTTCATAAGTAACTAATGCATCATGACTTTAAATGCGCAGAAAGTCATCTTATTTGCATTATGCTTTTGCCATATTACGCAACACCAATCCACTTTATCATGTCTTTCACATATATTCTATCACACTTCCATGATCGTTAAATTGTACTCTACCATTGATGTTTGAATAATCTATATTATGTTTTATGTTAATCTAAATTGTATTAATTCCCTGCTTTACTTCTCTAGTTCCTGTTAGGACATAACCGATTATTCTCTATGGTTTGGAAGACTAATTTATTAGTATTGAACATTGAAATACGGTGTCATCCTAAGATGTTTACTAAATACTTATGGTTGATCCAACAGTCAAACCATAAAAAGGAAATACCACCATCAGAAATAACGCTATTAAAAATGCTTATTACTTCATGTCTGCAGCATAACATATATTTCATAGTTGATGAGAAATTACCGTTAATATCCATAAATTTTCTTGTACATATTTAGTCTCATCCGTATATTCCACAAGAATTTTTTAATCAAAAAGTCTAAGAGTGTTTAAAGAATAGCATTTTTTCTCAATTCTGACAAGCTCCTCAAACTAGTGTTTAGAGTTACTTGTTTAAGTGTTGTTTTATACATATATCCGGTGTTTGCACATCTTGTCTATGATATTGGATTAGTGGTAGTATGATAACTAGTGCATTAGAATTAGTGATTAATAGAAACAAGGAAAAAATAATAGTTAAGAAACGTTAAAAATAGAGTTTTCAGACATGTCAGCGATTGAAAGGTCAGTGAGAGAGGGCCGCTGACAAAATCCAAAGTCCAAACAGAACCTGGGCATGTTGCAGGCTTGTTTTGATAAAATGAGCATAGGTACTCAAAATGGCTTGATAAAACATACATGTAAAGCTTCTGAAATTGGTCTCACGTTAAATGTTGGTCTCATGTTAAATGTTAAGAAACAAATTTTACTTATGGTTTGGTAAACCTTGTTAAAGAAGATTAGATTAAAGTTTAAAAATTTATTTTTTAGTGATGCTTGCTTACCAACAAGGACTAGGAAACTGTATCACAGTCCGGCATGTAAACTTATAGAAGAAATCAAAAAAGTCAAACATGAGAATTAAATGAAAAATATTGAGGAAATCCGAAGCCTCGGATAACTGATCGTTTTTTCTTCTTTCAAATTTCACAAGTACAGAACAAATAAAAAGATGATAAATGGGTAACCATGGTCCATAGATAGAAAAGGGTAAAATCAATCTAAGAACCCTCAGAAGAAAAATGTGTTTTACCAATGAAACATCTAAATATGCATTATGGAAGAAAAAAAGGAAGAAATTAATGATAAGACTTTATTAACAAACAAGATGTTTCTAATCTGGAATTTGGTAAACTAAAAAGAAGAAATAGATAGATTTGTAAACTCTTGAATGTGTTTCAAGGTATTAAAAATCGGTTATGGTTATCAAATATAATATGTTTCATGAAGTTCAAGTTTTGATATTGATGAGTTCATCATAAAATAATCATAAAAGAATCTAGATACTATTGAATAAATCTAATAAGAATAGAGCTGTTTTGAGAATTTGATGGAGGAAAAACAGAATTACGAAATGAGAAAGATGCTGATGAAGTAGTGAAATATGTAATATTCACAATACAAAAAACGCCAGGCTCAAAATTAGGTATAAAAAAAGGGGAAAAGAAAAATATAGAAAATTTGTATCTTTGAAGTTAAACTGATGACAGTTTTCATATTCAAAAAGGTGAAAAAAATTAACTCAATGGTTGCTATTTCCAGAAGTGGGACATGCACAAAGAACCTACAAGAAACTCACCAAAGAAAAAGAAACTAGTACAGCAATGAAAATAATGTGTGAGGTGATAGTAGCAATAATCAGACATAACACTGATGGGAAACGTCATGTGTTATTTCATGGAGAAGATAAAGGAAGATGTGAGTGTTTGTATGCTCTTATTTAAATGCATAAATAGCTAAGGCATTGGGGAAAAGAAATGCACATTTTTGTCTTAGGGAACAATACGGAAAAAAAACTTGAGAAAAAATATCAATACAAACATCAGAAAAAACTTAGAGTGTAGAGCCTACGGCAAGTTAAGATGAGAAATCAATTCTTTGGCTCGAGAAGGAAAACCAAAGTGCAAGGAATAAAGACCATAATATAATAGAGATGTTATAAATACTTTGAACATTTCCTGTTGTATCAAAATGCATGTTCAGATGACAAACACTTAATGAAGGTGGATTACCAGCGAAATCAGTGATGACAGTTGATACTTAGAGATACAAACTAAAGTTGTATGAATTATACTGTAAGTGAATAGGTTATACATTTAAACCTTGTACTGGGATCAAGGTTGAAATGTTATAACTACTCCTCTGTTAAGTTGTATGAACTATGAATCATTCGGCTTAATAAAAAGTAAAATACGCTTGTTTCACCCCTTTTGCCATTGTTTTTTTTAAGGTGCCTACTTAGCTTTGAACTATTTTGTCACTTTTTTTTAGTTTATAGTTCAGGGTTTTGGTTAGAAGCAGAGAGATTTAGACATGCTGGATATTGCAACTGACCATGGTTATCAGGAGTTGATATGGTATCAAACATGTCTTGTGCCACTACTTCGTTTAGCATAGGTCTTTCACTAGTTTCATTACGGTTTGTTATTTCATTTAAAACTTGTAATTTGTCAAAGAGGTTATAGTATAGGACATCGGTTAGTGCTAATTGGACTGCGAACTATTATATACTTCCATGAAATTTTTTTGTTGCTCTTTACATTACATCTTGACGCGCTTTGTAGTTAATACCGATCAGTGATGTCATTGTTGAGTACAAAGCAGTCTGCCTTATCATGAAGTTCATAAATACCAAATTTTGATACGAATTAATCTTCGATTCCATAGGTAATATTTGATTCCCTTATATCTCATTGTTTACATTTATCTTGTTTATTGTTTTTGATAAGTTTCTCCATTTATAATCGTTCAGGCTTTTGATGAAGAACGGAGGTGTTAAGGAAAGAGAAGAAGACATCCTGTTATTTTTTCTAAAGGTATAAGTAAATTAGAAATTGTTATATTAATTTTATTGCATTGTTTTAGTGCATGATTTTGCAGTCTAAGTTGATTCATTTTCTTGCCTCCATCTCAAATGGCGTATTTTTTTGGATAAGAACTGAATAATGTCAGTATTGTACAGTGTATAACTCGTATATAACTTGCCATCTAATTTTCTTTTTCAATGAAAAAACCTCAGTCGTCTCTATACAAGCCACCTTATTATACTATTATCGTCTATTTACTACTTTCGCACTTGTGTTGTAGGCGAGGAAAGAAAACAAGGGGAAAAAATTACAATTCAATGTCATTTGTCATAACTTTATTGGTGATTGGTGATAACATTTTAAGTCCTTTACAACAATAATATTTACTGCCCAATTTTTCTAATGATCATACATTCTTAATCACGCTATTAATGTATATACTACTGCACCATATTGATAGGATCTGGCCCCCTGTCGCTTGGAATGCGCCGCCATCGAGCCACCCACTGGCATTCTAATCAGAAGCCACATCGGTCGACACGGATTACGACATGGAGACCGGGATTGACGAGGAGACCCTTAGAAGTTACCCGAAATTGTTGTACTCGGAAGCTGTGGTGAAAAGGATGGGGAGAAGATGGGTGTGAACGGCTGCTCGATAGGTTTGTTGGATTTACTTAGCCATTAAATTTTATATTACTTTTTCTTACAAAAACAAAAATCGTTCAGATACCCATATACTTCTGGAATAACAGTGACTATTTCTTCATACCTCAACTATGGCATGGGATAATGTATTAATAAATTATTTAGATGGCGAAAACACGAGTCAGTAGTATGAATCACGATTCTTGCTTGCACATGAAACATCAGTCAGTCATATGAATTATGATGCTTGCATATGAAACATAGGTCAAGGGAATATGATCTACTATTTGTGTTTATAAGAAAAGAACCATTTTAAAACCTTACGGCCACTTTCATTCGAAATATCCTAGTCACTATTAATGTTGTTTTTATTATTGATGAATATCTTTAGTTCAATTATGGTTTCTTTTTTCATTTTAGTATACAATAGCTTATTTCCAAGGATTTCTTAAAGTATTTTTACTTGTAATTATGGGTGTTGTTATTTCATTTACTTATTTTTACTTCAGGCTAGAGATAAAGCAAGCAACGCTAATCAAAAAGCTCTAGAAATATGAAGCTGCAAAACCAAAAAACTTAACAGGCCAAAATAAGGCTTCTATATGCAATGGCTGTTATATTGTTTGCTGAATTTCCATGCCGTTCCTATTGATTTTACTTTGATGATGAAGCAATCAGTTGCACATTCAGTAATCTTTGCATCCATTCGTATTTTTGCTCATTAATATTTTTCTTTGGTTTATCCCCTGTCATTCATTGTTAGATCAATTTGAGTAATGCATGTTAGTTGACAGTTTAATGCAAATAGGAAACTTATAAAACAATGGTTACAACAATAGAAATATTCAGTCAGTATTGAATTGTACAAACCATCCTCTTAATTTCTGTTCATACGATATTTAGTTACAAGATATGTAATAATGTAAAGACAGACTGAACGAATAAATGAATTTAAGAGAGAAAATATTGTTTGTTTCCTTGATTGTTATGGCATATTTTGGTGTGCTCATCTTGATAGTATTCATCTCGTAGTATTAAAAAATTCATTGGTATTAGAGACCTTTCTTACCACTTTTTTTTGCTAATTTTGTTGCAGTTTTAATATTTAATTAAATACAAAAATGTCTCTGGCTTATATTTGCAGATGCTAAAGACAGCATGAACAAGTTGTCGTTTCAAGTGCATACGTATTTTCTATGATTGGTGTTTTTTGGTTTTGATGGCATTGCAGCTAAACTTACAATCAAGGAGAAACCAAAACTTGCTAGTAATACTACAACATCATATTGTGATACTTCAATTACAGGTATGCATATATTTCAATATTGTTTATTATTATCATAATCTTGAATAGATATGAAACACATACTCTCCATATTTCCAAGCAAGATTCTCCAACTTCACACCATATAGTGATATGAAAGGGATGATTTCAATATAGCTTAGCTGCTCGGTAGGCGAGTACAAGTTGGCTGAGACCCTCTTGTTTTAGCAAGTGAGCCTTCGGCTCTTATGGTAATTAAGCTGGGCTTATTTAGGCCCAGCTATATGTAGGGGAGATACATACATACACACACACACACACACACACACACACATATATATATATATATATGTAACATATGTATTTTTATGTGTAAAAGAATTAATTTCTAGGCTGTAATATGGTGCGTTCACTGTAGATGGGAAATAGTTGGGAACATGTATAATTGGAAAGTTTTTGTGAAATTGCAGTACTATTCCAGTAATGATGCTATATATAAACAAAATTTTGTAATTTTAATTTTCTAAGATATATATAATTTTGATAAGATGTATTGAATTTTTCATTCTGTATTTATGTGTTATATGATTCTTCCATCTGTTGCATCTGTATCATTTCTAGTCACAATTATTCATATGTAAATACACACATAATACTATTACTTTGACCTACTATAAATCTGGCTCGCACTTTTGTCGAGTTTCAATGAATAAAATCAGGTTTTTTCCCTGAAGAATTTCGGTAAACTTCAAAAGATAAATATTCATCTATTTACCTCTATAATAGTACACTGTACAAATGTGCATGTGTATTCTTATTAAATTCCCTTAAATTTGAGGCATTTTAGTTAAAATACCCATTGTAGAGGGAAGTGGGGAAATCACCGGTTAGGCCTTTTTGGGTGCTGCAATTTTTGGCAGTTGTTTTCATGATGCTTGGTTTCCTGTTTTTGGTTTGGATACCGTAATTTGATTCCTTTCTTTGTCATGGCTTATGAGATCCATTATTGTTGTGGTAAGCTCTGCCTTGGGTCTTTTCCTGGTGCTGTCTGGTTTATGCCTGGGTTGTGGTGCATTCAGTTTTCAGTTCTGCCATTTTAGGCTTTAGCTTCACATGCTAGTAAGAAGATTGGGTTTGTAATTCTTTGTGAGGTGAGTTAGTTTTCCCATGTGCAACTTGAATTTTTAAAAACATCTAATTGGAATTAGGGAACTTACGTGATGGCTGAGAAGAAGATAGTTGTGGTGTCTGCATTTTCTTCTTCGTCACTATCGTTGATTTCCGCACTGTAAACAATAGCCATCTTCTGAAAAGAATAATAAAGGAGTGTAAAAATTAGTTTTTTTTTGAAGTAGCAGTGTTTATTTGATGGTAAAAAATTAGCATATACATTGTTTACCATATGTGTTGTCTAGTTGCAGAACAATGCAAATAAATTATTTGGATTATATTTGGTTTCATCGTCATGTTTGAAATTTTAATTGTTTAAGTCAACAGAGGAAAAAAAACGATTGTGCTCAGGCTAGGAGAGAATGAGATGATGACTTGTGTGGCTTGGCTTTGTTCAATTCCAACAAGAAGGTTTGTTTTTTTTAGATATTTAATTAGCATTGGTTAAGAGAGGTATCAAGTTGTCATTGCAATGAAATGTGTATGATGATTTGTTTATCATGGCTTTATAGGTGAAATGGTAACGTGCAGATTTATGAGTTTCCAAAACGAAGTAGAAATAATTGCTTTATTCATGGATACTCAAATAAACTAGAAGCAGTAAATTCATCATCTAGAGCTTGGAATCTTGGATGCTTCACTTTTATGTGAGTCCTTTTTTCATTATTGCTTGTCAGAGTGATGCGATTCACTTCCAGTCTGATGCACTTGTTTATTTTGATGCCTTAAAACAATTATGACATCCTTGTATTTCGTAAACTATGGATACCATGTGACTAACCACTTTCTAATGTAGGTACATGCAACTATCTGTTTTCTAAAAAAACAATACAAATATAGGTTTATTTCTGAAATTTAAAAGCATTCGGACTAAGAAAAAATATCATGCAATCTGCATTTATTTGGGTTTGTGTCTACACAATGCAGTGATCTTCATGCATAGGTTCATCCTTCAACTGTGTATTACAACCTGTATCATGAATTATTTACCTGCCACAAAACGAAATGATTATATTTATATGATAAAAGTAGCTGTTTTGAGCTTCAAGCAACTATACCTGTTAATCACAACATGCATACATTATTTGAAGGCAGACAACATCTGATCATATTTATCTTATTTGTTATTCATCTTATTTGGTGTTTTGTATATGCATAGGAACACATAGGAACACCATATCTTAAATGCACCATATATATCATCATAATGTACAATATTGTCTGAATGCTATTTGATATTGAAACGACCCAAACTTCCCAGTAAAGGAAAGCCTGGATTGCTTTGAGAACAACACACATCAGAACATAAACTGAAGAACATTTTATTGCTGATTACAACAATTACATCAGAGTACAGGAATATAACAGAGTATGGATACTTATTTCATAATAGAAATACAATAATATCAGAGTTTTAAATTACATTTAAATAGCAGCGGAAAATATTACAAATATACAACTGAAAGGAATACACGGATACAGAGCTTTCTGAATATTCCTTCAGCTATAAGGCAGGATCCTGTAAATATATCTGCAAAAAAAAAGCTACTCGACTTCCCGTGTGGAAAATATGGGCACCCGAGTTTGCTAGTGAAACAAACTACAGGTCAGTCATGGGACTAGTATGAGAAATCTTAACTAAACTATCTAATAATAAGGATAATCACAGGACCTCGCCGCTAACGCGGAACGGGTTTACTCCATTGGATTGGCAGTGCATAAAATAAAGTAAATTGTTAAACAACACAATGCTTTTTAGAAAAATGAAACCATTATAAGACTCAAGTCCCATCACACAATGCAACGCAAACCGGAGGATATGGTTTTACCTTATAATGGTCAAAAGATGCTTGATACAATAAAACGGATTTAATATTAGTGTGTATATCTATGGGTATATATATTTCAAAAACAATTTCAATCACAATGTATTAATCATAGACGGCATAGTACCCCATCCTACTATGTCGCCATACTAGTTCTACAATCAAAACCGCAAGGTCGTATTGGAAATTAGATTTCCATCATGAGTCGAGGCTAGGGGCAAGCTCCTCTCCGATTCGAGACACTCTAGCAAATGCCTCAGGATCACACCTATGGGCAATCCTCGGATCTTCAGGGCCGGTCCCTACCTAAGGGTAGTGGATTAATTATGCCTGAACACACGCTTCCCGGTTCCTTTGAACCTATAATATGACCACTATCGGCCTATAAAATTCCAAGGCGCCTCAAAATCCATCATCCACATAAGTAAAATGCCAGGCCGTGTCAAAGCACTGACACTACCACTAGCTAGAAAGAAATGTGTGCACTCCCTGCAGTCCATATCCCGTTTTTGACTTATACCGGGGTGTGAGGCTCGCGAAGTCACGATATACACAAAGCTATGCCGTAATAGGCTATGCTTTGATCATCCCACAAGGCCCTGTTTTTCAACAAAAGCCTTGATCATATGCATCTTGGCGTGCCACATTGACAATTCACGCCATGCGATCAATCACTATTAATATATACCAGGGTGTTAAGTAGAGGATAAATCCCCTACCACCAAACAGACATACATTAACAGAAATCGATTTAATTCACATGGAACGAAACCCAATGTTAGACACGCATCCATTTATTAGCTTATGCTCTGGGTCTGAGCGAAAACCAAATCCGAACAATCAACAATAGTCCGGACGGCCACCACTGAAGCCCCTTCAAGGTAGCTACTCCCATCAGGGTCTCTGTAGCAACACATCCATTCGATGTAAAGATCGTCGGTCTTCAACACCGTCTTCATCTTCGACTCTTCATCGTCGTAGCAATCATTCGGAATGGGTTAAACCCGGTCTTTCCAAATATCTAGCGTATTTTTGTAATTAAAAATCAAGTACTGTAAAACACATCCAACGTCTCATTCCAATTCAGAATATTCTTTTGTAGAATATTCATAATAAAGGGAAAAGTTCCCATGAATTAAATCAAAGATAAATTCTTATAAATTTATTCTTTTTCTTAAACATTCATTAAATATCCAATTTGATTTTAATATCAAAATCATTATTTTTTATTATTCCAATTTAAGAAATAAATCTTATCTTTAATTGGGTTAAAGAATCAATGTCATTCAAAAACATAGTTCACAACAAACCCAATTCACATTACCATTTATTCCAATTTCTAAATATAATTGAACTCTAAAAATCTTAAATAAAAGATTTATTATTAAATACAGGGTTTAAGAATAGTGCTATTTAAGACACCATTCACGATAACCATTTCTAATTCTTTTATTTAATTTCAAATAAATATTAAATAAATTAGAAGACTTCATTAAATCTTAACTTAAAAGATTTATCCTAGTTACTAACTAGTTTACTTTAATAGAAATATATTTTCTATCTTTTGTCCATTCAAGAACGGACATAGAAATCATTATTTTATTCTTTGTTAAATATTATCTTAAAATATTAGTTGTTTAAAAATTATTCTTTAAATAAAAAGATTCTTTATATAAAATATTCTTTATAGTATAATATTCTTTATTTTAAAAGATATTTATATTATAATGTTCTTTATTTCAAATATTCCTTATTTTTAAAGATATTCTTTATTTAAAAGAAATCCTGGACTGGAATGTGACTTAATCAGTTACTATATAACTTTGGTCATACGGGTTTCACACATCGTATAAATATGACAACAAATGATACATAATTATCAAACATCCATTCACAATCAGAGTGAAGTTTATAACTAGGTGAGTATTAAAATGAAATAATAATACTCATCTCAACCTGTCAATCTATCGATCAACATATAACTAAATATTGGGACTAGTGTATGACAATTCATCCCAACACCCGTGTGAGGTTTCAGCCAACAACAGTTCATATAAATAAATGGTTGGTTAATGAATTTAACCAATTTAATACTATTAACATGTTGATGTAAATGAGGTAACATGTTATTTATTTCTAATACCGAATAAAAATGTATTTTTATTCGTATAATTTCCCTATTCAATTCTAATGTATGTTTAACCCATAATATGATTCTTATATTTGAATATAACTTCAAATGTAAGTTTATAAATGAAGATTGATTTTTTATTCTTACTTACAAATCCTACTACATGTTATGCAAATATATTTATTATATTTGCATATGAGTTCTAATCAAAATGCATATAAGATAATTATTTTTATTCTTTTTCATCACATTTTATTTGCAATGAAGGATGCAAATAAAAACGTGTTCTTTTTAAATCATATTTTATTCGCATCGTCAATGCGGACAAAGAAAGTGAATTTTATTTTCAAAGTTTTATTCGCATTGTGAATGCGAATAAAGAAAGCAAATTTTATTTTCAAAGTTTTATTCGCATTGTGAATTCGAACCAAAGAAGGTGAATTTTTATTTTTAATGGTTTGTTCGCATTTGTGGATGCGGACAAAAAGGTAAATTTTAATTATTTGTTCGCATTTGTGGATGCGAGCAAAAGATAGTGAGTTTTTAATTGTAATGGTTTGTTCGCATTGTAAATGCAAACAAAAAGTAAATTTTATTCTCAGGTTATATTTACTAAATAAAAAGGTAAATTTTAGTTTCAAGTTATATTTGTGTTTTAAGAACACAAATAAAAATATACGTTTTGTTCTCAAGTTATATTTGTGTTTTAAGAATACAAATAAAGATGTAAGTTTGGTTTCAAGTTATATTTGTGTTTTGAGAACACAAATAAAAATGTGAGTTTTGGTTCCAAGATATATTGATATTTTAAAAAGTAAATTATTGTTTCAAGTCATATTTACATTATAGAATGTAAAAACAAAAAAAGTTTTGTTTTCAAGTGATATTTACATGATAAAATGTAGATAAAAAGTAAGTTTTGTTTTATTTTCAAGTTTATTTGTGTTTTGAGAACACAAATAAAAATATAAGTTTTTAATGTAAATCTTTATTTTAACACTTTGTTCGCATCAAGGGATGCAAACAAAATATAATTCTCTTTTATTTTAAACATTTTGTTCGCATTGAGAAATGCAAACAAAATATAATTCTTTTTAATTTTAAATGTAAATCTCTATTTTGTCATTTTGTTCGCATCGAGGGATGCAAACAAAATACAATCTTTTTATTCCTTTGTACATTTCTGTTTGAGAAATGCGAACAAAATACAATCCTCTTATTTTCAATATTGAATTGATAATTCACATCAATTCAAATAAAAAGATAATTTTCCTCTCTTTCTTTTTTTTTTTCCTCTTTCATTTTCTATGTTGAATTGATAATTCTAGATCAATTCAATTTAAAAGACAAAATTTTTATTTCTACGTTAAATTGATTACATAGATCAATTCAAATAAAAACAAGAGCGATAACATAGGGTTAGCAAGCCATGTTTCTTTTATTATGAATGGCTAAGTTAGACCCACTCAAATCAAACCAAAAGTGTTAAACATCAATTCAATCTTACACAAGTGATTATGTATAAATGGTGAAAATCTAATTCCCTTTTGTTTTGAATTGATAATTAGATCCATTCAAATTTAATCAAAGTGATAACATAGGATAATATAAAATGATAATCAAATGGATCTACATGAATTATGCAATCATAGAACAATCATCACCAAATATGAACACACAAACAGATCTGAAACGTAATCATATGTATATTAACATCGCAATTTAAATAATTTAATTAATTATTAAATTTTAAAAAACAATCTCACCATCGTTCGATGATTAGTCAAATTTTTCAATAGTCCCGAATAGTCTCGTTTCAGTCCAGAGGCGTAGATCTCCTTCGTGATCACAACGCTTCTGAAATTTTCAAATTTCGAATCCGAATGAATGTGTTATGGATTAAACAAGTTATTTATTAATTTTAAAATTAAATTAATAAACATGTTTAAGCTTTTAAACCTTTTCCTCTTCCTCTGAAAACTCGGCCGTTACTTCTCAGATTGGTTCAAAACTTTGCGCTCGGATTGCAGGAGGTTGGAGCGTCGGTTTAAGGTGTCGTCAGTTGGAGGAGGACGGGCTTGGAGAGATCTTGGTGCGCCGGCGACAAGGGGGGTGCGGTGGTGCCTGGTGGGGCCGGCGGTGTGCGCAAGGCGCTGACTTTGGTGGCTCGGTTCTCTGAAACCGGTGCACGAGAGAAGGTAAAATGGATATGAGAATGTAGAGGAGGGAAGGAGCTTCAAAACGTGCTATAGTTTGGATTTTATCTCAAAGTGAGGAGGAAGAATTTGAAGAGAGAAGGTTGGAAGAGGTAGGCAGCTGAAATGAGGAATGGGGAAGAACAGTGAACAGTGAAACCGTATTTTATACGGTATACTTAGGGTTTAATTAATTATTTAATTTTAATTTAGCCCAATTAAGGTCCGTTTAGTAAACTCCTTATTTTTCAGCCCAATGACTGTCTAACCTACCTATTTACCCCAATTCCGGACCCATCTGAATATGTCCCGCAGGCCCAAAAGTTCGTCTCGGTCCCCGTTTCTCAAATTTAAATATAATTCATTTATTTTTAAATTCAAACGTACACAGAAATTCACCGGGACCACATATGAACTCTGAAAATTCCAAAAAATATATTTTTGGCTTTCTTTTGACGATACGGTCCTAAAAGAATTAATTTCGTCTCATTTTAAGACTGTTTGAAAAATGACTATTTTTCAAATCGATTAAAATTGATCGAAACTGACGAAACACAGCTTCTTGTGCCACGTTCGCATATTGATTCGAAAAATTATGAAAATTGAAACTTACCAATAATTTGACATTCCGGTTCCAACAAAAGTGGTTTCGTCGAAAACCGAGGTCATTTGAAAAATGACTATTTTTAAGGCCAATATATTTAATATTAAAAATACATTTTAAACAAATAAATTCCGAAACTCAAAATATATAAGTGTTTACTGTTTTTCAATGTAGAAACGTCATTCCGAACTCAATGGAAGTGGTTTCGAGTCGAAATTCCTTCATATGTGAAAAGTAGCCTTTCGGGCCCTATATAATATATATATAAATTCTACAGCGACTTTTCTAAAAATTGAATTGGTCATAACTTTTAATTTCCACTATGAAATTTCAATTTTTCAGATTCCTTAGAAAGATATTATTAAAAAGATGTAAATATTTCTTGTTTCGCTCAATTCTGATTTATTATGAATCCTGTACATTCAGTCAAAGTTAAAATTCAAAATTTCAAACTGCAGCACTGTTTTAAACCCCTTTTTATAATTAAATTGGATTTATTCATTCTAAAATAAATTTTTAGTCGTTCTTATTTAAAATAAATTATTTTAAACATTAAAATCCATTAAAATTTCAAAAATAAAAATTTTAAATTGGCCCCAAAATTCCGAGTCGTTACAATCGCCCCCACTTAAAATCTTTTCGTCCTCGAAAAGGAACGAAGCTAAGAAGTTGTTTAATTAACTAGCTCAACTTTAATTTTATTTGTTTCAATTAATTATCACTCTAATATTCTAATTAGTGAAACTAATTATCAGACATCACAACCAGCAATCAATTAGGTGATTAACTTTTCAAATATATTACTTTAATATACAGTCAAAAATCATATTTTTAGTGCAAATCTCAACAATGTGTCCTGACTAAGTTTTGGTTCCCATACCAGTCAATGGAGATATATAGAAATCCCACCTTCGAGACTCGAACATAAATACTGGTGATGGTAGACCTATCACCAGAATTACCTCCGGGCGACTAGAGTGTGATTCTATATCTATCCAGTATATTAAAACTTCGAATATCCGTTAATTACTCGTTTATTCGAAATCTTTATATACTCGATTGTCCACATTAAAATATAATATATTCAAATACGTATTTTAAGATAAAATTTTCAAAACTAAATTATTATTATTAGAGAAAATAATACTCTTCACACTCGTTTTAGGATACTACTGATCCTATCTCTAATGAGTTATTCTTATTGGATATTACTAATCCAATCTATGATGAATTCTTTCGTTCGGTTCTAATGTGTTTTGTTCTCGAGCTCTGTAAACCAAAGCTCTGATACCAACTGAAACGACCCAAACTTCCCAGTAAAGGCAAGCCTGGATTGCTTTGAGAACAACACACATCAGAATATAAACTGAAGAACATTTTATTGCTGATTACAACAATTACATCAGAGTACAGGAATATAACAGAGTATGGATACTTATTTCATAATAGAAATACAATAATATCAGAGTTTTAAATTACATTTAAATAGCAGCGGAAAATATTACAAATATACAACTGAAAGGAATACACGGATACAGAGCTTTCTGAATACTGCTTCAGCTGTAAGCCATGATCCTGTAAATATATCTGCAAAAAAAAGCTACTCGACTGCCCGTGTGGAAAATATGGGCACCCGAGTTTGCCAGTAAAACAAACTATAGGTCAGTCATGGGACTGGTATGAGAAATCTTAACTAAACTATCTAATAATAAGGCTAATCACAGGACAACACCGCTAACGCGGAACGGGTTTACTCCATTGGATTGCCAGTGCATAAAATAAAGTAAATCGTTAAACAACGCAATGCTTTTTAGAAAAATGAAACCATTATAAGACCCAAGTCCCATCACACAATGCAACGCAAACCGGAGGATAGGGTTTTACCTTATGATGGTCAAAAGATGCTTGATACGATAAAACAGATTTAATATTAGGGTGTATATCTATGGGTATATATATTTCAAAAACAATTTCAATCATAATGTATTAATCATAGACGGCATAGTACCCCATCCTACTATGTCGTCATAATAGTTCTACAATCAAAACCGCAAGGTCGTATTGGAAATTGGATTTCCATCATGAGTCGAGGCTAGGGGCAAGCTCCTCTCCGATTCGAGACACTCTAGCAAATGCCTCGGGATCACACCTATGGGCAACCCTTAGATCTTCAGGGCCAGTCCCTAACTAAGGGTAGTGGATTAATTATGCTTGAACACACGCTTCCCGGTTCCTTTGAACCTATAATATGACCACTATCGGCCTATAAAAATCTGAGGCGCCTCAAAATCCATCATCCACATAAGTAAAATGTCAGGCTGTGTCAAAGCACTGACACTACCACTAGCTAGAAAGAAACGTGTGCACTCCCTGCAGTCCATATACCGTTTTTGACTCATACCGGGGTGTGAGGCTCGCGAAGTCACGATATACACAAAGCTATGCCGTAATAGGCTATGCTTTGATCATCCCACAAGGCCCTGCTTTTCAACAAAAGCCTTGATCATATGAATCTTGGCGTGCCACATTGACAATTCATGTCATGCGATCAATCACTATTAATATATACCAGGGTATTAAGTAGAGGATAAATCCCCTACCACCAAACAGACATACATTAATAGAAATCGATTTAATTCACATGGAACGAAACCCAATGTCAGACACGCATCCATTTATTAGCTTATGCTCTGGGTCTGAGCGAAAACCAAATTCGAACAATCAACAATAGTCCGGACATCCACCACTGAAGCCCCTTCAAGGTAGCTACTCCCATCAAGGTCTCTGTAGCAACACATCCATTCGATGTGAAGATCGTCGGTCTTCAACACCGTCTTCATCTTCGACTCTTCATCGTCGTAGCAATCATTCGGAATGGGTTAAACCCGGTCTTTCCGAATATCTAGCGTATTTTTATAATTAAAAATCAAGTACTGTAAAACACATCCAACGTCTCATTCCAATTCAGAATATTCTTTTGTAGAATATTCATAATAAAGGGAAGAGTTCCCATGATTTAAATCAAAGATAAATTCTTATAAATTTATTCTTTTTCTTAAACATTCATTAAATATCCAATTTGATTTTAATATCAAAATCATTATTTATGATTATTCCAATTTAAGAAATAAATCTTATCTTTAATTGGGTTAAAGAATCAATGTCATTCAAAAACATAGTTCACAACCAACCCAATTCACATTATCATTTATTCCAATTTCTAAATATAATTGAACTCTAAAAATCTTAAATAAAAGATTTATTCTTAAATACAGGGTTTAAGAATAGTGTTATTTAAGACACCATTCAAGATAATCCTAATTTCTAATTCTTTTATTTAATTTCAAATAAATATTAAATAAATTAGAAGACTTCATTAATTCTTAACTTAAAAGATTTATCCTAGTTAATAACTAGTTTACTTTAATAGAAATATATTTTCTATCTTTTGTCCATTCAAGAACGGACATAGAAATCATTATTTTATTCTTTGTTAAATATTATCTTAAAATATTAGTTGTTTAAAAATTATTCTTTAAATAAAAAGATTCTTTATATAAAATATTCTTTATAGTATAATATTCTTTATTTTAAAAGATATTTATATTATAATGTTCTTTATTTCAAATATTCCTTATTTTTAAAGATATTCTTTATTTAAAAGAAATCCTGGACTGGAATGTGACTCAATCAGTTACTATATAACTTTGGTCATACGGGTTTCACACATCGTATAAATATGACAACAAATGATACATAATTATCAAACATCCATTCCCAATCAGAGTGAAGTTTATAACTGGGTGAGTATTAAAATGAAATAATAATACTCATCTCAGCCTATCAATCTATCGATCGACATATAACTAAATATTGGGACTAGTGTATGACAATTCATCCCAACACCCGTGTGGGGTTTCAGCCAACAACAGTTCATATAAATAAATGGTTGGTTAATGAATTTAACCAATTTAATACTATTAACATGTTGATGTAAATGAGGTAACATGTTATTTATTTCTAATACCAAATAAAAATGTATTTTTATTCGTATAATTTCCCTATTCAATTCTAATGTATGTTTAACCCATAATATGATTCTTATATTTGAATATAACTTCAAATGTAAGTTTATAAATAAAGATTGATTTTTTATTCTTACTTACAAATCCTATTACATGTTATGCAAATATATTTATTATATTTGCATATGAGTTCTAATCAAAATGCATATAAGATAATTATTTTTATTCTTTTTCATCACATTTTATTTGCAATGAAGGATGCAAATAAAAACGTGTTCTTTTTAAATCATATTTTAATCGCATCGTGAATGCGGACAAAGAAAGTGAATTTTATTTTCAAAGTTTTATTCGCATTGTGAATGCGAATAAAGATAGCAAATTTTATTTTCAAAGTTTTATTCGCATTGTGAATGCGAACCAAAGAAAGTGAATTTTTATTTTTAATGGTTTGTTCGCATTTGTGGATGCGGATAAAAAGGTAAATTTTAATTTTAATGATTTGTTCGCATTTGTGGATGCGAGCAAAAGATAGCGAGTTTTTAATTGTAATGGTTTTTTCGCATTGTAAATGCAAACAAAAAGTAAATTTTATTCTCAGGTTATATTTACTAAATAAAAAGGTAAATTTTAGTTTCAAGTTATATTTATGTTTTAAGAACACAAATAAAAATATACGTTTTGTTCTCAAGTTATATTTGTGTTTTAAGAACACAAATAAAGATGTAAGTTTGGTTTCAAGTTATATTTGTGTTTTGAGAACACAAACAAAAATGTGAGTTTTGGTTTCAATATATATTGATATTTTAAAAAGTAAATTATTGTTTCAAGTCATATTTACATTATAGAATGTAAAAAAAAAGTTTTGTTTTCAAGTGATATTTACATTATAAAATGTAGATAAAAAGTAAGTTTTGTTTTATTTTCAAGTTTATTTGTGTTTTGAGAACACAAATAAAAATATAAGTTTTTAATGTAAATCTTTATTTTAACACTTTGTTCGCATCAAGGGATGCAAACAAAATATAATTCTCTTTTATTTTAAACATTTTGTTCGCATTGAGAAATGCAAACAAAATATAATTCTTTTTAATTTTAAATGTAAATCTCTATTTTGTCATTTTGTTCGCATCGAGGGATGCAAACAAAATACAATCTTTTTATTCCTTTGTACATTTCTGTTTGAGAAATGCGAACAAAATACAATCCTCTTATTTTCAATATTGAATTGATAATTCACATCAATTCAAATAAAAAGATAATTTTCCTCTCTTTCTTTTTTTTTTCCTCTTTCATTTTCTATGTTGAATTGATAATTCTAGATCAATTCAATTTAAAAGACAAAATTTTTATTTCTACGTTAAATTGATTACATAGATCAATTCAAATAAAAACAAGAGCGATAACATAGGGGTAGCAAGCCATGTTTCTTTTATTATGAATGGCTAAGTTAGATCCACTCAAATCAAACCAAAAGTGTTAACCATCAA
Organism: Allium sativum; assembly: GCA_030737875.1. Taxonomy (NCBI): domain Eukaryota; kingdom Viridiplantae; phylum Streptophyta; class Magnoliopsida; order Asparagales; family Amaryllidaceae; genus Allium; species Allium sativum. The sequence continues at coordinate 352,228,857 of CM060919.1, read as the reverse complement.
TTCAACCTAACACAAGTGATTATGTATAAATGGTGAAAATCCAATTCCCTTTTGTTTTGAATTGATAATTAGATCCATTCAAATTTAATCAAAGTGATAACATAGGATAATATAAAATGATAATCATATGGATCTACACGAACTATGCAATCATAGAACAATCATCACCAAATATGAACACACAAACAGATCTGAAACATAATCATATGTATATTAACATCGCAATTTAAATAATTTAATTAATTATTAAATTTAAACAAAGAATCTCACCATCGTTCGATGATTAGTCAAATTTTTCAATAGTCCCGAGTAGTCTTATTTCTGTCCAGAGGCGTAGATCTCCTTCGTATGATCACAACGCTTCTGAAATTTTCAAATTTCGAATCCGAATGAATGAGTTATGGATTAAACAAGTTAGTAATTAATTTTAAAATTAAATTAATAAACATGTTTAAGCTTTTAAACCTTTTCCTCTACCTCTGAAAACTCGGCCGTTACTTCTCAGATTGGTTCAAAACTTTGCGCTCAGATTGCAGGAGGTTGGAGCGTCGGTTTAAGGTGCCGTCAGTTGGAGGAGGACGGGCTTGGAGAGATCTAGGTGCGCCAGCGACAAGGGGGGTGCGGTGGTGCCTGGTGGGGCCGGCGGCGTGTGCAAGGCGCTGACTTTGGTGGCTCGGTTCTCTGAAACCTGTGACGGCCCGCCCCGCACCAACCGACATTTACTCCAAAAGTGCGCTGTACACATGTCCAGTTAGCACGGAACGGGTCGTCAGAAGGAAAGGGAAGAAGGAAATGAACATACAAAGAACCTGTAGAATGTCTCACAGTGCATAGAACAAAATATAATAATAACATACTTGACATAAAACAGGAGAGACAGTGCATAAGCTGAAAATCAGAACTAAACATCATAGCAGCGGAAATCCAAAATATAGCTTATTACAACTTTCAAACTGTCTCAAAGCAAAAGAAAGATAAAGGAGGTACACTACTAATGCCCAAGTAGCGACCACCAACGACACAGGGAGAATGTGTATATATATATCATACGTGGAAGCCTCCTGCCCGCCTCCGAATCAGCTACTCGCGCATCACCAGCTAACCTCTCTCTAGTCTGCTCGTGTGAGCACCCAGAGTAATAAGAGGAGACATAAAACTCTGGGTCAGACATAAAGCCTGGTATGAGCAATAAGCATCTAAAGTGAACAATAACAGGTAGACTAAAACATACCTGAACCTGGACCTGCAACCAAAGAGTTAGCACTACATACTGTACAACACTCTAAGGTACCATATCCAACAGTGTAAAGATACGGAGGTGGGGGAGGTGTGCATGTCATAGTGATGGCAAACAATCAAACATAGCATCCATCCTCACATCACTCACTTAGTGCGTAAAACATACGATATTCACTACTTCGATCACCCACCCTTGCTACGATCACTTTGCCCCATGAAGTCATAAATGGCTTCACTGCACTGATAACGTAGCCACTAATTCTTCGCTATGTCCACTTTGCCCCATGGAGTCACAAGAACCCCACTGCACTGGCTCATAGCCTTACTAATCCTTATTATGTCCACTCTGCCCCATGGAGTCGCAATAACCCCACTGCACTGGCTCATAGTCTTACTCATCCTTACTATGTCCACTCTGCCCCATGGAGTCGCAATGGCCCCACTGCACTGGCTCATAGTCTTACTACGCATCACCTTGCCCCTCAGGTCATAATGACCCTACTGCACTGATAACGTAGTCTTGCTACCATCACCTTGCCCCTCAGGTCATAATGACCCTACAGCACTGATAAGTAGCCCATCATTCATTCTTAGTGGTGAATCGAAGTTATGAACGTCGACAACTCCTTAGCACACGTCCCGCAGCAAAGTCCAACCATGAAGTGAACTCATCGGTTCCCAACTGGTTCCTGAGCTCTAACTTCCCTTATTGGACTACCTTTGCATCTCGGGTTATTGGTCAATACTGGGTCGGGTCGGGTTCCTTCTCAAGCAATCGGTTCGGGTCGGGTATCCTCCATCTGTTCGGGTCGGGTCTTCTTCTGGTGCGGTTCAGGTCGGTTGTCCTCCATCGGTTCGGGTCGGGTGCTTTGTCTTGGGTCAGGTCGGGTGTCATCTCCCCTCCAGCTCGCGCCTCCGTTCCGATCCGTCCCCTCGTCCTTCACATGCTCCTATCCGATCCATCCTCATGCCTCCGCTCCGATCCGTCCTCCTCGATCCGATCTGTCCTCCTCGATCCGATCTGATCCCAGTTCAGCTAGCGTGGCCTTCCTTTTTGCCACTTTTTCCCCAAGTTTTGGGTTCCGATCCGATCGGATTCTTTGCTCAGTTCAACCTATCCGATCCGAGCCCTATGTCCGATCCGATCCGAACCCTGCACTATTTTCTGAAACTGTTCCAGTAAGTGTTTACGCCATTCGACGGCGTTTGCGACCATTCTAACTATTGAAATCAACCACAAAGCATTTCATACAGTCATAGCAACATGCATGATCAACCACAACCATCAAAACATCAACATGATAGGTTAAAATGGATCAAACATACCCAAAACCCCATATTTCCCCTTAAGCATATTTAGGTGAAACTAATGATAGGATTAGCAAAACTTAACCAAATTAACCCAAATTCATACTAGAGGCCTAAAACATCATTCCGAATTTTATAAACATTTTTCCAGAATTTTATCATGTTTAAATTCGCTAATTAACACTAATCACCCCTAATTAATCCTAATTAGTGTAAAACTATGCAAATCACTCACCTTAGCCACAAAATAAACTAAGATCTGAAATAATTCTCTAATTTGATGTGAATCTCAATGCCAAACAGCAGCTCCTATGTTGCTTTGGCGAAGATCTTCCTTGATTAGAGGTTGCTAAGCTTAATCCTTGACCAAAAGATGATTTGGAGGTGATTTAGAGGTTAGAGGCCATTTTTAGGGTTCCTTGGTGATAAGTGGAGGCTAGAAAACTGAAATGGAATGATCATCTATCTCATTTCAGCCTCCCCATAACCCTAATCCCGAAATGGGTTATGGGCTTACTCACTAATCACCCGATTTGGCCCGGTTAAGCAGTTTTTCACCCTCCAAACCGTATTTCAGCCATATCTCCCAAACGGTAAGTCCGTTTGGCTATTATAACCACTCTACGGAAAGGTAAACCATCAAACGAATCCAATGGAGGTGGTTTCAGGTCAAAATTCCTTTCCAATCAAAAGTTATGGCCAAAACAGTACCAATTAGGGGCAAAATGGTCATTTAAAAATCGACAAAAATCATGGACATGGGAAATGACTCTAATAGATGTTTCCCAAAGTTACATGACCATACGACTTCACATGGGAAAGAAATAAATATTCTACAATCCTATGATGTGTAGAATACGGGTCGTTACACTCTCCCCCCCTTAAGAAATTTCGCCCCCGAAATTCCCTAATCCAAACACATACAAAGGTCCCGCATGCCTATCAATCATAAAACAACAATCAAACATGCAAACAAGCAAAACAAGTCTACCCTAGATTGCAGAAAACTAAATTGCAAAGTAAATCTTACCAGGCAAAGAGTTCTGGATATGTCTTCCTAATGCTCTCCTCTGTCTCCCAAGTACAATCATTCTCGTCCTCGCCCCACTGAACCTTGACTAGCTTCACCGCCTTCCTTCGAAGTTGCTTTGTATCGTTCCCCACAATACGAATCGGCTTGCGGTTCCCAACCACCTCGGGTTCTACTTCGAAATCCTCTAACTGATCAGGTGAAATAGTCATATCTGAGTCGTGAACAAACTTCCTCAGTTGGGAAACATGAAATACATTGTGAACTCCCGCCATTTTCTCTGGTAAGCCAACTCTATATGCCAAATTCCCGACTAGTTCCAGAACAGGGAATGGGCCAACAAATCTTGGTGCTAATTTGCCTCTCCTACCAAATCGTATCACGCTTTTCAACGGAGAGATCTTGACAAACACCAAGTCACCAACGGAGAATTTCAAGTCTCTTCTCCTCTTATCAACATAACTCTTCTGCCTATCTTGGGCAGCTTTCATTCGTTGCTGAATGATCTTAATCTTATCCGAAGTTTCTCTCACCACATCTGGTCCAAGCACAAACTTCTCGCCAGTCTCTATCCAACATGATGGTGAGTTGCATGGTCTCCCGTACAAAGCTTCATATGGAGCCATACCGATACTGGATTGGTAGCTATTATTATATGCAAACTCTACTAGATGCAAATGGTCATCCCATGATCCACCAAAATCCAATATACAAGCTCTCAAGAGGTCTTCCAATATATGATTCACCCTCTCCGTCTGACCGTCGGTCTGAGGATGATATGCGGTACTGAGATGTAATCCTGACCCTAGAGCCTCTTGTAAGCTCTTCCAAAACCCACTAGTGAACAACGGGTCTCGGTCACTCACGATGCTTTTGGGTACTCCATGAAATCTCACTACCCACTTCATATACAGTTCTGCCAACTTGGCTGTCGTTCTGGTCGATTTGATTGGTATAAATCTTGCGCTCTTAGTCAATCAATCCATAATTACCCAAATACTATCATATCCCGATCTAGTCCTTGGTAAACCATCGATGAAATCCATCGAGACTTGCTCCCATTTCCATTTGGGAATTTCTAATGGTTGCAACAACCCACTAGGCTTCTTTTGCTCGGCTTTAACTAGCTGGCAATTCATGCATTTGGATATAAACTTCCCAACGTCTCTTTTCATCCCTTCCCAGTAGTAAGTCTGTCTCATGTCTCGATACATCTTATTACCACCGGGATGTATAGTCAGTTTTGAGTGATGACATTCTCTAAGCACTTCATCTCTCAATCCATTGACATTGGGTACAACTAGCCTTCCATTCTTCCGAAGCCATCCATCTCGATCAAGCCCATACACATTCATCTCCTCATCGATACCCATCTCTAACTTGGAGATGATTTCCAATAGGTTAGGATCGTCCCTCTGGCTGGAACTAATCCGCTCTATCAAAGTGGGTATGATCGTCAAACTAGCTAGCATGACTGGATCCAATTCGCACTTTGGTCTGAAATCAAACCCCGCGATATACTCCAGTTGCTTCCACTCAAGAAACATTGCCCCTAAGCTGGCATGTCTCCTACTCAAGGCATCGGCTACCGCATTACCTTTCCCAGGTGTGTATGCGATATCAAAATCATACGAAGCCAAGAACTCCAACCATCTCTGCTGACGGAGATTCAGATCTTTCTGAGAGAAGAGATACTTTAACGATTTATGATCGGTAAACAACTCAAACCTTTCTCCCAAGAGATAGTGTCTCCACATCTTCAGCGCAAACACGATCGCTGCTAGTTCCAAATCATGGGTAGGATACTTCTTCTCATGCGGCTTTAGCTGTCGACTAGCATAAGCTACAACCCTACCTCCTTGCATCAATACTGCACCCAGTCCGGTACCACAAGCATCCGTGTATACCGTCATCTCTTCATTCCCTTTGGGAATGACTAACACTGGCGCACGCGTCAACCTTTCCTTTAGACTCTTGAAGGCATCCTCACACACTCCGTTCCAGACGAAGGACTGATTCTTCTTAGTCAATTGAGTCAACGGTGCTGCTATCTTGGAGAAGTCCTGGATAAACTTACAATAATATCCATCTAATCCCAAGAAACTTCTTACATCTGTTACATTCTTGGGTGTAGGCCAATCCTGTACCGTAGCCACCTTCACAGGGTCCATGGCAATACCACTCTCGGAAACAACATGACACAAGAATCTTACTTCCCTTCTCCAAAAATGACACTTAGAGAATTTCGCTTTCAATTGGTGTTTCCTCAACACCTCCATCACTATCCTCAAGTGTCCCTTGTGTTCCTCCTCTGTCCATGAGTAAACAAGGATATCATCCACGAACACAAGAACAAACTTATTCAACTGATCTCTGAATACTCGATTCATAAGATCCACAAAGTAGGCTGGTGCATTGGTCAACCCAAACGGCATGACAAACCACTCATAAAATCCAGATGGCGTCCTAAAGGCCGTTTTCGGAACACTCTCATCTGCTACTCTAAGCTGATGAAATCCTGTCGCGAGGTCCAACTGGGAGAACACTCTTGCTCCTTCCAGTTGATCAAACAAATCATCTATCCGCGGTAGAGGATATTTATTCTTCCTCGTTACCTTATTCAACTCGCGATAGTCCACACACAAACGAAGGGAACCATCTGCCTTAGTGGCAAACACAACTGGTGCTCCCCACTCGGAGACACTCCTTCTAATAAATCCCTTCTTCAAAAGATTGCTGACTTGCACCCCGAGCTCTCGCTGCTCCCTTGGTGCCATACGACGAAGTGGCATCACTATAGGTCTGGCATCTTTCACTAAATCAATACGGAACTCAATCTCTCGGTGTGGTGGAAGTCCGGTCACCTCCTCGAAGACGTCCGGATACTGGCCAACCACGGGCACATCTGACAACTCATCCTGCGGGATGTCGAGGGAATTTACAAAACTAGCCATAACCCCATCACTAGGTAGACTACCAAACACTACCCTCCGCCCATCATCCGCCCTCACTATCACCAAAAAGCCCTCACAGTCTACCACCACCCCGTATCTTTGGAGCCAATCGACTCCCAATATAATGCCATACCCAGTAAAGCCCAAAACAAAGCAATCACATACAAACATACATCCATGACTCGATAAGACCAAATTCTTGCAAATCATACTAAGGCTAGTCGAACCACCAATCGGGTTCGTCACAACCAATGGTCTATCGACTATCTCGGGTTCCAGTCCCAACCTATCTACCAGGTCACTAGATATGAAGGAACGGGAAGCCCCAGTATCAAACAAAACTCGAACTGGTACATCATAAATAGAAAGCATACCTTGAATAACAACATTCTTTCCTTTCTCCGTCGCAGTTGGGGCATTCGACGAAGAAGGAACAGCATCAATAGCATATGCTTTCACAATCTGCTTCTCCTTAAGAGGTTGCAGACATTTATCCTTATGATGTCCCACTTGACCACAGTTGTAGCACTTCCTTTCCGCTGGCTTGGCCCGACATTCTTTAGCATAATGGCCCTTCTTTCCACAGCTGAAGCACTCAACATCCTTCTTGCTCTTTTTCTGGCCACCTTTAGATTGGTCCTGCTTCCTCTTATTCTGAGAGCTATTCTTGCCTCCACCGCCTGCTTGCGGCTTTGGCCCTTCTGAAGATGCAGCCTCAGCCTTTGACTTAGGGTAAAGGCTCTCTGATCTCAAAGCTTTCCCCATGATCGATTCAAAAGTCTCATCGATGTGGTTGATAAGCCTTTCCCCCAAGTATCCATCCAAAACAGTAATGAACTTCTCATTCTTCTTTTCAGGAGTATCAATAAGAGACAGTCCATACTTCGACAAAGTGTCGAACTCAGCAATATAGTCAGAAACTGCCCTCCCGTTCTGCTTGAGTTCCAAGAACCTCTTAAACAACACTGACTTCTGGGCAGCTGGAATAAACTTCTCGCTAAAGCGAGCCTTGAACTGAACCCAAGTAACCTGGTCCTCTGGAGTAGCTGTTCTAATGGCATTCCACCAATTCATCGATCGCCCTTGCAGCTGACGAGACGCTAGCCTTCTCTTCATCGCATCCTCAAGACCCAAGTCATCAAAGATACGATCACAGCTATCCATTCAATCTTGAACATCCGTGGCCGACTCCGTCCTGTGGAACGGCTTCCCACCAAGGTTAGTGTAATCTTTGCACAACTTGGCGAAATCGAGCCTAGGCGCCTGCACTACTGGGCCAACACCAACTCCGGGATTGGGAACTGCCCCTTGCACTTCTCTAAGCATGTCTCTCATGAGGTTAGTAAACATTGCTCTCATGTCAGCGGCATTCCCTGGGTTGGTTCCTCTACCAGCACCCCTCGTGTCTCGGCTCATCGTCAATCTGAAAAAGGGAAACGATTAACGACCCCATAGTGGTGCTAGTGCAGTGCGACTTCATTCTTTATACTACTAATAGTATATATATACATAGCTTTTGAAAACCAAAGTAATCACAAATACGCGCTCTCATATACGTACTATCTCTCCCTAGTGTCTTTCCCTTGGTTAACTATGCAACCTAGAGCTCTGATACCAAGTGTGACGGCCCGCCCCGCACCAACCGACATTTACTCCAAAAGTGCGCTGTACACATGTCCAGTTAGCACGGAACGGGTCGTCAGAAGGAAAGGGAAGAAGGAAATGAACATACAAAGAACCTGTAGAATGTCTCACAGCGCATAGAACAAAATATAATAATAACATACTTAACATAAAACAGGAGAGACAGTGCATAAGCTGAAAATCAGAACTAAACATCATAGCAGCGGAAATCCAAAATACAGCTTATTACAACTTTCAAACTGTCTCAAAGCAAAAGAAAGATAAAGGAGGTACACTACTAATGCCCAAGTAGCGACCACCAACGACACAGGGAGAATGTGTATATATATATATATATCATACGTGGAAGCCTCCTGCCCGCCTCCGAATCAGCTACTCGCGCATCACCAGCTAACCTGTCTCTAGTCTGCTCTTGTGAGCACCCAGAGTAATAAGAGGAGACATAAAACTCTGGGTCAGACATAAAGCCTGGTATGAGCGATAAGCATCTAAAGTGAACAATAACAGGTAGACTAAAACATACCTGAACCTGGACCTACAACCAAAGAGTTAGCACTACATACTGTACAACACTCTAAGGTACCATATCCAACAGTGTAAAGATACGGAGGTGGGGGAGGTGTGCATGTCATAGTGATGGCAAACAATCAAACATAGCATCCATCCTCACATCACTCACTCAATGCGTAAAACATACGATATTCACTACTTCGATCACCCACCCTTGCTACGATCACTTTGCCCCATGAAGTCATAAATGGCTTCACTGCACTGATAACGTAGCCACTAATCCTTCGCTATGTCCACTTTGACCCATGGAGTCACAAGAACCCCACTGCACTGGCTCATAGCCTTACTAATCCTTACTATGTCCACTCTGCCCCATGGAGTCGCAATAACCCCACTGCACTGGCTCATAGTCTTACTCATCCTTACTATGTCCACTCTGCCCCATGGAGTCGCAATGGCCCCACTGCACTGGCTCATAGTCTTACTACGCATCACCTTGCCACTCAGGTCATAATGACCCTACTGCACTGATAACGTAGTCTTGCTACCATCACCTTGCCCCTCAGGTCATAATGACCCTACTGCACTGATAAGTAGCCCATCATTCATTCTTAGTGGTGAATCGAAGTTATGAACGTCGACAACTCCTTAGCACACGTCCCGCAGCAAAGTCCAACCATGAAGTGAACTCATCGGTTCCCAACTGGATCCTGAGCTCTAACTTCCCATATTGGACTACCTTTGCATCTCGGGTTATTGGTCAATACTGGGTCGGGTCGGGTTCCTTCTCAAGCAATCGGTTCGGGTCGGGTATCCTCCATCTGTTCGGGTCGGGTCTTCTTCTGGTGCGGTTCCTGTCGGTTGTCCTCCATCGGTTCGGGTCGGGTGCTTCGTCTTGGGTCGGGTCGGGTGTCATCTCCCCTCCAGCTCGCGCCTCCGTTCCGATCCGTCCCCTCGTCCTTCACATGCTCCTATCCGATCCATCGTCATGCCTCCGCTCCGATCCGTCCTCCTCGATCCGATCCGTCCTCCTCGATCCGATCCGATCCCAGTTCAGCTAGCGTGGCCTTCCTTTTTGCCACTTTTTCCCCAAGTGTTGGGTTCCGATCCGATCGGATTCTTTGCTCAGTTCAACCTATCCGATCCGAGCCCTATGTTCGATCCGATCCGAACCCTGCACTGTTTTCTGAAACTGTTCCAGCAAGTGTTTACGCCATTCGACGGCGTTTTCGACCATTCTAACTATTGAAATCAACCACAAAGCATTTCATACAGTCATAGCAACATGCATGATCAACCACAACCATCAAAACATCAACATGATAGGTTAAAATGGATCAAACATACCCAAAACCCCATATTTCCCCTTAAGCATATTTAGGTGAAACTAATGATATGATTAGCAAAACTTAACCAAATTAACCCAAATTCATGCTAGAGGCCTAAAACATCATTCCGAATTTTATAAACATTTTTCCAGAATTTTATCATGTTTAAATTCGCTAATTAACACTGATCACCCCTAATTAACCATAATTAGTGTAAAACTATGCAAATCACTCACCTTAGCCACAAAATAAACTAAGATCTGAAATAATTCTCTAATTTGATGTGAATCTCAATGCCAAACAGCAGCTCCTATGTTGCTTTGGTGAAGATCTTCCTTGATTAGAGGTTGCTAAGCTTAATCCTTGACCAAAAGATGATTTAGAGGTTAGAGGCCATTTTTAGGGTTCCTTGGTGATAAGTGGAGGCTAGAAAACTGAAATGGAATGATCCTCTATCTCATTTCAGCCTCCCCATAACCCTAATCCCGAAATGGGTTATGGGCTTACTCACTAATCACCCGATTTGGCCCGGTTAAGCAGTTTTTCACCCTCCAAACCGTATTTCAGCCATATCTCTTAAACGGTAAGTCCGTTTGGCTATTATAACCACTCTACGGAAAGGTAAACCATCAAACGAATCTAATGGAGGTGGTTTCAGGTCAAAATTCCTTTCCAATAAAAAGTTATGGCGAAAACAGTACCAACTAGGGGCAAAATGATCATTTAAAAATCGACAAAAATCATGGACATGGGAAATGACTCTAATAGATGTTTCCCAAAGTTACATGACCATACGACTTCACATGGGAAAGAAATAAATATTCTACAATCCTATGATGTGTAGAATACGGGTCGTTACAAAACCGGTGCACGAGAGAAGGTAAAATGGATATGAGAATGTAGAGGAGGGAAGGAGCTTCAAAACGAGCTATAGTTTGGATTTTATCTCGAAGTGAGGAGGAAGAATTTGAAGAGAGAAGGTTGGAAGAGGTAGGCGGTTGAAACGAGGAATGGGGAAGAACAGTTAACAGTGAAACCGTATTTTATACGGTATACTTAGGGTTTAATTAATTATTTAATTTTAATTTAGCCCAATTAAGGTCCGTTTAGTAAACTGCTTATTTTTCAGCCCAACGACTATCTAACCCACCTATTTACCCTTATTCCGGACCCATCTGAATATGTCCCGCAGGGCCAAAAGTTCGTCTCAGTCCCCGTTTCTCAAATTTAAATATAATTCATTTATTTTTAAATTCAAACGTACACAGAAATTCACCGGGACCACATATGAACTCAGAAAATTCCAAAAAAGATATTTTTGGCTTTCTTTTGACGATACGGTCCTAACAAAATTAATTTCGTCTCATTCTGAGACTGTTTGAAAAATGGCTATTTTTCAAATCGATTAAAATTGATCGAAACTGACGAAACACAGTTTCTTGTGCCACGCTCACATATTGATTCGAAAAATTATGAAAATTGAAACTTACCAACAATTTGACATTCCGGTTCCAACAAAAGTGGTTTCATCGAAAACCGAGGTCGTTTGGAAAATGACTATTTTTAAGGCCAATATATTTAATATTAAAAATACATTTTTAAACAAATAAATTCCGAAACTCAAAATATATAAGTGTTTACTGTTTCTCAATGTAGAAACGTCATTTCGAACTCAATGGAAGTGGTTTCGAGTCGAAATTCCTTCATATGTGAAAAGTAGCCTTTCGGGCCCTATATAATATATATATATATATAAAAAAATTCTACAGCGACTTTTCTAAAAATTGAATTGGCCATAACTTTTGATTTCCACTATGAAATATCAATTTTTCAGATTCGTTAGAAAGATATTATTAAACAGATTTAAATATTTCTTGTTTCGCTCAATTCTGATTTATTATGAATCCTGTACATTCAGTCAAAGTTAAAATTCAAAATTTCAAACTGCAGCGCTGTTTTAAACCCCTTTTTATAATTAAATTGAATTTATTCATTCTAAAATAAATTTTTAGTCGTTCTTATTTAAAATAAATTATTTTAAACATTAAAATCCATTAAAATTTCAAAAATAAAAATTTTAAATTGGCCCCAAAATTCCGGGTCGTTACAGATATTCAGCTTAATTATTTATGTGTTTGTTTTAATAACAATCAATTAACATTATTTGAATGTTATTTGATAATTCATGGCAAATACTTATTGTTGATTATTGAATGTGTTTACAGGTAATTAGCTTTTTCAGAGTAAAGACCATCACCAACAATGGATGTGACATCAATTGTTATATGTATTATGATATTAATCGGTACTTGAGTAAAACTCTTTTAGAATGTTTGTGGTATGTGAACTAGCTCATTTTGTCAAACAACCATTATCTAAATGGTTATGGATAGTACTTACGTAATTACGTGTTTTCAATTATTTAAATATGATGATTATATGATTGGTTGATTGTTGGTTTGAATACGATAATTATATGATTGTTGCTGATTTTGGTATGATTATTACAAAGCTGATTGCTGGAAACAATGTAAGCCATTAACAGTATATAGTAGCACTTAAAATATGCTACAAAACAATCAATATATTTCAGCAGCGTTTCTGAAACGTTACCGGAACGTTACTGAAACAAATGTAAAATATTATTTGAATTTATAGTGGCATAAATTAAATGCACCCGAAAAGCTTTTAGTTACATAAAATAAACGCTACAGAAAATCAAAGAAAAGGTCCAAGCACAAACGCAAAAAAAAAGTTAGTTTTGGTTGGATTTTTTAAATGCTACAGAAAATTTTTGGTTGCTTTAGTTTGGCAGCGTTTATGGAAACACAACAGAAAAAACAAACTTTTAGTTGCGGGACCGGTAGTAGCGTTCTCTAAAACGCTACCAAAGGCTTTGGTAGCGTTTTTTAAACGCTGCTAAAGGCATTTTCTGGTGTAGTGATTACAAATAAAATCTAAGTCAACTAAGAGAATTCAACGTCTACAACAAAGGAGATTATTCAATTTCAGAATACAGATCCCAGAACACAAGACTAGTCTCCTTTTTGTAAGTCTAGTTATCAGTTAGACCTAAATGATATTAGAATCGTGACTAAATAATTGGATGTAGAACAAAGCCTAATGTAAATTTATGCCTATCCTTTTCTGTTAAAACTGAATTGATTTAGACTATGACTCTTATCATGTTAAGTTTGTGATCATGTTGTATGTAATTTAATGATAAATGTTAAATGATTTGCAATGAATCCATATGTTGTATAATTTGCCAATGACATATATGTTGTGTAATTTAGCGATGACATATTATGTTGTATACTTTGGCGATGACATATCATGCTGAATAAATTGGCGACGACATATTATAATTTGGCGATGGCATATCATGTTGTGTAATTTGGCGATGACATACCATATTGTATAATTTGGTGATGACATTTCAAGTTGTATGATTTGGTAATGACACCTATATGTTGTATGACAATTTGGGAATTTTGCTATGTTTATGCAAGTTCAACCATGTTCACATATATGACTAGAACTACATGCTAATTTGCAAGTTCACAACTACATGCTAAATTTTAAGTTTATGTAGTTCTATGTAAAACCCTATTTCATGATTCATGTTGAGTAGATCTAAATTTGCAAGTTCATAATTAAATGTATATTGTTCTATGCAAAATTCATATGACACATGTGTAGTTAGATCCATATTTTTATGATGTTGGAATTATTACATGTTCCTCTTTTTCCCCTTTTGTGTATAAGTTAGGCTATGTATCGAGCCTAACATTTTATGTGATATATGCGAACGTTTAACGGGGGTAACGTTGGGGGAAAAACATGAAATTACATATAATTGGCATATTTGGCTCATAAACATGTAAATGTTTTATGGCATAAAGTGGTATAAATTTGTATACCTAAAATTATGAACTTGATTTAAAGGGAAATTGGGGCTTGACTTGAATGACAAAAATTTACATATAAATATAAAGAGGTAAATATGTAAATTTAGAAAAGACGAATATGCCTAACCCGAGGTTAGATTGAGTAACGGTGTAAAACTGCGCGGAACTGCCCAACATATCCAGCAACCGTAACAATATATATCTAATGTGAGAGGTTAGTGCATCGAGCCCAAAAGAACTCGAGGTTAGACTGAGTTGCGGTGTAAAACTGCCCAGACCCGACCGACACATCCCATGACCGCAACAATACTTGTCTAATGTGAGTGGTTGGTGCTTTAATGAATGAATTAAAGCTAAGTCAGGAATGGTAGGGTTAAGTTAATAAAGGCAACACTTAACCAATACAACATGTTAACTAAACTGATGGGTGGGGTTAGGTTAACTTGGACACTTAACCAATTTAACATGTTGCTTAGGGAACCCTAGCAACGGGGACCTATTTCAGCAGTAATCCACATAGATATATCATGGTACCTTGAACTAGGCAGGGTGGGGCACGATTACTAGGCTGATTATAAGCTGTCAAAAGAACGGCGGTTGGTGCGTCAGTGCAGGTTCCGACGGAGTACAGGCGTGCACGTACTCCGAAGTGGAAAAAGCAGGCACTGGGCATCAGTAGTTATACACTGTGCATTTTGAATCGTGTCGGGCTGCCACCATGGGATTTGATACACTCCATGGTGGGACCAGCACAGGTATCTACAATCGAGCGGGGCCATATGACACAAGTAGTAAATGCGTGCGACTAGGAGCCGATCGATAAAAAGGGATCACTGGATTTGAACTCATGATGATGGTTGAAATATCTAGTAGGTGCAGAGAATATGGATATGAGTGCGATAGTATGATTAGTTTATCTTGCCTTGTTTATCTTGCCTTATCCTATGTTACCTTATTTCTTTGTTATTGCCCAGCGTCCAGTTTATTCATGTCATGGTTCTCTTACCAATTTACATGCTGAATAATCACTAGACTTACCAGACTTATGTCTAACCCATTTTTCTTTCGCTCTCCTTTCTTCCGTTCCCCCACCCCCCTCAGGTATCCAGGGGGGATTAGCTCAGCTTAATTTGGACCGTTCATCTTTCCAAGCTTGAAGACTCTGTGATGTATAGCTTGGAACCTCTTATCTTTGGCTATGGCTTTGGACACACTACTACTTGGGGATTTATGCAGTTTTATTGTGTTTTATGCTTCTTTATGTTATAATCAAGACAGAGATTTTGATGTAATGATTTGGAAGTTGTTTTAAGACAGTTTGATGTAATGTTTTGTTATGAACCACGTATGAAATAAATTTAGTTTTTCCACTGCTTATATATGTCTGTCTTGTAAATTATCTGTGTCTTTTACCTATAATGCTTCACCAAAGTTAAGGCATTCCCTTTGTGAGTGACCTTAACAGAGGTGGGGTGTTTCACTTAGTATCAGAGCAAAGGTTTACCAGATCAGATAAAAATTTTTGAAAACTGTTTTTCAAAAAGAAGTTTAAAGAAGCAATTTTCAAGAAAAAGTGTTGCTTTACTTTTTAAATAAAGGCATAATCCCCCAAAGCCATCTGCACTATCTTTCTATCCTTTGTTTTGAATCTTTCTTTTTTCTTTTCAGCATGTCTAAGGATCTTAACCTTCCAAAGGGCGTACCGGTACCTGGCTGGTTCAGAAGGTACCTAGAGGCTAGGGCTAATGTCGCAGGCCCAGCAGACGTTCTTCCTCCCCCAGCTGTAGCGGTTCCTCCTCCTCCTCCTCCTCGTGCAAATGCTTTCTCAAAAATATATAGGGACTTTTGAGCCATAGGTGGAAAGAACTTCAGTGGAAATGAATCCTTCGTGGAAACAAGGAACTGGCTCAAAGAAACTGAGGATTTGTTTGATATTTCGAAGTGGACGATAGGAAGAAGATACAGTTGGCTGTGTGGTTGCTTAAAGATGAAGCTTCCTATTGGTGGGAAGTTACTAACACTGAAAGACCAGTTGAAACTTGGATGGATTCCAGAATGAGGTTTGAATGAAATTCCTCTCACAAGTTGAAGGAAGCCTACAGATGGAGAAGTTCTTAGCTCTCAAACAGGAAAGTATGACGGTCAAGGAATACGTTAACCAATTCAACCAGCTGGCTAGATTCGTATTGGAGTTAGTAAACACTCCACATAAGAAGGCTCTCCGTTTTGTTAAAGGACTGAATGAGCCACTGCACGGCGTAGCTATGTCCCATATACCTATGGGTGAGACTTATGAGAGACTGGTGCACATGGCGCTGTTACAAGAAGAAGATAAGGTTGGCAAGAAAGAGACAAAGGTGGAAGTACCTCAAGATAAGAAAGTGGAAGGATCACAGAGCAAGAAGACAGATTCCAAGAAGGGCGGGAAGAACAACAAACCCCGTGACAAGAGGAAGTGTAATTTTTGTGGCATTCCTGGACATCTGGTTATGGACTGCAGAAAGAAGAAGAGGAAGATAGGTGGTTGTTTCCGTTGCGGCGAGATGGGACACATGGCTAAGGACTGCCCAAGAAAGCAAGAGCAAAGAGCTGGATCTACTTCTGGAGGGCAGGTTCACGCTCTCATGGCACCTCCGCAAGAATGAGGTAGAAATGTTTCTGTTGAGAGTTTAGTTTATCATTTTGATCATTCTGTTCATACACTCCTTGATTCTGGCGCATCGCATTCTTTTATATCTACTGCTTTAGTTGAATCTATACACCTAGACACCAGTTTAGTAGAGGATCCCTTGGTTGTTTCAAATCCAATTAGGGGCTCAACTTATTTGTCAATGATTTGTTTGGATTTGGAAATTTCTATACTAAGTGTTGGGTTTAGATGTAATGCCTATGTTTTGGGCGTCACGGGCTATGGGTTGATTCTAGGCATGGATTGGCTATCCAGTAATGGTGCCATCCTCGACTGTGAAAAGAGAGTGGTTAGACTTTTGACTATCCTCGGTAACACTCTCAAAATATCTTGTGATCCCATGAACTCTGTTATGCTTAGCTATCTAGAATCTCTTGATGCGTCTGTTGAGAATTTGCAGTCTGCTAGAGTAGTCCATGAATACTCGGATGTCTTTGAAGAGGTGAAGGGGTTACCTCCGAAGCGGGAGACAGACTTTCGCATATACCTCGTTGATAATGAAAAACCTGTTGCTTTACCCATTAGACACATGGCTCCAAGGGAGAGGAAAGAACTCAGCAAGCAAGTTAAAGAGTTGCTTGCAAAGGGGTTTATAAGGTGGAGCAAAAGAAGCCTGGTGGTTTTATTCATCCTCTAGAAGTCCCACAGTAGAAATGGGATAGAATTTCAATGGACTTTATTGATGGGCTGCCTAGGTCAAGAAGTGGCAATACCAGTATTTGGGTAATAGTGGACAGGCTCACAAAAAGTGCTCACTTTATACCTGTTAAAAGTAGAAGGACTGCCTCATCTTTAACATCCATTTATCTTAAAGAGATAGTTCGACTCTATGGGATACCCTCCAGCATTATAAGTGACCGAGATCCTATCTTTAAGAGTGAGTTTTGGAAGAGCTTGCAAGAGGCTGTAGGAACACAGCTATGCTTAAGCACGACCTTTCACCCCCAATCCGATGGTCAGACGGAAAGGGTGAATAGAGTACTAGAAGGCCTCTTGAGATTATGCATTCTTGACTTCGGAGGAACATGGGAAGATCATCTTCCTTTGGTGGAGTTTGCCTACAACAATAGCTACCAAGCCACCATACGTATGGCACCCTTCGAAGCCTTATATGGAAGACCATGACGATCACCAACTTGTTGGTGGGAGTCTACAGACAAGCTCATACTTAGACCAGATATGATTAGAGAAACTTCAGAGAAAGTGGACTTGATACGAAGAAGAATGAAGACTGCCCAAGATAGATAGAAGTCCTACGCAGATAAAAGAAGGGCCGACCTTAAGTTTGAGGTTGGAGATAGGGTTTTCCTTAAAGTATCTCCTTTAAGGAACACCGTTCGCTTTGAATCCGCAGGAAAATTGGCACCAAGATTTGTAGGGTCGTTTCCTATCATTGAAAAGATTGGAAAGATGGCATATAGAGTAGAGCTTCCCAAAAGATTGGCTGGAGTTCATAATGTCTTTCATGTTTCTCACTTAAGAAAGTGCATACATGAGTCTGCGGAAGTGTTGGAAACAAGCATATTAGAGGAAGTAGAAGCGGAACGAGAGGCGACTTTGAGAAGAGTTCCAACTCGTATCTTGGGTACAGAAGTCAAAAAGCTACGCAACCGCGAAGTCGAACTTGTTAAAGTTCAATGGAGCGACGCCAAGGAAGACGCAACTTGGGAAACTGAGGACAAAATACACGCAACCTACCCTTATTTTTTTGAGGGGACATCCTTGATCTCTTTTTCCTTAAGTTTATACATGCATATATCTATCTTTCTAATATATCTCCTCGGTTCTACCCTTTATCCTTAGGTAGAAACCAATGGATGTAAACATGTACTTGAAACATGTTATGATTGATGGTTGCAAGTGATTGTAGTGGTTTCTCGTGGATGCATATACACACACATTAGGTGTTAGATCGACTCAGTCGCTTTCATATTGCATATGCGTATATGTACTTATATATGATTGAAACTTGATGTGTTATCATGTGGATGTTGCATTTGTATAAATGATTGTGCACTCATGTAGAAAGTATGATTAGGGACGACTGCATACATGATGGACACATGGCACCAACATGACTTGCATTAAGGAGATCAACTGAATCAGCAGACCGCCTGATTTTGCATTAGATAAGGACATGTACACACAATATGCATATGATCATGAAGCATTAGAAGTCTTTTTAAGGACAATGGATGCCTGTGTTTGATGGATGAGTAGATGGATGATTGGATGATAGGATATACGTTCTTCTCGACTCGAAGATTTCGGGGACGAAATCCTTTAAGGAGGGAGAATGTATCACCCCGTATTTTCTATAACATTAAAGTAACGAATTAAAGAATAAATCATTACAAATGTGAGAATTAAGGGAAACGGGTTATGCTATTGTGTTCGTCTCGGAATTCTTCTTGAGATAGAGTCCGAGTTTGCATAAATCAGACTCCGTAGGACGTTATGACCTTCAGAAGATTCAAGAATTTAAATAAACAGCTCAGATTAAAGTTCAGAAAATTCAAATTTCGAAATCAGAAGTAGAAGCGGGCGGGGTGGGAATTTTCCCGCCTAAGGCCAGATCGACAAGGAGGTCGACCAGGGGGTCGACCTCCCCCTATACAGGTCAACCAGGGGGTCGACCAGGGGGTCGACCTGGTTGTCGACCTCCCCCCTCAGGCCAGATCTGAAACCTGACGTGTTTCTTTGTGTGACGAATTGCTGTGTCATTAGGGCTTGTGTGGCAAGTTCTGGTTGGTTCTCTTAGGTTTGAATGGCTTTGACTTGCCCTAGGTTGATTTGACGGCTCCTATTAAATCAAACTTCTATATAAGCAACCTAAATCTAAATCCTAAGCCACCCAAAAATATTCCTAGAACCATCATGCTGTCAATACTCAACCTAGAGTAGCCTCCATTCTCCTTCAACTAGAAAGAAAATTAGGAACTACAAATAAAATCTAATTCAACTAAGAGAATTCAACGTCTACAACAAAGGAGAGCTATTCAATTTCAGAATATAGATCCCAGAACACAAGAATAGTCTCCTTTTTGTAAGTCCAGTTATCATTTAGACCTAAATGATATTAGAATCGTGACTAAATAACTGGATGTAGAACAACGCCTAATGTAAATTTATGCCTATCCTTTTCTGTTAAAACTGAATTGATTTAGACTATGACTCTTATCATGTTAAGTTTGTGATCATGTTGTATGTAATTTGATGATAAATGTTAAATGCTTTGCAATGAATCCATATGTTGTATAATTTGCCAATGACATATATGTTGTGTAATTTAGCGATGTCATATTATGTTATATACTTTGGCAATGACATATCATGTTGAATAAATTGGCGATGACATATTATAATTTGGCGATGGCATATCATACTGTGTAATTTGGCGATGACATACTATATTGTATAATTTGGCGATGACACTTCAAGTTGTATGATTTGGTAATGACACCTATATGTTTTATGACAATTTGGGAATTTTGCTATGTTTATGCAAGTTCAACCATGTTCACATATATGACTAGAACTACATGATAATTTGCAAGTTCACAACTACATGCTAAATATTAATTTTATGTAGTTCTATGTAAAACCCTATTTCACGATTCATGTTGAGTAAATCTAAATTTGCAAGTTCATAATTAAATATATATTGTTCTATGCCAAATTCATATAACACATGTGTAGTTAGATCCATATTTTTATGATGTTGGAATTATTACATGTTCCTCTTTTTCCCCTTTTGTGTATAAGTTAGGCTATGTATCGAGCCTAACATTTTATGTGATTTATGCGTACGTTTAATGGGGGTAACGTTGGGAGGCGAACATGAAATTACATATAATTGGCCTATTTGGCTCATAAACATGTAAATGTTTTATGGCATAAAGTGGTATAAATTTTTATACCTAAAATTATGAACTTTATCTAAAGGGAAAGTGGGGCTTGACTTGAAGGACAAAAATTTACATATAAATATAAAGAGGTAAATATGTAAATTTAGAAAAGACGAATATGCCTAGCCCGATGTTAAATTGAGTTACGGTGTAAGACTGCCCGGAACCGCCCGGCACATCCAACAACCGTAACAATATATATATATATATATATATAATGTGAGAGGTTAGTGCATCGAGCCCAAAAGAACCCAAGGTTAGACTGAGTTGCGGTGTAAAACTGCCCGGACCCGACCGGCACATCCAGTGACCGCAACAATACTTGTCTAATGTGAGTGGTTGGTGCTTTAATGAATGAATTAAAGCTAAGTCAAGAATGGTAGGGTTAAGATAATTAAGGCAACACTTAACCAATACAACATGTTAACTAAACTGATGGGTGAGTTTAGGTTAACTTGGACACTTAACCAATTTAACTGTTGCATAGGAAACCTACCCATTTCAGCAGTAACCCACATAGATGTATCATGATACCCTGAACTAGGCAGGGTGGGGCACGATTACTGGGCTGATTATAAGCGGTCAAAACAACGGCGGTTGGTGCATCAGTGTAGGTTTCGATGGAGTACGGGCGTGCACGTACTCCGGAGTGGAAAAAGCAGGCACTGGGCATCAGTAGTTATACACTGTGCATCTTAAATCGTGTCGGGCTGCCACCATAGGATTAGATACACCCAATGGTGGGACCAACACAGGTATCTACAATCGAGCGGGGCCGTATGACACAAGTAGTAAATGCGTGCGAGTAGGAGCTGATCGATAAAAAAGGATCACTGGATTTGAACTCATGATGATGGTTGAAATATCTAGTAGGTGCAGAGAATATGGATATGAGTGCGATAATATGATTAGTTTATCTTGCCTTATCCTATGTTACCTTATTTCTTTGTTATTGTCCTGCGTCTAGTTTATTCATGTCATGGTTCTCTTACCAATTTACATGATGAATAATCACTAGACTTACCGGACTTATGTCTGACCCATTTTTCTTTTGCTCTCTTTTCTTTCGTTCCCCCCCTCAGGTAGCCAGGGAGGGAATAACTCAGCTTAATTTGGACCGTTCATCTTTCCAAGCTTGAAGACTCTGTGATGTATAGCTTGGAACCTCTTATCTTTGGCTATGGCTTTGAACACACTACTACTTGGGGATTTAGGCAGTTTTATTGTGTTTTATGCTTCTTTATGTTATAATCAAGACAGAGATTTTGATGTAATGATTTTGAAGTTGTTTTGAGACAGTTTGTTGTAATGTTTTGTTATGAACCACGTATGAAATAAATTTAGTTTTTTTCGCTGCTTATATATGTCTCTCTTGTAAATTATTTGTGTCTTTTACCTATAATGCTCCACCAAAGTTAAGGCATTCCCTTTGTGAGTGACCTTAACAGAGATAGGGTGTTTCAACATCCCATGTGAACACTTGGTTCTTCTTCGTCAATCCAGTTAATGGTGCAGCTATCTTGGAGAAATCCTTGATAAACCAACGGTAATATCCGACCAACCCAAGGAAACTCCTTACATCCGTTGCATTCTTAGGTCTATCCCAATTCTAGATTGCTGCCACCTTAGTGGGGTCAATCGCTATTCCATTTCCAGAAACAACATGGCCTAAGAACCTCACTTCACTCTTCTAGAAGTGACACTTCAAAAACTTGGCTCTCAGCTGATGCTTTCACATGATATCCAAAAGAAGTCTGAAGTGCGTCTCATGCTCTTCCTCATTCCAGGAGAAAACCAAAATATCATCCACGAACACAAGCATGAACTTGTTTAACTAATCTTTGAATACCCTATTCATAAGATCCATAAAATACGTTGGTGCGTTAGTCAACCCAAATGGCATCACCAACCATTCGAAGAAAGCAGATGGTGTCCTAAAAGCAATCTTCAGTACACTATCCTTTGCCATCCTCAACTAGTGGGATCCCACTGCCAAATCCATCTGAGAAAACACTTTGGCCTCGTGAAGTTGATCGAACAAGTTATCTATCCTTGGAAACAGATACGTGTTCTTCTTGGTTACCTTGTTCATCTCACGATAATCCATACACAATCTCAAAGATCCATCGGCCTAGGTTGAAAACACAAC
The DNA here is from genome assembly GCA_030737875.1 of Allium sativum. Classification (NCBI taxonomy): domain Eukaryota; kingdom Viridiplantae; phylum Streptophyta; class Magnoliopsida; order Asparagales; family Amaryllidaceae; genus Allium; species Allium sativum. Next base: position 352,206,187 of record CM060919.1, on the reverse strand, counting down.
TGGTGCCCCCCATTTAAACACACTTCCCCAAATGAATCCTTTTCCCAAAAGGTCACGTACTTGAACCTCTAACTCCCGTTGTTCCTTAGGCACCATCTGACTAAGAGGCATGACGTTAGGTCTATCACCTAAGACCAAATCGATTCTGAACTCAATCTCGCAATGCAGCGGCAACCCTTTGATTTTGTCAAAGACATCATCAAACTCACTTGCGATCGACATCGATGACAAGTCTTCCCATAGAATCACAACAAAATATAAATATCTCACGAAGGCACCATCTTCGAGTTTACATCGAATCACAACCATTCCCCCTTCCACATTCTCGACTGTCACCTCCATCTTTTCGCAATTCACTTTTGCTGCATACCTCTTGAGCCAGTCCATACCCAATATAATCCCAAATCCAGCGAAGTTCGAAACAAAGCAATCACACACAAAGGCTATGACTCGACAACAATAGACCATGACAAATCATAAACAAACTGAACGAACCTCCAACTAGATTAGTCACAACAAAAGGTCTGTTACAAATCTCGGGTTTTAAACCGAAGTGGTGCACAAGCTCATTGCAACTGAAAGAATGCGATGCTCCAGTATCAAACAACACACAAACTGAAATATCTTTAATGGAATAAATACCTTGAACGATGACATTCTTCCCCTTCTCCTCTGTCGTAGGAGCACTTGAAGACGATGAAACAACTTCCAAAGCATACGCCTTCACAATCTGCTTTCCTTTCAGCAGTTCTGGACAATCCATCTTGTCATGCCTAGGCTTGCCACAGTTATAGCACTTCCTCTTAGCCTTTGGATTCTTACAATCGTTGGAAAAATGGCCTTTCTGCTGATAGTTGAAACAGGTCACCCCACTTTTCTGCTTCTTATGGCTATCCTTTCCTTACTGTTGTTGTTGCTTCCTCTTTTTGTTATTACCACCCTGTTGTGGTTTTGGTTCCTCTTTAGCTGCGACATCAGTCTCTTCCTTGGGAAACAAACTCTTATGCCTAATATTTTTTTCCACAATCTTCTTATAAGTATCATCCAAGTGATCAACCAACTAATTCCCAAGCTATTTGTCTAAGCCCATGACAAACTTCTCGTTCTTATGATAAGGAGTCTCGACATATGAACGAGCATACTTCGACAAGACTTCAAAGTCAGAAACATACTCCAATACTGATCGACCATTCTGCTTAAGCTCAACAAACCTCTTAAACAGAATAAACTTCTGAACGGTAGAAATAAACTTCGACTCAAACTTGACGTGGAATTGCTCCCATGAAATATCATCTTCTGGAGTCTCAAGAGTGACAGAGTTCCACCCATCCATAGCTCTGCCCTTTAGTTGTCTCGATGCAAGCTTTCTCTTGGCCGCTTCATCAATTCCCAAGTCTCCAAAGATCTGAATGAAAGTATCAATCCACCCTTGAATTTCTTCAATCGGTTATGTTCCCTTAAACCGCTTCTCTCCTAGAGTAGTGAAATCTTTACACAGCTTTGCGAAGTCCACGGCCTTAGGAACTTGCACTTGAACTCCTACATCTACCATGGTTGTTTCCTGAGCAGGTACCCTTCTCATGATCGCTGCCATCATGGCCTCATACATAGCTAGGTAGTCTAGTATACCGCCATTACCCCCTACAGGAGCAGTCTACTCCCTAACAGTGTGTCTCGATGGTCGTCGACTCAATCTAAATCTGTAATATAGAATGATTAGTCCATGCGCGAGCAAAACTGCAAATGGAGTTCAAACGCTATTATACTATACACTAATATATAGTATATATCTATCAGAAATCTACAAATATGTCTCTCATGCATAATTACGTCCTTGAACTTTGGCTGAAATCGGCAACCATAGCTTTGATACCAAATGTGATGACCGCTCACAACTCCTGCACTTAGCAAGGGAAATAATGCATTGAAAGACATGCCAGACAGCTATGGATGACCATCAGGGTAGGGTAACACAAGCGGAACCTGTCGTATAACTCATGGCACAAGGATAAAGTATAATAGAACATACACAATAGGCAATAATAGTGAAGCAGAATTGAGAAATTTTTTAACTCTCATATCATCATGAATTATCCAAACATCAAATTGGATACAACATTAAATTCTGTACAATGTACTTCATTATAAGTCACTCAGAGAATACATCAAACAACCGAAAATAATAGTAGCAAATAGTAGAAAATAATACGCTAGCCTCTTGCTCGTCATAACTCAGCAGCATTGCCCTCATCGATATCCACTACCTGTCATCTGTTACTCAGTCTGCCCATCCAACACATGGATGAATAGCCCAAGGCAATAAGAGGGAAACATAAAACCTTGAGTCAGACAACAGTCTTAATGAGCGATAAAACAACCATCTAACATCATCAATAAAGTATATGAGAATAGGAAGATTAATCATCTAATCTACCAATCATTGCATTGGAGAAGAACCCAACTCGTGATAACCTTTACAACAATCAGACAGAAAAAACAGTACATTCATAGCAATTAATTATCAAGCATAGACCGTCCTAATTGATGTCGGCATATTCCAACCACAAACCCCGAAGACCTAAACCAACATCAGACAAGCACCCAAGAGATATCTCCTTCTACATCAGACAATCTACACAAGACGATACAAGCAAAACAGTCATCATCCATGATTCTAGCTATAATGGCCAATCTTGCTTTGAAACCGTCGTTAATCGTATGACCGACCCATCGTTAATCGTAACCCCAGTTCTATCAAAACTCCATACGCCATCAGCATTCATATGTTTGTCTTACTCGACGAATACAATAAGGCCAATCAAGTTTTTACCCAGGGTACTCGACCCATCCATTAGGCACCCCCATTATACCCTTGATTTAAGCCCGCCAGAACCTCCGACTAATGATAATCCCTCAGTCTTCAAAATCTCTAGTCTTTGTCGACACCAACTATCCATAAGCTCAAACGTCTTCTCGAGTAACCATTATCCACGAGAGCAACATCTTTGAGTCATACCCACATTCATTGCATTTCATCAATCAACGAACTCATCATAACACTTCGTCATTCCATCTTGAATTCACATCGAAGCTACGTCCAACATTGAACAAAAATAATATCCATTTACAGTCAATATTAGTTGGGTCACCCACCCCTTTCACCGACCCATCATCGGGTCGTTTCCTCCTTCTTGGCTATGGGTCAAAGCAGACCGCATGGGTTGCCTTCTCCAAACACCCGTATGCATCTTTAGCCATCCCATCTGGTTACAACGACACATCACTATGAAAGCGTACCGGCCCATTAGCTACACATGACTAGGCTCCAACGTATCTTGAACGGCCCGACTTTATTTGACCCAGTCTTGTATGACCTGAAGCCATCAAGTTAGACCGACCCGCATTTCCTGGCTTCATAGAACTTCAACTAACCCGTAGCCTTCCACGACCTAATCCCCACGACTGGATGCCCCATGACCCAACTATGGTCAAGCATCATTTGCCAAAGATCCAACTAGTTCCATCCCCCAACTTCCTGCCCATTTATTAAGTAACAAGCCACACGACATGAGCCTGCCACGTCATCAACGACTCAAGCCATGCGACCCATGAAAAAACGACCCAACTCCATATTTGACCAATCTCTCTCCAATCTCAATCAATCCATCACCAAACGACAACATTGATGCAAACACCTCATTTAAATCGATCAATTTCAATCCAAAATCAATAGAAATCATCAGCACACATTAGCTCAACAATAAACCATCATGTAACTAAATGAATTCACCGAATCATGATAAACCAATGAATGAATTAATAAATGGATCTAAATTTTCATAAACACAAGAATTAACATATGAATTTACCGATTTAGGTTGCTTGATTAGATCCTATGGTGATTCGAATGAAAACATACTTACATGATGTAGATCTAGGTGAAAACAACTTGTAGATGATGAAAATAAGATCAAACAACCCATATACTCAACTAAATCCGTGTTAGAGATGCTTACCACTCATCAATTCTTCAAATTAACTAGAAATCACCAAATTCCCAATTCAAACAGTGAAGACTGAGCTACAAACTTCTCAATTTGATGCGATCTTCCTTCATTCGATGTAGATCTTCAATCTCCTCGCGTAGATCTAGAATCTTAATAGAGGAAAGAAATATTTGATTGAGCAAGGAGAATCGTGAGCTCAACCAAATGAAAGAATGAAGAAAGTAAACTATTCTCCATGCCTCTACCCTCTATTTATAGCCTTTAACCATCCCACTAACGGGCCACACCAATTCAGCCTATTAATGTCTAACTAAACATGTACATAAATTGTGCAGCACTAAAACAACGATTCCTCCCAAACCACTGAACCAAATCTTTAATGTGACCACTCTATGGAATTGGAAACATCATTTCCTTTTTAATGAAATCAATCTCAGCACCTGATTGATCCCAGTCAAAAGTTATCCCCTATACAAGACTGACAATAGCAAAGTGGTCACAAATAAAATTGGTAAGAATTATGGGCATGTCTCACATCCCCATAACCAACATCTCAAAATATGAGAATGATCCAACCCTTAGAGAATTAAATAAAAGTATTTTACGATCCTCCGATATGTTAAATGTTGGTTGTTGCACCCTCTATTTGATAGCAACAATTTGTTGGATCTAGATTAACTCTAAAGGGGGAGTGAATAGGGTTTATCACAGTTTTTAGCTAAATTAAAAATCTAACAGGATATATAATAATAAGCAGATCATAGCATATAGCAGAAACAGAAATGCAAAAAGTAAATGACTTAAGATATAGCCAGCTTCGGCAAAATCCTGCCTACTGCTGCATTCCTAAGGTTTCTACCAGGTGATAGAACATATCCCGCTTACAAGACCATGTAAACTCGCACTCCCTGCTCCTATACTAACCATACGCTTAAAACCGTAGACTGACCTAACCCCCTAGATTAGATTTCCCATGATTACGACCCTGTAACCAGTAACCCTAGTTTCTACAGACTGTAGTAAACTCCAGTTAAAGACCCTAACTGGATTCCCTAGTTTTTACACACAAAAACTAGAAAATGAATACAACAGTTTTCAAATGAAATTAAAACAACAAAGAAAAATAACCAAAAATAAAATCCCTAGCCCCTTAGAAAATGAACATAAAGGCTTAGCCCAAATAAATATGAGCCGGCCCCTTTCCCTTTTTATTTTCACTTGAAAAAGGCTTTGTTTCTAATAGAATGATGGCAGTCAATCTGATGAATCTAGGGTTTTCTGAAATCCCCAAATCATGTGTTCGGATTGATGTTGTTCTCTGGTTCTCTGATGAACTTCGATTCTTTGTAGCTTCAGTCTCGAATGGCTTGGGTCTTCAATTTTGCTTTCTCTGATTTGGGAATTTGTGGATCGAAACACAAAAATGAAATTGTAAGTCCTCTGAAATTTGATCTCGAGTTTGTATTGTTTTATTTCGATGTTCTCTCTCTCTGCCTGTGATGAATTTGTGTGTTGAAAATATATAGGGTAATCGAAACCCTAATATAACTCTGATTTCATGAAATATGACTTGTCTGATTTGCGGTTTCCTGTTGCGTGATTTTGGCATGAATCCAGGAAATTAAACTTGCTCGATTTCCTCTGTAAGTTGCCTTGTTTTAACATATAGGAAAGTACTGATTTGTTGCCAAGTTTGTGCATTTAATTGTTTGATTTTGTTCACCATATACCTGACCTTGAATAGGTGAATGATTCCTGAGAAATATTTCCATTTCTGAAATTCGCTTACACATTTCTGGAAAAAGCAAAATAAAAACTTGCCAAAAAAATGAATTGCTGATTTTTAGAAAGTCTAGATTATGATTATTTCCTTTCCCTTTTGAAATGTTGCCAAAATAAACTTGATTTGATTTCCTGCCAAAACATTTCTGGAAACTTGATTCATTTCTTGCCAGAAACAGGAAACGTGAATTTTGCAATTGCATACACCTGTATATCCATGCTGAATTGTTTCTTGTCAAAATAAAATAAAATAAAAAGACTGATTTGTAGCACCACTCAAATACTTGGCAAAAGCTGTTTTTCAAAACTATTTTTCTGGAAAACAAAATAGGATTGTTTCCATGCCATAAACAAATCCTTAAAACATGCTTACTGATTTTCGATTTACCAAGCTGTGTTAATCACTTTGCATTTGTTTTGCTTCTTGCTGAATGGCCTGCAATTTCTATGTATTCTTGTGTATATGTTTTGCACCCTGGCTTTTTCAATATATATGATGAAACATTCATATGCCATTGCTTATTCACCACTATAGTTTCCATACATGTAATTTACTGGTGCACTATTGAATTAATACAAGCACATGCATGTTGACTAAACCATTATTTTAGAGCACCATTTTGTACACTTGTCGTTATACACCATGTAGTATGATCTGTATGTATGCTCTGTTTCCACGCTTGAATCTTGCTTGAAGTACATTAACATGCCCACGCACTTGGTATTGCCACTGTGCTTGATCTTGTTGTTGTCCCCTTGCTTCTTTGTTGTTGCACCATTGTTAGTTGCTTTCTTTGACATGTTTGCTGAATCATGTCTCGACCACTCTTGCAAAACTTGTCCATGTTTTAAACATAGATGAAAACTGCTCCATGCATTGTCATATATACACTGTCCATGCAGACTTTCCTTGACCATTTCTTTGTGCTGATGTATGTTTTGGCACACTTGCTTCTATTCTGTTTTTCACCTGATAATCCTGCTGCCATCATGCATTGTTGTGTCATTCATGCTAAATTATTTTCAGTTTCACATTTCTAAGTTTTGCATTGTGCTCGACCACTTGTATTTGCTAATCTGAAATTGTGCACTTCTATTTCTCTTTTGATTTTTAACCTGTCTTGTATGTATGTGACACCTGTAATAAATATTAGCATTATAACTGTACTGCATTGGAGCTAGTCAGAATCAGCTGAGTTTGATGTTGGTTCTGATCAGCAAACTAGTATGGTTATGTCGAGGCTGATCAAGTCAGAAAGATGATGAGAAAAACACACCAGAAAACCGAGGCAAATAAAATTTAAAAAATAAAATATATATTCACATGTATTTGGAAATTATTTCTGTTCCATATATTGTGTGTGTGTTTCTGTATATGACAGGTATGAAGATAAAGAATGGACAGAGCTGTGACTGGGCTGACAGTGAAGCATTCAGAAGACAAAAGACAAGAAAAATGACAGTGAATGAGTGCAAAATGAAATTGTACAGAGTGAACGTAAATAAGTTGTAAATGAATGTACAAAGAGTGTAGAGTGAACTGTAAATGAAACAGACAGTGAAAATGTATGTATATATGAATTGTACTGTTATTTGTAATAAACAAATTCATTTGAAATAAAATATTATTTTATTGTTGTCAAACAAACTTGTCTATTTTATTCAGCCAATTTACAAGTACTAATATTCTGTGAATGTATTTAAATAGTGGAGTATTAAATAGCTGTACTGTTTGAATGTTGAAATAGAATATTCAATTTAAATAAAATACCGTATGAATATATGAATGTCTGTATAGTTGTATTCTATTTAAATATAAATATTATATTCCTGTCTTTGATGTATATATAGAACAGTACAGTAACAAACACATTTAAAATAATATTTATTTGATTGTTATCATCAAACAAAAATCATATAATTGTGTATACAACTAAGTTATATACAACAATCTCCTCCTTTTGATGATGACAAACAAATAAAAGATTTTGAGTACAATAAATGTGTTTGACAGTGAATTTTGAACTCCCCTTATTTAAAAGCTCCCCCTACAACAGAAAACCCCCCTATAACTGTGCATGAGTGAAATGAACTGAATAATAATGAATTTTCAAAATTAAAAATATTTATAGAATATTCACTTATAAATCAAAATCTCAATCCATTTTCCCCCTTTTGTTATCATCAAAAGGATACAGAGTTTAAAATACAGATGAAAAAAAGACTAAAGATATAATTTCAACTTAAGAGGAAGAACAGTCATCATAAATCACAGTCAGTCAAACAAAAATCATAATATTCTGAGAACATGTGGCATATTTCACATTGTAGAGAATGACGGATTTACAATGAATTTTATATAAAATGGGGAGAGTTAAAAAAAATGAGTTCCAGTTATTTTCCAAAGAATTTTTATAAAAATGAGGTTCAAAAACAGTGATGGATTTTGGACTATAATTAATAATTCAATTTAAGTGACAAAATCAAATACTCTCAAATCCCAATAGCTATCAAACAACAAATCATAATACATCATAAAATATTAACACACTTCACAGATTAGAAAGATGGATTGATAGGCTGGTTTTTATACACCAAGGAGAATTTCAGATTAATTTCAAATTAAAGCACAATATTTCCTTTTTCTTTTTATTTTATTTAAGAGCACACTGACCACGCATAACCAGAGCTTCGACTTTTAAATGAGGTCAGTCGCAGCTTAAATTATAAGTTGTCTCATAACCATGCGTGACCAGAGCTTGGATTTTTAAATGTGGTTAGAGACACACTTATATATTATTTATATTTATTATTTTCAGCATTTAAAGGAAAAAACTCCTCAGTACATAAAACCAAGATATGAATGATAGAAAATGGGGTAGGTATAGAGATGGACTGTGAAATAAATTTCTAAATTAATTATATTATGAAATATGCTCGACTATACAGGGATCATTGAAAATTTTCAATTATCACTAATTCTGAATAATAACATAGTCCCATTTCTATCACAAAAATTTTCATTGTTTATTTCAGATGGTTTAAAAAAAATTAACTCTCCATAAAATTATAACGGATGGTAGAATAATGATAGGTAATGAAGATGGTCGTGAAATAATTGCCGGTTCAATGATATTATAATAAATATTCAACCATCATGATTTTTTTTTAAATAAAATCTCCTCTTGTTGTGAAATATACTACAGTCACAATTTATCACAATTTTAAATTCTAATAATAATATTGATGAATTATAAATACAGTTCAATTTGGATATAGATTCCAATTTCTAAATGAATAATCAATAAACAATTTTAAAATTGAAAATCAATTACAAGAGGAATATGCTGATCTATACATGACAAAAGGTATTAAAATATATACAAAAAAAATCAGCATATCTGATACCAATTAGTGTCCTTATTAATAAATTTTAATCACAAAGCCCAACCAGACAGAATTAACAAATTTGGTACATTTATCAGAACTGCAGACAAGAACAAGCAGTTATTTGAAGAACAGTATCAGAGCAGCAATGTAATAACCCGGAAAATACGAGCCAATTTAAAATTTTTAAATTGATGATTTCAAAGAAATTTGAACAATTGAAATAGAATATTTCAATAAAATAGTGAATTAGAAATAGTGAGTCAGTTTGAAAATTTGAATTCAAACTTTGACTGACTGTGCAGGGTGGAGAATATCCCGATTTTAGCGAAACTAAAAATATTTAAATCTGTTAGTCAATACCTTTCTAACGAATCTGAAAAATCGAAGTTTCATAAAGGGAATCAAAAGTTATGGCCGAATGAATTTCAGAAAGGTCGCTATATAGAATATATAGCCCTGGAAAATTGATATTTCGCAAACAACCTCGGAATTCGACGAAACCACTTTTGTTGGGTCCGGGATGTCAAACTATTGCTAGGTTTCAAATTTCATAATTTTTGAAGCTAGTATGTGAACGTGGCAAAAGAAAATGTGTTTGGTCAATTTCTGTTAAATTGGATCGACCAGAAAATGGCCATTTTTCAAATGATCTCAGAATTCGACGAAACTAGTTTTGTTGGGACCGTAGCGTCAAAACATAGCTAGATTTATTTTTCTGGAATTTTTCAAATTAGTTTGTGGCCCTGGCAAATTGAAATGTACGTTCAGAGTTAAAAATTAAATGTTTTATACTTTAATTTGAAAAATAACTGACTGTAATAGTCGAATTGGCCAACAAAACATATCCCATTGTGTCCGGGATGGGGGTATTTAGCTAGGGGCGACAGTCGTTGGGTTTGAATTGGTGTCCGTGTGGAGAAACACTATTTAAAAATTTATTGAAATTATGGGCCAATCAGAAATTTCCATTCAATATTTTAAAAAATAAAAAAAAAGTCAGAAACCCTCGTTTCTCTCTCCCGATCGACGACTCAAATCGTCCGCCGCTTCTCCCCCAAATCGCCGCTGCCACAGGCGATTTCCGCCTGCGCCACCCCCTACCTCGACGTGCCTCCTCCTCCTCTTCAAATCCGACCCTACCCCGACCCCTATCGCCTCCTCCTTCGCCAGAACCATCGACCCAAAGTCGAACGCTTCCCACCGCCGCCCTGATCGCCACCGACCACCGAGCCACCCCAAACCGCCACCGACAGGACCGCCTCTCCCTTCTCTTCCACGTCAGCACCCCCGATCGTCCCCACGTGCCACGGATTTCGCGAAAACCTCAAACCTAGTTTCGAACCATCGTGAAAGGTGAGTCCTTTTTGATGTCTGCACTTTGAAAAATCATATCTTTTTGATGTGTTGATGAAATTCGATGAAACAGGAAACATCCGGACCGCAAGGAAGCTCTCTACCACATAGAAGAAGCCACGGATTTTTCTGAGTCACCTACGATTTTTAGCACTCCGAAAACCAATGTGAGAAATTTAAATTAATAGAATTTGAATGGAAAATGTCGTGTATAAAATATATAAGCAAAATATAAATTACACGCGTGTTGTATACCTCATGTACATGCGTAGTGTAAGCTATATAAGCGAAGTATGAATTATACATGCATAAAATATTTGATATATGTGTTGAAATGCAAGTGAAATATATCAATTATATATATATATATATATATATGTATATACGCCCCTCGTCCACAAACCATGGACGATATTTATTGTTGTGAATTGGTGTGAAATATTGGATGAAAAATGCGAATGGTTGAATAATTATTTGTGGTTGATATTGATTGGTTGTGGTTGAATAATACCCATTGGTGATTGAAATGAATTGGAAATATTTGTGGAAATAAAAATAAAACATGCCGCCTGCGTGCGAATTAGATGCATGAATCCCCATTGTCAAAAACCGCGAGGTTTTAAGGTAGAGCGAGGAGCCGTACTAGGGACGGTGCCGGTTTTAACTGCCCTGCCGTTATGCTGCCGAAATTTTGAATAATATTCATGTGTTAGAATTATTTTCATATGTTGAAATTATCTTCATGCGTTGAAATTAAAGCCATATGTTGAAACTATATCCATGTGTGGAAATCTTTATGTGTTGAAAAGTAATGTGTGAAAATTAAATTCATTTGTGAATGAATGAAGTGTTTAAACAATAAAAATCACCTTTTTATAATATATATGAAGTATGAAAAATATTCGCCTTATATAAATAGTTTCAACAATAAAAATTCCATCTTTTTAATATGAACAATATAAATAAAATATCCATGTGTGGAAATGCTCATGTGTTGAGAAGTGTGTGTAGTGGAAAAATTCATGTGTTGAATAAAAAGATCGAACAATAAAAATTACATTTTTATTGAAACTATGAAGTGTTGAAAACATCCATTTGTCGAATAAATATTTTAAATGATAAAAATATCATTTTTATCATATATGTGATATGCTAAAGATATGCGGACGTTGAAATAAATATTTGTGAAGAAATATTATTTTTAACATGCATAGGAACTAAATAAAATAGTCATGTGTTGAAATCTGTTTTAGTTCACCAAAATTATCATCTTTGAAATGTGAAGAGTTAAAAATAGCCACTTGTTCAAATAAATATGCATGAGTTGAAATATACATTAATAAGCTAATGATATGATTTTAGCCTATGCATGCAACATTAGAATGAATGGTGTTTTTAAACCAAAGTAAATCAAATATGAAGTTGAATGGAAAACGATAAGTGATAAAAATTGTATATATGTACATGCATATTTATTGAACAGGTTATAGCAAAGGGGCTAGAGAAGAGGAATAAAATTTCGTGCCCGACAAATAGGTACACATTTACTGTTTTGTTTGGGTGATGATTTTATGAGCCTGTTGGCTAGCCGCTTGGCTTTTTCTTTTCTTTTTGACATGAGACGCCCATGTGGCTATTTGGGAATTTTCCCAGCCCCTCCCGTACAAAGGAGGTTATGGCGAAATTTTCCAAAATTTAAAGGCGTTAGTGAAATAATTGGAGTGAAAACGATATAGGAATTTTTGAATGAACTATATTTATATATAAATAAAAATAAAATTAAAACGAAACGTGGCCATGCAGTTTGTGTTTTGAAACCGTGATTTCAAACGACTAGTGCGGGGAATCCGACCACTGGATTTTCCCGAAACCGTAACCGTTGGGTTCGCCTTGGAAATATCTTTCCAACGGCACCAACTTTGTGAAGATCCGACGGTTGGATTGTCTGGAATGTTTAATTCAAATCTGAAGAAAAACAGCGCCAGAAACGATTATATTTATATATATATATATATATATATATAATTAAATTAAATCAAATAACGGCGCTGCAGTTCGTAAATTGAAATCGTAACTTCAAATGGCTAGTGTGGAAAATCCAACTGTCGGATTTTCCCAAAACTGAAACCATTGGATTCATTTTGAAATGACCTTCCTAATGATATAAATTTGTGAAGATCCAACGGTTAGATTTTCAGATATGTGTAAAACAAAATTAGTGAAAAACAGCGCCAGTGCATCGGCACGACCTGAAACGTCGTTTAATTAAATATGGCCGTTTTAAATTAAATAAAAAAAATGGCGATATATCGTTATAAAATACTATAGACGATATAGAGTGGAAATAAACCAATTTCATTGTGTTTGCTTGATATGTGATGGTTGAATGTGTTTAGCATGAGAATTATAACTAAAGAACTGAAATGTGAATGTTGAATAGTCCAACCATGTGAATAATTGATTTGAAAATCTAAATATACATGGGTTATTTGAAAAGGCCGAGTTCATCTCATTTCAAATAATTGATCGACGTTGAGAAGTCGAAGAGTCGAAGACGGTTGAAGGCCGACGATCTTCACATTGGATGGATGGGCGCTACTGATGCTCGTGATTGGAGTAGCTACCATGAAAGAGCTGAAGTAGTAGCCGTCCAAACATACTGTTGATTGTACGGATATGCGAGAAATTGGTGCCTCCGGTTTCGTTCAGACCCAGAACGGACTTGTAAATGGACTGTGTGTCTGACATTGGATTTTGTTCTGTGCTGATTGATCTCTGTTAAATATATATCTATTTGGCGGCGGAGAATTTATTCTCTTGCTTAACGCCCTTCTCTGAGACGTACGAGCTCAGAGGTTATGTATTGATAGAAAGCAGTCACATGAAGTGGATTGCCTGTGTGGCACGCCTGAGTGGCATATGATCAAGGCTTCTGTTGCAAATCAAAGTCTTGTGGTTGATGATCAAAGCATGGTCTGTGTGACGTAGCTTTGTGTATAACGTGAATTCGCGAGCCTCACACCCCGGTATGAGTCAAAAACGGGAGAAGGACCCAAGGAGTGCACGACGTTTCTTTCTAGCTATGGTGGTGTCAGTGACCTCCCAGCCCTGATATTTATATCTACTTTTCACCTGTGTGGTTGTTGGAATACGAGGAGCCTCGATTATAGGTCTGTAAGGACCGAGAACGTGTGTTCAGGAATAATTAATCCTCAAAAGTAAGGGAGGACGGGCCTTGGAGGATCCAGGGATTGTTGTGTGCGGTCCCGAGGCATTTGCTAGAGTGTCTCGAATCGGAGAGGAGCTTGCCCCTTGCCTCGACTCATGAAGGAATCCAATTTCCAATACGAAATATGCGAATGTGATTGTATTACTAGTATGGCGACATGATATATGGTACCCATGCCGTCTAGGATTGATATTTATGATTGAATTTGCTTTTGAAACATATATGCACTAGTGATAATATCAAACACTTTGTCTTATACGTATGAAGCATTTTTGGCCATTATAAGGTAAAACTCTATCCTCCGGCTTGTGTTGCATTGTGTGATGGGACCTGAGTCTTATAATGGCTTCATTTTATAAAAAGCATTGCGATGATGTAATCATTTACTTTATTTCATGCACTAGCACTCATTGGAGTAAACCCGTTCCGCGAAAGTGGCGTGGTCCTTTGATTTGCCTTATTATTGTTGTTAATAAGTTAAGTAGATTTCTCATACCAGTCCCATGACTGACTCGTAGTTTGTTTCACCTTGCAAACTCGGGTGCCCTCATTTTCACACGGGCAGCCTAGTTACAGGTTTCTGAAGCACTTTTGGCTCATGGCGAGGCTTGACTACACCGTGCTGACTTGGATTTTCTCCGCCATTATTGTATCTATATTATGATTCCGCCTCAGGCGATGGTGACTGACTATGTATCATTATGCACTAAGTTGTATCATGTACTGTGCTTCTCTGATGTGATGATATCTATATGATTCCGCTGTCATATGTGTGTAAATTATTCTATTTTCTGTTTATGCTATTATCTGTGATCTGCTAATGATGATTAATGTGTTATATTCCTATGATTATCCTTAACACCGTGTCACGGGGTTTTGAGATCGTCACAAGCAATGAAATCATAAACAAGCAATTTCCAACATATTTTCAAAAACAATATCAAAGTAGCACAAGAAATCAGTCATGAATCGACTTGTCAGAAAATGTTTCATAGAGGTTTCAGATGGTCACAAAAGATAATTCATGATCCTAGATTTAAAAATATTGTTTATTTTAAATCATTTGAAGGAATATGAAAATATTAGAATTTAATGAATCAATCACACCAATTTTTTTTTTAAATTCGAGATATGTGTGTGATTCAGTAAATCAATAATTTCAAATGATTTTAAACACACAAATATTTAAATCAAATAACCATGAGATAATAGAGAGATCTAAGATCATTTTTCAAAGAATTTTCAAAATTATCTCTGACAAGTATAAGAGAAATATCAGATCATTCACATCAAGTTTGAGAGGTATTCATGATCCCAAAAAATAAAAATAATTTATTTGAAATCACTTGAATCAATGTCAAGTTTGAGATATATTGAATTATTCACAAAAGATTAATAATTTCAAATTTAAGTGGTGAGTGATATTCAAAATGTCAAGAATTTCAGATGATTTCAAAAAAAAAACTAATTTCAACCATAATAATCATGAATAAAGATGAATTTTAGATGTATAACTGATTCAATACAATTTAATATATTCAAGCCAATCTGAAAATATTTCTGAAATTATCACAACTGATAAATAACAGAGTGTTGTTATGAGTATAAATTTTCAAGTCCTTCCAAACTGAATTAGAAGAAACTCAAAACAGCAGAGGTGTGTGAAATTCCATTAAACTTTCAGATCTTCAAAATTTTAGAATTCAAATTAATAGTGTTCAAGATATGACAAGAATGCATCAACACTGTTATGAGTTCAGAAAACAGAAAAAGATAAACTTCAAAACAATTGCAGATATTTACAAGATTAAATTCAAGATCTGGAAATAATTAAAAACATCAAAGTTCTATTCTACTAAAGTGAGTTTCCAGAAAATATGAGTTCTACAATTGGAAGTTAATGAAGGCCATAAAGAAAAAAAATATGACAGTGATAAATCAAATAAAAAAACTAAAGAAAAATAGAAGGGGTAGAGAAAGGAATAAACACAGAAAATAAAAAACAGAGAGAATATACATAGGTGAGTTTAGAGATTATACCAGAGTCCAATGTTTAATAGAATTTCTAACTCAACTGACTTGGCTAAGGAACCATGAATAATCCGATGATATAAAGTAGTTTGAATTCAGTTTCTCTTTAGCAAAGAAATTCCTCAGCTTCCTTCGGTATCTAACAGTTGAGAGGATCGAGTGGTCTAACAAAATTAGTAAAACCACTCACAGTTGTATTCATTTGTTTTGGTACCCAGACTTGTTTATATAACAAACCATTCGAATCTACCATTGTACACTTCGGGACCCAAATCTGTTTAAACTTAACGAAGTTTATTTTATTTCTTTTTGGGATCCAGAATTGATCATTTGGATTATTATAAAATAAATTTACATCACGTTTATGGTTCAAAAATCCTTTGCGATTATCAGAGTTTGAATTTTCATATCGATTCTTTCCAAAGTAGTTTAAAGGATTTTTAAATTCATTTGAGTTCTGATTTCCAAAAACGTTATTTTTCTCAAAGCCGAGACCACTTTTATTACTAGATGAAAATTGATTTTTCAACAGCATATTCAGGGATTTTTCACCGTTAGAAAATTTAGTCAAAGTTGACTCAAGCTGTTGAATTTTAGTTTTAAGATCATGTTTCTCTTTCATTAAATCCGAACAACGATTTTTACTGATCTTACATCTTTCAAAATCATATTTTAAAACCAAATTTTCATCTTTAAGAATTTTAATTCTGGCTTGGGATTTCATATTCAATTTGTTTTCGTTTTTCAGACTCAAATTTCTTGGATTTTTCAATCTCAGTTTCAAGTTATTCTAAAATCAAATTTGATTTCAACAAGTTCTCCTTTTCAGCAATTTCAAATTTGGAATTTATATCTGTTTTAAAATCTTCAAGTTCCGTTTGCAGAAGGTTATTCAAATTTGATAACTCGGTCTTGTTCTCATTTAAGATAAGAATTTCATTTTCAAACTTTTGAATATTTTTATTGAGATGAACAAGATTGGTTTTCAATTTCAAACAATTTTTGCAAACAAAATTTGAAGAATTTTTAACATATTCAAGTTGTGATTCCAAATCATCAATTTTGCTGGTCAACTCAAAAATCTTAGATTTCAGAGACTTATTTTTCAGTTGAAGTTTATCAACAGATTTCGTTAAATCAAGACACATGTAAACCAGATCTTCATATGAGAAATTTTTTGTTTTAGCATTTGTTGATTCTCCATCATCTGATCCATCTGAAGTTTCATCTACATGACTTGTTAAGCATAAATCTAAATCTGAGTTGTCGTTCTGGGGTTTTGAGATGTTGTCAGATTTTCCATACAGCTTGTTGAGAGTTCTCCAAACTTCCTGCATAGTCAAACAGTGAGAGATAAGATCAAGCTGATTATTACTGAGATAAGAATAAAGAATATGCATAATACGGGCATTAACAACTTTATTTTTCTTATCTAACATATCTCCCATATTATCAGTAATATTCCAATATACAAAATTAACAGATTTTAAATATAATGCGAATTTTGATTTCCATATTAAAAAATCTGTTCCATTTAAAATTATTAGAATGTCACTGGACTGACTATCAGAAGTCTAACAACTAGGATTCACCATTTCTCTAGAGTTAAAGAAAATACCCGCTCTGATACCAATTATTGGATCTCGATTACCCTGGAGGGGGGGTGAATAGGGTTTATCACAGTTTTTAGCTGAATTAAAAATCTAACAGGATATATAATAATAAGCAGATTACAGAATATAGCAAAAACAGAAATGCAAAAAGTAAATGACACAAGATATACCCAGCTTCGGCAAAATCCTGCATAATGCTGCATTCCTAAGGTTTCTACTAGGTGATAGAACAGATCCTGCTTACAAGACCATGTAAACTCGCACTCCCTGCTCCTGTACTAACCCTATGCTTAAAACCGTAGACTGACCTAACCCCATAGATCAGATTTCCCCTGATTATGACTCTATAAGCAGTAACCCTAGTTTCTACAGACTCTAGTAAATTGCCAGTTAAAGACCCTAACTGGATTCCCTCGTTTTTACAGACAAAAACTAGAAAACGAATACAATAGTTTTCAAATGAAATTAAAACAACAAAGAACAATAAACAAAAATAAAAACCCTAGCCCCTTAGAAAATGAACATAAAGGCTTAGCCCAAATAAAAATGTGTTGGCCCCTTTCCCTTTTTATTTTCACTTTGAAAAGGCTTTGTTTCCGATAGAATGATGGCGGCCGATCTGATGAATCTAGGGTTTTCTGAAATCCTCAAATCATATGTTCGGATTGAAGTTGTTCTCTGGTTCTCTAATGAACATCGATTCTTGTAGCTTCAGTCTCGAATGGCTTGCGTCTTCAATTTTGCTTTCTCTAATTTGGAATTTGTGGATCAAAACACAAAAATGAAGTTTTAAGTCCTCTGAAATTTGATCTCGAATTTGTATTGTTTTATTTCGATGTTCTCTCTCTCTGCCTGTGATGAATCTATGTGTTGAAAATATATAGGGTAATCGAAACCCTAAAATAACTCTGATTTCGTGAAATATGACTTGTCTGATTTGCGGTTTCCTGTTGCATGATTTTGGCATGAATCCAGGAAATTAAACTTGCTTGATTTCCTCTGTAAATTGCCTTGTTTTAACATACAGGAAAGTATTGATTTGTTGCCAAGTTTGTGCATTTAATTGTTTGATTTTGTTCGCCATATACTTGACCTTGAATAGGTGAATGATTCCTGAGAAATATTGCCATTTCTGAAATTCCCTTGCACATTTCTGGAAAAAGCAAAATAAAAACTTGCCAAAAAAATGAATTGCTGATTTTTAGAAAGTCTGGATTATTTTTATTTCCTTTCCATTTTGAAATGTTGCCAAAATAAACTTGGTTTGATTTCCTGCCTAAACATTTCTGGAAACTTGATTCATTTCTTGCCAAAAACAGGAAACGTGAATTTTGCAATTGCATACACTTGTATATCCATGCTGAATTGTTTCTTGTCAAAAAAAAGACTAA
The DNA here is from genome assembly GCA_030737875.1 of Allium sativum. Classification (NCBI taxonomy): domain Eukaryota; kingdom Viridiplantae; phylum Streptophyta; class Magnoliopsida; order Asparagales; family Amaryllidaceae; genus Allium; species Allium sativum. The sequence goes on along the minus strand of CM060919.1, from coordinate 352,187,391 downwards.
TTTGTAGCACAACTTAATGTTTGCGAACAAATTATACAATTGTAAACAACTGTAAAATTCGTTCGTCTTTCCTAAACAACAAGGATTGTTGTAGAGGGTGTCGAACTCTGGGACCAAATTATTTTATTAATAAATCCAATCAAGTTATCCCTTACTTTTGATTGGTTGAAAACAAAGAAAATAGCAGAAATTAAATAAAAGAGAGTTTTAACAATAAGTGAAAGCAATTAGGGGATAATGACATAGATCAGATTCATAATCATCAATAGCCAAAAGATTAACCAGATCTAATACATGTTTCTGTCACAAACATGAATCAACGATAATAGGTTTTTAGAAACAAATATGTAAATAACGACAAGCATAGCCTATGCAGGAGCTCAGCTCTACAACCATAGACTATCAGGACAGATTCACTAATTAATTTCTAAAACCCTAAAATTAGATCTAGATCTGATAAACGTTAGATCGAACACGAATATATCCTGTGAAGGAGCATAGCTCTTAAACGACACAAAATATGAAGGTTCAGATCTACCCCTTAATTCAGATCCAGATCTACATGTATACAGTCCTCATCTTTTGGCTATGTGATTCATATTGAATCATATTATCAGCGTCATCACCCCCTAATCAAAGGGGATTAGCTAGACATAGCTAAAGAAGAAGAGAAAAAGAAAATAAATAACATGAACATAAATAAAATAAACAAAAAGTAAAAAGAAAGGGAGAGAATGATTTTATTCCAAGAAGAGAATTACAGAATAAAACCTAATGTGTCCCTTACAAGACTAAGATACAATGTATTTATAGCTGATATGACAAAGACTAACTAGCTAATTACATAATGTGGGACTAAAGAATTAGCCCAAATAACACATAAGCCAGTGTGAACGCAGCTTTAGAAAGAGTGGTCTAGCAAATAGGCTAGTGTGAACGCAACATGAGTAAGAGGCCTTCCAAATGAGCTAATGTGAATGCAGTTTGAGTCTTTATTGAGCCAAATCTTCTTAACTGAAATATAATTGCAACCGTTCTTCAAGCTTTAGAATCTTCAAGCTTTAGCAATTTTAAACTGCACTCTTTTTAAGCAAATTCTTCATGCTTTATCCATCAAATGCTCTAAACCATGCTTCTTGCCAACAATCTGAAAATACAGCTATAAATACAAAGTATCAATTATTTTAAAGGGAAAATAAGATAAATAAGCGGATAAATTATACACATTTACGTGTATATCACTTAAATACTTGGCAAAAGCTGTTTTTTAAAACTATTTTTCTGGAAAACAAAATAGGATTGTTTTCATGCCATAAACAAATCCTTAAAACATGCTTGCTGATTTTCCATTTACTAAGCTGTATTGATATCTTTGCATTTGTTTTGCTTTTTGCTGAATGACTTGCAATTTCTGTGTATTCTTGTGTATATGTTTTGCACCCTGGCTTTTTCAATATATATGATGAAATGTTCATATGCCATTGCTTATTCACCGGTGTAGTTTCCATACATGTAATTTACTGGTGCATTATTGAATTAATACAAGCACATGCATGTTGACTAAACCATTATTTTAGAGCGCCATTTTGTACACTTGTCGTTGAACACCATGTAGTATGATCTGTATGTATGCTCCATTGCCACACTTGAATCTTGTTTGAAGTACATTAACATGCCCACACACTTGGTATTGCCACTGCGCTTGATCTTGTAGTTGGCCCCTTGCTTCTTTGTTGTTGCACCACTGTTAGTTGCTTGCTTTGATATGTTTGCTGAATCATGTCTCGACCACTCTTGCAAAACTTGTCCATGTTTTAAACATAGATGAAAACTACTCCATGCATTGTCATATATGCACTGTCCATGCAGACTTTCCTTGACCATTTCTTTGTGCTGATGTATGTTTTAGCACACTTGCTTCTATTCTGTTTTTCACCTGATATTGCCACTGCCATCATGCATTGTTGTGCCATTCATGCTAAAGTATTTTCAGTTTCACATTTCTAAGTTTAGCATTGTGCTCGACCACTTGTGTTTGCCAATCTGAAATTGTGCACTTCTATTTCTCTTTTGATTTTTGACTTGTTTTGTATATATGTGACACCTGTAATAAATATTAGCAGACTAACTATACTGTGTTGGGGCTGGTCAGAATCAGCTGAGTTTGATGTTGGTTCTAATTAGCAAACCAGTATGGTTATGTCGAGGCTGATCAAGTAAGAAAGATGATGAGAAAAACACACCAGAAAACTGAGGTAAATAAAATTTTAAAAATAAAATTTAAATTCACATGTATTTTGAAAAGTATTTCTATTCCATATACTCTGTGTGTGTGTGTTTCTGTATATGACAGGTACGAAGATGATGACTGGACAGAGCTGTGACTGGACTGACAGTGAAGCATTCAAAAGACAAAAGACAAGAAAAATGGCAGTGAATGAGTGTAAAATGAAATTGTACAGAGTTAATGTAAATGAGTTGTAAATGAATGTACAAAGAATGTAGAGTGAACTGTATATGAATCAGACAGTGAAAATGTATGTATATATGAATTGTACTTGTAATAAATAAATTCGTTTGAAATAAAATATTATTTTATTATTGTCAAACAAACTTGTCTATTTTATTCATCCAATTTACAAGTACAAATATTCTGTGAATGCATTTAAATAGTGGAGTATTAAATAGCTGTACTGTTTGATTGTTGAAATAGAATATTCAATTTAAATAAAATACTGTATGAATATATGAATATCTATACAATCGTATTCTATTTAAATATAAATATTATATTCTTGTCTTTGATGTATATATAGAACAGTACAGTAACAAACACATTTAAAATAATATTTATTTGGTTGTTATCATCAAACAAAAATCATATAATTGTGTATATAACTACGTTATATACAACACAATTATGCTTATTCGGATTGTAGAATGAAATTTTATTTGTAGTCTAATGGATTAGATATTTGGAACATTACTTAAATAGAATATATAGAGACTCAAACTAAATATTCAAAATGGACAGTAGACAATAAGACATAAGCACTTAATAATTCTAAGGCCATAAACAATTTATTTTGCTCCATTAACAGAAATGAATTTAATCGAGTGTCTATTTGTACATCTGCATACGATATTTGGAGAACACTGCAAGTCACACATGAAGGCACCATTAAAGTAAAGCATACAAAGATATCTATGCTAACTCATCAGTTTCAACTCTTTCAAATGAAACCAAATAAGTCTATTTTTGATATGTATTCTAGATTTAAAGATATAGTTTATGCCTTAACGTCATTAGGAAAGAAAATTACTGAAGAAGACCAAATCAGGAAAATCTTGAATTCACTTTCTAGAGAATGGGATTAGAAGACTCTGGAAATCGAAGAAACCAATGATATTAGTACTATGGAAATAGAATAATTAATTGGTAATCGAATGTCCTATGAGTAAAACTGCAGTTAAGAAAAGAGAATCAGGGAAATGAGAAGAAATCACTAGAACTTAATGCTATGATTGACAATGATGAAACAAATGATGATATTGTTGATAACGATATGGATTATATTACCAAGATCAAGAAGTTCTTGAAGTATTGGATAACTATCAAACTTCGAAAAACTAACAACAATAATTCAAGAGATGGAAATGTTGTTAAATGTTTCATATGTGATAAACCTAAAATTAAAAAAAGATTATCCCAACTTGAAAAACAAAAGTACTTTTCAAATACTTTCAATAAGGAGAGGAAACAAACATTAAATGCAACATGGGATGATTTAGATACATCATCAAGTGATAGTGATTCAGAAATAGAAAATACAATATGTGCTTTATGGCAATGGATGACCAAGCACGAAATTTTGAAAAAAAATTACTACTATTTTGAATGATATGCATCAGGTATATAAATACTTAGGAAAGAGGTTAGCGATAGTTTGGTAGAAATAAATATATTAAAACTATTTAATGAAAGTTTAATTGTAGAAAAATAGTGTCTAGAAGATGAAACTGAAAGAGTTAATGGGTATAATGATGAATAGGATTCAACACTTGGAAGTTTTTCAAACTAAAATGTGAAAATTAATTATTAAATCAAAAAATCTTTCAATAAAGTCACAGACTACTGATTTGAATGGCAAAATAACATCTGTGGACAATGGTACTCTTAACTGTAGTAAGGATTTTGACAAAATAAAAACTGATATTGATAAATTTAACAAAGGGAAGTATAATCTAGAAAAAATATCACCTCTATCTAATCACATAAGGAATAAACATGGACTTGGATACACTACTAAGGCTATATTAAAGAAAAAAAAGTATGCCATGTACTAAGTGTGTTAGGGCTACCAAGTTCAAACCAAAAACTAGGAAATTAAAGTTAAAACTTCCAAATAGGTTCAGTAACAACCTGAATTCCGATGGACCCGATTTTTTTTTTCAAAATACTAATCCATTGAAACTCATGTTGGTTGCTCTGGAATCCTATAGAAAAGACAGAGAAATAAAATATATTAGAGCTCATAAAATATCTCACAGGGAAATGGATAAAATATAGTATAACCAAAATGTAGCCTTACCGTAGTAATAATATCGCCTAATCGGTATCCAAAGCTATCATATCTCTATCATAAATCTAACCTGCGAGTATGTTATGAGGAGAGGGTCAGAACACAAGTTCTGGTGATTGGATTTAAACTATACACTTTGGATAATCTTACATATACCGTTCAGTTACATTTTCTTTTTTATTAGGTTACTTGGGTTATCAGCACTCAAGGCTTACACACACGTCGTACCCATCTACTTCTAATGGATTATGGGTGTATTTTTTACAGGTCCTTATTAAGTTTCAAAATTAGGCTCACATCCGGTCATAAACTTATTGTAAATTTAGTTCCTATTTTTCGAAATCAGTAAAAAAAATGAAAAAAATCACATAAATTCTTATTTAAATAAAACATGTTAACATAAAAAAAATTAGATCAAAAAAACATTAAACAACGCATCAAAAACAAAAAATACCAGAAATCAGCTAAAATGCATACATCTGTGCAAGTATTGCAAATTTCTTGCATACAAATGTGTAAAAAATCACTCGCATGCAAATCAGTTAACATTTATTTGCATTCATGCGTGCAGTAAAACTGAAAAGGTGCACACATGCATGCAACAATTTGCAGGCATAAAATCAGTTAAGTTTTCTTTATGCAATATATGCGTAATATATGCAAGTATTTAAAAATATTGGACACATGTATGCATGTTTCTGTCCAGATTTTCAATAGAAAAAGCATATGCAATAGTTGCATATATGTGTGCAACTATTGGTAAAAATTGCATATATGTATGCATATACGTGTGCAACTATTGGTAAAAGTTGCATATATGTATGCAACCTTTTTTTACATGGACTTTCAAGAATATTTCCAGAATTTAGAATATTTTTTTATCGGATAGTGCTTTTTTTTTTGCAGAATAATAAAAAAGGCCGAAAAAAAGATGGCGGGTTTATATATAAAACATAGGAGGGATGTGAGTCTAACTAAGTTTCAAAATAGGGATGTAAGCCTAATTTTCACTTAACCTAATATAGTATATATGTAGCTACCCCCTCCCCCCAATATTAAGATACACCCCATGGTACCCCACTCACATGGTCTCCACCACAATGCCATAGAAATGTGCGTAGTCTCTCATCCTAAGCCCGGATTGACGTATGGATCTCTATATAACAATGTTACATTTCACATATATCTGTCATTACTATGCTACGTAAGTGTGACACCCCACGCCTGTTAATGTCACTCACAAAGGGGATGCATTAAGTTTCGTAAAGCGTTATAGTAAACAGAACGGAAATATTACAAGACAGACATATAAAATAACAGCGGAATAAAAACTTTATTTGTCATAAGATACCGTGGTAAAAAACATCACATGTCTGAAATACAAAATCCCATTACAACCTAAAAGCCACTGTCGTGTACTTCAAAAAATATCAGAGTACATAAAAAAAATTCCCCAAAAACTACATATAGCCATAGCAACAAGGATAGGAACTTGAGCCATACATATTAGCAGCTCCAGCAAAAATAAGCAGAACTATGGTCAAGCCTGAGTGTTTCCGCCCTGAGAACCTGGGGGAAGGGGGGAAACAGAAGAAAGAAGGAGAAACAAAAAGGGTCAGACATAAAGATTGGCGAGTCTAGTTACTTTTAGCAAGTCAATAAATAAAAGTAGCATGACATGCATATAAAGTGGATAAGAGAGAGATGACTACATAAAAGACAGGTGTGACAAGGTAGACATGATAAGGTGTATACACTTCCCTAATGATTACTCTGCACTATTACTAGTATATCCAGAATGATTTGATACCTTCCCGTATAAGGTGGTAGAATTAGGCATACGTCCAAGTGTACCCTAACTACAACCCTAATTGATTGGCTCCCTACTCTGTAGATACCCTGTGCTGGCCCCACAGTAGGATGTATCACTTCCTAAAGTGGCCACCCTTCATTTTCAAGATGTGGACAACCATATCTACTTATGTCACGGTTGTCTTATCCCCTCTGCCTGGCTCATGCACGCACATGGCCCAGTCTGTTTGCACCGCCCACAACGTCCTCCACGTTTGGATCTCTTACAACCAGTCCAGTAAGCGTGCCCCTTCTCTGACCTAGTTCGGAGTACATGTTTGATACCTACTCCAGGTTACTGGCTGAAACGGGTCCCACACAATATGATATAAGTTCTCCCCTTTGTCTTGTATCCCTACTAGGTTTCCATTGGCTATGTATACCACTAGGTGTCTTTAACTACATAACCTTATAATTTCCACTAGTTATGTTTACCCTAAAAGGTGTCTTTAATTACATAACTTTATTATTCTCACCGATCATGTATACTACTAGGTGTCTTTAATTACATAACCTTATCGGGTTAAGTTTGCGGTACTATATGTAAATATTACTCAACCCCTCAGATTTTCTCAACCCACCCACAATCCAACCAATTTTACTTAACCCTATCTTTAGTTCATAATCATACAATCCCTATGAATTAGATTAGGTTAAGTAGTCCAATTTATTAACATGTCCATTTATGGTTCATAATGGGCTAGACCTCCCACAATAGGCTTACAACTTTTGGATACTGGATATGTCGGTCGGGTCCGGGTAGACTTCTTCCACAAGTTGGGCCAAACCTCGTATCATAACCAATATAAGCAATAAAAGAGAAAGGTGATGGGAAAAATGACAATAGTGATTGTTCTGGCATAACCATAAACTAGCATGGGGATAAAATGGACATATAAGCATAAATCTGACGAACTTGTGGCAGTTAACTAATTCTAACATAACAATGATGTCATAATAAGCATAATATGATCTAAATTAACAATTTAGATGTAACAACCCGGAAATGCGAGCCAATTTAAATTTTTTATTTTGGCAATCATAGCGAATTTTGAATATTTAAAATGAATTATTTTAAATAATATCGACAAGAAATTAATTTTGAATAGAAATAGAATGTATATATTTATATAGATCGTCGTTAGAATATAAATAATTATATATATTTATAAAAGGAATTGAAAATGGCGCGGTAGTTCGATAATTCGATTTCAAATTTCAATTGAATGTACCGGGTGCAAAATAAACCGGATTTTAGTGAAACCAAAAATAATGGAATCTAATTGAGAATATCTTTCAAATGAATCCGAAAAATCAAAATTTCATAGCGGGAATCAAAAGATATGTCCAGTTGAAAATTATGAATGGTCGTTTTGGAATTCAGGCCCTTAAAAATGGAAATTTTGCAAACGACCTCGGATTTCGATGAAATTATTTTTGATGGATCCGCGATGTCAAATTATTGTTAGATTTCAATTTTCATAATTTTCCGAATCAATATGTGAGCGTGGCAAAGGAAAACGTGTTTGACCAGTTTCAGTTGATTTTAATCGACTGGAAAATGGCCATTTTTCAAATGGTCTCAGAATTCGATGAAACTAGTTTTGTTAGGACCGTATCGTCAATACGAAGCTAGAAAATATTTTTCTAAAATTTTTCGAGTTAGTATGTGGCCCCGGTAAATTGAAATGCGCGTTCAAATTCAATATATAGAGTTATATGTTAATTTTGATGAAAATTGGTCGAAACCATTGAATTAGCTTACGATACATATCCCATTGTGTTCGGAATGGGGGTAATTAGCTAGGGATGACAGTCGTTGGGCCTCGTTTGGTGTTCGAATTAAAAGTCAACCTTCATGGATTTAAAACTTAAAAATAAATAAAATAATATAAACATTTACAAAACCCCCCTCCTTCTTTCTCTTCCCCGTCAGTTCATTTCAATCAAAATTAAAAAAAATGAAGAGAGGGCAGATGCCCTCGTCGATGTCGCGCCCTTCCAGGGCCCAATCGTCGTCGTCTCCGGCCGACGCACCACCACCCGCGCCTCCCCTGAGCCACCGCGACCCTTCCCTCTTCTCCTCCTTACAAACCAACACGCATCGCCGCCCAGACCTGCCACCCCCTCGCCCCGCGCCACCGCCGGAGACGCGCCACCCCTCCTCCTCAATGCCCTCTGATCCTCCTCAGGCCAAACGCGAGAGCCCTAGCCCCCCCTCCCCCATACCTAAATCGACGGAGAGACCCGAACCCAAGCCTCGAGCCCCAAAAATCCACGCCTCTCTTCCTCTTCTTCCTCCTGTGCCGCGTGCCTGACCACCCGCGACCTCCCTCCTCTGTTGAACGTGCAACAACGAGCCCCCCTTCCCATTTCAACAGTAAGTGTTTATTTCACTGATTTTTATTTTGATTTCAAAACTGATTTTTATTAGTTATAAAATCAGATTTTTATACCATGAAAGGTTGGATTTTTTTATATAGTTAGAAAGACAAGATTTTTGAATAAACAAAGATTGGATTTTTAATGAAGTAGTGTATATAAAAAGATTCGATTTTTATTGTTGAAATGGCAAAGTAAAAATATAATTTTTAGAGAAAGCTAAAAATATAATTTTTATACTAGTGGAATATTAAAAATATGAGTTTTATATTATAGAAGTAGTAAAAATATAATTTTTATTTATGTAGAGTAATAAAAATATAATTTTTAATTAAGTAGTAAAGTAAAAATATGATTTTTACTTCGATAAAAATATGATCTTTGTTGTATGAACATCGTGATAAAAATAGAATTTTTATCTATATAGTAGCGGTGTAAAAATAGAATTTTTATCTATATAGTAGCGGTGTAAAAATAGAATTTTTATCTATATAGCAGCGGTGTAAAAATGTGATTTTTTATATACATAGCAACAATATAAAAATGTGGTTTTTATATATGTAGTGGCTACGGACAGTGGAATGGACGAAAGAAGAAATGGCGAAGACTTCTACATTTGAAGTGTCGTCGAGTTGGGATAGCTTTGGTGAGAACTTCTCACTTTAAATCTTCTTTTCTAGTTAAAAATATATTAGGATGCAGATGGTGCTTAGCAGCACCCGACACCCGTTGTCCACAGACCATGGACGACTTGTATGTTTGTTTGATGTGTTGTGAAATTTGTTTGTGATGTTGATGTGAAATCGATAATAAAATGTAGATGGTTGAAATAAATTAATTGTCGTTAAAAATATATTTTTTAACGTGAATGTGAATAAATAAATATTTATAAACAAATCGGCTGATTTGTTTATATACACTGATTTGGCTGATATTGCTTGGGTCGATAAATTTTACACATCGCCCAACTGCACAAATAAAAATCTGTGTTTGTTGATTTGAAACCCCACACAGGTATTGGGATGAAATACAGCATACACTAATCCCAATAATTAGTTGTGTGTCGATCGTTTGATTGACAGGCTGTGTAAGCGTTAATTATTTATATTTAATGTTTATGCAGTTGTGTAGTGCACTTTGGATGATGGTTGATTGGTTATCGTTGCTATTATATACATGTGTTGTATGGAATCCATATAAATAACGTTATATGGTAATTGATTGGGCCTCATTCCAATTGGAAAAATAAAGAATATTCTAAAATATAAATATTCATGTGTTGAATAGAATAAATAGTCATGTGTTGACGATGTTCATGTGTTGAAACTATTTATGTGTTGAGTAAAATATTTTAATAATAAAATTTACATCTTTAAGATTAGACACTACTTTACGGTTGGAGTCTGATTAAAAATCAAACGATAGATACCATAATTTTATAAATTATGTTACATAACAAAAATAGTCGTGTTTTGACAGTACTCATGTGTTGAGATTAGTCGTGTGTTGAAAGAATTATAGATTCATGTGTTGAATAGAATATATATTCATTTGTTGAATAGAATAACAAATTTAATTAAAATATATAAAGTTGTGTTGATTAGAGTGGCGCAATTTTCACGTGAACGATATTTATATCAATTTTATTCGTTTTTATAATGAATATAGAAAATAGAAAAGGAGTGATTTCAAAATATAACGTTTTGAAAATATTATCGTTTATATAGTAATGATATGTAATATTCAATTTTGATTAGAAATTGAATATAGAGTTGAAATTGTTTGAAAACGAATTTAAAACGATTTATAAAATACGTTTTAAAAGGAAATCGACGAAATATAATATATATATATATATTATATAAATAATGGCCTGAATAGAACGCGTCGCGCCGTGGCAGTTCGTGAATTTCAACCATTGACTTCAAATTGACGTTACGGGAGATCCGACCGTCGGATTCTCCTAAAACCTGAACCGTTGGGTTTGTATCGAAAAGAGCTTTCCAATGAATATTAGAAATTTGAAATCTAATGGTTGGATTTGGAATTATGTCCAAATCAAATTTGGAAAAGGTCGCTGTAAGTGCAGTTTGATGGCCGTTGATGGAAATCGACTGTACGGGCCTTGTTAAAATTATTAAAAATATCAATAATTTGTGTAAAATCATAAGAGGTGAATTGGAAAGAACTGAGATGAAAATTTCATATTTGAAAGGATAAAAATAGATTTTTATCGAAATGAACTAGTTTTGAACTAGAATTAAAATCAATTTATTTTTGAAATTAGTAAATTGAATTTGAATTGGTTTTGAAAATAACCAGAATTTCCAATATATATAAAGTGGAAGTGGATTTGAATCGAAATTGTCATTGGAATATTTCGATGTTGGATTCCGTGATTCTACAGATATTGTTATGGGAATTTGAAAGATATATTTATATCGTTATTTCCAATACGATATTTGTTGGTTTCAGAATTTGATATTGAATATAAGCCGGTATATTTTCTATTCAGAGCCTTGTATTTAATATCAAATGTGATTTGGGTTTGTCGTGAATCGTGTTTTAGATGACATTGGTTCTTTAACCCAGTTAAAGACAGGATATTGATTTTTGAGAAGATTAAAACTAAGTGGAGTTTTAATGAAACTTTGATTAGAGAAAAGTGATCGAGAATGGAGTATCTCCAGTTTTGCTCCAAAGCGATAGTTAAATCTTTAATTAGATTTGAAAGTGAAAAGGTAATTAATTTTACCAATAACACTGTGGTGTTAGATATGGAGTATTACCAGTTTTGCTCCATGGGATGAATAGGTTGGAATTGGGAAATAAAATAAATAATTACTTCGGTGTGGTTTGCTAATCCCGACTAGTTTGGAAAACCATAATTTGGTTTGAAATGATATCCGAAGGAAGATTAAAGAATAAATTTAGAAGAATTTATCTTTGATAAAATTAATGGGAACCTTTCCCTAAGAATGTGAAAATTTGAATAAAAGAATATTCTGAATTGGAATGAGGCGTATGTTGTGTTTGTATAACACGTGTTTATTATATACGCGGGTTATTCGGAAAGGCCGGGTTTATACCCATTCTGAATAACCGATTCGACGATATGTCGAAGATGAAGACGGTGGTTGAAGACCGGAAGTCTTCACATCGTTTGGGTGATTATTGATGATCTTGATTGGGCTGTACACCCAAGATGAGGGAATCAGTTGGTGATCGTCCAGACGTACTTGGAGATGGATGGATATGCGAGGAAAGTGCCTCCGGTTTCATTCAGACCCAGAACGAACTTGTAAATGGATTATGTGTCTGACATTGGATTTTATTCTGTGTTGATTGATATCTATTAAATATACATCTGTTTGGCGGCAGAGAATTTATTCTCTTGCTTAACGCCCTTCTCTGAGACGTACGAGCTCAGAGGTTGTATATCGATGGACATCAGTCGCATGGAGTGAATTGCCAGTGTGGCACACGTAAGTGGAAATTGATCAAGGCTTCTGTTGAAAAGCAAAGTCTTGTGGTAGATGATCAAAGAACGACCTGTGTGGCATAGCTTTGTGTATAGCGTGAATTCGCGAGCCTCACACCTCGGTATGAGTCAAAAACGGGATAGTGACTGCAGGGAGAGCACGACGTTTCTTTCTAGCTAGGGTGGTGTCAGTGACCTACCAGCCCTGACATTTATATACTTTTTACCTGTGTGGTTTTTGGAATGCGAGGCGCCTCGGATATAGGTCCGTTAGGACCGGGAAACATGTGCTCAGGAATAACTAATCCTCCAAAGTTAGGTGAGGACCGGCCCTGAAGATCCAAGGATCATAGTGGGGTCCTGAGACATTTGTCAGAGTGTCTCGAATCGGAGAGGAGCTTGCCCCTTTCCTCGACTCATGTACGTGATATTGTGGTTTTATTTGTAGCTCCTAGTATTGGCGACATGATAAATGTTACCCATGCCGCCTATGATTGATATTTATGATTTGAATTGTTTTGACACTATACACTTATAATAGTATCAAATGATTTGTTTTAAACGTACCAAGCATGTTTGGCTATTATAAGGGAAAACCCTATCCTCCGGCTTGCGTTGCATTGTGTGATGGGACCTGGGTCTTATAATAGCTTCATTTTTCGAAAAAGCATTGCGTTGTTTTGATATATGCACTAGTATTCTTGGGAGAAAACTCGTTCCGTGTTATACGGCGTGGTCCCTTGAATTACTCTCTTTTAAAGTAAAGGTTTAAATAACTGTTTTAGTTCTCACACCAGTCACATGACTGACCTGGAGTTTATTGTTTTAACCTAAACTCTGGGTGCCCCTATTTTCCACACAGGCAGCTAGTAGTTTTGGTTTTGCAGATTTATATTCACAGGATCCTGGTTTACAGCTGGAATGATATCCAGAAAGCCCTGTATCCGTATATCTGTTTCAGTTGTGTTTTGTATTATTTTCCGCTGTAATGTATTTAAATGTAATTTAATGTAATCTATGGTATTTGTTGTATAACATTTATTCATACTCTGTAAATTCTTGTATTTTGATGGAATTGTTGTAATAAACAATGAAATGTTCTTCCGTCTGCGTTCTGGTTTGTCCTGTCAGTTTGGTATCAGAGCTTTGGTTTACAGAGCTCGAGAACAAGACACATTAGAACCATACATAAGAATTCATCAGATATTAGATTAGTAATATCCAATTAGAATGACTCGTTAGAGATGGGATCAGTAGTATCCTAGAACGAGTGTGAAGAGTATATTTTTCAAATGAAAACAATATTGTTTTCAAAATTTAAACCCTTTTATACGTATTTGAATATTTATTTATATTGAATTTGGACAATCGAGTATATAAAGGTTTTGCATATACGCGTCATGAACGTATATTCGAAGTTTTAATATGCTGGATAGATATAGAATCACACTCTAGTCGCCTGGAGATAATTCTGTTAATCCGGCCGCATTATCAGTATTTGTGTTCGTGTTTCGAAGGTGTGATATCTATATATTTCCATTAGACTGGTGTGAGAACCAAAATTAGATAGGTTTATTTGTTGTGATTTGGCATCAAAAACATGATTTTCTGTATATATATATATATATATGTCAAATTATGAATTTGAAACGATAGTCCACTAATTGATTGATGGTTGTGTTGTTTGTTTATTTGTTTGATATTTTGAACCATTACGCCTAATAGAATCGAATATGGAATTGTTTGAAATTAGTCGCATTTGCTTGCATATACATGTACTTACATTGAACAGGTCATAGCAAGAAGGCTAGAGCAGAAGAATAAAATTTGTTTGCCCGACAAATAGGTACATGTTTACCATAATTTACTGTTTTGTTTGGGTGATGATGATTTTATGAGCCGATTGGCTAGCCGCTTGGCTTTTTCTTTTTCTTTTTGAGATCAGAGGGCCTGTATGGCAATTTCGGGATTTTCCCGGTGCTCCCGGTGCAGGGTAGATTATGGCGAAATTTTTCGGAAATTTAGGGTGTTAGCCAAATTTTTGAAAAATTTGAAAAGTTCTTAGAAACTGAAAAGTTGAAGAACTTAAGCCGTAAAGAAACCAAGAAAAGTTGAGTTGATTTTGTGAAGACCCGTAACTTCCCCGTAAAGGAAAGCGTCGGATAGTTCGAGAACAAACCACAACAGAACACGTACAGAAGAACATTTTATTGTATATTACAACAATGCATCAGATTACAAGAATATACAGAGTATAAATGAATATTACACAGAAATATCAGAGATTTAAATTACATTTAAATACATCGCAGCGGAAAATAATACAATACACAACCAGAAGAGATATACGGATACAAAGCTTTCCGGATATCATTCCAGCTGTAAACCAGGATCCTGTGAATATAAATCTGCAAAACCAAAACTACTAGCTGCCCGTGTCAAAATAAGGGCACCCAGAGTTTAGGTTAAAACAATAAACTCCAGGTCAGTCATGTGACTGGTGTGAGAACTAAAACAGTTATTAATCTTTATTTTAAATCATTAGGTAAATCAAGGGACCACGCCGTATAACACAGAACGGGTTTCCTCCCAAGAGTACCAGTGCATAAAACAAACAGCGCAATGCTAAATAAAGAAAAATGAAGCTGTTATAAGACCCAGGTCCCATCACACAATGCAACGCAGTCGAGGATAGGGTTTTCCCTTATAACAGCCAAAGAATGCTTGATACGTTTAAAACAAATCATTTGATACTATAATAAGTGCATAGTGTATAAAACAACTTCAATCATAAATATCAATCATAGGCGGCATGAATGCCCCATACCACTATGTCGCCATATATAGGTTATACAATCAAAACCGCAAAGTCACGTATTTGGAAATTGGATTTCCATCTATGAACCGAGGCAAGGGATCGTCCTCACCGTCTTCGAGACAATCTAGCCCATGTCTCCGGAACAGCCGCAACTGCCCCTTGGAGCGACAGGGCCGGTCCACACGGAGTGGATTATAATGCCTGAACAATACGTCTCTCCGCCCTATGGGGCGTAAACGAGCCAACGAATGACTCCATCGGTTCGAGAACGACCGATCAATCCGAGGCGCCTCGCAACAGCAACAACCACATAAGTCAAACTCGTCAGGGCGTGTAAAACCACTGACGCCACTTCTAGCTAGAAAGAAACGCATGTCCTCCCTGAGGTCCTCTCCCGTTTTTGGTTCATACCGGGTGTGAAACTCGCGAAGTAAACGTTACACAAAGCTACGCCACAAAGGCCGTGCTTTGATCATCACCACAAGACTTTGCTTTTCAACAGAAGCCTCGATCAATTGCCACTTAGGCATGCCACACAGGCAATTCACTCCATGCGTTTGATATCTATCAATATATAACCCCTGAGCTCGTACGTCTCAGAGAAGGGCGTTAAGCAAGAGAATAAATTCTCCGCCGCCAAACAGATATATATTTAATAGAAATCAAACACACAGACTAAAATCCAATGTCAGACACACAGTCCATTTACAAGTCCGTTCTGGGTCTGAACGAAACCGGAGGCACCTAGTACCCCGCATATCCATCGATCTCCAAGTACGTCTGGACGATCACCAACTGTTTCCATCTTCTTGGGTGTACAGCCCAATCAAGATCATCAGTTATCACCCAAACGACGTGAAGACCTCCGGTCTTCGACCATCGTCTTCATCTTCGACTTATCGTCGTATCAGTTATTCAGAATGGGACAAGCCCGGTCTTTCCGAATAACTCGCGTATATTTAAATAAGTGTTACACAAACACAACATACGCCTCATTCCAATTCATTAGTCACTGACCGTAAATTAATCAAGAGAATAATTCCCCAAATATTAACCCCGAAGGCCGAAACCAACATCAGATCAATATCCAGAAAACCATTCTGCTTGGCTAACCGACAGTTAGTTTCTAAATTTCACGTTCAAATCTAATTAAAGATTTAACTATCGCCTGGAGCAAAACTGGTGATACTCCATTCTCGATCTTTTCAATCTAATTAAAGATTCATTAAAACTCCACTTAGTTTTAATCTGTGACTGGGTTAAAGAATCAGTGTCATTTAAAACACGGTTCACGATAAACCCAAAGTCACATCCCATTAAATTCCAATTAAATATTATTTAATTGGTACACTTCATTAAATCTAAATAAAAAGATTTAATCTTTTCTCAACTGGGTCCAAGAACAGTGTTAGTGAAGACACCATTCACGACAAACCCAAATCACATTTGATATTCAATATAAGGCTCTGAATAGAAAATATATCGGCTTATATTCAATATCAAATTCTACGATTAACAAATGTCGTATTGGAAATAACGATATAAATATATATCTTTCAAATTTCCGTAACAACATCCGTATAATCACAAATTCCAACATCGAAATATTCCGAAGACAATTTCGATTCAAATCCACTCCAATGCAATCATTGGAAATTTTGGTTATGTTTAAAACCCTTTTCGAATTCAATTTATTTATTTAAAAATAAATAGAATTATAATTCTAGTTCAAAACTAGTTCATTTCGATAAAAATCTATTTTTATCTTTTTAAATATGGAGTTTTTCATCCCAATTCTTCACAAATCATTTCTTATGATTTTACACAAATTATTACTATTTTTAATAATTTTATCAAGGCCCGTACAGTCGATTTCCATCAACGGCCATCGAACTGCACTTACAGCGACCTTTTTCGAATTTGATTTGGACATAATTCCAAATCCAACCGTTAGATTTCAAATTTCTAATATTCGTTAGAAAGCTCTTTTCGATACGAACCCAACGGTTCCGGTTTTAGGAGAATCCGACGGTCGGATCTCCCGTAATGTCCGTTTGAAATAAATGGTCGAAATTCACGAACTGCCGCGGCGCGTTCTATTCAGGCCATTATATTATATATATAATATATATAATATATACTTCGTCGATTTCTATTTAAAACGAATTATATAAATAGTTTTAAAATCGTTTCAAAAGCTATTTCAACTTTCTTTTCAATTCAAATCAAAAATTGAATTCTTCTTTATAAATTCGTTTTAAAATTCATTTCTATTCAATTCGAATTTCAATTCAATTTGAATTCATTTCAATTCGCTTTCAATTCCATTTGAATTCGTTTTCAATTCAATTCATTTCGAAATCGTTTTCAATTCAATTCATTTCGAAATCGTTTTCAATTCAATTTGAATTCGTTTTCAATTCAATTCATTTCGAAATCGTTTTCAATTCATTTCATTTCGAAATCGTTTTCAATTCATTTCATTTCGAAATCGTTTTCAATTCATTTTGAATTCGTTTTCAATTCAATTCATTTCGAAATCGTTTTCAATTCATTTCATTTCGAAATCGTTTTCAATTCATTTCATTTCGAAATCGTTTTCAATTCATTTTGAATTCGTTTTCAATTCAATTCATTTCGAAATCGTTTTCAATTCATTACATTTCGAAATCGTTTTCAATTCAATTTGAATTCGTTTTCAATTCAATTCATTTCGAAATCGTTTTTAAAATCGATATAAATATCGTTCACGTCAAAATGGCATCAATCTAATCAACACGGCTTCATATATTCCTTTATTTTCAAATATTCTATTTCAAATATTTCTTTTTCAAATATTTCTTTTTCAAAACTGGAATGAGGCCCCATCAATTACCATATAAAATTAATTATATGGATTTTCATACAACACATGTATATAATAGCATTGAAAATAATCAACCATCAACCAAAGTGCACTACACTGTATAAGCATCAAATATAGATATTCAACGCTTATAACAGTCTGTCAATCAATCGATCGACATATTTAATCAATCAGGATGAGTGAACTTCAAATTTCATCCTAACACCCGTGTGGGGTTTCAAACAATCAAACCCATATTTTATTCGTGCAGTTGGGCGATGTGTAAAATTTATCGACCCAATCAACGTCCTTCAAATAGGTGTACATAAACAAACCGTTTGGTTTGCAAATGAATATTTTATTTATTCACATTCACGTTAAAAATTATATTTTTAACGATAACACATTTTATTTTAACATATGAATTTCTATTCGGTTCATTCTTTAAATAAAATGCTATTTTTATTTTTCTAACTTATTTTAGAAAATTTCGGCGGCATAACGGCACGATACTAGAAACGGGACGAGGCCTAGCCTTATCCCCGGTCTAGTGAAGGCCCACGCCATTCACACATCAATCAAATTCACTTTCGTTATGCAAACCACAAAATTTGGAGTAAGGGTCTAACCTAGCCTTACTCCCTCGCCTTATAACGGCGCACGTCTAATCCTAACCAATTTATCGATTCGATTTTTCACACCACAAACCACATTCAAACCAATATCACAATCAATAACCAAACAGCCAAACAAACAAGTCCATGGTCTGTGGACGATTGTGTCGGGTGCTACTAAGCACCGTCTGCATCCTAGTATATATATATAACTAGAAAAAGAATTTTGAGTGAGAAGTTCTCACAGAAAGCTATCCAAGCTCCACGGCTCTTCATTTGCAGAAACCTTCGTCGCTACCGCATCTTCGTCATCTTCGTTGTCCGCTTTCACTACCTATGTAAAAATCGAATTTTTACTTCGCTATTCAATATTTAAAAATCAAATTTTTACTTCGATGTTCAATATATAAAAATTCTATTTTTCTATCGAAGTTCAATATATAAAAATTCTATTTTTATTTCGCTACTCATATCAAAATATCGTCCTTTCATATTTAAAAATATCGCCTTCTCATATTTAAAAATTTAATCTTTTCTGATTTAAAAAAAACTATTCGGATTTAAAAATCTAATCATTTCTTATCGTAGAAAAATCTAATCTACTCTTATCATAGAAAAATCGAATCTATTTATATATTCATATATATAAATTACTTTCTACACTGCTATTATGTTGACAATCAGGTTTTAAAACAATGTGGATTTACTAATTTATTTACCTAAAAAAAAAAGGAAATAAAATAATGAAAATAAGAACTCACATTTGAATCGGGAGTGGAGGAAGATGGCAACAGGGCTGTGGTGTCGCTGGGCCGAGGGTGTGGTGAAGGGGAAGTCGCCGGAGGCGGCGCTGGTCAGGGGAGGGCCAGGGTAGTCGGCTGCGGAGCTAGGTGTTTTAATAGCGGCGGGCAAAAGGGTTTTGGCTCTAAGTTATGCCGGAGGGGAAGGAGACGGGGGAGAAAAGAGGGAGGGGGTCGTCGGAGGTAGGTGAGGCCGGCGGCGAGGTCCGATTGCGGTGGCTGGGGCGTGAAGCTCAGATCGAGGGAGAACTGGGGGCATGACGATGGGTTTTTCATTTGGGGGGGGGCGGGTTTTGACTTCTGGCTTGCGAGATAAGGGTTTTGACCCTCAAATATTAATATATTTAATTATTTAATTTAATTTCTAAAAGTAACTTTTTAATTCGAACACCAAATCAAACCCATCTACTGTCGTCCATAGCCAATTACCCCCATTCCGAACGCAATGGGATATGTATCGTAAGCTGATTTGACTGTTTCGATCAGTTTCTGTTGAATTTACATTTAAATCATTATATTGAATTTTAAACGTACATTTCAAATTACCGGGGTCACATACGAACTTTAAAAATTCCAGAAAAATATTTTCTAGCTTCGTATTGACGATACGGTCCTAACAAAACTAGTTTCGTCGAATTCTGAGACCGTTAGAAAAATGGCCAATTTCCAGTCGATTAAAATCAACTGAAACTAGTCAAACGCGTTTTCCTTTACCACGCTCACATATTGATTCGAAAAATTATGAAACTTGAAACCTAGCAATAACTTTACATCCTGGACCCAACAAAACTGGTTTCATCGAAATCCGAGGTCGTTTGCAAAATTGCTATTTTTAAGGGCCTGAATTCCATAGCGACTATTCAGAATTTTCAACTGGACATATCTTTCGATTCCCGCTATGAAATCTTGATTTGTCGGATTCGTTGGAAAGATATTCACTATTAGATTCTATTATTTTTGGTTTCACTAAAATCCGAGTTGTTTTGCACCCGGTATGTTCAATTGAAGTTTGAAATCGAATTATCGAACTACCGCGCCATTTTCAATTCTATTTATAATTATATATAAATATTTATATTCTAACGACGACGTATATAATATATACGTCGAATTATATTCAAAATAAATTTCTCGTCGTTTTTTATTTAAAACAATCTATTTTAAATATCAAAATTCGCTAAAATAGCCAAAATAAAAATTTCAAACTGGCTCGCATTTTACGGGTTGTTACAATCTCCCCCACTTAAAACTTTTCGTCCCCGAAAAGGAACAAAGTCGAAAGTGGTTTGATTATTCAGCTCTACGATCGATCAGGCTTCCATTCTCCAACTTTTTAGTTTCTGAGAATTTCCAAAATTTCAAAAATTTGGCTAACACCCTAAATTTTTGAAAAATTTCGCCATAACCTCCCCTGCAATGGGAGCATCGGGGAATTTCAAATAGCTTCCCCGGTCCTTCAGATCTCAAAAAGAAAAAGAAAAAGCCAAGCGGCTAGCCAATAGGCTCACAAAATCATCATCACCCAAACAAAACAGGAAATTATGTAGTAAACATGTACCTATTTGTCGGGCAAACAAATTTTATTCTCTGGCTCTAGCCTCCTTGCTATGACCTGTTCAAGGTAAGTACATATATGCAAGCAAATGCGACCAATTTCCTATACAATTCAATATTTGGTTCAATTAGGCTAATTGGTTAAAAATTAGCAAACAAATAAACAAACAACACAAACATCAATCAATTAGTGAATTAGATTATCAAATTCATAATTTTGATACATATACTGAAAATCTTGTTTTTGATGCCAATTCACAACAAGGTGTTCTAACTATATAATTTTTGGTTCTCACACCAGCCTAATGGAAATATATAGAAATCACACCTTCGAAACTCGAACATAAATGTTGATGATGCGATCGCTATCATCAATATTATCTTCGGGCGACTAGAGTGTGATTCTATATCTATCCAATATATTAAAATTTCAAATACACGCGGATCAGACGTATACGCAAAATCTATATATACTGGATTGTCCACCTCAATTTAATTAAATCATCAAATACGAATAAGTGATTTAAATTTTCAAAACAAAAATTTGTTTTCATTTTCAAAAATATACTCTTCACACTCGTTCTAGGATACTACTGATCCTATCTCTAACGAGTCATTCTCGTTGGAAATTACTAATCCAATATCTGATGAATTCTTTCGTATGGTTCTAATGTGCCTTGTTCTCTGAGCTTTGTAAACCAAAGCTCTGATACCAACTGTGAAGACCCGTAACTTCCCCGTAAAGGAAAGCGTCGGATAGTTCGAGAACAAACCACAACAGAACACGTACAGAAGAACATTTTATTGTATATTACAACAATGCATCAGATTACAAGAATATACAGAGTATAAATGAATATTACACAGAAATATCAGAGATTTAAATTACATTTAAATACATCGCAGCGGAAAATAATACAATACACAACCAGAAGAGATATACGGATACAAAGCTTTCCGGATATCATTCCAGCTGTAAACCAGGATCCTGTGAATATAAATCTGCAAAACCAAAACTACTAGCTGCCCGTGTCAAAATAAGGGCACCCAGAGTTTAGGTTAAAACAATAAACTCCAGGTCAGTCATGTGACTGGTGTGAGAACTAAAACAGTTATTAATCTTTATTTTAAATCATTAGGTAAATCAAGGGACCACGCCGTATAACACAGAACGGGTTTCCTCCCAAGAGTACCAGTGCATAAAACAAACAGCGCAATGCTAAATAAAGAAAAATGAAGCTGTTATAAGACCCAGGTCCCATCACACAATGCAACGCAGTCGAGGATAGGGTTTTCCCTTATAACAGCCAAAGAATGCTTGATACGTTTAAAACAAATCATTTGATACTATAATAAGTGCATAGTGTATAAAACAACTTCAATCATAAATATCAATCATAGGCGGCATGAATGCCCCATACCACTATGTCGCCATATATAGGTTATACAATCAAAACCGCAAAGTCACGTATTTGGAAATTGGATTTCCATCTATGAACCGAGGCAAGGGATCGTCCTCACCGTCTTCGAGACAATCTAGCCCATGTCTCCGGAACAGCCGCAACTGCCCCTTGGAGCGACAGGGCCGGTCCACACGGAGTGGATTATAATGCCTGAACAATACGTCTCTCCGCCCTATGGGGCGTAAACGAGCCAACGAATGACTCCATCGGTTCGAGAACGACCGATCAATCCGAGGCGCCTCGCAACAGCAACAACCACATAAGTCAAACTCGTCAGGGCGTGTAAAACCACTGACGCCACTTCTAGCTAGAAAGAAACGCATGTCCTCCCTGAGGTCCTCTCCCGTTTTTGGTTCATACCGGGTGTGAAACTCGCGAAGTAAACGTTACACAAAGCTACGCCACAAAGGCCGTGCTTTGATCATCACCACAAGACTTTGCTTTTCAACAGAAGCCTCGATCAATTGCCACTTAGGCATGCCACACAGGCAATTCACTCCATGCGTTTGATATCTATCAATATATAACCCCTGAGCTCGTACGTCTCAGAGAAGGGCGTTAAGCAAGAGAATAAATTCTCCGCCGCCAAACAGATATATATTTAATAGAAATCAAACACACAGACTAAAATCCAATGTCAGACACACAGTCCATTTACAAGTCCGTTCTGGGTCTGAACGAAACCGGAGGCACCTAGTACCCCGCATATCCATCGATCTCCAAGTACGTCTGGACGATCACCAACTGTTTCCATCTTCTTGGGTGTACAGCCCAATCAAGATCATCAGTTATCACCCAAACGACGTGAAGACCTCCGGTCTTCGACCATCGTCTTCATCTTCGACTTATCGTCGTATCAGTTATTCAGAATGGGACAAGCCCGGTCTTTCCGAATAACTCGCGTATATTTAAATAAGTGTTACACAAACACAACATACGCCTCATTCCAATTCATTAGTCACTGACCGTAAATTAATCAAGAGAATAATTCCCCAAATATTAACCCCGAAGGCCGAAACCAACATCAGATCAATATCCAGAAAACCATTCTGCTTGGCTAACCGACAGTTAGTTTCTAAATTTCACGTTCAAATCTAATTAAAGATTTAACTATCGCCTGGAGCAAAACTGGTGATACTCCATTCTCGATCTTTTCAATCTAATTAAAGATTCATTAAAACTCCACTTAGTTTTAATCTGTGACTGGGTTAAAGAATCAGTGTCATTTAAAACACGGTTCACGATAAACCCAAAGTCACATCCCATTAAATTCCAATTAAATATTATTTAATTGGTACACTTCATTAAATCTAAATAAAAAGATTTAATCTTTTCTCAACTGGGTCCAAGAACAGTGTTAGTGAAGACACCATTCACGACAAACCCAAATCACATTTGATATTCAATATAAGGCTCTGAATAGAAAATATATCGGCTTATATTCAATATCAAATTCTACGATTAACAAATGTCGTATTGGAAATAACGATATAAATATATATCTTTCAAATTTCCATAACAACATCCGTATAATCACAAATTCCAACATCGAAATATTCCGAAGACAATTTCGATTCAAATCCACTCCAATGCAATCAATGGAAATTTTGGTTATGTTTAAAACCCTTTTCGAATTCAATTTATTTATTTAAAAATAAATAGAATTATAATTCTAGTTCAAAACTAGTTCATTTCGATAAAAATCTATTTTTATCTTTTTAAATATGGAGTTTTTCATCCCAATTCTTCACAAATCATTTCTTATGATTTTACACAAATTATTACTATTTTTAATAATTTTATCAAGGCCCGTACAGTCGATTTCCATCAACGGCCATCGAACTGCACTTACAGTGACCTTTTTCGAATTTGATTTGGACATAATTCCAAATCCAACCGTTAGATTTCAAATTTCTAATATTCGTTAGAAAGCTCTTTTCGATACGAACCCAACGGTTCCGGTTTTAGGAGAATCCGACGGTCGGATCTCCCGTAATGTCCGTTTGAAATAAATGGTCGAAATTCACGAACTGCCGCGGCGCGGCGCGTTCTATTCAGGCCATTATATTATATATATAATATATATAATATATACTTCGTCGATTTCTATTTAAAACGAATTATATAAATAGTTTTAAAATCGTTTCAAAAGCTATTTCAACTTTCTTTTCAATTCAAATCAAAAATTGAATTCTTCTTTATAAATTCGTTTTAAAATTCATTTCTATTCAATTCGAATTTCAATTCAATTTGAATTCATTTCAATTCGCTTTCAATTCCATTTGAATTCGTTTTCAATTCAATTCATTTCGAAATCGTTTTCAATTCAATTCATTTCGAAATCGTTTTCAATTCAATTTGAATTCGTTTTCAATTCAATTCATTTCGAAATCGTTTTCAATTCATTTCATTTCGAAATCGTTTTCAATTCATTTTGAATTCGTTTTCAATTCAATTCATTTCGAAATCGTTTTCAATTCATTTCATTTCGAAATCGTTTTCAATTCATTTCATTTCGAAATCGTTTTCAATTCATTTTGAATTCGTTTTCAATTCAATTCATTTCGAAATCGTTTTCAATTCATTTCATTTCGAAATCGTTTTCAATTCAATTTGAATTCGTTTTCAATTCAATTCATTTCGAAATCGTTTTTAAAATCGATATAAATATCGTTCACGTCAAAATGGCATCAATCTAATCAACACGGCTTCATATATTCCTTTATTTTCAAATATTCTATTTCAAATATTTCTTTTTCAAATATTTCTTTTTCAAAACTGGAATGAGGCCCCATCAATTACCATATAAAATTAATTATATGGATTTTCATACAACACATGTATATAATAGCATTGAAAATAATCAACCATCAACCAAAGTGCACTACACTGTATAAGCATCAAATATAGATATTCAACGCTTATAACAGTCTGTCAATCAATCGATCGACATATTTAATCAATCAGGATGAGTGAACTTCAAATTTCATCCTAACACCCGTGTGGGGTTTCAAACAATCAAACCCATATTTTATTCGTGCAGTTGGGCGATGTGTAAAATTTATCGACCCAATCAACGTCCTTCAAATAGGTGTACATAAACAAACCGTTTGGTTTGCAAATGAATATTTTATTTATTCACATTCACGTTAAAAATTATATTTTTAACGATAACACATTTTATTTTAACATATGAATTTCTATTCGGTTCATTCTTTAAATAAAATGCTATTTTTATTTTTCTAACTTATTTTAGAAAATTTCGGCGGCATAACGGCACGATACTAGAAACGGGACGAGGCCTAGCCTTATCCCCGGTCTAGTGAAGGCCCACGCCATTCACACATCAATCAAATTCACTTTCGTTATGCAAACCACAAAATTTGGAGTAAGGGTCTAACCTAGCCTTACTCCCTCGCCTTATAACGGCGCACGTCTAATCCTAACCAATTTATCGATTCGATTTTTCACACCACAAACCACATTCAAACCAATATCACAATCAATAACCAAACAGCCAAACAAACAAGTCCATGGTCTGTGGACGATTGTGTCGGGTGCTACTAAGCACCGTCTGCATCCTAGTATATATATATAACTAGAAAAAGAATTTTGAGTGAGAAGTTCTCACAGAAAGCTATCCAAGCTCCACGGCTCTTCATTTGCAGAAACCTTCGTCGCTACCGCATCTTCGTCATCTTCGTTGTCCGCTTTCACTACCTATGTAAAAATCGAATTTTTACTTCGCTATTCAATATTTAAAAATCAAATTTTTACTTCGATGTTCAATATATAAAAATTCTATTTTTCTATCGAAGTTCAATATATAAAAATTCTATTTTTATTTCGCTACTCATATCAAAATATCGTCCTTTCATATTTAAAAATATCGCCTTCTCATATTTAAAAATTTAATCTTTTCTGATTTAAAAAAAACTATTCGGATTTAAAAATCTAATCATTTCTTATCGTAGAAAAATCTAATCTACTCTTATCATAGAAAAATCGAATCTATTTATATATTCATATATATATAAATTACTTTCTACACTGCTATTATGTTGACAATCAGGTTTTAAAACAATGTGGATTTACTAATTTATTTACCTAAAAAAAAAAGGAAATAAAATAATGAAAATAAGAACTCACATTTGAATCGGGAGTGGAGGAAGATGGCAACAGGGCTGTGGTGTCGCTGGGCCGAGGGTGTGGTGAAGGGGAAGTCGCCGGAGGCGGCGCTGGTCAGGGGAGGGCCAGGGTAGTCGGCTGCGGAGCTAGGTGTTTTAATAGCGGCGGGCAAAAGGGTTTTGGCTCTAAGTTATGCCGGAGGGGAAGGAGACGGGGGAGAAAAGAGGGAGGGGGTCGTCGGAGGTAGGTGAGGCCGGCGGCGAGGTCCGATTGCGGTGGCTGGGGCGTGAAGCTCAGATCGAGGGAGAACTGGGGGCATGACGATGGGTTTTTCATTTGGGGGGGGGCGGGTTTTGACTTCTGGCTTGCGAGATAAGGGTTTTGACCCTCAAATATTAATATATTTAATTATTTAATTTAATTTCTAAAAGTAACTTTTTAATTCGAACACCAAATCAAACCCATCTACTGTCGTCCATAGCCAATTACCCCCATTCCGAACGCAATGGGATATGTATCGTAAGCTGATTTGACTGTTTCGATCAGTTTCTGTTGAATTTACATTTAAATCATTATATTGAATTTTAAACGTACATTTCAAATTACCGGGGTCACATACGAACTTTAAAAATTCCAGAAAAATATTTTCTAGCTTCGTATTGACGATACGGTCCTAACAAAACTAGTTTCGTCGAATTCTGAGACCGTTAGAAAAATGGCCAATTTCCAGTCGATTAAAATCAACTGAAACTAGTCAAACGCGTTTTCCTTTGCCACGCTCACATATTGATTCGAAAAATTATGAAACTTGAAACCTAGCAATAACTTTACATCCTGGACCCAACAAAACTGGTTTCATCGAAATCCGAGGTCGTTTGCAAAATTGCTATTTTTAAGGGCCTGAATTCCATAGCGACTATTCAGAATTTTCAACTGGACATATCTTTCGATTCCCGCTATGAAATCTTGATTTGTCGGATTCGTTGGAAAGATATTCACTATTAGATTCTATTATTTTTGGTTTCACTAAAATCCGAGTTGTTTTGCACCCGGTATGTTCAATTGAAGTTTGAAATCGAATTATCGAACTACCGCGCCATTTTCAATTCTATTTATAATTATATATAAATATTTATATTCTAACGACGACGTATATAATATATACGTCGAATTATATTCAAAATAAATTTCTCGTCGTTTTTTATTTAAAACAATCTATTTTAAATATCAAAATTCGCTAAAATAGCCAAAATAAAAATTTCAAACTGGCTCGCATTTTACGGGTTGTTACAGATTTGCAAAACAACTTTCGGCTTCGTTCCTTTTCGGGGACAAAATGTTTTAAGTGGGGGAGATTGTAACAACCCGGAAATGCGATCCAATTTAAAAATTTTATTTTGGTAATTATAGCGAATTTTGAATATTTAAAATGAATTATTTTAAATAATATCGACGAGAAATTTAATTTGAATAGAAATAGAACGTATATATTTATATCGATCGTCGTTAGAATATAAATAATTATATATATTTATAAAAGAAATTGAAAATGGCGCGATAGTTCGATAATTCGATTTCAAATTTCAATTGAATGTACCGGGTGCAAAATAAACCGGATTTTAGTGAAACCAAAAATAATGGAATCTAATTGAGAATATCTTTCTAACGAATCTGAAAAATCAAAATTTCATAGCGGGAATCAAAAGATATGTCCAGTTGAAAATTATGAATAGTTGCTATGGAATTCAGGCCCTTAAAAATGGAAATTTCGCAAACAACCTCGGATTTCGACGAAACCACTTTTGTTGGATCCGCGATTTCAAATTATTGTTAGATTTCAATTTTGATAATTTTCCGATTCAATATGTGAGCGTGGCAAAGGAAAACGTGTTTGACCAGTTTCAGTTGATTTTAATCGACTGGAAAATGGCCATTTTTCAGCTGGTCTCAGAATTCGATGAAACTAGTTTTGTTAGGACCGTATCGTCAATACGAAGCTAGAAAATATTTTTCTGGAATTTTTCGAGTTAGTATGTGGCCTCGGAAAATTGAAATGTGCGTTCAAATTCAACATATAGAGTTATATGTTAATTTTGATGAAAACTGGTCGAAACGATTGAATTAGCTTACGATACATATCCATTGTGTTCGGAATGGGGGTAATTAGCTAGGGACGACAGTCGTTGGGCCTCGTTTGGTGTTCGAATTAAAAGTCAACCTTCATGGATTTAAAAATTAAAAATAAATAAAATAATATAAACATTTACAAAACCCCCCTCCTTCTTTCTCTTCCCCGTCAGTTCATTTCAATCAAAAAAAAGGAAGAGAGGGAAGATGCCCTCGTCGATGTCGCGCCCTCCCAGGGGCCAATCGCCGCCGTCTCCGGCCGACGCACCACCACCCGCGCCTCCCCTGAGCCACCGCGACCCTTCCCTCTTCTCCTCCTTACAAACCAACACGCCGCGCCGCCCAAACTTGCCACCCCCCTCGCCCCGCGCCACCGCCGGAGACGCACCGCCCCTCCTCCTCAATGCCCTCCGACCCTCCACAGGCCAAACGCGAGAGCCCTAGCCCTCCCCCCCATACCCAAATCGACGGATAGACCCGAACCCTAGCCTCGAGCCCCAAAAATCCGCGCCTCTCTTCCACTTCTTCCTCCTGTGCCGCGCGCCTGACCACCCGCGACCTCCCTCCTCTGTTGAACGCGCAAAAGCGAGCCCTCCTTTCCCATTTCAATAGTAAGTGTTTATTTCACTGATTTTTATTTTGATTTCAAAACTGATTTTTATTAGTTATAAAATCGGATTTTTGTACCATGCAAGGTCGGATTTTTTTTATATAGTTAGAAAGACAATATTTTTGAATAAACAAAGATTGGATTTTTAATGAAGTAGTGTATATAAAAAGATTCGATTTTTATTGTTGAAATGGCAAAGTAAAAATATAATTTTTAGAGAAAGCTAAAAATATAATTTTTATACTAGTGGCATATTAAAAATATGAGTTTTATATTATAGAAGTAGTAAAAATATAATTTTTATATATGTAGAGTAATAAAAATATAATTTTTAATTAAGTAGTAAAGTAAAAATATGATTTTTACTTCGATAAAAATATGATCTTTATTGTATGAACATCGTGATAAAAATAGAATTTTTATCTATATAGTAGCGGTGTAAAAATAGAATTTTTATCTATATAGTTGCGGTGTAAAAATAGAATTTTTATCTATATAGTAGCGGTGTAAAAATGTGATTTTTTTTATACATAGAAAAAATATAAAAATGTGGTTTTTATATATGTAGTGGCTACGGACAGTGGAATGGATGAAAGAAGAAACGGCGAAGACTTCTACATTTGAAGTGTCGTGGAGGTGGGATAGCTTTGGTGAGAACTTCTCACTTTAAATCTTCTTTTCTAGTCAAAAATATATATTAGGATGCAGACGGTGCTTAGCAACACCCGACACCCATCGTCCACAGACCATGGACGGCTTGTATGTTTGTTTGATGTGTTGTGAAATTTGTTTGTGATGTTGATGTGAAATCGATAATAAAATGTAGATGGTTGAAATAAATTAATTATCGTTAAAAATATAATTTTTAACGTGAATGTGAATAAATAAATATTTATAAACAAATCGGCCGATTTGTTTATATACACTGATTTGGCTGATATTGCTTGGGTCGATAAATTTTACACATCGCCCAACTGCACAAATAAAAATATGTGTTTGTTGATTTGAAACCCCACACGGGTATTGGGATGAAATACGGCATACACTAATCCCAATAATTAGTTGTGTGTCGATCGTTTGATTGACAGGCTGTGTAAGCGTTAATTATTTATATTTAATGCTTATGCAGTTGTGTAGTGCACTTTGGATGATGGTTGATTGGTGTGAAGACCCGCAACTTCCCCGTAAAGGAAAGCGTCGGATAGTTCGAGAACAAACCACAACAGAACGCATACAGAAGAACATTTCACTGTATATTACAACAATGCATCAGATTACAAGAATATACAGAGTAAAAATGAATATTACACAGGAATATCAGAGATTTAAATTACATTTAAATACATAGCAGCGGAAAAATAATACAATACACAACTAGAAGTAGATATACGGATACAAAGCTTTCCGGATATCGTTCCAGCTGTAAACCAGGATCCTGTGAATATAAATCTGCAAAACCAAAACTACTAGCTGCCCGTGTCAAAATAAGGGCACCCAGAGTTTAGGTTAAAACAATAAACTCCAGGTCAGTCATGGGACTGGTGTGAGAACTAAAACAGTTATTCTTTATTTTAAATCATTAGGTAAATCAAGGGACCACGCCGTATAACACGGAACGGGTTTCCTCCCAAGAATACCAGTGCATAAAACAAACAGCGCAATGCTAAATAAAGAAAAATGAAGCTGTTATAAGACCCAGGTCCTAACACACAATGCAACGCAAGCCGGGGGATAGGGTTTTCCCTTATAACAGCCAAAGAATGCTTGATACGATTAAAACAAATCATTTGATACTATTATAAGTGCATAGTGTATAAAACAACTTCAAATCATAAGTATCAATCATAGGCGGCATGAATGCCCCATACCACTATGTCGCCATATATAGGTTTACAAATAAAACCGCAAAGTCACGTATTTGGAAATTGGATTTCCTTCTATGAACCGAGGCAAAAGATAGTCCTCAACCGATTCGAGACGCTCTAGCCCGTGTCTCAGGCACAGCCGCAACCGTACCTTGGATCCTCAGGGCCGGTCCACCGATGTGGATTATAATGCCTGAACAATGCGTTTCTCCGCCCTTTGGGGCGTAAATGAGCCAACGAATGACTCCATCGGTTCGAGAACGACCGATCAATCCGAGGCGCCTCGCAACAGCAACAACCACATAAGTCAAACTCGTCAGGGCGTGTAAAACCACTGACGCCACTTCTAGCTAGAAAGAAAACGCATGTCCCCCCTGACGTCCTCTCCCGTTTTTGGTTCATACCGGGTGCGAAACTCGCGAAGCAAACGTTACACAAAGCTACGCCACAAAGGCCTTGCTTTGATCATCACCACAAGACTTTGCTTTTCAACAGAAGCCTCGATCAAATTGCCACTTAGGCATGCCACACAGGCAATTCACTCCATGCGTTTGATATCCATCAATATATAACCCCTGAGCTCGTACGTCTCAGAGAAGGGCGTTAAGCAAGAGAATAAATTCTCCGCCGCCAAACAGATATATATTTAATAGAAATCAATCACACAGACTAAAATCCAATGTCAGACACACAGTCCATTTACAAGTCCGTTCTGGGTCTGAACGAAACCGGAGGCACCTAGTACCCCGCATATCCATCGATCTCCAAGTACGTCTGGACGATCACCAACTGTTTCCATCTTCTTGGGTGTATAGCCCAATCAAGATCATCAGTTATCACCCAAACGACGTGAAGACCTCCGGTCTTCGACCATCGTCTTCATCTTCGACTTATCGTCGTATCAGTTATTCAGAATGGGATAAACCCGGTCTTTCCGAATAACTCGCGTATATTTTATAAAAGTGTTACACAAACACAACATACGCCTCATTCCAATTCATTAGTCACTAACCGTAAATTAATCAAGAGAATAATTCCCCAAATATTAACCCCGAAGGCCGAAACCAACATCAGATCAATATCCAGAAAACCATTCTGCTTGGCCAACCGACAGTTAGTTTCTAAATTTCACATTCATAGGGAAAAGTTCCCATTATTTTTATCCAAGATAAATTTCTTGAATTTATTCTTTAATCTATTTTTGAATATCAATTCAAACTAGTCGGGATTAGCGAACCTTACCGAAGTAATCATTTGTTTTAATTTCCCAATCCCAACCTATTCATCCCATGAAGTAAAACTGGTTATATTTCATATCTAACACCACGTTGTTATCGGTAAATTCAATTACCATTTCACGTTCAAATCTAGTTAAAGATTTAACTATCGCCTGGAGCAAAACTGGTGATACTCCATTTCGATTATTTCAATCTAATTAAAGATTCATTAAAACTCCACTTAGTTTTAATCTGTGACTGGGTTAAAGAATCAGTGTCATTTAAAACACGGTTCACGATAAACCCAAAATCACATCACATTTCAATCAGTCCCTAATTGTAAATTAGCAAGTGAGCAATTCCCTAAGTATTAATCCCGAAGGCCGAAACCAACATCAGATCAATACCTCGGAAACTATTCAACTCGACTAATCTCCAGTTAGTTTCTGATTTTCTTAACTCCTTTAGGTCTAAGAACTGTATTATTGAAGATACCGTTCACGACAACCCAAAATCACATTTCATTAATGATCGGGTTAAAGAACGAGTGTTATTTAAAACACTGTCCACGATAAACCCAAAAATCAATATCGATTCAATTCCAATTAAATATTATTTAATTGGTACACTTCATTAAATCTAAATAAAAAGATTTAATCTTTTCTCAACTGGGTTCAAGAACAGTGTTAGTGAAGACACCATTCACGACAAACCCAAATCACATTTGATATTAAACACAAGGCTCTGGATAGAAAATATATCGGCTTATATTCAATATCAAATTCCACGATTTACAAATGTCGTATTGGAAATAACGATATAAGTATATATCTTTCAAATTTCCATATCAACATCCGTATAATCACGAATTCCAACATCGAAATATTCCGAAGACAATTTCGATTCAATTCCACTCCAATGCAATCATTGGATATTTTGGTTATTTTCAAAACCATTTCAAATTCAGTTTATTTATTTAAAAATAAATAGAATTCTAATTCTAGTTCAAAACTAGTTCATTTCGATAAAAATCTATTTTTATCTTTTCAAATATGGAGTTTTTCATCCCAAATCTTCACAAATCATTTCTTATGATTTTACACAAATTATTACTATTTTTAATAATTTTATCAAGGCCCGTACAGTCGATTTCCATCAATGGCCATCGAACTGCACTTACAGCGACCTTTTTCGAATTTGATTTGGACATAATTCCAAATCCAACCGTTAGATTTCTAATTTATCACATTCGTTAGAAAGCTCTTTTCGATACGAACCCAACGGTTCCGGTTTTAGGAGAATCCGACGGTCGGATCTCCCGTAATGTCCGTTTGAAATAAATGGTCGAAATTCACGAACTACCGCGGCGCGGCGCGTTCTATTCAGGCCATTATATTATATATATAATATATATAATATATACTTCGTCGATTTCTATTTAAAACGAATTATATAAACAGTTTTAAATTCATTTCAAAATCTATTTCAACTTCCATTTCAATTCAAAGCAAAATTGAATTCTTCTTTATAAATTCGTTTCAAAGTTCATTTCTATTCAATTCAAATTTCAATTCAATTTGAATTCAATTCAATTCATTTCGAAATCGTTTTCAATTCAATTCATTTCGAAACCGTTTTCAATTCAATTCATTTCGAAATCGTTTTCAATTCAATTCATTTCGAAATCGTTTTCAATTCAATTCATTTCGAAATATTCGATTTCGAGATTACTTTTCAATATTCATTTTAAAATGAATAAAATCGATATAAATATCGTTTACGTCAAAATGGCGTCAATCTAACCAACACGGCTTCATATATTTCTATTTTCAAATATTCTATTTCAAATGTTTCTTTATTCAAAATAGTTGTTATTATCAAAATATTTCGTTCAACACATGACCAATCTCAATGAATGAGTACTGTCAACACATGAACTTTTATTTTATAATATTAAAGGTGTAAATTTTATTACTAAAATATTTCGTTCAACACATGACCAATCTCAATGAATGAGTACTGTCAACACATGAACTTTTATTTTATAATATTCTTTATTTTTCAAATTGGAATGAGGTCCAATCAATTACCATATAAAGTTAATTATATGGATTTTCATACAACACATGTATATAATAGCATTGAAAAATAATCAACCATCAACCAAAGTGCACTACACTGTATAAGCATCAAATATAGATATCTAACGCTTAAAACAGCCTGTCAATCAAACGATCGACATATTTAATAAATCAGGATGAGTGAACTTCAAATTTCATCCCAACACCCGTGTGGGGTTTCAAACAATCAAACACATATTTTATTTGTGCAGTTGGGCGATGTGTAAAATTTATCGTCCCAATCAATGTCATTCAAATAGGTGTTCATAAACAAACCGTCCGGTTTGTAAATGAATATTTTATTCTATTCACTTCACGTTAAAAATTATATTTTTAACGATAAAACATTTTATTTCAACATATGAATTTCTATTCAGTTCATTTCTATAATAAAATGATATTTTTATTTTTCTAACATATTTTAGAATATTTCGGCGGCATAACGGCACGATACTAGAAACGGGACGAGGCCTAGCCTTATCCCCGGTCTAGTGAAGGCCCACGCCATTCACTCATCAATCAAATCAATTTCATTATACAAACCACAAAATTTGGAGTAAGGGTCTAACCTAGCCTTACTCCTTCGCCTTATAACGGCGCACGTCTAATCCTAACCAATTTATCGATTCGATTTTTCACACCACAAACCACATTCAAACCAATATCGCAATCAATCACCAAACAGTCAAACAAACAAGTCCATGGTCTGTGGACGATTGTGTCGGGTGCTACTAAGCACCGTCTGCATCCTAGTAGATATATAACTAGAAAAATTAAATTGAAAGGTGAGAAGTTCTCACTTATAGCTATCCTAGCTCCACGGCTCTTCTTTTGCAGAAGTCTTCGTTGCTATCGCATCTTCGTCATCTTCGTTGTCCGCTTTCACTACCTATGTAAAAATCGAATTTTTACTTCGCTATTCAATATATAAAAATCGAATTTTTACTTTGCTTCTCAATATATAAAAATCGAATTTTTATTTTGCTTCTCAATATATAAAAATCGAATTTTTATTTTGCTTCTCAATATATAAAAATCGAATTTTTATTTTGCTTCTCAATATATAAAAATCGAATTTTTATTTTGCTTCTCAATATATAAAAATCCAATTTTTATTTTGCTTCTCAATATATAAAAATCGAATTTTTACTTTGCTTCTCAATATATAAAAATCGAATTTTTATTTTGCTTCTCAATATATAAAAATCGAATTTTTATTTTGCTTCTCAATATATAAAAATCGTATTTTTATTTCGACACTATAAAAGATTATATTTTCCTTTCGACACTATAAAAGATTATATTTTCCTTTCGACACTATAAAAGATTATATTTTCCTTTCGACACTATAAAAGATTATATTTTCCTTTCGACACTATAAAAGATTATATTTTCCTTTCGACACTATAAAAGATTATATTTTCCTTTCGACACTATAAAAGATTATATTTTCCTTTTCAAATCTTTTTCTTTTACAAATTCAGTTTTCAATCTTTTTTAAAAAATCAGTTTTCAATCTTAAATACAATCAGTTTTCTAACTTTAATAAAATCAGTTTTCAATCTTAAATAAATTGCAGTTTTTATTTTTATAAATTGCAGTTTTTATTTTTATAAATTGCAGTTTTTATTTTTATAAATTGCAGTTTTAATTTCTATAAATTGTAGTTTTAATTTCTTCTTAGAAAAAAAACAGTTTTAAAATTCTTTTAAAAATTCAGTTTTAAATTGCTTTTAAAAATAACAGTTTTAATCTTTTCTAAAAATCAGTTTTTAACTTCTTTTAAATCTTTTACTTTTTAAAGTTTAAATCTTTTAAAACCTTTTAAAAAAAAATCTGTTTAAAAACCTTAAGAAATCAGTTTTAAAATATAACAAAAAAAAACAGTTTTCAAATAACAAAAAAAAACAGTTCTCAAAAGGAAAACTTACAGGGAGGTGCTGAAGGGGGGGGGTCGGAGTCGAACTAGGGCTCGGCGACGGGGATGTCGATGGTGGCGGGAGGGGTCTCGACGGCTGGAGTTGGGCCAGACGATGGCGGCGTTGGTCGTAGGGGAGGAGCAGGGTTCACGAAGGGAGAGAGGGAGTGGTATTCGAGGTTGTGTGTGGTGGAGCAACTCCGACGGGTGGTGGCCATTCGACAGGCGACGCGGCGAAGTAAGGCGCCCCTCCGATTGTCTCGATTCGGGAATTTTTTTTTTCTCATCTGTTTCGATTATGAAAAGAGGGGGGGCCAGAGTTAAAGGAGGAAGGGAAAGGGATTCTTTTTTTTTTATTATTATTATTTAATTCAACCTAAAGTTGACTTTTTCATGCGACCTCGAAACGAGGCCCACCGCCTGTCGCCTATAGCGTTTTACCCCCATTCCGAACACAATGGGTTATGTATCGCAAGCTGATTTGATCGTTACAATCAGTTTCCTTTGAATTTACATTTAAATCACTATATTGAATTTTAAACATACATTTCAAATTACCGGGGTCACATACTAACTCTATAAATTCTCGAAAAATATTTTCTAGCTTCGTATTGACGATACGGTCCTAACAAATCTAGTTTCGTCGAATTCTGAGACCGTTTGAAAAATGGCCAATTTCCAGTCGATTGAAATCAACTGAAACTGGTCAAACGCGTTTTCCTTTGCCACGCTCACATATTGATTCGAAAAATTATGAAATTTGAAACCTAGCAATAACTTGACACCACGGACCCAACAAAACTGGATTCGTCGAAATCCGAGGTCATTTGCAAAATGTCCATTTTTAAGGGCCTGAATTCCATAGCGACTATTCAGAATTTTCAACTGGACATATCTTTTGATTCCCACTATGAAATTTCAATTATTCGGATTCGTTGGAAAGATATTCACAATTAGATCCTATTATTTTTGGTTTCACTAAAATCCGGATTGTTTTGCACCCGATACATTCAATTGAAGTTTGAAATCGAATTATCGAACTACCGCGCCATTTTCAATTCTATTTATAATTATATATAATTATTTATATTCTAACGACGACGTATATAAATATATACGTCGAATTCTATTCAAAATAAATTTCTCGTCGATATTATTTAAAATAATTCATTTTAAATAATCAAAATTCGCTAAAATAGCCAAAATAAAAATTTTAAACTGGCCCAGACTTTGCGGGTTATTACAATCTCCCCCACTTAAAACTTTTCGTCCCCGAAAAGGAACAAAGTCGAAAGTGGTTTGATAATTCAGCTCTACGTTCGATCCGGCTTCCATTCTCCAACTCTTTAGTTTCTGAGAATTTTCAAAATTTCAAAAATTTGGCTAACACCCTAAATTTTCGAAAAATTTCGCCATAACCTCCCCTGCACCGGGAGCATCGGGGAATTTCAAATAGCTTCCCCGGTCCTTCAGATCTCAAAAAGAAAAAGAAAAAGCCAAGCGGCTAGCCAATAGGCTCACAAAATCATCATCACCCAAACAAAACAGGAAATTATGTAGTAAACATGTACCTATTTGTCGGGCAAACAAATTTTATTCTCTGGCTCTAGCCTCCTTGCTATGACCTGTTCAATGTAAGTACATGTATACGCAAACAAATGCGACCAATTTTCAATACAATTCAATATTTGGTGCTATTAGGCAAAAATGGTTAAAAATTAGCAAACAATTAAACAAGCAACACAAACATCAATCAATTAGTGAATTTAACGTTTCAAATTCATAATTTTGATATATATACTGAAAATCTTGTTTTTGATGCCAATTCACAACAAAGTGTTCTAGCTATATAAGATTTGGTTCTCACACCAGTCTAATGGAAATATATAGATATCACACTTTCGTCACTCGAAAATAAATGCTGGTGATGGTATACTTCATCATCAGGACCGTGTCCGGGCAACTAGAGTGTGATTCTATATCTATCCAATATATTAAAATTTCAAATACACGTGGATCAGACGTATACGCAAAATCTATATATACTGGATTGTCCACATCAATATAAATAAATAATCAAATACGAATAATTGATTTAAATTTTCAAAACAAAATTTGTTTTCATTTGAAAAATATACTCTTCACACTCGTTCTAGGATACTACTGATCCTATCTCTAACGAGTCACTCTCATTGGATATTGCTAATCCGATATCTGATGAATTCTTTCGTATGTTTCTAATGTGTCTTGTTCTCTAGCTTTGTAAACCAAAGCTCTGATACCAACTGTGAAGACCCGCAACTTCCCCGTAAAGGAAAGCGTCGGATAGTTCGAGAACAAACCACAACAGAACGCATACAGAAGAACATTTCACTGTATATTACAACAATGCATCAGATTACAAGAATATACAGAGTAAAAATGAATATTACACAGGAATATCAGAGATTTAAATTACATTTAAATACATAGCAGCGGAAAAATAATACAATACACAACTAGAAGTAGATATACGGATACAAAGCTTTCCGGATATCGTTCCAGCTGTAAACCAGGATCCTGTGAATATAAATCTGCAAAACCAAAACTACTAGCTGCCCGTGTCAAAATAAGGGCACCCAGAGTTTAGGTTAAAACAATAAACTCCAGGTCAGTCATGGGACTGGTGTGAGAACTAAAACAGTTATTCTTTATTTTAAATCATTAGGTAAATCAAGGGACCACGCCGTATAACACGGAACGGGTTTCCTCCCAAGAATACCAGTGCATAAAACAAACAGCGCAATGCTAAATAAAGAAAAATGAAGCTGTTATAAGACCCAGGTCCTAACACACAATGCAACGCAAGCCGGGGGATAGGGTTTTCCCTTATAACAGCCAAAGAATGCTTGATACGATTAAAACAAATCATTTGATACTATTATAAGTGCATAGTGTATAAAACAACTTCAAATCATAAGTATCAATCATAGGCGGCATGAATGCCCCATACCACTATGTCGCCATATATAGGTTTACAAATAAAACCGCAAAGTCACGTATTTGGAAATTGGATTTCCTTCTATGAACCGAGGCAAAAGATAGTCCTCAACCGATTCGAGACGCTCTAGCCCGTGTCTCAGGCACAGCCGCAACCGTACCTTGGATCCTCAGGGCCGGTCCACCGATGTGGATTATAATGCCTGAACAATGCGTTTCTCCGCCCTTTGGGGCGTAAATGAGCCAACGAATGACTCCATCGGTTCGAGAACGACCGATCAATCCGAGGCGCCTCGCAACAGCAACAACCACATAAGTCAAACTCGTCAGGGCGTGTAAAACCACTGACGCCACTTCTAGCTAGAAAGAAAACGCATGTCCCCCCTGACGTCCTCTCCCGTTTTTGGTTCATACCGGGTGCGAAACTCGCGAAGCAAACGTTACACAAAGCTACGCCACAAAGGCCTTGCTTTGATCATCACCACAAGACTTTGCTTTTCAACAGAAGCCTCGATCAAATTGCCACTTAGGCATGCCACACAGGCAATTCACTCCATGCGTTTGATATCCATCAATATATAACCCCTGAGCTCGTACGTCTCAGAGAAGGGCGTTAAGCAAGAGAATAAATTCTCCGCCGCCAAACAGATATATATTTAATAGAAATCAATCACACAGACTAAAATCCAATGTCAGACACACAGTCCATTTACAAGTCCGTTCTGGGTCTGAACGAAACCGGAGGCACCTAGTACCCCGCATATCCATCGATCTCCAAGTACGTCTGGACGATCACCAACTGTTTCCATCTTCTTGGGTGTACAGCCCAATCAAGATCATCAGTTATCACCCAAACGACGTGAAGACCTCCGGTCTTCGACCATCGTCTTCATCTTCGACTTATCGTCGTATCAGTTATTCAGAATGGGATAAACCCGGTCTTTCCGAATAACTCGCGTATATTTTATAAAAGTGTTACACAAACACAACATACGCCTCATTCCAATTCATTAGTCACTAACCGTAAATTAATCAAGAGAATAATTCCCCAAATATTAACCCCGAAGGCCGAAACCAACATCAGATCAATATCCAGAAAACCATTCTGCTTGGCCAACCGACAGTTAGTTTCTAAATTTCACATTCATAGGGAAAAGTTCCCATTATTTTTATCCAAGATAAATTTCTTGAATTTATTCTTTAATCTATTTTTGAATATCAATTCAAACTAGTCGGGATTAG
This sequence comes from Allium sativum, assembly GCA_030737875.1. Lineage (NCBI taxonomy): Eukaryota > Viridiplantae > Streptophyta > Magnoliopsida > Asparagales > Amaryllidaceae > Allium > Allium sativum. The sequence continues at coordinate 352,146,794 of CM060919.1, read as the reverse complement.
CGAACCTTACCGAAGTAATCATTTGTTTTAATTTCCCAATCCCAACCTATTCATCCCATGAAGTAAAACTGGTTATATTTCATATCTAACACCACGTTGTTATCGGTAAATTCAATTACCATTTCACGTTCAAATCTAATTAAAGATTTAACTATCGCCTGGAGCAAAACTGGTGATACTCCATTTCGATTATTTCAATCTAATTAAAGATTCATTAAAACTCCACTTAGTTTTAATCTGTGACTGGGTTAAAGAATCAGTGTCATTTAAAACACGGTTCACGATAAACCCAAAATCACATCACATTTCAATCAGTCCCTAATTGTAAATTAGCAAGTGAGCAATTCCCTAAGTATTAATCCCGAAGGCCGAAACCAACATCAGATCAATACCTCGGAAACTATTCAACTCGACTAATCTCCAGTTAGTTTCTGATTTTCTTAACTCCTTTAGGTCTAAGAACTGTATTATTGAAGATACCGTTCACGACAACCCAAAATCACATTTCATTAATGATCGGGTTAAAGAACGAGTGTTATTTAAAACACTGTCCACGATAAACCCAAAAATCAATATCGATTCAATTCCAATTAAATATTATTTAATTGGTACACTTCATTAAATCTAAATAAAAAGATTTAATCTTTTCTCAACTGGGTTCAAGAACAGTGTTAGTGAAGACACCATTCACGACAAACCCAAATCACATTTGATATTAAACACAAGGCTCTGGATAGAAAATATATCGGCTTATATTCAATATCAAATTCCACGATTTACAAATGTCGTATTGGAAATAACGATATAAGTATATATCTTTCAAATTTCCATATCAACATCCGTATAATCACGAATTCCAACATCGAAATATTCCGAAGACAATTTCGATTCAATTCCACTCCAATGCAATCATTGGATATTTTGGTTATTTTCAAAACCATTTCAAATTCAGTTTATTTATTTAAAAATAAATAGAATTCTAATTCTAGTTCAAAACTAGTTCATTTCGATAAAAATCTATTTTTATCTTTTCAAATATGGAGTTTTTCATCCCAAATCTTCACAAATCATTTCTTATGATTTTACACAAATTATTACTATTTTTAATAATTTTATCAAGGCCCGTACAGTCGATTTCCATCAATGGCCATCGAACTGCACTTACAGCGACCTTTTTCGAATTTGATTTGGACATAATTCCAAATCCAACCGTTAGATTTCTAATTTATCACATTCGTTAGAAAGCTCTTTTCGATACGAACCCAACGGTTCCGGTTTTAGGAGAATCCGACGGTCGGATCTCCCGTAATGTCCGTTTGAAATAAATGGTCGAAATTCACGAACTGCCGCGGCGCGGCGCGTTCTATTCAGGCCATTATATTATATATATAATATATATAATATATACTTCGTCGATTTCTATTTAAAACGAATTATATAAACAGTTTTAAATTCATTTCAAAATCTATTTCAACTTCCATTTCAATTCAAAGCAAAATTGAATTCTTCTTTATAAATTCGTTTCAAAGTTCATTTCTATTCAATTCAAATTTCAATTCAATTTGAATTCAATTCAATTCATTTCGAAATCGTTTTCAATTCAATTCATTTCGAAACCGTTTTCAATTCAATTCATTTCGAAATCGTTTTCAATTCAATTCATTTCGAAATCGTTTTCAATTCAATTCATTTCGAAATATTCGATTTCGAGATTACTTTTCAATATTCATTTTAAAATGAATAAAATCGATATAAATATCGTTTACGTCAAAATGGCGTCAATCTAACCAACACGGCTTCATATATTTCTATTTTCAAATATTCTATTTCAAATGTTTCTTATTCAAAATAGTTGTTATTATCAAAATATTTCGTTCAACACATGACCAATCTCAATGAATGAGTACTGTCAACACATGAACTTTTATTTTATAATATTAAAGGTGTAAATTTTATTACTAAAATATTTCGTTCAACACATGACCAATCTCAATGAATGAGTACTGTCAACACATGAACTTTTATTTTATAATATTCTTTATTTTTCAAATTGGAATGAGGTCCAATCAATTACCATATAAAGTTAATTATATGGATTTTCATACAACACATGTATATAATAGCATTGAAAAATAATCAACCATCAACCAAAGTGCACTACACTGTATAAGCATCAAATATAGATATCTAACGCTTAAAACAGCCTGTCAATCAAACGATCGACATATTTAATAAATCAGGATGAGTGAACTTCAAATTTCATCCCAACACCCGTGTGGGGTTTCAAACAATCAAACACATATTTTATTTGTGCAGTTGGGCGATGTGTAAAATTTATCGTCCCAATCAATGTCATTCAAATAGGTGTTCATAAACAAACCGTCCGGTTTGTAAATGAATATTTTATTCTATTCACTTCACGTTAAAAATTATATTTTTAACGATAAAACATTTTATTTCAACATATGAATTTCTATTCAGTTCATTTCTATAATAAAATGATATTTTTATTTTTCTAACATATTTTAGAATATTTCGGCGGCATAACGGCACGATACTAGAAACGGGACGAGGCCTAGCCTTATCCCCGGTCTAGTGAAGGCCCACGCCATTCACTCATCAATCAAATCAATTTCATTATACAAACCACAAAATTTGGAGTAAGGGTCTAACCTAGCCTTACTCCTTCGCCTTATAACGGCGCACGTCTAATCCTAACCAATTTATCGATTCGATTTTTCACACCACAAACCACATTCAAACCAATATCGCAATCAATCACCAAACAGTCAAACAAACAAGTCCATGGTCTGTGGACGATTGTGTCGGGTGCTACTAAGCACCGTCTGCATCCTAGTAGATATATAACTAGAAAAATTAAATTGAAAGGTGAGAAGTTCTCACTTATAGCTATCCTAGCTCCACGGCTCTTCTTTTGCAGAAGTCTTCGTTGCTATCGCATCTTCGTCATCTTCGTTGTCCGCTTTCACTACCTATGTAAAAATCGAATTTTTACTTCGCTATTCAATATATAAAAATCGAATTTTTACTTTGCTTCTCAATATATAAAAATCGAATTTTTATTTTGCTTCTCAATATATAAAAATCGAATTTTTATTTTGCTTCTCAATATATAAAAATCGAATTTTTATTTTGCTTCTCAATATATAAAAATCGAATTTTTATTTTGCTTCTCAATATATAAAAATCGAATTTTTATTTTGCTTCTCAATATATAAAAATCGAATTTTTACTTTGCTTCTCAATATATAAAAATCGAATTTTTATTTTGCTTCTCAATATATAAAAATCGAATTTTTATTTTGCTTCTCAATATATAAAAATCGTATTTTTATTTCGACACTATAAAAGAATATATTTTCCTTTCGACACTATAAAAGATTATATTTTCCTTTCGACACTATAAAAATTATATTTTCCTTTCGACACTATAAAAGATTATATTTTCCTTTCGACACTATAAAAGATTATATTTTCCTTTCGACACTATAAAAGATTATATTTTCCTTTCGACACTATAAAAGATTATATTTTCCTTTTCAAATCTTTTTCTTTTACAAATTCAGTTTTCAATCTTTTTTAAAAAATCAGTTTTCAATCTTAAATACAATCAGTTTTCTAACTTTAATAAAATCAGTTTTCAATCTTAAATAAATTGCAGTTTTTATTTTTATAAATTGCAGTTTTTATTTTTATAAATTGCAGTTTTTATTTTTATAAATTGCAGTTTTAATTTCTATAAATTGTAGTTTTAATTTCTTCTTAGAAAAAAAACAGTTTTAAAATTCTTTTAAAAATTCAGTTTTAAATTGCTTTTAAAAATAACAGTTTTAATCTTTTCTAAAAATCAGTTTTTAACTTCTTTTAAATCTTTTACTTTTTAAAGTTTAAATCTTTTAAAACCTTTTAAAAAAAAATCTGTTTAAAAACCTTAAGAAATCAGTTTTAAAATATAACAAAAAAAAAACAGTTTTCAAATAACAAAAAAAAACAGTTCTCAAAAGGAAAACTTACAGGGAGGTGCTGAAGGGGGGGGGTCGGAGTCGAACTAGGGCTCGGCGACGGGGATGTCGATGGTGGCGGGAGGGGTCTCGACGGCTGGAGTTGGGCCAGACGATGGCGGCGTTGGTCGTAGGGGAGGAGCAGGGTTCACGAAGGGAGAGAGGGAGTGGTATTCGAGGTTGTGTGTGGTGGAGCAACTCCGACGGGTGGTGGCCATTCGACAGGCGACGCGGCGAAGTAAGGCGCCCCTCCGATTGTCTCGATTCGGGAATTTTTTTTTTCTCATCTGTTTCGATTATGAAAAGAGGGGGGGGCAGAGTTAAAGGAGGAAGGGAAAGGGATTCTTTTTTTTTTATTATTATTATTTAATTCAACCTAAAGTTGACTTTTTCATGCGACCTCGAAACGAGGCCCACCGCCTGTCGCCTATAGCGTTTTACCCCCATTCCGAACACAATGGGTTATGTATCGCAAGCTGATTTGATCGTTACAATCAGTTTCCTTTGAATTTACATTTAAATCACTATATTGAATTTTAAACATACATTTCAAATTACCGGGGTCACATACTAACTCTATAAATTCTCGAAAAATATTTTCTAGCTTCGTATTGACGATACGGTCCTAACAAATCTAGTTTCGTCGAATTCTGAGACCGTTTGAAAAATGGCCAATTTCCAGTCGATTGAAATCAACTGAAACTGGTCAAATGCGTTTTCCTTTGCCACGCTCACATATTGATTCGAAAAATTATGAAATTTGAAACCTAGCAATAACTTGACACCACGGACCCAACAAAACTGGTTTCGTCGAAATCCGAGGTCATTTGCAAAATGTCCATTTTTAAGGGCCTGAATTCCATAGCGACTATTCAGAATTTTCAACTGGACATATCTTTTGATTCCCACTATGAAATTTCAATTATTCGGATTCGTTGGAAAGATATTCACAATTAGATCCTATTATTTTTGGTTTCACTAAAATCCGGATTGTTTTGCACCCGATACATTCAATTGAAGTTTGAAATCGAATTATCGAACTACCGCGCCATTTTCAATTCTATTTATAATTATATATAATTATTTATATTCTAACGACGACGTATATAAATATATACGTCGAATTCTATTCAAAATAAATTTCTCGTCGATATTATTTAAAATAATTCATTTTAAATAATCAAAATTCGCTAAAATAGCCAAAATAAAAATTTTAAACTGGCCCAGACTTTGCGGGTTATTACAATCTCCCCCACTTAAAACTTTTCGTCCCCGAAAAGGAACAAAGTCGAAAGTGGTTTGATAATTCAGCTCTGCGTTCGATCCGGCTTCCATTCTCCAACTCTTTAGTTTCTGAGAATTTTCAAAATTTCAAAAATTTGGCTAACACCCTAAATTTTCGAAAAATTTCGCCATAACCTCCCCTGCACCGGGAGCATCGGGGAATTTCAAATAGCTTCCCCGGTCCTTCAGATCTCAAAAAGAAAAAGAAAAAGCCAAGCGGCTAGCCAATAGGCTCACAAAATCATCATCACCCAAACAAAACAGGAAATTATGTAGTAAACATGTACCTATTTGTCGGGCAAACAAATTTTATTCTCTGGCTCTAGCCTCCTTGCTATGACCTGTTCAATGTAAGTACATGTATACGCAAACAAATGCGACCAATTTTCAATACAATTCAATATTTGGTGCTATTAGGCAAAAATGGTTAAAAATTAGCAAACAATTAAACAAGCAACACAAACATCAATCAATTAGTGAATTTAACGTTTCAAATTCATAATTTTGATATATATACTGAAAATCTTGTTTTTGATGCCAATTCACAACAAAGTGTTCTAGCTATATAAGATTTGGTTCTCACACAAGTCTAATGGAAATATATAGATATCACACTTTCGTCACTCGAAAATAAATGCTGGTGATGGTATACTTCATCATCAGGACCGTGTCCGGGCAACTAGAGTGTGATTCTATATCTATCCAATATATTAAAATTTCAAATACACGTGGATCAGACGTATACGCAAAATCTATATATACTGGATTGTCCACATCAATATAAATAAATAATCAAATACGAATAATTGATTTAAATTTTCAAAACAAAATTTGTTTTCATTTGAAAAATATACTCTTCACACTCGTTCTAGGATACTACTGATCCTATCTCTAACGAGTCACTCTCATTGGATATTGCTAATCCGATATCTGATGAATTCTTTCGTATGTTTCTAATGTGTCTTGTTCTCTAGCTTTGTAAACCAAAGCTCTGATACCAACTGTGAAGACCCGCAACTTCCCCGTAAAGGAAAGCGTCGGATAGTTCGAGAACAAACCACAACAGAACGCATACAGAAGAACATTTCACTGTATATTACAACAATGCATCAGATTACAAGAATATACAGAGTAAAAATGAATATTACACAGGAATATCAGAGATTTAAATTACATTTAAATACATAGCAGCGGAAAAATAATACAATACACAACTAGAAGTAGATATACGGATACAAAGCTTTCCGGATATCGTTCCAGCTGTAAACCAGGATCCTGTGAATATAAATCTGCAAAACCAAAACTACTAGCTGCCCGTGTCAAAATAAGGGCACCCAGAGTTTAGGTTAAAACAATAAACTCCAGGTCAGTCATGGGACTGGTGTGAGAACTAAAACAGTTATTCTTTATTTTAAATCATTAGGTAAATCAAGGGACCACGCCGTATAACACGGAACGGGTTTCCTCCCAAGAATACCAGTGCATAAAACAAACAGCGCAATGCTAAATAAAGAAAAATGAAGCTGTTATAAGACCCAGGTCCTAACACACAATGCAACGCAAGCCGGGGGATAGGGTTTTCCCTTATAACAGCCAAAGAATGCTTGATACGATTAAAACAAATCATTTGATACTATTATAAGTGCATAGTGTATAAAACAACTTCAAATCATAAGTATCAATCATAGGCGGCATGAATGCCCCATACCACTATGTCGCCATATATAGGTTTACAAATAAAACCGCAAAGTCACGTATTTGGAAATTGGATTTCCTTCTATGAACCGAGGCAAAAGATAGTCCTCAACCGATTCGAGACGCTCTAGCCCGTGTCTCAGGCACAGCCGCAACCGTACCTTGGATCCTCAGGGCCGGTCCACCGATGTGGATTATAATGCCTGAACAATGCGTTTCTCCGCCCTTTGGGGCGTAAATGAGCCAACGAATGACTCCATCGGTTCGAGAACGACCGATCAATCCGAGGCGCCTCGCAACAGCAACAACCACATAAGTCAAACTCGTCAGGGCGTGTAAAACCACTGACGCCACTTCTAGCTAGAAAGAAAACGCATGTCCCCCCTGACGTCCTCTCCCGTTTTTGGTTCATACCGGGTGCGAAACTCGCGAAGCAAACGTTACACAAAGCTACGCCACAAAGGCCTTGCTTTGATCATCACCACAAGACTTTGCTTTTCAACAGAAGCCTCGATCAAATTGCCACTTAGGCATGCCACACAGGCAATTCACTCCATGCGTTTGATATCCATCAATATATAACCCCTGAGCTCGTACGTCTCAGAGAAGGGCGTTAAGCAAGAGAATAAATTCTCCGCCGCCAAACAGATATATATTTAATAGAAATCAATCACACAGACTAAAATCCAATGTCAGACACACAGTCCATTTACAAGTCCGTTCTGGGTCTGAACGAAACCGGAGGCACCTAGTACCCCGCATATCCATCGATCTCCAAGTACGTCTGGACGATCACCAACTGTTTCCATCTTCTTGGGTGTACAGCCCAATCAAGATCATCAGTTATCACCCAAACGACGTGAAGACCTCCGGTCTTCGACCATCGTCTTCATCTTCGACTTATCGTCGTATCAGTTATTCAGAATGGGATAAACCCGGTCTTTCCGAATAACTCGCGTATATTTTATAAAAGTGTTACACAAACACAACATACGCCTCATTCCAATTCATTAGTCACTAACCGTAAATTAATCAAGAGAATAATTCCCCAAATATTAACCCCGAAGGCCGAAACCAACATCAGATCAATATCCAGAAAACCATTCTGCTTGGCCAACCGACAGTTAGTTTCTAAATTTCACATTCATAGGGAAAAGTTCCCATTATTTTTATCCAAGATAAATTTCTTGAATTTATTCTTTAATCTATTTTTGAATATCAATTCAAACTAGTCGGGATTAGCGAACCTTACCGAAGTAATCATTTGTTTTAATTTCCCAATCCCAACCTATTCATCCCATGAAGTAAAACTGGTTATATTTCATATCTAACACCACGTTGTTATCGGTAAATTCAATTACCATTTCACGTTCAAATCTAATTAAAGATTTAACTATCGCCTGGAGCAAAACTGGTGATACTCCATTTCGATTATTTCAATCTAATTAAAGATTCATTAAAACTCCACTTAGTTTTAATCTGTGACTGGGTTAAAGAATCAGTGTCATTTAAAACACGGTTCACGATAAACCCAAAATCACATCACATTTCAATCAGTCCCTAATTGTAAATTAGCAAGTGAGCAATTCCCTAAGTATTAATCCCGAAGGCCGAAACCAACATCAGATCAATACCTCGGAAACTATTCAACTCGACTAATCTCCAGTTAGTTTCTGATTTTCTTAACTCCTTTAGGTCTAAGAACTGTATTATTGAAGATACCGTTCACGACAACCCAAAATCACATTTCATTAATGATCGGGTTAAAGAACGAGTGTTATTTAAAACACTGTCCACGATAAACCCAAAAATCAATATCGATTCAATTCCAATTAAATATTATTTAATTGGTACACTTCATTAAATCTAAATAAAAAGATTTAATCTTTTCTCAACTGGGTTCAAGAACAGTGTTAGTGAAGACACCATTCACGACAAACCCAAATCACATTTGATATTAAACACAAGGCTCTGGATAGAAAATATATCGGCTTATATTCAATATCAAATTCCACGATTTACAAATGTCGTATTGGAAATAACGATATAAGTATATATCTTTCAAATTTCCATATCAACATCCGTATAATCACGAATTCCAACATCGAAATATTCCGAAGACAATTTCGATTCAATTCCACTCCAATGCAATCATTGGATATTTTGGTTATTTTCAAAACCATTTCAAATTCAGTTTATTTATTTAAAAATAAATAGAATTCTAATTCTAGTTCAAAACTAGTTCATTTCGATAAAAATCTATTTTTATCTTTTCAAATATGGAGTTTTTCATCCCATATCTTCACAAATCATTTCTTATGATTTTACACAAATTATTACTATTTTTAATAATTTTATCAAGGCCCGTACAGTCGATTTCCATCAATGGCCATCGAACTGCACTTACAGCGACCTTTTTCGAATTTGATTTGGACATAATTCCAAATCCAACCGTTAGATTTCTAATTTATCACATTCGTTAGAAAGCTCTTTTCGATACGAACCCAACGGTTCCGGTTTTAGGAGAATCCGACGGTCGGATCTCCCGTAATGTCCGTTTGAAATAAATGGTCGAAATTCACGAACTGCCGCGGCGCGGCGCGTTCTATTCAGGCCATTATATTATATATATAATATATATAATATATACTTCGTCGATTTCTATTTAAAACGAATTATATAAACAGTTTTAAATTCATTTCAAAATCTATTTCAACTTCCATTTCAATTCAAAGCAAAATTGAATTCTTCTTTATAAATTCGTTTCAAAGTTCATTTCTATTCAATTCAAATTTCAATTCAATTTGAATTCAATTCAATTCATTTCGAAATCGTTTTCAATTCAATTCATTTCGAAACCGTTTTCAATTCAATTCATTTCGAAATCGTTTTCAATTCAATTCATTTCGAAATCGTTTTCAATTCAATTCATTTCGAAATATTCGATTTCGAGATTACTTTTCAATATTCATTTTAAAATGAATAAAATCGATATAAATATCGTTTACGTCAAAATGGCGTCAATCTAACCAACACGGCTTCATATATTTCTATTTTCAAATATTCTATTTCAAATGTTTCTTTATTCAAAATAGTTGTTATTATCAAAATATTTCGTTCAACACATGACCAATCTCAATGAATGAGTACTGTCAACACATGAACTTTTATTTTATAATATTAAAGGTGTAAATTTTATTACTAAAATATTTCGTTCAACACATGACCAATCTCAATGAATGAGTACTGTCAACACATGAACTTTTATTTTATAATATTCTTTATTTTTCAAATTGGAATGAGGTCCAATCAATTACCATATAAAGTTAATTATATGGATTTTCATACAACACATGTATATAATAGCATTGAAAAATAATCAACCATCAACCAAAGTGCACTACACTGTATAAGCATCAAATATAGATATCTAACGCTTAAAACAGCCTGTCAATCAAACGATCGACATATTTAATAAATCAGGATGAGTGAACTTCAAATTTCATCCCAACACCCGTGTGGGGTTTCAAACAATCAAACACATATTTTATTTGTGCAGTTGGGCGATGTGTAAAATTTATCGTCCCAATCAATGTCATTCAAATAGGTGTTCATAAACAAACCGTCCGGTTTGTAAATGAATATTTTATTCTATTCACTTCACGTTAAAAATTATATTTTTAACGATAAAACATTTTATTTCAACATATGAATTTCTATTCAGTTCATTTCTATAATAAAATGATATTTTTATTTTTCTAACATATTTTAGAATATTTCGGCGGCATAACGGCACGATACTAGAAACGGGACGAGGCCTAGCCTTATCCCCGGTCTAGTGAAGGCCCACGCCATTCACTCATCAATCAAATCAATTTCATTATACAAACCACAAAATTTGGAGTAAGGGTCTAACCTAGCCTTACTCCTTCGCCTTATAACGGCGCACGTCTAATCCTAACCAATTTATCGATTCGATTTTTCACACCACAAACCACATTCAAACCAATATCGCAATCAATCACCAAACAGTCAAACAAACAAGTCCATGGTCTGTGGACGATTGTGTCGGGTGCTACTAAGCACCGTCTGCATCCTAGTAGATATATAACTAGAAAAATTAAATTGAAAGGTGAGAAGTTCTCACTTATAGCTATCCTAGCTCCACGGCTCTTCTTTTGCAGAAGTCTTCGTTGCTATCGCATCTTCGTCATCTTCGTTGTCCGCTTTCACTACCTATGTAAAAATCGAATTTTTACTTCGCTATTCAATATATAAAAATCGAATTTTTACTTTGCTTCTCAATATATAAAAATCGAATTTTTATTTTGCTTCTCAATATATAAAAATCGAATTTTTATTTTGCTTCTCAATATATAAAAATCGAATTTTTATTTTGCTTCTCAATATATAAAAATCGAATTTTTATTTTGCTTCTCAATATATAAAAATCGAATTTTTACTTTGCTTCTCAATATATAAAAATCGAATTTTTATTTTGCTTCTCAATATATAAAAATCGAATTTTTATTTTGCTTCTCAATATATAAAAATCGTATTTTTATTTCGACACTATAAAAGATTATATTTTCCTTTCGACACTATAAAAGATTATATTTTCCTTTCGACACTATAAAAGATTATATTTTCCTTTCGACACTATAAAAGATTATATTTTCCTTTCGACACTATAAAAGATTATATTTTCCTTTCGACACTATAAAAGATTATATTTTCCTTTCGACACTATAAAAGATTATATTTTCCTTTTCAAATCTTTTTCTTTTACAAATTCAGTTTTCAATCTTTTTTAAAAAATCAGTTTTCAATCTTAAATACAATCAGTTTTCTAACTTTAATAAAATCAGTTTTCAATCTTAAATAAATTGCAGTTTTTATTTTTATAAATTGCAGTTTTTATTTTTATAAATTGCAGTTTTTATTTTTATAAATTGCAGTTTTAATTTCTATAAATTGCAGTTTTAATTTCTTCTTAGAAAAAAAACAGTTTTAAAATTCTTTTAAAAATTCAGTTTTAAATTGCTTTTAAAAATAACAGTTTTAATCTTTTCTAAAAATCAGTTTTTAACTTCTTTTAAATCTTTTACTTTTTAAAGTTTAAATCTTTTAAAACCTTTTAAAAAAAAATCTGTTTAAAAACCTTAAGAAACCAGTTTTAAAATATAACAAAAAAAAACAGTTTTCAAATAACAAAAAAAAACAGTTCTCAAAAGGAAAACTTACAGGGAGGTGCTGAAGGGGGGGGGTCGGAGTCGAACTAGGGCTCGGCGACGGGGATGTCGATGGTGGCGGGAGGGGTCTCGACGGCTGGAGTTGGGCCAGACGATGGCGGCGTTGGTCGTAGGGGAGGAGCAGGGTTCACGAAGGGTGAGAGGGAGTGGTATTCGAGGTTGTGTGTGGTGGAGCAACTCCGACGGGTGGTGGCCATTCGACAGGCGACGCGGCGAAGTAAGGCGCCCCTCCGATTGTCTCGATTCGGGAATTTTTTTTTTCTCATCTGTTTCGATTATGAAAAGAGGGGGGGCAGAGTTAAAGGAGGAAGGGAAAGGGATTCTTTTTTTTTTTATTATTATTATTTAATTCAACCTAAAGTTGACTTTTTCATGCGACCTCGAAACGAGGCCCACCGCCTGTCGCCTATAGGGTTTTACCCCCATTCCGAACACAATGGGTTATGTATCGCAAGCTGATTTGATCGTTACAATCAGTTTCCTTTGAATTTACATTTAAATCACTATATTGAATTTTAAACATACATTTCAAATTACCGGGGTCACATACTAACTCTATAAATTCTCGAAAAATATTTTCTAGCTTCGTATTGACGATACGGTCCTAACAAAACTAGTTTCGTCGAATTCTGAGACCGTTTGAAAAATGGCCAATTTCCAGTCGATTGAAATCAACTGAAACTGGTCAAACGCGTTTTCCTTTGCCACGCTCACATATTGATTCGAAAAATTATGAAATTTGAAACCTAGCAATAACTTGACACCACGGACCCAACAAAACTGGTTTCGTCGAAATCCGAGGTCATTTGCAAAATGTCCATTTTTAAGGGCCTGAATTCCATAGCGACTATTCAGAATTTTCAACTGGACATATCTTTTGATTCCCACTATGAAATTTCAATTATTCGGATTCGTTGGAAAGATATTCACAATTAGATCCTATTATTTTTGGTTTCACTAAAATCCGGATTGTTTTGCACCCGATACATTCAATTGAAGTTTGAAATCGAATTATCGAACTACCGCGCCATTTTCAATTCTATTTATAATTATATATAATTATTTATATTCTAACGACGACGTATATAAATATATACGTCGAATTCTATTCAAAATAAATTTCTCGTCGATATTATTTAAAATAATTCATTTTAAATAATCAAAATTCGCTAAAATAGCCAAAATAAAAATTTTAAACTGGCCCAGACTTTGCGGGTTATTACAATTGGTTATCGTTGCTATTATATACATGTGTTGTATGTAATCCATATAATTAACGTTATATGGTAATTGATTGGGCCTCATTCCAAATGGAAAAATAAAGAATATTCTAAAATATAAATATTCATGTGTTGAATAGAATTAATAGTCATGTGTTGACGATGTTCATGTGTTGAAACTATTTATGTGTTGAGTAAAATATTTTAATAATAAAATTTACATCTTTATCATATTTAAGATTAGACACTACTTTACGGTTGGAGTCTGATTAAAAATCGAATGATAGATATCATAATTTTGTAAAATATATTACATAACAAAAATAGTCGTATGTTGACAGTACTCATGGGTTGAGATTAGTCGTGTGTTGAAAGAAATATAGATTCATGTGTTGAATAGAATATATATTCATTTGTTGAATAGAATAACGAACTTAATTGAAATATATAAAGCCGTATTGATTAGAGTTGTGCTATTTTGACGTGAACGATATTTATATCGATTATATTCGTTTCTATAATGAATATAGAAAAGGAGTGATTTCAAAATATAACATTTTGAAAATATTTTCATTTATATAGTAATGATATGAAATGTTCAATTTTGATTAGAAATTGAATATAGAGTTGAAATTGTTTGAAAACGAATTTAAAATGATTTATAAAATACGTTTTAAAAGGAAATCGACGAAATATAATATATATATATATTATATAAATAATGGCCTGAATAGAACGCGCCACGCCGCGGCAGTTCGTGAATTTCGACCATTGACTTTGAATTGACGTTACGGGAGATCCGACCGTCGGATTCTCCTAAAACTAGAACCGTTGGGTTCGTATCGAAAAGAGCTTTCCAATGAATATTGGAAATTTGAAATCTAACAGTTGGATTTGGAATTATGTTCAAATCAAATTTGGAAAAGGTCGCTGTAAGTGCAGTTCGATGGCCGTTGATGGAAATCGACTGTACGGGCATTGTTAAAATTATTAAAAATATCAATAATTTGTGTAAAATCATAAGAGATGAATTGGAAAGAACCGAGATGAAAAATTCCATATTTGAAAGGATAAAAATAGATTTTTATCGAAATGAACTAGTTTTGAACTAGAATTAAAATCAATTTATTTTTGAAATAAATAAATTGAATTTGAATTGGTTTTGAAAATAACCAGAATTTCCAATATATATAAAGTGGAAGTGGATTTGAATCGAAATTGTCATTGGAATATTTCGATGTTGGATTCCGTGATTCTACAGATATTGTTATGGGAATTTGAAAGATATATTTATATCGTTATTTCCAATACGATATTTGTTAGTTTCAGAATTTGATATTGAATATAAGCCGGTATATTTTCTATTCAGAGCCTTGTATTTAATATCAAAGGTGATTTGGGTTTGTCGTGAATCGTGTTTTAGATGAAATTGGTTCTTTAACCCAGTTAAAGACAGGATATTGATTTTTGAGAAGATTAAAACTAAGTGGAGTTTTAATGAATCTTTGATTAGAGAAAAGTGATCGAGAATGGAGTATCACCAGTTTTGCTCCAAAGCGATAGTTAAATCTTTAATTAGATTTGAACGTGAAAAGGTAATTAACTTTACCGATAACACCGTGGTGTTAGATATGGGGTATTACCTGTTTTGCTCCATGGGATGAATAGGTTGGGATTGGGAAATAAAATAAATAATTACTTCGGTGTGGTTCACTAATCCCGACTAGTTTGGAAAATCATAATTTGGTTTGAAATGATATCCAAAGGAAGATTAAAGAATAAATTTAGAAGAATTTATCTTTGATAAAATTAATGGGAACCTTTCCCTAAGAATGTGAAAATTTGAATAAAAGAATATTCTGAATTGGAAGGAGGCGTATGTTGTGTTTGTATAACACGTGTTTATTATATATGCGGGTTATTCGAAAAGGCCGGGTTTATACCCATTCTGAATAACCGATTCGACGATATGTCGAAGATGAAGACGGTGGTTGAAGACCGGAAGTCTTCACATCGTTTGGGTGATTACTGATGATCTTGATTGGGCTGTACACCCAAGATGAGGGAATCAGTTGGTGATCGTCCAGACGTACTCGGAGATGGATGGATATGCGAGGAAAGTGCCTCCGGTTTCATTCAGACCCAGAACGAACTTGTAAATGGATTGTGTGTCTGACATTGGATTTTATTCTGTGTTGATTGATCTCTATTAAATACACATCTGTTTGGCGGCAGAGAATTTATTCTCTTGCTTAACGCCCTTCTCTGAGACGTACGAGCTCAGAGGTTGTATATCGATGGACATCAGTCGCATGGAGTGAATTTCCAGTGTGGCACGCGTAAGTGGCAATTGATCAATGCATCTGTTGAAAAGAAAAGTCTTGTGGTTGATGATCAAAGCACGGCCTGTGTGGCGTAGCTTTGTGTATAGCGTGAATTCGCGAGCCTCACACCTCGGTATGAGTCAAAAACGGGATAGTGACTGCAGGGAGAGCACGACGTTTCTTTCTAGCTAGGGTGGTGTCAGTGACCTACCAGCCCTGACATTTATATACTTTTCACCTGTGTGGTTGTTGGAATGCGAGGCGCCTCAGATATAGGTCTGTTAGGACCGGGAAACGTGTGCTCAGGAATAACTAATCCTCCAAAGTTAGGTGAGGACCGGCCCTGAAGATCCAAGGATCATAGTGGGGTCCTGAGACATTTGCTAGAGTGTCTCGAATCGGAGAGGAGCTTGCCCCTTTCCTCGACTCATGACGGAAATCCAATTTCCAATATGTGATATTGCGGTTTTATTTGTAGAGCCTAGTATTGGCGACATGATAGATGGTACCCATGCCGCCTATGATTGATATTTATGATTTGAATTGTTTTGACACTATACACTTATAATAGTATCAAATGATTTGTTTTAAACGTACCAAGCATGTTTGGCTATTATAAGGGAAAACCCTATCCTCCGGCTTGCGTTGCATTGTGCGATGGGACCTGCATCTTATAATAGCTTCAATTTTCGAAAAAGCATTGCGTTGTTTTGATATATGCACTAGTATTCTTGGGAGAAAACCCGTTCCGTGTTATACGGCGTGGTCCCTTGAATTACTCTCTTTTAAAATAAAGGTTTAAATAACTGTTTTAGGTCTCACACCAGTCACATAACTGACCTAGAGTTTATTGTTTTAACCTAAACTCTGGGTTCCCCTATTTTCCACACGGGCAGCTAGTAGTTTTGGTTTTGCAGATTTATATTCACAGGATCCTGGTTTACAGCTGGAATGATATCCGGAAAGCCCTGTATCCGTATATCTCTTTCAGTTGTGTTTTGTATTATTTTCCGCTGCGATGTATTTAAATGTAATTTATTGTAATCTCTGGTATTTGTTGTATAACATTTATTCATACTCTGTATATTCTTGTATTCTGATGGAATTGTTGTAATAAACAATGAAATGTTCTTCCGTCTGCGTTCTGATTTGTCCTGTCATTAGATGTCCAACTAGTTTAGATCTAATATGATAGGCCCAAGATGATAAACTAGATCTATTTAATAATTTAGATGTCCACATAACTCAGATCCAGAAGTTAAAAATAGATCTAAAACAAATAAGGTTTAAGATCCACATCATAGAATGCCACGAAAGTTCCAATAGATCCAACAAGATAGAGATTTAGATCCAAGTTATAACCAATTTAGAATGTCATATGTTCACAATTTACAATGGATCCATTATAATATAGGCACATGAACAAATCCAAACTATAGTCATATCATGTTTACTTTTAAATAGTTAAATCTAAAAGCAACTAGGAACTCATAGAGTTTGGATTAGAAAATAGAGAAAGAATGGATCTTGAATCTCTAACTGATTTGCTTAAGTTGATAGTTGTAGAAGATAACATATCCAGTTCAGTTCAGACACCGGTAGAGTTTGGCCCCCAAGGATTCTCAATGAAGAAAACAAGAGAAATGACCATGTATTTATAGCTGCCAACCCTTCTGAAACCGACTGCCATGTCAGCCCTAGGGGTGTCAACACACCTGTAGGGGGGTCGACCCCCTAGAGCAAAAAAACTGCCTCCACTTTATTTTTCGATTTTTGAATGGTTTTGGATAAGGTTCTGACAAATATCTAACTCATATGTATATATATTTTTCTTCTACACGTATACAAACTTAAAACTCTCTTATCTTCTACATACGGTGTCCGTTTTACACAAACTAAATGTCTATCTTGCCCAGAATTTCAAGACGAACGCAAAGGTGAAGTCTATTTCCTTTAACTCCGAATATTAAATTAATTATTTTTTGATTTATCCTCTTTTAGTGTTGTTAAAAATACAGGGTGTTGCATTCCCCCTACTCAAAGGATTTCGTCCCCGAAATCTCTAAGTTGAGAAGAATGCATATCCTACCATCCATCATCCATCTACTCATCCATCAATCACTGGCATCCATTGTTCTTAAAGATTTCTAATGCTTATATAAATATATGCAAAGGTGTATATGTCCCAATACTAATGCGAAGATCAGGCGGTCTACTGATTCAGTTGACCTCCTTAATGCAATGTATGTTAGTGCCATGAGTCCAATATATATGCAAATAATCCTATCATAATAGTAATTTCTATATGTGTGTACACTTATTCGTCCAAATGCAACATCCATATGCTAATACATCTATTTCCATCCATAAAAGAAAAGAAAATGCACATATATCCATATGCAGTATGAGAGTGATTGAGCCAATCTAGTGCCTAATGTTTGTGTATATGCATCCACAAGCAGCCACTAGTAAACACTTGCATCCATCAAACATAACATGTCTCAAACACATGTTTACATCCATATGCTTCCTATCTAAAGGTCGAAAATACTATGGATAGGATAAATTCGGATGATAGAAATAAGCATAGATAAAATTTTGGAAAAGGAGTTAAGAACATACCCTCGAAAAGAAAAGGGCACGAAGCCTGAATCTTGTCTTCGGTCTCCCATGTCGCATCCTCTGGGTTATCTCCCCATTGAACCTTTATCAGCTTGATCTCTTTATTATGTAGCTTCTTAACTTATGATCCAAGAATACGGGCAGGGACTCGTCTGACTGTCGCCTCCCGCTCTACTTCCACTTCTTCCAATATGCTTGGCTCAACCAGTTCCACAGTGTCATGCAAACACTTCCATAGACGAGAAACGTGGAAAACATCATGAACACCGGATAAATTTTTTGGAAGCTTTACTCTATAGGCCATTTGGCCAATCCTCTTGGTTATGGGAAATGGTTCCACAAACCTGGTGCCAACTTCCCTACCGATGCGAAACACATTCCTCAAAGGTGACACTTTAATAAAAACTAAGACCACTTCGAATTCGATGTCGGTCCTTCTCTTGTCCGCATAGGATTTCTGCCTATCTTGAGATGTCTTCATCCGCCGTCGAATAAGGTCAATCTTCTCGGACATTTCTCTAACCATATCTGGTCCAAGTAACAATCTTTCTGTAGATTCCCACCAACAAGTTGGTGATCTACAGGGTTGTTCGTACAATGCTTTGCAGGGTGCCATGCTGATGCTAGCTTGATAACTGTTGTTATAGGCAAACCCTACTAAAGGAAGATGCTCTTCCCAAGTCACTCTGAAGTCTAGGATACACGGCCTTAAAAGATCTCCAAGAATTTTGTTTATCCTCTCCGTCTACCCATCGGTCTGAGGATGATAAGCGGTGCTCAAACACAACTGTGTACCTAATGCTTCTTGCAAGCTCCTCCAAAATTCACTGGTGAAGATGGGGTCATGATCGCTCACGATGCTAGAAGGTACTCCATGAAGATGAACTATCTCTCAGACATGAATTGCTGCCAACCATGATGCCGTCCTCTTACTCTTAACTGGAATAAAGTGAGCGCTCTTAGTGAGTCTATCTACTACCACCCAGATACTGGTGTTGCCTTTCTTTGATCTAGTAAAACCATCTATGAAGTCCATAGAGAGGCTTTCCTATTTCAACCGTGGAATCTCCAATGGATGAAGTAAACCACCGGGCTTCTTTTGCTCAGCTTTAACTTGCTGGAAAACTAAACATTGAGAAACAAATTCTGCCACATCATTCTTCATCCAGCCCAAAAGAAAACCCTTTTCATATCTCTGTACATCTTATAGCCGCCTGGATGAATATTCATCTAAGAATGGTGGTCTTTTTCTAGGACCGCCTTTATCAAGCTTCTAATTTGAGGAACACAAAGCCTTCCATCTCGTCGCAACTACTCCTTTTCATCTACGGTATATCGACTGAGGCGACTAGAAGTCTCCCCTTTTCGGAGGTTATCCATGATGTCCGAAATCTGTAGGTCATCTTGTTGCGAAGCTCCTATCTGATCCATAAAAGTTGGTCGTATCTCCAATGATGCAAACAATTCAGGCAAAATCTCGATGGAGGGTCTGAAGTCAAAGGTTGATATGAACTCCAAGCTCTTCCTCTCCACAAACAGAGGAATTAAGGCCATCCTTTGCTTACTTAGTGCGTCAGCCACCACATGACCCTTGCCAGGGGTATAAGCAATCTCAAAATCATAAGAAGCTAAGAACTCTATTCACCTTTGTTGCCTTAAATTAAGATCCTTTTGTGAGAACAGATACTTGAGGGATTTATGATCGGTGTATAACTCGAACTTCTCTCCAAGTAAATAATGACGCCACGTCTTTAGTGTGAATACTATGGCAGCTAGTTCTAGATCATGTATGGGGTAGTTCTTCGCATGAACTCTCAACTGGGTACCCCTATAATACACTACCTTTCCTTCTTGCATCAGAACCACACCTAGACCTATACCACATGCATCAGTGTACACCGTAAACACTTTGTTCCCATCGGGAAAAGTCAAGACTGGGGCTATTGTAAGAGCCCTCTTCAAATGTTGGAAAGAAACATCATAATCTATATCCCATGAAAATGCCAAGTTCTTCTTCGTTAGCCTGGTGAGAGGGGCTGATATCTTTGTGAAGTCTTAATGAACTTCCTGTCATAACCTGCCAATCCAAGAAAGCTTCTCACCTCTATTGCATTTTTCGGAATTTACCAATCTTTCACTGCAACTACCTTTATGGGATCTACAGCTATCCCTTCTTTGGAGACCACATGCCCTAAGAATCTCACCTCCTTTCTCCAAAAATGGCATTTGGAGAACTTTGCCTTAAGCTGATTGTCATGGAGAGTTTTCGAAACTTCTCTCAAATGTTGGGCATGCTCTTCTTCGCTCTTGGAGAAGACCAAAATATCATCAACATAGACTACGACAAATTTATTTAAGAACTCCCGAAACACCCTACTCATTAGATCGACAAAATAGGCGAGTGCATTTGTCAGCCCAAAAGGCATAACTAGCCATTCAAAGAAACCATCTGGAGTCCTAAAAGCAGTCTTATCTATGCTGTCTTCAGCCACCCTCAACTGATGAAACCCCGTGGCCAAGTCTAACTAAGAGAATACCGAGGCCCCGACAAGCTGGTCAAACAAGTCATCTATCCTCGGAAGTGGATGCATATTCTTCTTTGTGAGTTTGTTCAGTTCTCTATAGTCCACACACAAACGAAGCAAACCATCCGCATTGGTTGCGAATACAACGGGAGCACCCCATTCAGATACGCTTCGTCTGATAAACCCTTTCTCAAGTAGCTATTGTATATAACGTAGTTGTATACACAATTATATGTTTTTTGTTTGATGATAACTAACAAATAAATATTATTTTAAATGTATTTGTTACTGTACTGTTCTATATATACATTCACAGAATAATGTACTTATAAATAACCTGAATACGATAGACAAGTTTGTTGGACAACAATATTTTATTTCAATCAAAATTGTTTATTACAAATGTCAGTACATTTTTCTCATTATATACATAGCTCCTCACTATATCACTCTGTTTATTACAAATGTCCGTACATTTCTCTCATTATATACACAGCTCCTCACTATATCACTCATCACTCAGCTATACAATTTCATATATACATACAATTCGCTTTGACACTTCACTGACATATACACACACTGTTTTTTTTTTCTTGTCTTCTGTCTTCACAGCACTTCACTGTCAGTCCAGTCATCTTCTGCTTACCTGTCAAATAAAATAGAAACACACACAGCACACTGCAACAGGAATAAAACAGAGTACACGCAAATATAAATTTTATATTTAAAATTTTATTTGCCCCAGAATTTTGGTGTGTTTCTCATCATTTTTCATGACTTGATCTGATATGTATATATTTCTCGTTCCCACTGATCAGCCTCAAAACACTACATCGGTTTGTTGATCAGAACCAGTTGATTCTGAACAGCCACAACACAGTGTAGCAGTCTGTTGATATATATTCGAATAGACATGTATATATATATACACATATATACATACGTGTATATATACATATATGTATACATATAGGTCAATATGGTAGTAGAGCAGTGAAATCAAGCAAAGAAATTTCAAGCCATGTCAAGACAAGTCAAATCAAAATGTTTTTCAGCAAAACAATGATGCAACTATATATGGGTGAGCAAACATGAACTGTAATGGTCACAAGATGATGTGGCAGAGTCAAAATGGTTACATTCATGAATGGTGATCAAGTCCAATCACAAATGGTCAAAACAGCGACTCAGCAACATGGTTCATGCACATGTACCAGCAGTTCAAGCAAAAAGGTCATGGCAGCTCAACTCAAATAAAATACAATGGAGCACAAAGTCTAGCATAGCCATGTTCTACAAACCAGGGTAAACTTGCAAGTTCAAGAGTTCATGATTGCACAAAGAAAGGCCAACAACAAAATATGCAGCAGCATAAAATACTAGCAAACATGGATAATATATAGTCGAGTCAGCATGGTTTGTGTACTGATTCAAGATTCAAGCCCAAATTTTCAAGCGCACAAATCAGTGAAAATTTCTAATGTAAACAGCATGCATGAATGGCAAAGTGGTGGAGTTCAAGCACAAACTAGTCATGATAATACAAGTGCAATATCAATAAAATGGTAAGACAGTTCCAACAATAACAACATGGTGTTAATAATGGTTGAGGCATGTTTTCAGAATTCACAGCAAAGAGATAGTGCTACAAACAACAAAGTGAAAAAAGTAATTAACATATACTGGTGCATGATCACAAACAACATAGTGATCATGTACAACAAGCAAGTCATAAGTGGAGAGCATACATGTACGAGGTGGCTAGCAGCATGGAAATAGGAGGAAACAAATGCCAATCAAATTGTGCAACTGAATATTGGTGCAACTACATACACCATTTTCTACATGCCAGTTTGAAGTTTTTCCAGAATTTCAGTTTGACATATTGGACAAGTTTTTTTTTAGAAAAGAAAAAGACCTTCCAGTTTTTGACAAAGTATTCAACTCAACAATCATGGTCATAGAAGTTCAAAAAATCAGCAAGAATAATGTTTGGCAAGTTCTTTGAATTCTTTCCTGAAATGGTGCTCAATTGGTTTGGCAAATAACTTTCATTGGAAAGAAGGAAAGAAATCAAAGCAGATTTTTTTTATTGTTGGAAAATTGATCGAACAAAATATTTTAATGTTTGAGATGTTGAATCATATTTGGCAATTAGTAATTTGCTTTTAGGTTGCCAGATGTATAAATTCACTTTTCCAGAAGATAATCAATCAAATTTGCAATGCAACAAATCAGGGGCAAGATTCATTCTCGGCAAGCAAAATTTCAAGTAATTGCACAAAGTGTTGTGAAGGCAAGAAACAATTTTCGAAAGCAATTCATGTGTAGTCAAGGCAACAAATTTCCATTTTAATTTGAAAATTTCAAAAGTGGAAACCGAGCCAATCAGCCAAGTCAATTAAACGAAATCAGAGTTTTCGTTTAGGGTTTCTAATCCCTATTTATACACCCTATCATCATAGGCAAAGTTGATCGAAAAACCAAGCCAACAAATTCGTAAGCATAAACGAAGAAAATATTTCATACTTAAAAAAGTTTCGATCAAGAGAAAGCCCAAATTGGAGAGGAGCATCAATCGACTAGCGTCGACTAAGTGAACCATCAAAGAATCAAAATCTTTCAAGCAATCAATCGTTTTGGGGAAGCAATCAGAAACCCTAGTTTCTTTCTGGAGGCCGCCATATTTTTGAAGACATCGAGACAAAGAAAATAAAAGGGGGCCCGGCCTACTTAGCTTGGCTAAGCCAAGTCTAACTATTAAAGGAAGAATTTTAAAATTTTAAATTAAAACTAGGATTTCTCTTGTTTTGGATTTTATTTTGTATTGTTTTGTTTTTTCAATTTTTTTCTTTCTTTCTTCTGTAAACAATACTGAATAGTTTTCCTGGTGTCTGTAAAATACTAGAGGAATCAATCAGGGTGTTGACTGACAGTTGATAGAGTCTGTAAAATCTGGGTTACTAGTTACGGGGTTGTAATCAGGGGAAATCTGATCGAAGGGATATCGGTCAGTCTAGGGTTTTGAGCGGAGGGTTAGAATAGGAGCAGGGTTTGCGAGTGTACATGGTCTTGTATGCGAGATCTGTTCTATCACCTAGTAGAAACCTTAGGAATGCAACAGTAGGCAGGGTTTTGCCAAAGCTAGGTATATTTGAGTGTGATTTATTTTCTGCATTTCTGTTTCTGTTATATTCTATTATCTGTTTATTATTATATATATCCCGTTAGATTTTTAATTTAGTAAAAATGTGATAAACCCTATTCACCCCGCCTTTAGGGTTAATCTAGATCCAACAGTAGCTCCCCAACTTGCTTACTCAACTCCTTCCTTTCCCTTACAGCCATATGGCGCACTGGTAATGCAACTGGCTTTGCTTTGTCCAACAGATATATACGAAAGTCGATCTCGCGCCTCAGAGGTAAACCCCGTACCTCATCAAAAACATCAGAATAATCTCGGACTACTGGAACAGATTGTAGATCATCGATAGATGCATCAAGAGACTCTAGGAAACTAAGCATAACAGACCCTTAGGGGTCACAAGAAACCTCGAGGGTCCTCCCATGACAAGTCAGAAGCTTAACAACCCTATTCTCATAATCCAGAATGGCACCATACGCGGTAAGACAATCCATTCCTAGAATCAACCCATAGCCCATGAACTCGAGCACATATGCATCGCATTCAAACTCGACGCCTAACACAGATATCCTCAAACCCCGACAAATAATAGATAAATGAGCCGAACCACCAATGGTGTTTGAGACAACTATGGGATCCACTACCATATTAGTAATTAAGTGCAGAGATTCAACCACAGAACTAGATATAAATGAATGTGAAGCTCCAGAATCAAAATGTGTTCTAATAGGATGGTTTGAAAGAGAAAGTAAACCTTCCACAGAAATTTTTCTACCTCTATCAAGAGCACTGATTGTGAAAGCATGCACCTGCCCTCCAGAAGTTCCTGCCCTTTGATCTTGTCCCTGTGATCCCTGTTTCTTCGGGCACTCCCTGGCAAAGTGTCCGACCTCTCCACAGTTGAAGCAATTGTTCTTCCTTCTTTTACAGTCTTTGATCAAGTGACCCTCTTTCCCACAAATGTGACACTTCCTTTTCTCCTTACCCTTATCATTCTTTCCTCCTTTCTTCTGCTGTTGTTGCTGTTGTTGTCCCTTCTTGGGCCAGACCTTCTTATTTTGCATTGTTTCCTCAACTCTAACCTCCTTCTTTTCCCCTTTCTCTTCCTCATACATCAAGGCCATATCCACAAGTCTCTCAAAGGTGGTTCCCATTAGGATGTGGGACATGGCTAACCCATGAAGGGGTTCATTTAGCCCTTTAACAAACCACAAAGCCTTCTTATGTGGAGTGTCTACCTGTTCCAGTCCAAATCTTGCCAGTTGATTGAATTGTTCACATACTCTTTAACCGTCAAGTTCCCTTGTTTGAGCGCTAAGAACCTCTCCATCTGCATGCTCTTCTCAGCTTGGGAAAGGAATTTCATCTCAAACCTCTATCTAAAGTCATCCTAAGTTTCCACCGGACGGCTTGCTTGGGTTACCTCCCACCAAAATGAAGCTTCATCCTTCAACAGCCAAGCAGCTAACTGAATCTTTCTTTGATCCTCTACTTCAAAGATTACAAACAAGTCCTCAGTCTCCTTAAGCCAGTTCCCCGCCTCCACAAAACGTCTCGATTCCGTGGAATGGCTTCCCTCCCATAGCATGGAAGTCCTTGCAGATCTTTGAGAAGTTGTCTGCACGCGGAAGAGGAGGAGGAGGAGCAACGAGTGCAGCTGGGGGAGGAACGTTTCCTTAGCCTTCGGCAGGCGCCGTGGCCTCCAGATACCTATGGAACCATCTTAGTATCGTAATGCCCCGGGAATGTTGGGTTCCCAAAACATGCTGAAAAAGAAAAGGAAAGAGATTCAGATAAGGGATCGAAAGATATTACTTATGGCTTTTTAGGGAACGTTTTTCAAAACAGACTTTTCTATTTGAAAACACTTTATTTTAAAACCTTTTTGAAAATAGCTTTCAAAAACTTTTATCTAATCTAGTAATCTTTAGCTCTGATACCAAGTATGACACCCCACGTCCGTTAATGTCACTCACAAAGGGAATGCATTTAGTTTCGTGAAGCATTATAGTAAACAGAATGGAAATATTACAAGACAGACATATAAAACAACAACGGAATAAAAACTTTATTTGTCATAAGATACCGTGATCAAAAAACATCACATGTCTGAAATACAAAAGCCCATTACAGCATAAAAGCCACAGTCTTGTACTTCAAAAAATATCAGAGTACATAAAAGAAATAAAATTCCCCAAAAATAAAATATAGCCATAGCAACAAGGATAGGAACTTGAGCCATACATATCAGCAGCTCCAGCAAAAATAAGCAGAACCATGATCAAGCCTGAGTGTTTCCGCCTTGAGAACCATGGAGGGGAACGAAGAAAGAAGGAGAAACAAAAAGGGTCAGACATAAAGTCTGGCAAGTTTAGTTACTTTCAGCAAGTAAATAAATAAAAGTAGCATGACATGCATATAAAGTGGATAAGAGAGAGATGACTACATAAAAGATAGGTGTGACAATGTAGATAAGATAAGGTGTATACGCTTCCCTAATGATTACTCTGCACTATTACTAGTATATCCAAAATGAGATGATCCCTTCCACTATAAGGTGGTAGACTTAGGCATACGTCCAAGTGTACTCTAACTACTACCCTAATTGATCGGCTCCCTACTCCGTAGATACCCTGTGCTGGCCCCACAGTAGGATGTATCATTTCCTAAAGTGGCAACCCTTCATTTTCAAGATGTGCACAACCATATCTACTGATGTCACGGTCGTCTTATCCCCACTGCCCGGCTCATGCATGCACATGGCCTGGTCGGTTTGCACCGCCCACGCCGTCCTCTATGTTTGGATCTCTTATAATCAGTCTAGTAAGCGTGCTCCTTCTCCGACCTAGTTCGGAACACATGTTTGATACCTACTCCAGGTTACTGGCTGAAATGGGTCCCACACAATATGATACAAGTTCTCCCCTTTGTCTTGTATCCCCCACTAGGTTTCGATTGGCTATGTATACCACTATGTGTATTTAATTACAAAACCTTATAATTTCCACTAGTTATGTTTACCCTAAAAGGTGTCTTTAATTACATAACTTTATTATTCTCACTGGTCATGTATACCACTAGGTGTCTTTAATTACATAACTTTATCGGGTTAAGTTTGTGGGCCTATATGTAAATACTACCCACTCCCTTAGATTTGCTTAACCCGCCCACTGTCCAACCAATTTTTCTTAACGCTAACTTTAGTTCATAATCATACAATCCCTATGGATTAGATTAGGTTAAGTAGTCCAATTTATTACCGTGTCCATTTATGGTTTATAATGGGCTAGACGTCCCACATTAGGCTTACAACTTGTGGATATTTGATATGCTGGTCGGGTCCGGGCAGACTTCTTCCACAAGTTGGGACTAAACTCGTGTCATAGCCCGTCTCGTATTTATGCACTTTGACCTCTCACATTAGGTTCAACATTAGTGGTTGCTGGATATGCCGGTCGGGTCCAGGCAGACTTCCACCACTAATGCAACCTAACCTAATGTCATAAGTGCAATTACAATTTGTGATTGTAATTATTAGACATTTCATTCTTATC
This sequence comes from Allium sativum, assembly GCA_030737875.1. Classification (NCBI taxonomy): domain Eukaryota; kingdom Viridiplantae; phylum Streptophyta; class Magnoliopsida; order Asparagales; family Amaryllidaceae; genus Allium; species Allium sativum. Next base: position 352,119,148 of record CM060919.1, on the reverse strand, counting down.
CAATTCTTACCTATGTCTTTATAGGTGATTATTCTTTTTTCCCCATTTTGAATTATATTCCCAATTCATATAAAAATTATTTAAATTATGCCAATTCTAACCTTTTTCTCCCGTTTCCTAACTAACGCATTCACATATATTTGGCGGCATCTAGGCTAGAAAGTAGACTAGCCATAAACAATAAAAGGGAAAGGTGATGGGAAAAATGGCAACAGTGATTGTTCTGGCATAAACACAAACTAGCATGGTGATAAGATGGACATATAAGCGTAAATCTGATGAACTGGTGGCATTTAACTAATTATAACATAACTATGATGTCGTAATAAGCATGAGAAGATATAAATTAACAATTTGGATGTCCAACCGGTTTAGATCTAATATGATAGGCACAATGTGATAAAATAAATCTGATTAATAATTTAGATGTCCACATAACTCAGATCCAATAGTTAAAAATAGATCTAATACAAATAAGGTTTAAGATCCACATCATAGAATGCCACAGAAGTTACAATAGATCTGACAAGATAGTGATTTAGATCCAAGTTATAACTAATTTAGAATGTCATATGTTCACAATTTACAATGGATCCAGTATAATATAGGCACATGAACAAATCCAAACTATAGTCATATCACATTTACTTTTAAATATTTAAATCTAAAAGCAACCAGGAACTCATAGAGTTTGGATTAGAAAATAGAGAAAAATCGATCTTGAATCTCTAATTGATTTGTTTAACTTGATAATTGTAGAAGATAATGGATCCAGTTCACTTAAGACACCGGCAGAGTTTGGCTCCCAAGGATTCTCAATGAAGAAAACAAGAGAAATAACCATGTATTCATAGCTGCCAACCCCTCTGAAACCGACTGCCACGTCATCCCTAAGGGTGTCAACACCCCTGTAGGAGGGTCGATCCCGGTGTCAACACCCCCTAGGGGGGTCGACCCCCTAGAGCGGGAAAGCTGCTGCCACTTTCTTTTTCGATTATGAACGGTTTTAGATAAGATTCTGACTCATATGTATATATATTTTTCTTCTGCGCGTATACAAACTTAAAACTCTCTTATCTTCTTCATTCAATGTCCGTTTTATGAAACCAAATGTCTATCTTGCCCAGAATTTCGGACGGACGCAATGGTGCATTCTATTTCCTTTAATTCTGAATATTAGATTAATTATTATTTGATTTATCCTCTCTTAGTATTGTTAAAAATAAGGGGTGTTACAGTAAGCGTACGGACTGCCACCTTCGATCGAATCAGATTCCATTACAGAGTCCCTCAAGTCTACGATACACCACCCAGAGAAGACATGCATGTATCTAGACTTTCCCACGTACGTATCGTCAATCGTATTCGATGCCTTAACCGCATATAACCTCTAATGTGCACCGAGATCCGTGGCAGGGTCGTACAAGAAATACAGAACTCGATCGGGAGCTTTTACGTATTTGTATGTGCCTACCTTTAAGAGCCTCGAAATACATATATCCTTCAGGTCTACTTTTCATGGTGGCTATGGCCCCACCTCGGCCCCTCCCTCAACTAGTAAAGACTATAAGAACTAAGAGACTTGCCCCTAACAAACAATCTAAACATCCAGTTGGCGTCTCCCCTCAACCACCGTGCCTCGATAGTGAAAGGTGGATGGCGTCTTGGGTTTAGCTCTAGTCTTTTCGCATCCCACTGGATGCCGATGACGGGTGCCCGAAGATCTACTATCCTTATTGGTCATGACCCCTACCTCCCTGTTGAGGCAATCGCTGAATCGCCCTATTGTCACCTCGTCACAGCTTTCTGACTGCAAAGCTACTTTTGCAGTCAAGGCTACTCACCGGGTAGTTACGCGTAGACCCAACCTCTGTAAGCACAGCTCGAACACTACACCACCACAGAGGACTACCAGGGGCACCTTCCATGTCTCAAAAAGCCGCGTGCTTCCCCTTCCAGTCCTTCGGAGCCGACAGAATAATCAGATGAACATGCGGTCCCCTCGTGCCTCATGACACCACGATGATCTACCCGATTGGGTTATTCAACCTAAAACGTGCGGATTGGTCCAAGCGCCTCGTTTTAGTATGTTATTAGACCCTATGTTTAAACATTCTTTTATACGCTTGCTTTACCTCATCAGGTTTCCATTTAACTTGGTTATTCTCATTCACATTGAATTCTTATTCGAGTTACCAATTTCCTCTTGCTTATTAATTCAGTCATATAACTTAACCCATTTAAGCCTATTAATAAGCCCACAACATGTTTTTCTCTAATTGTGATCCAAGGTCTGTAATCCACAATCTCTTTATATTCTTGTTTGATTTGTAGTTATAATAACATGTTCTACTTAATATGTAATTAAGTATATCTCAATTCACATGTTTTCTGTTTAACATGTCAATCATTATTTATGATTAAATATAACATATTTCATTTCATAAGTTTGCCTCACTCTTTCCTATTTAATCATAATTCCATCTTACTCTGTCACTACAACTTATCGTTGTCTACTTATTAACTTAGTTTTCATAACTAAGGTTCACTAATAAGTCTGCTTTCCATTCATTATAACCTATTTTATAATTTCCACTTGTCCCTAGGACAAGCCTTAATATGTTATTCTTATCAGCTGATTTCAGATTTTCAAGTTTACAGATTACTGAATTTATAATTAAGTTCAAGTTCTTACATTTCATAATTTCCACCTTTTCTCTACTTATTACAAACTACTGGTTTCAGGTTTCCCCATTTACTGATTATTAATTTACAATTAAGTACCACTTATCTCATTACATGAGTTATCTAATTTTCTTACTAGTTTATTATAACCTAAGTTGTAATCTCCGCTTATCCCTAGGATAAGTCTACTTATTATATAACATTCTCATTAATGTAATTAATTAAAATAGGTTATTATCATTCTCCGTACATTCCACTTCTTTTACTGTTGTAACTATCTTTCGTTCATTTCCTTATTCGTTTCCATTAATCGCAATTAGTGTCATTTATCTCTATCCTTTTATATTCATATATTTATATGTATGCTTATGTACTAGACCTCCCACATTAAGCCTACCACTTGTGGATGCTAGATTTGTCGGGCGGTTCCAGGCAGACTTCTTCCATAAGTTGACTTAACCTCATGTCTTAACGTCGTTACATGTTTTATTTATGCACTAGACCCCTCACATTAAATAAACGAATTGTGGATGCTGGATTTGCTGGGCGGTTCATAGGTAGACTTCTTCCACAAGTCGAATTTAACCTCGTGTCTAAGTGCATTTACAGTTTTCTATTTACTGTAAATTTTCTGTATAATTTAGGCATGTCCATTCTTTCAAATTAATATATATTTTACATGTCATCATATTAAGCCGATTTATGTCGCATGCTCTTCCTAAAATGTAATTAATTTCATTTCTAAATAACATGTGATCGTCAAATCATGTAATTATTCTAATTTAACATGTAATTATTCCAGTCTCTGCAATTAAGGGTTCAAGTACATAAATGCCACAAGTTAACTTGAAATTAGAACAACAGTAATCGCTGCACATATTTTAACAAGTTTACATTTCAACATATGAACATTTCAGCACATTAATTGTTTCGGTATATGAATTTCCAACATATTAATATTTTAACATATTAATATCTCAACATGTCATATTCGCATTTTAACACTTTTAATCATTCTAGCAGATTTACATTATAGATTAACGGGGAATGTCAAAAGATAATATATCATTATAAAAAAATGATATAACTTAAATCCACTCACCTAATTTTCTTTCTGAATCCTAAATCTGGTCCAGATCTAGTATTCCATGGTCCTCCTAACTGAATTTAGAACCTATCAACCATGGATCCACAATTCTTACTAAAAGAAAAAGGGAAGAAAGAGGAGAAAATTGAAATAGACCAGATCTAAGAAATTACCTTATTTCGAATATGATTCTGAACACCTTCTTATTGATATTCATTCTTTTCCTCCAGATCTTGATTTAGAATTTTACTAAACTAATTATTCTTTTTTTTTTGAAGAGATTTGAGGAGGAGGAAGAATGCCAGAGCTTAGAGGTTATCTCAGAGAATATGAGATTTAGGCTACGCTCTGCTAGCCTATTTATAGGTGTTCAGGATCTTATCGTACATGCAGCGCTGAGTCAGCATTGAACCCAGTTTAAAAAATAGTCCAGGTTCACAGATGAATCTAGCCGGATCTGGGGGATGTCAACCCCCCTACAGGGGTGTCGATCCCTTATGGGTCCCGCGAGCTGTTTTGGCGCAGAAATTTGATTTTCGAATGTTTGAATTTCTAGAATTTATTTAGCTGTTATATTCACATGTAACCTTCTTATATGTATACAAATCTTCTAATGACCAGTTTACGCGTATATATATACACACAACTTTTGTTTCATTTTCAAAATTCAAATGGTGTTGCATCTTTATTTGATTCTTAATATTTCTTTGATTGATGCCTTACCTTAAACTCTATCTCTTTTGTGTGTGTGTGTGTGTATATATATATATATATATATTTCTGCACATATATACATATATATTATCATATATATACACATATTTTCTTTACTTCCTTATATGTGCGTTTATACATATTTTATCTTTAGAACATGTGTTAATTTTAGTCATTCCCTTAAAACAAAAAATATGACGCCGGTGGAGATCAAACTTTGTACCTTTTGTATGCAAGCCACATGCTCTAACTAACCGGACTACTAAGGATATTGTTAACAATGCTTAGAACAATGGTGTTTATTGTTCTCTTCTTACTTCTCTTTTTCATGTTTGTAACAATATTTCATTAACCCATATAATGAATCTTTGTCTATTATTTCTCTTTTATTATTAATGCATAATATTTGTAAATCGGTGCATGTAACATATTTACACTGCATGCAACCAATCCTTTCTTTCTTTTAATGCATGCATTACATTTTTATTTGCATTAATCATTTTTTTAAGTGCATGTATTTATTACATGCAATCACATATTATCTTTATTTTATTTTTCATATATATATTTATGTCTATGCATATATATATATATATGCATTATTTAATTATTAAATTGTTATAAAATGCGGGGTGTTACATTCTCTCACCCTTAGGAAATTTCGTCCCCGAAATTTGATAAGGGTAAAAATCAATTAACCCCTTGCGTAATATACATCCATTATGTGTGCATCCAATTTTTGCAAACATTGTGCACTTATGCAAATTGAATACAACATAATAATACATGTATGCCTAAGAGGTACTTCCTACGTGTATGCAAATTTTTCAAAAAAAAATTCAAAAACATTATGCTCACATCCTAAATATACTAGCAGTTCTACATGAGTGCAATATTTTGAAAATAAAAATATATTTTCATCTAAATTTTCCCACATTCTTGCATAGCAAGAGCGTAGTTCATCCAATTTTTGCGTCTAAAATCCTACTAACCAACTTTGTTTTTCGAATTTAAGAAAAATCTAATTTTCCAAATTCAATTTCTTATGTTGCAAAAGGTGGAAACGGAAAATTTCACATGTTCTATTTTTCTTTTATGTGCCTTTTTCCAACCGTACTTGGATTTTATATAACTATTTATAAAGATTCCATATCTTCTTATCCAAGCACAACCCATGTAAGAAAATTTTCTTTGTTATTGATTTTCTTTTTTATCTTATCTTGGAAATTTTTACTCTTATTCATCTTTTCTCATAATTTTCCATTTTTCTTTAACTATCATGTTTGTTGCTTTACTGAATTTGTTATTTCCTTTTTAGTTGTACCATTTCTCTTTTCTTAGCTTTTTTAATCATCTGATCTAAGTTTAGTTTTCAAATAAGCCTTCTAGTCCTTTAACTAAAACAGGAAAACAGACACTCTACACAGCTAGGGCCAAGAATCTCCGGATTATGTTCCCCTCAGACAGCAAGCTTGAACCACGGGATTAATGATAGGTTTAGGTGTTACCCTAACTGCCCAATAGGAACAAAATAACAGAACGATCTCAACAAAAATGCAATAACGGGTTGTAACCCTAACATGAAAATAAGCAACAGGATCTAAATACTTACTTTCCCTTTACTATCTAGTAGTCACCACTAGTCCTAGCTGTGTGCCAACAATTATTTCAAGCAACACCCTAGGCTTTTCAATGCTTACACATTATACGAGAACTTACCATTATTCCAAGATAATTCTCGCTATTCACTTTATAGCCTCAAAACTTTTCCCATCTTCCCTAGGCACTAATCCTTACCTACTCCATACTTTTAAAACATAGTTTTTCTATTTCATTTAAATTTTCTTTCAAAAATTTAAAAATATCAAAACTTTATTTTCCTCATGAGAACTTACTTTCGCCAAACCATAAAACATGTCATATTATATATAAAGAAATGTAAATCATTTTTTTTTCAAATCAAAAAAACTGGAGTAGATAAGGACAACTATTTCTCCATCGGGTTTATAACTTGTTCTTAACTATAAGGTTGGTTCAATTACTTCCTACGAGGTGCAAACATCTACTCTATTCTTAATTTCTACAGCTCATTTTGTCCACCCAACAAAATTTTATCTTTAAAACAATTTATCAAAAATGATTGTCAAAAGAATAGAGATTTAAAAACTTTCTTTAGTGAGGATTTTAACAAAATGTAATATTTTCTAAGTTTTTCTTTGTAATCCTTTCATGCAATATAACAAAAAAACTAGCGAGCTATACATGCTCTATAATATGCATCTTTTACTGAGAGAATTTTTTTAGACAAAATTTTCGCAAGAAATCATTATTTCCAAAATATACCCCATTTTACTTTAAAACTCAATATGTACTTCTTTACATATTTCAAAACTATATCTTTTAAGATTAAAACTTGAAAACACTATAAACCATCTTCCAAATTTTTTTATAATTTCTTCTTAATAGTTAGAAATGGGGTCAGACTCAAAGCGGGTTTCTAATTTTTCTAGGCTTTCCTAGACACTCTCACAAGGTCAATTCTCTCAACTATATATATTCCTAGTCCAATTTTCTCTTTTTAACCTTTTCCAATTTATAAGGTTTTACTGCCAAACCCGCTAACCCAAAATACTAATCATATGGGATTCACCTTCCTTCCATATAAATTACACTGCACACTTTCCACCCAAATTACCTAAGGGTCCCAGATTTCCATATTCATTCCTTTAGTGTACAAAACGGACATCCCAATTCTTACCATTTTATACACTTTCTATTTAGTGATTTCTTCTATGGATCTAGGTATATATATAATATTTATATATTTTTTTAAAATACAAATACGTAATCCTAAACCTAAGCTTTGATACCAGATGTAACAACCCAAATTCCGACAGAATGACTTTTTTTTGAAATTCTAATCCATCGAAACTAATGTTGGTTACTCTTGTATCCTGCAAAAAAGATAAAGATATAAAATATATCAGAGCTTAGAAAATATCTCACATCGAAATGGATAAAATATAGTATAACCAGTAATAATACTGCCTAACCAGTATCCAAAGCTATCATATCTCTGTCACAAATCTAAACTACGAGTATTTTATGAGGAGGGAGTCAGAACACAAGTTCTGGTGACTGGATTTAAACTACACACTTTGGATAATCCTACATATACCGTTCAGTTACATTTTTCTTGTTTATTAGGTTACTTTGGTTATCAGCATTCAAGGCTTACACACAAGTCGTATCGATCTACTTCCTTGTGGATTAACCTAATACAGTATATATGTAGCTACCCCCCAATATTGAGGTACACCCAATGGTACCTCACTCGCATGGTCTCCATTGTAATGCCATAGAAATGTGCGCAGTCCCTCATCCTATGCCAGAGTGACATGCGGATCTCTATATAACAATGTTATGTTCTGCATATATCTGTCATTACTATGCCATGTAAGCGTATATACTGCCACCTTCGATCGAATCAAATTCCATCATAGAGTAATGCCCTCAAGTCTACGATACACCACCCAGAGCAAACATGCATGTATCTAGACTTTCCCATGTATGTATCGTCAATCGTATTAGATACCTTAACCACACATAACCTCTAATGTGCATCGAGTTTCGTGGCAAGGCTGTACAAGAAACACAGAACTCGGTCGGGAGCTTTTCCATATCTGTACAAGCCCGCCTTTAAGAGCCTCAAAATACAGATATCCTTCAGGTCTACTTTTCATGGTGGATATGGTCCCACCTCGACCCCTCCCTCAACTAGTAAAAACTACAAGAGCTAAGCGACTTGCCCTTAACAAACAATCTAAACATCCAGTTTGCATCTCCTCTCAACCATCATGCCTCGATAGTGAAAGGCGGATGGCGTCTTGGGTTTAGCTCTAGTTTTTTCGCATCCCACTAGCTTTCGATGACGGGTACCTTACGATCTACTATCCTTGTTGGTCGTAACCTCTGCCTCCTTGTTAAGGTGATCGCCGAATCACCCTATTGTCACCTCGTCACAGCTTTCTGACTGCAAAGCTACTTTTGCAGTCAAGGCTACTCACCTCGTAGTTATGAGCAAACCCAACCTCTATGAGCACAACCCGAACACTGCACCACCACAGAGGACTACCAGGGGAACCTTCCACATCTCAGGAAGCCGCATGCTTCCCCTTCCAGTCCTTCGGAGCCGGCAGAATAATCAGATGAATGTGCGCTCACCTCGTGCCTCATGACATCATGATGATCTACCTCGTTGGGTTATACACCCTCAAATGTGCGGACCGGTCCAAGCGCCTCATTTTAATATGTTATTAGAACCTATGTCTAAGCATTCTTTTATGTGCTTGCTTTACCTCATCAGGTTTCAATTTAACTTTGTTATTCCCATTCACATTGACTTCTTATCAAAATTACCAAGTTCCTCTTGCTTATTAATTTAGTCATATAACTTAACCCATTTAAGCCTATTAATAAGCCTACAACATGTTATTCTCTACACTGTGATCCAAGGTCTTTAATCCACAATCCCTTTGTATTCTTGTTTGATTTCATAGTTACAATAATATGTTCTACTTGATATGTAATTAAGTATATCTCAATTCATATGTTTTCTGTTTAACATGTCAGTCATTATTTATGATTAAATATAACTTATTTCATTTCATAAGTTTGCCTCACTCTTTCCTATTTAATCATAATTCCATCTTACACTGTCATGACAACTTATCATTGTTTACTTATTAACTTAGTTCTCTTAACTAAGGTTCATTAATAAGTCTGCTTCTCATTTATTATAACCTATGTTATAATTTCCACTTGTCCCTAGGACAATCCTTAATATGTTATTCTTATTAGCAGGTTTCAGATCTCCAAGTTTACAGATTGCTTAATTTATAATTGAGTATAACTTCTTACATTTCATAAACTTTCCCCTTTTTCTCTACTTATTACAAACAACTAGTTTCAGGTTTTCCCATTTACTGATTACTTAAGTTACAATTAAGTACCACTTATCTCATTACATAAGTTATCTCATTTTCTTACTAGTTTATTATAACCTAAGTTATAATCTCCATCTGTCCATAAGACAAGTCTACCTATTATATAACATTCGCAATAATGTAAATAATTATAATGGGTTATTATCATCCCCCGTTCATTCCACTTCTTATACCGTTGTACCTATCTTTATTTCATTTCCTTATTTATTTCCATTAATCACAACTAGTGTCATTTATTTTATCCTTTTATATTCATATATATATATATATATATATATATATATATATGCTTATGTACTAGACCTTTCACATTAAACCTACCACTTGTGGATGCTGGATTTACCGGGCAGTTCTGGGCAGACTTCTTCTACAAGTTGACTTAACCTCATGTCTTAGCACCTTTACATGTTTTGTTTACTCACTAGACCCCTCACATTAAATTAACAACTTATGGATGTTGGATTTGTCGAGTGGTTCCAGGCAGACTTCTTCCACAAGTTGAATTTAACCTCGTGTCTAAGTGTAGTTACAATTTTCTATTCACTGTAAATTTTCTATACAATTTAGACATGTCCATTCTTTCAAATTAATCTATATTTTACATGTCATCGTATTAAGCCCATTTTATGTCGCATGTTCTTCCTAACATGTAATCAATTTCATCTCTATAATTCTTCCATATGTTGTTTAATGACAAACATGACATATTGTAAATCAAATTAAAGTGAAATTAGGAATAATGGAAAAAAAATAGATGTCCTAATTTGTATGGAAAATTTACAATGATTTGGAAATGGTAAATAACATCTAGCTCAGAAAATAAAAATGGAAAATTTGTAGTGGACTGGGTTAGATGGATTTGGGAAAAATTGATACATTTCCATAATGATAAAATTACTAAGAACGTAGTTGCAAGAAATAAAAAAAAGGAAGAAAAAAGGGATTAGTGTAAAATAGGGATTGTTTTACCGTATTGCACACTAATCAAATAAAAAGATATATGTATGTCCATGACGAAAATAAAAGAGATAGCTTGCAACTACAGATCTTAATTAATATGCGTTATGGAAATGGATCTTTTATCGTTCCACTAATCAATCTAATGAGGTGTGTGAAACATTTCCTGAAATAATGAGAATATACATAACGGTAAATAAATGGTTGTTACAACAGTAAAAGTTTGGTTAATGTTAGGGAACCAAAGGAAAATGTGATGAGCGGAGAATATAATCTATTATAATTAATTATATAAATGGGAATGTAATATAATAGGTAGGCTTGTTCTAGGGACAAGAGGAATTAAAATATGGGTTATAATAAATGAAAATGATAACTTATTAACAAACCTCAGTTAAGAGAACTAAGTTAATAAGTAAACAACAACAATAGGTTGTGCTGACAGTGTAAGACAAGGTTATGATTAAATAAGAAAGAATAAAATAGGCTTATTATTGGTAGGCTTATGAAATGAAATAATTTATACTTATTTGTGTATTAAGTAGACATGTCATAAGAAAACTTGAGAATTGGGAAAAGATATACTTAATTATACATTAAGTAAAGCATGTTGTTGTAACCTATAAATACGTAATTGGACAATAAATGACATGATGATAAAAAGGGATTGTAGATAACTTTCGCTAATTACAATCTAAGAAATAAGATGATATGACACTGGGATTATTAATGAACTTAAAACGGGTTAAGTTAAATCGCTAGATTAATAAGTGAGTGAGGTCCATTCCTTTCAGATATAAGAGGCTCAGAGAAAACCTGGTAACTTGAAAAAAAAGATAATATGTGGATAGCAAAATTAATTGGCAATTTGATAAGATAAGACAAGCATGATTAGAAGGTTAGACGTAGAATCTAATAACATGTTAGTGATTCGCTTGGACTAGTCCGCATGTACGAAGGTGAAGAACCTAATGGAGTAAATGATTGTGGTGTCTGGAGACATGGGAGGAGCACGTCCATCTGATTATTCTATATGTTTGCTCTGTAGGACTGGAGGGAAGCATGCGGTTTCTGAGGGGCGTGGTAGGATACTCCATGGTGGTCCTCTTTACAGTGCTTGCTCAAGCTGTACTCGTAGATGTTGGGTATGCGTGGTACCACCCAGTGAGTATACCTTGACTGCAACTGTAGCTTGGCAGTCAGAAGGTTATGGCAAATGGCGTTTGACGATTCGACGTTCTGCCTCGGGAAGAGGCGGGTTAGGACCAATACACGATAGTAATCATTGGGTACATCTCATCGGTATTCAGTGGGAAGCAGAAAATGTAACACCCCACACATTTCTACGCCTAAATTTTGACAAAAATCAAAACTTGAACACATCCAAGCATGGATCTTGTATATCTGGTACCTACAATAAATGAGCATGAGCATAATTAGAGTACGATAAGATAACTCACAGTGGAAACAAAATAGGATAAAGTAGTATTAACTCAAGCAACTACTTTTTTCAAAGTAAGTCACTTTGCCAATACCGAGCATGAGAGAGAATGAGAACCGAAAGCCAATCTAAAACACCTATGAGAACCCGACCTTCTCTAGAAAACCTGGGGTTGTAATGAGGAGGGCAGGTCAGAACAACAAAATTTGGGTAAACAGGAAACATATAACGCAGACTATAATGCACAGATGTCTCGTTTGGTTCAACCCAAGATGTATGCCCACCAAGGTTAGTGACTCAAGCCTAACCTTGTAAATGTTTATGCACGACCCTACTACTCTTCCCAAAGTAGTATTCGTAGAGTGTAATACCGAGATAGGGTGTTTACGCACATATTAGTGAAGCCTTTATACCAGAGCATGGTTGGTTATTTAATAGTCGCAGAATATATATATATATATATATATATATATATACTTTCATTCATTCATCCTTCATCATTTATTGCCTCACTATCAATGATAGATAGGGTGGATTCTTCCTTATCGCTTAAGACCCTAGGCGGACCTATTGGTCAATTATTATTTCTCAATAATTTATTCAACATTAATATGAGCTAGAGGGCACTAGCTACGGACCCTACTAGTTAAGGCTTCCATCATTCATGCACATACCTTTTCCTGCATAAGGTGTGAGATGGTATTTTATCGCTCGTCATACCTTCTAACTGGCCTTATTAAATAGCCCCTTTAGTCGCTTATTACTTATTGTAGGATAGGTAGCCATATTTGATGTTTTTATTTTTCAGTTTTGGGTAGACCCACACACACCTGCCATTTAAGACCCCTAAACTGAAAGACCTATTCCTAGGTTCATACCCCCATTAGCCTTTAGCACCTTTCCCTATTGGGATAAAGTAGGTTACCTTATTAAATTATTCCCGTTTAGTTCCTCTGCACGGAAATACTATACGTACACAAATCATTATCGTCACAGGTTCATATGGTTAATAACAGTTTACATTAGTAACCTACTAAGTCCAACTCTATTTTATATTATAAGCTCTATTTTCATTAACATAAATAAGGAAGGTTATATTCCCTTTTTCCCTAGGGTATTTATTTGATTTCTCCCCTAATTTGGACTTAGTATTTAAACGACAATCAATATCCATTAATCCCCCTTTTGATGCCCATTTTCTTTCATTTCCTTTTTATTGCCCTTTATGACCATAACGGCCATATTTTCCTAAGGCGACTATTTACCGGTCCCAAGGTATCTATTTGTTGTACCCCAACAGACAATTACAATTCTTATTTATTGATTTATTAGTTGACTATTATATATATATATATATGTGTGTGTGTACCAAGCCCCTCACATTAAGTTGACTATTTGTGGATGTTGGATTTCCCGATCGGTTCCGGGTAGGCTTCTAGCACAAATTGAACTTAACCTCGTGCCTTAGTACATTTATATTTACGCATTAGACCCCTAATACTAAGCTGACTACCTATGGTTGCTAAATTTGCTGGTCGGTTTCGGGCAGACTTATACCACAAGTTGAGGTTAACTTGTGACAACCGCCCATAACCCTTGCACTAAACAAGAAGAATAAGGCACTGAAAGGTGTGCTAGGCAGCTATGGACGATCATCAAGGTATGATAACACAATCGGAACCTGTCGTAACTCATAGAGCAAGGATAAAATATAATAGAACATATACAATAGGTATTAATAGTGAAGCAGAAAACACCAAACTTCCATAACAACTAGAAAGTAATATCCATACACGTGGATTCCAATAGTAGTGTTTATACAACTTTGCCTCACTATAGTACTCAGAGAAGAGTAACAAACAACGGAAATCCAAATACTATATAGTAGGTAAGAAAATACGCCAGCCTCCCGCTTGCCTCTGAATTGCAATATCGTCCTCACTAAGCTATCAACTGTCACCTGCCACCTAGTCTGCCCATCCAACAATTAGATGAACAACCTAAGGTAATAAGAGGGAAACATAAAACCTTGAGTCAGGCAACAATCTTAGTGAGCGATAAAACAACTAACTAACATCATCAATAAAGTATATGAGAATGGGTAAATAAACGAACTAATCTATCGACAACACCATAGAAGAACCTAACTCCCATCTTCTCCACATCGGACAATGATAGCTTTACATCAAATATTTCAACCATTCATCCACGGAAACCAGAAAAACCATTTATTCACGGCAATCAGAAACAACCATCAATAGCACTCATAGCATCCAGATTATAGATCCACGTAAACCATCCTAATTGAATTCCACATCCCTCAAGCACAAGCCCCAAAGGCCTAACCAATATAAAAAAAGCATCCAATGAACATCTCCTTCAACGTTGGATAATCTACGTGAGACGGTACAAACAAAACATCTAGCATGCATGACAGACTCTGGCTATCACCGCCAATCCTACTTCGAAACCATTGTTGATCGTATAACCGGTGGAACAATTTTTCATCAATTGTCAAGGGTCAATGGTAAACCCTTGTTCTAGCTAAAACCCCACACACCATACAATAAAAAGTGTCTTGGCCATACACGATGCCCAGGGTACTCTACCATATGATGAAATTGTGTAACCCTGCTTTGAGCCTGCTAGAACCTGCGATAATGATAATTCCTCAGTCTTCGGTATCTCTAGTCGTCATCGACGGCGACCATCCAACCATTATCAACAAACTCAAAACACCTTTGAGTTGTCATCACATTCGTTGTATTATACCTAACAACGAGCACATCTTTCCACATCGACATTCCCCATTGAATTCACTTCGAAGTTATCACATCACTAAATCAACATAAGATCCACTATCCATTCATCACATTCAACAAATCGCTACGAAAACGAGATACAACGTTTCTACCATCAACCATGGCATTTGAAAGCGCATTGCGCTGTGGCACGGTTCGGGAACGTCTAACCGAATTTTTTTTAGGCCCTTTTGTTCAAATTTGGGTCATACCCGATTTTTTTTTTCTTTCAGAAACGACCCTATGTCTTCTAGGTGGGATCGACCAGAGACCGACTGACCCTTCACTTTGCTTGACCGACTCTTCACTGGTTCGACTCGAACCACCCTGACCGACCCCATGCTATAGTCAATGACTGACCGACCACCCAACTAGTGACCAACCCCTCCTCCTAAACATGACCAACCTCATGCACCAAAACTATGATCAACCTGACCCTAGTCTCGATTGACTCCATTCTCTGCTCGACCCGACCACTCCAGGTGCACGACTGACCCTGTTCTGCTCGACCGACCCCTTACCTGTACTACACTGTACTGCTTTGTACTACACCTTGTACTACACGCTCGACCCGTAGCCTGTACATCCCCAATTCAAGTCCAATTTCGACCAAAACGTAGCCAAACAACAATATCGATGAAATCTACTCATCCAATTCCTCCAATACAACCATAAGCATGTTATGAAATCACTAACAACATGAATTTGATGATTCTCACCAAAATTATGCAATTTCACCAAAATCATGATAAATGGACATATGAACTAAATTATGGATCTCACTTGCATGAACATATGAAATAGCATAGAAATTCTCGGTTTTAAGTCACTAAATTAGATCCTAGGCGATTCATATGAAATTAAACTTACCATGGTGTAGATCTAAGAAAACGACTTGAATTTGATGAAATTAAGATCATAGAACCCATATACTTGATTGAATCCGTGTGAGAGATGCATATCACTCACCAATTCTCTAAAACAACTCAGAAGTAATGAATTATGATTCCAGATAGCGAAGAATTTGCTCTAAACTCTTCGATTCGATGAACTCTCTCTTGAAATGGCATAGATCTAGCTTCAAACATTGTAGATCTTCGATTCTCTAAGCTTTAATGGTGGAAAGGTGTAGAAGAAGGAGGAACTCTAGCTCTTCCAAATGAATGGAGAAAGTAAACTATTCTATATGCCTCCTACCCCCTATTTTTAGCCTTCCACCCGCCCACTAATGGGCCTCTCCAAATCTGCCCACTATGGCTTATCAAACCTAAACAACCAACCGTGAAACCTTAAAACAACGATTCCTCCCAAACCGCTGAGCCAAATCCCTAATATGACCACTCTACAGAAAGGGAAACATCATTTCCTTTCCAATGGCAAAGGTCTCAACACCTGGTTCAATCCGAGTCACAAAAATTATGCCTTGTACAAGACTGATAGGGAAAAATGGTCATAAACAAAATTGGTAAAAATTATGGATATGTGTAATGGCCTGAGTTTCCGTACCCTTTGAGTTGACTAATAACACCACACGTCTAACCCAAATGACACAAAAATACGAATCATTAGTAGAAAGAAGTTAGAGGATGAGGAATAGAAAGAAAGAAAAGTTAGAATAGAAGAAAACGAAGAACACAAATCTCACAGCCGAACGAATAAAATATATTAAATAACATAACTTTTGAAATACTAATCAGTAACTGTATATACATACCATTGTCAGAGCACAACAGTTATTCCTAGAACGGTTATAAACACCTGTTTCCAGATACAACATAGTACACAGCGGAAATATGATAGTCTATAGCTAACTGGTGAAGCATCCTGCTTCCAGCTCTTCCAAGTGAATCTGAAAAATCCCATCTATTTGACTGCCCATACAAATTTGGGCACCCAAGAGTTTAGGGAAAACAAAAACAAAATAAACTCTGCGTCAGTCATGGGGCTGGTGTGAGTAAACTCCAATCATTTGTTTAACTTTAAAAATCCTTTCGAAAGAAATGATAATCGTAAGACCGATCCACACATAAACACGGATGGTTTTTACCTTACGATAACCCAAAATATTTTTGATATCAAATCCAGTGATATTATAATAATGTTTACATCAAATAAATAGAATCTAGCGGAACGCTTGCATCTCACGCTCCATATATAATATAAAACCAAAAACCGCAGGGCGCTTATTGGAGATTGGATTTCCAACATGACAAGGTATGGAACCACCTTCCGATAGTGTATCTCTAGAGGGGAATACACTGGGTTCAACAAGAACATCTTGCAACCCGGCCCACACATGACTGACCACTCATTTCGCTTGAGTGTATCGAATGTATATCACCAATGGTTGGGATCAGCAACCGTTTCCCGAAAAGGACAGTACCGATAGATTTTAGAAGCAAGTGGAATTTCACTAAATAGGTGATTATACACCCTAATGGGAGCGACCCACGTAGCCATGTTGCCTGCCCGATTTTTTTCATTTCCCGGTAGTTGAGGCCTGAGGCTATAGTTACTTTCCATTCATTAATAGCACAATCACTTTGAATGCCACATTGTCAGATCCGTAAATCACTAATTGATTGCCCAAATATATTCTGGATATTATGCTAAGAGAATAAATTCTTCGCTACCACATATATTTGTACAGAACAACATATGCGATCATTGGAAATACTCTGTCAAACATTCGTCCATATATGTTCATTCTGGGACTGAACGAAACCGAAGGCACAATTTCTGTTAATAGAAAAAGTCCTTGAATTTTACTCCATCTTCGATTATCTTCATATAATCTGATTCGCAACGCTACTGCCAATACGGAGTGGTTCTCGGATAATAATCCAACCGGTCTCTCCATATTGACAATGATTATTGGAAAATACTTCGATAGTTGGTTATTTAACTATCAAAGAAAAACAAACATTCTTCCAAAGCATTAAACACATCACTGAGCCCTTTAATTAATATTCATTAATTAAAACACTTCTCCATTTCCTTATCCATATTCGTTAACATGATATTTTCGATAATCATCTTGACCTCTTATGCTATTTGGAAAACATTTCCATATATCGCCTTCTTTTATTTTCCATACTTAGAAAATATATTCTATTTATAATTGGAAAACATTCCAATTACTTATCTCTTCCATGACCATTCGTTTATTTCTATACTTAGGAAATATTTATTATTCTATTTCCAAATTTCCACTTACTTGGGTTAAAATGAATGTTGTGTAAAACATCGTTACAACAACCCAAAATACTGCATTCAACTAAACTCTTATTCAAACATTTCTCTTCGAGACTGGATCTTGTTGTTTATCAGTTAGTAATGAAATCAATCAAGTTGGGGTATAATTACCTCTCAGACCTTGACTGAATAACATCTTTAACCTCAAAACAGACAAGACCACTTATCTCAAATCATCAACACCATAAAAACCACTTATTCATTTTTAAAACCTATATATATTTCTCTTTCTATTATCAGATTTTCGATTTCCTTTTTGTTTATAATATTTTATTTTTAAGCACGTTCCCTTGCCGGATTCTATATATATTGATATATATCGATTTCTAATTATCAAACTATCTTAAAAATATTCTAACTCCTTAAATTTCCGGAAAATTTCGCCATAACCTCCTTTGTACCGGTCGATAGTTCAAACCTCAACTCGCCTCTCTAGGCCCTTTCCATTCAAAAATAAAATCAAAAAAAGCCCAGTGGTTTGCCGATTCGGCACATAAAAACTCATATGAAATTTAAACATGTACCTTATTGTCACGCACACGAATTATAACCTTCATACACTTCATCCCATACATGTCTAACCCATATACATTCGTTCCTAATTTTATTCCAACTCAATCTGGCCATTTTAACTAAATTCGCTAATTTATTTTTTTAATTAGCTCTTTTGCCTATTTCACTTTCTATTTGAACATATCACGATCAAATATAATTTTAACTTGCTTATAACAAATCGGATTTCATTTTTCGTTTCAAGTTTCATATTCGATTTCGAATATGAATATACAAACCCCTTTTCCGATCAAAGCCCAATTTCGATTCAAAATTCATTAACTAATTATTCTTCAGATTAGTTAATTTTATTCAACAATTAAACATCTGATTTGATTTTGTTTCAAAAATCATTTCATTACTCCACTAGAGTTCAGATATTATTTATAACTCAAAATCCGGATTTTTCCTAAATGAAATTCGGATTTTATTTACTTAAAATCCTTTTATTTATTTAAATAAACTGTTGTGGTTTTAAAATGGTTATGGAGCTATTTTTCTAAAAATTTGATTTTGACATAACTCAAAATCTATAAGACGAAATCCAGATTTTTCTCTTCCATTAGAAAACTATTTTTCAATCGGTCCTGACGATTCTTGTTTCAAAGAAGTCCGACTTAAATTGAGTTCTATATACTCAATTTAAGTTCAAAACGCCAATTTACAAACTACCGCGCTGCGGCGAGTTCATTTAAATTATATTAATATATATCGTTTAAACTTCGTTTATAATAAATTCAACTCCATTCTAATATGTTTTTAATATATATCAAATCAATTTTTCCTAATTCGACATACTATTTCCAATTATCGAAAATTGTTAATTTTTCCTTATTCAGTAATAGATTTATTTATACTTCCATTTTTTATATTTAATTCCATTCCTTTTATAAATAAATTATTTATAAAATTCTATATAATCGAATTCTGATTATAAATCCTTTTGATTTTTCTCACTTTAATTTATATTTCGAATTCCGGAACAAAATTTATCATTCTATTTCAAACTGTTTTCCAATTCACTTTTCAATTCATACTTGAAATATAACTTCTAAATTATCCGACGATAATTTATTTCCCTATATTTATAAACCTTGTTTATAAATTAATTTTTCTTGTTTTAAAAATTAAAAAAGCTTTCCTTTAAATATCAATTTGAACCCCAATTCCTTTTATATTTTGAATTCAGAAATAAAACTATCATTCCTTTTTCGAAATGATTTCAAATTATTCTTTTAAATTCATACTTGAATTTAATGTTTCAAATTTATCTCTTGATAAGTAATTCATCATATTTATAAATACCATTTATAAATTTTCCTTTTTTTATATATTTAAACAAGTTCCAATTGGAAATCTATTTAAAACCAAAATCTCATTTTGGAATATTTTCTTTATTTCAACTTATCTATATAAATATAGAATCTATTTTCATATTTTAATTTAATATAATCCTAATATATTTTTCTGAAAATATTTATTTAAATAAATTCGAACTAATCGAATTCAAATCATGAATCCATACGGATTTATTTTAAGTTCACTTTACATTCTGAATATCAGAATAGACTTCGTTGTTTTCCTAACATGATTCTCAATCCTCACTTTAAATTCATATTTGAATTTAAATATTAAATTATCCAAATGGTAATTTTTCCATTTCATTTATAAACACTGTAACAACCCGGAAATTCTGAGCCAATTTAAAATTTTTATTTTGGCAATTTAAGTGAAGTTTGAATATTTAAAATGAATTATTTTAAATAATAGCAATGAGAAATTTATTTTGAATAGAATTAGAATGTATATACTTATTTGAATCGTCGTTAGAATATAAATATTTATTTTAAATTATAAAAAGAATTGAAAATGGCGTGGTAGTTTGAAAATTCGACTACAAAGTTCAAATGAATGTACAAGATTCAAAATAAACCAGATTTTAGCGAAACCTTAAATATTAGAATCTAATTGAGAATATATTTCCAATGAATCCGAAAAATCGAAATTTCATAGCGGGAATCAAAAGTTACGTCCAGTTGAAAATTCAGAATAGTCGCTATGGAATTCTGGCCCTTAAAAATGGAAATTTTGCAAACGACCTCTATTTTCGACGAAACCACTTTTGTTGGATCAATGATGTCAAGTTATTGCTAGGTTCCAAAATTCGTAATTTTTCGAATCAATTTGTGAGCGTGGCAAAGGAAAACGCGTTTGACCAGTTTAAGTTGAATTTAATCGACTGGAAAATGGCCATTTTTCAAATGGTCTCAGAATTTGATGAAATTAGCTTTGTTAGGACCGTATCGTCAATACAAAGCTAGAAAATATTTTTCAGGAATTTTTAGAGTCCGTATGTGACCCCAGTAAAATGAAATGCGCGTTCAAATTCAATATATAGATTTATATTTTGATTTTGACGGAAACCGGTCGAAACAGCCAAACTAGCTTGCGATACATATCCCATTATGTTCGGAATTGGGGTAATTAGCTATGGACGATAGTCGGTGGGTTCGATTTCGAGTTCATAAAAAAAGTTACTTTTTGGAATAAAATTAAATTAAATAAATATTTATATAGACTAGGTCAACTCCTCACCTTTCTCTCTCCCCGTTCAAACTCAAAAATAAAAAAATAAAAGAGGAGCGACAGGTCCTCCAGCCGCCTCCTCCCATCGACGCCCCCTCCGTGCGCCACCGCCTAGGCAGGGCCCTACCCAACCGCGACCTCCTCCTCCCCTTCCCTCTATCTCCAGCGCGAGCACCCTCCCCCATTTGCCACAAATCGATTTGAAACCCCTCTAGGCCGCAAGAAGTCCACCGCCAGCCAATCCGAAGCACCCCTCCGACCCCGCACCGCCGCGAAGCACTACTCTGACCCCGCACCGCCGCGATCTACCTCACCACGACCCCCTGACCTCGCCACTCGCTCTCTCTCTTCCTTCTTCACCTGAAAACCCACTGAAGCACTCCGCCCCCTTCCTCCCTAATCCGAGCACCTTCCTTTGACTGATTAAGGTGATTTTCTTTATTTTTATTTTATTAAATCAGTTTTAATGTTTATAGAAAATCAGTTAATATATATGAAAGTTTATATTTTTATATATATGAAAGTTTATATTTTTATATATATGAAGGTTTATATTTTTATATATAAGAAAAATGATTTTTTTAATAAACGAAAAGGTGAGATTTTTGTATACAAAAAGTTATGATTTTTGCTATAAAGTGATTTCATAAAAATTTGGTTTTTATACATGAATTGATTTCATAAAAATTAGATTTTTATATGCAAAAAGATTTGATTTTTAAATAGAAAAGATTTGATTTTTAAATAGAAAAGATTTGATTTCTAAATAGAAAAGATTTGATTTTTGAAATAGAAAAGATTAGATTTTTTTAATGAGTAGAAAGGTTAGATTTTTATAACAAAGAAAGATGTGATTTTTATATGATCAAAGAAGTGGTTTTTATACATATACTAGAATTATAAAAATATAATTTTTATATTATAGAGATAATAAAAATGTGATTTTTATATACATAGCTACAATATAAAAATGTGATTTTTATATATGTAGTGGCTACGGACAACGAAAGTGACAAAAGGCGAACGACGAAGATTTTCTACATATAAAGAGTCGCGGCGTTTGGCTTAGCTCTCGTGAGAAC
This sequence comes from Allium sativum, assembly GCA_030737875.1. Classification (NCBI taxonomy): domain Eukaryota; kingdom Viridiplantae; phylum Streptophyta; class Magnoliopsida; order Asparagales; family Amaryllidaceae; genus Allium; species Allium sativum. The sequence goes on along the minus strand of CM060919.1, from coordinate 352,096,982 downwards.
TTCTCACTTTAAATCTTGTTTTCTAGTTAAAATATATACTAGGATGCGGACGGTGCTTAGCAGCACCCGACACCCGTCGTCCACAGACCATGGACGACTTGTATGCTTGTTTGATGTGTTGTGAAGTTTGTTTGTGATGTTGATGTGAAATGGATAATAAAACATTCATGCGTTGAAATAAATATTATATAGTTAAAAATATAATTTTTAACGTGAATGTGAATAAATAAATATTCATTTATAAACCGAACGGTTTGTTTATGTACACCTATTTGAAGGACATTGATTGGGACGATAAATTTTACACGTCGCCCAACTGTACAAATAATATTCAGTGTTTGTGGATTGAAACCCCACACGGGTGTTGGGATGATATTTGACGTACACTAATCCCAATTGTTTAGTGGTATGTTGATCGTTTGATTGACAGGCTATATAAGCATTAATTAGTTATATTTAATGCTTATGCAGTTGTGCGGTGCACTTTGGATGATGGTTGATTATTTATCGTTGCTATTATATACATGTATTGTATGGAATCCATATAATTTACATTATACGGTAATTTATTGGGCCTCATTCCAATTGGGAAAATAAAGAATATAATAAAATGTATATTCATGTGTTGAATAAAATATATATTCATGTTTTGAATAGAATAAAGAATATTCATGTGTTGAATAAAATATATATTCATTTGTTGAAAATATTCATGTGTTGAGTAAAATATTTTAAAAAATAAAATTTACATCTTTATCATAATTTTATCAAATATATTAAATAACAAAAATAGTCATGTGTTGACGATACTCATGTGTTGAGAATATTCATGTGTTGAATAAAATATATTCATGTGTTGAATAGAATAAAGAATATTCATGTTTTGAATAGAATAAATATTCATTTGTTGAATAGAATAACGAAGTTATTGAAATATATAAAGCCATGTTGATTAGAGATGCGCCATTTTGACGCGAACGATATTTATATCGATTATATTCGTTTTTATAATGATTATAGAAAAGGAAGTGATTTCAAAATATAACGTTTTGAAAATATTACCATTTGTATATCGATGATGTGGAATATTCAATTTTGATTCAAAATAGAATATGAAGTTGAAATCGTTTCGAAAACGAATTTAAAACGATTTATAAAATACGTTTTAAAAAGGAAATCGACGAAATATATATATACTATATATATAACGACCTGAATAGAACGCGCCGCGCTGCGGCAGTTCGTGAATTTCGACCATTGACTTCGAATGGACATTACGGGAGATCCGACCGTCGAATTCTCCTAAAACTGGAACCGTTGGGTTCATATCGAAAAGATCTTTGTAACGAATATTAGAGATTTGAAATCTAACGGTTTGATTTGGAATTATGTCCAAATCAAATTCGGAAAAGGTCGTTGTAAGTGCAGTTCGATAGCCGTTGATGGAAATCGACTGTACGGGCCTTGATAAATTTATCAATAATTTGTGTAAAATCATAAGAAGTGATTTCTGAAGAATTGGGATGAAAATTTCCAAATTTCAAAAGATAAAAATAGATTTTTATCGAAATGATCTAGTTTTGAACTAGAATTATAATCCCATTTATTTTTAAAATAAATAAAGTGGATTTGAAATGGTTTTGAAAATAACCAGAATTTCCAATATATAAAGTGGAAATGGATTTGAATCGAAATTATCTTCGGAATATTTCGATGTCGGATTTCGTGATTATGCAGAGATGGTTGTGGAAATTTGAAAGATATCTTTATATCATTATTTCCAATACGATATTTGTTGGTCGTAGAATTTGATATTGAATATAAGCCGATATATTTTCTATTCAGAGCCTTGTATTTAATATCAAACGTGATTTGGTATGTCGTGAATGGTGTCTTCATTAACACTGTTCTTAAACCCAATAGAGAAAAAGATTAAATATTTCTATTTAGATTTAATGAAGTGTACCATTTAAATAATATTAATTGGAATCGAATTAAAATTGGTTTTGGGTTTATCGTGAGTGGTGTTTTGAATAACACCTGTTCTTTAACCCGATTAACAATAGAATGTGATTTTGGGTTTATCGTGAACCGTGTTTTAGATGACATTGGTTCTTTAACCAAGTTAAAGACAGGATATTGATTTTTGAGAAGATTAAAACTAAGTGGAGTTTTAATGAATCTTTAATTAAATTGAAATGATCGAGGATGGAGTATCATCAGTTTTGCTCCAAAGCGATAGTTAAATCTTTAATTAGATTTGAACGTGAAATGGTAATTAATTTTACCGATAACACCGTGGTGTTAGATATGGAGTATTGCCAGTTTTACTCCATGGGATGAATAGGTTGGGATTAGGAAATAAAATAAATGATTACTTCGGTGTTGTTCGCTAATCCCGACTAGTTTGGAAAACCTTTACATGATTTGAAATGATATCCAAGGGAAGATTAAAGAATAAATTTACAAGAATTTATCTTTGATAAAATTAATGGGAACCTTTCCCTAAGAATGTGAATATTGGAATAAAAGATTATTCTGAGTTAGAATGAGGCATATGTTGGGTTTGTGTAACATTTGTTTATTATATATGCGAGTTATTCGGAAAGGCCGGGTTTATACCCATTTTGAATAACCAATCCGACGATAAGTCGAAGATGAAGACGGTGGTTGAAGACCGGAAGTCTTCACATCATTTGGATGATTATTGATGATCTTGATTGGGCTGTACACCCAAGAGGAGGGAATCAGTGTGTGATCGTCCAGACGTACTTGGAGATCGATGGATATGCGAGGAAAGTGCCTCCGGTTTCGTTCAAACCCAGAACGAACTTGTAAATGGGCTGTGTGTCTGACATTGGATTTTATTCTTTGTTGATTGATTTCTATTAAATATACATCTGTTTGGCGGCGGATAATTTATTCTCTTGCTTAACGCCCTTCTCTGAGACGTACGAGCTCAGAGCTTGTATATCGATGGACATCAGTCGCATGGAGTGAATTGCCTGTGTGGCATGCCTAAGTGGCAAATGATCAAGGCTTCTGTTGAAAAGCAAAGTCTTGTGGTTGTTGATCAAAGCATGGCCTGTGTGGCATAGCTTTGTGTATAGCGTTAATTTGCGAGCCTCACACCTCGGTATGAGTCAAAAACGGGATAAGGACCCAAGGAGTGCACGACGTTTCTTTTTAGCTATGGGTGATGTCAGTGACCTACCAGCCCTGACATTTATATACTTTTTACCTATGTGGTTGTTGGATGCGAGGCGCCTCGAATATATGGTCGATAACTGGCACTATGTGAGCCGACGTACAGACCATTATATAGGTCCTATAGGACCGGGAAACATGTGTTAAGGAATTGCCAATCCTCAAAAGTAAGAGAGGACCGACCTTGGAGGTTCCAAGGGATCGCTGTGTGTGGTCCTTAGACATTTGCTAGAGTGTCTCGAATGGAGAGGAGCTTGCCCCTTGCCTCGACTCATGATGGAATCCAATTTCCAGTACGTGATAATTCGGTTTTATTTGTAGAACCTAGTATGGCGACATAGTAGATGGTAGCTATGCCGCCTATGATTGATACTTATGATTGAAATTGTTTTGACACTATACACTTATAGTAATATCAAAATAATCTGTTTTTAAACGTATCAAGCATTCTGTGGCTATTATAAGGTAAAACCCTATCCTCCGGCTTGCGTTGCATTTTGTGATGGGACCTGGGTCTTATAATAACTTCATTTTTCTTTATTTAGCATTGCGCTGTTTGTTTTATGCACTGGTATTCTTGGGAGGAAACCCATTCCGTGTTATACGGCATGGTCCATAGATTTACCTAACTTTAAAAATAAAGATTAATAACCGTTTTAGTTCTCACACCAGTCACATGACTGACCTGTAGTTTATTGTTTTAACCTAAACTCTGGGTGCCCCTATTTTCCACACGTGCAGCTAGCAGTTTTGGTTTTGCAGATTTATATTCATAGGATCCTGATTTACAACTGGAACGATGCTCGGAAAGCTCCGTATCCGTGTGTTACTTTCAGTTGTATTTTGTATTGTTTTTCTGCTGCTGTGTAATTTTTTGTAATCTCTGATATTTATCGAATGTGTAATATTCATTCATACTCTGTACATTCTTGTATTCTGATGGAATTGTTGTAATAAGCAATGAAATGTTCTTCTGTTTGCGTTCCGATGTGTGTTGTTCTCAAAGCGATTCGTTCTTTCCTTACCGGGGAAGTTACGGGTTACTATAGTGGTATCGGAGCTTTGGTATACAGAGCTCGAGAACAAGGCACATTAGAACCAAACGAAAGAATTCATCGGAGATTGGATTAGTAATGTCCAATGAGAATAACCCGTTAGAGATGGGATCAGTAGTATCCTAGAGCAAGTCGAATGAGTGTTGTTTTTAAAATAAAATTGAAAACAAACTTTGCTTTGAAAATTAAACCATTTTGTGCGTAATTGAATATTTTATTTGTATTGAATTTGGACAATCCAATATATAAAGATTTTGCATATACGCGTCATGAATGTATATTCGAAGTTTTAATATACTGGATAGATATTGAATCAGACTCTAGTCTCACGGAGATGGTTCTGATGATTGATCGATCATCATCAGAATTTATGTTCGAGTTTCGAAAGTGGGATTTCTATATATTTCTATTAGATTGGTGTGAGAACCAAAACTAGATAGGTTTATTGTTGTGATTTGGCACCAAAAACATGATTTTCTGTATATATATCAGAATTATGAATTTGAGACGATAATCCACTAATTGATTGATGGTTGTGTTGTTTGATTGTTGGTTTGATTAATTAAAATTTTGAACCATTATGCCAAATTGAACCGAATATTAAACTGTATTGAAATATGATTACAATTGCATGCATGTACATATATATGTGTGAACATGTCATAGCAAGGAGGCTAGAGCAGAAGAATAAAAATTTTTGCCCGACAAATAGGTACATGTTTACAAATTTATTGGGTTTGGATGATTTTATGAGCCGATTGGCTAGCCGCTTGGCTGTTTTTTTTTCTTTTTGGATTGGTGAGGGTCATGGGAGGCTATTTGAAATATCCCGAATCTCTTGATGCAGGGGAGGCTATGGCGAAATTTTTCGAAAATTTAGGGTGTTGGCCAAATTTTTGAAGAATCTGAAAAGTTCTTAGAAACTGAAAAGTTGAAGAATTTAAGCCGTAATGAAAATAATGAAAGTTGAGTTGATAATTAAACAACTTTTAGCTTCGTTCCTTTTCGGGGACGAAAAGTTTTAAGTATGGGAGATTGTAACAACCCAGAAATTCTGAGCCAATTTAAAATTTTTATTTTGGCAATTTTAGTGAAGTTTGAATATTTAAAATGAATTATTTTAAATAATAGCAACGAGAAATTTATTTTGAATAGAATTAGAATATATATATTTATTTGAATCGTCGTTAGAATATAAATATTTATTTTAAATTATAAAAGGAACTGAAAATGGCGCGGTAGTTTGAAAATTCGATTTCAAAGTTCAAATGAATCTACAGGATTCAAAATAAACCAGATTTTGGCGAAACCAAAAATATTAGAATCTAATTGAGAATATCTTTCCAACGAATCCGAAAAATCGAAATTTCATAGCGGGGATCAAAAGTTACGTCCAGTTGAAAATTCAAAATAGTCGTTATGGAATTCTGGCCCTTAAAAATGGAAATTTTGCAAACGACCTCTGTTTTCGACGAAATCACTTTTGTTGGATCCGTGATGTCAAGTTATTGCTAGATTCCAAAATTCGTAATTTTTTGAATCAATATGTGAGCGTGGCAAATGAAAACGTGTTTGACCAGTTTCAGTTGATTTTAATCGACTGGAAAATGGCCATTTTTCAAACGGTCTCGGAATTTGACGAAATTAGTTTTGTTAGGACCGTATCGTCAATACGAAGCTAGAAAATATTTTTCAGGAATTTTTAGAGTCCGTATGTGACCCCAGTAAAATGAAATGCGCGTTCAAATTCAATCTATAGATTTATATTTTGATTTTGACGGAAGCCGGTCGAAACAGCCAAACTGGCTTGTGATACATATCCCATTTTGTTCGGAATGGGGGTAATTAGATATGGATGATATTCGGTGGGTTCGATTTCGAGTTCGAAATAAAAAGTTACTTTTTGGAATAAAATTAAATAAATATTTATATAAACTAGGTCAACTCCTCACCTTTCTCTCTCCCCGTTCAAGCTCAAATTTAAAAAAAGAAGAAGAAAGAGGAGCGATGGGTCCTCCAGCCGCCTCCTCCCATCGACGCCCCCTCCGTGTGCCACCGCCCAGGCAGGGCCTCACCCAACCGCGCCTCCTCCTCCCCTTCCCTCTCTCCAGCGCGAGCACCCTCCCCCATTCGCTCTAAATCGATTTGAAACCCCTATATGCCGCAAGAAGTCCACCGCCAGCCAACCCGGAGCACCCCTCCGACCCCGCACCGCCGCGAAGCACCCCTCCGACCCCGCACCGCCGCGAACCACCTCACCACGACCCCCTGACCTCGCCACTCGCTCTCTCTTTCTTCTTCACCTGAAAACCCACTGAAGCCCTCCGCCCCCTTCCTCCCTAATCCGAGCACCCTCCTTCGACTGATTAAGGTGATTTTCTTTATTTTTATTTTATTAAATCAGTTTTAATGTTTATAGAAAATCATTTAATATATATATGATAGTTTATATTTTTATATATATGAAAGTTTATATTTTTATATATAAGAAAAATGAGATTTTTTTTTAAATAAACGAAAAGGTGAGATTTTTGTATATAAAAAGTTGTGATTTTTGCTATGAAGTGATTTTATAAAAAATTGGTTTTTATACATGAATTGATTTCATAAAAAATAGATTTTTATATGCAAAAAGATTTGATTTTTAAATATAAAAGATTTGATTTTTGAAATCGAAAAGATTAGATTTTTTTTAATGAGTAGAAAGGTTAGATTTTTATAACAAAGAAAGATGTGATTTTTATATGATCAAAGAAGTTGTTTTTTTACATATACTAGAATAATAAAAATATGATTTTTATATTATAGAGATAATAAAAATGTGATTTTTATATACATAGCTACAATATAAAAATGTGATTTTTATATATGTAGTGGCTACGGACAACGAAAGTGACAAAAGGCGAACATCGAAGATTTTCTACATATAAAAAGTCGTGGCATTTGGTTTAGCTCTCGGTGAGAACTTCTCACTTTAAGTCTTGTTTTCTAGTTAAAATATATACTAGGATGCAGACGGTGCTTAGCAGCACCCGACACCCGTCGTCCACAGACCATGGACGACTTGTATGCTTGTTTGATGTGTTGTGAAGTTTGTTTGTGATGTTGATGTGAAATGGATAATAAAACATTCATGTGCTGAAATAAATATTATATAGTTAAAAATATAATTTTTAATGTGAATGTGAATAAATAAATATTCATTTACAAACCAGACGGTTTATTTATGTACACCTGTTTGAAGGACATTGATTGGGACAATAAATTTTACACATCGCCCAACTGCACAAATAATATTCAGTGTTTGTGGATTGAAACCCCACACGGGTGTTGGGATGATATTTGACGTACACTAATCCCAATTGTTTAGTGGTATGTCGATCGTTTGATTGACAGACTGTATGAGCGTTAATTAGTTATATTTAATGCTTATGCAGTTGTGTGGTGCACTTTGGATGATGGTTGATTATTTATCGTTGCTATTATATAAATGTGTTGTATGGAATCCATATAATTAACATTATACGGTAATTTATTGGGCCTCATTCCAATTGGGAAAATAAAGAATATAATAAAATGTATATTCATGTGTTGAATAAAATATATATTCATGTGTTGAATAAAATATATTCATGTGTTGAACAGAATAAAGAATATTCATGTGTTGAGTAAAATATATATTCATGTGTTGAAAATATTCATGTGTTGAGTAAAATATTTTAAACAATAAAATTTACATCTTTATCATAATTTTATAAAATATATTAAATAGCAAAAAACTGGGCCCTTATAGAGAGAAAACCCCCAACAACCATCACTGGCCGGCGAAAACAAAAAGAAGGAGATAGCGCCCGCTCTCCTTGACTAACCAAGCGAGTAATAGCAAGAAGATTGAGTAACATCTGGCGAGGTGATGGCTCACCGTTTAACTAGCTGAGGTGAAACTTCCTTCTAGCCGAAAAAAGAGGACTGTGACGACAGCGTGTACAATGACGATCTTCTAGCCACGACGCCCTGGCTCGATTCCTGATGGCATAATCATGTGTTGACGATACTCATGTGTTGACGATACTCATGTGTTGAGAATATTCATGTGTTGAATAAAATATATTCATGTGTTGAATAGAATAAAGAATATTCATGTGTTGAATAGAATAAATATTCATTTGTTGAATAGAATAACGAAGTTATTGAAATATATAAAGCCATGTTGATTAGAGATGCGCCACTTTGACACGAACGATATTTATATCGATTATATTCTTTTTTATAATGATTATAGAAAAGGAAGTGATTTCAAAATATAACGTTTTGAAAATATTATCATTTGTATATCGATGATGTGGAATATTCAGTTTTGATTCAAAATTGAATATGAAGTTGAAATCGTTTCGAAAACGAATTTAAAACGATTTATAAAATACGTTTTAAAAAGGAAATCGACGAAATATATATAATATATATATATTATATATATTATATATATAACGGCCCGAATAGAACGCGTCGCGCTACGGTAGTTCGTGAATTTCGACCATTGACTTCAAATGGACATTACGGGAGATCTGACTGTAACAACCCGTATTTTGATAACGTGTTATAACCATAAATCTAGGCAGAATTAAATTTTAAAATAAGAACCAAGGGAAACGGGTTGCGCCATTGCGTTCGTCTCAGAATTCTGCATGAAATCGAGTCCGAGTTTTCGAAAATCGGAGTCCGTATGACTAAGTTATGGCTCCCCAAAGTTTCAGAGTTCAAAACAGTTCGAATTCGAGTTCAAATTCGAATTTCAAAACCCAGATAGATTGGGCGGGAAATTTCCCGCCCAGCACCCTAGGTCGACTAGGGAGTCTACTGGGCAGTCGACACCCCCAGGACCAGGTCGACTGCGCAGTCGACTTGGGTGTCGACCTGGTCCCCGAACCTGGTTTGGGCCTGGTTGCTCCTGCTTGACCCTGTTGGCTTGTTTGAGGGCCTGTGACGATTTTTGGCGGTTCAGACCGATTCTAGGGTTTATCCTATGGCCTAAACTAGTTGTTGCAACTATAAAAACACCCTAAGACCTAGGCTAATCCACAACAAATCTTTCTAACACCATTATGCTGCTAAGTCTCCTCTTGAACCATGGCCGCCGCCTCCAACTTGAAGCTTAAACATTCAAACTAGATCCAAATCGAAGGCCAACGTTTCTACAACAATTCAAGGAAATAGATCAACATCTCAACAATGATCCTACGACAATTTCTGTTCTTAGTTCTCAAAAACCACGATCTGTAAGCCCCAGTTACTCTTAGATCTAAACTCTTAACTCAATATGGACATGTGTAAATTGAAGCTGAACATAAACATGATAACTACTTGAGACCTACTCTTGTATATCTTTGATCTATGACTATTCCTTTTTGATCTATTATTTTAGATCTACTCTTGTTCACCCTAGATCTATTCACCTTGAACCTAGTACCGTTCATATTGAACCTTGATTTGTGGAATACTGATAAGAACTTGATTTAGGGGCCTGTTCATGTCATAACCTAAACCCTATCATTATTTTAACATGCCTGTGATGTTGTGATGTTGAAACTATTGCTAGTCACAAGTTTAGGATTATCATCTTATGTCATTTATTGCTATGTTTATCACCCTATTTCATATGCCAGTGATGTTATGATCATATCTCAAGTTACACCATGCTTGCCTTGAAATCACCTTTGCCACTTTATACCCATCCTTGTTATGTTATTCCCTAGTTACATCTATTGCCTTGATTCGAATTCACGAGCGTTGGGGATGCGATTTGGGTAGTTTGGGAAAACATGAATTTAGTATGAACTTGAAAACATGAATATCGTTATAACTTGAGCTTGGATAGGAACATGAACTTGAAATGAAATTATACTTGAAAATATGAATTTGGGACATGACACTTAGATAACTTGAACATGGCCAACTCGAGGTTGGGTTGAGTTTGCAGTATAAATCTGCCCGGAACCGCCCGGCGAATCCAGTAACTACAAACAATAGGACCCAATGTGAGTAGTCTGTCATATCGCACTCGAAACCCGAGGTTAGACTAGGTTATGGTGTAAAACTGCCCAGACCCGCCCGGCACATCTAGTAACCATAACCAAGTCTAATGTGAGAGGTTAGGGGTGCATTAAGTAAATTAATGCCACTGGATAGGGTTAAGTCATGGACCACTTGAATATACTTAACCAATTTGACACGTTGATTTGATAGGGTTAAGTCATGAACCGCTTGAACACACTTAACCAACCTGACACATGATTCGTAGGACTAAGTCTTGTACTAGAATGACACACTTAGTCAATTTGACATGACACGTAGATGGGGTTAAGTCTCGATTTTAAATGACAACTTAACCTGCTGAACGAAACCCTAGTTACGCGGTCCTTTTCAGCAGTAACCCACTAGATGTATCATGGTACCCTGGGACTAGGCAGGGTGGGGCACGATTGCTGGGCTGATTGTAAGCGACCAGAACGACGGCTAAGTTGGTGCGCCATTGTAGGTTCAGGCGGACTAGGGTCGTGCACTTAGTCCGGAGTTGAAAAAGCAGGCATTGGGCATCAGTAGGATTATCTGTGCATTCTTGATTCGTGTCGGTGGTTGGCACCCTAGGGCTTGATATACCCTATGGTGGACCTAGCACAGGTGACTACATTCGTGATAGGGCCGTATGACACAGACACACGACGAGCTAGACTTGTCGGGAGCCAATCGATTAGATCATACCGTTGGACCTGAATTGGGTCACTTCACGATATTGGGCCAAGGGATTATTTCTTGATTTATAGTTGACACGGGATTAGTATACCAGTATAGTTGGTATGGCGAACCTTGAATACGCAATGTTAGACTTGAGCTATCTTGTTAGCTTAGTTATCATGTCAGACTTATCATCATTCCTATGTTTAATTCCAGTTTATTCATGTCTTGTTAACTTTACTAGTTTCTATGCTGATAGTCACTAGGGCTTACCAGTCTTTTTGACTGACCCGTTTTCTTTCGCCTCTTTGTCTTTCGTTTCCCCCCAGGCTCTCAGGGAGGAAACTCTAGCTCTTAGCTTGGACTTTGCTTGCTTTCTGACAGCTCATGTATGGTTTGGTCTTGAGCTATGCTATGGCTGCACTCATGCACTTTTTGGGGAATAATATTTTACTTATGTTGTTTTAAGTACTTTGCTTCTTTAGAACTTGATGTAATGAAATAATGACTTGGCATTTTGGTGTAAGAGGTTTTGAATCTATTTTTCAGTAATGAGATTTGGTTTTAAAGTTTATATCCGCTGCTTTATATACTCTATTTTATCTATGTTCCGTCTTGTGTTATCTCTATGCCTGTTTACTAGATAATACCCCTCCAAAACTAGGGCATTCCCTTTGTGAGTGACCCTAGCGGAGCTGGGGTGTTACATTTGGTATCAGAGCAGAAGGTTACCAGACTGGGCAAAAGTTTTAAAAACCTTCTGAAACTATTTTCAAAACCGTTTATAAAGAAGCATTTTTCAAGAAAAGTTTTATTTTTAAGAAAAGGATATTCCCCAAAAGCCATTAGCACTTTCCTTTGTTTCCTCGTTTGAATCTTTTTCCTTCTCGCTTTTCAGCATGTCTGATCTTAATCTTCCTGAGGGAGTACCCATACCTGGATGGTTTCGAAGATACTTGGAAGCTAGGGCCAACAGCGTGGGCACGGCAGATATCCCTCCTCCTCCTCCCCCGGTGGCCACGGTTCCTCCTCCTCCGGGTACCGCCTTCGCCAAAATATGCAAGGACTTTATAGGAATGGGCGGCAAGAACTTCGTTGGAACTGAAACCTTCGTTGAGGCGCGAAACTGGTTAAAAGAGACTGAAGATTTGTTTGTTATTTTCGATATGGAGGATCATAGGAAAGTTCAGTTGGCAGCATGGTTGTTGAAAGAGGAAGCTGCATTTTGGTGGGAAGTCACCAACGCTACCAGGCCAATTGAGACTTGGGCAAACTTTAGAGAGAGGTTTGGGCTTAAGTTTTTATCATCCGCAGAAGTGAGCCTTCATATGGAGAGGTTCCTGGCACTCAAGCAAGGGGACATGTCAGTTAGGGAATACGTGAATAAGTTTAATCAGCTTGCTCGGTTTGGTTTGGACTTAGTCAACACGGCTGAGAAGAAGGCTCTACGCTTTGCTCGAGGATTGAGCGAGCCACTCCACACTATGGCCATGACTCATGTACCCATGGGGGCGACCTTTGAAAGCTTGGTGAATATGGCCCTACTTCATGAAGAAGACGAGAATGGAAAGAAGAGGGTCAAGGCGAATGAGTCTCAAGACAAGAAGGTAGACTCCGAGAAAGGAGGAAAGAACAGCAACAACAAGAATGACAAGTCACATGAGAAAAGAAAATGCAACTTCTGTGGTATTGACGGGCATATAGTCCAGGACTGTAGGAAGAAGAAGATGAAGATAGGAGCATGTTTTCAATGCGGTGAAACTGGATACATCAGCAAGAACTGCCCTAAGAAGCAATGGCAAGCCCCGCAAGAAGGACCTTCTAGGGGTACATCTTTAACTTCTTTTCCCTAGATACTCTGTTTTATCTTGTATATCCTTTCGATCCTGTCTTGAGAACCTTAGGTAGAATCCTATGAACGTAAACATGTATTTGAAACATGTTAAGCTTGATGTTTGCGAATGGTTGCAAGTGATTGCTCGTGGTTGCATAACACACATTAGGCACTAGATCGGCTCAGACACATTTTCATATTGCATATGCATGAGTGTTTATACTTATTTATGGATGAAATTGAATGCGTTATCATATGAATGTTACATATGGATGAATGTTTGTGCACACATATAGTGCTTACGTGACTAGGATTATTTGCATACATGTTGGATTCATGACACTAAACATATTTTGCATTAGAAAGATCAATCAGGCCTGATCATTTGCATTAGATAAGGAACATATACACACACTTTTTGCATATGTTCATATAGCATTAGAAATCTCTTAAGGACAATGTTTGCTTGTGGATGATGTTTTGAGTAGATGGATGATGGATGGTAGGATACGTTCTTCCTAACTTAGAGATTTCGGGGACGAAATCCTTTAAGGAGGGGAGAATGTAACAACTCGTATTTTGACAACGTGTTATAACCATAAATATAGGAAGAATTAAATTTTAAAATAAGAACCAAGGGAAACGGGTTGCGCCATTGCGTTCGTCTCGGAATTCTGCATGAAATCAAGTCCAAGATTTCGAAAATCGGAGTCCGTATGACCAAGTTATGGCTCCCCAAAGTTTCAGAAATTATCAGAGTTCAAACCAGTTCGAATTCGAGTTCAAATTCGAATTTCAAAACCCAGACAGACTGGGCGGGAAATTTCCCGCCCAGCACCCCAGGTCGACTGGGGAGTCGACTGGGCAGTCGACACCCCCAGGACCAGGACAACTACGCAGTCGACTTGGGTGTCGACCTGGTCCCCGAACCTGGTTTGGGCCTGGTTGCTCCTGCTTGACCCTGTTGGCCTGTTTGAGGGCCTGTGACGATTTTTGGCGGTTCAGATCGATTCTATGGTTTATCCTATGGCCTAAACTAGTTGTTGCAACTATAAAAACACCCTAAGACCTAGGCTAATCCACAACAAATCTTTCTAACACCATTATGCTGCTAAGTCTCCTCTTGAACCATGGTCGCCGCCTCCAACTTGAAGCTTAAACATTCAAACTAGATCCAAATCGAAGGCCAACGTTTCTACAACAATTCAAGGGAATAGATCAACATCTCAACAACGATCCTACGATAATTTTTGTTCTTAGTTCTCAAAAACCACGCTCTGTAAGCCCCAGTTACTCTTAGATCTAAACTCTAAACTTAATATGGACATGTGTAAATTGAAGTTGAACATAAACATGATAACTACTTGAGACCTACTCTTGTATATCTTTGATCTATGACTATTCCTTTTTGATCTATTATTTTAGATCTACTCTTGTTCACCCTAGATCTATTCACCTTGAACCTAGTACCGTTCATATTGAAACTTGATTTGTGGAATACTGATAAGAACTTGATTTAGGGGCCTGTTCATGTCATAACCTAAACCCTATCATTATTTTAACATGCATGTGATGTTGAAACTATTGCTAGTCACAAGTTTAGGATTATCATCTTATGTCATTTATTGCTATGTTTATCACCCTATTTCATATGCCAGTGATGTTATGATCATATCTCAAGTTACACCATGCTTGCCTTGAAATCACCTTTGCCACTTTATACCCATCCTTGTTATGTTATTCCCTAGTTGCATCTATTGCCTTGATTCGAATTCACGAGCGTTGGGGATGCGATTTGGGTAGTTTAGGAAAACCTGAATTTAGTATGAACTTGAAAACATGAATATCGTTATAACTTGAGCTTCTATAGGAACATGAACTTGACATGAAATTATACTTGAAAATATGAATTTGGGACATGACACTTAGATAACTTGAATGTGGCCAACTCGAGGTTGGGTTGAGTTTGCAGTATAAATCTGCCCGGAACCGCCCGGCGAATCCAGTAACTACAAACAATAGGACCCAATGTGAGTAGTTGGTCATATCGCACTCGAAACCCGAGGTAAGACTAGGTTATGGTGTAAAACTGCCCAGACCCGCCCGGCACATCTAGTAACCATAACCAAGTCTAATGTGAGAGGTTAGGGGTGCATTAAGTAAATTAATGCCACTGGATAGGGTTAAGTCATGGACCACTTGAATATACTTAACCAATTTGACACGTTGATTTGATAGGGTTAAGTCATGAACCGCTTGAACACACTTAACCAACCTGAGTTATCTTGTTAGCTTAGTTATCATGTCAGACTTATCATCATTCCTATGTTTAATTCCAGTTTATTCATGTCTTGTTAACTTTACTAGTTTCTATGCTGATAGTCACTAGGGCTTACCAGTCTTTTTGACTGACCTGTTTTCTTTCGCCTCTTTGACTTTCGTTTCCCCCCAGGCTCTCTGGGAGGAAACTCTAGCTCTTAGCTTGGACTTTGCTTGCTTTCTGACAGCTCATGTACGGTTTGGTCTTGAGCTATGCTATGGCTGCACTCATGCACTTTTTGGGGAATAATATTTTACTTATGTTGTTTTAAGTACTTTGCTTCTTTAGAACTTAATGTAATGAAATAATGACTTGGCATTTTGGTGTAAGAAGTTTTGACTCTATTTTTCAGTAATGATATTTGGTTTTAAAGTTTATATCCGCTGCTTTATATACTCTATTTTATCTATGTTCTGTCTTGTGTTATCTCTGTGCCTGTTTACTAGATAATACCCCTCCAAAACTAGGGCATTCCCTTTATGAGTGACCCTAGCGGAGGTGGGGTGTTACATTTGGTATCAGAGCAGAAGGTTACCAGACTGGGCAAAAGTTTTAAAAACCTTCTGAAACTATTTTCAAAACCGTTTATAAAGAAGCATTTTTCAAGAAAAGTTTTATTTTTAAGAAAAGGCTATTCCCCAAAAGCCATTAGCACTTTCCTTTGTTTCCTCGTTTGAATCTTTTTCCTTCTTGCTTTTCAGCATGTCTGATCTTAACCTTCCTGAGGGAGTACCCATACCTGGCTGGTTCCGAAGATACTTGGAAGAGAGGGCCAACGGCGCGGGCCCGGCAGATATCCCTCCTCCTCCTCCCCCGGTGGCCACTGTTCCTCCTCCTCCTCCTCCGGGTACCGCCTTCGCCAAAATATGCAAGGACTTTATAGGAATGGGCGGCAAGAACTTCGTTGGAACTGAAACCTTCGTTGAGGCGCGAAACTGGCTAAAAGAGACTGAAGATTTGTTTGTTATTTTCGATATGGAGGATCATAGGAAAGTTCAGTTGGCAGCATGGTTGTTGAAAGAGGAAGCTGCATTTTGGTGGGAAGTCACCAACGCTACCAGGCCAATTGAGACTTGGGCAGACTTTAGAGAGAGGTTTGGGCTTAAGTTTTTATCATCCGCAGAAGCGAGCCTTCAGATGGAGAGGTTCCGGCACTCAAGAAAGGGGACATGTCAGTTAGGGAATACGTGAATAAGTTTAATCAGCTTGCTCGGTTTGGTTTGGACTTAGTCAACACGGCTGAGAAGAAGGCTCTACGCTTTGCTCGAGGATTGAGCGAGCCACTCCACACTATGGCCATGACTCATGTACCCATGAGGGAGACCTTTGAAAGCTTGATGAATATGGCCCTACTTCATGAAGAAGACGAGAATGGCAAGAAGAGGGTCAAGGCGAATGAGTCTCAAGACAAGAAGGTAGACTCCGAGAGAGGAGGAAAGAACAGCAACAACAAGAATGACAAGTCACGTGAGAAAAGAAAATGCAACTTCTGTGGTATTGACGGGCATATAGTCCAGGACTGTAGGAAGAAGAAGATGAAGATAGGAGCATGTTTTCAATGCGGTGAAACTGGACACATCAGCAAGAAATGCCCTAAGAAGCAAGGGCAAGCCCCGCAAAAAGGACCTTCTAGGGGTACATCTTTAACTTCTTTTCCCTAGATACTCTGTTTTATCTTGTATATCCTTTCGATCCTGTCTTGAGAACCTTAGGTAGAATCCTATGAATGTAAACATGTATTTGAAACATGTTATGCTTGATGTTTGCGAATGGTTGCAAGTGGTTGCAAGTGATTGCTCGTGGTTGCATAACACACATTAGGCACTAGATCGGCTCAGACACATTTTCATATTGCATTTGCATGAGTGTTTATACTTATTTATGGATGAAATTGAATGTGTTATCATATGAATGTTGCATATGGATGAATGTTTGTGCACACATATAGTGCTTACGTGACTAGGATTATTTGCATACATGTTGGATTCATGACACTAAACACATTTTGCATTAGAAAGATCAATCAGGCCTGATCATTTGCATTAGATAAGGAACATATACACACACTTTTTGCATATGTTCATATAGCATTAGAAATCTCTTAAGGGCAATGTTTGCTTGTGGATGATGTTTTGAGTAGATGGATGATGGATGGTAGGATACGTTCTTCCTAACTTAGAGATTTCGGGGACGAAATCCTTTAAGGAGGGGAGAATGTAACAACCCGTATTTTGATAACGTGTTATAACCATAAATATAGGCAGAATTAAATTTTAAAATAATAACCAAGGGTAACGAGTTGTGCCATTGCGTTCGTCTCGGAATTCTACATGAAATCAAGTCCGAGTTTTCGAAAATCGGAGTCCGTATGACCAAGTTATGGCTCCCCAAAGTTTCAGAAATTTTCAGAGTTCAAAACAGTTCGAATTCGAGTTCAAATTCGAATTTCAAAACCCAGACAGACTGGGCGGGAA
The DNA here is from genome assembly GCA_030737875.1 of Allium sativum. Classification (NCBI taxonomy): domain Eukaryota; kingdom Viridiplantae; phylum Streptophyta; class Magnoliopsida; order Asparagales; family Amaryllidaceae; genus Allium; species Allium sativum. The sequence continues at coordinate 352,079,360 of CM060919.1, read as the reverse complement.
ATTTACCACCTAGCACCCCAGGTCGACTGGGGAGTCGACTGGGCAGTCGACACCCCCAGGACCAGGTCGTCTGCGCAGTCGACTTGGGTGTCGACCTGGTCCCCGAACCTGGTTTGGGCCTGGTTGCTCCTGCTTGACCCTGTTGGCTTGTTTGAGGGCCTGTGACGATTTTTGGCGGTTCAGATCAATTCTAGGGTTTATCCTATGGCCTAAACTAGTTGTTGCAACTATAAAAACACCCTAAGACCTAGGCTAATCCACAACAAATCTTTCTGACACCATTATGCTGCTAAGTCTCCTCTTGAACCATGGCCGCCGCCTCCAACTTGAAGCTTAAACATTCAAACTAGATCCAAATCGAAGGCCAACGTTTCTACAACAATTCAAGGGAATAGATCAACATCTCAACAACGATCCTACGACAATTTTTGTTCTTAGTTCTCAAAAACCACGATCTGTAAGCCCCAGTTACTCTTAGATCTAAACTCTAAACTTAATATGGACATGTGTAAATTGAAGCTGAACATAAACATGATAACTACTTGAGACCTACTCTTGTATATCTTTGATCTATGACTATTCCTTTTTGATCTATTATTTTAGATCTACTCTTGTTCACCCTAGATCTATTCACCTTGAACCTAGTACCGTTCATATTGAACCTTGATTTGTGGAATACTGATAAGAACTTGATTTAGGGGCCTGTTCATGTCATAACCTAAACCCTATCATTATTTTAACATGCCTGTGATGTTGTGATGTTGAAACTGTTGCTAGTCACAAGTTTAAGATTATCATCTTATGTCATTTATTGCTATGTTTATCACCCTATTTCATACGCCAGTGATGTTATGATCATATCTCAAGTTACACCATGCTTGCCTTGAAATCACCTTTGCCACTTTACACTCATCCTTGTTATGTTATTCCCTAGTTACATCTATTGCCTTGATTCGAATTCACGAGCGTTAGGGATGCGATTTGGGTAGTTTAGGAAAACCTGAATTTAGTATGAACTTGAAAACATGAATATCGTTATAACTTGAGCTTGGATAGGAACATGAACTTGACATGAAATTATACTTGAAAATATGAATTTGGGACATGACACTTAGATAACTTGAACGTGGCCAACTCGAGGTTGGGTTGAGTTTGCAGTATAAATCTGCCCGGAAACGCCCGGCGAATCCAGTAACTGCAAACAATAGGACCCAATGTGAGTAGTTGGTCATATCGCACTCGAAACCCGAGGTTAGACTAGGTTATGGTGTAAAACTGCCCGGACCCGCCCGACACATCCAGTAACCATAACCAAGTCTAATGTGAGAGGTTAGGGGTGCATTAAGTAAATTAATGCCACTGGATAGGGTTAAGTCATGGACCACTTGAATATACTTAACCAATTTGACACGTTGATTTGATAGGGTTAAGTCATGAACTGCTTGAACACACTTAACCAACCTGACACATGATTCGTAGGACTAAGTCTTGAACTAGAATGACACACTTAGTCAATTTGACATGACACGTAGATGGGGTTAAGTCTCGATTTTAAATGACAACTTAACCTGCTGAACGAAACCCTAGTTACGCGGTCCTTTTTAGCAGTAACCCGCTAGATGTATCACGGTACCCTGGGCAGGGTGGGGCACGATTGCTAGGCCGATTGTAAGCGACCAGAACGACGGCTGAGTTGGTGCGCCATTGTAGGTTCAGGCGGACTAGGGTCGTGCACTTAGTCCGAAGTTGAAAAAGCAGGCATTGGGCATCAGTAGGATTATCTGTGCATTCTTGATTCGTGTCGGTGGTTGGCACCCTAGGGCTTGATACACCCTATGGTGGACCTAGCACAGGTGACTACATTCGTGATAGGGCCGTATGACACAGACACACGACGAGCTAGACTTGTAGGGAGCCGATCGATTAGATCATACCGTTGGACCCCGAATTGGGTCACTTCACGATATTGGGCCAAGGGATTATTTCTTGATTTATAGTTGACACGGGATTAGTATACCAGTATAGTTGGTATGGCGAACCTTGAATACGCAATGTTAGACTCGAATTATCTTGTTAGCTTAGTTATCATGTCAGACTTATCATCATTCCTATGTTTAATTCCAGTTTATTCATGTCTTGTTAACTTTACTAGTTTCTATGCTGATAGTCACAAGGGCTTACCAGTCTTTTTGACTGACTCGTTTTCTTTCGCCTCTTTGTCTTTCATTCCCCCCCCCCCCAAGGTTCTTAGGGAGGAAACTGTAACAACCCGCATTCTACGCATCGAAGGATCGTAGAATATTTATTTCTTTCCCATATGAAGTCGTATAGTCATGTAACTTTGGGAAACATCCATTAGAGTCATTTCCCATGCTTATGATTTTTGTCGGTTTTTAAATGACCATTTTGCCCGTAGCTTATCTTGTTTTGGCCATAACTTTTGATTGGAAAGGAATTTTGACCTGACACAACTCCTATTAGATTCGTTTGATGGTTTACCTTTCCGTAGAGTGGTCATAATAGCCAAACGGACTTACCGTTTGGGAGATATGGCTGAATTAAGGTTTGGAAGGTGAAAAACTACTTAACCGGGCCAAATAGGGTGATTAGTGAATAGGCCCATAACCCATTTCGGGATTAGGGTTATGGGGAGGCTGAAATGAGTTAGAGAATCATTCCTTTTCAGTTTTCTAGCCTCCACTTACCTCCAAGAAACCCTAAAAATGGCCTCCAACCTCTAAATCACCTCCAAATCATCTCCTAATCAAGGATTAAGCTTAGCAACATCAAATCAAGGAAGATCTACACCAAATCAACATTGAAGCTGCTGTTTAGCATTAGAATTTGCATCAAATCAGAGATTCATTTCAGATCTTAGTTTATTTGTGGCTAAGGTGAGTGATTTGCATAGTTCCTCACTAATTATGGCTAATTAAGGGTAATTAATGTTAATTAGCGAATTTAAACATGATAAAATTCTGGAAAAATGTTCAAAAATTCTTAAATGATGTTTTAACCTCTGATATGAATTTGGGTTAATTTGATTAAGTTTTGTTAATCCTATCATTAGTTTCACCTAAACATGCTTAAGGGGAAATATGGGGTTTTGGGTATGTTTGATCCATTTTAACCTAACATATTGATGCTTTGATGCTTTGATGTTTGTGGTTGATTAGGCATGTTGCTATGACTGTATGATATGCTTTGTGTTGATTTCAATAGTTAGAATGGTCGAAAACGCCGTCGAATGACTTTATACACTTGCTGGAAAAGTTGCAGGAAAAGTGCAGGTTCTAGACCGGATCGGATATGGGGGCTCGGATCAGATAAGTTGAACTGGGCAAGGGATTCGATCGGATCGGAACTTGGCACTTGAGAAACTTGGCAAAAAGGAAGGCCAAGCTAATTAAACTGGGATCGGATCAACTAAAGGAGGAGGATCGGATCGGAGTACATGGAGAACGAGGGAGCCGATCGGAGCGGGAGCACGAACTGGATGGGAGATGGCAACCCGACCCGACCCGAAGTGGGACACCCGACCCGAACCGACGCGATGGAGTGGGCCCGAACCGAACCATTACCATAGGAAGACCATGAACCGTCGCAACGGAGTGGACCTGACCCAAACCGATAGCTTGAAGGGGAACCCGACCCGATCCAGTATTAACCAATAACCCGAGATGCAAAGGTAGTCCAATATGGGAAGTTAGAGCTTAGGATCCAATTGGGAACCGATGAGTTCACTTCATGGTTGGGCTTTGCTGCGGGACGTGTGCTAAGGAGTTGTCGATGTTCACAACTTCGATTCACCACTGAAAATGGATGATGGGCTACTTATCAGTGCAGTAGAGTCATTGCGACTCGAGGGGCAAGGTGATGGTAGCAGGACTACGTTATCAGTGCAGTAGAGTCATCGTGACTTGAGGGGCAAAGTGATGCGTAGTAAGACTATGAGCCAGTGCAGTGGGGTCATTATGACTCCATGGGGCAGAGTGGACATAGTAAAGGATTAGTAAGGCTATGAGCCAGCGCAGATGGGGTGAATAACTCCATAGGGCAAGTGGACATAGCGAAGGATTAGTGGCTACGTTATTAGTGCAGTGAAGCCATTTATGACTTCATGGGGGCAAAGTGATCGTAGCAAGGTATGTTGGGTGATCGAAGTGGTGAATATCGTATGCTTTACGCACTGAGTGAGAGATGTGAGGATGGTTGCTATGTTTGATTGTTTGCCATCACTATGACATGCACACCCCCACCTCTGAATCTTTACACCGTTTGATATGGCACCTTAGAGTGTTGTACAGTATGTAGTGCTAACTCTTTGGTTGCAGGTCCAGGTTCAGGTATATTTTAGTCTACCTATTATTGTTCTGTTTAGATGCTTATCGCTCATACCAGGCTTTATGTCTGACCCAGAGTTTTATGTCTCCTCTTATTACTCTGGGTGCTCACACGGGCAGACTAGAGACAGGTTAGCTGGTGATGCGCGATTAGCTGATTCGGAGGCGGGCAGGAGGCTTCCACGTATGATATATAGATATTCTCCCTATGTCATTGGTGGTCGCTACTTGGGCATTAGTAGTGTACCTCCTTTATCTTGCTTTTGCTTTGAGACAGTTTGAAAAGTTGTAATAATGTTTAACTTTGGATCATAAGCTGTACTTGGTTTTTCTGCTGCTATGTTAGTTGCTTCAGCTTATGCACTGTCTCACCTGTTTTATGTCAAGTATGTTATTATTATATTTTATTCTATTCGCTGTGAGACATTCTACAGGTTCTTTGTTAGTTTATTTCCTTCTTCCCTTTTTCTTCTGACGACCCGTTCCGTGCTAACTGGACATGTGTACAACGCACCTTGGGAGTAAATGTCGGTTGGTACGGGGCAGGCCGTCACATTTGGTATCAGAGCTCTAGGTTGCGTAGTTAACCTAGGGAGAGATAGTACGTATATGAGAGCGCGTATTTGTGATTACTTTAGTTTTCAAAAGCTATATATGTATATACTATTGCTAGTATAAGAATGAAGTCGTACTGCACTAGCACCACTATGGGGTCGTTAATTGTTTCCCTTTTACAGATTGACGATGAGCCGATATGCTAGAGGTGCTGATAGGGGATCCAATAATGGGAATGCTGCTGACATGAGGGCGATATTTACTGACCTCATGAGAGACATGCTTAGAGAAGTGCAAGGGGCAGTTCGCGATCCCGAAATTGGTGGTGGTCCAGTAGTGTAGGCGCCCACGGTCGATTTCGCCAAGTTGTGCAAGGATTACACTAACCTTTGTGGGAAGCCGTTCCACGGGACGGAGTCGGCCACAGATGTTCAAGATTGGATGGATAGCTGTGATCATATCTTCGATGACTTGGGTCTTGAGGATGCGATGAAGAGAAGGCTAGCGTCTCGTCAACTGCAAGGGCGAGCGATGAATTGGTGGAATGCCATTAAAACAGTTACTCCAAAAGATCAGGTTACTTGGGATCATTTCAAGGCTCGCTTTAGCGAGAAGTTCATTCCAGCTGCCCAGAAGTCAGTGTTGTTTAAGAGATTCTTGGAACTCAAGCAGAGTGGTAGGGCAGTTTTTGACTATATTGCTGAGTTCGACACTTTGTCGAAGTACGGACTATCTCTTATCGATACTCCTGAGAAGAAGAATGAGAAGTTCATTACTGGTTTGGATGGATACTTGGGGGAAAGGCTTATCAACCACATCGATGAGACTTTTGAGTCGATTGTGGGGAAAGCTTTGAGATCAGAGAGTCTTTACCCTAAGACGAAGACTGAGGGTGCATCTGCAGAAGGGCCAAAGCCGCAAGCAGGCGGTGGAGGCAAGAATAACTCTCAGAATAAGAGGAAGCAGAGCCAATCTAAGGATGGCCAGAAAAAGAGCAAGAAAGATGTTGAGTGCTTTAGCTGTGGTAAGAAGGGCCATTATGCTAAAGAATGTCGGGCCAAGCCAACGGAAAGGAAGTGCTACAACTGTGGTCAAGTGGGACATCATAAGGATAAGTGTCAGCAACCTCTTAAGGAGAAGCGGATTGTGAAAGCATATGCTATTGATGTTGTTCCTTCTTCGTCGAATGCCCCAACTGCGGCGGAGAAAGGAAAGAATGTTGTTATTCAAGGTATGCTTTCTATTTATGATGTACCAGTTCAAGTTTTGTTTGATACTGGGGCTTCCCGTTCCTTCATATCTAGTGACCTGGTAGATAGGTTGGGACTGGAACCCGAGATAGTCGATAGACCATTGGTTGTGACGAACCCGATTGGTGGTTCGACTAGCCTTAGTATGATTTGCAGGAATTTGGTCTTATCGAGTCATGGATGTATGTTCGTTTGTGATTGCTTTGTTTTGGGCTTTACTGGGTATGGAATTATATTGGGAGTCGATTGGCTCCAAAGATACGGGGTGGTGGTAGACTGTGAGGGCTTTTTGGTGATAGTTAGGGCGGATGATGGGCGGAGGGTAGTGTTTGGTAGTCTACCTAGTGATGGGGTTATGGCTAGTTTTGTAAATTCCCTCGACATCCCACAGGATGAGCTGTCAGATGTGCCCGGGGTTGGCCAGTATCCGGACGTCTTCGAGGAGGTGATCGGGCTTCCACCACACCGAGAGATTGAGTTCCGTATTGATTTAGTGAACGATGCCAGACCTATAGTGATGCCACTTCGTCGTATGGCACCAAGGGAGCAGCGAGAGCTCGGGGTGCAAGTCAGCAATCTTTTGAAGAAGGGATTTATTAGAGGAAGTGTCTCCAAGTGGGGAGCACCAGTTGTGTTTGCCACTAAGGCAGATGGTTCCCTTCGTTTGTGTGTGGACTATCGCGAGTTGAATAAGGTAACGAGGAAGAATAAGTATCCTCTACCGCGGATAGATGATTTGTTTGATCAACTGGAAGGAGCAAGAGTGTTCTCCTAGTTGGACCTCGCGACAGGATTTCATCAGCTACGACTAGCGGATGAGAGTGTCCCGAAAACGGCATTTAGGACGCCGTCTGGATTTTATGAGTGGTTGGTCATGCCATTTGGGTTGACCAATGCACCAGCCTACTTTGTGGATCTTATGAATCGAGTATTCAGAGATCAGTTGAATAAGTTTGTTCTTGTGTTCGTGGATGATATCTTTGTTTACTCAAGGACAGAGGAGGAACACAAGGGACGCTTGAGGATAGAGATGGAGGTGTTGAGGAAACACCAATTGAAAGCGAAATTCTCTAAGTTTCACTTTTGGAGAAGGGAAGTGAGATTCTTGGGTCATGTTGTTTCAGAGAGTGGTATTGCCGTGGACCCTGCGAAGGTGGCTACGGTACAGGATTGGCCTACTCCCAAGAATGCAACAGATGTAAGAAGTTTCTTGGATTAGCTGGATATTATCGTAAGTTTATCCAGGACTTCTCCAAGATAGCAGCACCGTTGACTCAGTTGACTAAGAAGAATCAGTCCTTCGTCTGGGACGGAGTGTGTGAGAATGCATTCAAGAGTCTAAAAGAGAAGTTGACGCGTGCGCCTGTATTAGTCATTCCTAAGGGGAATGAAGAGATGACAGTATACACGGATGCTTATGGTACCGGACTAGGTGCTGTATTGATGCAAGGAGGTAGGGTTTTAGCTTATGCTAGTCGACAGCTAAAGCCGCATGAGAAGAAGTATCCTACCCATGATTTGGAACTAGCAGCGATCGTGTTTGCGCTGAAGATGTGGAGACATTATCTCTTGGGAGAAAGATTTGAGTTGTTTACCGATCATAAATCGTTAAAGTATCTCTTCTCTCAGAAAGATTTGAATCTCCGTCAGCAAAGATGGTTTGAGTTCTTGGCTTCGTATGATTTTGATATCGCATACACACCTGGGAAAGGTAATGCGGTAGCCGATGCCTTGAGTAGGAGACATGCCAATTTAGGGGCAATGTTTCTTGAATGGAAGCGGTTGGAGTATATCGCGGGGTTTGATTTCAGACCAAAGTGCGAATTGGATCCAGTCATGCTAGCTAGTTTGGCGATCAGACCCACTTTGATAGAGTGGATTGGTTCCAGCCAGAGGGACGATCCTAATCTATTGGAAATCATCTCCAAGTTAGAGATGGACATCGACGGTGAGGAGATGAATTTGTATGGGCTTGATCGAGATGGATGGCTTAGAAAGAATGGAAGACTTGTTGTACCCAACGTAAATGGTTTGAGAGATGAAGTGCTTAGAGAATGTCATCACTCAAAACTGACTATATACCCTGGTGGTAATAAGATGTATCGAGACATGAGACAGACTTACTACTGGGAAGGGATGTAAAGAGACGTTGGGAAGTTTATATCCAAATGCATGAATTGCCAACTAGTTAAAGCCGAGCAAAAGAAGCCTAGTGGTTTGTTGCAACCATTAGAAATTCCCGAATGGAAATGGGAGCAAGTCTTGATGGATTTCATCGATGGTTTACCAAGGACTAGATCGGGATATGATAGCATTTGGGTAATTGTGGATCGATTGACTAAAAGTGCAAGATTTATACCAGTCAAATCGACCAGAACGGCAGCCAAGTTAGCGGAATTGTATATGAAGTGGGCAGTGAGATTTCATGGAGTACCTAAAAGCATAGTAAGTGACCGAGACCCATTGTTCACTAGTGGGTTTTGGAAGAGCTTACAAGAGGCTCTAGGGTCAGGATTACATCTCAGTACCGCATATCATCCTCAGACCGACGGTCAGACGGAGAGGATGAATCGCATATTGGAAGATCTCTTGAGAGCATGTATATTGGATTTTGGTGGATCATGGGATGACCATTTGCATCTAGTAGAGTTTGCATATAATAATAGCTACCAATCTAGTATCGGTATGGCTCCATATGAAGCTTTGTACGGAAGACCGTGCAACTCACCATCATGTTGGATAGAGACTGGCGAGAAGTTTATGCTCGGACCAGATGTGGTGAGGGAAACTTCAGATAAGATCAAAACCATTCAACAACGAATGAAAGCTGCCCAAGATAGGCAGAAGAGTTATGCTGATGAGAGGAGGAGAGACTTAAAATTCTCCGTTGGTGATTTGGTGTTTGTCAAGATTTCTCCGTTGAAGAGCGTGATACGATTTGGCAGGAGAGGCAAGTTAGCACCAAGATTTGTTGGCCCATTCCCTGTTCTTGAACTAGTTGGGAACTTGGCATATAGAGTTGGCTTACCAGAGAAGATGGCGGGAGTTCACAATGTATTTCATGTTTCCCAACTAAGGAAGTTCGTTCATGACTCAGATATGACTATTTCACCTGATCAGTTAGAGGACTTCGAAGTAAAACCCGAGGCGGTTGGGAACCACAAGCCGATTCGTATTGTGGGACACGATACGAAGCAACTTCGAAGGAAGGCGGTGAAGCTAGTCAAGGTTCAGTGGGGCGAGAACGAGAATGATTGTACTTGGGAGACAGAGGAGAGCATTAGGAAGGCGTATCCAGAACTCTTCGCCTGGTAAGATTTACTTTGCAATTTAGTTATTCTGCATGCTAGCATAGACTTGTTTTACTTGTTTTGCATGTTTGATTGTTGTTTTATGATTGATAGGCATGCGGGACCCTTTGAGTGTTTTGGTTATGGAATTTCGGGGGCGAAATTTCTTAAGGGGGGATAATGTAACAACCCGCATTCTACGCATCGAAGGATCGTAGAATATTTATTTCTTTCCCATATGAAGTCGTATGGTCATGTAACTTTGGGAAACATCCATTAGAGTCATTTCCCATGCTTATGATTTTTGTCGATTTTTAAATGACCATTTTGCCCCTAGCTTATCTTGTTTTGGCCATAACTTTTGATTGAAAAGGAATTTTGACCTGAAACCACTTCCATTAGATTCGTTTGATGGTTTACCTTTCCGTAGAGTGGTCATAATAGCCAAACGGACTTACCGTTTGGGAGATATGGCTGAATTAAGGTTTGGAAGGTGAAAAACTACTTAACCGGGCCAAATATGGTGATTAGTGAATAGGCCCATAACCCATTTCGGGATTAGGGTTATGGGGAGGCTGAAATGAGTTAGAGAATCATTCCATTTCAGTTTTCTAGCCTCCACTTACCTCCAAGAAACCCTAAAAATGGCCTCCAACCTCTAAATCACCTCCAAATCATCTCCTAATCAAGGATTAAGCTTAGCAACATCAAATCAAGGAAGATCTACACCAAATCAACATTGAAGCTGCTGTTTAGCATTAGAATTTGCATCAAATCAGAGATTCATTTCAGATCTTAGTTTATTTGTGGCTAAGGTGAGTGATTTGCATAGTTCCTCACTAATTATGGAAAATTAAGGGTAATTAGTGTTAATTAGCGAATTTGGTTAAGTTTTGTTAATCCTATCATTAGTTTCACCTAAACATGCTTAAGGGGAAATATGGGGTTTTGGGTATGTTTGATCCATTTTAACCTATCAGATTGATGCTTTGATCTTTGTGGTTGATTAGGCATGTTGCTATGACTGTATGATATGCTTTGTGTTGATTTCAATAGTTAGAATGGTCGAAAACGTCGTCGAATGGCGTAAAACACTTGCTGGAAAAGTTGTAGGAAAAGTGCAGGTTCTAGACCGGATCGGATCGGATATGGGGGCTCGGATCGGATAAGTTGAACTGGGCAAGGGATTCGATCAGATCGGAACTTGGCACTTGAGAAACTTGGCAAAAAGGAAGGCCACGCTAATTAAACTGGGATCGGATCGACTAAAGGAGGAGGATCGGATCGGAGTACATGGAGAACGAGGGAGCCGATCGGAGCGGGAGCACGAACTGGATGGGAGATGGCAACCCGACCCGACCCGAAGTGGGACACCCGTCCCGAACCGACGCGATGGAGTGGACCCGAACCGAACCGTTACATGAGGAAGACCATGAACCGACGCAACGGAGTGGACCCGACCCGAACCGATAGCTTGAAGGGGAACCCGACCCGACCCAGTATTAACCAATAACCCGAGATGCAAAAGTAGTCCAATATGGGAAGTTAGAGCTCAGGATCCAATTGGGAACCGATGAGTTCACTTCATGGTTGGGCTTTGCTGCGGGACGTGTGCTAAGAGTTGTCGATGTTCATAACTTCGATTCACCACTGAAAATGGATGATGGGCTACTTATCAATGCAGTAGAGTCATTGCGACTCGAGGGGCAAGGTGATGGTAGCAAGACTACGTTATCAGTGCAGTAGAGTCATTGTGACTTGAGGGGCAATGTGATGCGTAGTAAGACTATGAGCCAGTGCAGTGGGGTCATTATGACTCCATGGGGCAGAGTGGACATAGTAAAGGATTGGTAAGGCTATGAGCCAGCGCAGATGGGGTGAATAACTCCATGGGGCAAGTGGACATGGCGAAGGATTAGTGGCTACGTTATCAGTGCAGTGAAGCTATTTATGACTTCATGGTGCAAAGTGATCGTAGCAAGGTATGTTGGGTGATCGAAGTGGTGAATATCGTATGCTTTACGCACTGAGTGAGAGATGTGAGGATGGTTGCTATGTTTGATTGTTTGCCATCACTATGACATGCACACCCCCACCTCCGTATCTTTACACCGTTTGATATGGCACCTTAGAGTGTTGTACAGTATGTAGTGCTAACTCTTTGGTTGCAGGTCCAGGTTCAGGTATGTTTTAGTCTACCTGTTATTGTTCTGTTTAGATGCTTATCGCTCATACCAGGCTTTATGTCTGACCCAGAGTTTTATGTCTCCTCTTATTACTCTGGGTGCTCACACGAGCAGACTAGAGACAGGTTAGCTAGTGATGCGCGAGTAGCTGATTCGGAGGCGGGCAGGAGGCTTCCACGTATGATATATAGATATTCTCCCTGTGTCGTTGGTGGTCGCTACTTGGGCATTAGTAGTGTACCTCCTTTATCTTGCTTTTGCTTTGAGACAGTTTGAAAAGTTGTAATAATGTTTAACTTTGGATCATAAGTTGTACTTGGATTTTCCGCTGCTATGTTAGTTGCTTCAGCTTATGCACTGTCTCACCTGTTTTATGTCAAGTATGTTATTATTATATTTTATTCTATGCGCTGTGAGACATTCTACAGGTTCTTGTTAGTTCATTTCCTTCTTCCCTTTTTCTTCTGATGACCCGTTCCGTGCTAACTGGACATGTGTACAGCGCACCTTGGGAGTAAATGTCGGTTGGTGCGGGGCGGGCCGTCACAGAAACTCTAGCTCTTAGCTTGGACTTTGCTTGCTTTCTGACAGCTCATGTACGGTTTGGTCTTGAGCTATGCTATGGCTGCACTCATGCACTTTTTGGGGAATAATATTTTACTTATGTTGTTTTAAGTACTTTGCTTCTTTAGAACTTGATGTAATGAAATAATGACTTGGCATTTTGATGTAAGAGGTTTTGACTCTATTTTTCAGTAATGAGATTTGGTTTTAAAGTTTATATCCGCTGCTTGATATACTCTATTTTATCTATGTTCTGTCTTGTGTTATCTCTGTGCCTGTTTACTAGATAATACCCCTCCAAAACTAGGGCATTCCCTTTGTGAGTGACCCTAGCGGAGGTGGGGTGTTACACTGACCGTCGAATTTTCCTAAAACCGGAACCATTGGGTTCGTATCGAAAAGAGCTTTCTAAAGAATATTAGAGATTTAAAATCTAATGGTTGGATTTGGAATTATGTCCAAATCAAATTTGGAAAAGGTAGCTGTAAGTGCAGTTCGATGGCCGTTGATGGAAATCGACTGTACGGGCCTTGATAAAATTATTTAAAATATCAATTATTTGTGTAAAATCATAAGAAATGATTTGTGAAGAATTGGGTTGAAAAATTCCAAATTTGAAAAGATAAAAATAGATTTTTATCGAAATGATCTAGTTTTGAACTAGAATTATAATCCCATTTATTTTTAAAATAAATAAAGTGGATTTGAAATGGTTTTGAAAATAACCATAATTTCCAATATATAAAGTGGAAATGGATTTGAATCGAAATTATCTTTGGAATATTTCGATGACGGATTTCGTGATTATGCAGAGATGGTTGTGGAAATTTGAAAGATATCTTTATATCGTTATATCCCATACGATATTTGTTGGTCGTAGAATTTGATATTGAATATAAGCCGATATATTTTCTATTCAGAGCCTTGTATTTAATATCAAACGTGATTTGGGTTTGTCGTGAATGTTGTCTTCATTAACACTGTTCTTAAACCTAATAGAGAAAAGATTTAATATTTCTATTTAGATTTAATGAAGTGTACCAATTAAATAATATTAATTGGAATTGAATTAAAATTGGTTTTGGGTTTATTGTGAGCAGTGTTTCGAATAACACCTGTTCTTTAACCTGATTAACAATAGAATGTGATTTTGGGTTTATCATGAACCGTGTTTTAGATGACACTGGTTCTTTAACCAAGTTAAAGACAGGATATTGATTTTTGAGAAGATTAAAACTAAGTGCAGTTTTAATGAATCTTTAATTAGATTGAAATGATCAAGAATAGAGTATCACCAGTTTTGCTCCAAAGCGATAGTTAAATCTTTAATTAGATTTGAACGTGAAATGGTAATTAATATTTACCGATAACACCGTGGTGTTAGATATGGAGTATTGCCAGTTTTACTCCATAGGATGAATAGGTTGGGATTGGGAAATAAAATAAATGATTACTTCGGTGTTGTTCGCTAATCCCGACTAGTTTGGAAAACCATAACATGGTTTGAAATGATATCCAAGGGAAGATTAAATAATAAATTTAGAAGAATTTATCTTTGATAGAATTAATGGGAACCTTTCCCTAAGAATGTTAATATTGGAATAAAAGATTATTTTGAGTTGGAATGAGGCGTATGTTGGGTTTGTGTAACATTTGTTTATTATATACGCGAGTAATTCGGAAAGGCCGGGTTTATACCCATTCTGAATAACCGATCCGACGATAAGTCGAAGATGAAGACGGTGGTTAAAGACCGGAAGTCTTCACATCGTTTGGATGATTATTGATGATCTTGATTGGGCTGTACACCCAAGAGGAGGGAATCAGTTGGTGATCATCCAGACGTACTTGGAGATCGATGGATATGCGAGGAAAGTGCCTCCGGTTTCGTTTAGACCCAGAACGAACTTGTAAAGTGTGTCTGACATTGGATTTTATTCTGTGTTGATTGATTTCTATTAAATATACATCTGTTTGGCGGCGGAGAATTTATTCTCTTGCTTAATGCCCTTCTCTGAGACGTACGAGCTCAGAGGTTGTATATCGATGGACATCAGTCGCATGGAGTGAATTGCCTGTGTGGCATGCCTAAGTGGCAAATGATCAAGGCTTCTGTTGAAAAGCAAAGTCTTGGGGTTGATGATCAAAGAATGGCCTATGTGGCATAGCTTTGTCTATAGCGTTAATTCGCGAGCCTCACACCTTGGTATGAGTCAAAAACGGGATAAGGACCCAAGGAGTGCACAACGTTTCTTCCTAGCTATGGGTGATGTCAGTGACCTACCAGCCCTGACATTTATATACTTTTTACCTGTGTGGTTATTGGATGCGAGGCGCCTCGAAAATATGGTCGATAACTGGCACTATGTGAGCCGACGTACAGACCATTATATAGGTCCTATAGGACCGGGAAACGTGTGTTCAGGAATTTCCAATCCTCAAAAGTAATAGAGGACTGGCCTTGGAGGTTCCAAGTGATCGCTGTGTGTGGTCCTGAGACATTTGCTAGAGTGTCTTGAACGGAGAGGAGCTTGCCCCTTGCCTTGACTCATTCTTTCTAGCTATGGGTAATGTCAGTGACCTACCAGCCCTGACATTTATATACTTTTTACCTGTGTGGTTGTTGGATGCGAGGTGCCTCGAATATATGGTCGATAACTGGCACTATGTGAGCCGACGTACAAACCATTATATAGGTCCTATAGGACCGGGAAACGTGTGTTCAGGAATTGCCAATCCTCGAAAGTAAGAGAGGACCGGCCTTGGAGGATCCAAGGGATCGCTGTGTGTGGTCCTGAGACATTTGCTAGAGTGTCTCGAACAGAGAGGAGCTTGCCCCTTGCCTCGACTCATGATGGAATCCAATTTCCAATACGTGATAGTTCGGTTTTATTTATAGAACCTAGTATGGCGACATAGTAGATGGTAGTTATGCCGCCTATGATTGATACTTATGATTGAAATTGTTTTGACACTATACACTTTTAGTAATATCAAAGTAATCTGTTTTTAAACATATCAAGCATTCTTTGGCTATTATAAGGTAAAACCCTATCCTCCGGCTTGCGTTGCATTGTGTGATGGGACCTGGGTCTTATAATAGCTTCATTTTTCTTTATTTAGCATTGCGTTGTTTGTTTTATGCACTGGTATTCTTGGGAGGAAACCCGTTCCGTGTTATACGGCGTGGTCCCTTGATTTACCTAACTTTAAAAATAAAGATTAATAACCGTTTTAGTTCTCACACCAGTCACATGACTAACTTGGAGTTTATTGTTTTAACCTAAACTCTGGGTGTCCCTATTTTCCACACGGGCAGCTTCTAGTTTTGGTTTTGCAGATTTATATTCACAGGATCCTGATTTACAACTGGAACGATGCTCGGAAAGCTCTGTATCTGTGTGTTACTTTCAGTTGTATTTTGTATTGTTTTTTCGCTGCTATCTAATTTATTGTAATCTCTGATATTTATCGAATGTGTAATATTCATTCATACTCTTTATATTCTTGTATTCTAATGGAATTGTTGTAATAAGCAATGAAATGTTCTTCTGTTTGCATTCCGATGTGTGTTGTTCTTAAAGAGATTCGTTTTTTCCTTATCGGGGAAGTTACGGGTTACTAACACCGTTTATAAATTCACTTCAATTTCTTGTATTATTTAATTTATAAACATCGCTCATACATTCAATACTTGTTTTATTTATTTTCAAAACAAGTAAATATCTTTAGCCCATTCTAAATTCAAATTCTATTTTAGAAAATAGAATTTTCCTTTTTAAAACTCAAATATCATTTTCACGATATTTTTATAAATCAACATTTTGGCCCTCAGTGATATTTGAACAATCAAACCAACCAATTCAATCAATACGTCATATGTGATAATATATATATATATATGAGAACAAACAAATGATAAATTTTGAGGAATCCAGTTGGATTCCTCCAACCTGTTTTCCTGCATCTACAGACGTTAGCCAACATAAATAATACCTATCCTGCTTCGAGGCAGGATATCGCGGTATAGAAGGTCATCCACTATCATAGCATGGGGCGTATAGGGTCATCCGCTAATGATACTGCGGGCATCTGCTAATGGTACTACGGGAACTACCCACTCACCAATATATATAATAGCCACAAACACCCAACTAATATATATTTATAATATCCACAATAATATTTTAATGCAACCAAACAACCATCAAACAATTATTTTAATGAATAAAATAATTCTAAATAAAAAATAAAAACGGGGTGAGATTTACTCACCTTGTATTTTTCTTTTCGCTGAATACCCATTTAAATTCCAAAATGTTGCGTCTGTGAACCGTCTCGAATAAATCCATCTTGCATCTACGATTTGTTTATTTAACGATTAATCAATTACTAAATTAAATTAACCTAACAGATAAATGAATAGATCTATGTATTTTTAAACATTAAACTCTATATATATTTAATGCTTACTTAAATAAATAAACAACAAATTTAACTACTACACTAGCCAACTACCTAGGTTTATATAATTTAATTGGTTACAAATTTATGTAAACCAATTTCCGTTTGAATTTTAAATTATAGAAATATTCCTTACTGAAACCATAATTGATCACAAAGGAAAGATATACTTTTTTCTAAAGTTTTGATCAACCTAAAACATTATTAACTAAGTAATTTTTGTAAAAGCATATACCTTACTATCGCTGCAAAGCCTTAAGATCCAATACTTCTCACTGTCAAGAGAATCCTCCTCCATGTTCATAATTCTTTGTAACCACTTCCAGTCCTCACAATTTGTACTTCACGTTCGAACTCCACAACTTTGCAAATAACCTAGCCTCAACTTCGCATCCACTAGCCATTAACAACTACACTCGAAAAAAATCCCAATCCATCGGACATCTCGTTTTTAGCCCAAACCCTCGATAGCCCTAAAAATCCAGATCGCAACATCATTATGCCATTCATCATGTCGAACTATTCACACCTCTCCCTCGTGACTGCTCCATTTCACGCCAGCAACAGTGAAAGTCCTGATCCCAATTCGAACCTAAAAACATCATCGTACGCTTCTATCCTACCACGAACTCAGATCTCATCCTCATAAATCACGAACTCCGATTCATGTAATAAAGAACGCACTCCAAACCTTTGTCGCACCTTTCAACCACGGTCAAAAATCACGTCCTTCAAACTCGAACTACTGATGTTATTGCGACCTTACTGCCTCCCCTAAAATCGAACTCAGGAGCCCCGCATCAGAGATTATTAGCCGCGATTTCGTTTCAGTGGAGCGAACATCAATTTTATTCGAGCTGAGGTTCTCCAGGTTTTCTTGATTTGTATATGAGGATGGAAAATGATTTCGAGATTTGTTTCAAATAAAGAAAAGGAAAGAAAGGATCGGCCCCTTTTTATTACTTAAAGGAATTCAGCTTGTTGGAGATAATCAAGTATCGGCCATTCCACTTTTTATAAATCAACAGAGAAAGGAAAGGAAGTCACGTTTATAAAGAAATGGAGAGGAGACCAGAAGTACATGAGTAATAAAGGAATGTATGGTGAAGTACAATGCATATTTAATACGATTTGATTTCTATTTAATGCGATTAAACACAAAGGGTTTTTTATTTTATCTAAACGCATTCTGATTTTATTTGATCTTATCCATTAATCAAATATTACGGGGTTCGCAACTTGAAACTGTGAACCGCTATTTTGATGCATCGACCGACGTTTAAATATCATAGCGTTATACTGAACTCAACATAATATACTATGGAAATTAATTTGAACGTATATACCATATTAAATTAATATAATATAATTTAAATTCAAAAACCGTCAATTCTCTAATAATAAATTATTTATTATTATCGTTTATATTCAAATACTATTCCTCTAAATCGTTTGAATCATTCTGACTCAGTTCGAATTTCGAATTGAATTATTTCAGATTTTCGTATTTACGATATTTATTCAAAATAAATCGTATATCGATTATTAAATCGATAGCTCAATAAAAAAATTCATTTATATTATCAACACAATATTTAAAATAATATAAAATATTCAAAATAAATTGATTAGAAAACCCGGGTCATTACAATATGTCTCACATCCCCATAAGCAACATATTAAAATGGGAATGATCCAACCTTTAAGGAATAAAATAAAAATATTTTACGAGCCTTCGATACGTAAAATGCAGGCTGTTACAAACCTCATGTCCAAATGCGGTTATAATTCAAATTTCCGAATTGGGTGCACAACATTAATCCTAATTAATTTAGGATTTGTAACCATTATCCTATTATTTTTGCTTTCCCCAGTCATTGGTTATAATTGTCATTCATTGATTTGCGTTCCTATTTATAGTAGTTAACTATATTGATTGTTACAAATGGTCACCACAAATATATTAATTTAATATGGATTTTATTTACATACAATTCCATAATTGAACCTTATCCAACATTCCAAACAACGTATACTTTAGCGTTTTACGCTGGTTTGGATGGATAATGCATATATATTTATATTTTATGTTTTCGTGCGGTCAACGTAGTTATAAATTTTTTTGATTATTATTTTAAATTAAATGCTTTGTCAAGTAAATAACCAAATATTCCTTTTTGCATTCAATCTTGCCAAAAGGTTTCAATCTTACAAAAAGATTATTAGCCGTAATTATTCTAAATTATGCCTAGTTAGTGGAATTGACATATTTCCAAATCACAACAAATATATGTAAATATATAATTTGGAATAGTTGATGCAAATTACACTCAAATATATATATATATACGTACATTTGCACCACTTTTCCCTTTGTGATCTTTTTATCATACCTCTTGTGATTTGAAAACAATGCCTTTGCATTCAAAAGGAGGAAAATGACATATCTACAATAATTAAGCCAAAAACCAACAATATTAATACAAACAGGCATATTTCTCTTAATATTACAATCACATACTTTACCAATCTAATCTTTTTAACCAAGTTCACATAATTTATTATTCAACACTAAACTAAAGACCAGGAATGTAACTACATCTAAATGGTGTTTATTGAGACTGATTTCCAAATCTACAGTGTTTTACCACAATTGCAATATATTTTACAACATAACTGTAGGAATATGTGTAAACAAGTTTAAGAAATGCTACAATTCATATTATACATAACCACAATACACAGTTCTTAAGTTTTACCACTTTTTAAATCTAATGGGTGTCGATCTAATTACAACAGTTTATTTATCAGATCTGATAGAAATAGCATAAAAATTGAGATCTATTACAAACAAGGTAAATACATTATTATAAACGTATATATAAATTTCCCACTCACCTGCAAGCATCCAAATTCAAAGTTTGAACCGTTTAGGCTTACAATTCCCAAATTCTTATAAATCTACAGTTTATCTGAAAAGCAAAAAATTCCAGATCTGTAGAGATATAAGAAAATAATAAGAGAGGGGAGAATCTGTTATTGAGCGCTAATTTGCATTCTTTTCCATTGAATCTGATAATCTTCTCAATTTCATATGAATTGGATTTGATTTGTTATATAAGAATATATTTTAGATTAAGAAATTAAGTTTGGAGAAAGAGGAAAATGGCAGAGCTGCGCAGTTGTTACAGATTTTAATGGAAAACAATGAGATCTTACTCCTTTATTTATAGGAGTGGCATTGTCCTTAGACCGCCAGATCTATTTTTATTAACATCTGTCCATTCGTTCAAAATTATTTTACGGCCTAAGCTTAAAAACCTAATTGGGCGATCTGACGCCCAGTTGGTTGACCGTGGCGGTTAAAGTTTCGTGGCCAAATTCCATCGGTTGTAGAAATACCTATTTTGGAAATTCTAATAGTTAATTTATATTGCCAAAATTCCTGGTTGTTGTATTCTTCCCTCCTTAAAAGGATTTCGCCCCGAAATTCTAACGCCTATAGCCCTATTCTACACAACAAATCTATGCATATCCACTTTGCAACCACGTGTATATATGCGTGGTGTACGTAATGCAATTCAACCATAAAATATTCATGCAAGATGATTCTAATCGAATCATTTTATATGTTTGCATTAAAATTTTGAAATACTTCTAAATAGTTGATGCAAAACATCCTAAATATATTGGAAGTTCTATATGAATGCAAATTTTGAGAACTCTTTTTCATTAATTACCTTCACAATTACGAATAAAAGTGTGAAGCAACCAATTTTGTATCCAAACCCTACCATCCAAAATGTCACACAGTCTAATCATTACCTATTTGATTTCTCCTAAACCGGGAAAAGGAAATCGAGTGAAGGAATTTAGTATTTTTGCCACTTACAACTTTTCTATTTCCCATCCTATAGTGGAATTTTCAACTCAGCTACCCAAAATACTCCATAAATTTCCATATGTAGACTATAAACGAGGCTTAGAACAAGCTCTAAGACATAAAACGATTTAATTAATAACCCGTATGCATCATTGAAAAGGTATGAAAATAACGTTTCCAAGGGTTAAGCAGCATTTTTCTTGTTAACGTTTTAATCGTAGTCCTATTACACCACTAAAACGCGCAGACAAAGTGTAGCATCCCAAGAATTTTGACACTTGAATCCAGACATCTATACATCCCATGTCTAACTCAAGTATCAAAAACCCAGAAAGCTAGGAGAAAGAAATTAGAGGGTGAGATAATAAAGAAAAAAAAAACTAAGAATAGAAGAATAAGAACCAACATAACACAGAGTCTTACATCGTAGCGAACAAAATATAATATAGAAATAAATCTTTATAATGAGCTTTGGAATATACTTACAAATATTAGAATACATCAACACATCTATGAAAGTGCGTGTACATGCTAATAGTACACACAGATCGTGTAATATGGTATATAACAGACAAGTATGAGATAATAACGAATCACAGATATAACAACGGAAAATGCAGTAAAATAGAAAAATCACACCCGGGTTTTTATACTGGTTTGAAGCACCGTCCTACGTGCAGTTCCAGACTTCTATCTGGATTTTCACTAACAACAACCTCACTTCACCCGGAGAAACAAATATACAACACTCGAGCAGACGAACGGGATTTCATGCCTCTAATACAACGAGGACTTCAAAACTTGCCTCTTACAACACCGAGGACTTCAATAGAGTTGAATATAATTGATGTTGATGATATGTGTTCTCAATAACACAATTTTGTCACTTGTAGTACAGACTTCCTATAATCTTATCCTCAAATAGTATATTTGTGTATATGAAGATTTGAAAGTGGATATTGTATTGAATCAAAAGAATATTATATAAATTCTAGGATCCAACCGATATATTGAAGAATATGAGCACTTTAGCACTTAGAGAGTAAGAAATTGAGATCAAGAGAATAGAGATTAAATCAATAGAATCAGGTGATTTGGAATGATGATTTCATGATGTTTATATAAGGAATAAACAGTTGTAACCATTTGTGAAGAGTTACAAACAATGGTCATGATCATCGGTGAAGAGGAAGAGAAGCAACTTTTGAAGAAATGGAAATGTCTATACGAAAGGTTGCTTCTGTTTAAAAACAGTCGACAGGTTAAAAAGAACTGATAGACAAGAATTTGAATATATATACGTTATGTGTATATGTGTGCATGTTTATTGTGCAAACTGAGTAAAAACGGTCGATTGATCCATTTATGGGCGATCGACCAGTTATGCCCAGTTTGCACAATCAATGTGCATATACATACATATTTGTGTGTGTATATATATATATATATATTGATTATTTGAGGATAAATTTTAACATGAATAACACTTCTAAATAATCAACTTCTAAAGTAAAATACCATATGTAGATCTTCCTCTCTTGAAATCAATGAATATCTTCTTTTTGTCGATCATGGTTATTCTTTTTTTTGGATCACAAATCAAAACTCCGTAAAATTCTTGACTCAACATTCTCCCCTTTTTGATTGATGACAACCTACTCTTGAATCTCCCCCTGTATATGATCTCGCCATGTATATCTATATATTTTCCTGCATATATACTGTTAGCACAATTTTCTCCCCCTCTGTCATCGACAAAAAGGAGTTATTAAATAAAAGTAAATGATACTAGAGAGAATTATAAGCAACACAAACTACTACCATAGAACAAGAGTCATCAAGAGTCACAACATAAGGTCATACACATAAGTCTAGAACAAATTAAACTACGGCACTATTTAGATACAAGTGTCGGATAATGTCTTAAAGCAAAATAAAGTTCTATGAACGTAGAAAGAGATAAAAAGGGATAAACTAAGAAAACTCATTCCGACTCCGTCTCATCTTCTTCTTCTTGTTCAGCAAGTTGAGATTTCCCGCGTCCACGCCCATGACTAGTTCCTGAGCTTGCACCCTCTTCCAAAGATGTCCAATTAAAAGGAGGAGCTAGACGTTTTCTGGGATCTTGAGCTTGCGTAGATGAAGATGATGCACCACATGATATTGCTTCCCATAAAGATCCAAAGAAAGACTTAAGTTTGTTAAAGCGTTTATTCATCTTTGTGTCTATACGCTTAAGCCGTGCTTTGAGAAGGAATTGATTGCGAGCAATAGTATCAAGACTCTCCTTTGTTGAGGAAGATGGTCGTAGAAGTTTAACTTCCTCAGGTTTTAGGCGAGATGGTTTTGATGAAGCTCCTTCATGTCCTTATTCTTTCCATTGTTCGAAAGGAATAATATTGAAATATGGATCAGGAAGTTTCATCCTTTTAATCGATGCTTTATTAATGCATTTAGGCTTTGAAACAGTCGATCCAGGAGGTTTGATGCCACAATCAAGTATTAGACGCATGGTGTATTCATTGTAAAATAGATGCGGTCTAGAACTCTCATTAACTTGCAATATCTCGTCAAATATCATATCTATCCAGTTGATGCGAACATCTCCGTAGATTGCATATAAAGCTTTGAAATTTTCTTTGTAGACGACATCAAAATTTCCTATTCTCGGAAAAAAGGGAGTGCATAAGGGTGTGATGAAGAACTCTCGCAGTAGGCCGTAAACCAACGGATTTTGTACTATCCTTATCATCTTCAATGAATTGATGACTAATACGATTACAGATATGGATATCACAAAACTTACTTGAGAATTTTTCACCTATGAAGGAAAAACCAAGAACCTTTTCCATTCTTTCACACGAGATAAAGACTTGTTTGCCATATACAACAGACCAAAGGCATTGAGTGGGAATATCGGGCTTGTATTTCTCTAGATTTAGGTTAGCATAGAATAACTTGATCATAAGATGGTTAATTTCCACATTGTTTTGATCAAATTCAATTAGGTTTCCAATATCGGCTCTCTTTGCTAAGGGAAGAATACGATAACTAGAGAAATCTGAGAATTTAAGAAACGAACTCGGATGAATTTTAAAATCCTTCATCTCATTCCACCTCTTGAGTGCAATTGGATCGACAAGACATTTTTTTGACAGAGAAATCGATTGGTTGTATTTCGGAGGAAGAAGCTTGTTTTAATTTCTTTTGTGGAGGAGCCATTAGGATGAGATTGGAAGAAGAATTGAGTTCTAGGGTTATGAAGGGTTTTTGGAGTTGAAAACATATGAAGAAAAAGTGAGAGGATGGAGTGTTAAAATTTGACTGTATGTGTATTTAAAAATAGAAAAAGCCATAACCGGTCGACCGCCCAATATTCTCCGGTCGACCGTTTTCAACCAGAAGACAAAACGGTCGACTGGTGGATTCTGTCCGGTCGACTAATTTGTCTGGGTGCAGTTTTTCTGGTTTCTTCGCTCTATTTCAGTTGTTGAACGGTCCATATAGAATTGAATTTATTCAAAAATAAGACACATATATAGTAGTACATGAAATAAATACAAGAATACACTAATATTTAAAAAAAATCTTAATGAGAGGTAGAGGAATTATGATCGGTGGACTCCTCTTTGACATCGTTTATGCGTGGTGTCCATGACGACCACTTTTCTTTTGCACCTTCGTTAAGATTGTAGTTTTGTTCCCAAGAGTTTGGGCTTCTAGAGGATGAAGGCACGTGTGGCATTGGCTCATAAACACCATGTTTGTTTGAACCACAAAAGAATGATGCCATTCGTTCTAACAGACATAGACGTTCCGAAGTCAGTTGTTGCTCATAATGTAGCTATTTTTGAAGATCGATTTTATGTTTTTGATAATGATGAATCTCATTGATCTTCTATCTGGTCCGAGGTGAACAAAACAATGCTTTCTTCGCTTGTTTCGAAGTAGGCGTATTGCCAGGAGTATTAGTGCATTTGTGATGACACTTTCATTTGTGTTTTGGTATTTCGGGAGAGTAATACTTTTCCGGCTCAGAACTTGTAACAGAAATATGGTATTTTTTAGCACACTCATCACAAATATGTGCCATAATAAACTATATAAACTTTAGGCTCAGGTAGGAGGAATGAAAAAGGAGAAATTTTGACAAGCTTATATAGAAGTTCCTATATATAGACTTGTGGAGGAGAATTCTTAGGTAAACCTGGCCGGAGAGAATAAAAATGAGAAGCTCATATTCACTTTTTAAAGATAGTAATTACTAAAAATAGATAACGTTTTGATTAAACAAAAACCGGATGTGAAAAGAACTAACAACAATATAACATTAGTGATAACACTACTTATCAAGTTCTTTTCGAGAAATGAGACCAAGCTCTCTACGTAATTTAATGAAACTTGACTCAAGTAGAGGCTTAGTGAAGATGTCCGTTGGTTGATTATCAGTTTGGACATATTCAAGACATATATTTCCTTTTTCGATATTGTCTCTAAGGAAATGATGATGGATATCAATGTGTTTGGTTTAAGAGTGATTTACTGGATTCTTAGAAAGATTTATAACACTTTTGTTATCACAGTATATAATAGAATTTGATAAATGTATATCAAAATCTTGAAGTGTTTGTTGCATGTATATTACTTGAGTACAAGCGAGAGCTGCTGATATATATTCAGCTTCACACGTTGATAGTGAAACACAATTCTGTTTCTTACTAAACAAGAGACAAGTGATTTTCCAATAAAATGGCGTGTACCACTTGTACTCTTTCTACCGTTCGGGAGCCTCCGAAATCAGCATTGTTATATGATACTAATTCGAATGGACATTATTTTGGGTAGAAAAGACCGAAATCTTTGGTATTATTAAGATAACGAATTATACGTTTCACTACTCGTAGGTGTGATTCTTTTGGATCCGCCTGAAACTGTGCACATAAACAAACACTCATCATTATATCTGGACGACTAGCTGTAAGATACAGAAGAGAACCAATCATGCTTCGATATAATTTCTGGTCAACGCTTTTACCATTTTCATCTTTTTCAAGATGTGTAGTTGTACCCATGGGAGTAGGTTTACCAGATGTATTTTCTAATCCGAAGCGTTTGATGAGATTTCCACAGTATTTTCTTGATTAATAAAAATACCGTTTGTAAGTTGTTTGATTTGAAGTCTAAGAAAATATGATAGTTCTCCCATATGAGACATTTCAAATTCTTTAGTCATAATATTTGCAAACTCATTGCATAGTTTATCATTTGTTGAACCAAAGATGATGTCGTCTACATATAACGGGATAACTAGAATATCTTTTAGAGAATGTTTAATAAACAAAGTTGGATCGACTTTGCCTATTTGAAATCCTGAGTTAATAAGATAGCTACGTAGTCATACATACCAAGCATGAGGTGCTTGTTTTAAACCATATAGAGCCTTTTTAAGTTTGTACACATAGTAATGGATATTTTTCATGTACGAAAAAAGGAGGTTGTTCGACATATACATTCTTTTTGATAAAACATTTAGAAAAGCACTCTTGACATTTATCTGATAAAGTTTGAAATTATGGTGACAAGCGAAAGATAATAGGATTCTAATAGCTTTTAGTCGAGCAAATGGTGCAAATGTTTCTTCATAATCGGTACCTTCTTCCTGATTATACCCTTGTGCTACCAATCTTGCTTTATCTCTGGTGATATTACCTTGTTCATCAGCCTTATTTTTAAAGAGCCACTTAGTACAAATAACTATTTCAGTTGGTCTTGGAACAAGTTCCCAGACATCATTGCGCTCGAACTGATTTAGTTCTTCCTGCATGGCAATGATCCAGTAATCATCAGTAGCAGCCTCTTTTGGATTCTTAGGTTCGATGTTTGAAAGAACGCGACATAACCCATTTGATTAAGTTGACTCCTTGTTCTGACTTGTGATGTTACTTCCCCAAATATATTTTGAGTAGGATGATGTCTTACTATTCTAGGTGGAGACTGCATCCTTGGTGGAGATTGTATCCTTGGTGGAGATTGTAACTCACATGGTTGAGGAATATTTTCAACAACTATTTCTGAGTCAGAATCATTTGTGATGATAGGATTATTAGTGACTATTGTTTCGTCATCATCTGATATATTTTGAGGATGCTTATAGAATTCATCAAAAGAGACATGAAGTGATTCTTCAATAGTTTTGGTTCGTTTATTAAATATACGATAGGCCTTGCTTCGTTCCGAATAACCGACAAATATTCCTTCATCGGCCTTTGGATCGAATTTACCAAGATGGTCTTTTGTATTTAAGATAAAACACTTAGAACCAAATACTTTGAAATATGAGATATTTGGCTTTCTTTGGTTAAATAATTCATAAAACGTATTCTTGGTGAGAGGATGAATGTATACATGATTCAAAACATAACAGGCAGCTGTAATGGCTTCTGCCCAAAAATGTTTTGGTAAAGTGGTTCCATTTAATAATGTTCTTGCACATTCTTGTAAGGTTCGATTTTTCCTTTCCGCAACTCTATTTTGTTGTGGATTTGTAGAAAACGAAAAATTATGATATATACCTTTCTTTGTACAAAAATGTTCAAATTCATTATTTTGAACTCTCCGCCATAATCACTTCTTATATTTTTAACTTTAATCCCTTTTGATTTCTGAATTTTCTTGACGAAAGATTTGAAATGATCGAAAGTGCCACTTTTGTTTTTCAAGAAAATTGTCCAAGTGTAACGAGAGTAATCATCAACAATTACAAACACATATCGATTATGGTTTATTGACTGAACCTGAGTTGGTCCGAATAAATTCATATGCAGTAGCTTAAGTGGCTGTAATGTTGATATGACTTTCTTGGATTTAAAAGAAGATTTAGTCAATTTTCCTAATTGACATGCGTTACAAATGTTGTCAAACTTAAAGCTCATTTTGGGTAGTCCTCTAACTAGATCATTTTTGGCTAGCTTGTTGATAGTTCTGAAGTTTATATGACAGAAGCGTTTGTGCCATAACAATGGATCATTATCATTAGCTATAAGACACATGTCTGAATTATGATTAATATTCATATTCAGAATATATATATATTCTGTCTCTATATCCCTCGAAAACTAAATTATGTTCTTTATCTAAGATACTACACTTATTATCTAAAAAGGAGATTGTAAAACCCTTGTCGCATAACTGACTAATACAAAGTAAATTGTGTTTCAAATTTCTAACTAGCATATCATTTGTAATAAGAGGTAAGTTAGATGTACCGCAATTGCTCACATCGCCTTTGCCGATGATATAGCCTTTTGAATTATCTCCAAAAGTGACGAAGCCACCAACCGAGTATGTAATATTTGTTAATAAGCTCTTATCTCCAGTCATGTGCTTCGAGCAACCACTGTCCAATATCCACTTTACTCTTTTCTTAAGTGGGACCTGCAAAAAAAAAGTTAAGTCCATGGTACCCACTTTATATGGGATCCTAAGAGTTAGGTCCTCGAAGTCCAAACCCATACGGGTCCGGTATCCCCTTTATATATATAATTAGAATTGAAATGCACAGAATTCATGAAATGCTGAATATATTTATTCCTAACCAAACAGATATTTGTTTTAGGAACCCATATCTAGATAGTTTTGACATTTTTCTTTTGAAAATCTTCAACTAATTTTGGTTTGGAATATAATAAACTAAGATTTTTCTTAGCTTTATTTTTTACTACATCTTTTTTCTTGAGATGTTTCTTGGTTTCTTTTTTCTTATATCCCAAACCTTGTTTGTTTGAAGCAGATTGTGAACTTTCAATGATGTTTGTCAAATTTTCTCGACCTTTGTTGAAGTTAGAAACATTTTGAGTAATATTATCTAACTTAGTTTGTAAACTAGCTTTTTCTAGATCAAGAATTTTGACTTTTGCCTTTAGCTCATGATTTTTAGTAGTAAAAACGTCATTTTTCTCTTTTTGAGTTTCAATTTCTTGACTCAAAAGAGATAATTGAGAGTCAATATTAGATGATGATTCTTGAAGTTTTCAAGTTCTTCTTCTAATATTTTCTTCTCGTCTTTTAACATATCTCGTTTAAACTCTACTTTACTCAAATCAGCTCTGGCTTCTTTGAGTTGACGTTTCATGTCTTTATATTTGACTATCAATTCAGCATTAATATCAAGTATTTCATTAAATGTAGGAATTCGTACCTCATCTTCTGCTGCCATGAAATAAATATTTGCTTGTTCATCCTCCGTATCACTTTTACTTTCTGATGAAGACGATTCTGAATCATCCCATGTTACTAAGAATGCTCGTTTATTTGATTTGTCCTTCTTGTATTTGAATTTGTCATTTTCTGACTTCTTCTTTTCTGGAAAATCCTTGTGCATGTCCCCCTTTTTATGGCAGTTGAAACATTCTACAGTAGATGATGATGGTCTATTTGATTCAGTCTTCTTTTTGTTATAACGACTAACTTTTTGTTGCTTTAGGAATTTTTGAAACCTTTAGCAATGAATGCTAGATCTTCATCTTCAGACTCTAATTCATCTTCATATTTTTCAGCATGGAATGCTACATTTTTCTTTTCTTCTTTCTGTTCCTTTCTAGCCTGCAAATTAGCTTCATAGGACATTAGATTTCCTATCAATTCATCTAGGCTTCATGATGGAAAGGTCATTAGCTTCTTCAATTGCTAATACTTTTCCTTCCCATTCACTAGTCAGAGAATGTAGGACTGTCGAAACAACATCAAAATCTGAATATTTTTGTGCTAAACCAATTATTGCATGGTGAATAGTTTGAAACCGTAAATACATATCATTGATTGTCTCATTCGGCTTCATTTTGAAATTTTGAAACTGACTTTTCAGCATGGCTATTTTGGCTTGTTTAACCTTGTTAGTACCTTCATGAGTGGTTTTTAGTGTTTGCCAAATTCGATATGAAGTGGTACAGATACTAACACGGTTATATTCATTTTGGTCTAATGCACAAAACAACATGTTAATTGCCTTTGCATTTACGGCTACTGCCGTTTTCTCAGCCGGTGTCCATTCTAAATAATCAGTTATTGGATTCACTATTTCCTTTTGGGTAGCATTCTAGGCATCATAGCTATTTGATTGCATTAAGAATGCCATACGTGTTGCCTAATAGCTATAGTTGAGACCATTAAAGAATGGAGGTCTTTGTGTTGATTGACCTTCTGTGTAAGTGGTAGCGCTGGTGCTTGCATTATTTGCCATATTACTAGAATATATCAAATAACTGTGTTACGGTTTGTTAAACCAAAAAATGGTCCTAACAGCCAGTTGATCCTATTTTGCAGGGAATAATGAGGAATCATGAACTAAAAGAAAGAAAAATCAATCAACACACGAGATTTATAGTGGTTCGGCGTTAATGAGCCTACTTCCACTTCATAGTTTCTCATTTCATTCCAAAATTAAATTACAATGAATATTGACATTTAATCACTCAAATACAATGAATAATTCTTCCTGGATTCATTGATTTTCATTGGAGAAGAAGGTGGTTATTGATTGACGAATTTGGCCATGGCTGCCATTAATGAATTAAGTGCCAGAACCCCTTCAAATGATGCGTTGTATGTGTATTTATAGGTGTAAAATCGGTTGGCATGTGTGGCCATGGGGCAACATCAGGGAGGACTTCGAAAGTGGTGGAGAAGGTGGGGAACGTTGCTTCATTAGTGAGCTTACAAGTGTCAATTGATCCGGGTAAATAGGCACAAAAATAGGTCTCCAGTGAAGGAAGCTGCGTGCTTCAGGCAATTCGGTTAGGAGGCTTAGATCCGATCCGAACCGTTGTTGTTGTTCCCATCCGATCTGATAGGAGCTATCCCATCCGATTCGATCCGAGCTTTCCTATCCGATCTGAGCTCTGGTTTTAGGACATATGAGAGCTTTAACCTCTAACATATATAACCCTGATCATCTGAGTTTTGGGTGGCCTGGTCACAAAACAGGCTAACATTTTGCCCCCCAAAGTACGTCTTATCGAAGATGAGGCCTGCTTTGAATATGCCAAGCTGAATATTTTTGGAAAGTCATCCGTCTTTGAGAAGGCTTTATCAAATTATTGCACTACTTCCATGGGTGCTAGTGAGTACAAATTCTATGGAAGGAGTAGTCGAAATGATATGGTAACCGTTTAAACCTCATGAATCAATAGGTCTAATTCCTTCATCATAAGTCATGTAGGATCATTGGCTTCTGTGTGAGATCGTACATGCATAAGTTAATGTCAAACGACGCCTCTTCCTATGCAAGTCAAGTGTATTACAGAGTCAGACTTTCTTTTATGTATAAGCCAATGTATGAAATAGCCATCCAAGTCATAGGGTAGTATAAGAATCTTCGGACTTTGAGCTAGCATCTGGACCATTGGGATAGAGTGCATCAGAATTGGCATATGAATCTGTCACTTGTGCTTGGATTTGTACTATCTCGATATCAGGATATTAATCTAGGGCTCCACGATCGCCTCGAATCGCAAAAATAAGGTATCTGAAAGCCATTATCACTCTGGATCGTTTTATAGTCCGGTGATCACATACAAGTCAGTACGAGATGTTATTGGAAACATGCAGGCCAATGGATGGTATGATCATTAAAATCCTAAGGCAGTAAAGGAGTTTATCACACTCTCCATTTGATGCAATTGTGGGTCAAGTCTTTGGATTCATGTTTGATCCGTTTGTTGGCTCACTTGGATGGTCGAGATGAATCATGTCATATTCCAGAGATATAGTGTATATGTTCTAAATTATGCACAAAATCAGGATCATGTTCAAAGCTAGTCTGTCAGTTGAAGCTTGTGCTCCCAACCTCAGTGCAAGATGAGTGAAGTCAGTGCTTATGCCCCTGGCATTGTTGGGGATTGGATTAGGTCAATCGGATATCCAGTCTTCTAACTCTTAAACTTTCTTTCTTCACATCGGGTTAGAGCTGCAGGTTCAACAATCCTGGTCGACCCGTGTCGTTCCGTACTTTTTCATAAATCTTCAAGTGTTAAAGTTGTATACGTGAATGGTCGAATAACATTCGTGTCGGTGTCATTCCATCTCTTTAGTCAAAAAGTGAGAATTGCCTCATCGAGCGATAGATAGTGAACTTAGATACTCTACTTGCATCATCCACGGAGTTGAGTAAGCTCGTCGGTCATGCAAATGAGCGAACGTTGTTAGGGAGTTATTTTAGCTTCTTCGTTCATTCTTTGGTATAATCCGAAATAACATTCATAGTCTTGTTAAGTCTATCTCTCATGCTTGGTTCCATTGAGCTTGATAATCAAGATCACTGGTTCGATCAATGAAATTAGTCCTTTTTGGAATTGTGTATTCCTATCAGACTTTTCCGAAGCTTTCCTTTTTTCTTTATCATTTCAAGAGATATATGGTGCTCCATTCTTTGTCATGAAAACATTGAGATCTTCTATCTCAACATTAGTATCTTTTTGCTGCAGGAATTTGTCTGTCTTAGGATATAATTCACCAGCGTTTCCAAGAGAATCTCATGGTATAAAGATATTAAGGTTTGTTCAAGAGGTGAATTTGCTAAGGCCTTTCGATGGTCTTGTTGTGGAGAGACTTTGAAGTTTGAGTTATTCAGAATACCAGATACTAGTGCCACTGCGGCATTGAATCTTTTGAGGAACGAATGTAGGGTCTCGCCGGACCTTTGTTTTATTGAAGTGTGTAACCCACGCGTTCCAGTGGTTGATCAATTTGGATGCATGTCACCAAAAATTATATAACAACAGTGTGATCCAAGATCCAGAAATGGTAGCTTGAAGTGCAAGGATTTGCTGAAATCCCTGATGTCTCCAGTGAAAAAGTTTTGACTGACATTGCTTACATCGCCTTTGAGATGTGTCGCCTCTAGTGAAGCCTCAATTAACATTAGCAATCTGGTCTTTGTTTTCGAGGAGTCATTGCCAATTGTCCAATTTAGCACTGGTGCCCCCAGCATGAAGTATTGAAGTGGGTGAAATTTGGTCTCTGGTTTCTAAGTTCTGCATATGTGATAGTCGTCAACCAAGCTTCCGTCCTGTAATTCTGGATGGTGATTCGTGGCTCGGATGTATGCGGGATAGTCTTGGGTCTCCCATCCAAGCTCTGAGGATCGGAGTTGGGCAGTGATAAGATTAAATTATAGGTGGCTCAAAAGCTTCTTCTTGCCCCTACATTAAGGAATGGGGAGCTTCATGTCGAGGTTGAGTTGGGTTGGATTTGAAACATTCATCCGAATTGGAGCAGAGGTTAGTCGGACTCTGTTTAAGTTTCCAATGGCTCTTGCATTGCCGTCGTTTTCATCCAGAATGTTACATTAGAAGTTACATGCTACATATGTCTAGGAGGAGGTTGATTTCCCCTTGTTTCATCCAACACGACGTTGTCAACTTGTCATAGGGTCTCGTGCGATATGAACAACAGAGCAGGGAGTGTTCGAGCCAAGTTCGTTGTTGCTTGAATTCCCACGGTGCCCACTCCTGCAAGTAAATCGTAGTTTCTCGGCTTTCCATCTATCCAAGTAAAGAAGTTATCCATCATTTTCCGTTGTTTCTGGAGAAGTTCATCTTACCGAGAATCTGGGTTCTCAATTCAGCAATGGCACCATCCATTTCATATCTAGTCTGACATGCTGAGGGATCATTGCAAGAAGAAATCTGTTGACTTCCTTCGTTCCTAGAGCCTTCTGCACCAATGTCCTTAGCATGGAATAAATTTCTATCTTCTTAGCCCTTGAGTCAGAGTATTAGGCAGTTCGCTTCCTTGCAAGCTAGAAGTCAAAGTAATAGCGGGCCCCTCATCCGGGATGTTTCAATCGGAAAATCGGTCGAGACTAGCAAATGGACGTTCACTCTGCATCCATTCTGTGGTCCTCAAGCGACTTATCAAGATCGAGGTATAAGTTAGACACGTAAGTTGTGCCATTTGTAAATATTTTCAGCGGTATGCCTCCAGTCCAGGGGTAATGGCATAAGACAGGTGGTGGTTAGATCACGTCCTTTTCAAATTTAGATGAAGGGAGGCGTATCCTGGATAGTCAGGGAAATCTTCAATACATAGAAATCTTGAATGCCATGACCGTGTCAGATCGTATTAAGACCGGAATATCGACGATCACTCGAGATGTATTAAGGCCGGGTAGAAATCCAAGAATCCCAAGGCTTCGACGGGTCCTTCCTACCCGCGAGTATTAAGTCGCATGACATGTCATTGAATAATTAACTCTCAAGGCCTTTTTTGGGTCGCCGCCTCGAGTTACATAGGATGCTTATCATTAGGTATCAACATCGGCCTTCTGGACGTGGCCCTTTATTTGTTTTCTACTGGCATGTTGTTATTGCGAGTGCGGGCCTCGTGTTCTTGACCAGTTATCCTTTGTAAATCTGCAATCAGCAAACAAAGTGGTATTCCTACAATATCATACATTTGCAAGTTTGTTATATATTTCAATCAAATATACTTGTAGTCGGAGCTTTACTACACTGAGTAGTAAGCAATAAATCACATCACAAATCAGATTAGGGTTTCAATTCGGTATCCCTACAAATCATAATCCCTGCAAATAAATAGGATATCATATCACGGCCATCGTAGGGGTGTGATGTGTGTGTATGCCCCAATCAATAGTGAATAAAGTGCCTGGCCAGGGCTTGTTTGGGATTGATTAGGATCGACAGTGCATTGCCCCCCATGTCCGGAAATGAGGGGTTCGGGCTCATCTTTCATTCTTGCCCCCGATCCTGCAGCGGGTAGGAGCCCTTCCATGGCATTTAATCACAATGCCTTTACACTCTCCTGTTGTATACCCAGGGTAGAGTTCGAACTCAGCTTTCATTCTGCCCCCCAATCCTTCAGTGGGGTAGGAGTTCATTTGCAGTGCTCAGTCCCTGGCGCCTTTATACTCTCCCGTCGAATGCCCAGGGTAGAGTGGAATCAAGGCGGTCTTTTAATCGTGGTGCACCATCACACCTTGGGGACGTCGTATTCCCGTCCTTTATACTCTCTCTCGAATCATGAGAGTTAGAGTTAATCAGGCGAACGGTCATGTCATTCGCCCTGGCTTTCCTTCTACACTCTAATTCCAAGAGCGGGATTCTGACGGCTCGAGTGTCGTTCTCAAACTCGATTTTAATCCATACGTCCCACTTTTCTCTGGTGGATGTACATTATCAGGCAAGTAATCGAGCCACACTTGCCGAATCTTTGCGTTCCTCCATTCAATCTATAGGAGGTTTAACTGGCACCAAACTTCAGGTACCTGCATCAATCATGTCGCATGGGTTAGTCATGTCAATAATTCAGGAAGCATATAAAAGTAGATCGCATAATTGAAAAGTAAGCATATCAAGGGGCATTGCTGCCTCCTTTATTCGGATTCATGTAATATGTTGGCGTCGTGCATAGGATCAAGCCATGTAGCTAGTCGGGCTGCATCTATCTGGAGTTAGATTTCGACCTTGAGCAATACAACTCTATTTAGATGGAGGGTGTGGCTTTGTCTACGAGTAGTTCAGTCGAGCCTGTTATGGGTTTATTCCATAACTCCATATGCGGGTGCTAAAAGTCTGATTGATGTCAAAACCGGGGTACCTACACCATCCGCATATTAATTCGACTGATTCAACTACATCAATAACTTATAAAGCATGATAATATAAGAGTCATGGTTAAAGAGTAATCCTCTCAAAGGAATGAATATCATTCAGAGCGAAAATGGCACTGTAGTTTCTTTGTAGGTCCATTTTGCCTCGCCTAATCTCTGCCAGGGAATGGCTTAATTGGGGTAATGGAGTAACAAAGGAAGCTAGGTAAATAATGTAAGCGAATGACGAAGTTGCATCTCCTTTGAATCGCCTTCTTGCCCCATACCAAAGGCAAGGATTGAGTGCCAGGGAGTTACGTCTGTACCAGCTAATAATAGCACATCATTATATTGGTGCTAGGACGGTAGTTGGAAGGAGGACAATAGATCTATGGTTAAAAATGGGTCCATTCTCAAAGGATCTTAGCTCCTTCCATGTCAGGAAGTTGGTTCGGGAGCCATCATGATAAACATGCCTCATCCGTCTGCAGACATGCCTTTGATCTCGTGCCGAGGATAAAAGCTTATCTACAAACAATCAATCAGCATCCAGGTTTAAGTGTTCCAAACCCTTAACTCGCCACTCTTCGGAAATGGTAAACTCAATGATGAAGTCAGTTAATATTTTCCCTGATATGGACTTCTTTGGGAGGAAATTAAAACCAAACTGGTTCAGCTCAGTGTTTCATTTGAGAAATCTTCCAGATGCCCCGGGTCACTGTAGGACCTGTCGTAGTGGCTAATCAGTATGTGTCACAATCATATGAACTTGAAAATAGTGGCGGAGTTTTCTCGAAGCAATCAACAAGCTATAAGCGAGCTTTCCAATCTTTGGGCAGTTGCTTCATTGGATGTCGCCCTCCTGCATCCCGAATCTTCATTTTCTCTGAGATCTATGTCTTTGGACAGATCATTGGGCAACTCTTTATGTGATGTTTCCTTTGCTTGCTAAGTCGATGCCTCCTTCGCACTCCATCTCATCAGAAGGGGAAGCGTATTTGGGTTCCATCTCTGATGTGTAGCATATTCCATTTAGGCAAATACCATGATCTTCTAGTAACTTAGTCACCACTAACCATTCCCACTCCAATTTCGGTTTGGAATTTTAGCAATAGACATTACGCTACAATGTAAGTTTTGAATTCTATTTTAGCTTGTTAGTCTAGACCTTGATCAGATTATCTTGAACACGACAGCATAGTTTGCGAGACTTTAAGTAATATTCATGTGTTATGTCACAACAGAAATAAGAAGTAGGGAGCTAATTGTTGATTCATATTTTCTTTAATCTCGAGCTCTTATCACTTGACCAAGGTCGTATGGTGGCTGGTGAGTAGTCAAGTTGCTATAATCCAGGAGGGGATCCATAGGTCCAAATCATGGCGTGTGGTGGTTCAACTAGTACCTAATTCTGAGCACTAAAGTGTATTGACCTAACCCTTGTTCGATGGAAATCAGTCTTCCTCGATGCGGTTGACAGCAAATAGCCATTGCATAGGTTAGCCGAGTTTTTCGGGAGGTGAACCACAGGACATATTTCATTCATCACATCATACAATTGAAGTGTAGCTTTGGGATGTTGGGATCCTTGGCTGCTTTCTGGTGTCCCATTATTGACAATTATGGTCACTAAGATCATATGAATCATCTTCGGAGTGGTGCTCGGATTGTTCCATATAACCATCATTCGATGCTCCGCCGATCGGACATGTTTAAGTTACATAAATAAGGTGGTCACTGCTCGTTAGGGAACAACATCAATTGCATTGATTTAATCAACACACCATCGGAGCTATGGAAGAGGAAGCTGTTATGAGACAATCATTGTCTCGTATACTTTCGATGATAACAAGCTGATTCTGATTGATAGCTCTCATATTGGCTTGCTGATGTAAGTAGGTGTCATGGCTCTAGGAAAAATCCCAGTTGTTGTCATCTTGATGCGATATTCTCATATTACCCGTTTAATCTTTATTGACAAACTTTGATGACTTCTGTTGGCCAAAATATATTTCGAGCCGAAGGCGAGCCGTGCTCCGGGCGCAGCGCCGGTGGGGGTCCAGGGCCCCACAGTCCCGGCACAGTACCACGCGATTTTTTCGATTTTGGAAAATGGAGCCATTTCTGAAATGATCTAAAAATGTATTTTCTCCCGAAAACAGTTGTTTCTTGTCGGATCGGAATTTCAGTTTTCTGTTGTTCTGGGTTGCAGTTTGGGCCAGTTTCCGGATCGGGTCGAGTCTAGTCATCTGGGTCGGATCGGGTCCCTAACCGAACCCTGTTTTTATAGCGCTTAAATATGTAGGTTAGCCCTAGATTCCAGAAGTCAGGTCGGTTCGATTAAAAGCTATATCTGATCTGAACCGAGCATCCTCTATTCGATCTGAACCGAACAGAACCGAGGAGAGCCAATACAGCCATTACGATCCACGTTCCTGAAGATGTGGAGCGGTTTCCTTCCATCTTCCCACGATCTTTGATGCGCTGTCATAATCTCCAAGCCTCCGATCCCAAACCGAGCGGGATGATCGCCATGTGGCACCGATCCGAATGTCATCAGCTTCAAAAATCTTCAAACCATCTTCTCTATCCGATCCGAGATGCATTTAAACATAGTTTGTTCGCACCAGCCCATCCGAACCGAGCAGTACTACAAACTTGTCGAAGGCAACGTGATGTCAATCCGAACCAAATTCCCAACATGTTCAGAATTTGTGAACTTCTTTTCTTTCGTACCATGAAGATCTATGCACTCGAGTAGTAACCGAATCGATCAAGACAGATATGGATCTCCCCTCAACAAAACACGACATCTGTTAGTAGATGAGAAGCTCTATGACTGAGAACTAGTACATTCTCAGTGAAATCACCAAAATGTTAGACCAAAAAATGGTCCTAACACCCAATTGATCATATTTTGCAGAGAATAACGAGGAATCATGAACTAAAAGCAAGAAAAATCAATCAACACACAATATTTATAGTGGTTCGGCGTTAATGAGCCTACGTCCACTTCATAGTTTCTCATTTCATTCCAGAATTACAATTATAATGAATATTAACACTCAATCACTCAAATACAATGAATAATTATTTCCGAATTCATTGATTTTCATTGCAGAAGAAGGTGGTTATTGATTGAGGAAGGCGTCCAGGGCTGCCATTAATGAATGAAGTGCCAGAACCCCTTCAAATGATGCGTTGTATGTGTATTTATAGGTGTAAAATCGGTTGGGATGTGTGGCCACGTGGCAACATCAGGGAGGACTTCGAAAGTGATGGAGAAGGTGGGGAATGTGGCTTCATTCGTGAGCTTACAAGTGTCAATCGGTCCGGGTAAATAGGCACAAAAATAGGTCTCCAGTGAAGGAAGCTGCGTACTTCAGGCAATTCGGTTAGGAGGCTTAGATCTGATCTGAACCGGTGATGTTGTCCCCATCCGATCCTAGCTATCCCATCTGATCCGATCCAAGCTTTCCTATCCAATCCGAGCTTTCCTATCCGGTCCGAGCTCTGGTTTTAGGATGTATGAGAGCTTTAACCTCTAACATATGTAACCCTGATCATCTGAGTTTTGGGTGGCCTGGTCATAAAACAGGCTAACACGGTTATATGATGACCGTGCTCCAATACCAAATGAAAGTGGGTGTACATGATAATAATACACATGGATCATGTAATATGGTATATAACAGACAAGTATGAGATAATAACGAATCACAGATACAACAACGGAAAATGCAGTAAAATAGAAAAATCACATCAGAGATTTTTATACCAGTTTGGAGCATCGTCCTACGTCCAGTCCCAGACTTCTATCTAGATTTTCACTAACAAGAACTTCACTTCACCCAAAGGAATAGGTATACAACACCCGAGCAGACGAACAGGATTTCACCCTCTAATACAACGAGGACTTCAACACTTGCCTCTTACAACACCGAGGACTTCAACAGAGATGAATATAATTGATGTTGATGATATGTGTTCCCAATAACACAATTTTTTCGCTTGTAGTATAGACTTCTTATAATCTTATCCTCAAATAGTATATTTGTGTATACGAAGATTTGGAAGTGGATATCGTATTGAATCAAAAGAATATTATATAAATTCTAGGATTCAAATGATATATTAAAGAATATGAGCACTTTAACACTTAGAGAGTAAGAAATTGAGATCAAGATAATAGAGATTAAATCAATAGAATTTAGTGATTTGGAATGATGATTTCATGATGTTTATATAAGGAATAAACAGTTGTAACCATTTGTGAAGAGTTACAAACAATGGTCATGATCATCGGTGAAGAGAAAGAGAAGCAACTCTTGAAGAAATGGAAGTGTCCATATGAAAGGCTGCTTCTCTTTAAAAACGGTCGACAGGTTAAAAAGAACTAGTAGACAGGAATTTGAATATATATACACACACACACACACGTTATGTGAATATGTGTGCACGTTTATTGTGCAAATTGGGTAAAAACGGTCGACTGGTCCATTTTTGGGCGGTCGACCGGTTATGCCCAGTTTGCACAATCAACATGCATACATAAACATATTTGCATATATATATATTGATTATTTGAGGATAGATTTTAACATGAATAACACATCTAAATAATCAAATTCTAAAGTAAAATACCATATGTAGATCTTCCTCTTTTGAAATCAATGAATATCTTCTTTTTGTCGATCATGGCTATTCTTTTTTTGTCAGAAATCAAAACTCCGTAAAATTCTTGACTCAACAATCTGGACAGCAATATAAATTGTCCTTATATATAGTACACAGTGGAATAATACTAGATAGCATACGTCTGAACTTCTCCAGCTCGTCCCTGGACTTCAGAGCATCTGATGATCTGAACCTACAAAACTCAGTCTGGGCCGAGCATTTCAAAAGCCAGGATCAGTCTGGTGATCCAGCATGAGAAAACTCGCCAAGTTTAAGGGATCATCAAACTTGATCTTAAAGTCAAATCCTTTTCGAAAAAAAGGATAATCGTAAGACCAATAATCCACACATAAATATGAATGGTTTCTACCTTACAATAACGCAAAACATTTTTGAAATCATATCTCTTCTGATATTATAATATTGTCTAAATACAAATAAATAACAATCTAGTAGAACGCTCGCATCTCACATTCTACATATATAGTACACAATAAAAACCACGGGAGCTTATTGGATATTGGATTCCGACTAAGACAAGGTATGGAACTACCTGGCGATAATGTATCTCTAGAACATTGGGTTCAACAAGAACAAGTTGCAACCCAGCCACACATGATCGACCACTTATTTTACTTGAGTGTATCGAATGTATATCACCAATGATTGGGCTTAAACCATTGTTTCCTGAAAGGGACAACATCGAATATAATAAAGAAGAAAATGAATTTCTCTAGATAGGTGATTATACACCTTAATGGGAGTGACCCACTTAGCCATGCTGTCTACCCGATTTTTCTCATTACCCGGTTAATGAGGTTTGAGGTTTAAATCTTCTTTTAGAACATCTGACCACCATTCACTTTTGAATCTCACATTATCCATACAAATCATCCAGGAACAAGATGAACTGAAGGCACCCTTCTACTACATCCTTGGAATCACCCTATAAATCAGTAGCAAGTAGTCCTTGCAATCTGTAGATTTCAATCCCGATAGAATCATTGTCAAATATATATCTATAGGGATCAGCTAGAGAAATTCAACAATAGTTCTCCTGCTCATGAAGATCTACGATCTTTAATTGCTCCATCTTGATCAGCATCAGATATCATCTTCGTTTACGTAGTTGCTAATTCGGAATGGTTTTCAAATACAAATTCAATCCCGGTCTTTCCATATCAACGCGCGTTAGGTCAGATTTTGATAGTCGATTATTTAACTATCAAAATAAACAATCATAAAAATAAAATAAATTCATTGGTTTATTATACAACATCACTTGGACATTAAAATAATATATCGGTTTCAATATATCAATATTCTCAAATCATTTTGTTTATATACTTGGAAAAATATCTTAAAATCATATCCAATTTCATATCTAAATTTCCCATTAACTATCATTTCAAAACATTGCTACAACATTAATTTTTTTCTATAATTGGGAAACCGATTCAACTTATCATTTTAAACAATCATTACGATATCTCTTTTTTTCGTTATTTGAACACCATAATCGTCACTTTACCTTTTCAGAATAAGCTCAATCCAAATCTCATCTCCTTACTTTTGAAAATATTGTTATATTTTCACAAATTTTCCTTTATTTCTTTTATTATGGAAATATCACTTCATATTCTCAATTCCCTTTTATATTTCTTTTATTATGGAATCCCATTATATATATATATACATATTCTTGAATTCTCCAAATAATATTACATTATTATCTCTTAAAATAAGTCACTTCTGACATCTCCGTTATTACAACTAATACCATCCTTCGAAAATATGGAAGCCTTCAAGTTGGGGTAGTTTAATTATCTCTCAGACCTTGATCAAAAACGTTCTTATCTTAAGATAAATATCAATTGTAATACCAAAACTGATATTCATTCCCAATCTCAAAACAAATCCCATTTTTGTTATTCCTTGATGAAACCTCATCTCTTACTAATATAGCGAATCTATATCACATCTTTTTAACTTAACTCGCCTCACCACTTTAAATCAAATTTTGTTTTCTGTCTCGATTTCCATTTTAAACCTCCATTAGTTCCTAATCGTATATCAATAAGAAAATAAGTTCCTAAATATCAACCCCGAAGGTCGAAACCAACATTTGATCAATACGCAGAAAATCGTTTATCCTAACCGATCTCTAACTAGGTCCTAATTCCTTAATTTCTTAAAGGGGGGGGGGGAGAATGTAACAACCCGCATTCTACGTATCTAGGATCGTAGAATATTTATTTCTTTTTCGTATGAAGTTGTATGGTCATGTAACTTTGGGAGACAACTATTGGGGTCATTTCCCATGTTCATGATTTTTGCTGATTTTTAAATGACCGTTTTGCCCCTAGCCTATATTGTTTTGGCCATAACATTTAATTGGGAAGGAATTTTGATCTGAAACTACTTCCATTAGATTAGTTTGATGGTTTACCTTTCCCTAGAGTGGTCACATTAGCCAAACGGACTCACCGTTTGGGAGATATGGCTGAAACAAGTTTCAGATGGTGAAAAACTACTTAATCGGGCCAAATGAGGTGATTAGCAAATGGGCCCATAACCCATTTCGGGATTAGGGTTAAGGGGAGGCTGAAATGAGTTAGTTTTTCATTCTATTTCAGTTTTCTAGCCGTCATTTACCTCTTAGAAACCCTAATAATGGCCTCCAACCTCTAAAACATCTCCAAATCACTTTCTAATCAAGGATTGAGCTTAGCAACACCAAATCAAAGAGGATTAACACCAAGGCAAGGTTAGAGCTGCTGTTAGACATCAGTATTCACGCCAAACAGAGATTCATTTCAGATTTGGTATTTTATTTGTGGCCAAGGTAAGTGATTTGCATAGTTCTTCACTAATTATGGTTGATTAAGGGTAATTAGTGTTAATT
Organism: Allium sativum; assembly: GCA_030737875.1. Lineage (NCBI taxonomy): Eukaryota > Viridiplantae > Streptophyta > Magnoliopsida > Asparagales > Amaryllidaceae > Allium > Allium sativum. The sequence continues at coordinate 352,036,635 of CM060919.1, read as the reverse complement.
AGCGAATTTATACATGATAAAATTCTAGAAAAATATTTATAAAATTCGAAATGATGTTTTAGATCTCTGATATGAATTTGGGTTAATTTGGTTAAGTTTTGCTAATCATATCATTAGTTTCACCTAAACATGCTTAAGGGAAAATATGGGGTTTTGGCTATGTTTGATCCATTTTAACCTATCATATTGTTGTTTTGGTGTCTGTGGTTGATTATACATGTTGCTATGACTGTATGGCATGCTTTGTGATTGATTAGAATAGTTGGAATGGTCGAAAACGCCGTCGAGTGGCGAAAACAACTCGTTGGACAAAGTGCAGGAAACCGGATCGGATCGTGTAGTCTGACCCGACCCGATCGTGGGTAGTCCATCCGAACCGATCCATCCATGGATGATGACCACGAACCCGAACCGATGCAGTGCCACGCCCCGAATTGAAGATGGTCAACGATCCGACCTGTCCATCTGGAGGATCCCCGCGAACCAGAAGCTCACGATCCGAACCGAAGTTCCGAAGGGGAAAGAGCATCACGACCGAAGGGGAGCACCACGAGCCATGAGGCACGACCCGATCCGATAGGGTTTCCACGACCCGATCCGCGTGGGTATTCCGATCCGACCCGAGCGTGGGGAATGATCTGAACCGATCCAGTGAAGAAGGAGCATTCCGATCCGAACCGAACTGATGATTAGGGGGAGATCCGAACCGATCCGGTGATGACCAATAACCCGAGATGCAAAGGTAGTCCAAGTGGAAGTTAGAGCTCAGGATTCAGTTGGGAACCAACGAGTTCACTTCATGATTGGACTCTGCTGCGGGACGTGTGCAAAGGGGTTGTCGGTATTCATAACTTTGATTCACCGCTGAGAGACGGATAGTAGGCTTGTAGTGATAGTCGTACGGGGTTAGATTCCGTCATGGCCCAAATAATTAGGTGACCAAGGTAGTGGATATCGTATGCTTTACGTACCAAGTGAGAGATGTGAGGATGGTTGCTATGCTTGATTGTTTGACAGCACTATGACACACGCACCCCCACCCCCGTATTCCTTACATCATATGTTAATGGCACCTTAGAGGGTTGTACAGTATGTAGTGCTAACTCTTTGGTTGCAGGTCCAGGTTCAGGTATGATTGGATTATACCTGTTATTGTTTTGTTTTGTTGCTTATTGCTCATACCAGACTTTTTGTCTGACCCACAGTTTTATACCTCTTCTTATTACTCTGGATGCTCACACGAGCAGACTAGAGACAGGTTAGCTGGGTATGCACGGGTAGCTGATCTGGAGACGAGCAGGAAGCTTTCACGTATGATATATATAGTATTCTCCCTGTGTTGTTGAAGATCACTACTTGGGCATTAGTCGTGCATCTTCTACTTTACCTTTCTTTTGTTTTAGAGACAGTAAATTTGGAAAATTGTAATAAGTTGTATTTGGATTTCCGCTGCTATGTTGGTTTAGTTCTCAGCTTATGCACTGTATCGCCTGTTTTATGTCAAGATTATGTTATTATTATATTTTGATTCCATGCGCTGTGAGACATTCTATAGGTTCCTTGTTAGTTCATTCTCTTCTTTTTCTTTCTTTGGCGACCGTTTCGTGCCAGTTGGGCATGTGTACAACGCACTTTTGGAGGAAATGCCGGCTAGTGCGGGGCGGGCCGTCACATTTGGTACCAGAGCTCTATGTTGCGTAGTTAACCTAGGAAAGTCACCAGGGAGAGATAGTATACGTATATGAGAGTGCGTATTTTTTATTATTTTGGTTTTTAAAAGCTATATATATATATACTATTAGTCTAGCTGAGGATAAAGTCGCACTGCACTAGCACCACTATGGAGATGGTTAATCGTTTTCTCTTTACAGATTGAACGATGAGCCGATACGCGAGAGGTGCCGATAGGGGAGCCAATAATGGGAATGCTGATGACATGAGGACAATGTTTACTGACCTCATGAGAGAGATTCTTAGGGATGTGCAGAGGGCAGCCCCCTATGCTGGTAATGGTTGTGGTCCAGTATTGCAGGCGCCTAGGGCTGATTTCGCCAAGTTGTGCAAGGATTACACTAACCTTGGTGGGAAGCCGTTCCACGGAACGGAGTCGGCCACGGATGTTCAGGATTGGTTGGATAGCTGTGATCGTATCTTCGACGACTTGGGTATCGAGGATGCGATGAAGAGAAGGCTAGCATCCCGTCAGCTGCAAGGACGGGCAATGAATTGGTGGAATGCTATTAAGGCAGCTACCCCAGAGGATCAAGTCACTTGGGATCAGTTTAGAACTCGTTTCAGTGATAAGTTTATCCTGGCTGCTCAGAAGTCAGAATTGTTTAGGAAGTTCTTGGAACTCAAGCAGAATGGCAGAGCTGTCTCGGAGTATATTGCCGAATTCGACACTTTGTCCAAGTATGGGTTATCTCTTATTGATACTGCCGAGAAGAAGAACGAGAAATTCATAACTGGCTTGGATCAGTACTTGGGGGAGAGGCTTATTAACCACATTGATGAGACGTTTGAGTCGATCGTGGGGAAATCTTTGAGATCGGAAAGTCTTTACCCTAAGCCAAAGACCGAGGTTGCTATTACATCTGCGGATGAGCCAAAGTCGCAAGCAGGCGATGGAGGCAAGAATAATTCCCAGAATAAGAGGAAACAAGACCAGGCCATGGATGGTCAGGATAAGAAAAGTAAGAAAGATGGCGAGTGCTTTAGCTGTGGCAAAAAGGGCCACTATGCCAGAGATTGTCGGGAAAAGCCCGAGGAAAGGAAGTGCTTTAATTGTGGCCAAGCGGGACATTACAAGAACGAATGTCCACAACCTCCTAGGGAGAAGCAGATCATGAGAGCATATGCTATCAACGTTGTTCCTTCTTCGTCGAATGCCCCAACTGCAGCGCAGAAGGAAAAAGGTGTCGTTATTCGAGGTATGCTTTCTATTTAAGATGTTTTGATCGGGTTTTGTTTGACAAACCTGAGTTAGTCGATAGACCTTTAGTAGTGAAGAACCCGATTGGTGGTTCGATTAGCCTCAGTATGATTTACCGCAACGTGGTCTTATCGAGCCATGGATGTATGTTTGTTTATGATTATTTTGTTTTGGGCTTTACTGGGTTTACCATTATTCGGGGAGTCGATCTACTCTAAAGGAATGGGGTGGTAGTAGGTACCTACCTAGTGATGGCGATAGTAATTGGAGTCAAGGAAGCTGAGAGGTTATCGTTGTATTAAGTCCTAGTTGTCTCTGGGAGGCAAATGAGTGCTCCAGTTCTTAGTTGTTTTGCTAGTATCACTTCACGTGGATTGTCTGAATTCGGAGAAGATGTTCCTTAGGTGCTTGTCTGATATTGGTTTAGGCCTTTGGGGGCTTGTGCTTGCGGAATGTCGAGTTTGACTAGGATGGTTTGCGTGAGGGATAAGTAGTCGTTGTGATTTTCACTGGATGATACCTTGGTTTACTCAAGGAGTGATGGGCAGCTGTGACAGGATAAGACTATTCGATGGTATGGACTGCCCCGAGTTGGACTCGATAAGGTTATGAGATGACTCGACTAGGACTCGAGAAAGATGCAAAGTAATGGATTGTTTAGGACCCTATGTTGATGTTCTCTTTGGATAGTAGAACTTTGAAGGAATAGGATGAGTTCGTTGATCATGGAAGATGCAACGAAGGTTAGGACGATTCAAGTTGGACTTGAACTCGTAAAAGAAAATAGGTATTCGTTGATCTAGGAGCTGCAACGAATAGGGGGACGACTCATGTTGGACTAGGGTTGGTAGGTAATGGATACTCAAGACTGGGTCTAAGTTTATGGGTAATAGATTGACTCGAGTTGGACTCGAGAAGGCTGCAAGGAATTGGATTGACTCGAGTTGGACTCGAGAGGGCAGCAAGATAATGGATATACTTGGGTGGGACTCGAGTGTTTCAGACAGACTAAAAGCAGGGGTATCTGGGGACGCCCACTTACCTTGGATCCGTTGGACGTGATCTAGTTATCCTTGGAGGATAACGTACGTTGGACGTACGGTAGTCCGTTTGGAGGCAGAGTTTCCATTAGTTATTGATGTTGGTTGGACCAGACATATAGGTATTGACGTATTCATGGCTTTAGCAGGTGATAGAATGGTTGTTGTGTTTGTTCTTACCTTTCTTCTCTTGAGTATCACCTGTAGGATCCTGTTGAATGGAAATAGGGTAAATTCGTTGATCATGGTGATATGACGAGTGTAAGATACTTTACGTTAGACTTGAAGTATGTTGGGCATTGTGGAGCGTCCGTTGTCTTGGAGATTCAACGGATATAGGAGTTTCAGTTGGACTTGGACTCATAGGTAGAGTACCTAGATTCATTGGATGAGTCTAGTTCACCTTTGGAAGGTGAATGTACGTTGGACGTACAGTACGGATATAGGTAGAGTACCTAGATTCATTGGATGAGTCTAGTTCACCTTTGGAAGGTGAATGTACGTTAGACGTACAGTTCAGATATTCGTGTAGTGCCTAGGGTCATTGGATGGGTCTAGTCTGCCTCTAGGAAGTGAACGTACGTTGGACGTGCAATATGAATGTAAGAAGGACTCAAGTTGGACTTGAAAGGACATTTGGAATGTAGTTGAAAATTTGGCATATAGGTTTGGATCACCTAAGAAAATGACCGTATAGACGAATGCCATAGTATCGGACTGGGTGCGATAGCTGATGCATTGAGTAAGAGACATGCCAGTTTAAAGGCTATTTTTATGGAATGGAAGCAACTAGAGTATATCACGGGATATGACTTCAGACCTAAGTGTGAATTAGATTCATAAACGCTAGTAAGCTTGACGATTATATCGATCTTGATTAAGTGGATCGGTTCCAGTTAGAGGGACGATCCCAACCTATTAAAAGTTACCTCTAGGGTAGAGATGGGAATCGATGGCGAGAAAACGACTGTACTTGGGAAGTAGAGAATGACATAAGAAAGTCGTATCCAAAGCTCTTTGCCTGGTAAGATTTTAGTGGCGATGATTCTTCCCTTGTTAGTAAACTGCATGTTAGGGCAGAATGGTTCTGTTTGTTTTGCAAGTTTGATTTTTGTATATGGTTGGTAGGCATGCGGGATCCTTTGTATGTTTTGGGTTAAGGAATTTCGGGGACGAAATTTCTTAAGGGGGGGGGGGAGGAGAATGTAACAACCCGCATTCTACGTATCTAGAATCGTAGGATATTTATTTCTTTTTCGTATGAAGTCGTATGGTCATGTAACTTTGGGAGACAACTATTGGGGTCATTCCCCATGTTCATGATTTTTGCCGATTTTTAAATGACCGTTTTGCCCCTAGCCTATATTGTTTTGGCCATAACTTTTGATTGGGAAGGAATTTTGACTTGAAACTACTTCGATTAGATTTATTTGATGGTTTACCTTTCCCTAGAGTGGTCACATTAGCCAAACGGACTCACCATTTGGGAGATATGTCTGTAACAAGTTTCAGATGGTGAAAAACTACTTAACCGGGCCAAATGAGGTGATTAGCAAATGGGCCCATAGCCCATTTCGGGATTAGGGTTAAGGGGAGGCTGAAATGACTTAGGTTTTCATTCTATTTCAGTTTTCTAGCCGCCATTTACCTCTTAGAAACCCTAATAATGGCCTCTAACCTCTAAAACATCTCCAAATCACTTTCTAATCAAGGATTGAGCTTAGCAACACCAAATCAAAGAGGATTAACACCAAGGCAAGGTTAGAGCTGCTGTTAGACATCAGTGTTCACGCCAAACAGAGATTCATTTTAGATTTGGTATTTTATTTGTGGCCAAGGTGAGTGATTTGCATAGTTCCTCACTAATTATGGTTGATTAAGGGTAATTAGTGTTAATTAGCGAATTTATACATGATAAAATTCTGGAAAAATATTTATAAAATTCAAAATGATGTTTTAGACCTCTGATATGAATTTGGGTTAATTTGGTTAAGTTTTGCTAATCATATCATTAGTTTCACCTAAACATGCTTAAGGGAAAATATGGGGTTTTGGCTATGTTTGATCCATTTTAACCTATCATATTGTTGTTTTTGTGTTTGTGGTTGATTATACATGTTGCTATGACTGTATGGTATGCTTTGTGATTGATTAGAATAGTTGGAATGGTCTAAAACGCCATCGAGTTGCGTAAACAACTCGTTGGACAAAGTGCAGGAAACCGGATCGTGTAGTCCGACCCGACCAGATCGTGGGTAGTCCATCCGAACCGATCCGTCCATGGATGATGACCACGAACCCGAACCGATGCAGTGCCACGCCCAGAATTGAATATGGTCCACGATCCGACCTGTCCATCTGGAGGATCCCCGCGAACTAGAAGCTCACGATCCGAACCGAAGTTCTGAAGGGGAAAGAGCATCACGACCGAAGGGGAGCGCCACGAGCCATGGGGCACGACCCGATCCGATAGGGTTTCCACGACCCGATCCGCGTGGGTATTCCGATCCGACCCGAGCGTGGGGAATGATCCGAACCGATCCAGTGAAGAAGGAGCATTCCGATCCGAACCGAACTGATGATTAGGGGGAAATCCGAACCGATCCGGTGATGACCAATAACCCGAGATGCAAAGGTAGTCCAAGTGGAAGTTAGAGCTCAGGATTCAGTTGGGAACCAACGAGTTCACTTCATGATTGGACTCTGCTGCGGGAACCGAACTAATGATTAGGGGGAGATCCGAACCGATCCGGTGATGACCAATAACCCGAGATGCAAAGGTAGTCCAAGTGGAAGTTAGAGCTCAGGATTCAGTTGGGAACCAACTAGTTCACTTCATGATTGGACTCTGCTGCGGGACATGTGCAAAGGGGTTGTCGGTATTCATAACTTTGATTCACCGCTGAGAGACGGATAGTGGGCTTGTAGTGATAGTCGTATGGGGTTAGACTCCGTCATGGCCCAAAGAATTAGGTGACCAAGGTAGTGGATATCGTATGCTTTATGTACCGAGTGAGAGATGTGAGGATGGTTGCTATGCTTGATTGTTTTCCTCCACTATGACATGCACACCCCCACCCTTGTATTCCTTACACCATATGTTAATGGCACCTTAGAGGGTTGTACAGTATGTAGTGCTAACTCTTTGGTTGCAGGTCCAGGTTCAGGTATGATTGGATTATACCTGTTATTGTTTTGTTTTGTTTCTTATCGCTCATACCAGACTTTTTGTCTGACCCAGAGTTTTATGTCTCTTCTTATTACTCTGGGTGCTCACACGAGCAGACTAGAGATAGGTTAGCTGGGTAGCTGATCTGGAGACGAGCAGGAGGCTTCCACGTATGATATATATAGTATTCTGCCTGTGTTGTTGAAGACCACTGCTTGGGCATTAGTCGTGCATCTTCTACTTTAACTTTCTTTTGTTTTAGAGACAGTAAATTTGGAAAGTTGTAATAAGTTGTATTTGGATTTCCGCTGCTATGTTGGTTTAGTTCTCAGCTTATGCACTGTGTCGCCTGTTTTATGTCAAGATTATGTTATTATTATATTTTGATTCCATGCGCTGTGAGACATTCTACAGGTTCCTTGTTAGTTCATTCTCTTCTTTTCTTTCTTTGGCGACCGTTCCGTGCCAGTTGGGCATGTGTACAGCGCACTTTTGGAGGAAATGCCGGCTAGTGCGGGGCGGGCCGTCACAGTAGCCTGGCTATAAAAACAAAAAGGGAAAAGGGGAAGAAAAGAACAAGAATAGGCATAACAAATAAAACTGGCATATGATGATAAAATTAGTCATACTAACAGAATAGACATAGTAACATGATTAGGCAATCTATCATAATAGGCATACGGTGACATGATTAGGCAAACTAACATAATAGGGATATTATAAACAGGCATGATGAGATCTAAACAGCGAATTATATATACAAATAATGGTAGATCTGATATGATTCAAATAGTCACAGGCTTAGATCCAATTCATAGACATGTCAAGATAACTTTTAAGTGTTTACATCTAAAGATAACATAGACTCATTTTGATTGGATCTGAGAAACAGAAGAATAATTGCAGATGTTAAATCAAAGATCCTTGAATACGTATAACTTGTTTGATGAAGAAGAAGTAGGCTAGATCAAACTATGTTGGAGCAGCATCTCGTTGTCGCCATTGAATTATATGAATAAAATAATGGATATAGAGTCCTATTTGTAGCCTAGGGTTAATGAATCTACTCAGAAAACAAGTCCACATACGCAGAAATGAATCCGCCTCGGATTTGAGGGGTTGTCGACATGGGTATCGACCCATGGGTTGACACCCCTAGGGTGGGTCGACCCCCAACGGGCCAATCTCCCCTAGACTTCCCGCTTCTGGTTTCGAATTATTTTGAACGGATTTGACTTGGTTATGTATGTATGTATGTGTGTATATATATATCTTATGCGTATACAAACTTCAAATCTTAATATCTTCTTTATACGATGTCCGTTTTACGCAAACTTGGTGTCTATCTTAAGAAAAATTCCAAGACGAATGCAATGGCGCAGACCATTTTACTTAATTCACAATATTAGTTAAGTATTCTTAATTTATCACTTAATGTGTTGTAGAATTACAGGGTGTTACATTCTCCCCTACTTAAAGGATTTCGTCCTGAAATCTCCAAGTTAAGAAGAATGTATATCCGAACATCCAACTGGCTGATCCCCAACTGGCCGATCTCCCTTTAGACTTCCCGCTTCTGGTTTCAAATTATATTGAATGGATTTGACTTGGTTATGTGTATGTTTATATATATATATATATCTTATGCAAGAGGGTTTTTCCTCTTTTCATATGCCTAAAACCTAATTTCTCTTTCAATCTCGCTAATCTTATCGATGAAATAAATGAATATCTCTAATTCAAATCGTTAAGTTTCACCAGCTAAAGTGGATCTAAATCTCCATTTTATTCAACCTAAATCAGATCATGTTTTCCTCTCTGAAGATACTTTTAAGCTCTCGGCCAATTCATGGATGAGTACAGTTGTTCTGCATCCTGTGGATTTTCATCTGTCAATTAAGAAGTTGAAGGAATACATATTGAAGGTATGGCGTCCCAAGGGTAATTTTAATATCCATATAGTTACTGGATTCCATTATACAGTTAGATTTGAGGATGAATCCGATTGTTATTCTGTTCTAAAGTTTTCAACATACTCTTATTTTGGAAAACTTTTGATGGTTTATAAATGGTATCCTGTATATGTTTTTGTCAAGTTTAAGGCTAATAAAGTTCAGATCTGGATAAAACTGTTTGATCTAGATATGGAAATGTGGTCTAATGAAGCATTTTCACTGATAGCTAGTTTTATTGGAGATCCCATAAGTATAGATTGGAGAACTGCTAAGAAGGTTATCACTATATATGCTAGAGTACTTGTAATGATTGATTTGGACTCTAAACTTGTTTCTAAAATCCCTATAGTTATTCATAATGGTCAGAAGAAAGATATAACTATAGAATATGAGTTCATTCCTCCTAAATGTTCTAAGTGCAAAAGGTTTGGTCATAAATCTTTAGTTCATGATTTTGATAATGAGCCTACTTGGATAATGAAGCAAAAGAAGGATGTGCCAAGTACTAATAGTGGTATTTATATTGATGTTTCAAATGATCAAAGTGATCCTCTAGGTAGAAATTCAGAAATTAATGAAGAGAACTTGAATGACAAAATGTCTAATGGAAATACTGAAGCTGATAAACAATTAGGGGATGATAACTTGGATTTTTTGGATGATGAATTGCCTAATAATTTTATGCATGATGAAGTTAATTTTGTAGCATAACAATTAAATGAAAATCCAAGTACTGAAGGAAATCAAGGTGTTTCTGAGGGTACCTCTAGGAATAATGAATATATGTCACATTTGAAAGGCAAAGCTATTAGTAAACCAATCTTTTCTCTTAAAAGGCAAACAAGGAGTAGCACTTCTATCAAATGACAATATACCTAGAATGTTAGGGGGATTAACTCACCTCAGAGGATGGGTGATGTTTTATCCCTCCTAACAAAATTCAAACCAACTCTTGCTGGTTTGGTAGAAAACAAAATTAATGCTGTTAATTTAGGTAGATTTGATAGATTAATTCCTAGGAAATGGGATTTTTTTTCCTAGACATGTTACTCCATTTTTAGGAAGAATTTTATGCTTATGGAATACAGATGTATAGTCAATTGTTATTTTATCATCATCCAATCAACATGTTACTGTACAAGCTACTAATAGAGGAGATTTGATTATATATGACAATAGTTTATGCCAGCAACAGTTACTCTGAGAGACAGGTTTTATGGCAACAAATTGTTCAAGAATAAGGAAATATGAATGAAGAATGGTTGCTAATGGGGGACTTCAACAATTCTACTTCACATCTGGACAAAAAAGGAGGACTGCCAATTCCTTTTCAACAAATCAGATCTTTTAATAATTGCTTATCTCAAGCATGTTTGATTGAAATCAAAGGTATAGGGTTTAACTATACATGGAGAAGGAGAGGTATGGCCAATAATTTAGATACATTTTTTGTAAATCATCATTATTTACAAAACTTTACTGATATGAAGGCACTCTCTTTAACACAATTACCTAGTGATCATAATCCATTACTGCTAGACTTCATTCTTTCTTCAAATGTGAAAGGTTTTCCATTTAGATATTCAAATGAATGGTATAAAAAAGAAGGGTATATGGAATGTTTTTTAGGAGGCTTTAACTCAAGTGCTAATGGATATCCTAGCTATATTTTTCAAGCAAAGCTACAGGTTCGCAAAATGGAGATTAAGAAATGGAATAAAACCAGAGTTAAGGATAATGAAATAATTTTAGAGGCAGAAGCTAATTTTCTTGAGAAGGAAAGAGTTCCAGATATAGATCCTGAAAATTTGGTTTTATATGAGAAAATGCTTGAAGCAAAACAAGCTCTGACAGTTCAGAAGCAGATTAGAAGCTGGAGTTACAAAAAGAAAGCCAAAGTCTCTTGATTACAGGGTGGTGACACCAATTCAAAAAAAATCACTCAAAAATGTCACATAGGAAGTATACAAATAACCATAAAGCTTTGATTAATTCTAATGGAGATCTTTTGTATAAGTAGGAAGATTTGGCTCAGGAAGCTATTTCATATTTCATTTCTATGTACAATAATGTCATTAGCAAAGAGTTCCCTTCATTCCAATCCTTGAATGTGATCAATCATAGAGGAAAAAAAGCTCTGCTTAGGGATATTTCACTAGAGGAAGTTAAGATAGTAGTTTTTTATGTGCATGAAGACTCAAGCCCTGGTTCTGATGGTATGAGTTCAATTTTTTTTAAATTACATTGGGAAGATATCAAATGGGAATTATTGGTTGCCTTAAAGACATGTTTAATACTGCTAAGTTGCCTAAAGGATGTAATCACACCGTTTTAACACTTATTCCTAAGGTAGATAGACCTTCAGACATTTCACAATATAGGCCTATAGCTTGTTGTAAAATGTTCTATAAGATCTTCAGTAAAGTCCTGTGTAACAGAATCAAATGGTATTTACCTCATCTAATTTCCAAAAATCAAAGTGCTTTTATAACATCTAGATAAAATGGAGATAATATTCTACTAGCACATGAATTATTAAGAGATTTTAAGAAGTCTCATGTTAACATATTCTATGTAAAAGTAGATTTACATAAAGCCTATGATATGCTAAATAGAGAGTTCATATGCCATTTAATGAAAATTATGGGGCTTCCAATACATTTCATTAATATAGTATATAAATGTATTTCCATTCCTACATTCTCAATTTTGATTCAAGGGACTCCTAGAGGTTGTATTGCCACAAGCAGAGGAATTATACAAGGGGATCCTTTATCCCTATATTAGTTTTCTATAGCTATGAAAATTTTCACTTATAGTATGAATGAAGTAATGCTGCAAAAGAATTTTTTACCTTTGCATACTTTTGAGCCAAAGTATCTCATCTACTTTATGATGATGATCTCTTAATTTTTGGGAAGAGTATACCTACTTGTGCATTTGCTTTGAGGAATATTTTTGATAAATTAAAGCAATATGCTGGATTATCTGTTAGTGTGAATAAAACAAAGGTGTTCTTTAGTGCACATGCTAGAAATAAAAGTGAGATAACTTCAGTTTTGGGGGGGCAGATAGGTCAATTGCCTGTAAGATACCTAGGTGTGCCTTTGTCATATGATTATATACATTACAATGAATGTTAGGCTTTGTTGAATAGTGTTCAGGCTAAAATTCAGAGTTGGGATGTTAATTTTTTGATTTTTGCTGGTAGGGCTGAACTTATTCAATTAGTAATAACTCCAACTGTTCTTTACTGGCTTTTTGTTTATCAACTTCCTAAATTCATTATTGATAAGCTTCATATGATGTGTGCTGATTTCTTTTGGGGTGGTGCAGTTCATAAAATTAGTTGGAGTAATCTGTGTTTACCAAAACTGAAGGGTGGAATTGGTTTAAAATCATTTTCAGATTTAAAAAAGGCTGCAGGAATCAAGTTGATGTGGAAATTTCTTACTAGTTCATCCTTATGGAGTCTTTGGATGAGAGGTAAATACTGCAAAGGTAAATTTTTCTGGCTTATGAATGAGGATAATAATTCATCAAGCACATGGTAAACAATTTTAAGGCTCAGAAGTTCAGGTAAATAATATTTCAATAAGATTATTGTTAATGGAGAAAACACTTTGTTGTGGCTAGAACCTTGGCTGAATGCAAAATGTTTAGTGGATATCCTTGTTGTTTCTAGATTTCATATGATTGGTAGTCATGAAGAACATGTTTCATGCATTATGCAAGAAGGAAGTTTATGTAGTAATTTGCATCCTGCAACTTTAGAAATACAGTCAATAGTAAATGAAGTTGAGGTAAACACAAGTGCACAGGAAGATTTTTCTGATTGGGAAGATGATGGTGCATTCTCTTTTCATAATGCATGGAGAAAAATAAGGAGAAGGCAACAGTCTAGAGAAAATTTCAAAGTTATTTGGCACAAAAAGAATGCAAAAAGAATGTCTCTAATTGCATTTTTTGCAGTGAATGACAGATTAAGCACAAAAACAAGGTTAAGAAGATTTGGGATATTAGAAGAGAGTTCATGTCCTTTTTGTTGTAATGAAGATGAAGATGTAAGTTATTTGTTTTTTAGATGTGAATATGTGTTTTACATTTGGAGTTCTTTGATTTCTAAGCTGGGTCTTGATTCTATGAACATTGGAAATATGGAGGAGGAAGCTATGAAGATACTGGTTAAGTTTAAGAAGAGCAATCGGCTTCATGATGTTGCATGTGCAGTTTTCACAGTTGTAATTTATCAAATATGGCAAGAAAGGAACTCGAGAATTTTTCAATGGCCGAAGGATCACAAAAGAAAATCGTTTGATGATGATAGAGAAAGAAGTTCAATGGCTAGTAAATAAGAATGGAAGCAAAACAGAAAGATCAAGAGCTAATGAAAATTTTCTGAAGCTTTGGGGGGTTGATTTGTTAGATACTGGCTGAAACTTATTTGTAATAATCCATGTATGTTCTTATTTTAGCTTCAGTCAGTATGTTTTGAGTTTGTTTTAAGATGGTTTGAGTCAGTATGCTTCAGTCGGTATGTTTTGAGTCTGTATTGAGAAGAGTTGATGTTGTGATGTTAATGTATGGCGTTTATATGTACTCTTTTCCCTTATGTGGTACCCATTAGGGGGGCATAAGGTTTTGATGAGGCATATAAACAGAGTATATGATTGTTATTTGCAATAATAGTTACCACTTTTCAAGATATATATATATATATCTTACGCGTATACAAACTTCAAACCTTAATATCTTCTTCATACGATGTCCGTTTTACGCAAACTTAGTGTCTATCTTAAGCAGAATTCCGAGACGAACGCAATGGCATTGTCCGTTTTACTTAATACCCAATATTTAATTAAGTATTCTTAATTTATCATCTTAATGTGTTGTAGAATTACAGGGTGTTACTAAAGTGTTATAATTTCAGTAAGGCTATATTTTGGTAGCCTTTGGACACTTGATAGAAAGTATTATTATTTTGGTATAATCTGTCTTTTCTATAGGATACTAGACAAGCTAACTCGAGCTTTGAAAGATTGGGATTTTTGAAAAAAATATGGTCTGTCAAAATTCGAGTTGTTACATTTGGTATCAGAGCTTAGGTTTAAGATTAATGTATAAATAGTGAGTTAACGTATTTGTATTTTTAAAATATAAATAGTATATATATATATACACACACACCTAGATCCATAAAAACCCCACTAAATAAGAAGAATAACATAAGGAAAGAATTGGGATATCAATTATGTACACTAAAGGAATGGTTATGGAAATGTGAGAATAAGAGATCCTTAGGTGGTTTGGGCGAAAAGTGTACGATGTGCTTTGTAATGGAAAAAAATGGATCTCATATCTTAGCATCTGAAACGTTAGTATTTTGGATAAGTGGGTTTGGCAGTTGAGCCTTATAAATTAAGAAAGAGCAAAAAGGAAAATGAATTAGGAATATATATTTGAGAGAATCGACTTCGTGAGAATATTTTGGAAAATCTGAGTAAGTGAGAAACCTACTTTGAGTTTAGCCCCATTGTTAACTTTTAAGAACTTGAAACTTTAAAATCTTTTAGGTGATAGTTTACGGTGTTTTTTCATGTTTTGACCTTAAAAGTTTACAATTGTAAAATATGTACTAGATAAATTATGTAGAAACAAATTTTGAAACAAAAAGGTGTTTTTGACGTTTGAAAAAAATATCTAAGTAACATATTTGAACAGTACATACTGAGTTTTGGGGGAAAGGGTATATTTTGGAAATAGTGATTTCTTATGAAATTTTTGTCAAAAATGAATTCTTTTATAAATTAAGAAAGGCAACCTCGAGAAAGTGTTGCCACATATCATTTTTTGCCTATAGCAACATTTTGGCACTTTCTGCATCACTTCTCCGGTGTAGCCGTATGCAATCTATGGCGTAGTGATGATAATACGGGATTGTAGATTACTTTCGCTAGTTACAATCTAAGAAATAACATGTTATGTTACTGAGCTTATTATTGAACTTAAAACGGGTTAAATCACTAAATTAATAAGCGAGAGGGGCCCATTCCTTTCAGATATAGGAGGCTTAGAGAAAACCTAGTAACTTAAATAAAAAGATAATATGTGGATAATCAAGTTAATTGGCAATTTGATAAGATAAGACAAGTGCGTGATTAAAAGGTTAGACGTAGAATCTAATAACACGTTAGAGATGCGCTTGGACCAGTCCGCATGTTCGAAGGTGAAGAACCTAACGGAGTAGATGATCATGGTGTCTAAAGACATGGGAGGAGCACGTCCATCTGATTATTCTGCCGATTATTCTATCTGTTTGCTCTGTGGGACTGGAGGGAAGAACGCGGTTTCTGAGGGATGTGGTAGGATACTCCGTGGTGGTCCTCTGTGCGGTGCATGCTCGGGCTGTACTCGTAGAGATTAGGTTTGCGTGGTACCACCCGTTGAGTATACCTTGACTACAACTGTACCTTGGCAGTCAGAAGGTTGTGGCGGATGGCGTTGGGTGATTCGGCGATTTATCTCGGGAAGAGGCGGGTCAGAACCAATACAGGATAGTAATCGTCGAGTACCTGTCATCGGCAGTCAGTGGGACATGGAAAGACTAGAGCTAAACCTAGAGACCATCGATCTTTCACTATCGAGATGGTTGCGGAACACGCCAGTTTGGATGTTAGATTGTTTAATAGGGGCACGTCACTTAGCTCTTGATGTAGTCTTTCACTAGTTGAGGGAGGGGCCAGGGTGGGGCCATAGCCACCATAAAAATGCAAACCATACTTGAATATTTGTATTGTAGGTCTAATCAGGCGGATATTTACATATATGGAAAGATCCCGACTGAGTTTCGTGCATTGGATGCAGCCCTATTACAGGATGGGCTACGACAGATAGTACATACGTGTAAGGGTCTAGATACACGCACCAGGTGGTGTATCATAGACAGTAGGGCATTACTCTATGGTGAGACCTAGTTCGACTGAGGAGTTTGGATACGACGATCTGTACGCTTACTTGGTATAGCGATGATGATTCAGTGCGATTATGTGGCGTAATGATTTGGATTTCCATACGTCGTTCAGCGTATGATGGATGTTGCATATGCTTCTGTAACATGACGGTGGAGACCGTACGAAGAGGGTAGTATGAGAAGTAACTTTGAGATATGGGGTACATTTACATATATACTATATTAGGTTAATCAACCGGGGAGTAGATGAGTATGACGTGAGTGTAGAGCCTTTAGTGTTGTTAACCCAAAATAACCAAATAAATATTGAACGATATATGTATGGTTATTTCAGAATGTGTAATTTATCCAATCACCAGAACTTTGCGTTCTGATCCCCTCCTCATAACATACTCGCAGGTTAGGTTTATGGTAGAGATTTGGTAGCCTTTGGACACTTAATAGACAGTGTTATTATTTCGGTATAGCTATATTTGATTATTATATTTTATCCATTCCGCTATGAGGTGTTTTATCAATCTCTGATATATTTATTATACCTGTCTTTTCTACAGGATACCAGACAAGTCAACTCGAGCTTTGAAAGATTGAGATTTTTGAAAAAAAATCGATTTGTCAAAATTCTGTTTCTTACAAGAAAGAACAATGGTTCTTCACTGGCACTTGCATGATCAACCTAATCTCCAACACATATGTAGCATTTCGAATAACATTCACATTCCTCTTTATCCCAGTTCGTTTTCCCTTTTTGTTCGGATTAAATACCCTCTTCCATGTTTGTTTTCTCCTAAAGAATAAGAACTTCCTTGTTTTTTAATCAAGTATCTTAGCAGTTTTTGTTTTCATTAGGACATCCTCGACTTTGCCCTCGGATTTCTCATTCACTTTGTTGGGTATTTCACTGTCTAAATTAGCCTTGGCAGAGGGTTTTCCACAGCCTTCTACTTTGTATCCAAAAACTTTACATACTGGGAATATTGCTGGTTTCCAAAGATAAAGAACTCTAACAAGTTGTTATGTTTCATCAGGTACTGAACATATAATTCATCAGGAAGTTCCTGGTCGAGTGACACTTCTACCATGCGCTTGGAAAATTCTAACTGTTTACCTTTTCTGTATTTTCATCCATAGATAAAAATCTCCCAACTCTCATGGCTAACCAGTTAATAAAAAATTTAGACTATGCGAAGGAGGAAAATATTAGTTAGTTTTATCCAAACAGGCACACTACGAATCTTTGCACTATTATTACATATTCCGGTATCCCATGGCTTAACAATAAACACTTTATTACATATAATAACAAGATCAAACTCAATGATCTTAATACAATCTTCAGGCAATGCAAAGTGAAAAAAGAACAATGTGTCGTTCGATTTTACCTTTATTGGACCCTTAGTTTTCCAGTGCTTCTTCAATTGAGTGGTGACCGTAGTATACGAAAGTGCTTCATCCAGGAAAAATCCTACCAAATACTTGTTCCAGACTTCAATTTTAGCGGCAAAAATTTCCTCAATAGGCACGAGCATCCTACGAGATAAAAGTAGCTTGAAAGAAGGTGGCGCAAAGGAACCCACATTTATCGATTTTGTAGATAAGAGGCTCGACCATTTCTTGCGTAATACGGGAGCTTGGAAATCAGGGATAGTTGTTAGACGAGGAGGAGGGGGAGGGTCAAGGGAAGGAGGAAATAGCGGTGGATCTGAGGAGGGATGAGACGTAGAAACGACGACGTAAAGTTTTGCAGAAAAAGAGGATGTTGTGATGCCCGCCATTTTTGAGGAAAGTGGAAATAAGACGATATATGATTACATATTATATTATGAAAGGGCATTCAAACTCTTCATGAGTGTGGCATCCCAAAACTTAACCCCATGGACCTCAAAATAAAAAAGCTACATATGTGCATATTTTATAATTTTTAGGGTACCAAATAGTGGATGCTCAAAGCATATGGCAAGAAATCTATTGAACCTTGGATAAATATGAAAATGATTTATTATTGACATCGGCAAAGTCGTTAACTCTAAAACTCATCTAATTATCTGATAAAGTTTATTTTATGTTTTGAATTTAGCTGGTTTCCCCTCTTCTATTATATATGTATATACACACACACACATACAAACTCTACATATTGTCGAGCAGTGAGTTAAATGACTCTTTTTTCCCTTTTGCTGATGATAACTAGGGTAAATATACTAGACAAAATGATAGGGGAAGTGCATAGAGGTAGGGGAGTCGAATATAAAAGTATTATATTTTATCTCTCAAATATTTATATGGTTGTCATCATCAAAAAAAGGATTTGTTAATATCCTGGTATTGATTTTGATGGCAACAACCATATAACATTACTACTGATGTATCTTCGAGTTGTGCAGTTACATATGATATATTATGGAGACACTTATAGTGACAAACAAGAGTATAAAAGAAGAATTATAGAAGGATGTTATTCAGAGCAATAGAAGAAATGCAGAACAAGGATAATTAGAGCAATTGAAGATAAAAAACTATTAGAGAAGAATGCTGAAGGGCAGAGGTGTTTGAAGTGGTTGAACCTTACAATATCTTATTAAAGATCCCGTGGAACGTATACTTAAAATTTATCAACACTTGACCTTAATGGTCCGCAAGTAGTGGACCAATGTTAAGTACATGTTTCCCGTTAAAGGGGTTGTAGGTTCGAGCCCCATCTGCCCTACTCCCATTCAAGGCGCGGAGGTGGGTCCCGATAAACCCAACAAACCGATTGGGGACATAAAGCCTTTGAGTTGGGCTAATCAAAAGGGAAACCACTGTGGTGGACAGCTGAGTTCCCTAGCTGCCTTGGATTTCATCAAGCAGTTTAAAAAATAAACCCAACAAATAATTGACCACAACCAAATCACCAAAATGCACA
The DNA here is from genome assembly GCA_030737875.1 of Allium sativum. Lineage (NCBI taxonomy): Eukaryota > Viridiplantae > Streptophyta > Magnoliopsida > Asparagales > Amaryllidaceae > Allium > Allium sativum. The sequence goes on along the minus strand of CM060919.1, from coordinate 352,017,664 downwards.
AATATAAGGGAATTTGAATAGCTGAAAATTTGCAACACTTATTATTGTTGTTCATTTCGCAACACCCCATGTCGACATGGGTATCCTACCATGTCGACATACTAGCCGTTTTCAGATTTTTCAAATTTTAAATGAAGAGACATTTCCCTCCATCTCTTTACCAAAAGACATGTCTCTTCAACCACTATATAAAGGCCTCTGAAAACTAATTTTGTTTTCAAGAATTCTCATTTTCTCCTACTCTTTCTCCAAACATTTGCAATCGAAATCCACTGCATACTCTTTCAATCTCCTCGCAAATCGATATTATTTCACTTCAATTTTTCACCAACTTGCAAACCACACAATATCAGAGAGTCGTGCTTGAATTCGCATCATTCTCTCTCTGATTTCATCATATTCCTCAAAATATTCAAATATATATTGTCATTGGAGGTCTATACGATCATTGTACCGAATCTGCAAGAATCTGTATTGAAGATACGACAACTTGTGATAGTTTGTTGTTGGTGATAAAGAGAAGGTGTTCTTGTAACCTATGAAATCAAGAGTGTGTGCCTTGTATCCCGTGAAACCAAGATTGTAAAAGTGTTCTAACCACCCGTGAAAAACAAGCGATTATAGTGGAATTCTACATGATAGAGTGCAGGATTGGATGCAGGATCGGTTAATCCAAAAAGGTATAGAAATCCGAATATTATTTACTTTTCTGCATTTTACTTTATTACATGCTTATCCTCTAATTGCTTGTTTCTTGTTGCAATTTGAGTAAATACTGCTTTATGTTCATAAGTAAGTAGTTAATGCATATTTCACCACTTCTGGTAACTTAATAGCCTTAAAATCCATCCAACACTGTGTTGTAAACACAACAGTTTTCAAAAGAGTTTAAGTCCAAATGTTTTAATATAAGATTTCATTGAATAACATATTCATGATATAAAAACAAAACTCGAAGTTTGAATTTTCAAAATGAACCATTTTATAATATAAGATTTGGAATTTGAAACTGAATCAAATATTGAATTGATTTACGAAAATGATAATAAAATCAATATTTGAAGTAAATTAATTTATGACATTTAAATATGGTTTATTTAAACATAAATGACCACGGTGTGAAACAAAACAATTGGTTGCTAATGAGACTGGAGCCGGATATTAGCATGCTCCATGTCAATACCAGGAACCACTTTATCACCTGTGTACGCGATGGATGATCTTGAACGAATTAGGATGATTTGGCAAACGATTACTGAAATGAAGAAACAGAACGATGATGGATAGCATTGACCTTCGAATCATAATTGAAACGACTAAATCAGGAGTCATAACAGGACCAAGTGGGGTTGCTCTTCCAATTGCTCATACTTTTTCGGGTTGCTCTTCCAATTGCTCATACTTTTTCACTTATTATCTCAGTTCCTTGATTTTATTTGATACGCGTCCGTGATTATGGGAGTGTTGTTTGAGGTGGGAGGTAGTTGCGGCTATGCGCTACCAACAGCCTGGTTAAGCACCCCACTAGAATCCTACCGTGGGAATAGCCTTGTATGCCTTGTCATATTATCCTAATCGAGCCCACTACGACTTTGGTCTGGATTGTACCTATGAAATGCTCCCCGGTAGCCTACCAGTTTACGGTGGAGTTTACAATACTATATAGACTACAATGCTTATATAAAATGTGTTAAGTTGGATATAAATAACGCCTTAACATTATTTTCGATATTGTATTTTACTGATAGACATTATTTAATAGTGTGTTTTAGTTTTATAGATATATGAGATACACATTTTGGAGCTGAAGACCTTCTGAAGGCTCTGTCTATTTCCATATTTCAGTTTTTTCTTTATTTCAGTTAATATGTATTAGCAATGAAATCTTATGTATTTAGACTTCCACTGTATTTACTTTTTACACTCTAATATATATTTTGTTAGCAGCTTCATAAACTATTATTGTGTTATTTTGTTCCGCTGCAAATGTTGCACTATTCTGTATCTAAGATTTTGTGATTTGATTCCTACTCAGCTCAAAATAATAACAGTATGTTATTTTGAACAGTTCGAGTCGAACATGTATGGTTTTATTATTGACTTAAATCGTTTGAAATGGAGGGTCGGGACACTCTCTTCTCAAAGACAAAGCTATATTAAATGCCCAAACGGTCCAATCTAAAGGCGAAGAAGCTCATATAACTTTGAGCATATTTTCATATTCCCCATTATGTCGAACTATTAATAAAAAGAGTAACAAATGCTCTTCTCAATATTTTTAATAATCCATTTAGAAAACAATTTAGGGGTGGACGTTCAGTCGATTTGGTTGATTTTGAAGTTAAAAAAATACAAATCAAATTGAAGCCGAAAATTTTCAAAATCAAACCGAACCAAACTATAATAATTTTGGTTGATTCGATCGATAACTAATTTAACCGAACTTAGAAATGTGTTATTTCCAAATGATGCACACATTCAAAGTAAACATAAATTTATGTTTCTAGAAATTTTGTATAGTAAATTTTAGAGATGGGCACAGGTCGGTTGGTCCGGTTTGAAGCCCAAACCGTTTCCGGACCATGCAAAACGGTTAATCAAAAATGAAGACTGTAATATTATATTTTATTACGGTCCGATTCCGATGCGGTTATATTCGGATAAGATGCGGTTATATTCGGATGCGATGCGGTTTAATCTTGAAACACATTTCCGGACAAATATATACATCATAATTGGTATGAATACAACCGCACTATAACATGAACCTGCACACTGAGGATGAACCGTATGCTTTCATCCTTAATCTACTATGAAAGCATTATAATCTTCTCCATTATAACAGAGAATAAAAGCATACGGTTAGCTTCCTGAATATGCACATTCAGGTTTTAATCTTCTCTGTTAATAGCATTATAACATGAACCGTATGCATTATAATCTACTATGACCTTCAGACAATAAAATGAGACCATTATACATGCTAATAAGTTATTGATCATGCACATCCATCTATTTGTAAAGCTAAAATATAGCAGCATGATATCTTAAAACCTGCAGCATTATGCAGATCCATCTATTCAATGTGGGCCTATGGGTTGTAAGACAACAAAAATAGAAATAGCCGAATAAGACGTGGGCTTGAGCATCCATGATAAAACCTGCAGCATTATTTTTCAATTTTTTTTAAAAGAAGTAATCCGGTTCAGTTTAAAACGGTCAGTTTTACTCTTCAAACCGCCGGTTCGGGTAGGTTTTGAATATCCGGTTTAAAAAGATAATACTAGGGTTTTCCGCACCGTTTCATCGGTTTGGTGCGGACAGTTTCCGCTTACCAACGCGGTTTATGCCCACCCCTAGTGAATTTTATGTTATAACAACATTTGGCTTATCTACAACAAATACTTTTGTACTTTATCACTAAACTGGTTACTTGAAGAACTATAAAACCATAAAATCAAATAATAAATTTAAAGTTAGTTAATTCGGTTAAACCGATAAACAAAACAAAAAAAATTATAAATCGAAGTCAAACCGATTCAGTTTCAAAACCGAACCTAACCCCGAATAAAACGTACCGATTTTGTCGGTTCATTTGGTTTCAACCAAACATTGCTCACTCCTAAACAACTCTTTTCCAACTTTTACTATATACAATATACGTGTGTGTACACATAACATGAAGATTATATTGAATAAGAAAAACTAAAAAATTGGAAGGTTAACATCAAAATGAAGACCAACGGTAAATCTTGCACATTCAACTCCTTGTTATGTAAAGAGATAAAAGTTAACAAGGATTTTGAGCATTAATCACCACTATAAAGTCCATAGAACACTATGAGTTCCAATCACCAAACCTAGAAGATGAGCCCATAGGCTAGGAGGCCAATTCTTATGTCTCCATCCTCTCTGTTTCCGTGTGCTCAACGGTCTAGATTTCCCTGATTTCCACTTTTTGCAATTAAATCCCACAGCAACAGAGGGATTTAACTGCAAAAAATGAAAATAAGAGGGCTGTGATTGGATGAGCACACCGGGGGATGGGGACAGAACAATTCACATCATAGGCTAGTTCTTCAAATACGCAGCACTGATCGATTCTATGAACAAAACGACTTGAACATTCACGTGGATTCACATCATAGGCTAGTTCTTCAAATACGCAGCACTGATCGATTCTATGAACAAAACGAGTTGAACATTCACGTGGATCAAAACAAATACGTCCTCCCATTTCCCACAAGTGTTTAAGATCAAAACCTTTATCTGTTAAGCAAGGCAGCAGCAAGTTATAAACCAATTTCCCAGTGTACTAAACATTATAAAGAGTCAAATAGTAGACTAGTAGTCATGGTTGCTTAGGGTTAAAGATAATCTGTTCAAAAAGACTAGCATGGAAGGATTTAAAAAGAAGAAGACATAAAGAAGTGGTAAGCATTTGAGTTGGAAGATGCTTTGAACTGCAAAGGAAGTGTTCTTTAAGTTATTTGGCAAGGCAGATCCATTCATAATAAAATCGCCTAAGTGATCTTCGATTGTCATCCAAAACGAAGTCAACTCAGACTATCATAACTCATAAGGGTTTTCTGCAGTATATTCATCAATAATGTGATATCAGCAACCCACTAAATATATTATAATAGTTTCCAGCTACAAGAAGTTGCTACTTTCAACAAGGGTTCAATAGTGGATTGGCAAATTCTATTCGGACCCAGAAAATTCCTTAGTAGCCCCCCCTTTTTACAAAAAACCTAAAGACGGAACTGCCCTTTTCAATTATTATTTTTTTTAAAATTTTCAGTCTACCTCGTAGGAGCTCTACGTGGTTTGTAAGGAAAACACGTAGGAGCACTACGTGTTATGCTAAAGAACCACGTATGGTCTCTACGTGGTTTCGTAGCATATCACGTAGAGCTCGTACGTGGTTTCCTTACAAACCACGTAGAGTCCCTACGATGAAGGGTATTTTCGGATTTTTTTAAATTTCGTTTGATGGGGGAGGGGGGCTACTCAACAAAATGAGGGGTTTCCTCATTTCTGCTGAATTGTAGGGACTACTAAGGAATTTATTGGGTTTGAATAGAATTTGCCCAGTGGATTATATTGTCTGAATTGCAAGAATGCAATAGTACAACTACAATACTGCAAGAAAATGCTGAATTGCCGTTTGAAAAACATACCCAGCAATAATGATATGAAAATGAACTGTGATTTCTTGGAATACCATGCATTTTGAATTGCTTACATATAATTCTTAACAAAGTCATGGTATTAGTTACTAACTGCTTGATTTACAACACTAAGTTTTAAATGAAAGATGACACATTACAAATTGCCACATAAAAACATCCATAAAGCCCTTATTAATCTACACTTCAAAGTCATCCTATGAAAACAGAAGATGAATTACCGGAATTCAAACAGCAGAAAATCCTTTCAAGTACTCAGGATCCCTCCTGGCTCGCTCCTGAAATTTCTTGAACCACTGATCCAAAATATCCATAGGAACCACCAATCTACTCCCATCCACCCCACAAAAACTCTGCATGAAATTAAATAAATTCTCCCCGACTCTCATCACCATCTTCTCCACCTTCTTCTCCATCCCCGTATCCACGGCCGCAGGAACCGCCGTCAGATCCTCGACGGAGATCCCAATCTTCGGGGTTCCGACGGCGGCGCCTTCGGCAGGGTCCGGCCAAGGGAGAGAGAGGACGGCGGAGGGGCGGGAGACGCTGACGGCGCCACAGAAGATGAAAGAGGTGGTGTTGGGAGGCTGGATGTACAAAGAGACGGCCTTGTCGGGTGGGATGGAAGTAGGGCTTAGGAGGAAGATGCAGACGTCCTTGATTTGATGGTAGGGGAGTTGGGTTTGTGTGAGGAACGGAGTGAGATCGAGGAGGTAGTGAAGCGGATCGATCTGGGTGAAAGTCGTCACGTCGATAGGGTAGCTTTTGTCTGGGAACAGAAGTCCGAACATTTTTAGCTTGATTCTTTTCGCTCGAGGGGAATTTCTTGGAGTTCGGGTTTTTGTAGGGTTTGGGTTGTGAATTCGGGGGGAAATCAGGGTGAAGGATCCGGCGGTCGTTGGAAAGTTCTAGAAGATGTTGGTTAAAGCAATAGAGATGCTGACGTAGTACATATCTCATTTCAGGGCACTATTAACGTGTGGTCTACGAGTAGACATAGCAAGTGGAATTCAAGATCAGTATCATGGTAATTCAACATATTTAACATATCCTATATCATTACGGTACATGTTAATGCTTTATCTTGGTTTAGTATATATAAAATTGTTTTTGTTAACTTCAAGAATGCAATCATCTGCAAATTATAATGAAAGTACCAGTATTAAAGTCAATCCAGATAATATCAGACATATATCTAAGATAAACAACAAATAAATAAATTGAATAAAAAGAAAAGATAAATTGAGAGGGAACATAAGAGATTTATACAGTGATTCAGATGTCAACGGAGCTTACGTCGTCAATTTTATTAGATTCTTTTATTGACTTAACTCCCTTTAGATGATGATTATACATCGATCAAAAGAGATTGAGTCTTAAGAACAAGGGATGACTAGACAATCATAGTAAGTGTTGGTCAAAAAAATGGTTAATACCCTCAAAATGATACGGTTCTCATAAAATCCTTTACTTGAGTAAGGATCAACTTGGTTCATACTGTCGTTCAGCTAGAGTGATTTTTTAATGTGCTTCTGTTATTTCCTAAAGATAAATTTCTGTCAAAACAAAAGATGATAGTTAGATGCATGCACATTATAACTTGAAATCCCTTTCTGAAAGGACTTATCTTTTGTGTACGTTAATCTCTATCGTTTAGAACCTCTCGTTAAGTGTTATAACTCTTAAGTTTCCTTAGTGGATTTCCATGTAGGCTGTCGTTACTTAGCGGGTTTCAGAAAGGACTTAAAAGGTCTTCCTATACTTGCGAAAGAGATAGGAGATTCTATTTGGTTTTGGATATCTTGTGAAAACTTCGGTGGGCTTTAAGTTACGAGCCTTTAGAGGTGTAATCTTCAAAGTGACCTTGCTTGACCTGTTTCATTAACGGTGTCCCTTTAGGGCCTTTAGAAGACATTCTTACAAAATCGGTTCCTATCGGGGATCTCAATATTAAACCTACGAAGTTATGAAATAATAATAACAAATAATTCAAAAATTACTATATCATTACCTTATTTACACAAGTAAATCTTTTTTACTTTATGGGTATGAGGGTTGCAGAGACTTTTGTATCTTAATTAAGGATTTTCCCTAAATTGATTTTGAAATCAGGGTTACAACTAAGACTTTTCTAGTACAAGGGAGAGAATGCAAAAATTAATTTCGATTCTGGACCCTTGGGGTGGTATTTATAAGTGCGGGTTGACCCTCCTTCTGCCTTATGGGCTTCGCCTTAATGCTTCTGTGGAGTCTAATGTGAAGACCTGATGAAGGCGCTTCCAGTGGTGAGTGGATTGCGTTTTTGTTGCCTCCCGAAATAGCGGTTTTCCTTCCCAAATGTCTGCAAATATATATCCATTGGGATGCTTCTGGATCCTTCGACGATGCTTCTTTGTACCATAAACTCGACTATTTGCGGAAGGAATAGGCTTGTACAAGCTCCTAACTTTTGATGTTGGTCAAAGTATTGCCTCCTCTCGGGTTGAGTGCCTCCTTGTGTGATAGATGTCTTATGGGTTTTTAAGCTTTGAGTATTCTTCTTTTGAGTGTACCGAATGGTTCATTCAGCTCTTCTCGAACTACTCAATGATTGGTGACACTATGCTGTGTTGTCCGATCATTTTTGAAAGAGGCTTTTCTTGCATCTTACATCTCTTCACCTGAGCTTTTGCTTTCGGTTCCTTCATGATTGTTTTTATGCTAACTTTTGTCCTCTTCCCCTTATAAATGAAGTAGTATTCTTGACTTTTCAAGCTAACAACTCCATGTTTCAATATACATGGCTCTCTCCCTAATGTTGGTGTTCCTATTTGGACGGTCAAACTTGATTCAATGGCTATTCTTGTTTTTCCATTTCTTTTAGATAAATAGTGCATTCTCCTTGTCTTCTTTCTTCACTTGCAATCATTTTTTTTTTAAATCTCCAGAATCAAAGCTCTTGAAGAATCGCAATCTTTTTCTAGCTATCTTAGTCACAAATTTGAGGTAAACATTTCGTCCTCGACTCGATTTCATAACTAGTTTCTATATTTCAAATTTTGTAGGTTTCTGAATCCCCTATTTTGCATGTGCTAATCAAAAGTCGACTTGGGTTTTAACCGAATCATGGAATTAGTTATGTAATCTTGGAATTCTTTTACATTTCATGATTAGACGTTTTCCGATTTCAATCCAATTTCCTTTGAGTTTGAGAGTGTTTTTTTAGTTTGAAACATGTTTGGCCCAACTGTGATTAAATCGAGCAACCTTGATTTGTTTGAGTGGTGAATCTTAGGCCTAATGACTATTAAATTATTATAGAGAGAATGTAGAGAATTTTATAGTGATTTGGTAGTCAACGAAGCTTATGTGTTGGTTTTATTAGATTCTTTTATTGACCAACTCCCGTTAGATGATGATTATACATCTATCATAAGAGACTAAGTCATAAGAGCAAGAGTTGACGGGAGAATCATAGTAAGTGTTACTCAAAAATTTGGTTAACGCACCAAAAGGATATGATCCTCCTAAAATCATTGAGTGAGGATTAACTTGGGTCATACTATCGTTCAACTAGAATGATTCCTTAATGTGCTTCTCTTATTTCCCAAAGGTAGATACATGTCAGAATAAAGGATAATAGTTAAAAGCATGCAGATTGTAACTTGAAATCCCTTTTGGAAGAGAATTAGATCTTATGTACGCTAATCCTTTGGAAGAGACTAGCCCTTTATGTAGGTTAATCCATGTCGTGAGACGTTATAGTTCTTATGTTACCTTAGGGGATTTCCATATAGGACATCGTTACTTAAAGAGTTTCAGAAAGGATTTAAAATGTATTCCTATACTTGCGAAAGACATAAGGGGTTATATTTGGTTTCAGATATCTTGTGAAACCTTCCGTGGGTTATAAGTTCTGAGGTTTTGAAGTTGTGATCTTCAAAGTGACCTTACGTGACTTGTTTCACAAACCGTGTCCCTTTGGGCTTCCGGAAGACATTCTTACAAAATCAATTCCTTTCGGGGCTCCTGATATTAAACCTACAAAGTTATGCGATAATAATAACATAATAATTCAAAAATTACTATATCATACCTTATTAACATAAGTAAATTTCTTTATTTTATGAGTATGAGCGTTATAAAAACTTTTATGTCTTAATTGAGGATTTTCCTAAATCAATTTTGGAACTAGGATTGCAACTCAGACTTTTCTAGTACAAAAGAGAGAGTGAAAAAATCGATCACAATTATGGACCCCTAGGGTCGCATTTATAAATGCGGATTGACCCTCCTTCTGCCTTATTTGCTTCGCCTTGATGCTTCTAGGAAGGCTAATGCGAAGACCTAATGAAGGTGCTTCCGACGGCGAGTGATTTATGTTTTTGATGTTTCTCGAAATAGCGGTTTGCCTTCCCAAATGTCTATAAGTACGTATCCATTAGGATGCTTCCACATTCTTCGAATGCATTTCTTTAAACCATAAACTTGACTATCTACGGAAGGAATAGGCTTCCACGAGCTCCCAACATTTAACACTGCTCGAAGTATGCCTCCTCTCGGACAGAGTTTCTCGTTGTGCGATAGATGTCTTATGGGTTTTTAAGCTCCCGGAATGCCTCCGTTGAGTGAATCGAAGGGTACATTTAGCTCTTCTCTTAGTACTCAAAGATCGATGTTCCTGGGCGTATGCCCTCCAGTCTTTTCCGAAAGGGGATTTTCTTGCTTTTAATATTCCCTTCACCCGAGCTTTTAGTTTTGGTTCCTTCATGTGGTTTTTGATGCTAACATTTTATCCTATCCCCTTGTAAGTGAAGGGGGTGTTCTTGATTTTTAAGTTAACAGCTTTAGTTTTTAATATACATAATACTTTCTGACTTTTGGCATTCCTATCTGGACGATCAGACTTGATCCAATGGCTATTCTTGTTTTTTCTTTCTTTCTTTTTTATAAATAGCACATTCTTCTCGTCTTCTTTCTTCATTTGTAATCATAATTTTTAAATCTCCACTGTGACGATCTGGAAATTTTGATTAGTTAAAAAATTAATTTAGATGGATTTATAGATTTAAAATTAAATTTATTTGGAATAATAAACATAAGGTTTTAAATTTAATTTGAGGTTTAAAATACTTATTAATAAGATTGAGTTTTGTTGATATTATTTATCGTTTGATCAGAATTGTCAAAAGTTGAGTGGAATTTGAAATATAGCCATATATATAAGCATAACCAATTTCTAGTGCGTTAAAGTGTTACCAATAAGTGTTACAAATCCTAAGTCAAAACCATGTACATAGTCCATGGTTTTCAATTATCAAAGGCACCTTGTTTTCTCTCTTAGCACATGGTTTTGCCATGGAAAATTTCATTTAGCACGCTCTTTTACACCTATAAATAAGCACCTTTACCGCTCACTTTTCATTCACTTCTTCAACTTCATTTCCCTCTTCTTCTTGAGCTCTACATCCATGGTTTCCATGGCATGAACTCCTCCTTCTCTCCCTTCCTTTCCAATCTTCTCCTCCTCCTCTTTCTCTTCCTCCTTCTGTTCCCTCTCCTCCCTCTTCTTCTCAGCCTAGCCCATCCACGACCACCACCATCTCCTCCTTACCTCCTCCTCCACCAGCTACATCCCTACCTCCTCCACCCAAGTCCGGCCAAGCACCCACACCACCACCTCATTTTTTTCTCAGCCTTTACATTTGCCCATATATTAACTTCCCGAGGCCATATCTCCTCTAAAATAAATCCAAATCATACAATTCTTTTTTACAGATTATGTATATTCTCAGTGGCTACAACTTTGTATTTGAGCACTTTTCAAATTCTAGGCCTAGCTATCCCAAAAATCCAAATCTTTAAAGGCTATTTTTTTGGCTGTATTTATTGAACCTGAGAAACACCTCCACCATTTCGGCCATATCTCCCTAAAAAATAATCATAATTGAGAAAAAAAATTAATTGAAGAGAAAAGAATTCTCTATGACTATGTAGTTGGGCACTTTTCAAAATTCAGAGTGTAGTTAGTCCAAAAACGAGAGGGAAGTTAGCCTATTTTTCAAGTTAGAAAAGTTAAAACGACGGTGCGTGGAAATTCTGTCCGTCGGTGTTTGTTAGGCTCGCCAACCATGAAGATAAGGAGCTATGTTTGTGAGAACTCCTTAATTTTGTACACAGATAATAAAGATTATTTGAACTATTATAGTTAACTAATGTTGCTCATTAATTTGGTAATGAATGATTAATGGTTGATGATTGTTTGTATGTGATAATGGATAATGGTTGTATAGATTAGAAAACACAAACACACTATTAAGTGTTTATCGTTATAACGCTTACACACAGTTATTACTTCTTTAGTGATGTTGATACCGGTTGCTAAGGGAGTTTATAATGTTATTAATGATGTGTGACATACTATGACACTTCAATTATGTTATTATATCGGTGATTGATTGCATTTGGAAACGTAAACGATATTATATTATTATAATATTGAGAACTTGGTTCGAAATTTTATTTTCAAATTTGGTATTTGAAAACAATTTGGAAATGAAATGGTAATGTATGCGAACAACTTTCGTAAAGGTGAACGTTTTATTAAATGAGTTCTTGATGTTAAACATGATGTTAGTTTTAAATCGATGAAATGGTTTTGTTTTGAAAAAGTGAAGTTCGGTTTGCTATCTAAAAGATGTTTTAACCCAAAACGATTGTGGCCAATCGCCTTAAATTAGCTTTTGCAAATTTTGAAGTTAATCGGACTAATTTTTGAAAAATAATAATATTTTATTATTATTATTGCATTATAATATGCATTTTTAAATTTAAATTAAGTTTGAAGTCAAATACTTGAAATGTTGGTTTCCAATGAGTTTATATATATACATTTGTAAATGTTTAAAATCGTTTGGAAAGTAATTCGAACGTAGTTTATTATACGTCGAAATTTGGTCTGAATAGGTGTAACAACCCGGAAAATCTGAGCCAGTTTAAAATTTTAAATTTGGCTATTTTAGTGGATTTTAAATATTTAAAATAAATATTTTAAATAATAACAACGAAAAGTGTGGTTGAATCGATGTTTGAAAGTAAATATAATTACTTTGAATTATAAACAATGCCTGAAATGGCACGGCAGTTTCAAAATTTCATTTCAAACTTTGACTGACTATACCGGGTGCAAAATAAAACAGATTTCAGTGAAACCAAAAATATTTAAATCTATTAGTGAATATCTTTCTAACGAATCTGAAAAATCAAAGTTTCATAGCGGAAGTCAAAAGTTATGGCCAAATGAATTTTCAGAAAGGTCGCTATAGAATTTATATAGCCCGTGAAAATAGATATTTTGCAAACGACCTCGGAATTCGACGAAACCACTTTTGTTGGATCCAGGATGTCAAATTATTGCTAGATTTTAAATTTCATAATTTTTGAAGTTAACATGTGAGTGTGGCAAAAGAAAATGTGTTTGGTGAATTTCTGTTAAATTGGATCGACTAGAAAAAGGTTATTTTTCAAACGATCTTAGAATTCGACGAAACTAGTTTTGTTGGGACCGTACCATCAAAACATAGCTAGATTTATTTTTCGGGGATTTTTAGAATCAGTGCGTGGCCCCGGCAAATTGAAATGTACGTTCAAATTAAATATTGAATGTTTTATATTTTAATTTGAAGGAAAGCTGACTGAAACAGTTGAATAGGCCTACGAAACATATCCCATTGTGTTCGGAATGAGGGTATTTAGCTAGGGACGACAGTCGTTGGGTTTGGATTGGAGTTCGTAGGAGATAAGGGGTATTTTAGAAATTTAAAAATATATAAATAAATAGAAAAATTTTAATTGGCCAACACAATTTCTCTCTCCCCGTAATCGTTCCAGGCGACGACGGAAAAGGGTTTAAACCTTCTCTCCTCAAATCTGATCAATCCACGCAATAAAATCATGAGCGCCAGTAGAGTTTTTTTGTAGATCTTCCAATTCTCTTCAAATCTATATAAGATTTTAAATTTATCGTTGCTTCCTTCGGGAGATACGGGTCTCGAAAGTCGAGCCCTTTCCAACGCCGCCGCGCCGCCTATAGGCCACCGAAGTGGGCCCCTCCTCAGGCGCCAGTGCGCCTCTCTCCCCTCTTCCTCGTGGTGAAGGCCGATCGACGTATCGTTGCACGGATTTCACGATAAACTTAAACCTAGTTTCGAAGATTTTCAGAGAGGTACGACCTGTTTTTTTTAAATAGTTTATAGCACTTTAAAACGCTATGGTTTATGATTTCACTGTAAAAATCATATCTTTTTGCTATATTGACGAAATCCAGTGAAATAAGAGACAGTGGACTCATGTGGACGTCTTCTACCTTCTAGAAGAGATCGCATATTTTTCTGAGCCTTCTGCTATTTTTGGTGGAGTGGAACCCAATGTGAGATTTCTAATTTATAATCGATATGGAAAACAACGATGTATAAATTATATAGTCGATGTATGAGTTATATAAGCGTTGTACACCTCATGTATAAGCGTTGTATAAGTTGTATATTCGATGTATAAGTTATATATGCTTTGTAAAAGTGACATATGTGTTGAATAAATTAAAATGATATTGAAGTGAAATCGAAATATATTTATATACGAATATATATATATACACTCCCCTCGTCCACAGACCATGGACGATATATATTGGTTGTGATAATTGTTTGGATTATTGGTTGATGTGAAATTTGGGTGAATATCATGAATGGTTGAATTGAAATGATTGATTGTGATTGAAATCCCAATAGGATTAGTATATGGGAAAATTCGCCTACGTGCGAACTAGATATTGAAATTCCTTATTGTCAAAAACCGCGAGGTTTTAAGGTAGAGCGAGGAGCCGTACTAGGGACGGTGCCGGTTTTAACTACCCTGCGGTTATGCTGCCGAAATTTTCAATAATATTCATGTGTTAGAATTATTTTCATGTGTTGAAACTATATTCGTGTGTTGAATAGAAATTCATGTGTTGAGTAGAAATTCATGTGTTGAATGAAGTTCATGTGTTGAATAAATTATTTGAAAGATAAAAATCACATTTTTATTATATATATAGCCTATATAAAATACTAGTATTTTAAATAAATTGTTTTAACACCAAAAATAACATTTTTACCTTATGTATAGACTCTATAAAATAATCGTGTTTTGAAATAAATTGTTTTACAATAAAAATCACATTTTTATTATATATATAAACTAGGGGATTTTTCCCACAAGGACAAACTCACCCAAAAACTTGCCTAAAAGGACAAGAGCCCAAAAACTTGCCCAAAAGGACAGGTTTTAGTGCAAATGGCGGAATTCAGGGGGGGTCCCATGTTTTTCCACTTTGCACTAAAACTTGTCCTTTTGAGCAAGTTTTTTACCCCTTGTCCTTTTGGGCAATTTTTTTTTGGTCTTTTTGTCCTTCACAATTTTTTCCTGTATAAACTATAGAAAATATTCATGTGTTGAATAAAGGACTAGAATGATGAAAATCATATTTTTATCGTATGTGTGAAGTCGAAAACGTTCATGTGTTGAATATATAGATTGAACAATAAAATCAACCTTTTTATTGTGAATACGAAGTGTTAAAAATAGTGATGTGTTGAAATAAATATCTGTTGGATTAAAAAAACATTTTTATCAAATATATGAAATGAATATAGTCTTGAAATCGAAGAATCGATTATATATATATAATTAAAATAAATCGAATAACGAAGCTGCAGTTCGTGTTTTGAAACCGTGATTTCAAACGATTAGTGCGGGAGATCCAACCATCGGATTTTCCCGAAACCACAACCGTTGTGTTCGCCTTGAAAATATCTTTCCAACAACACCCACTTTGTGAAGATCCAACGGTTGGATTGTCTGGAATGTTTAATTCAAATCTGAAGAAAAGCAGCGCCAGAATCGATTATATTTATATATATATATATATATAAATATAATTAAATTAAATCTAATAACGATGCTGCAGTTCGTATTTTGAAATCGTAACTTCAAACAATTAGTACGGGAGATCCGACCGTCGGATTTTCCCAAAACTGAAACTGAAACACCCCACCTCCATTAAGGTCACTCACAAAGGTAATGCCTTAATTTTGGTGGAGGTTTATAAGTAAAAGCCACAGATAAACTCAAGACAGATATAAATACACATATTTTAAACAGCGGAATCCAAACTGACTTTTTATTTTATTAATACGTGTTTAAAACATAACATTCCATAATTGTCTCAAAATACTTCCATCATTACAACCTCATAACTGTCTTGATTATTAAAGAAGCATAAAGCATAAATAAAGTGACAAAAATCCCCAAAGTGATATCCAAAGCCATAGTCCGAGCAAAAGAGACCCAAATCATACATCTACGTTCTTGGAGCTTGTACCGAGCCTGACTGAGCTGAGCTGTTTCCTCCCTGTGGACCTGGGGGGGGGGGGACGAAAGAAAAGAAGACGAAAAGAAAATAGGGTCAGACATAAAGCCTGAGAAAATCTAGTAACTCTTCAGTATGTGAAAAAGAAAAGGGCAAGATAGATATATATACTGAAAATAGGATGGTGTCACAAGCTAAGGAAGTGTCGAATGTACTATCGCACCCGTACTATATCTCTGCTTCTACTTGAGTTTACTCTAACTGGCACCCCATGGTGAGGTTGAAGTGATCCCCAAATTTATTTAAAGATCGACTCCTACTCGCGTTAACATGTGTCATACGGCCCCCAAGAATTGTAGATATCTATGCTGGTCCCACCATGGGGTGTATCAAGACCCATGGTGGCGGCCCCGCCACAAATTCTAGAAGGCATAGGTTATACTACTGGTGTCCCCAGTGCCCTAGTTGTCTACTCCGGAGTGTGTGCACGCCCTCACCCCGTTAGACCTGCACTGTGCACCCACCGCCGTCGTTTGACCGCTTACAATCAGCCCAGTAATCGTGCCCTACCCTGCCTAGTTTCTGGGTACCGTTGATACCTAACTTGGGTTACTGCTGAAACAGGTCCCTCATTACCAGGATTTTCTAGTCAAACATGTTAAGTGGTTAAGTGTATGTATTTACCTAACCCCACCCATTAATTCTTGTTAACATGTTGAATTTGGTTAAGTGTTATAGTTGACTTAACCCTACCATCTGTCCTTAGCCTTTTAGGAGCACCATACCACTCACATTAGACAGGTATTGCTACGGTTACTAGATGTGCCAGTCGGTTCTGGGCAGGTTTACACCGTAGCTCAGTCTAACCTTGGGTCCTTATTGGGCTCAATGCTTAACCACCCACATTGGATAGGTATTGTTGTGACTACTGGACAGCCGGGCGGGTCCGGGCAGGTTTACATCACAACTCAATCCAACCTCGGGTTAAGCATATCGTGTTTTCTAAATTTACATATTTTATTACTTCTTAATTATATATGTAAATATCATATCTTTTATTTTTGGGTATATTAATTCATACCGCTCAAATGTCATTGTTGTTGGCATGTGCCAAACATGCCAACATATATTTTTCATGTTTTACACCCAACGTTATTACCCCCGTTTGTAACGTTCGCAACATTATAACAAATGTTGGGCTCGACACAATTCAGCCCAACTTTATTAAACGTGAGAAAAAGGGGAAAATCCATAACATGTAATATTTTACAGCATATAAGGGTGTGTGGCGCATGAACTTGCAATTTAACGATACTAACATAAATGATGGGTCATGTGATCTTGCATTCAAATCAAAGGATAACTAAGTAGGTGACATATGAAATGGCATAGTTTTGATTTATACAAACTTGTGTTTAAACATGTTGAACTTGGCATAATGTCAAACACAAAACTAGCATGATGTATATTCACCAAATGGTCCAATTACAACATTTAATCACATAGCCTATTTCAACATGAACTTGCATAGTTTATGAAACCCAAACGATACTTAACATAGATCCAATTGTACTTGCAAACAAACATGAACTTGCATAGTTTATGAAACCCAAACGATACTTGGAAATAAACATAGATCCAATCATACTTGCAAATAAACATAAGAATTATATCATAGGTTTTGGGTCATGTAGGCATAATAGGTCTATAACATGTTTACATAAATTCTAACTTAGACTAAGGGATTATATATATAATCCATGCCATCGACATGTACATAAAGGAATCAGATTTCTAGTTTTTGCCACAACTTGCTATTGCTATCACTTTCATATACAAATATCCAATAGGTTTTCATCAATCAATTAATGCCACAAATATCAATACACAAGTCATGACAGAATCATTACCATACATAGAATTTATGCAATATAACAACACAATTCTATTTTCATTTACATCGAATCACATCATAGTTTTTATTCATATTCTGAAAGGTCACTATACTTACAACGAATGCAGAATCTTGAATTCTGGATTCTGAATTATGAAACTGAGATGCGCTCCTTTGGGTAGACTAACGTTGCATTGATTAATTTTGATTAAACTTTTATCTTCTTCTTAATTTGATTCGTCTCTAAGCTTTAGTGTTGGCTTGTCTCTAGGCTTTCTAATTGGCGGCCATTCCTAGTTCCTTTCCAGCAGCATGACGGCTTTTGTATTCTATTATTTGTGTGAATTTAGGGTTAGACTTGAGTTGTATTTATAGAATTTCAATCTAATTAGAGCCGTCGATGAAGCTAGAGTGAATCCAGACCATCCATCTCAAGAGAAGCCAATCAGAAAGTGACATGTAAGCCCTAGTGACTCAGTCAAGCCTTAGAATTCGACCAGACCCTGATCAGGCCAGCCAGGACCTGACCAGCAGGTCATTCTGACCTGGGCGCACTTGGCAGGTGCGCCAGGCTAAAAATGTACTGGCGCACTTCCCAAGTGCGCCAGTTCAACTTTGTTCCGGCGCACTTCCCAAGTGCGCCAGTGCATTCTGACCCGTTTTCTGGTTTTTCTGCCCAACTTCGTTCGTCCATATCTTCTTCATACGATATCCGTTTTACGCAAACTTGGTCTCTATCTCAAGCAAAATTTCGAGACGAACGCAATAGCGTAACCCATTTCCCTTGATTTCATCATTTATAATTAATTATACTTTAATTTGCGAAGCTCAACGTTATAGAATTCACGGGGTGTTACATTCTCCCCCCTTAAAAGGATTTCGTCCTCGAAATCTTCAAGTTAGGAAGAATGTATATCCTACCATCCAACAGTCCATCTACTCAACCAACAAACACAGGCATCCACTGTCCTTAAAAGACTTCTAATGCTCCATGATCATATGCATAGTGTGTGTTCATGTCCTTATCTAATGCAGAAATCAGTCGGCCTACTGATTCAGTTGACCTCCTTAATGTGAATCATGTAAGTGTCATGAATCCATTATGTATGCAAATTTTTACTACTCATAATTCTACATGAGTGCACAACTATTCATACAAATGCGACAACTATATGACAACATATCAAGTTTTCAACCATATACAAATGAGAATACATATATGCATATGTAATATGAAGTGACTGAGCCGATCTATAACCTAAGGTGTGTGTGTATATGCATCCGCGAGAAACCACTAGCAATCACTAGCAACCACTTGCAGCCATCACCCATAACATGTTTCAAATACATGTTTACATCCAAAGGGGTTTCTACCTAAGGATAAAATATCGAGGAGATATACCTAAAAAGATAGATACAAGCACAACTTAAGGAAAAAGAGAGGTCAAAGATGTACCCTCAAAAAGAAGAGGGTAGGCAGCGCGTATTCTGTCTTCAGTTTCCCAAGTCGCGTCTTCCTCGGCGTCGCTCCACTGAACTTTAACGAGTTTGACTTCGCGGTTGCGTAGCTTTTTCACTTCAGTTCCTAAGATGCGGGTTGGAACTCTCCTCACAGTTGCTTCACGTTCCACTTTGGCTTCTTCTAAAATGCTAGGTTCCACCACTTCCGCAGACTAATGCAAACACTTCCGGAGGTGAGATACATGAAAGATGTTGTGAACTCCGGCCAGTTTCTCGGGTAGCTCTAATCTATAGGCCATCTTCCCAACCTTTTCGATGATAGGAAACGGTCATACAAATCTTGGTGCTAGCTTTCCTGCGGATCCAAAGCGAGTGACGTTCCTTAAAGGTGATACCTTAAGGAAAACCTTGTCCCCAACCTCAAACTCAAGGTCGGTCCTTCTTTTGTCGGCGTAGGATTTCTGTCGGTCTTGGGCAGTCTTCATTCTCCTCCGTATCAAGTCCACTATCTCCGAAGTCTCTCGAATCATGTCTGGCCCAAGTATAAGCTTATCTGCAGACTCCCACCAACAAGTTGGTGATTTGCACGGTCTTCCATACAAGGCTTCGAAGGGTGCCATACCGATGGTAGCTTGGTAGCTGTTGTTATAGGAAAATTCCACTAAAGGAAGGTGATCCTCCCAAGTCCCTCCAAAGTCAAGAACACAAAGTCTTAAAAGATCCTCCAAAACTCTATTCACCCTTTCCGTCTAACCATCGGTTTGGGGGTGATAGGCTGTGCTCAAACATAACTGTGTGCCTACAGCTTCTTGCAGACTCCGCCAAAACTCACTTGTGAAGATAGGGTCTCGGCACTAACAATGCTGGAGGGTATCCCATGAAGTCGAACTATTTCCTTGAGATAAAGAGATGCTAGAGATGCGGCAGTCCTTCTACTCTTGATAGGTATGAAGTGGGCGCTCTTAGTAAGCCTATCCACTATTACCCAAATGCTAGTGTTGCCTCTTCTCGACCTAGGCAGTCCATCAATGAAGTCCATTGAAATGCTATCTCACTTCCACTGTGGGACCTCTAAAGGATGAAGTAGTCCTCCAGGCTTCTTCTGTTCCGCCTTGACCCGTTGGCAGGTCATGCACTTAAAAACGAAATCTACCACGTCTTGTTTCATGCAGTTCCAAAAGAAAGTCCTTTTTATATCCTTGTACATCTTATCACCGCCAGGGTGTATGGTCATCTTGGAATGATGTGCTTCCTTGAGAACCTTCTTTGTCAACTCCCGTGCTTGTGGGACGCATAATCTTCCGTCTCGCCTCAGCCAACCCTTATCATCGATGGCGTACCTACTGAGGTGACTAGAAGTATCACCCCTAATAAGTCTATCAATCACGTCAACAAGCTGAGGGTCTTCACATTGTGCAGCCCCTATTGAGTCTAAGAGAGTAGGGCGTACTTCGAGAGATGCTAACAAACCCGGTACAAAATCTGAGGAGGGTCTAAAGTTAAAACTGGCTATATACTCCAAGCTTTGCCTCTCTAAAAAGAGCGGGCTTAAGGTCAGTTTCTTTCGGCTCAACGCGTCTGCTACTACGTTACCTTTGCCGGGAGTATAGGAAATTTCAAAGTCATACGAGGCAAGAAACTCCATCCATCTTTGCTGCCTCAAGTTAAGATCCTTCTGCGAGAAGAGATATTTCAACGATTTATGGTCAGTGTATAATTCAAACTTCTCACCTAGGAGATAATGGCGCCAAGACTTAAGTGCAAAGACGATGGCGGCTAACTCGAGATCGTGGGTTGGGTAGTTCTTTTCATGAGCTTTCAATTGTCTTCCACCATAAGCTACTACCCTTCCTTCTTGCATTAGAACAGCGCCTAGTCCCGTTCCACATGCATCCATGTATACTGTGAACATTTTGCTTCCATCAGGCAAGGTCAGAACTGGGGCTGTTGTGAGAGCCCTTTTTAATCGTTGGAAAGCAAACTCGCAGTCCAAATCCCAAGTGAATGCCAGATTCTTCTTTGTTAGCCTTGTGAGCGGGGCTGAGATTTTCGCGAAATCCCTAATAAACTTTCGGTAAAAACCGGCTAGCCCAAGAAAGCTTCGAACTTCGGTTGCATTTCTTGGTGTCTTCCAATCTTGTACTGCCACTACTTTCGCGGGGTCCACAGCCAACCCCTCTTTGGACACTATATGCCTCAGAAATCTTACTTCTTTTCTTCAGAAGTGACACTTGGAGAATTTGGCTTTTAGTTGACGAGCTCGAAGAGTTTTCATGATTTCTTTCAAATGCTGAGCATGCTCTTCCTCACTCTTTGAGAAGATTAAGATATCATCTACGAAGACAACTGCAAATTTATTGAGGAATTCTCTGAACACCCTGCTCATTAGGTCTACGAAATAAGCGGGTGCGTTTGTCAAGCCGAAAGGCATGACAAGCCACTCGAAGAAACCGTCTGGGGTTCTGAATGCCGTTTTATCAATACTATCTTCATCTACTCTTAGCTGATGGAACCCAGTTGCCAAATCAAGTTGGGAGAAGACCATTGCACCTACAGCTGATCAAACAAATCGTCGATTCGGGGAAGAGGGTGCCTATTTTTCTTGGTCAATTTATTTAACTCCCTATAGTCGACGCAAAGGCGAAGCGAACCGTCTGCTTTGGTTGCGAACACCACTGGAGCACCCCATTCCGAAATGCTCCGTCTAATGAACCTTTTTTTCGAGAAGTTCTTTAACCTGCTTACTGAGCTCCTTTCTCTCCCTTAGAGCCATGTGTCTGACAGGTAAAGCTACAGGCTTTGCGTTATCCACAAGATATATGCAGAAGTCTATTTCCCGCCTCGGAGGTAAGCCTTTCACCTCCTCAAAGACATCCGGATATTCTCGGACTACTCTAACTGATTGCAAATTCTCATCAGAAGCATCAAGTGACTCTAGATAACTAAGCATAACAACATTCAAAGGATTACAAGAAATTTCTAGAGTGTTACCAAGCTGGGTTAAGAGTCTAACTACTCTTTTCTCACAATCAAGAATGGCACTATTATTGGATAACCAGTTCATGCCTAAGATCAAACCATATCCCGAGAAGCCCAAGACAAAGGCATTACAACTAAACTCAACGCTGAGAATAGAGATTTTCAAACCCAAACAAACCATAAACAAGTAAGCGGAGCCCTCAATTGGATTTGAAACTACTAAGGGATCTTCTACCATACTAGTGTCTAGATGCAGAGATTCTACTAAGGCAGATGAAATAAAAGAGTGCGATGCGCTAGAGTCAAAAAGTGTACGAATTGGATGATCATAAAGATAGACTACACTTTCTACAGAAATATTACTACCTCGTTCCTACTAAGGTGCCACTAGCGCATGAACTTGACCCCCTGAAGTGGATCCATCTTTCTGTCCCTGCCCTTTCTTCTTTGGGCAGTCCTTAGCTTGGTGCCCATTCTCTCCACAATGAAAGCAACCACCCATCTTCGCCTTTCTTTTCCGGCAGTCTTTTGATATATGGCCCACAATGCCACAGAAATTGCACCTTCTCTTCTCACGGGGCTTATTGTTCTTTCCTCCTTTCTTGAAGTCTGTTTTCTTTGCTTGTAGACCCTCTTTCTTCTCTTCCCCCTTAGTTTCTTTCTTGCCGTGATCTTCCTCGTGTAGCAATGCCATGTCCATCAAGCTTTCATAAGTTGCTCCCGTGGATACATGGGTCATGGCAAGGCTGTGTAGAGGCTCATTCAAACCCTTGACGAAGCGAAGTGCCTTCTTGTGTTGGGTGTTTACTACGTCCAACCCAAATCTGGCCAGCTGATTAAACTGATTAACATATTCCCTGATCGTCATGCTCCCCTGTTTCAGAGTTAGGAACTTTTCCATTTGCAGGCTTCTTTCCGCTTGGGAGAGAAATTTCATTTCAAACCTTGTCCTGAAATCTTCCCACGTTTCCACCGCCCTCTGAGCATTGGTAACTTCCCACCAATAGGAAGCTTCATCCTTAAGCAACCATACCGCTAGTTGTATCTTTTGCCTGTCATCAACCCCGAAGATGACAAACAGATCCTCAGTCTCCTTTAGCCAGTTTCTTGCCCCTACAAAGGATTCTGTCCCATAAAAGTCTTTTCCACCCATTGCCTTGAAGTCTCCACATGTTTTTGCGAAGGCATTTCCACGAGGAGGTGGAGGAGGAGGAACCGCGGCCACTGGAGGAGGGATGTCTGCTGGGCTCGCGCCATTGGCCCTTGCTTCTAAGTACCTCCTAAACCAGCCGGGAATCGGCACTCCTTCCGGGAGGTTAAGGTCTCCAGACATGCTGAAACAGAAAGGAAAGATTTAAAACGAAGGATAGAAAGAGATAGTGCATATGGCTTTGGGGGATTTGGTCTTTTATAAATATAACACTTTTTCTTGAAAAATGCTTCTTTAAACTTTCTTTTTGAAAACAATTTCCAAAAACTTTTATCTTATCTGGTAAACCTATGCTCTGATACGAAGTGAAACACCCCACCTCTGTTAGGGTCACTCACAAAGGGAATGCCTTAATTTTGGTGGAGGTTTATAAGTAAAAGCCACAGATAAACTCAAGACAGATATAAATACACATATTTTAAACAGCAGAATCCAAACAGACTTTTTATTTCATTAATACGTGTTTAAAACATAACATTCCATAATTGTCTCAAAATACTTCCATCATTACAACCTCATAACTGTCTTGATTATTAAAGAAGCATAAAGCATAAATAAAGTGACAAAAATCCCCAAAGTGATATCCAAAGCCATAGTCCGAGCAAAAGAGACCTAAATCATACATCTACGTTCTTGGATCTTGTACCGAGCCTGACTGAGCTGAGCTGTTTCCTCCCTGTGGACCTTGGGGGGGGGGGAAACGAAAGAAAAGAAGACGAAAAGAAAATAGGGTCAGACATAAAGCCTGAGTAAATCTAGTAACTCTTCAGTATGTGAATAAGAAAAGGGCATGATAGATATATATACTGAAAATAGGATGGTGTCACAAGCTAAGGAAGTGTCGAATGTACTATCGCACCCATACTATATCTCTGCATCTACTTGAGTTTACTCTAACTGGCACCCCATGGTGAGGGTGAACTGATCCCCAACTTTATTTAAAGATCGGCTCCTACTCGCGTTAACATGTGTCATACGACCCCCAAGAATTGTAGATACCTATGCTGGTCCCACCATGGGGTGTATCAAAACCCATGGTGGCGGCCCCGACACAAATTCTAGAAGGCATAGGTTATACTACTGGTGTCCCTAGTGCCCTGGTTGTCTGCTCCGAAGTGTGTGCACGCCCGCACCCCGTTAGACCTGCACTGTGCACCCACCGCCGTCGTTTGACCGCTTACAATCAGCTCAGTAATCGTGCCCCACCCTGCCTAGTTTCAGGGTACCGTTGATACCTAACTTGGGTTACTGCTGAAACGGGTCCCTCGTTACCAGGATTTTCTAGTCAAACATGTTAAGTGATTAAGTGTTTGTATTTACCTAACCCTGCCCATTAATTCTTGTTAACATGTTGAATTTGATTAAGTGTTATAGTTGACTTAACCCTACCATCTGTGCTTAGCCTTTTAGGAGCACCATACCACTCACATTAGACAGGTATTGCTACGGTTACTGGATGTGCCGGTCGGTTCCGGGCAGGTTTACAACGTAGCTCAGTCTAACCTCAGGTCCTTATTGGGCTCAATGCTTAACCACCCACATTGGATAGGTATTGCTGTGACTACTGGACAGCCGGGCGGGTCCGGGCAGGTTTACATCACAACTCAATCCAACCTCGGGTTAAGCATATCGTGTTTTCTAAATTTACATATTTTATTACTTCTTAATTATATATGTAAATATCATATCTTTTAGTTTTGGGTATATTAATTCATACCGCTCAAATGTCATTGTCGTTGGCATGTGCCAAACATGCCAACATATATTTTTCATGTTTTACACCCAACGTTATTACCCTCGTTTGTAACGTTCGCAACATTATAACAAATGTTGGGCTCGACACAATTCAGCCCAACTTTATTAAACGTGAGAAAAAGGGGAAAATCCATAACATGTAATATTTTACAGCATATAAGGGTGTGTGGCGCATGAACTTGCAATTTAACGATACTAACATAAATGATGGGTCATGTGATCTTGCATTCAAATCAAAGGATAACTAAGTAGGTGACATATGAAATGGCATAGTTTTGATTTATACAAACTTGTGTTTAAACATGTTGAACTTGGCATAATGTCAAACACAAAACTAGCATGATGTATATTCACCAAAAGGTCCAATTACAACATTTAATCACATAGCCTATTTCAACATGAACTTGCATAGTTTATGAAACCCAAACGATACTTAACATAGATCCAATTGTACTTGCAAACAAACATGAACTTGCATAGTTTATGAAAACCAAACGATACTTGCAAATAAACATAGATCCAATCATACTTGCAAATAAACATAAGAATTATATCATAGGTTTTGGGTCATGTAGGCATAAAAGGTCTATAACATGTTTACATAAATTCTAACTTAAACTAAGGGATTATATATATAATCCATGCCATCGACATGTACATAAAGGAATCAGATTTCTAGTTTTTGCCACAACTTGCTATTGCTATCACTTTCATATACAAATATCCAATAGGTTTTCATCAATCAATTAATGCCACAAATATCAATACACAAGTCATGACAGAATCATTACCATACATAGAATTTATGCAATATAACAACACAATTCTATTTTCATTTACATCGAATCACATCATAGTTTTTATTCATATTCTGAAAGGTCACTATACTTACAACGATTGTAGAATCTTGAATTCTGGATTCTGAATTATGAAACTGAGATGCGCTCCTTTGGGTAGACTAACGTTGCGTTGATTAATTTTGATTAAACTTTTATCTTCTTCTTAATTTAATTCGTCTCTAAGCTTTAGTTTTGGCTTGTCTCTAGGCTTTCTAATTGGCGGCCATTCCTAGTTCCTTTCTAGCAGCATGACGGCTTTTGTATTCTATTATTTGTGTGAATTTAGGGTTAGACTTGAGTTGTATTTATAGAATTTCAATCTAATTAGAGCCGTCGATGAAGCTAGAGTGAATCCAGACCATCCATCTCAAGAGAAGCCAATCAGAAAGTGACATGTAAGCCCTAGTGACTCAGCCAAGCCTTAGAATTCGACCAGACCCTGATCAAGCCAGCCAGGACCTGACCAGCAGGTCATTCTAACCTGGGCGCACTTGGTAGGTGCGCCAGGCTAAAAATGTACTGGTGCACTTCCCAAGTGCGCCAGTTCAACTTTGTTCTGGCACACTTCCCAAGTGCGCTAGTCCATTGTGACCCGTTTTCTGGTTTTTCTGCCCAACTTCGTTCGTCCATATCTTCTTCATACGATATCTGTTTTATGCAAACTTGGAATCTATCTCAAGCAGAATTTCGAGACAAACGCAATGGCATAACCCATTTCCCTTGATTTCATCATTTATAATTAATTATATTTTAATTTGCGAAGCTCAACGTTATAGAATTCACGGGTTGTTACAGAAACCGTTGGATTCATTTTGAAAAGATCTTTCTAATAATATAAAATTTACGAAGATCCAACGGTTTGATTTTCAGATATGTGTAAATCAAATCTGAAGAAAAACAGCGCCACGGCCGCGTTATGGCCGGAAGCGTTGTTTTGAATGAATTGGCTATTTTAAATAAATAAAAATAGCGATAAATCGTGATAAAATATTATAAACGATATGGAATGGAAATAAACTGAATTTGCTCGGTTTATGTGATATTTGATGGTTGAATGTATTCGGCGTGAAAATTACATTAAAGGACAAAATTAATGATACAAATAATTTAACCATTGAAGTGAATTGATTTGAAATTTTAAGTATACGTGAATTATTTGAAAAGTCCAAGTTAATTCTCATTTCAAATAACTGATCGAAGGGTAAAAGTCGAAGATATGAAGACAGTGCAAGACTGATGATCTTCACGCTGATTGGAGGGGAGCTACTGATGCTCATGATATGAGTAGCTACCTTGAAGGGGTGGAAGTAATAGCCGTCCGAACGTACTTGTTGATTGTACGGATATGCGAGGTATTGAGTGCCTATGGTTTCGTTCAGACCCAGGATGAACGTGTAAATGGACTATGTGTCTGACATTGGATTTTGTTCTGTGTTGATTGATCTCTATTAAATATATATTTGTTTGGCGGTGGAGAATTTATTCTCTTGCTTAACGCCCTTCTCTGAGACGTACGAGCTCAGAGGTTATATATCGATAGAAATCAGTCGCGTGGAGTGAATTGCCTGTGTGGCACGCCTAAGTGGCAGATGATCGAGGCTTCTGTTGAAAAGCAAAGTCTTGTGGTTGATGATCAAAGCGCGGCCTGTGTGGCATAGCTTTGTGTATAACGTTGTTTCGCAAGCCTCACACCCCGGTATGAGCCAGAAACGGGAGAAGGATATAAGGGAGGACATGCGTTTCCTTCTAGCTAGGAGTGGTGCTTTGGGTTTTGCACGCCCGGGTATTTTACTTATGTGGATGATGGAAAGCGAGGCCTCGGTTTGCTTCGGTCTCTTCGGAGCCGATGGTGTGGTCGGATATGACCAGTGACGCCCCATATGGCGAGGAAACGCAGTGTTCAGGAATTTTAATCCACATCGGTGGACCGGCCCTGACGATCCAAGGCTTGTCTGCGCGCTTGCCTGAGACACGGGCTAGAGCGTGTCCAATTCGGTAAGGACTTTCTTTTGCCTTGGTTCATGACGGAAATCCAATTTCCAAATACGACACCGTGCAGTTTTGATTGTATATATATATATATATATATATATATATGGCGACATGATATATGGTTCCCATGCCGTCTATGATTGATAGTTTTAATTGAAATTGTTTTTGAAACATATATACACTAGCAATAATATCAAATGATTTGTTTTATTCGTATCAAGCATATTTTGGTCATTATAAGGTAAAACTCTATCCCCCGGTTTATGTTGCATTATGTGATGGGAACTGAGTCTTATAATGGCTTCATTTTTATAAAAAGCATTGCGATGTTTAAAAAATTTATTTGTTTTAAAGCACTGGCAATCCAATGGAGTGAACCCGTTCCGCGAAAGCGGCGTGGTACTGTGATTTGCCATATTATAAATGTGTTAAGTAGATTTCTCATACCAGTCCCATGACTGACTCGTAGTTTGTTTCACTTGCAAACTCGGGTGCCCCTCTTTCTATACGGACAGCCTTGTATTCAAGTTTTAGCAGGCTCTTTCTGGATAGCTGGAGCTGAAGATGGATTCTATCATTTATCTCTTTTTATGTTGTTCAGCTCCTATTGTACATATTATGTTTTTGTTTTCTGATGTAGACATTTATGTATAGCTGAACTGTATTTTGAACTAAGTATGATCCTGTATACTGTGTAACTCTGATGATTATTTTTTTCCAGTGTATTCTATTGTACATTATCTGGTGTATTTATTTATTTATGTTCTGCTATTATCTGTTTATGTGTTATATTCCAAAGATTACCCTCGTCACCGTCTCATCGGGGTTTGGGGTCGTCATAAACGTGGTATCAGAGCTTTGGTTAAGCTTAGTTCTGGAGTATAACATATTAACAAACTCGTCAGAAATAGAACCAGTAGTGTTCTAGGGTGAATAACTCATTACAGATAGGATCAGAAATATCCTAGTATGAGTATAGCAGAATGAAATACACCTCGATAGACGCATTTACATTCAAGTATATGTCTCTATGTTTTAAAATTACCTTTTTTCTGTTGACCTGACACTTTGTCTGCTATTTGCGGACATAGAAAATGAGTGGCAGAAGAAGAAGAAATAATCCTGTGGTTCAACAAATAAATGAGCCGGTTGTACTCCCTCAGCGAGGATCGGATATAGAAGCTCTATTGAAAAGATATCGAAATCTGGGTGGAGTACCATTCTCGGGCAATGAGTCTATTATTCAAACTCAGGCTTGGATGAGTTCTGCTGAAAGAATTTTTGAAAGTTTCCAGCTGAGAGATGATCAGAAAAGATTAGTGGCATCTTGGGCGCTCAAGGAAGAAGCGTTAATCTGGTGGGAAACGGTTACTAAGGATAATCCAAAAGGTTATATCACTTGGGATAGATTCAAAGAGATTTTAAGTAAAAGATTTATTCCTCCAGAAGCAATTGAGCGGTTATGTGATGAATTTTCTTATATGATACAAGGAGATATGACCATTCCGGAATATCATAAGTAATTCAATGAACTTTCTCATTTTGCCCCTCATCTAATTCAAGATCCAAAGAGGAAGAATCTGAGGTTTATTAATGGTCTTCAAAGAAAGTACCAGAATAGTGTGATGGGGCATGTGAAGATTCCTTTTTCTGAAATGATATACATGGCTTATCAGTATGAAGATCTAAATAATCGAGGTCTTTTAGTCGATGAAGAGGAAGTCAGTTCGAGCAACAAAAGGAAAACTGAAACTGATAGCCCAGAGACGAGTACACAGCCTGAGGCCAGTACGATGTCTGGGGTCAGAAAGAAGCCTAGATTAAATCGAGAAAAGATTATATCTCAGAAAGGATCAGTAACGACTGCAATATGCAATAACTGCAAGAAACCAGTACATTTGTCGATAAACTGTGGACCCTTAAAGAAGCGATCAAAGGATAAATTTAAATCCAAGAAAAAGTTGCAAGACACTAGGAAATGCAATCTGGGCCATCGGGCTAGTCATATAAAGCGAGATTGCCGGTTATTAGAGAAACCTGAAATGATACAGGTAAATAAAGTAGCAGAAGCTCCTGCATCCTCAGCTAGACAAGAAAGGCCAGATGTTTCAGAAGGCACGCTTACGGTCAAAAACATTCCAGTTAAATTACTGTTTGATACAGGCATGTCGCGAAGCTTTGTCGCAAAGAATGTGGTTAAGAAACTAGATTTGAATTTGAAAAAGCTCAGAGAACCCATGACTGTTCACAATCCGGTTGGGGGTTCGATCGATCTTAGTTGGGTTTGTGGGGTTCCAGTTTCTTTTTCCTGCTATCGATTCCCAACTATCACGATCGTCATGAATTTTACAGAGTTTGATCTTATTCTGGGAATGGATTGGTTAACCAAATATGAAGCTGAGGTTAAATGCGCCGACAGAGTCGTAAGGGCGAAGATTAAATCAGGCAATTATATAACCATTCCATGTGAAGGTTCGAATTCTGATAGAATTGACTTATGGGCAGCATTAGATGTTTCTCCTGCTCAAATAGATCCTGTTCCTGTCGTTCTGGAGAATATTTCGGTCGACATAGAAAATATCCCAGTGGTCAAGAACTATGCGGATGTGTTCGAAGAAGTTGTTAGCTTACCTCCACAGAGAGAAATTGATTTTAAAATCTCTTTAGTTCTGAATGCAAGGCCAGTAGTTCACGCTGTTCGAAGAATGACCTTGAAGGAAAAAGAAGAGTTAGACAATCAGACTAGACAGCTTGTATGGAAAGGTCTGATCAGGCCTAGTTTCTCTGATTGGGGAGCAGCAGTGGTATTTGTCCCAAAGTCAGACGGTACTCTCAGACTATGTGTAGATTATCGTGACTTGAATAAGCAGACGCTGAAGAACAAATATCCATTGCCGCAGATTAAAGATTTGTTGGACCGATTGAATAGAGCACAAGTGTTTTCACGAATGGACCTAGCTACAGGTTTCCATCAGCTTCGTATTGCCTAAGAGTGTGTTCCTTTGACCGCATTCAGAGGCCCAGATTTATTCTACGAGTGGTTAGTAATGCCGTTCGGCTTATGCAACGCTCCAGCATATTTTGTCGATCTAATGAACCGGGTATTCAGAGGAGTATTGAATAAATTCGTTCTGGTTTTCATTGATGATATATTGATCTTCTCTAAATCAGAAAGAAAGCATGAAAAACATTTCGAACAAGTGTTAGAAATTCTGCGAAAGAATGTTTTAAAAGCAAAGTTTTCCAAATGTATATTCTGGCAAGAAGAAGTCAAATTTCTTGGCCACGTCGTGTCAAAACAATGAATCTCATGGATCCCATTAAAATCACTGCGATTCAGAATTGGAAACAGCCTCGTACACCCATAGAAATCAGAAGTTTTCTCGGGTTGGCCAGTTATTATCGGAAATTCATTAAGGATTTCGCGAAGACATCTAGTTACTAACTAAGAAACATTCGAGATTCAACTGGACTCCCTAATGTGAGGCAGCTTTCCAGAAGCTGAAGTTAAAACTGATAACAACTCCAGTGTTAACAATAATAGATGGCAATGAGGACTTGAAAGTCTGGACTGACGCATCTAGAGAAGGCCTTGGTGCAGTGTTAATGCAAAGAGGTCAAGTGATTGCCGTCAGCTGAAACCACATGAG
Organism: Allium sativum; assembly: GCA_030737875.1. NCBI lineage: Eukaryota > Viridiplantae > Streptophyta > Magnoliopsida > Asparagales > Amaryllidaceae > Allium > Allium sativum. The sequence continues at coordinate 351,986,302 of CM060919.1, read as the reverse complement.
AAAAATTACGTTACTCATGATCTTGAGTTGTTAGCCATTGTATTTGCTCTGAAAATATGGATGCACTATCTGTTGGGTGAGAAATTCGAACTGTACACAGACCATAAATCATTGAAGTATCTGTTTACCCAGAAATACTTGAATCTGAGACAACAGCGTTGGGTAGAATTTCTTACCGCGTACGATTTTGAGATTTCGTACACTCCAGGGAAAGCCAATGTTGTGGCTGATGCGCTGAGTAGAAAGAATGTAATAATCGCTAGTTTTATTATTACGACTTCGTTGATTGATAACATATCTTCTCTTAAGAAAGATGATCACTTCATTCAAAAGATCAGAGATATAATTCAGAAAGGTGAGCCCTCGAGTTTTCAAATAGATAGCGAGGGGATTCTGAGGTTGAAAGGCCGGATATGTGTGCCAAACATTCCTGAGCTCCGGAGAGAAGTATTAGATGAATGTCACAAAGCCAAGCTTAGTATTCATGCAGGAGTGAGCAAGATGTATAATGATATCAAATGCACTTTCTGGTGGAGATCCATGAAACGAGACATCTCCTTATATGTAAGTCGGTGTTCCACCTATTAGCAAGTCAAAAGCGATCAGCAGAAACTCGCTGGATTGTTGCAACCTTTAGAAGTTCCAGGTGGAAAGTGGGAACATATTTTAATGGATTTCATAGATGGTTTGCCCAGAACAAGGAAAGGAAATGACAGTATTTGGGTGATCGCAGATCGTTTCACGAAGACCGCCCATTTCATACCTGTCAAATCGAATAGAACTGCTCAGAGTCTGGCGCAGGTTTATTTCAAAGAAATTGTTAGACTGCACGGAGGTCCCATTAGCATCGTTAGTGACCGTGACCCGATTTTTGCTACTAAATTCTAGGAAGCATTCCAAGCAGAATTGGGAACGAAACTGAACTTGAGCACCGCATATCATCCTCAAACAGATGGTCAAACTGAGAGGGTGAATCATATTCTAGAAGATTTATTGCGGGCCTGTGTAATTGATTTTGGCGGATCATGGGAAGACCATTTGCATTTGGCCGAGTTCTCATACAACAACAGCTACCAAGCGAGCCTGACAATGTCACCATTCGAAGCATTGTATGGTAGACCGTGCCGATCTCCTGCTTGCTGGGTAGAACCTGGTAATAGACTCGTATTGGGACCCGATATGATTCGCGAGGCTGTGGACAAAGTAAATTTTGTTAAGAAACGATTACTCGCCGCCCAAAGCCGACAGAAAAGCTATGCAGATAAAAGAAGAAGAGATATATCATTTGCTATTGGCGACTATGTGTATTTGAAGGTATCTCCGATGAGAGGAGTAATCCGGTTCGATAAAACAGGGAAATTGGCGCCCAAATTTATTGGCCCGTTTCCTATTCTAGAACGGATTGGAACTCTCGCTTGTAGGGTTCAATTACCTGATTGGTTGCCTGGAGTACATAATGTGTTTCATGTATCTCAACTTCGAAAGCATGTTCATGATCCAGACTTGATCGTGGAAGAAGCAGCGCAATGGGATATAGAAATTACTCCAGAATTGGCTGTGAGAAGAGAACCGCTAAAGATTATTGGCAAAGAAACCAAAGAACTAAGGAACAAGAAGGTTCACTTAGTCAAAGTGCAATGGAGTGGGGATCCGCGAGATTGTACTTGGGAAACAGAGGAAAGCATTAAGAAAGCCTATCCTAAGTGCAGGGTGGATATCTCTGATTGACTCTGGTGTAAGGTACATTTACCATATCTTTGCAATACCATTTTGTTCTCTACTTTGCTGTTGTTTTCTTTTCATGCATGTTAACTTTTTTACATAGTCTGAATGATTTTAAAAGAGTATAGGAATTGTTTGGCGTATTTTTGAAAAGTTAAAAACAAATCGATTGTTGGTTGTGTTGTGTGATTGTGGATTGGATTAATTGAATTATTGGAATGATAGTTAATTTAGTCAATAAGAGAATGAAATTAAATGTATGCAACTGATTAAATATAGAACTGATTTAGAAATTGATAGCAATATATACATGTGCATTATATATGTGTGAACAGGTTATGGATGAACAGCTAAGCAAAGTAATAAAATTGTTTGCCTGACAAATAGGTACACGTTTATTATATTTCTTGGGATTTGATGATTTTATGAGCCGATTGGCTAGCCGCTTGGCTTTTCCTTTTTCTTTTGGATTGGTGAGGGCCATGGGAGGCTATTAGAAATATCCCGAAGTCCCCCGTACAAAGGAGGTTATGGCGAATTTTTTTGAAAATTTAGGGTGTTAGCAAAAATTTTGAAGAATTTGAAAATTCTTAGAAACAGAAAAGTTGGAGAATTGAAGCCAGATTGAAAGTGGAATTAGTTAATTAAACCACTTTCGACTTTGTTCCTTTTCGGGGACGAAAAGTTTTAAGTGGGGGAGATTGTAACAACCCGGAAAATCTGAGCCAGTTTAAAATTTTTAATTTGGCTATTTTTGTGGATTCTAAATATTTAAAATAAATATTTTAAATAATAACGACGAAAAGTGTGGTTGAATCGACGTTTGAAAGTAAATATAATTACTTTGAATTATAAACAAGGCCTAAAATGGCGCGGCAGTTTCAAAATTTCATTTTAAACTTTGACTGACTGTACTGGGTGCAAAATAAAACAGATTTTAGTGAAACCAAAAATATTTAAATCTGTTAGTGAATATCTTTCTAAAGAATCTGAAAAATCGAAGTTTCATAGAGGGAGTCAAAAGTTATGGCCAAATGAATTTTCAGAAAGGTCGCTATAGAATTTATATAGCCCGTGAAAATAGACATTTTGCAAACGACCTCGGAATTCGACGAAACCACTTTTGTTGGATCCGGGATGTCAAATTATTGCTAGGTTTCAAATTTCATAATTTTTGAAGTTAACATGTGAGCGTGGAAAAAGAAAATGTGTTTGGTGAATTTCTGTTAAATTAGATCGACCAGAAAAAGGCCATTTTTCAAACGATCCCAGAATTCGACGAAACTAGTTTTGTTGGGACCGTACCATCAAAACATAGCTAGATTTATTTTTCAGGGATTTTTAGAATCAGTGTGTGGCCCCGGCAAATTGAAATGTACGTTCAAATTAAATATTGAATGTTTTATATTTTAATTTGAAGGAAAGCTGACTGAAACAATCGAATGGGCCTACGAAACATATCGCATTGTGTTCAGAATGGGGGTATTTTACTGGGGACGACAGTCGTTGGGTTTGGATTGGAGTTCGTAGGAGATAATCGGTATTTTAGAAATTTAAAAATATATAAATAAATAGAAAAATTCCGATTGGCCAACACAATTTCTCTCTCCCCATAATCGTTCCAGGAGACGATAGAAAAGGGTTAAAACCTTCACTCCTCAAATCGGATCAATTCACGCAATAAAATCACGAGCGCCAGTAGAGTTTTTCGTAGATCTTCCAATTCTCTTCAAATCCATATAAGATTAGAAATTTATCGTTGCTTCGTTCGGGAGATACGGGTCTCGAAAGTCAAGCCCTTTCCAACACCGCCGCGCCGCCTGTAGGCCATCGAAGTGGGCCCCGCTTCAGGCGCCAGTGCGCCTCTCTCCCCTCTTCCTCGTGGTGAACGCCGATCGACGTATCGTTGCACGGATTTCACGATAAACTAAAACCTAGTTTCGAAGATTTTCAGAGAGGTACGGCTATTTTAAATAGTTTATAGTACTTTAAAACGCTACGGTTTATGATTTCACTATAAAAATCATATCTTTTTGCTATGTTGACGAAATCCAGTGAAACAAGAGACAGTGGACTCGTGTGGACGTCTTCTACCTTCTAGAAGAGACCGCATATTTTTCTGAGCCTTCTGTTATTTTTGGTGGAGTGGAACCCAATGTGAGATTTCTAATTTATAATCGATATGGAAAACAATGATGTATAAATTATATAGTCGATGTATGAGTTATATTAGCGCTGTACACCTCATGTATAAGCGTTGTATAAGTTGTATGCTCGATGTATAAGTTATATATGCATTGTAAAAGTAACATATGTGTTGAATAAATTAAAATGATATTGAAGTGAAATCGAAATATATTTATATACGAATATATATATATATATATATACTCCCCTCGTCCACATACCATGGACGATATATATTGGTTGTAATAATTGTTTGGGTTATTGGTTGATGTGAAATTTGGGTGAATATCATGAATGGTTGAATTGAAATGATTGATTGTGATTGAAATCCCAATAGGATTAGTATATGGGAAAATTCGCCTGCGTGCGAACTAGATATTGAAAATCCCCATTGTCAAAAACTGCGAGGTTTTAAGGTAGAGCGAGGAGCCGTACTAGGGACGGTGCCGGTTTTAACTACGCTGTCGTTAAGCTGCCGAAATTTTCAATAATATTCATGTGCTGAAACTATATTCGTGTGTTGAATGGAAATTCATTTGTTGAGTAGAAATTCATGTGTTGAATGAAGTTCATGTGTTGAATAAATTATTTGAAAGATAAAAATCACATTTTTATTATATATATAGCCTATATAAAATACTAGTATTTTAAATAAATTGTTTTAACGCCAAAAATAACATTTTTACCTTATGTATAGACTTTATAAAATAATCGTGTTTTGAAATAAATTGTTTTACAATAAAAATCACGTTTTTATTATATACATAAACTATAGAAAATATTCATGTGTTGAATAAAGGACTAGAACGATGAAAATCATATTTTTATCGTATATGTGAATTCGAAAACGTTCATGTGTTGAATATATAGATTGAACAATAAAATCAACCTTTTTATTGTGAATATGAAGTGTTAAAAATAGTGATGTGTTGAAATAAATATCTGTTGGATAAAAAAAGCATTTTTATCAGATATATGAAATGAATATAGTATTGAAATCGAAGATTCGATTATATTTATTTATATATATATATATAATTAAAATAAATCGAATAACGAAGCTGCAGTTCGTGTTTTGAAACCGTGATTTCAAACGATTAGTGCGGGAGATCCGACCATCGGATTTTCCCGAAACCGCAACCGTTGAGTTCGCCTTGGAAATATCTTTCCAACAACACCCACTTTGTGAAGATCCAACGGTTGGATTGTCTGGAATGTTTAATTCAAATCTGAAGAAAAACAGCGCCAGAATCGATTATATTTATATATATAAATATAATTAAATTAAATCTAATAACGACGCTGCAGTTCGTATTTTGAAATCGTAAATTCAAATGATTAATGCGAGAGATCCGACCGTCGGATTTTCCCGAAACTGAAACCGTTGGATTCGTTTTGAAAAGATCTTTCTAATGATATAAAATTTGTGAAGATCCAATGGTTAGATATTCAGATATGTGTAAATCAAATCTGAAGAAAAACAGCGCCACGGCCGCGTTATGTCCTGAAGCGTTGTTTTGAATGAACTGGCTATTTTTAAATAAATAAAAATAGCGATAAATCGTGATAAAATATTATAAACGATATGGAATGGAAATAAACTGAATTTTCTCGGTTTATGTGATATTTGATGGTTGAATGTGTTCGGCGTGAAAATTACATTAAAGGACAAAATTAGTGATAATGAATAATTTAACCATTGAAGTGAATTGATTTGAAATTCTAAGTATACGTGAATTATTTGAAAAGTCCGAGTTAATTCTCATTTCAAATAACTGATCAACGGGTGAAAGTCGAAGATATGAAGACAGTGCAAGACCGATGATCTTCACGTCGAATGGAGGGGGTGCTACTGATGCTCATGATAGGAGTAGCTACCTTGAAGGGGTTGAAGTAGTAGCCGTCCGGACGTACTTGTTGATTGTACGGATATGCGAGGTATTGAGTGCCTCCGGTTTCGTTCAGACCCAGGACGAACGTGTAAATGGACTGTGTGTCTGACATTGGATTTTGTTCTGTGTTGATTGATCTCTATTAAATATATATCTGTTTGGCGGCGGAGAATTTATTCTCTTGCTTAACGCCCTTCTCTGAGACGTACGAGCTCAGAGGTTATATATCGATAGAAATCAGTTGCGTGGAGTGAATTGCCTATGTGGCACGCCTAAGTGGCAGATGATCAAGGCTTCTGTTGAAAAGCAAAGTCTTGTGGTTGATGATCAAAGCGCGGCCTGTGTGGCATAGCTTTGTGTATAACATTGTTTCGCGAGCCTCACACCCCGGTATGAGCCAGAAACGGGAGAAGGACATCAGGGAGGACATGCGTTTCCTTCTAGCTAGGAGTGGTGCTTTGGGTTTTGAATGCCCGGGTATTTTACTTATGTGGATGATGGAAAGCAAGGCCTCGGTTTGCTTCGGTCTCTTCGGAGCCGATGGTGTGGTCGGATATGACCAGTGATGCCCCATAGGGCGGGGAAACGCAGTGTTCAGGAATTTTAATCCACATCGGTGGACCGGCCCTGACGATCCAAGGCTTGTCTGCGCGCTTGCCTGAGACACGGGCTAGAGCGTCACGAATTCGGTAAGGACTATCTTTTGCCTTGGTTCATGACGAAATCCAATTTCCAAATACGACACCGTGCGGTTTTGATTGTATATATATGGCGACATGATATATGGTTCCCACGCCGTCTATGATTGATAGTTATGATTGAAATTGTATTTGAAACATATATACACTAGCAATAATATCAAATGATTTTTTTTTTTCGTATCAAGCATATTTTGATCATTATAAGGTAAAACTCTATCCTCTGGTTTGTGTTGCATTGTGTGATGGGAACTGAGTCTTATAATGGCTTCATTTTTATAAAAAGCATTGCGATGTTTAAAAGATTTATTTGTTTTAAAGCACTGGCAATCTAATGGAGTGAACCCGTTCCGCGAAAGCGGCGTGGTCCTATGATTTGCCATATTGTAAAATATGTTAAGTAGATTTCTCATACCGGTCCCATGACTAACTCGTAGTTTGTTTCACTTGCAAACTCAGGTGCCTATCTTTCTACACGGGCAGCCTTGTATTCAAGTTTTAGCAGACTCTTTTTGGATAGCTGGAGCTGAAGATGGATTCAATCATTTATCTCTTTTTATGCTGTTCAGCTCCTATTGTACATATTATGTTTTTGTTTTCTGCTATAGACATTTATGTATAGCTGAACTGTATTTTAAACTAAGTATGATCCTTATACTGTGTAACTTTGATGATTATGTTTATCCAATGTATTCTATTGTACATTATCTGGTGTATTTATTTATTTCTGTTCTGCTATTATCTGTTTATGTGTTATATTCCAAAGATTACCCTCGCCACCGTCTCATCGGGGTTTGGGGTCGTCACAAACGTGGTATCAGAGCTTTGGTTAACCTTAGTTTTGGAGTATAACATATTAACGAACTCGTCAGAAATAGAACCAGTAGTGTTCTAGGGCGAATAACTCATTACTGATAGGATTAGAATTATCCTAGTATGAGTATATCAGAATGAAATACACCTCGATAGACACATTTACATTCAAGTATATGTCTCTATGTTTTAAAATTACCTTTTTTCTGTTGACCTGACACTTTGTCTGCTATTTGCAGACATAGAAAATGAGTGGCAGAAGCAGAAGAAATAATACTGTGGTTTAACAAATAAATGAGCCGGTTGTACTCCCTCAGCCAGGATCGGATATAGAAGCTCTATTAAAAAGATATCTAAATCTGGGTGGAGTACCATTCTTGGGCAATGAATCTATTATTCAAACTCAGGCTTGGATGAGTTCTACTGAAAGAATTTCTGAAAGTTTCCAGCTGAGAGATGATCAGAAAAGATTAGTGGCATCTTGGGCGCTCAAAGAAGAAGCGTTAATATGGTGGGAAACGGTTACTAAGGATAATCTAGAAGGTGATATCACCTGGGATATATTCAAAGAGATTTTCAGTAAAAGATTTATTCCTCCAGAAGCAACTGAGCGGTTATGTGATGAATTTTCTTATCTGATACGAGGAGATATGACCATTCTGGAATATCATAAGAAATTCAATGAACTTTCTTTTTTTCCCTCATCTAATTCAAGATCCAAAGAGGAAGAATCTGAGGTTTATTAATGGTCTTCAAAGAAAGTACCAGAATAGTGTGATGGGGCATGTGAAGATTCCTTTTTCTGAAATGATATACATGGCTTATCAGTATGAAGATCTAAATAATCGAGGTTTTTTAGTCGATGAAGAGGAAGTCAGTTCGGGCAACAAAAGGAAAACTGAAACTGATAGCCCAGAGACGAGTACATAGCCTGAGGCCAGTACGATGTCTGGGGTCAGAAAGGAGCCTAGATTAAATCGAGAAAAGGTTATATCTGAGAAAGGATCAGTAACGACTGCAATATGCAATAACTGCAAGAAACCAGGACATTTGTCGATAAACTGTGGACCCTTAAAGAAGCGATCAAAGGATAAATTTAAATCCAAGAAAAAGTTGCAAGACACTAGGAAATGCAATCTGGGCCATCGGGCTGGTCATATAAAGCGGGATTGCCGGTTATTAGAGAAACTGTGGACCCTTAAAGAAGCGATCAAAGGATAAATTTAAATCCGAGAAAAAGTTGCAAGACACTAGGAAATGCAATCTGGGCCATCGGGCTGGTCATATAAAGCGGGATTGCCGGTTATTAGAGAAACCTGAAATGATACAGGTAAATAAAGTAGTAGAAGCTCCTGCATCCTCAGCTAGTCAAAAAAGACCAGATGTTTTAGAAGGCACGCTTACGGTCAAAAACATTCCAGTTAAAGTACTGTTTGATACAGGCGTGTCGCGAAGCTTTGTCGCAAAGAATGCGGTTAAGAAACTAGACTTGGATTTGAAAAAGCTCAAAGAACCCATGACTGTTCACAATCCGGCTGGGGGTTCGGTCGATCTTAGTTGGGTTTGTGGGGTTCCAGTTTATTTTTCCTGCTACCGATTCCCAACTATCACGACGTCATGAATTTTACAGAGTTTGATCTTTTTCTATGAATGGATTGGTTAACCAAATATGAAGCTGAGGTTAAATGCACCGACAGAGTCATAAGGGCGAAGATTAAATCAGGCAATTATATAACCATTCCATGTGAAGGTTCGAATTCTGATAGAATGGACTTCTGGGCAGCATTAGATGTTTCTCCTGCTCAAATATACCATGTTCCTGTCGTTCCAGAGAATATTTCGGTCGACATAGAAAATATCCTAGTGGTCAAGAACTATGCGGATGTGTTCGAAGAAGTTGTTAGCTTACCTTCGCAGAGAGAAATTGATTTTAAAATCTCTTTAGTTCCGAATGCAAGGCCAGTAGTTCACGCTATTCGAAGAATGACCTTTAAGGAAAAAGAAGAGTTAGACAATCAGACTAGATAGCTTGTATGGAAAGGTCTGATCAGGCCTAGTTTCTCTAATTGGGGAGCAGCAGTGGTATTTGTCCCAAAGTCAGACGGTACTCTCAGACTATGTGTAGATTATCGTGACTTGAATAAGCAAACGCTGAAGAACAAATATCCATTGCCGCGGATTGATGATTTATTGGACTGATTGAATGGACACAAGTGTTTTCACGAATGGACCTAGCTGCAGGTTTCCATCAGCTACGTATTGCCGAAGAGTGTGTTCTTGTGACAGCATTCAGAGGCCCAGATTTATTCTACGAGTGGTTAGCAATGTCGTTCGGCTTATGTAACGCTCCAGCATATTTTGTCGATCTAATGAACCGGGTATTCAGAGGAGTATTGAATAAATTCGTTCTGGTTTTCATTGATGATATATTGATCTTCTCTAAATCAGAAAGCGAGCATGAAAAACATTTGGAACAAGTGTTAGAAATTCTGCGAAAGAATGTTTTAAAAGCAAAGTTTTCCAAATGTATATTCTGGCAAGAAGAAGTCAAATTTCTTGGCCACGTCGTGTCAAAACAAGGAATCTCAGTGGATCCCACTAAAATCACTACGATTCAGAATTGGAAACAACCTCGTACACCCACAGAAATCAGAAGTTTTCTCGGGTTGGCCAGTTATTATCGGAAATTCATTAAGGATTTCGCGAAGACATCTAGTTACCGACTAAGAAACATTCGAGATTCAACCGGACTCCCGAAGGTGAGGCAGCATTCCAGAAGCTGATGTTAAAACTGACAACAGCTCCAGTGTTAACAATAATAGATGGCAATGAGGACTTGAAAGTATGGACTGACGCATCTAGAGAAGGCCTTGGTGCAGTGTTAATGCAAAGAGGTCAAGTGATTGCTTATGCAAGCCGTCAGCTGAAACCGCATGAGAAAAATTACGTTACTCATGATCTTGAGTTGTTAGCCATTGTATTTGCTCTGAAAATCTGGAGGCACTATCTGTTGGGTGAGAAATTCAAACTGTACACAGACCATAAATCATTGAAGTATCTGTTTACCCAGAAAGACTTGAATCTGAGACAGCAGCGTTGGCTAGAATTTCTTACAACGTACGATTTTGAGATTTTGTACACTCCAGGGAAAGCCAATGTTGTGGCTGATGCGCTAAGTAAAAAGAATGTAATAATTGCCAGTTTTATTACTACAACTTCGTTGATTGATAACATATCTTCTCTTTAGAAATATGATCACTTCATTTAGAAGATCAGAGAGAGAATTCAGAAAGGTGAGCCCTCGAGTTTTCAAATAGATAGCGAGGGGATTCTGAGGTTGAAAGGCCGCATATGTGTGCCAAACATTCCTGAACTCCGGAGAGAAGTATTAGGTGAATGTCACAAAGCCAAGCTTAGTATTCATCCAGGAGTGAGCAAGATGTATAATGATATCAAATGCACTTTCTGTTGGAGATCCATGAAACGAGACATCTCCTTATATGTAAGTCGGTGTTTCACCTGTCAGCAAGTCAAAAGCGATCAACAGAAAGTCGCTGGATTGCTGCAACCTTTAGAAGTTCCAGGTGGAAAGTGGGAACATATTTCTATGGATTTCATAGATGGTTTGCCCAGAACCAGGAATGGAAATAACAGTATTTGGGTGATCATAGATCGTTTCACGAAGACCGCCCATTTCATACCTGTCAAATCGAATAGAACTGCTCAGAGTCTGGCGCAGGTTTATTTCAAAGAAATTGTTAGACTGCACGGAGTTCCCATGAGCATAGTTAGTGACCGTGACCCGATTTTTGCTAGTAAATTCTGGGAAGCATTCCAAGCAGAATTGGGAACGAAACTGAACTTGAGCACCGAGATCATCCTCAAACAGATGGTCAAACTGAGAGGGTGAATCGTATTCTAGAAGATTTATTGCGGGCCTGTGTAATTGATTTTGGCGGATCATGGGAAGACCATTTGCATTTGGCCGAGTTCTCATACAACAACAGCTACCAAACGAGCCTGACAATGTCACCATTCGAAGCATTGTATGGTAGACCATGTCGATCTCCTGCTTGCTGGGTAGAACCTGGTAATAGACTCATATTGGGACCCGATATGATTCGCGAGGCTGTGGACAAAGTAAATTTCGTTAAGAAACGATTACTTGCCGCCCAAAGCCGACAGAAAAGCTATGCAGATAAAAGAAGAAGAGATATATCATTTGTTGTTGGCGACTATGTGTATTTGAAGGTATCTCCGATGAGAGGAGTAATCCGGTTCGATAAAACAGGGAAATTGGCGCCCAAATTTATTGGCTCGTTTCCTATTCTAGAACGGATTGGAACTCTTACTTATAGGGTTCAATTACCTGATTGGTTGCCTGGAGTACATAATGTGTTTCATGTATCTCAACTTCGAAAGCATGTTCATGATCCAGACTTGATCGTGGAAGAAGTAGCGCAATGGGATATAGAAATTACTCCAGAATTGGCTGTGAGATGAGAGCCGCTAAAGATTATTAGCAAAGAAACCAAAGAACTGAGGAATAAGAAGGTTCACTTAGTCAAAGTGCAATGGAGTGGAGATCCGCGAGATTGTACTTGGGAAACAGAGGAAAGCATTAAGAAAGCCTATCCTAAGTGCAGGGTGGATATCTCTGATTGACTCTGGTGCAAGGTACATTTACCATATCTTTGCAATACCATTTTGTTCTCTACATTGCTGTTGTTTTCTTTTCATGCATATTAACTTTTTTACATAGTCTGAACGATTTTAAAAGAGTGTAGGAATTATTTGGCGTATTTTTGAAAAGTTAAAAACAAATTAATTGTTGGTTGCGTTTTGTGATTGTGGATTGGATTAATTGAATTATTGGAATGATAGTTAATTTAATCAATAAGAGAATGAAATTAAATGTATGCAATTGATCAAATATTGAACTGATTTAGAAATTGATAGCAATATATACATGTGCATTATTATATATGTGTGAACAGGTTATGGATGAACAGCTAAGCAAAGGAATAAAATGGTTTGCCCGACAAATAGGTACACGTTTATTATATTTCTTGGGATTTGATGATTTTATGAGCCGATTGGCTAACCGCTTGGCTTTTCCTTTTTCTTTTGGATTGGTGAGGGCTATGGGAAGCTATTAGAAATATCCCGAAGTCCCCCGTACAAAGGAGGTTATGGCGAAATTTTTCGAAAATTTAGGGTGTTAGCATAATTTTTGAAGAATTTGAAAATTTTTAGAAACTGAAAAGTTGGAGAATTGAAGCCAGATTGAAAGTAGAATTTGTTAATTAAACCACTTTTGACTTTGTTCCTTTTCGGCGACGAAAAGTTTTAAGTGGGGGAGATTGTAACAACCCGGAAAATCTGAGCCAGTTTAAAATTTTTAATTTGGCTATTTTAGTGGATTTTAAATATTTAAAATAAATATTTTAAATAATAACGACGAAAAGTGTGGTTGAATCGACGTTTGAAAGTAAATATAATTACTTTGAATTATAAACAAGGCCTGAATTGGCGCGGCAGTTTCAAAATTTCATTTCAAACTTTGACTGACTGTACCAGGTGCAAAATAAAACAGATTTCAGTGAAACCAAAACTATTTAAATCTGTTAGTGAATATCTTTCTAACGAATCTGAAAAATCGAAGTTTCATAGCGGGATTCAAAAGTTATGGCCAAATGAATTTTCAGAAAGGTCGCTATAGAATTTATATAGCCCGTGAAAATAGACATTTTGCAAACGACCACGGAATTCGACGAAACCACTTTTGTTGGATCCGGGATGTCAAATTATTGCTAGGTTTCAAATTTCAAAAAATTTTTAGTTAACATGTGAGCGTGGAAAAAGAAAATGTGTTTGGTGAATTTCTTTTAAATTGGATCGACCCGAAAAAGGCCATTTTTCAAACGATATCAGAATTCAACGAAACTAGTTTTGTTGGGACCGTACCGTCAAAACATAGCTAGATTTATTTTTCGGGGATTTTTAGAATTAGTGTGTAGCCCTGGCAAATTGAAATGTACGTTCAAATTACATATTGAATGTTTTATATTTTAATTTGAAGGAAAGCTGAATGAAACAGTCGAATGGGCCTACGAAACATATCCCATTGTGTTCGGAATGGGTGTATTTAACTGGGGACGACAGTCGTTAGGTTTGGACTGGAGTTCGTAGGAGATAATCAGTATTTTAGAAATTTAAAAATGTATAAATAAATAGAAAAATTCCGATTGGCCAACACAATTTCTCTCTCCCCGTAATCGTTCCAGGCGATGACGGAAAAGGGTTTAAACCTTCTCTCCTCAAATCTGATCAATCCACGCAATAAAATCACGAGCGCCAGTAGAGTTTTTTGTAGATCTTCTAATTCTCTTCAAATCCATATAAGATTTGAAATTTATCGTTGCTTCGTTCGAGAGATACGGGTCTCGAAAGTCGAGCCCTTTCCAACGCCGCCGCGCCGCCTATAGGCCACCGAACTGGGCCCCGCTTCAGGCGCCAGTGCGCCTCTCTCCCCTCTTCCTCATGGTGAAGGCCGATCGACGTATCGTTGCACGGATTTCACGATAAACTTAAAACTAGTTTCGAAGATTTTCAGAGAGGTACGACCTGTTTTATTTTAAATAGTTTATAGTACTTTAAAACGCTACGGTTTATGATTTCACTGTAAAAATCATATCTTTTTTCTATTTTGACAAAATCCAGTGAAACAAAAGACAGTGGACTCGTGTGGACGTCTTCTACCTTCTAGAAGAGACCGCATATTTTTCTGAGCCTTCTGCTATTCTTGGTGGAGTGGAACCCAATGTGAGATTTCTAATTTATAATCGATATGGAAAACAACGATGTTTAAATTATATAGTCGATGTATGAGTTATATAAGCGTTGTACACCTCATGTATAAGCGTTGTATAAGTTGTATATTCGATGTATAAGTTATATATGCTTTGTAAAAGTGACATATGTGTTGAATAAATTAAAATGATATTAAAGTGAAATCGAAATATATTTATATACGAATATATATATATATATACACACACACTCCCCTCGTCCACAGACCATGGACGATATATATTGGTTGTGATAATTGTTTGGATTATTGGTTGATGTGAAATTTGGGTGAATATCATGAATGGTTGAATTGAAATGATTGATTGTGATTGAAATCCCAATAGGATTAGTATATGGGAAAATTCGCTTGCGTGCGAACTAGATATTGAAATTCCCCATTGTCAAAAACCGCGAGGTTTTAAGGTAGAGCGAGGAGCCGTACTAGGGACGGTGCTGGTTTTAACTACCCTGCCGTTATGCTGCTGAAAATTTCAATAATATTCATGTGTTAGAATTATTTTCATGTGTTGAAACTATATTCGTGTGTTGAATAGAAATTCATTTGTTGAGTAGAAATTCATGTGTTGAATGAAGTTCATGTGTTAAATTAATTATTTGAAAGATAAAAATCACATTTTTATTATATATATAGCCTATATAAAATACTTGTTTTTTAAATAAATTGTTTTAACACCAAAAATAACATTTTTACCTTATGTATAGACTCTATAAAATAATCGTGTTTTGAAATAAATTGTTTTACAATAAAAATCACATTTTTATTATATATATAAACTATAGAAAATATTCATGTGTTGAATAAAGGACTAGAACGATGAAAATCATATTTTTATCATATGTGTGAAGTCGAAAACGTTCATGTGTTGAATATATAGATTGAACAATAAAATCAACCTTTTTATTGTGAATATGAAGTGTTAAAAATAGTGATGTGTTGAAATAAATATCTGTTGGATAAAAAATAGCATTTTTATCAAATATATGAAATGGATATAGTCTTGAAATCAAAGAATCGATTATATTTATATATATATAATTAAAATAAATTGAATAATGAAGCTGCAGTTCGTGTTTGGAAACGGTGATTTCAAACGATTAGTGCGCGAGATCCGACCATCGGATTTTCCCGAAACCGCAACCGTTGGGTTCGCCTTGGAAATATCTTTCCAACAACACCCACTTTGTGAAGATCCAACGGTTGGATTGTCTGGAATGTTTAATTCAAATCTGAAGAAAAACAGCGCCAGAATCGATTATATTTATATATATAAATATAATTAAATTAAATCTAATAACGACGCTGCAGTTCGTATTTTGAAATCGTAACTTCAAACGATTAATGCGAGAGATCTGACCATCGGATTTTCCCGAAACTGAAACCGTTGGATTCGTTTTGAAAAGATTTTTCTAATGATATAAAATTTGTGAAGATCCAATGGTTAGATTTTTAGATATGTGTAGATCAAATCTGAAGAAAAACAGCGCCACGGCCGCGTTATGGCCTGAAGCGTTGTTTTGAATGAATTGGCTATTTTTAAATAAATAAAATAGCGATAAATCGTGATAAAATATTATAAACGATATGGAATGGAAATAAACTGAATTTGCTCTGTTTATGTGATTTTTGATGGTTGAATGTGTTCGGTGTGAAAATTACATTAAAGGACAAAATTAGTGATAATGAATAATTTAACCATTGAAGTGAATTGATTTGAAATTCTAAGTATACGTGAATTATTTGAAAAGTCCGAGTTAATTCTCATTTCAAATAATTGATCGACGGGTGAAAGTCAAAGATATGAATACGGTGCAAGACCGATGATCTTGACGTCGAATGGAGGGGTGCTACTGATGCTCATGATAGGAGTAGCTACCTTGAAGGGGTTGAAATAGTAGTCGTCTGGACGTACTTGTTGATTGTACGGATATGCGAGGTATTGAGTGCCTCTGGTTTCGTTCAGACCCAGGACGAACGTGTAAACGGACTGTGTGTCTGACATTTGATTTTGTTCTGTGCTGATTGATCTCTATTAAATATATATCTATTTGGCGATGGAGAATTTATTCTCTTGCTTAACGCTATTCTCTGAGACGTACGAGCTCAGAGGTTATATATCGATAGAAATCATTCGCATGGAGTAAATTGCCTGTGTGGCACGCCTAAGTGGCAGATGATCAAGGCTTCTATTGAAAAACAAAGTCTTGTGGTTGATGATCAAAGCACGGCCTGTGTTGCGTAGCTTTGTGTATAACGTTGTTTCGCGAGCCTCACACCTCGGTATGAGCCAGAAACGGGAGAAGAACATCAGAGAGGACATGCGTTTCCTTATAGCTAGGGGTGGTGCTTTAGGTTTTGCACGCCTGGGTATTTTACTTATGTGGATGATGGAAAGCGAGGCCTCGGTTTGCTTTGGTCTCTTCGGAGCCGATGGTGTGGTCGGATATGACCAGTGACGCCCCATAAGGCGGGGAAACGCAGTGTTCAGGAATTTTAATCCACATCGGGGAAACGCAGCGTCTCGAATTCGGTAAGGTCTATCTTTTGCCTTGGTTCATGACGGAAATCCAATTTCCAAATACGACACCGTGTGGTTTTGATTGTATATATATATATATATATATATATATATATATATATATATATATATGGTGACATGGTATATGGTACCCATGTCGTCTATGATTGATAGTTATGATTGAAATTGTTTTTGAAACATATGTACACTAGCAATAATATCAAATGATTTGTTTTATTCGTATCAAGCATATTTTGGTCATTATAAGGTAAAACTCTATCCTCCGGTTTGTGTTGCATTGTGTGATGGGAACTGAGTCTTATAATGGCTTCATTTTTATAAAAAGCATTGCGATGTTTAAAAGATTTATTTGTTTTAAAGCACTGGCAATCCAATGGAGTGAACCCGTTCCGCGAAAGCGGCGTGGTCCTGTGATTTGCCATATTGTAAAATGTGTTAAGTAGATTTCTCATGCCAGTCCCATGACTGACTCGTAGTTTGTTTCACATGCAAACCCGGGTGCCCCTCTTTCTACACAGGCAGCCTTGTATTCAGGTTTTAGCAGGCTCTTTCTGGATAGCTGGAGCTGAAGATGGATTCTATCATTTATCTCTTTTTATGCTATTCAACTCTTATTGTACATATTATGTTTTTTTCCGCTGTAGACATTATGTATAGCTGAACTGTATTTTGAACTAAGTATGATCCTGTATACTGTGTAACTCTAATGATTATGTTTATCCAGTGTATTCTATTGTACATTATCTGGTGTATTTATTTATTTCTGTTCTGCTATTATCTGTTTATGTGTTATATTCCGAAGATTACCCTCGCCACTGTTCTACGGGGTTTGGGGTCGTCACAAACGGACATGTCGCGCAACGGTAGTTCACGGATTTCGACCAATAACTTTGAATGCTTAACTTGAGCTTTTTAAATCGGATTTCAGCAAAACCAAAAACTTTTGCTTTCAAATAATATTGGCTTTCAAATTAAAGAGAAATTTTCGAACTCCTATATATATTTCAAGTTTTATTTAAAACAGTTTTGGAAAAGGTCGATATAAGTGTAGTTCGTCGACCGTAACTGTAAACAGCTATTTTTAATTTTCTAAAAATATGATTTTTTTTGTAAAATTATTATAAATTATTCAAAAGTGATTTTAATTGGAAAATCTTAATTTTGGATAATATAAATGTTATTTTGATCAAACTAGCCAATATAAACTGCTTTTTAAAGATTTCGTAACGTTTTGAAACGTTGTTGTAATGCTTCTTTGAAAATAATATGTTTTAAAGTTTTTAACCCACTAACTATTATCAGAACTGTAATTAATTATTTTTAGATGATTTCAAAGGTTTAATTTTTTATTAAATAATTAATATTGAATTTAAATTAGCTTGTTTAATATTAAAAAGTTTTCCAATTATAAATAAATTGGATATGGTTGGAGATGAATCTTCGAATGTTTGATATTGATATTGTATATGATAACTCTCACTATTCTTGGAATTTGGAATGTAGTTTACCGTTATTTCGCTTGTAGTATGGTTTGGATACAAAAGTTAATATTGAGGATAATTTGATGAAATTTCTATCCAGATCTAATATCAAGGGGTTTGATAAATTTTTGAACTAAGATAAGGTTTTCTCGGTTTGATAGAGAAATGTTAGATAGAAATAATCTTCGGGTATTTGATATGAAACTCCATGGCATAGACATATACTATTTGAGGAATTTGGAAGATATTTGTGACGACCGCCTATAACCCATGCACTAAACAAGAGGAATATTGCACTGAAAGGTGTGCCAGGAAACTATGGACGATCATTAGAGTAGGTAAACAACATCGGAACCTGTCGTAAAACTCACAGTGCAAGGATAAAATATTATAGAACATATACAACGGGTAATAGTAGTGAAACATCATATATCAAACTTTTGAAACTTTCTCAACATCCTGAATGATTATCCAACTGATACCGAAGTTTGTACATAAGGCCTCACTACAACCCTCATAGAGCACTCAAACAGCAGAAACAGAAATACTAGATAGTAATAAAACTTTTACGCCTGCCTCCTGCTCGCCTCTGCACAGAAGAATCGTCCTCACTAATCACCTATAACCTGCTATTTAGTCTGCCCATCCACAACTGGATGAACAGCCCAAGGTAATAAGAGGATACATAAAACCTTGAGTTAGACAGCAGTCTTAGTGAGCGATAAAACAGCTAACAAACTTCAACAATAAAGTATATGAGAATGGATGGATAAACATACTAATCTACTCACAACACCAGAGAAGAACTCAACCTTATCTTCCCCACATCGAACAGTGATAGCCTTTACCATTAACAATTCAACCATTCATCCATGGAAACTAGAACACCCATTCAATCATGGAAAAGCACTCATAACATCCAGACTATATGTATCTCATGTAAACGATCCTAATCGAATTCAACATCCCTTAAGAGCAAGTCCCACTGGCCTAAACCAATATCAGACAAGCACTCAAGGAACATCTACTTCGACATTGGAAAACCTACATGAGATGGTGCAGGCAGACAACCAATCATCCATGATTGACTCTAGCTATCACCGCCAATCCTTCTTTGAAACTATTGTTAATCCTATGATGGCCAACCTTGCCTCATGTCAAGGGCTAATGGTAACCCCAGTTATAGCATAAACTCCATACGCCTTTCAACGATACGTATGTATGTCCAACCTTGACAACTAGGCCTTTCAACGATACCCAGGGTACCCGACCTACAACCAGTCTTTTGGGTGCCCCCATTGTACCCCTGCTTTGAGCCTGCTAGGACTTACGACAACGATAATCTCTCAGCCTTCTCATCTCTAGTCATCCAACTTGATGACTTTTCATAGCCCAAGCAACCTTCTTGAGCAACCTTTATCTACTAACTCACGACCTTTGAGTTGTCACCCCATTCGCTGTTTTACACCAATCAACGAACACCTTTCAACACTTCGAATCTTCCAACTTGAATTTACTTCGAAGTCACAACATCACCGAACCAAGTTACACACTGCGCTATGGCTTGAGTAGGGTTCGGGGGGTTGGGCCCGAAAAAAAAAATTCAAGTTCTTCTCTTCCAACCCGGGCTGTACCCGAAAAATGTACTTTTTCAGAAAATGACCATGCGCGACCGACCCCCTTGGTACGACTGACCCCAACATGTGCGACTGACTCGAGCTCTGGTCAGCCCAACATGACCGACCAAACCACTCTACTCGACCCAACGTGACTGACCAGACCAATCTGCTCGACCCCTCCTTTACGACCGATCCAAACACGTCACCAAGACATGGCCGACCCGATCCATGTTTGTTAACCCAAAACATAACCGACCCAACCACATTATGGTGCGACCAGAACCACTTCATAACCCGTATGCTGCTCGACCCAACTCGCTCGAACCAACCTGTTCAACCAACATGCTCGAACGACCCAACCATTTCTTTTCCTCCAAGAAAACCTTCCTATGGTTCAATCGACCCTCCATGTTCGATCCACCATGTCCGACCCTCCATGTTCAACCCAAAACCTACAACTCCAATTTTGACCAAAACTTTGCTAAAACTATTCGTTCGACGAAACTAGCTCATCCAATACATCCAATATGATCATAAGCATGATATGAAATCAACAATAACACCAAAATGACAATTCCATCAACAAACATGTAAAATTCACCAAAATCACCATAAATATGCATATGAGCAAAACCATGGATCTAACTTGCACATTCATATGAAATGTTATAGAAATTACCTATCTAAACTTGCTAGATCAGATTATAGGGTGATGTCTACGAAAATTAACTTATTATGGCATAGATCTATGGAAAAACACTTGAATTTGATGAGAAAAATGCACAAACACTCATATACTTCATTGCATTCATGTAAGAGATGTAAATCACTCACCGATTCTCCAAAACAAGCTAAAATGATAGTAATATGAATTCGGACAGCAAGCAACTCGCACCAAACATCTTGATCTGATGAATCCTTTCCTCAACTGATGTAGATCTAGCCTTCAATAGTATAGATCTTCAATTTACCTCCTTGGATTATGATTTTTAATGGTGGAAAGTGTTAGAGAAAGGAGGAGCACAAGTAACCAAAATGAGAGAATGGAAGATAAAACCATTTCTCATATCCCTTACCCCCTATTTATACCCTTCCAATAGCCCACCGATGGGCCTTCCCAAATCAGCCCGTTGTGGCTCTCCAAACTTGAACAACCAACAGAAAAACCTTAAAACAACGATTTCTCTCAAACCACTGAGCCAAATATTTAATGTAACCACTCTACAGAAAGGCAACCATCGATTCCTTTCAAATGGCACAGATCTCACCCTCTGATTCAACCTGATTCAAAAGTTATTCCCAGTACAAGGTAGACATGGACAATATGGTCACAAACAAAATTGGTAAAAATTATGGACATGTCTCACATACCCATAAGCAACATATCAAAAGATGAGGATGATCCAACCCTCAGGGAATGAAATAAATTTTTTTTACGATCTTCCGATACGTAAAATGTGGGCTATTACAATATTTATATGGTTATTCTGCATATAGTATTCTTTGATGTAAAAGGATTTGTTTTAAAGAGAAAAGTTATGAGATGGATTTTTGAAAAATGGGTTTTTGGGTTATGGTTATTTAAAATCTTTATTTAAGCGGATTACATGTTTGAAAATTTGGAAAGGGTTATGACTTAAGACTGATGAAAAATTATTAAATAATCTTTGATTAGGAGAAAATTTTGAAAAAGAAGCTAAGATCTTTCATGAAAATTTATGAATGTTTTTGGAAATGAACCATAAAGGTTTTATTTTAAAAGGAAGCAATGATTAAGGTTAACAAAAATCTTAATAAAAAGATTTTAAAGGATGAATGTTGATCTATAGTTAGCGAATATGGATTTTATTAAAGGATAATTTGAGAATGGGTTTAAAGAACTTTCAATTAACAAAATCCAAGGTGGAAGGAGATATGGTTGAAATCCTATGTGATCCATAATTGTGTTTTTAACTTGCGCTTATTATTTGGAAAGACCGGGATCATATTTATGTTCGAAAATCATCCCAATAATAATACGACGTTATGGAACAATTGAAGATATTGAAGACGTTGGTTGATGACTAAGGATCTTTACATCGTTTGGATTTATTTGTTAATGTCTTGGTTGGGCCGTTGTAACACCCCGTGATTTTTAAATATTAAAAATTAACGAATTTAAGAATACTTAATTTCAAATGTGAAAATTAAGGGAAACGAGTTACGTCATTGTGTTCGTCAGAATTCTGCTTGAGATAGAGTCCGAGTTTGCGTAAATTGGTCTCCGTATGAAGAAGTTATGGCCTTCCAAAGTTTCAAAATTTAAATAAATTAAAAACAGTTCGAAATTCAAATTCAGACAGGGGAGCAGGCTGGGCGGGAATTCTCCTGCCCAAGGGCCAGGTCGACCAGGGGGTCGACCAACCCATACAGGTCGACCATGGGGTCGACCTATCCCCCTCCCCCCGGGCAGATCTGAAAGGTGACGATGTTTCGACTCATTGCTGAGTCATTAGGGCTGAGGTGTTATTCTATCTTAACTGGATGGTCTTGATTGCTTCTAGGGTTAATCTGACGGCTCTAAATTAATTAAAATTCTATATAAGCAACCTAACTCTCAACCTAAAATCACACTGATTCATACCAAGAGCCGGCATGCCGTCAATGGAGAATCTAGAGTAGTCGCCGTTCTCTTTCAACTCAAAAACAAGATAGAAGCAAGAATCAAAATCTAATCTAAATTAGGATAACAATTAGTCTACATCAAAGGCAAGCAATTCAGTTTCAAAATACAGATCCCAGAAAAACAAGACTGCTCTTTTGTTTGTGAGTATAATTTCTTTCACAAAATAATTAATTAATTTAATTGTGATAAATTATAATTGGGATTATGAGAATATGACTTTGAATCAGGTGATGTTATCGTTGACAGTTTTGTTATTGTGGATCTATTTCATATGTTGAATTGTACATGTTTAACTTGATTCATCTTATGAAAGTTTGGGATGTTAAATCATATGTATATGAATCTTATGCAAGTTTGGGATGTTAAATCATATGCTAGTTTATGAATCTTATGCAAGTCTATAGGTGGATTATACACAAGTTCATATGTGAATCATGTAGATACATATGCTAGTTTATATGCAAACATGTGCCTTAATTTACATATTTAGATCCATATGCAAGTTCACATCTTTGTGTTTAGATCTACATTTAAATCCATGGCAGTACATAATTATGCAAATTTATGTTCTATATACCCATTGCCTATGCTAGTTTTGTATGTAAATCATATGCTAGTTTGAATGAAATTCATATTCAAGTTATAGGAAAATCATATCCATATATGCAAGTTCATGATTACATGTTTAGATCTATATTTAGATCCATGATAGTTTATGCAAATTTATGTATATCCATTGCCTATGCAAGTTATTAGCTATGCAAACTTATGTCATGATTCTTAGATCTATTTTATGTGTTATGCAAGTTGTGATGTTGCTTTTCTTTTTATAAGTTAGACTATTTGCGAGTCTAACATATGTTATATTTAAACGTACGAATAACGTGGGGACAATGGGAAAATATTAAATATACATAATTGTGAATTGGCATAAAAAGGCCTTAAAGGCATATAATTAATTTGAGACATTAATTGGCATAAACTTAAATACCTGAAATTATGGACATAAATTAATTTGGAATTTACTGACAAATTTGAATAGGGATATTAATCCAATTTGGGGTTAAATAATTATGTGTAATAATTAACCGCCTAAGACACGTGGTTAGACTCGTTTGTGGTACAAGACTGCCCGGACCCGCCCGACAAATCCAGCAACCACAAACGGTAGTCTAATGTGAGAGGTCAAAGGCACAAATTAAATGCGTAACAATTGTAAAGACACGAGGTTAAGATCGTCTGCGGTATAAGACTGCCCGGACCCGCCCGACAAATCCATCAATCGCAAACGGTAGTCTAATGTGGGAGGTCTTTACAAGGTTACGGTTCTAATGAATTAAGTAACACTTAACTAGATAAACATGTGGTGGGACATGGGTGTTAAGTGGGTGGCCTTGGTGGCATGTGAAATACGACTAAAAACACTTAACCAAGTTGAAAACATGTAAGAAGACATGAATAAGAAGGGGTTAAGTGGGAAGTTCTAGTGGGGACCAATCATAGGTGGAAAGCTTGTGTCAAACATGGGGACCCTTTTCAAACCCGTAACCCATTAAGTATCTTTGTAAGCTCGAGTTAGATTGAGGATGGGACACGCTTTCTGGGTCTGATTGTAAGAGGTCAAAACGGGATAGCGGTGGCAACGCGTCCAACGGGGTCATGTGCGTGCGTGGGCCCGGGCTGTTAGGTAATAGTTGTTGCATCGTGTAGATATAAGCCGTGCATCTTTAGTGGTATTGGGTTGCCACTTTAGGGAGTAATACACCCCGCTGTGGGACCAGCACGGGTATCTATGAGTTAGGGAGCCGATCGCATGGGGGTAGTGGGTACAACTAGTGGAGATAGGGGCAGGCGGCACCTATGAAGGCAACTAGGGGTACGCGAAACTACCATTACGATTATTGTATTCAGTAGGTGGGATCAACTTTTAGGGTGGCTAGTAGTGGTGCAGTATAGTAATTATCCTATAGTGATTAGGAACGAGATTAACGCCAGAATATTCCTCTTGTTTGCTTTGTCATGCCCACTTGTTTCACGGTCATACCTTGTTTTACCAGTTTATGCCTTATCCTAATTTCTTTAATAATTATATTGTTAAAGTTATTATACTCGCCAGACTTTATGTCTGTCCCCCTTTGTTTTCGCCTATTTTCTTCCTTCCTCCCTCCCCCCCAGGTTCTCAGGGTGGGACTAGTACTAGTGGAGCTTGATCTTGGATCTCTTTCTCTCTCTTTTGGGAGTGCTTGGATTGCTAAAAGTAAAGTTCAGCTCTTCTCTTTTATGGCTACTTAGGTTGGGGTTATGCTTTTTATTTTATGTACTCAGAAAACAATTTGTCAAGATGGTTACTAAGTGTACTTGGCTTTTTTGTTGGTTTATGAAGTTGTTGTAATCAAACTATTTCTACGCTGCAATAAATGTTGTTTTGGAAATTTTCAAGTACCAATATATGTATCTGTCTTGTTATATTCTGTTCTATTCACCAATAATACTCCATGAAAGTTAATGCATTCCCTTTGAGAGTGACATTAATGGACGTGAGGTGTTACATGTGGTATCAGAGCTGAAGGTTAACAGAACAGATAAGAGATTTTGAAAAACTGTTTTTCAAAAAGCGTTTTATAAAGAAATACTTTCAAAAGTATGTTTTAAGGAGAATATTTTCAAGAGAAAAGTTTGTTTTAAAAACATAACCCCCGAGAGCCATATATCTTTCTTTCAAATTCTCCATTTTGAATCTCTTCCTTTTTCTTTTTCAGCATGTCTGGGGAATCTGAGATACTCGAGGGCATACCGATACTAGGCTGGTTTAGAAGGTATCTGAAGGCTAGGGCCACTGCCGTAGGCCCAGCAAATGTTCCTCCTCCCCCAGCTACAGTCGCTCCTCCTCCTCCCCCTCCCCGTGTTGATACTTTTTCAAAGATATGCAAAGACTTTTGAGCAATGGGCAGAAAACCTTTTCACGGATCAGAGACATTTGTTGAAGCTCGAAATTGGCTTAAGGAGGTAGAAGACTTGTTTGGTATCTTCGAGGTGGAAGATGGAAGGAAGGTCCAGTTAGCCGCTTGGTTAATGAAGGACGAAGCCTCTTTTTGGTGGGAGGTCACGAATGGAGAGCGTCCAGTAGAGACGTGGATGGATTTCAGAAATAGGTTCGAGATGAAATTTCTCTCACGAGCAGAAGAGAATTTATACATGGAAAGATTCTTGGCATTGAAGCATAGGAATTTATCAGTAAAGGAGTATGTCAACAAGTTCAATTAGTTGGCGAGATATGGCTTAGACTTGGTGAACACACCTGAGAAGAAGGCTCTGAGGTTCGTTAAAGGCTTGAATGAGCCGCTACAAGGGTTGGCTATGACCCACATTCCGATGGGGGCTACCTTTGAGAGATTGGTTGACATGGCGCTTATGCATGAAGAGGAGAAAGGTGCTAAAGCTAATAAGGCACTAGAGAAGAAAGGGGATCAAAAGAAATCATAACAGCAAAACAAGAAAGACGATAAGGATAACAATGGCAAGGGAAAGAAAAGGTGCTTTAATTGTGGAACACCAGGCCATCTGAGCAAGGACTGTAGGAAGAAGAAGAAGACTGGTTGTTTCCACTGTGGAGAGGCAGGACATCTAATTAAAGATTGCCCGAGGAAATAGGGGCAAGGGCAAAGAACAGGGTCCACTTCTGGATGGCAGATTCAGGCTCTCATGGCACCAGTGCAGGCAAGAGGGCAGATTCAGGATCTCATGGCACCATGACAGGAGAGAGGTAGAAACATTTCTGTTGAAAGTTTGGTTTCTCTGTTTGATCATCCTGTTCGTACTTTATTTGATTCTGGCGCTTCACACTCGTTTGTGCCTGCTTCGTTAGTTAAAACACTGCACCTAAATACTAGTCTAGTTACGGATCCCATAGTAGTCTCAAATCCAATTGGTGGCTCGACTCATCTTTCAATGATCTGTTGGGATTTGAGAGTGTCTATCTTGAGCGTTGAGTTTGAATGCAACGCCTTCGTTCTTGGCTTCATGGGCTATGGATTGATTCTAGGCATGGATTGGTTATCCAGTAATGGTGTCGTCCTCGATTGTGAAAAGAGAGTGGTTAGACTTATGACTCGCCTTGGCAACACTCTCGAAATCTCTTGTAACCCCATACATTCTATTATGCTTAGTTACCTAGATTCTCTTGATGCGTCTGTTGAAAACTTGCAGTCTATTAGAGTAGTCCGTGAATGCTCAGATGTATTTGAAGAGGTGAAGGGCTTACCTCCAAAGCAGGAGATAGACTTCCATATATACCTTGTTGATAATGCAAAACACGTAGCTCTACCCGTTAGACACATGGCTCCTAGGGAGAGAAAAGAGCTTAGTAAGCAAGTCAAAGAGCTGCTCGAAAAGGGGTTTATAAGGCGGAGTATTTCTGAATGGAGTGCCCCAGTAGTATTCGCAACCAAAGTGGATGGTTCACTTCGCCTATGCGTTGATTATAGGGAGCTAAACAAGCTGACCAAGAAGAATAGGCACCCACATCCTAGAATAGATGACTTGTTTGATCAGCTTGTAGGTGCGTCTGTTTTCTCCCAACTAGATTTGGCTACCGGGTTCCATTAACTAAGAGTGGCTGAAGACAACATTGATAAGACCGCGTTCAGAACCCTGGATGTCTTCTTCGAATGGCTTGTCATGCCTTTCGGCTTGACAAACGCACCCGCTTACTTCGTTGACTTGATGAGTACTGTGTTTAGAGAATTCCTTAATAAGTTTGTGGTGGTCTTCGTAGACGACATTTTGATCTTCTCGAAGAATGAATAAGAGAATGCTTTGCATTTAAGGGAAGTCATGGATACTCTTCGCACACATCAGCTGAAGGCCAAATTCTCCAAATGCCATTTCTGGAGAGAAGAGGTGAGGTTTCTTGGACTTGTGGTGTCCAAAGAGGGGTTAGCCATGGAACCCGCAAAAGTAGTTGCGGTGCAAGATTGGAAGGTTCCACTGAATGCAACTGAAATCCGAAGCTTTCTCGGACTAGCGGGCTTTTACTGAAAATTCATTAAAGACTTTGCTAAAATCTCAGCCCCACTCACAAGATTAATGAAGAAGAACCTAACTTTCTCTTGGGATTTGGATTGCGATATTGCTTTCCAACGTTTGAAAAGGTCTCTAACAACAACCCCAGTTCTGACATTTCCAAATGGGAGCAAGATGTTTACCGTATACACGGATGCATGTGGTACGGGACTAGGTGTTGTCTTGATGCAAGAAGGGAAGGTAGTAGCTTATGGAGGCAGACAGTTGAAAGTACATGAGAAAAACTACCCAACCCATGGTCTAGAGTTGGATGCCATCGTCTTTGTGCTTAAGTTTTGGTGCCATTATCTCCTAGGTGAGAAGTTTGAATTATATACTGACCATAAATCGTTGAAATACCTTTTCTCGCAGAAAGATCTTAACTTAAGACAGCAAAGGTGGATGGAATTTCTGGCCTCTTATGATTTTGAGATTTCCTATACCCCAGGCAACGGCAATGTGGTAGCGGATGCCTCAAGTAGAAAGAAGCTGACCTTGAGTCCTCTCTTTGTAGAAAGACAAAGCTTAGAGTATATAGCAAAATTTAATTTTAGACCCTCCTCTGAAATTGTTCCTGGTTTGTTAGCATCACTAGAGGTGCGGCCTAACCTTTTGGACTCAATAGGAACCGCGCAACGAGAAGACCCTCATCTAGTTGATGTGATGGAAAAGCTAGTTAGGGGTGAGACTCTCAATAGATACTCCATCGATGATAGGGGTTGGTTGAGACGAGATGGAAGGTTATGCATCCCACAAGTAAGGTATTTAGTAAAGACAGTTCTAAAAGAGGCGCACCATTCCAAACTGACCATACACCCAGGCGGAGACAAGATGTATAAAGATATAAAAAGGGTTTTCTATTGGGATGGCATGAAGAGTGATGTAGCCGAGTTCATCGCTAAGTGTTTAATATGCCAGCAAGTCAAAGCGGACCAGAAGAAGCCTGGTGGTCTGCTTCATCCTCTCGAGGTCCCACAGTGGAAGTGGGATAGCATTTCAATGGACTTTATTGATGGGTTGCCTAGGTCGAGAAGGGGCAATACCAGTATTTGGGTAATAGTGGACATACTCACTAAAAGCGCTCACTTTATACCTGTTAAAAGTAGAAGGGATGCCTCGTCCCTAGCATCCATTTATCTCAAAGAAATAGTTCGACTCCATGGGATACCCTCCACCAGAGATCCTATCTTTACGAGCGAGTTTTGGAAGAGTTTGCAAGAGGCAGTAGGCACACAATTATGCTTAAGCACGGCCTATCACCCCCTAACCGATGGTTAGACGGAAAGGGTGAACATGGTATTAGAAGACCTCTTGAGATTGTGCATTCTTGACTTTGGAGGGACATGGGAGGATCATCTTCCTTTAGTGGAATTCACCTACAAAAATAGCTACCAAGCCACCAAAGGAATGGCGCCCTTCGAAGCTTTATATGGAAGACCGTGCCAATCACCAACTTGTTGGTGGGAGTCTACAGACAAGCTCGTACTTGGGCCAGACATGATTAGAGAGACCTCAGAAAAGGTGGACTTGATAAGAAGACGGATGAAGGCTGCACAAGATAGACAGAAGTCCTACGCAGACAAAAGAAGGACCGACCTTGAGTTTAAGGTTGGAAATAGGGTGTTCCTTAAAGTATCTCCTTTGAGGAATGTCATACGCTTTGGATCCGTAGGAAAGCTGGCACCAAGATTTGTAGGTCCATTTCCTATCATTAAAAGGATTGGGACGATGGCTTATAGAGTAGAGCTCCCGAGAGACTGGCTGGAGTTCATAATGTTTTCATGTTTCTCAACTACGAAAGTGCTTACATGAATCTGTGGAAGTGGTGGAGCCGAATATACTAGAGGAAGTATAAGTGGAACGAGAAGCAACTGTAAGAAGAGTTCCAACCCATATCTTGGGCACGGAAGTCAAAAAGCTACGCAACCGTGAAGTCAATCTTGTTAAAGTTCAATGGAGTGATGCTGAGGAAGACGCGACTTGGGAAACTGAGAGGAAAATACGCGCAGCCTACCCTTTTCTCTTTGAGGGTACCTCCTTGATCACTTTTTCCATAAGTTTATTCATGCTTATATTTACCTTTTTAAGTATATCTCCTTGGTCCTATTCTTTATCCTTAGGTCAAAACCGATGGATGTAAACATGTGTTTGAAACATGTTATGATTGATGGTTGCGAGTGGTTGCTATTGGTTGCTCGTGGATGCATGTACACACACTTTAGGCAATATATCGGCTTAATTACTTTCATATTGCATATAAATGTGTGTGCATATTTAAATTAATGGATGTATAATGGTTGTGTTATCATATGGATGCTGCATTCTGATGAATGGTTGTGCACATATGTAGAAGTAATATGTATTGTTAGGATTCTTTTGCATGCATAATGGACGCATGGCACTATCATGATTTTCATTAAGGAGGTCAACTGAATCAGTAGACCGCCTGATTTTGCATTAGATGAGGAACATATACACACACTTTTTGCATATGTTCATACGGCATTAGAAATCTTGTAAGGACAGTGGATGCCTGTGTTTGATGGTTGAGTAGATGGATGATTGGATGATAGGATATACATTCTCCTTAACTTGGAGATTTCAGGGGCGGAATCCTTTAAGGAGGGGAGAATGTAACACCCCGTGATTTTTCAATATTAAAAATTAACGAATTTAAGAATACTTAATTTCAAATATGAAAATTAAGGGAAATGGTTTACGCCATTGCATTCGTCTCGGAATTCTGCTTGAGATAAAGTCCGAGTTTGCATAAATTGGACTCCGTATGAAGAAGTTATGGCCTTCCGAAGTTTCAGAATTTAAATAAATTAAAAATAGTTCGAAATTCAAATTCAGACAGGGAAGCAGGCTGGGTGGGAATTCTCCCGCACAAGGGCCAGGTCGATCGGGGGTCGACCTACCCATACAGGTCGACCATGGGGTCTACCTACCCCCTCCCCGGGCAGATCTGAAAAGTGACGATGTTTCGACTCATTGCTGAGTCATTAGGGCTGAGGTGTTATTCTATCTTAACTGGATGGTCTTGATTGCTTCTAGGGTTAATCTGATGGCTCTAAATTAATTAAAATTCTATATAAGAAACCTATCTCTCAACCTAAAACCACACTAATTCATACCAAGAGCCTCCATGCCGTCAATGGAGAACCTAAAGTAGCCACCGTTCTCTATCAACTCAAAAACAAGGTAGAAGCAAGAATCAAAATCTAAACAAAATTAGGATAACAATTAGTCTATATCAAAGGCAAGCAATTCAGTTTTAGAATACAGAATCCAGAAAAACAAAACTGTTCTTTTGTTTGTGAGTATAATTTCTTACACAAAATAATTAATTTAATTGTGATAAGTTATAATTGGGATTATGAGAATATGACTTTGAGTCAGGTGATGTTATCGTTGACAGTTTTGCTATTGTGGATCTATTTCATATGTTGAATTGTACATGTTTAACTTGATTCATCTTATGCAAGTTTGGGATGTTAAATCATATGTATATGAATCTTATGCAAGTTTGGGATGTTAAATCATATGCTAGTTTTTGAATCTTATGCAAGTCTGTAGGTGGATTATACACAAGTTCATATGTGAATCATGTAGATACATATGCTAGTTTATATGCAAACATGTGACATTAATTACATGTTTAGATCCATATGCAAGTTCACATCTTTGTGTTTAGATCTACATTTAGATCCATGGCAGTACATAGTTATGCAAATTTATGTTATATATACCCATTGCCTATGCTAGTTTTGTATGTAAATCATATGCTAGTTTGAATGAAATTCATATGCAAGTTATAGGAAAACCATATCCATATATGCAAGTGCATGATTACATGTTTAGATCTATGTTTAGATCCGTGATAGTTTATGCATATTTAAGTATATCCATTGCCTATGCAAGTTATTAGCTATGCAAACTTATGTCATGATTCTTAGATCTATTTTATGTGTTATGCAAGTTATGATGTTGCTTTTCTTTTTATAAGTTAAACTATTTGCGAGTCTAACATATGTCATATTAAAACGTACGAATAGCGTGGGGACAATGGGAAAATATTAAATATACATAGTTGTGAATTGGCATAAAATGGCCTTAAAGGCATATAATTAATTTGAGACATTAATTGGTATAAACTTATATACCTGAAATTATGGATATAATTTAGGTGACAATTATGGACATAAATTAATTTGGAATTTACTGTCAAATTTGAATAGGGATATTAATCCAATTTGGGGTTAAATAATTATGTGTAATAATTAACCGCCTAAGACACGAGGTTATACTTGTTTGTGGTATAAGACTGCTCGGACCCGCCCGAAAAATCCAGCAACCACAAACGGTAGTCTAATGTGAGAGGTCAAAGGCACAAATTAAATGCGTAACAATTATAAAGACATGAGGTTAGGCTCATTTGCGGTATAAGACTGCCCGGACCTGCCCGGCAAATCCAGCAACCGCAAATGGTAGTCTAATGTGGGAGGTCTTTACAAGGTTACGGTTCTAATGAATTAAGTAACACTTAACTAGATAAACATGTGGTGGTTCATGGGGGTTAAGTGGGTGGCCTGGGTGGCATGTGAAATACGACTAGAAACACTTAACCAAGTTGAAAACATGTAAGAAGACATGAATAAGAAGGGGTTAAGTGGGAAGTTCTAGTGGGGACCAAGCATAGGTGGAAAGCTTGTGTCAAACATGGGTACCCTTTTCAAACCAGTAACCCATTAAGTATCTTTATGAGCTTGAGTTAGATCGAGGACGGGACACGCTTACTGGGTTTGATTGTAAGAGGTCAAAACGGGTTAGTGGTGGCAACGTAAGTCCAACGGGGTCATGTGCGTGCGTGGGCCCGGGCTGATAGGTAAGATGTTGTTGCATCGTGTAGATATAAGCCGTGCACCTTTAGTGGTATCGGGTTGCCACTATGGGGAGTGATACACCCCACTGTGGGACCAGCATGGGTATCTACGAGTTAGGGAGCCGATCGCATGGGGGTAGTGGGTACAACTAGTGGAGATAGGGGCAAGCGGCACCTATGGAGGCAACTAAGGGTACACGAAACTACCATTATGATTATTGTGTCCAGTAGGCGGGATCAACTTTTAGGGTGGCTAGTAATGGTGCAGTATAGTAATTATCCTATATTGATTAGGAACGAGATTAACGCCAGAATATTCCTCTTGTTTGCTTTGTCATGCCCACTTGTTTCACGGTCATACCTTGTTTTACCAGTTTATGCCTTATCCTAATTTCTTTAATAATTATACTGTTAAAGTTATTATACTTGCCAGACTTTATGTCTGACCACCTTTGTTTTCGCCTCTTTTCTTCCTCCCCTCCCCCCAGGTTCTCAGGGTGGGACTAGTACTAGTGGAGCTTGATTTTGGATCTCTTTCTCTCTCTTTTGGAAGTTCTTGGATTGCTGAAAGTAAAGTTCAGCTCTTCTCTTTTATGGCTACTTATGTTGGGGTTATGCTTTTTATTTTATGTACTCAGAAAACAATTTGTCAAGATGGTCACTAAGTGTACTTGGCATTTCTGTTGGTTTATGAAATTGTTGTAATCCTATTTCTCCACTGCAATAAATGTTGTTTTGAAAATTTTTAAGTACCAATATATGTATCTGTCTTATTATATTATGTTCTATTCACCAATAATACTCCATGAAAGTTAATGCATTCCCTTTGAGAGTGACATTAATGGACGTGGGGTGTTACAGCCGTACACCCGATACGAGGTTCTAAGTGGTAGTGGTCTGGACGTATTTGAAGATTTTTCGGATTTGCAAGGACCTCTAACAAGGTGCCTTAGGTTCCATTTAGACCCAAAACAAACTTGTATGGATTGTGTGTCTGACAATGTAATTAACTGCGTAGCACCGATCTCCATTAAAAATATATCTATTTGGTGGCGGAGAATTTATTCTCTTAGCTTAACATCCTTCTATGAGACGTACGAGCTTAGAGGTTATATATTGATAGATATCTGTTATATGTGGTGAATGGACAATGTGGCATACTTAAGTGATAAGCTATTGATGATCAAAGCATGGCTTATTAAAGCGTAGGTTTGTGTATATCGTGACTTCGATAAGCCTCACTTCCCGGTAAATGGCTTAAAACAGGATGAATGCAGCAAGGTTATGTGGGTCATTCCTATTAGGGTATGATCATTCCCATTAGGGTATGGTCATTCCCTTATAAATGAAAAGTGATACCATGGTATGGAGCCCTGGTATTTACTTATGTGGAAATCTACTTTATTTAGATGTTGGAAGCGAGCGCTTGGTTAAGGTTAGTTACGACCGCCGAATGTCATATTCAGGCCCATCTAGCAGAGTTGGCAAAAGAGATGGTCCGACCTTGTGTTAGCAAGAGATTCATCAGTTGTTTATCTAGAAATTCCCTCTAGAGGTGTTTCATTCGGTAAGGAAGATTCTTTTCCTTAGTCATTGTTTGCATCCAATTTTTCACTACGAGCTTGTATGGTTTTAATTGTATACTTATACGTCAGAAAAATAGGTTAGGGTATTATGTTGGCTAAGATTGATGCATTTACTTGTGAAAGTGTTTCCTACACTATGAACTAATAATAATATTAGAGGATTTTCTTCATATCAAGCATTTTTGGTTATCACAAGGAAAAAACTCGCCCATTGGTGTGCGCTTGCATTATGTGATGTGGTACGGGCCTCATGATAGCTTCATTTTCTAAAAAACAATGCGAATTTTATGCACTGGTATTCATGTGGATGAAACTTGTTCTGTGTTATACGGCGTGGTCCTGTGATTTACCTAACTTTAAAATAAACCTAAAGATAATTGTTTTGGGTTCTTACACCAGTCCCATGACTGACATGGAGTTTATTTCCTTCACCTAAACTCTGGGTGCCCATAATTTTCCACATGGGCAGCTAGTAGTTTGGTTTGCAAATTTAGCTTTGGAGTTAAGCAGGATTCAGAGTTGGAGTTGGAGCTATATCTTAGAATATTTATGCTTCCGATGAGTTTAGTTCCCCTGTGTAATCGATGTACTCTGATGTATCTCTTGTAACTCTGATGTAACATTATTGAGATGTTAATAAAAATTATTTTGTTTAGTTCAAATGTTTAAGTACCCCTAACAATCCGTCTTTATGAACGGTTTGAGTTGATTTAATTACCAATTGGAGCCGAGCAAAAAGGCGGGTTGTTGCATTGTGGTATCAAAGATTTGGTTTATGCAAATCTATAGAGGTACGAAACATTTGAACAGAAGGAAAGGACTCATTAGAGATAGGATCGGTAGTATCCTAGAAGAGAAACTCATTAAAATTGGGTGAGTAATACCCTAGAATGAGTTGAGTGCATTATATATAAGAAAAAGCGTGTTTGAAATATAAAGTGGGTTTTTAAAAGTATATGTTTTGAAAAGTTATGTTTTGAATACAAAAAGGAGTATGTTTAGAAAATATATGATTAATTAAAATTTAGATAGTTAATCAAGCGATTAAGGTTATGTATGGAAAATTTGTGATTAGCATTTCACAATCTAACTAAAGCATTTCCTATGAATTAGACCTTCTCCACTAATTAGGATGAATAATCCAAGTGCAAGTACCTTGTGAATTTGATTTCACGATTTGACTATAAGGTATTTGATGATATAAGATAAATAAGATTTTAAATATTGATAAGATTTAATAACTATATCGGTTATTAAGGGATAAGTCAGTAGGAAGTAATCTATATTTTCCAACAATCATTTCCTTATTTTTAGAAAGGGTTTGAAAAATAATAAGGTTGGATCAAAGATTGAATAACCGAAGGATTTGAGAACTAAAGAATCATTAGAAATAACTATTGTAAATTTCCTTAAATATTTGGTTAAGGATCGGAATTTTCGACGAATTTGGACAGTCGATAAATTCTGAAGCAAGCAAAGAAAATAGTAAGCCCATAATCCGTAAGCCCCAGGATCGAAACCTGTTAGGTAAGAAAATAAAACGTTTAATAAACCATAAATACCTGCGAAACATGTTTCACAATTTGATCGAAGGATATTTCTCATAATAATTTTGGGAACCGAAAAGGAATAAGTTTCATAACCCTTGTATTCAAAATAATTAGCATGTTTAGACCTAAGAAAATGATTTCTAACCCTGAATTTTCTTGTTAATAAGAGAACAATAAATCATTACGTGTTAGGCAGTATTTGGTCCAGTTGATGATAAGTTAGATATGACGGTCAATTAAATCAATTGAAGGTCATTGTTTTGGGAAGATTGAAGACATGGTTGTCCGGACTTATGTATATTAAAGTATTCTACTCAGAATTTCCATTGTGAGGACGAAGTTTTGGTATAAAAGAATTTTAAATCTTGAGTTTGGAAATTCATAAGTTCGTGAAGGAAATAAAATTATAACTAACTCCATTTCCTTTTCGAGGAAGAAAAGTTTTTAAGGAGGGATGAACGCAACGATCTAGAATTTTTGACTAGATAAAAAATTAATTTGGATCGATTTATAGATTTAAACTTGAATTTGTTTGGAATAATAAATATAAGTTTTTAAATTTAATCTGAGGTTTAAAATAGTTATTAATAAGATTGGGTTTTGTTAATATTATTTTTCGTTTGATCGAAATTGTCAAAAGTTGGATAGAATTTGAAATATAGGCAATTATATAAGCATAACCAATTTGTAACGCTTTAAAGTGTTGCTAATAAGTGTTACAAATCCTAAGTCAAAACCATGTACATAGTCCATGGTTTTCAATTAACAAAGGCACCTTATTTTCTCTCTTGGCACATGAGGATAAATTCATTTAGCACCCTCGTACATACCTATAAATAAGCACCTTTGCTGCTCACTTTTCATTCACTTCTTCCACTTTATTTCCCTCTTCTTCTTAAGCTCTACATCCATGGCTTCCATGACATGAATTCCTCCGTCCCTCCCTTCATTTCCACTCTCCTCCTCTTTCTCTTCCTCCTTCCCTTCCCTCTCCTCCATCTTCTTCTCGACCTAGCCCATCCATGACCACTACCCCCTCCTCCCTACCTCCCCACCTCCTCCTCCACCAACCATAGCCCTACCTTCTCCACCCAAGTCTGGCCAAGCACCCATACCACCATCTCCATACACCACCACATCATTTTATTTCCCAGCCTCCACCTCATCCCAAACCAACAAATTCCCAATGCCATATTTCCTCCAAAATTAATTCAAATCATACAATTCTTCTTTTTATATCATGTATTTTTCAGTGGCTACAATATTGTAGCTGAGCACTTTCCCTAATTATGCGACTAGTTATCCCAAACATCCAGATCTTTGAAGGCTATATTTTCTGACTGTTTTTATTGAACCTGAGAAACACCTCCACTATTTTGGCCATTTCTCCCTAAAAATAATCAAAATTGAAAATTTCTTTTTTCTTTAATTGTAGTGAAAAGAATTTTCTACAACTTTGTAGTTGGGAACTTTTCCAAATTCAGAGTGTAGCTAGATCAAAAACCAGAGGGAAGTTAGGATATTTTTCAAGTCATAAAAGTTAGAGCGACGATGCGCGAAAATTCTATCCGTCAGTGTTCATTAGGCTCGCCTACTGTGAAGATAAGGAGCTATGTTGGAGAGAACTCCTTAATTTTGTACATCAGAAAGTAAAGATTATTTAAACTATTATAGTTAACTAGTGTTGCTAATTAATTTGGTAATGAATGATTAATTGTTGATGATTGTTTGTATGTGATAACGGATGATGGTTGTGTAGATTACAAAACAAAAACACATTATTAAGCGTTAACCATTATAATGCTTGCTCACAGTTATTACTTCTTTAATGATGTTTATAATGTTGTTAATGATGTGTGACACACTATGACACTTCAATTACGGTATTATATCGGTGATCGATTGAATGTTCTTCATAGTTGGAAAATTCACGATATTATATTATTATAATACCGAGAATTCATTTGAAATTTTATATTGAAATTTGATATTTGAAAACGATTTGGAAATGAAATGGAAATGTATGCGAACAACATTCGTAAAGGTGAAAGTTTTACTAAACGAGTTCTTGATGTTAAACAAGATGTTGATTTTAAATCGATGAAATCAGTTTGTTTTGGAAAAGTGAAGTTCGGTTTGCTATCGAGAAGATGTTTAAACCCAAACTGATTGAGTCAATGGTCTTATATTAGCTTCTGCAAATGTTGAAGTTAATCGGACTAATTTTTGGAAAATAATATTATTTTATTATTATAATAGCATTATAATATTCAATTTTAAATTTAAATTGAGTTTGAAGTCAAATATTTGCAATACTAGTTTCCAATGAGTTTGTATATATTTATAAATGTTTAAAATCGTTTGGAAAGTAATTCAGACATAGTTTATTATATGTCGAAATTTGGTCTGAATAGGACGTGTCACGCGACGGTAGTTCGCGAATTTCGACCAATAACTTTGAACGTTTGTAACTTAAGCATTTTAAATTGGATTTCAGCAAAACAAAAAACATTTTCTTTTGAATAACACTGGCTTTCAAATTAAAGAGAAAATTTCAAGTTTCGATATATAATTTTCAGGTTTTATTCATAACAGTTTTGGAAAAGGTCACTATAAGTGCAGTTCGTCGACCGTAACTGTAAACAACTATTTTTAATGTTTTAAAAATATGAATATTTTTGTAAAACCATAATAATTTATTTAAAAATGGTTTGAATTGGGTAATCTTAGTTTTTGACAATATAAAGGTTATTTTGATCAAACTAGCCAATATAAAATGTTTTGTAATGCTTTTGAAACGTTGTAATATTTTTTTGAAAACAATCTGTTTTAAAGTTTTAACCCACAAACTGTTATCCAAACTATAAGTAATCATTTTTATATAATTTGAAAGGGTTAAAATTGTAATGGCCCTGGAGATTTTCGACTTTGAAAATCGACATAAATACGTCCTCTGTATAACATGTTGGCTATTCAAGTATCGGAAATACCGGATCATTAATAGAAAAGAAATTAGAGGGTGAGAAATAGAACAATAGAAAATTTGAATAAAAAAGAGAGGATAGAAGATAAAATAGAACAACAACACAGAATCTCACAATTTCCGGGGAACAAAATATAATACATAAAATCACCTTTTGAAATACAAAAGTGTATCTGTACTTACATACATCATCAGAGTACATCACATATACATCACAGCAGAATAAACTCTAAATATCTAATTGTTGAAGCCTCCTACTTCAAGCTCCTCCAAGAATATCTGTAAATCCCGAAATACTTGACTTCCCATACAAATTTGGGCACCCAAGAGTTTACGGAAAACATATAAAAATAAACTCTTGGTCAATCACGGGACTGGTGTGAGTAAATGATTTTTAAAACAGCTTGAGAAATAAAAAGTATCTCATAAGACCACGTCGCACATAAATACGGAACGGGTTTCTCCCTTATGATAACTAAAACACTTTGTATATCGAAATCGGATTATTATGATAATGTCTAGGGTTTTCAATATAAATTAGAATCTAGCGAAATGCTTACATCTCACATTTCGCTACATACTTTACAAAAAAAACGCAAGGCGCTTATGGATAATGGATTTCCAACTATGATAAGGTATGGATCTACCTTTCATAGTGCATCTCTAGAGATGAATACACTGGGTTCAACAATAACATCTTGCAACCCAACCACACATGACCGACCACTCATTTCATCTCTATGTAACGAATATATTGTCACCAATGGTTGGGCTCAAACCACCGTTTCTGAAGCATACAACAACGATGAAATAAAGAAGCAATCGAATTTCCTCTAGATAGGTGAAAATACACGCTAATGGGAGCGACCAACATAGCCATGTCGTCTGCCCGATTTTTTTCATTTTCCGGTTGTGAAGCTTGAGGCTATACTTACCTTTCAGATATATCACGTCTTCATTCAGTTTGAATGCCACATTGTCAAACCCATCAAATCACAACTTGACTTCCCCAAAACCACATGTATAAAGCTAAGAGAAATGAATTCCTCCTCCACCAACATAGTTTGAAGAGATGAAATGTATGATCTATTAGGCATACTCTATCAGACATTGGGGCTGCACAGACTGAAGGCACAATCCTGTAAATCCATCTTGGTCAATTTCTACGTAGGATCGACAAAATAGCTCTTGCATAAGCTCCGTCTTCAATAGTCTTCAACTTAACTTCAAATTAATCAACGCCTAAGTCAGAACAAAATGGTATTTGAATTTCACTGAGAAAACTGATCCTGGTCTCTTTGAATCGATGAACGTTCAATTTCTCTTAGGGCCAAGTGATACTTAAAGGAACCGGGTTATCATATTCAAATAAATTAAAATATCTATATTGATTAAAGACTTATCTACATAAATTATTTAACATGTAAAATTCTAGATTTCAATAGTAGCTTGTATAAGTCAATTTTATCTTAATAATATGTGTGAATGTTTTAATTTAAACTAAATAAGTTTATTAGGTCAAACCATAGCAATACAACCAATCCAATCATCACAACAGGTCTTGTCTGCCACAATTCAACAATTCAAATCATCGTCGTTCATAAATCAGTTGATCTTGGAAAATGATTCTTTCCAAATCATATCTATCTAAGATTTAATTTAGTTTAAGAATCCCATTCATTTTCATTGATTATAACAGTATCGTTATAATCCGTACTTCAATATATATGACTTAAAAATATAACTATTATTTCATTTTAGATGAATAAATAAGTTAATAGATAATTAATTTAAATCTTCATTTAAAATGAAAAGTGAATAATATTATCCTAAATTTAACTTAGTCGATTACTAACTCAACATCTCTTTCTAATTTATCTCTATTCCATTTATTTTCCGAACTTCAGAATAATCCCATCGTTACCGGTCAACCAATATCTTCATACCGATGTCCTTCATAACCATTCTCATCTACAAGACACTTCCTTTAAACATTTTTCACTTTGGATCGTGAATATTATTCCCTTTGGACTCGTTTATCATATCAACTTGATTTCACTAATAACTATTGGTACAGGGTAAATTTTATTTATCAAGTTACTATACAAATTCACATTCACATGAATTTCGATATTTAGTTTAATTGCCGTTAATTCAACTTTGAAATAATTTATGAATTAAAAATATATCTGTCGACCTAAGTTGATTTAAATAACATTTCGATGTTTAGTTCAAAACGTTTGAGTTTATTGTAACACAATATTATTAATGATCAACCATTACTTATTTAACTTTGACATATCATCGATTTCAGTCCAACTAATCCTAATGGAACTAATTATCAAGGTTTTATAAATAAGTGGATCTGTATTTTGTTCTAATTTGATTAATTCAAAAATAAATAAATTAACACATATTTATTTAAATAAAATGACTTTGTTAATTCAGAAAAAGAACTCATTCCATTACGATCATCGTCTGATCATCTACTATCTGCCCTTTCAGATTTGAGCTACCATATTAACAGTGATACCGATAATTTCTTTTCTAAATATTAAGTAAACATATGTGTGTGTATACATATATATATTCTAAATATTTAATTTATACCTGTGCAAGAAACCCTTTTATTTTTATTTATAAATTGTTATTTCCTATAATTTGTTTCCTACTTCCTTTATACTTTTGTTGTCTTTTTTATAATTTCTTTTCTCTAAATTGTTTTAGCTCGTCGACCAAAACTCCACAGGCCCATTTTAGCTCACCGGCCAAAACTCCACAGGCCCACCTCCTTTTCTCCTTCTTTTTTTTTCATTTTCTTCTTCTCGGGCCGAATCCCAACTGCTCAGGCCTATGACGCTCTCTTCCACTTATATATTTCTTCTTCTTGCCTGCCACTCTTTTCTTCCCTTCTGTTTCTTCTTTTCTCCATCCACTGCCTCGATCACAACCTCTACTCCCATCCCCAGTGCCAAACTCCAAACCATACTCCACGCTACACGACCTTCCCACTCATTCACACACAACTACCACTGACTAAACCCCATCTCCTTCTTCCCCATCCATTTTCTTCTTCCAGGAATTATTTATGTGCAGTGTGCACACTTATGCGCTGGTGCAAGTGCACCATCCACACGTAAATTATGCAACCACCATGACCATCCTCACTAGTGTACCACCACCTCCTGAATTCATCTATGCACTCCGTTCTGCCTTTTATCATCAGCATCGGATTTTTATTCTTAAACCCCGTATTTACACTGAATACCACATCACCAAAAGGCCTTGTCACACCACCATCATGCACCATTCAGCCTCAAACTCCACCCATGTGAATCCGACATCAGGCATGTCCTCCACCATAAATATGATCCAACTCGATGCCTCCATAACCACCCTCCCCCCCCCGGCGCATAGTTCATCCTCCAAAATAACCTATTCGACGGTATACAAAAAACCTAAATCCCACCCAATTCCTTGATCAAGCTATGGAAATATTATTATATATTTTTCCCATGATTCCCAACACGCTACGTTTCACCAGAGCAAACCCCCAGCCTCCGATCAACAGGATCTCTAGAAAATCCCTAATTTACATTTTTAGATGAACCTGAGAATTCTCAACAACCAATATGTTTAAAATTATGAATTTGTTATTAAAATTCATGATTTAATCATACTAATAGCTTCGTATGCCTAAAATACATTATTATGATGTTTGTATTTTTGAATTTTCTAAGCTCTTATTGTATATTTATTAATTCAAGTAATATATAATATTATAAGGGTCGAAAATATTTTTACTACACACTCTAGATCAGTACAGGCCACATTCATGAATAACTTATATTCTATAACCCCCTTAGAATCAAAGTTGTGATTTTTTTTTTCAAGTTATGGGAGTGTATATTTTTACCCAGTTTAACATACAAACAGTTTTTCAATAGGTAACATAAATTCAATCTCAAATGATTGCATTATAACTGGTAAAAAATAACATAAACAAGCATCGTCCTATATATACAAGACATCAACCAATATATTAGTCAGGTAGTGATTCAAATTAGAGACTTAACAGTAAGGTTTACTCACAGAGTTGTGTTCACTGTTCTATGCTTTTTCATTCACAAAGATAAAATTAGCAAAATATAATCCATTCACTACATATATGCATAGATATATCTCTATATCATATTATATTAAATCTGTACTAGTTTAAATGGGTAAAAGGTAGTTTACTCACATTTCTAAGTCCTCTGTTTCAGGTTTTCATGCACATGATTTTAGGTTCAGTTTGGCTACCATTTTTCTTCTAGCTTGGTTCGAATGATCTTATGAGTGCATGCAATGGACTAGTGTATTTATAGATGCAAGAAATGAATAAAATAATGGGTATTGCACATGTGTGCATGGAAAAGGGAAATGCACTTGCAGATGGCAAAGGATATAACTGCTGCTATGCGGATGGAAATTATATAGCTTAGTTCATACCTGTGTTCAGTTTAGTGATTGAAATGGAGCTATGTTTTGATTAAAAGGGATAGCTATGTTCCAAGAGACAAGGTACGACATTCCAATAATTGAAGGACATGAATTTGTACATCCATGTGCAAAATGAGCTATAATGGCATGTGTGCAGCATACATGAAGCACATCTATATACATATAGCCTTATGCAATTTGTAGATACATGATAGGATATTGCTGTTGCTGTTGTGACACCCCACGTCCGTTAAATGTCACTCACAAAGGGAACACATTAAGTTTCATGAAGCGTCATAGGTAAACAGAACAAAAACATTACAAGACAGATATAAAATAGAAGCGGAATTAAAAACCTTTTTTATTCATAAAGCACGGTTACACCGTATGTCTGAAAATAAATAAACTCAGTACATCATTAAAACTTCTATCTTGTACTTTAAATATCAAAGTGCCATAACAAAGAAAGCATAATCCCCAAATCATAAGCCATAGTAGTAAAGATAGAAGCTTGAGCAATACATCTAGAAGCTCCAAGCAAGACGATAGCAGAATCCTGACGAAGCCTGAGAACTCACTCCCTTGAGAACCTTGGGGGGACAGAAGAAAGAAGGAGAAAAAAAGGGTCAGACATAAAGTTTGGCGAGTCTAGTTACTTTTAGCCAGTAAATAAATAAAAGTAACATGATAGGCATATAAAGTGGATAAGAGAGATCACTACATAAATGGCAAGTGTGACAAGGTAGATAGGGTAAGGTGTATACACTTCTCTAATGATTACTCTGCACTATTAGTAGTATAACTACAATGAGATGATCCCTTCCACTATAAGTTGGTAGACTTAGGACATACGTTCGAGTGTACCCTAACCACTACCCTAATCGATCGGCTCCCTACTCTGTAGATATCGTATGCTAGACCCACAATAGGAGGTATCACTTCCTAAAGTGGAAACCCTTAAGATGTGCACAACCATATCTACTGGTGTCACGGTCGTCTTATCCCCCTCTGCCCGACTCATGCACGCACATGACCCGGTCGGTTTGCGCTGCCCACACCGTCCGTTTTGTTTGGATCTCTTACAATCAATCAGTAAGCGTTCCCCTTCTCCGCCTAGTACGGAGTTCTTCATTTGATACCTACTCCGGGTTACTGACTGAAATGGGTCCCACACAATATGATACAAGCTCTCCCCTTTGTCTTGTATCCCCACTAGGTTTTTCAATGACTATGTATACCCTTAGGTGTCTTTAATTACATGGCCGTATGTTAGTTATGCTTACCCTAAAGGGTGTCTTTAATTACGTAACTTTATTATAATTCCTCCGGTTATGTATACCACTAGGTGTCTTTAATTATATAATCTTTTATTTTTCCACCGGT
This sequence comes from Allium sativum, assembly GCA_030737875.1. NCBI lineage: Eukaryota > Viridiplantae > Streptophyta > Magnoliopsida > Asparagales > Amaryllidaceae > Allium > Allium sativum. The sequence continues at coordinate 351,941,885 of CM060919.1, read as the reverse complement.
TATATATACCACTAGGTGTCTTTAATTACATAACCTTATTAGGTTAAGTTCGTGGGCTTATACGTAAATATTACCCAACCCCTTAAATCTACTTAACCCACCCACTGATTCAAGCATGTTTATTTAACGGTTAAGTTTGCAGGCCTATATATACTAATATTACCCACCTTCCCAAGATTTACTTAACCCTCCAGCTGATTCAAGCATGTTTATTTAATGGTTAAGTTTGTAGGTTTTTATATATTAATATTACCCACCTACCCAAGATTTACTTAACCCACCCCTTTTGTTCAACCAAGTTTACTTAACCTCCAACTTAAATTTAAGTTCATACAATCCCTATCAATTAACTTAGGTTAAGTAGTCCAATTCTTTACCATGTCCATTTATGGTTTATAATGGGCTAGACCTCCCACATTAGGCCTACAACCTGTGGATGCTGGATATGTCGGTCGGGTCCGGGCAGACTTATTCCATAAATGGGCATGACCTCATGTCATAGCCCGATTCTTATTTACGTACTTAGACCTCCCACATTAGGTTCAATACTAGTGGCTGCTGGATATGTCGATTGGGTCCGGGCAGACTTCCACACTAGTGTAACCTAACCTCGTGTCATAAGTACAATTACAATTCCTAATTGTAATTACTAAGCATTCCATTTTTAGTTAATTAATAAATTAATTAAACCTTTCATTTTATAGGTGTTAATACACATTTTAACCAATAATTTGAATTATATGTCCAAAAATTGTTCATATTCAAATTATGCCAATATTAACTTTTTCCCCCCGTTCCTTACCTAGCGCACTCATAAATTTGGCAACATGCCTAGGCTAGACAATACCCTGGTCATAAACGATAATAGGGAAAATAATGGGAATATAACCAAAGTGATCATCTTGGCATAAACATAAACTAGCATGATAATAAGATTAACATACATACTGGCATGGACATGCAATTGTCATCATAACAAGGTGGACATAAAACTGATGAACGGTTGGCAATCAATTGATTCTAACATAACTATGATGTCACAATAAACATAGTAAGATCTAAATTAGCAATTTAGATGTCCAATCGGTTTAGATCTAACATGATAACACAAGGTGATAAATTAGATCACATAGTTCAGATCTAGACGTTAAAATAGATCTAACATGATAACATAAGGTGATCACATAATTCTGATCTAGATGTTAAAATAGATCTAACAGTTTCAATGTCCCCATAAATTAGATCTACTGATTTAGAAAAAGATCTACACAAATCCACATCATAGCAAGTCATAGTAGTTAACATTAAGATAAATATTTGGATCCAATCTTAACCGATTCAAGGTGACATATGTTCATGATTTACATAAATGATTAGATCTATCCAATGATATAACTATCCAAATTAACAGATTTATATTAACCACAATATAGTTACAAACCAAGATCCACAATAATAACATAGTAGAATAAAATTATTGAAATGGGATCTAGAGAAATAGATCTATCATGACATAGCATAAGATATGATAATAGCATAAATCATGGTTTACACATATCCAAATCACAGTCTTCATAATTTACTTTTATTTATCTAAACCTAAAGCAACTAGAACTCACAGCGTTAGGTTTAGAGAATTGAGAAAGAACGGATCTTGAATTTTCTGAATTTGATTTGCAAAATATGTTATTGTAGAAAACGGTTCTGTCTCAGTTTGTATCCCGGCAGCATATGGCTACCATAATTTCCAATGAAGAAATAGGAGATTTGAGCACATATTTATAGCTGCAGAACCCTCCGAAACTGACTTCCATCTCAGCCCTAGGGGTGTCGACCCATATGTCGACACCCGTTCAGGGGGGTCAACCCCTAGGTCGACATCCCTCTAGGGGGTCGATCCCCTAGAGCGGGAATTTTGCCGCTCTGATGAATCTTTCAAATTTGAATCATTTTGGATAAGATTCTGACTCTTCTCTGACTCATGCATGTATACATAATATTTCTGCACGTATACAAACTTAAAACCCTCATAACTTCTTCATATGGTGTCTGTTTTACACAAACCACATGTCTATCCTAACCAGAATTTCAAGACGAACGCAATGGTGCAGTCCATTTCCTCTAATTTTGAATATTGAATTAATTATTAATTAATTTATCCACTTTACTATTGTTAAAAATTAGGGGTGTTACATTCTTCTCTACTCAAAGGATTTCATCCTGAAATCTTTAAGTCGAGAAGAATGCATATCGTACCATCCATCTACTCATCCACCAATCACTGGCATCCACTATCCTTAAAGATTTCTAAAGTTATATGAGTATATGCAAAGGTGTGTGTATATGTCTCAACACTAATGCAAAAATCAGGCAATCTACTGATTCAGTTGACCTCCTTAATGCAATGTATGTTAGTGCCATGAATCCAATATGTATGCAAATTATCCTATTATAACATGTAAGCTCTATATGCGTGCACACTCATTCGTCCAAATGCAACATCCATATGCTAATACATCTATTTCCATCCATAAAAGAAAAGAAAATGCACACACATCCATATGCAATACGAAAGTGATTGAGTCGATCTTAGTGCCTAATGTGTTTATATGCGTCCACATGCAACCATTAGCAAACACTTGTATCCACTTGCGTCCATCAAACATAACATGTTTCAAACACATGTTTACATCCATAGGATTCCTATCTAAAGGCCGAAAAATACTATGGATAAGATATAATCAATTGACAGAAACATGTACTGATAAAGCTTTGGAAAAAGGAGTTATGAACATACCCTCGAAAAGAAATGGGTATGAAGCACGAATCTTGTCTTCGGTCTCCCAAGTCGCATCCTCTGGGCTTTCTCCCTATTGAACCTTTAGCGACTTGATCTCCTTATTGCTTAGCTTCTAAACTTCTAATCCAAGAATACGGGAAGAAATTCGCCTGACTGTCGCCTCCCGTTCCACTTCTACCTCTTCCAATACACTCGGCTCAATGATTACTGCGGTGTCATGCAGGCACTTCCACAGATGGGAAACATGGAAAACATCATGAATGCCGGATAGATTGTCTGGGAGTTTTACTCTATAGGCCATTTGCCCAATCCTCTCGGTTATGGGAAAAGATCCCACAAAACCTAGGTGCCAACTTCCTTACTGATCCGAAGCAAACCACATTTATCAGAGGTGGTACTTTGATAAAAGCCAAGTCTCTTCTTCAAATTTGAGGTCAGTCCTTCCCTTGTCTGCATAGGATTTCTGCCTATCTTGAGCTGTCTTCATCCACCGTCGAATAAGGTCAATCTTTTCGGACGTTTCCCTAACCATATCTAGTCCAAGTAATAATCTTTTTGTAGACTACCAACAAATTAGTGATCTACAGGGTCGTCCGTACAAAGCTTTGAAGGGTGTTATGCCGATGCTAGCTTGATACATGTTATTATAAGAAAACTCTACTAATGGAAGATGCTCTTCCCAAGTCCCTCTGAAGTCTAGGATACACAGCCTTGAAAGATCTTCAAGAATTTTGTTCACCCTCTCCATCTGTCCATCAGTCTGGGGATGATAAGCGGTGCTCAAACATAATTGTGAACCTAATGCTTCTTGCAAGCTCCTCCAAAATTCATTGGTGAAGATGGGGTCATGATCACTCACAATGCTGGAAGGTACTCCATGAAGACGAACTATCTCTCGGACATAAATTGTTGCCAACCATGGTGTCGTCCTCTTACTCTTAACTGGAAATAAAATGGGTGCTCTTAGTAAGTCTATCTACTACCACCCAAATGCTGGTGTTGCCCTTCGTTAATCTAGGCAAACTATCTGTAACAACCCGTATTTTTGAATAACATATTATAACATAAATCAAGTCAGAATTAAATGTTAAAACCTGAATCAAGGGAAACAGGCTGTGCCATTGCGTTCGTCTCGGAAAAATACGCGAAATAGAGTCCGAGTTTTCGAAAAACGGAGTCCGTATGACCAAGTTATGGCCCAATGAAGTTTTCAGAAAATTCTAAGCCCGAAAACAGTTCAAATTCGAATTCAGATTCGAATTGCAACCAAAACAGACTGGGCGGGAATTTTCCCGCCCAGGCAGGGTCGACATAGGTGTCGACACCAGTGTCGACCCCCCCTAATGGGTCGACACCCATGTCGACCCAGGGGTCGACACCCCGGTCGGACCAATTTTTCTGGTGCACCATTTTGGCATGTTGGGTCCTCTTTTGTTGGTTTCTGACGGGAGTTAATGGTTCAGATTCGTTTTAGGGTTAATCCTATGGTCTAAACTACCCCTAATCTCTATAAAAAGACCCCTAGACCTAGCCTAAACCTTCATTAATCATTCCTACAACTAAATGCTGCCCAAATGTTCACTAATCATGGCCTTCACCTTCTTCATGAGAGCATGAGTGTCTCAAATCAATCTATGTCATAAAGGAGCCATCTTTCTTAAGTAAAAGAGCCATCTTTCTTTGTCTTTGGGGTTATTCCTTCTTGTTCTCAAGTCTTTAAGTGGAGTTTATCGTCTTTGGATGCGGATTTGCTAGTGTGGCATCGTCTCAATCTTATTTTATGTTTATTCTAATCTTCATAGCATTGTAAGCCCTATACTACTCTTAGATTCTAACTATGAAGTTAAATATGACATGTTGCAAGTTTGAGTTTGGGCCTAAGTATGATTTGTGCTTTGATCCTATCATGTTATGCATAGATTTATCCTATGCATGTTTGTAAAGCTATCACCTTGACTTTGTGCATAGAAAACTATGAGCTTTGATCCTTCATGTTATGCATAGATTTATTCTATGCATGTTTGTAAAGCTATCACCTTGACTTTGTGCATAGAAAGCTATGAACTTTGATTTGAAATGTTGCTTAAAGCAACATAGAAACTCTCATAAACCTTACGTAACTTGCATATGATGTTATATGCGAATCACTTGCTATCATCCCATGTTATTTATGGCCATGTTTCACCTATTTTGCTAAAGTTGATATCATGCATGTTTTGAGGCTTATAATGTAATATGCAAGTTTATGAACACATTTGCCTCATATGCCACCATGTTTAGCTTGTGGCAAAACCTTAACCCCTCATGTTCCTTAATATACTTGTGGCCAAATCACCCTTATGCTATTATGCATGCTTGTGGCCAAATCACTCTTATGCTATTTGGTATGTTTGAGGCCAAGTCACCTTTTATGCTATCATACATGTTGAGGCCATATGCTAGTATGTTGAACCCCTTTTGGCCTCAAATATCACCATGTTTAATATGTGATAGACTTTGCCATCTTATGCCCACCTTGTCATATGGTTATGTTCCCTCTTTGATCTACTTGCGTTAATGCGAATTTACGTGCGATGGGAATACGTTATGGGTAGTTGGGCAAACTTAAATAACATGAGAACATGACTTGAAAATATGACATGAAAGTTTGACATGTGTTTATGCTTGAAAACATGGACTTGGACATGACTTCTAGAAAACATGAGAATGGCCAACTCGAGGTTGGGTTGAGTTTGTAGCATAAATCTACCCGGAACCGACCGTCTTAACTAGTGGCTACAAGCAATAGGACCCAATGTGAGTAGTTGGTCATGTCGCACTTAAAACCCGAGGTTAGACTAGATTGTGATGTAAAGCTACCCGGACCCGCCCGACTTAACTTGTAACCACAACAAAGTCTAATGTGAGAGGTTGGGGTGTATTAAGTTAATTAATGCCACATGGTAGGGTTAAGTCATGGACTACTTGAATACTTAACCAATTAAACACGATGGATTGGTAGGGTTAAGTCATGGACTACTTGAATATACTTAACCAATTAAACACGATGGATTGGTAGGGTTAAGTCATGGACTACTTGAATATACTTAACCAATTAAACCCGATGTATTGATAGGGTTAAGTCATGAACTGCTTGAATACACTTAACCAACTCAATACATGGTTAGGATAGGGTAAACCACACTTAACCCACTTGAAATCCTAGTTACGTGGTCCTTTTCAGAAGTAACCAACTTGGAAGTATCATGGGTACCCTGGACTAGGCTAGGGTGGGGCACGATTACTGGACTGATTGTAAGAGACCAAAAGAGACGGCTGAAGGGTGCACCGGTTGTTCAGGCAGACCATGGTCGTGCACATTAAGTCTGGAGTTGAACATGGGCACCAGTAAGTTTAGACTGTGCGTGCTTGAATTGTGTCTGTGGTTTACACCTTAGGGCTAGATACACCCTGGGGTGGACATAGCATAGTTAACTACATTCCACGATTAAGCCGTATGGCACCGATACACGACGAGTTAGGCTTATAGGGAGCCGATCGACTAGACCGAGTAGTTGGACCTCGATTTAGGTCATCTCATGATGTGGGCCAGCTTTGGGCCAAGGGATCACTTCTTGTTTATACTTGACATGGATTGGAATACTAGTACACACCTGGTGCAACTTAACCTTGTATATGCGATGCCACACTTGATCTATCTTGTTAACTTTTCACCATGCCAGTTATCACCCTACATCTCATCTATGTTTTACATGTTCAGTTAACTTTATTAGTTTTTATACTAATAGTAGATAGGACTTACCAGTCTTTTTGACTGACCCGTTTTCTTTCGCCTCTTTTCTTCCGTTTCCCCCCAGGTTTACAGGGTGGGAACACTAGTACCTAGCTTGGATCTTTAGCTGCTTTTTTGGATAGCTCATGTACGGTTTGACTTGAGCTCGCTATGGCTTTCTTCTACCTTGGGGATAGTTTACTTTATGTTATTTCCAGTTTTCAGTTTATGTTTTTCTAGACTTTGTTTTGTGGAAAATAATGACTCAGTACTTTGATGTAACTTGACTATGGTTTTGAAATACTAGTTTTATCCGCTTCTTTATTTACTCTGTTTTTACTTATATGTTTTGTCTTGTGATATCTGCATGCATGTTTACCTCGTTTAATGCCCCTCCAAAGCTAGTGCCCTTGCAAGAGTGGTATTGGCGGAGGTGGGGTGTTACATTTGGTATCAGAGCATAAGGTTTACAAGATCTGAGCAAAAGGTTTTTAAAACTTATCTTTTGAAAAACTATTTTCAAAACCAATTAAGTATTTTCCAAGATAAGTCTAGTTATTTTAAAAGGCTATTCCCCAAAAGCCATTAGCACTATCCTTCGTTTCCTCGTTCTGAATCTATCTTTTTCTTTTTCAGTATGGCCGATCTTAACCTTCCCGAGGGAGTAACCATTCCCGGATGGTTCCGGAGGTACTTGGAAGCTAGGGCCAACGATGTGGGCCCAGCAAACACCCCCACCGTAACTGAGGTCCCTCCTCCTCCTCAGAATCCACAAGCAGATTTCGCTAAGGTTTGCAAAGACTTTAAGGCGATGGGTGGCAAGAATTTTATTGGGACGGAGACTTTTGTGGAGGCAAGAAATTGGTTGAAAGAAACTGAAGATCTCTTCGCCATCTTTGATGTGGAAGACCATAGAAAGGTTTTATTGGCAGCATGGCTATTAAAAGAAGAAGCTGCTTATTGGTGGGAGGTCACCAATGCTACTAGACCTATAGAGACTTGGGCCGACTTTAGGACGAGGTTTGGGCTTAAGTTTCTATCATCTGCTGAGGCGAATCTGCAATTGGAGAAGTTTATATCTTTGAAGCAAGGGGACATGACAGTGAGGGAGTATGTGAATAAGTTTAACCAGCTCGCTCGATTCGGTTTGGACATGGTTAATACTCCCCAGAAGAAGGCTTTACGCTTTGCACGAGGGTTGAATGAGCCATTACAAGGTTTAGCCCTATCTCATATACCCATGGGGGCCACTTTTGAAGGCCTAGTGGACATGGCATTGCTTCAAGGAGACGATAAGAATGGCAAGAAAGAAGTCAAGGCTAATGAGACTCAACCCAAGAAGACAGACTCCAAGTGGGGAGGAAACCAGAGCAATCAGAACAACAAGAACAACAAGGGCAACAAGGCCAAGGCAAAAGACCCAAGAAAATGCAACTTCTGTGGGACTGTTGGGCACATAGCCAAGGATTGCAGAAGGAAGAAGAGGAAGTTGGGCGAATGCTTTCACTGTGGAGAGCCTGGACACCTTAGCAAGGATTGCCCCAAGAAGCAAGGACAAGGGCAAGGACAGACTCAGCGTGCAGGACCTTCTGGAGGGCAAGTGCATGCCTTCAACACTGCTCCAGTTCAGGACCGAGGTAGTATTTCTATGGAAAGCCTTGTTTATATTTCTGATTATCCTGTTCGCACCTTATTTGATTCTGGCGCATCGCATAGTTTTATTTCTTCTGACATTGTTGAAAGTTTGCACCTAAGTACTAGTCTAGTTGAGGATCTCGTCAGTGTTTCAAATCCAATTGGGGGTTCTGCCCATTTATCTATGATTTGTATGGATTTAAAAATCTCTATCTTGAGCGTAGAATTCATGCGTAATGCTTATGTTCTCGGGTTTATGGGATACGGGTTGATTTTGGGCATGGGTTGGTTGTCCAGCTATGGAGCCATTCTTGACTTTGAACATAGGGTTGCGAGGCTCATGACTCGCCTCGGTAATACCCTCGAAATCTCGTGTGACCTTTAGGGTTCCGTCCTGATTAGTTATCTAGAATCCCTTGGCACTTTTTGGAAATTTGTAATCCAATCGAGTAGTGTTCGCCACTAAGGCGGATAGTCCATTCCGCTTAAGCATGGGTTATAGAAATCACCCTAGTAAGAACATTTGGCAACGTAGAGTGGCATTTGTTTTCAAGAGATAGTTCTTCTGCGTGAAATACCGTATGGTATGTTAACGAGATCCAGGATTCACTAACGAATTTTGGAAGGCTTGCATGAAACCATGAGCACGCAGTTATGTTTAAGCCAAGTATTTTAGGAAAGGAATAAGTGGAAGTGGAACGAAAGGCAACGGTGAAATGAGTTCTAACTCATATTTTGGAAATAATAATTAAGAGCTACGAAATTGTGAAGTTAAAAGACGGTCAAGGCACGATGGGATTAAGCACAAGAAAATGCGGCCTAGAAGATTGAAGACTAGATACGCGCATTAAATCTCCTTCTAAGAGTATATCCTTGATCCCTATTATTCCGTAGAGCTTACTCGCATGCTATCTTTTAAGTATATCCTCTCGGTCCTATTCTCAATCTACTTTCCTATTCAGCATATCTTTCTTTCACTATCCATGTTTACCTGATTATCTCGTTAACCTTGTCATGAGAACCTTAGGTAGAAACCCTTTGGATGAAACATGTATTTGAAACATGTTATGCTTGATGTTTGCAAGTGGTTGCAAGTGTTTGCAAGTGGATACTCGTGGATGCATGATACACGTTAGGCACTAAGATTGGCTCACACACTTTCATACCACATATGCATGAGTGGTTATGCTTATTCATGGATGAAAATTGTATGCTATCACATGGATGTTGCATATGGAAGGATGTTATGTGCACTCATGTAGAGACTATAAGTTATGTTAGGAGTTTGCATACATATGGACGCATTGCACAAACATATTTTGCATTAAGGAGGTTTACTGAATCAGTAACCGCCTGATTTTCACATTAGATAAGTACATATACACGCACCTTTGCATATGTTCATACAGCATTAGAAATATTTTAAGGACAATGATTACTTGTGGGTGATGTTTTGAGTAGATGGATGATGGATGGTAGGATACGTTCTTCCTAACTTGAAGATTTCGGGGACGAAATCCTTTAAGGTGGGGAGGATGTAACAACCCGTATTTTTGAATAACATATTATAACATAAAACAAGGCAGAATTAAATGTTAAAACCTGAATCAAGGGAAACGAGCTGTGCCATTGCGTTAGTCTCGGAAAAATACGCGAAATAGAGTCCGAGTTTTCGAAAAACGGAGTCCGTATGACCAAGTTATGGCCCAATGAAGTTTTCAGTAAATTCTAAGCCCGAAAACAGTTCAAATTCGAATTCAGATTCGAATTGCAACCAAAACAGACTGGGCGGGAATTTTCCCGCCCAGGCAGGGTCGTCATAGGTGTCGACACCAGTGTCGACCCCCCCAATGGGTCGACACCCATGTCGACCCAGGGGTCGAGACCCATGTCGACCCAGGGGTCGACCCCCCCGGTCGGACCAATTTTTCTGGTGCACCATTTTGGCATGTTGGGTCCTCTTTTGTTGGTTTCTGACAGGAGTTAATGGTTCAGATTCATTTTAGGGTTAATCCTATGGTCTAAACTACCCCTAATCTCTATAAAAAGACCCCTAGACCTAGCCTAAACCTTCATTAATCATTCCTACAACTAAATGCTGCCCAAATGTTCACTAATCATGGCCTCCACCTTCTTCATGAGAGCATGAGTGTCTCAAATCAATCTATGTCATAAAGGAGCCATCTTTCTTAAGTAAAAGAGCCATCTTTCTTTGTCTTTGGGGTTATTCCTTCTTATTCTCAAGTCTTTAAGTGGAGTTTATCGGCTTTGGTTGCGGATTTGCTAGTGTGGCTTCGTCTCAATCTTATTTTATATTTATTCTAGTCTTCATAGCATTGTAAGCCCTATACTACTCTTAGATTCTAACTATGAAGTTAAATATGACATGTTGCAAGTTTGAGTTTGGGCCTAAGTATGATTTGTGCTTTGATCCTATCATGTTATGCATAGATTTATCCTATGCATGTTTGTAAAGCTATCACCTTGACTTTGTGCATAGAAAACTATGAGCTTTGATCCTATCATGTTATGCATAGATTTATTCTATGCATGTTTGTAAAGCTATCACCTTGACTTTGTGCATAGAAAGCTATGAACTTTGATTTGAAATATTGCTTAAAGCAACATAGAAACTCTCATAAACCTTACGTAACTTGCATATGATGTTATATGCGAATCACTTGCTATCATCCCATGTTATTTATGGCCATGTTTCACCTATTTTGCTAAAGTTGATATCATGCATGTTTTGAGGCTTATAATGTAATATGCAAGTATATGAACACATTTGCCTCATATGCCACCATGTTTAGCTTGTGGCAAAACCTTAACCCCTCATGTTCCTTAATATACTTGTGGCCAAATCACCCTTATGCTATTATGCATGCTTGTGGCCAAATCACCCTTATGCTATTTGGTATGTTTGAGGCCAAGTCACCTTTTATGCTATCATACATGTTGAGGCCATATGCTAGTATGTTGAACCCCTTTTGGCCTCAAATATCACCATGTTTAATTTGTGATAGACTTTGCCATCTTATGCCCACCTTGTCATATGGTTATGTTCCCTCTTTGATCTACTTGCGTTAATGCGAATTTACGTGCGATGGGAATACGTTATGGGTAGTTGGGCAAACTTAAATAACATGAGAACATGACTTGAAAATATGACATGAAAGTTTGACATGTGTTTATGCTTGAAAACATGGACTTGGACATGACTTCTAGAAAACATGAGAATGGCCAACTCGAGGTTGGGTTGAGTTTGTAGCATAAATCTACCCGGAACCGACCGGCTTAACTAGTGGCTACAAGCAATAGGACCCAATGTGAGTAGTTGGTCATGTCGCAATTAAAACCCGAGGTTAGACTAGGTTGTGGTGTAAAGCTACCCGGACCAGCCCGGCTTAACTAGTAACCACAACAAAGTCTAATGTGAGAGGTTGGGGTGCATTAAGTTAATTAATGCCACATGGTAGGGTTAAGTCATGGACTACTTGAATACTTAACCAATTAAACACGATGGATTGGTAGGGTTAAGTCATGGACTACTTGAATATACTTAACCAATTAAACACGATGGATTGGTAGGGTTAAGTCATGGACTAATTGAATATACTTAACCAATTAAACCCGATGTATTGATAGGGTTAAGTCATGAACTGCTTGAATACACTTAACCAACTCAATACATGGTTAGGATAGGGTTAACCACACTTAACCCACTTGAAATCCTAGTTACGTGGTCCTTTTCAGAAGTAACCAACTTGGAAGTATCATGGGTACCCTGGACTAGGCTAGGGTGGGGCATGATTACTGGACTGATTGTAAGAGACCAAAAGAGACGGCTGAAGGGTGCACCGGTTGTTCAGGCGGACCATGGTCGTGCACATTAAGTCCAGAGTTGAACATGGGCACCAGTAGGTTTAGACTGTGCGTGCTTGAATTGTGTCTTTGGTTTACACCTAAGGGCTGGATACACCCTGGGGTGGACCTAGCACAGTTAACTACATTCCACGATTAAGCCGTATGACACCGATACATGACGAGTTAGGCTTATAGGGAGCCGATCGACTAGACCGAGTAGTTGGACCTCGATTTAGGTCATCTCATGATGTGGGCCAGCTTTGGGCCAAGGGATCACTTCTTGTTTATACTTGACATGGATTGGAATACTAGTACACACCTGGTGCAACTTAACCTTGTATATGCGATGCCACACTTGATCTATCTTGTTAACTTTTCACCATGCCAGTTATCACCCTACATCTCATCTCTGTTTTACATGTTCAGTTAACTTTATTAGTTTTTATACTAATAGTAGATAGGACTTACCAGTCTTTTTGACTGACCCGTTTTCTTTCGCCTCTTTTCTTCCATTTCCCCCCCAGGTTTACAGGGTGGGAACACTAGTACCTAGCTTGGATCTTTAGCTGCTTTTCTGGATAGCTCATGTACGGTTTGGACTTGAGCTCGCTATGGCTTTCTTCTACCTTGGGGATAGTTTACTTTATGTTATTTCCAGTTTTCAGTTTATGTTTTTCTAGACTTTGTTTTGTGGAATATAATGACTCACTACTTTGATGTAACTTGACTATGGTTTTGAAATACTAGTTTTATCCGTTGTTTTGTTTACTCTGTTTTTACTTATATGTTCTGTCTTGTGATATCTGCATGCATGTTTACCTCGTTTAACGCCCCTCCAAAGCTAGTGCCCTTGCAAGAGTGGTATTGGCGGAGGTGGGGTGTTATATGAAATCCATGGAGACGCTCTCCTACTTACAATGCGGACCCTCTGAAGGATAGAGTAAGCCACCGGGCTTCCTTTACTCAACTTTGAATTACTAGCAAATCAGACATTAAGAAACAACGTTGCTACATATTTCTTTATCCCATCCCAAAGAAAAACCTTTCTCAAGTAGCTCCCCTACTTGCTTAATCAGCTCCCTCCTTTCCCTTGGAGCCATATGGTGCACTGATAATGCATCTAGCTTTGCATTTTCCACCAGATATATACGAAAATCGATCTTGCGCCTTGGAGGTAAGCCCCGTACCTCATCAAAAACGTCAGAATAATCTCGGACTACTGGTACAGATTACAGATAATTGACAGATGCATCAAGAGACTCTAGAAAACTAAGCATAAGCGACACTTGTGGATCACAAGAAATATCGAGGGTCCTCCTATGACAAGTCAAAAGCCTAACGACCCTCCTCCCAGAATCCAGAATGGCACCATATGTGATAAGCCAGTCCATTCCTAGAATTAATCCATAGCCCATAAACCCGAGCACATATGCATCGCACTCAAACTCGACGCCTAACACAAATATTCTCAAACCCCGACAAATCATAAATAAATGAGCCGAACCACCAATGGGGTTTGAGACAACAATGGGATCCACTACCATACTGGTATTTAAGTGTAGAGATTCAACTACAGAACTAGATATAAACGAGTGTGAAGCGCTAGAATCAAAAAGGGTTCTGATAGGGTGACTGGAAACAGAAATCAAACCTTCCATGGGACTTTCCTACCTCTATCTGGTGCACTAGCTATGAGAGCATTCGCTTGCCCTCCAGAGTTTCCTGTCCTTTGGCCTTGCCCTTGCTTCCTTGGGCACTCCCTAGAATAGTGTCCAACCTCTTGACAAATGAAGCAAGCATTCTTCCTTTTCCTGCAGTCCTGGGCCAAGTGACCCTCTCGCCCGCAACTATGGCACTTCCTCTTACCTTTAGCCTTGTCATTCTTTCCGCCCTTCTTCTTCTGTTGTTGTTGTTGTTGTTATCCTTTCTTAGGCCATACCTTTTTGTTTTGTGTTTCCTCAATCTTAACTTCTTCCTTTCAGATTTATTTGTACTTTATCTGTGTTCCCTTCCTAGGCCATCATTTTTCTCATCCTTGGGCTGTGCTCCTTAGCCCTAAGTCCCTTGTTCTCCTTTTTACCATCATTGTGTAACAAGCTAACAAGTCACTCGAAAGTTGCCTCCATCGCACAGAAATCCTTACGAAGCTCGAGAAAATTAGCCACAGGTGATACTACTGCAACTACGGATATAGGTTAGGCACTTCATTGCCCTTCGACATGTGTTTCAGTTTAAACATGCCTACGACATTATACCAGAATGGGGGCACCTTTCAGGAAGAATCGGTTCCCCAGACAGAAAGAAAAGGAATCAAGCGGAGAATCGAGAGATATTTCCTATGGCTTTAGGGATTTTTTTTTAAAACAAACTTTTATTTTTTGAAAATACTTTCTTTTAAAACCATTTTGAAAATAATTTTCAAAAACTTTATCCAATTTGGCAACCTTCAGCTCTGATACCAAGTGTGACACCCCCACATCCGTTAATGTCACTCACTAAGGGAATGCATTAAGTTTCGCAGAGCGTTATAGGTAAACAGAACAGAAACATTACAAGACAGATATAAAAGAGCAGCAGAATTAAAAACTTTTATCACTCATAAAGCACGGTTACACCATATGTTTGAAAATACATAAACTCAGTACATCATTAAAACTTCTGTCTTGTACTTTAAATATCAGAGTGCCATTAAAAAGAAAGCATAATCCCCAAATCATAAGCCGTAGTAGCAAAGATAGAAGCTTGAGCAATACATCTAGAAGCTCCAAGCAAGACGACAGCAGAATCCTAACTAAGCCTGAGAATTATCTCCCTTGAGAACCTTGGGGGGGGACAGAAGAAAGAAGGAGAAACAAAAAGGGTCAGACATAAAGTCTAGCAAGTCTAGTTACTTTTAGCCAGTAAATAAATAAAAGTAACATGATAGGCATATAAAGTGGATAAGAGAGATCACTACATAAACGACAGGTGTGACAAGGTAGACAGGGTAAGGTGTATACACTTCTCTAATGATTACTCTGCACTATTACTAGTATAACTAAAATGAGATGATCCCTTCCACTATAAATTGGTAGACTTAGGGCATACGTCCAAGTGTACCCTAACCACTACCCTAATCGATCGGCTCCCTACTCCGTAGATATCCTGTGCTGGTCCCACAGTAGGATGTATCACTTCCTAAAGTGGCAACCCTTAAGATGTGCACAACAATATCTACTAGTGTCACGGTCGTCTTATCCCCCTCTGGCCGGCTCATGCACGCACATGGACCAGTCGGTTTGCGCCGGCCACACCGTCCGTCTCGTTTGGATCTCTTACAATGAATCAGTAAGCGTGCCCCTCCTCCGCCTAGTATGGAGTTCTTCATTTGATACCTACTCCGGGTTACTGACTGAAATGGGTCCCACACAATATGATACAAGCTCTCCCCTTTGTCTTGTATCCCCACTAGGTTTTTCACTGACTATGTATACCCTTAGGTGTCTTAATTACATATCCCTATGTCAGTTATGCTTACCCTAAAGGGTGTCTTTAATTACATAACTTTATTATATTTCCTCCGGTTATGTATACCACTAGGCGTCTTTAATTACATAACCTTTTGTATATTCCACCGGTTATGTATACCACTAGGTGTCTTTAATTACATAACCTTAATGGGTTAAGTTCGTGGGCTTATATGTAAATATTACCCACCCCCTTAAATCTACTTAACCCACCCACTGATTCAAGCATGTTTATTTAACGGTTAAGTTCGTGGGCCTATATATACAAATATACCCACCTACCCAAGATTTACTTAACCCTCCCACTAATTCAAGCATGTTTATTTAACGGTTTAGTTTATGGGCCTATATATATACTAATATTACCCACCTACCCAAGATTTACTTAACCCACCCCTTTTGTTCAACCAAGTTTACTTAACCCCCAACTTAAATTTAAATTCATACAATCCCTATGGATTAAATTAGGTTAAGTAGTCCTATTCTTTATCATGTCCATTTATGGTTTATAATGGGCTAGACCTCCCACATTAGGCCTACAACCTGTGGATGCTGGATATGCCGGTCGGGTCCGGGCAGACTTATTCCGCAGTTGGGCCTAACCTCGTGTCATAGCCTGATTCGTATTTACGTACTTAGACCTCCCACATTAGGTTCAACATTAGTGGCTGCTGGATATGCTAGTCGGGTCTGGGCAGACTTTCACCACTAATGTAACCTAACCTCGTGTCATAAGTACAATTACAATTCCTAATTGTAATTACTGAACATTCCATTTTTAATTAATTAATCAATTAATTAAACCTTTCCTTTTATAGGTGTTAATACCCATTTTACCCAAAAATTCGAATTATATAGCCAAAAATGTTCATATTCAAATAATGACAATATTAGCCCTTTCCCCCGTTGCTTAACTAGAGCACTCATGAATTTGGCAGCATGCCTAGGCTAGACGTCTAGTCATAAACGATAATAAGGAAAATAATGGGAATATAATCAAAGTGATCATCTTGGCATAAACATAAACTAGCATGATAATAAGGTGAGAACATAAATATTGGCATGGAAATGCAATTGTCATCATAACAAAGTGGATATAAAACTGATGAATAGTTGCCAGTCAATTGATTCTAACATAACTATGATGTCATAATAAGCATAGTAAGATCTAAATTAGCAATTTAGATGTCCAATTGGTTTAGGTCTAACATAATAACACAAGGTGATAAATTAGATCACATAGTTCGTATCTAGATGTTAAAATAGATCTAACATGATAACATAAGGTGATCACATAATTCAAATCTAGATGTTAAAATAGATCTAACAGTTTCAATGTCCACATAAATTAGATCTACTGATTTAGAAATAGATCTATACAAATCCACATCATAGCAAGTCATAGAAGTTACCATTAAGATAAATATTTAAATCCAATCTTAACCAATTCAAGGTGACATATGTTCATGATTTACATAAATGATTAGATCTATCAAATGATATAATTATCCAAATTAACAGATTTATATTAACCACAATATAGTTACAAACCAAGATCCACAATAATAACATAGTAGAATAAAATTATTGAAATGGGATCTAGAGAAATAGATCTATCATGACATAGCATAAGGTATGATAATAGCATAGATTCATGGTTTACACATATCCAAATCATAGTCTTCATAATTTACTTTTATTTTCTTAACCTAAAAGTAACTAGAACTCACAGCGTTAGGTTTAGAGAATTGAGAAAGAACGGATCTTGAATTTGATTTGCAAATTATGTTGTTGTAGAAAATGGTTCTGTCTCAGTTTGTATCCCGACAGCATATGGCTCCCATAATTTCCAATGAAGAAATAGGAGATTTGAGCACATATTTATAGCTGCAAAACCCTCTGGAACCGACTGCCACCTCATCCCTAGGGGTGTCGACGCCCCTGTAGGTGGGTCGACCCATAGGTCGACACCCCTCTAAGGGGGTCGACCCCCTAGAGCGGGAATTTTGCCGCTCTGACGAATTTTTCAAATTTGAATCGTTCTGGATAATATTCTAACTCATCTCTGACTCATGCTTGTATACATAATATTTCTACACGTACGCAAACTTAAAACCCTCATAACTTCTTCGTACGGTGTCTGTTTTTGACCTGAATTTCAAGACGAACGCATTGGTGCAGTCCGTTTCCTCTAATTATGAATATTAAATTAACTATAAATTAATTTATCCTTTTTACTGTTGTTAAAAATTCGGGGTGTTACATCTATTCTTATGTTGATTGGAAGTGAGATGTCCAAGGCCTATGTGCAAAGCCATGTGCATAAAAATGAGGTACAATTTTGTGTAGCCCTGTACTTAGCTATTCCAGGCTTTATGATGTTTATGTATAAATAGCCTACATGTATCTAAAACAAACTTGGTTTCAAAGTAATTCAAACAAATAAATGCACATCTATTCAAATGTATTAAACGACATATCTATGGTACATAAGAACATATTTATTTGAAAAGTTTTAAAATCTTAAATCCTTATAAATGTTGTATTTCTTACCTATGAAGTAAGCTCTATTTTTACTGATGTTATTTACATTTAATTTCATTTAAGTAATGTTTATTTTTAATTCACATGAGTTTAAAAACCATTTTAAAAATATAAACTAATTATTAATGACATTTTATACACTTTTTTTGAAAATTGGTACACTTTATTGCTTATACCAATCATATACTTCTTTTACATACCTCATCAAAACCTTATACCATCCTAACCTGAGTGGGTGTCATATAAGGGAAAAGAGTACATATAAAATTCATATAATAATTATACAATATAACCATCCAAACACAATCAACTCTCTACCTCACGCAAACACTCTCACCCACACTTACAATTGCTCAACACTTTCAAGTACAAAAAAGAAGCAAAAATACAATATTACCGAGTATCACATAAATCAATTCCCTAGTGTTTTATCCAATCCTCCTTTTGCCTCGTCCTTACAGTTCTGCTACTGTTGTCTTTCACTAACATATAAACCTCTCTTTCAACCATATGTAACTTCATCTCCCTTGTAACAACTATACTATTGAAAATTCTAAAATTTCTCTCCAACCACACTTGATATATAGCTACAGGATAAACACCACATACAACATCTAACAATTGATCCTTCCTGTAACACCCCACCTCCATTAAGGTCACTCACAAAGGGAATGCATTAACTTTAGTGGGGGTCATAAGAGTATAGAACAGATAAAATTACAAAACAGACAAATTTAAGTAGCAGAAAACAATTAGAACTTTTATTCCATAGTAGCATAATAGGATAAACTTTCATAAGGGTTGTTTCAAACATCAACACCAAAACATCAAAACCCATTACATCAAATATCTGTCATGTTTCTCAAAAGAAGCATAATACAAAATAACATAACATAATTCCCCAATTATGCAGTAGCTAGCCATAGCAGTAAAGCAAAGAGTCCAAAGTAATATATCACAATCTTTGAGCTTGAAAAGAATCTAAACTAAGTGGTGGTATTCCCTCCCTGTGGACCTGGGGGGAGCGAAAGAAAGAAGGCGAACCAAAAACAGAGTCAGACATAAAGCCTGGTAAGTCCAGTGACTTTCAGCATGTAAACAGGTAAAGGTATCATGACATGAATAAACTGGATACAAGACTAGAACATAAGATAAGACTAGAACATGATAAGGTATCGTACTGATTCCTAATTTCTCTGCACCAGCTAACTAGTGTTCAACTAATGCCATTTGTTAAAAAACAAGATAAGTGATCCCCATTTCCTACATGATAGTTTTATATGTACATATCTCATGATGAGGTTCCCACCTCATATTGACAGTTTACCTGTCCCCACTGTACCTATCTTAATTGATCGGCTCCTACTTATAACGTTCTGCATGTGTTTGTATTAACCCAGTCCCTACTTGTAGATACCTGTGCTGGTCCCACCATAGGGTGTATCATTTCCTAGGGTGGAAACCCGATACAGTTCTAGAGTGCACAGCTTTATACCTACTTGGTACTCAGTGTCTAAATTTTCCCATGCCGGAATTACGTATATGCCCGTAATCCGTCGGAACCTGCATCGTCGTACCACCTGCCGCTATTTTGACCCCTTATAATCAGCCCAGTAATCGTGCCCCCACCCTGCCTATCTCAGGGTCCCGTTGATACCTAATATGGGTTACTGCTGAAAAGGGTCCCGCTACTACGGTTTTCCTAAGGTCTAGTCGTATACCCCCCATATTGGTTAAGTGTCATCAATCAATCAATTCAAGTTTACTTAACCCACACATTCATCATGTTATATTGGTTAAGTGTTGTAACACCCCATGTCCATTAATGTCACTTACAAAGGGAATGCATTAACTTCTATGGAGCGTTTTAAGTGAGTATAGAACAGAAACTTAACAACAAGACAGATATAAACAATACTTAAAAAAACGAAAAACTTTATTTCTTTGCAGCGGAAAATACATATGTTTGATTACATCGTCAAAACCAGAGCCAAGTACATAATATCCATCTTGAATAAATTGAAGTACATAAATTGAAAGACCTAATCCCCAATACAAAATAGCCATAAATAAAAGAGAGGCTGAACTTTACTTCAGCGATCCAAGCAATCTTCTAAAAGCAAGAAGCACAGCTGTCCAAAATCAAGCTCCACTGGTGCTAGTTCCAACCTGAGCACTTGAGGGGGAAAAGGAAGAAAAGAGGAGGAAACAAAGGGGTCAGACATAAAGTCTGGCCAGTGTGATAACTTTAACAATATAATCACCAAAGTAACTAAGCTAAGGCATAAGATGGAAAATCAGGAAATGACCATGAACCATTGAGTATGGCAGAGTAAACAAGGAAACAGGATAAACAACGATATCGTTAAAGCGCACCTAACCCACTGTAAGATAATTACTAAACTACACCAACACTATGAGATAATTTCTATACTGCACCACCAATAGTATACTGCACCACCACTAGTCACCCCTAAGGTTGATTCTGCCTACTGAACATAAGTGATAATAATAATGGTAGTTTCGTGTACCCCTAGCTCCTGTTATAGGTGCCGCCTGCTCCTATCTCCACTAGTGGTACCCACTACCCTCCCCATTCTAATTACAATATTCATAATATGGTAGTTGTACTCCTAGCTGCTGTCATAGGTGCCGCCTGCTCCTATCTCCAATAGTCGTACCCACTACCTTCCCCATTCGATCGGCTCCCTAACTCGTAGATACCCATGTTGGTCCCACAGTGGGGTGTATCACTCTCCAAAGTGGCAAACCAATACTACCAGAGATGCATGGCTTATACCTACACGATGCAACAATGTCTTACCTACCAGCCCGGGTCCACACACGCATATGAACCCGTTGGACTTGCGTTGCAACCGCTAACCCGGTTTGGCCACTTACAGTCAAGCCCATTATGCGTGTCCCGTTCTCGATTTGGGTCGAGCCTACAAAGATACGTATAGGTTACTGGTTGAAATGGGCCCCCATGACTTGACACAAGCTATCCACCTAAGCTTGGTCCCCTCTAGTATTTCCCACTTAACCCACTTCTTATTCATGTTTCAATTACATGTATCAATTTTGGTTAAGTATTTCTAATTGTATGTCAAATGCCACCCAAGGCACCCACTAGATTCCACATGCCATTCAAGGCACCCACTTAACCCCCTCGTGTCCCACTACATGTTTATCTGGTCAAGTGTTTCTTAATTCATTAAGACCGTAACCTCATAAAGACCTCTCACATTAGACTGGCATTTGTGGCAGCTGGATTTGCCGGGCCGGTCTGGGCAGTCTTACACCACAAAAGTGTCTAACCTCGTGTCTTTACATTTGTTATGTATTTAATTTATGCCTAAGACCTCCCACATTAGAATGGCATTTGTGGCAGCTGGATTTGCCGGGCGGGTCCGGGCAGTCTTATACCACAAAAGAGCCTAACCTCGTGTCTTAGACGATTAATTACTCCTAATAAATCATTCCCCAATTTGAATTATTTTCCCTATTAAAATT